>OY755083.1:30840646-33240646 GCA_963576655.1 Gastrophysa polygoni
CATTCATTGAAAAATACATTTTATTGTTTTAATTGCATTTTAATCAACCCTGAACAATTATGCTTTTTTTATTCTCTTTAAAAAAAATATAATTAAATTGTAATCATAATATCCACATACTCCACCTTTTGTGACTTTCATAATAAATATGCATCATTTCGTGTTTTTTCTTCAATGAATTTGAGAGTAGTAAAAAGTTATTTTCAAAATTCGATATCTCGAAATCGGTTGAATTTAGGAAATGATGCGCTTCATCAATTTTGTTCAGAATTTCGAGCAGAATCGAAATGTGGAATAACATACAGGGTGTCCCATTAGAGAAAAAGCAACTTTGTTTCGTCCTGACTTTTTGACACATCCTGTATACTTGATTTTTCATTAGCTTAATGGATTTTGAAAAACCCCACAACTTTTGTATCCTAACATTTTTCGCTAGCTATCTCACTTAAAGAAATAATCGACCGTTTCCATACATATCAGCGACCCTGTATATTGAATGCTATACTGAAGAAGTTCACATTGATATTTGATGTCAGGACCAGATTGAAAATGAATATATTAACATGTATCCAATATAATTCCCAATTCTATAACCATACAATATCGCGTGGGAATATTTAACAGCCATTGAGAATAATCCTTTCCAAAATATTTAAGAAACAGATCAATTCCATATCAAACCTCACTTTACTTACTCGGTTTTTGATCCGTATGGGGACGGATCAAGAATTTCCCCATGGTAAATACTGCCTGTCGTAAGAGGCGACTAAATGGATACCCATAGGTGTAAGATGATGGTTCCCATCATCGTCCGGTGCGACACCACCACATCGACAGAGGTGCTGTGAAATGGGTAACTACCATGTTTCAGTATTTGGTCGATGCTTCTGGTCATATCCCCATACCCTATCTCCTTCTTCCCAACCCAAACCGCCCATTTCAGCTGAAGAAAAATCTAGATGATGAATTCTCCTAGGGTAAAACACTCCGGAAGTAAAATACCTCTCCATTCGGATTTTCGGGCGAGAGGTGCTCGAGGGGGTTCACCATCGAAACCTCTGAATTTAAAAATAGACCTTTGTAACATCCGAGGTCTGAACAAAAACATAAACGATGTTCATTACCATCTACAGGCTGAGAAACCAGATATACTGGCTTTAACTGAGACGCAGGTCAACTCATCAACTAATACGGCCTATATGCTCTGCCCTGGATATGAGCTGCATACCCGTTTCAGATTCAGAGGAGGTTTATGCCTCTTTTCCAGAAATGATCTCTCATGCCATCGTGAGGAGGAACTGGAACCGAAAGAATTCGATGTAATGTGGCTCAAGATCGATAACCACAAACAGACAAAGTTCATCTGCTGCCTTTATCTATCACCAAACGAACCAACTCCTGATGACCTCTTCGAATTCCTTCCTCTGAAACTTGATTTCATCCAACAGAATCACCCAGCATCTGAAATCATCATCATGGGGGATTTCAATGTCCACAACTTCACCTGGCTCAAATTCTCGAACAAAACAAACGACGCAGGACGTCTGGCTGAGGCTTTCGCTATCACTTATGGTCTTGAGCAACTGATGAACGAACCCACTCGGATCCCTGATATCAGCAATCATTATGCCAATACGCTCGACCTCTTCCTCACTAACAATCCGGAGCCGTATGAAGTGAAAGTCCGTGCACCACTAGGAAACTCAGACCACACACTCATCTCCACGATATGTCCTTACATCACTCCGCGAACCAGTCCAACGCCCCCACGCACTGTTTGGCATTACAATTCAGCCGACCGGGATGGCCTTCGCATGTTTTTTTCTGAGTTTCCTTGGAGGAGAATGTGTTTTGAATCGGGAAATCCTACGCAATGTGCTGAAGAGATCTCGGAAATCATCATGCTGGGAATGGAAACTTACATACCACATAGCACCAAATCACGAACCACTGGTGAACCATGGTTCAATAGAATCTGTTCTAGGGTCGTTGCTCTAAAGCAAGCAGCATACCGTCGTTGGCGCAGAAACCCAAGCCCTCAAATTAGAGCTGAATATGTTGAAGCTATTAATACATGCAATCGAACGATAGATGAATCTGAAGAGGCATACGACACGAAAATAAGATCGAAGCTCATAGAGTGTCCAAATGGTTCCCGTTCATTTTGGACGTTTGCCAAGGCAATCGGGAGAAATTCCACTTCTAGCTCATTTCCTCCCCTCACAAAGGATGATAATACATTGGCTATAACACCTCATGAAAAAGCCAACACCTTCGCCAAAATGTTCGCAGACAATTCTACCTTGGATCCACGAGGCCAGGAACTTCCCAAAATCGCTACCATCGATAACCGTATGCCAGAAATTGTCTTCCGGCAACGCACAATCAGACACATTCTGCTTAGCCTCAACGTCAAGAAGGCTATGGGGCCTGACGGAATACCGCCTATTGTTCTCAAAAAATGTGCCCCAGAACTAACACCAGTTCTTTGCAGGTTCGTATAAACTCGGCGTATTTCCTTCTGACTCGAAGAAAGCTAGGGTCCAACCGATTCCAAAGAACGGCAAGAAAACACTCCCTAACAACTATAGACCGATTGCACTACTATCTGTGATCTCTAAAGTAATGGAAAAAGCAATCAACATCGAGCTCATCCGATATCTAGAGAGCTCAAGAATCGTGAACGACCGGCAATATGGCTTTCGTCACCAGAGGTCAACTGGAGATCTGCTTGCCTATGTGACACATAAGTGACAGATGTCAATAGAGAAACATGGGGAGTCTCTGGCTGTAGCCTTGGATATCTCCAAAGCATTTGACCGAGTTTGGCACCAAGGCCTCCTAGCGAAACGTCATATGGTTTGCCGCCCCAACTGTCTTTTACTATCGAGTTTTCTTGCAGATAGATCACTCTACGTGGTGGTAGACGGGGTATCGTCTGATACAATGACTATCAATGCTGGTGTTCCACAAGGCTCTGTCTTGGCACCAACTTCATTCTTGCTCCACATCAATGATTTGTTGAATGTGACCTCCAGCCCAGTTCATAGCTTTGCGGATGATAGTACACTTCATTCCGCCTTTTCCTCTAGAGCCCCTATATCATCCAATGAGGCCAGAGGTGTAAGGCGAAGACAGGTTGATGCTTTAAATGAGGATCTGACAAGAATTCTGAAATGGGGATCTGAGAATCTAGTACAGTTCAATGCAACTAAAACTCGAGCTTGTATGTTCACCAAGAAGGCTGATCACATAATGCCCAATTTGATGATGTCGGGTACCACTGTTCCTATGAGGTCGTCAATATCCATGCTGGGTGTCACCACCAACAGTGCTCTCTCATGGGACGATCATGTGAGGTCCATTGCAAAAACTGCTCCACAAAAACTGCTCCACAAAAACTTGGTTTTCTTTTCCATGCGAAGAGATACTTCACATCCCAGCAACTGCTTATGATCTACAAAGCACAATTTCGACCTGTCCTGGAGTACTGTTCACATGTTTGGAGCTCAGCCACCAAACATACGCTCAAGCTCTTAGATCCAATTCAGAAGAGAGCTATTCGCCTAGTCGATGACACAACACTCACCAAATCATTGACCTCTCTAGATCATCGTAGAAAGGTCGGCGATATTTGCCTTTTTTATAGGTACTTTCACGGTCGGTGCTCAACGGAAATATCATCTATTATGCCACCACGCGCGATTCCTAGTAGACAAACCAGACGAGTTCAAGCTGGTCACCCCTACACTGTCAGGCTCGAGACCTGTCGAACATCGCTATACCAAGCATCATTCATCAATAGAACGGCAAAGTTGTGGAATTCTTTGCCTAGTGAAGTCTTTTCTGATGCTTTTAACCTCCAAACATTCAAGAAAAATTCCAACACCTTCCTTCTTTCCCAAAATTCCACCGCTGGCTAACACGATGTTCCTCGAACATCATAGGTTTCCCTTTCGTGTTGTCCACAGATAAAAAAAAATATCGATTACTTTGGGGACCGTGACGATGTAGGAACATTAGGCTGTTCCATGAACCTAAAACTCTAGCGGTCGTGAGTTCGAATCCAGTCACGGCTCTGAAATCTTCGAGAATTTCCTTATCCAGAATAAAAACGTCAGTATCACATCATTAGAACTTGAAGAAATAACACCCAATGTAGCATAGGTCACCTCCATCATTACATTATTGAGGTGTTACATGAAAATAAATACAGAAATGAAAATTCAAAGTCAAGAATTTCACCGTGTATTGGGAACCGGTCTCTCCTGGACAAAACGAAAACATGCGTCTATATTATCATTTTTTGTTTCGATCGTCAAACTTCGACAAGTTAAATCCCAGACATACTGTGTATATAATGTTTGAGAGTAGAAAGTGTCCATTGGGAGTATTTCTAGTCTTTGCGTTTTCCACGAATACCAACATTTCAGAAATTATTTATGATAGATAGTTCTCACTGGAATGCACTGTTGAATTTCCAGAGAGAATGAAAATCAACATTACCCGATAGAAAAGCTTTTCTTATATTTTTCACGCTTTGGTTATCTACACCAAAAGGATACCATACATGTTCGTGGAACATCATCAACACCTATAATCAATGTCAATATCTTGTATAATCTCCGATATAAAAGTACGGACTATTTTATCCAATGGACAATTCAAGAATGATTTCAAATGTCGACTAGAAATATATCAATGAATATATCAATTCCTGAAAACCATTATCGAATGAAATGAAATATAAACTATAATGAAAACTCAGGAACTATTTCTCATATAATAATGATGTCGAATGAAAAAATAATGATGATGAAATAATCTTTAGGTCAACTAGAGACCTGCTTGCCTATGTGCCATATGAGTGACAGGTGTCGATAGAGAAACATTGGGAGTCTCTGGCTGTAGCCTTGGATATTTCCGAAGCATTCGACCGAGTTTGGCACCAAGGCCTGCTAGCGAAACTTCCGTCATATGGTTTGCCGCCCCAACTGTGTCTTTTACTATCGAGTTTCCTTGCAGATAGATTACTCTACGTGGTGGTAGACGGGGTCTTGTCTGATACAATAACGATCAATGCTGGTGTTTCACAAGGCTATGTATTGGCACCAGCTTTGTTTTTGCTCCACATCAATGATTCGTTGAATATGACCTACAGCCCAGTTCAAAGCTCTGCGGATGATAGTACACTTCATTCCGCCTTTTCCTCTAGAGCCCTTATATCATCCAACGAGGCCAGAGGTGCAAGACGAAGACAGGTCGATGCTTTAGATGAGGATCTGACGAGGAGAATTCTGAAATGAGGATCTGAGAATTTAGTACAGTTCAATGCAACAAAAACTCAAGCTCGTATTTTCACCAAGAAGGCAGATCAGACAATGCCCAATTTGATGATGTCGGGTAGCACTGTTCCTATGAGGTCGCCAATATCCATGCTGGGTGTCACCACCTACAGCGCTCCCAGGTCCATTGCGAAAACTACTTCACGAAAACTTAGTTTTCTATTCCGTGCGAAGAGATACTTCACATCCCAGCAGCTGCTCATGATCTACAAAGCACAAAGTCGACCTGTCCTGGACCTGTTAACATGTTTGGAGCTCAGCTCCCAAACATACGCTCAAGCTCTCGGATTCAATTCAGAAGAGAGTTCTAGTCGATGACACAATACTCACCAAATCATTGGCCTCTCTAGAACATCGTAGACAGGTCGGCGATTTCTGCCTTTCTTACAGATACTTCCAAGGTCGGTGCTCAACGGAAATATCATCTATAATGCCACCACATGCGATTCCTAGTAGACAAACCAGACGAGCTCAGGCTGGTCACCTCTACACTGTCAGACTCAAGACCTGTCGAACATCACTATACCAAGCATCATCCATCAATGGAACGGCAAAGTTGTGTGATTCTTTGCCTAGTGAAGTCTTTCCTGATGCTCAAAACCTCAAATTTTTTCAAGAAAGATCCCAACACCTTCTCTCCCAAAATTCGACCTATCGAATCATATATTCTATAAACTCTTTTGAATCTATTAGTACATCCGTAGGCTGAACAGGACAACACCATTCCGAACAAAGTTTTCAAAATCTTTCCTCGACTTGATGGGATGATTTATCGATATTATCAATAAATCGATATAATCGATATTATCAATATTATTGATATTATCGATATTATCGATTTCATTGATATCATCGATATTATCGATATTATTGATATGATCGATATTATCGTTATCATTTATCAACTTTATGGGCATTCCAAATTTCAATCATTCATCTCTCAAACTGAAGAAAAAAAGGGGGTGTACCATGATCCTGTTACACCCGGTATACCGGATATCAATAGATTAGACTAGCACTTTTGTTTTGATCCTGTTTTTAGGAACTATCGGAATGAAATTTGATAGGTTTGGTAGCCTG
This sequence comes from Gastrophysa polygoni, assembly GCA_963576655.1. Taxonomy (NCBI): domain Eukaryota; kingdom Metazoa; phylum Arthropoda; class Insecta; order Coleoptera; family Chrysomelidae; genus Gastrophysa; species Gastrophysa polygoni. The sequence continues at coordinate 30,847,072 of OY755083.1, forward strand.
TTCAAAAAGAATATTTAGACAGTAATTGTTTCAGTATTTCTGGCTTCACCGGCTGACTAATCTTCCACATTCAAAATGGAACACTGATATCTCTGATAATATCGATAATATCAATGATTTCGATTATATCGATAATATCTTGAATGTTGATAATTTCCAAGATTATCGATATTATTAATAATATCGATAATATCGATAAATCGATAATTTTTTTCCCAAATTATTATCTATAATATCGATAAATATCGATAATTATCGATATATCGATAAGTTTTCCCACCCCTAGCAGTGAAGACAGATTTGTGATATGCCCCAAAATATTTTGCCAACAGTCGTCAGACCGTGATAATGCTGAACGCATGCAGAGACAGAAATTCAAGTTCTGGTCTAATAAGATTCTGACGTTTTGCGGTGCTGACATTTCCGCTTCTTTCGCTTGAAAATTCGAGTAGGCAGAAGTTGACAACTTCTTCCAGCGGCTGGGGATAGGGAGTTGGGATACCAGTCTATTTACATTTTGCGCCGCGATGATATGAATAAAAACCTGGTTTCAAGCTGATGAATTGCATCAATTAATTGCCATTTCGATTGATCGACTGATTGAATCAGAATGACTAGCCAAGGTTTCAAAGCTGCGCTGCAGCTTTATGGCTTATTGTGTACATAGTCATGCTGCTGGCTCAGGTGAAGAGATATGTTACCTTCAACTGGCTTACCTCCTCACCAATTTTTTTCTTGAAAAAGCCTCCTGTGAGTTGTATAAGGTGTGGATTTTCGGAGTCAATTTGTTTTTGTCCCTATTTCGATTGTGCATATTCCGGTCATCTCCTAGTACATATCCTCACGTTCGATTTGGGTAAATATATTCGACTTTTTCATATGTTTGTTATCATCGAAAAAATCAGTAAATTTTTAATCCATGTGTACGGAGTTGGGTTCATTCTATACGTTCATCTGTATGCAGAAGTGTTATTGTTAGCAGTGATACACCAATTTTCAAGAAGATAATTCACCAGATCACAGTTCCTGTATACTTCGACCAGATCACAGTTCAATGATTGACTAGGCTCTCGAAATAATTGCTGGTGGAATTTTTCCTCGACTTGTCCCAAACTTGATGAGACACCTTGTATATGCTACAGTATATCTTAGTCAATTGTTGATCTCCAACTACATTTATAATTTTTTGTCGCATATATGACATGTAAATGGGTTCTTGAATTCTTTTTGATGAACTCAAATACTGTTGTTTTCAAATTATATACCTCAGTCAGTGAAATATATTATAAATCAGTGAACTGTTACAATGTGATGGTAGTTCGTACAATAATATTGATGAGAGATCAATATTTCGATTAAATAGTACATGGTGAGGTACGTTGATCACAACAATTTCATTGACAGGCTCTACATTTCAGAGAATGTAGCATTTCTATAAACTGTGTTACATAAGTATGAATCTTTTTTGAATTTCTCTGCTGTAACCATATAGGGGCTTATTGGTTGACACTGAGTGTTTCAAAATATTGGATAAATTCTATCTAAGATTCGTGCTGACTCTAACGCCATATTCAGATGAGTAGAAGATGAGGCAAACAAGGTTATAATTGGAGCACATCAATTCAATGTACTCGATTTTGAAGATTCCTCATCGATTCCATCTCTCTTACATTGTTTCCCTACAGGCGGGTGGACGAAAATTCGAAATCGCATTTCATTCAATCATTTCAAATGATGTATAGATATACAAGGTGTTTCCAAAATCAGGGCGGTAAATTGAATGAGTGGTTCTATAGACATAGTGGCACATCGTCGGACTTGAAGACTGAAGTACCTACCAAATTTCTGTTCGAACTTCGTAGTTACGACCTGAAAGCGTGTGGTGATTCCCCGTAATGCGAGACGTGTATTACTCCATATGAGTTCCACTAGGCCGAAAGCACTTGGTCTTCAACCTCTGGTCAGTGGAAAACAAGAGGTTTATGAAAAATTCTTGGTTAATTATCGCGCAAAAACATTATTTTTTGATTTTTTGTTTTTTATCTGTGGACAACACGAAAGGGAAACCTATGATGTTCGAGGAACCTCGTGTTAGCCAGCGGTGGAATTTTGGGAGTGTAGGAAGGTGTTGGAATTTTTCTTGAAAGTTTGGAGGTTGTGAGAATCAGGAAAGACTTCACTAGGCAAAGAATTCCATGACTTTGCCGTTCTATTGAGGAATGATGCTTGGTATAGCGATGTTCAACAGGTCTCGAGCTTGACAGTGTAGGAGTGACCAGCTTGAGCTCGTCTGGTTTGTCTACTAGGAATCGCGCGTGGTGGCATAATAGATGATATCTCCGTTGAGCACCGACCATGAAAGTACCTATAAAAAAGGCATAGATCGCCGACCTTTCTACGATGATCTCGAGAGGTCAATGATTTGGTGAGTGTTGTATCATCGACTAGGCGAATAGCTCTCTTCTGAATTGAATCAGAGAGCTTTAGCGTATGTTTGGGGGCTGAGCTCCAAACATGTGAACAGTACTCCAGGACAGGTCGAATTTGTGCTTTGTAGATCATAAGCAGCTGCTGGAATGTGAAGTATCTCTTCGCAGGAATAGGAAACCAAGTTTTTGTGAAGCAGTTTTCGCAATGGACCTCACATGATCGTCCCATGAGAGAGCACTGTTGGTGGTGACACCCAGCATGGATATTGACGACTTCATAGAAACAGTGGTACCCGACATCATCAAATTGGACATTGTGTGATCAGCCTTCTTGGTGTACTAGATTCTCAGATCCCCATTTCAGAATTCTTGTCAGATCCTCATTCAAAGCATCAACCTGTCTTCGCCTTGCACCTCTGGCCTCGTTGGATGATATAGGGGCTCTAGAGGAAAAGGCGGAATGAAGTGTACTATCATCCGCAAACTGGGTTGGAGGTCACATTCAACAAATCATTGATGTTAAGCAACAACAAAGTTGGTGCCAAGACAGAGCCTTGTGGAACACCAGCATTGATAGTCATTGTATCAGACGATACCCCGTCTACCACCACGTAGAGTGATCTATCTGCAAGAAAACTCGATAGTAAAAGACACAGTTGCGGCGGCAAACCATATGACGGAAGTTTCGCTGGTGCTTGGCCTTGGTGCCAAATTCGGTCAAATGCTTTGAAGATATCCAAGGCTACAGCCAGAGACTCCCCATGTTTCTCTATTGACATCTGCCATTTATGTGTCACATAGGCAGGCAGATCTCCAGTTGACCTCTGGTGACGAAAGCCATATTGCCGGTCGTTCACGATTCTTGAGCTCTCTAGATATCGGATGAGCTCGATGTTGATTGCTTTTTCCATTACTTCAGAGATCACAGATAGTAGTGCAATCGGTCTATAGTTGTTAGGGAGGGTTTTTTTGCCGTTCTTAGGAATCGGTTGGACCCTAGCTCTCTTCCAGTCAGAAGGAAATACGCCGAGTTTATACGAACCAGCAAAGAACTGGGGTTAGTTCTGGGGCACATTTTTTGAGAACAATAGGCGGTATTCCGTCAGGCCCCATAGCCTTCTTGACGTTGAGGCTGAGCAGAATGTGTCTGATTGTGCGTTGCCGGAAGACAATTTCTGGCATACGGTTATCGATGGTAGCGATTTTGGGAAGTTCCTGGCCTCGTGGATCCAAGGTAGAATTGTCTGCAAACATTCTGGCGAAGGTGTTGGCTTCTTCATGAGGTGTTATAGCCAATGTATTATTATCATTTGTGAGGGGAGGAAAGGAGCTAGAAGTGAAATTTCTCCCGATTGCCTTGGCAAAGGTCCAAAATGAGCGGGAACCATTTGGACACTCTGTGAGCTTTGATCTTATTTTCGCGTTGTATGTCTCTTTAGACTCATCTATTGTTCGATTACATGTATTCCTAGCTTCAACATATTCAGCTCTAGTTTGCGGGCTTGGGTTTCTGCGCCAACGACGGTGTGCTGCTTGCTTTAGAGCGACGACCCTAGAACAGGTTCTATTGAACCATGGTTCACCAGTGGTTCGTGATTTGGTGCTATGTGGTATGTAAGTTTCCATTCCCAGCATGATGATTTCCGAGATCTCTTCAGCACATTGCGTGGGATCTCCCGATTCAAAACACATTCTCATCCAAGGAAACTCAGAAAAAAACATGCGAAGGCCATCCCAGTCGGCTGAATTGTAATGCCAAACAGTGCGTGGTGGTGTTGACTGTAAGGTCATATCGTGGAGATGAGTGTGTGGTCTGAGTTTCCTAGTGGTGCACGGACTTTCACTTCATACGGTTCCGTATTGTTAGTGAGAAACAGGTCGAGCGTATTGGCATAATGATTGCTGATATCAAGGATCCGAGTAGGTTCATTTATCAGTTGCTCAAGACCATAAGTGATAGCGAAAGCCTCGGCCAGACGTCCTGCGTCATCTGTTTTGTTCGAGAATTTGAGCCAGGTGGAGTTGTGGACATTGAAATCAATCATGATGATGATTCCAGCTGCTGGGTGATTCTGTTGGATGAAATCGAGTTCCAGAGAAAGGAATTCGAAGAGGTCATCAGGAGTTGGTTCGTTTGGTGATAGATAAAGGCAGCAGATGAACTTTGTCTGTTTGTGGTTATCGATCTTGAACCACATTACATCGAATTCTTTTGGTTCCAGTTCCTCCTCACGATGGCATGAGAGATCGTTTCTGGAAAAGAGACATAAACTTCCTCTGAATCTGAAACGGGTATAGAGCTCATATCCAGGGCAGAGCATATAGGTCAAATTAGTTGATGAGTTGACCTGCGTCTCAGTTGAAGCCAGTATATCTGGTTTCTCAGCCTGTAGATGGTAATGAACATCGTTTATATTCTTGTTCAGACCTCGGATGTTACAAAGATCTCTTTTCAAATTCACATGTTTCGATGGTGAACCCCCTCGAGCACCTCTCGCCCGGAAATCCGAATGGAGAGGTATTTTACTTCCGGAGTGTTTTACCCTAGGAGAATTCATCATCTAGATTTTTCTTCAGCTGAAATGGGCGGTTTGGGTTGGGAAGAAAGAGATAGGGCATGGGGATATGACCGGAAGCATCGACCAAATACCGAAAAATGGGAGTTACTCATCTCACAGCACCTCTGTCGATGTGGTGGTGTCGCACCGGGCGATGATAGGAACCATCATCTTCCACCTATGGGTATCCATTTAGTCGCCTCTTACGACAGGCAGGATTTACTATGGGGAAATTCTTGATCCGTCCCCATACGGCACATGGAAGTGTATTCTTTATTATCGTTTCGTTGTTTTCGTCTTCTATCACACACTTTATTGATCGCTCCAATTTCGAAAACACTCATATGAATGCATGTTGACCGGCAACAAAGCTCTACTGTTTATTGTCTGATTCTGAAAATCAAAGATCGAATGGAATAACTACTCGAGTCCTCCAAGGTGGCAACCACAATGTTTTTTCTACTTCAATTATGACGACAGCGACTGTCATTTTTCATTCCAATTGTTCCTGATGAGATTTTTCTCTGAACCCAGTGATGTATAACAAGTTGACTTTCGCTCGGAATAAGTACTTGGGTGATTTAATCAGATGCAACATTGGATACAGAAGTACTCCAGACTGATGAGTATTCCTCTGAGTTTTGAGTTTCAGTGGCATTGTGAACTATTATTTCATTATGATAAATCAGATTCAATTCCAGTTAGCCAAAATATATAAGAAAATATTGCTATACACTGTAATAAAAACGAATGGAAATCAATAATCTAAAGTTAACAAGTGTACATAAACAAGCTCAGACCAAGTTACGCTGTTTTCTCTTTCAGGTTTGATTTCATGCGCTGTGACACTTTGGGGCAGATCACAAATCTGTCCTTACTACAAATCTATATCATTTTTTAGAAACGAAGAGAGAAAATCTCACATAAAAGCTAGAAAAATTAAATATTCATTTTATTCCTTTTTTGTTTGTCCCGTTGTGAAGGATATATGGCGTTATTTACGATCCATGGAAGAGACTGGCCCTCGTCCGAAATCGAGCTACATGGCCAAACAGGTTGACATCAACTGGCAATCGAGGAGTGTCCTCATTGATTGGCTCTCCAGCGTCACCGAAGAGTACAAATTCTGCCACGAAACGTTCCATTTAGGCGTTAACTACATCGACCGTTTTCTCACTCACATCTCTGTCGTAAGTACCTACATATCGATGATGACGTGCTTGAAGTGTTCCAACTTTCGTAGAAGAAACGGAAATACTGAACATTCAAAAATTTTTTCAGCTGGGGGCCGGTTTTTATAACTTACGCATAGAAATCTCGCTCATATTGATGGATACGCAATTGATTGAGTTACGGCAAAGTTGTGCATTTTCTTGATGATGATCTCAAAGAAATTCGACCTATCATTTTCAATCATTTCATCATTGAATATCGATTCCTCGAATATCGTGAATAACGAATTTCTACGATTTTTGTTTTGAGTCAAGAGTCAAGCGAGTAACTTTTTCCAGCCCAAGTGGATTGAATTTAGGAAATCTGAAATTATCAAAACAAGCAGTTATACAGGGTGTTCTGGTGATCATGTTACAAACTTCTAGGGTAGATAAAACACACGAAAATAAGAAAAAAAGTTCATGTGAACATGGGTCCGGAAACGCTTCTTCAGGGAGCTAGGGCTCTTCGAAGACGACCTTCAAAAACTACTTTTCGTTTTATAGCTTCGGTACTACTGCAGCTATCGCAACCGATTTTGGGACATGGAATCTAGTTCGTAGGTTCATCAATTTGAGCCTTCCGGATTTTGTCACCTTCAACCAGGGGCGTACAAACCAGGGGGGTATTTGGGCAAATTTGACCCTACTCCTCTTAGGCTTCAATTTCTTACCATTTTTATATCTGATTATGATTCTCCAATGCCTCTTACATAAAAAAGGTACTCTTGTAAAGATCGCTATCTGTCACCGTCTCCTCCGAAAATGGCTAAATCCAATCAATAATAATAAATTATTGGTCTTAAACCAATTATTACGTTGAAATATGAAAATGAGGTTCAGTACAGATAGTTGTTATATGCCTGATGTTTTCACTGACGTCAATTTAAATATGCTACGTAGGTATAATAAATGTATTGGACGTGGTGGAAGGCATTTTCAGCAATTGTTATTTTGAATTTATTTTGGTACGTACAGGGTCAGTCAACGACAGCGTTAGTAAATTCATCTTCAAGACAAAAATTTACTCTGCCTCATCCTTGACTCACTCGTTAAACCTGTTCGTGTTACTTGTTCATTTTGTACTTTTGAAACTTCAAAACTTCAAGTTTTTCATTGGTGCTCGTGAATGATTTATTGCAAATTCATCATTAGTTTTGCTTGTGTAGGTTCAATTGTTTTTTTTTTGAAATATTTTGTATACGTTCCCTTTTACTTTTTATACCCCCAATTTCAAAAAGGCAATAAATTTCTCTAATCTAATTTATTTCCATCAAAGAAGAAGATTTGACTAACTAAGAATGCTCACTATCTGTACTGAACCTCATTTAGATATTTCAACGTAATAATTGTTTTAAGACCAATAATTTATTATTGATTGGATTTAGCCATTTTCGGAGGAGACGGTAACAGATAGCGATTTTTACAAGAGTACCTTTTTTATGTAAAAGGCATTGGAGAATCATAATCAGATATAAAAGTGGCAAGAAATTGAAGCCTAAGAGGAGTAGGGTCAAATTTGCTCAAATTGATGAACCTACGAACTAGATTTCATGTCCCAAAATTGGTTGCGATAGCTGCAATAGTACCGAAGCTATAAAACGAAAAGTATTTTTCGAAGGTCATCTTCGAAGGGCCCTAGCTTCCTGAAGAAGCGTTTCCGGACCCATGTTCACATGAACTTTTTTTCTTATTTTCGTGTGTTTTATCTACCCTAGAAGTTTGTAACATGATCACCGGAACACCCTGTAGATTGAACATTTGACCTATGATGCAACAGAATCATTGATTTTGCTTTTCTAATTCTCTATAAGACATGAAAATCCACCAGTAATTAGATGATTTCTCAACTCTGATCTGTTCATCATTTATATGGAATGGAATATAAATACAGAAGGCCCTATTATTACCAGTCACTTTGTATACCATGTATTGACGCTGAGCGTCTCTGGAAATAAGTATGAGACACAGAAATGCGTCTTTTGATATTGACATATTTTGCAAGCCTCATTTTTCGAAACGTATACTGAAGTTACTATTCTGAGACTGTGGTTGAATACTCAAAAACAAATCAAATTCATACCCAAAAAACACAAAAAAAATATTTAGAAAAGTCTGAATACGTATTTCGGCGACTATTTTGCCATCCTCAGTAGACCTGAAAAGTGAAAATGATTAGCGACTCCTTAGTATCTCTCAAGATATTCTTCAGAAATTACCATCAAGAGTGATTGTTCGTATTTATGTCTCCAGAAGATAGAAGTCATATCACTCCTGTTCTAACACAGGCGGGTGTCCCAAAAATAGATGCAGTAAATTCTACAGACTGAAAAGAATCTTTCTTGTTGAACCGTGAGAGGACGATGAAAGATATTTTTTTTTCAAATAGATATATTTTGAAGCATTTTTATTTTTGAGAAGAATCAAATTCATTTATTTCCCTTGTGTCGAATATCAAAGCCTCAGTGAATGTTTTATGTTTATATTTTTTCGACTGATAAGCTTATCGAAAACTGACATAAGAAAACTGAGTAGATATAGTGGTGAATTGACTAACTGAACTGATTGAACTAGAAGAAATTTATGAAAATTGACTTTCTGATCCTCAAATTGTCATTCCAAATCCATTCTGGATCCAATAGCAACGTTTTCCTCTTTCATTCGAGTGAAAATTCATTTTGAAGGACTTAAAACACAAAGACATGAATTCAATTTTTCAAAATATCTAGTTTGTCAACGGGCATTTCATCAACTTCCGTTATTCAGATATAATTTCATTAACATCAAATAGGTAGCATTATTGAGAATTAGACGATACCAGCCCACCGAGCATTATACACAACAGACACATGACATACACTGGTCATTCAATCCATCTCAACAGTGAATTTCAATTCGACAACTCAAATCATTCATTCATTGTTAACAGAAAGGCGAGTGCCTGTTACTGCTGGAAATTGTGCTTGAAACTCCCACTTTGATTCAACTTTTAACGATTCTTAATGGTAACTATCATTTGGAAATAGAGATTGTCATTATTTGTTCGACAAAACTTCTGCTTTTGTTATCATTTTATATTTTGATAAGTAATTACAAAAAAAATTGTTGAATTTTTTCCCTCAAATCAAAAATTACGCCAAAAAACGTTTGTTGTATTTTGGGGCTACTGCTTTATTGTCTGTTAGTTCTTCGAGGAGGTGGTACAATAATTTTTCAGCTTTTAATGAGATTTTCTCTCCTCGTTTCTGAAAAATAGAGTAGAAGTTATTAAAAAATATTGCAATATATTTGCTATATGTCTACTGCGTTATGTCTGTCAAGGTTACAGAAAGTAATTATCGTTTGACAACTATCGAATATAGGTGTAGGGGATAATGAAAAAGGTCGATTTAGGATTAAATTATTTTTCTCAAACGGAAAGATGTAAGGGAACATTCGAAAAAGAAATATTCAAAGGCAATTGACCATCCAATTTTTTTTCCTGGATTGATAGTCACTCGAATCGTATCATGAAGATTCCACACCCGTATTGATGAACCAATTAAAAGCTCACTTTTTGTTTCCTGGACTTTCGCACCTTCCTCTCCGAAAAAAAAATGAATATACAATTTTTCTAGTTTTGAAAATTTTATTCGATAATAAATATTCATTTTGGTGTATTCAACAGTTTGGAAAAATGTGGGATCTCTGAAATCATGATGAACATTGAGAAAAGTTCTAGTAACCACCCAAGTAGGAGCGCATGTGGTGGACATGAGTGGTTTCATTATTTCTGGTTATCATCATTCAAGGTGGGAGTTCGAATCTTAGTGTTCAACCGTGAACGAATGGTCGAAGTGATTCGATTGAAAATTGCTACAAAGGCATTGGTAAATGATCGATGATATCGTAACCTTCGTGGCAACTCCCTTAACTAGATGTGCATCTATAAGAATTCTCAAAACTGGAGGAGTTGAGGTTACTAGTTATTATATTCTTGAATTCATTTCAGAATTATGAATTAGCTAATGACCTCACCTAACCTAAACTGATGCTGTTTACTACTATTTTACCTTGACGTACGATTTTTGTATTTTCTCCCTCAATAATTATGCCTCGCAAATATTTCCGAATTTCGATATACTAGAATATCATTTGGTGTTAAATTCTGTTTTTGACGTTTACAATTGTCAATCTGATGAGACGCGCAATGCTTCATAAATAAACGCTGTCGTTGCTACAGTAACGTATTTTATCCGATATTCTTATCCTCTTCTCAATTACAAATAAACCAATTTAAAGTTTGATTTTTTTGTTTCCTAACGTCAACATTCACGACTTTTTTCCTCGTATCGGACCTTTTCGACGCGATGAACAAGAGGAGAGTTTTCTGTCGAAGCACTGATAACATCACGTTGATATATATGTTTGGATATTGGCTGCCATCTTGTGTTCTGTCTCAAATGATTATCATGTCAAGTACAATCATTAGTTATCAATTGAATGTCTCAAGGTGTGGAATCTTCTCAATAAATGCCCCATGGGCCAGAATCACTTGCTCGAATTTTTTCTCGTGCATGGATTTTTTGAGAAAATTCAGGTGAACGAAAAATTCCTGGCAATAATTATTTCACTTGATTGAAGTGAAAATCTTGAATTGTTTCAATTTGCCTATTGCGAGAGAGTGAACTGAATCATAAAAATTCATGAATAACGGTTGAGAAGCCTACCTATAGTGTCGAAAGCTTCAGAGAATCAGAAATGAGATCGGCAACCCTGTCTGGATGCCATCCTGCAAGATAATCACATGTACGGACGCCATATTATACCGTTCTTCGATATGTATATAGAAGGAAGCTGACTTGTGCGTCAGATGTATATTCTATATACGAGCGTGCTACTATAACGCCGCTTGTCGAGAACACCATGAACCTTGGAGTATAAGTTTATACCAAAACCGGCCTGAGTGACGTCCAGCTGATTTCAGCAGTAATGGATTCCAAATGGTTTACTGAATCGTTTGCGATATTTCAGAGCACGATGCAAGGTGACGTCCGTATATCGGATGCCACCTTACCGCGATTTCAACATGGGCGGACGCCACTTCACGCCGTATATATATATATATATATATATATGTATATATAACACCTAGGTCATATTCCATACACTTGATCATTCGATTTGCTCGGTGGTGTTTTGACTCGGAAACTACAAATCAATTTTTTTCAAGTCGGACCTGAAATGAGACTCTTCATTATGTTCGACACCACTGCCGATAAAGAACGTACGACCAAATATAACCAAAATGTATAGGAAACTGAATGAATCACCCGGTATTTTGGTTATGAAGAACGATAGGCCCATGATACATCGGTCATTCAGAAGCACCTCGGTGTCTCCCATCTACCTTCACTGTATGAGTATTGCCCGATGGAACACCCTGTATAATTTCATGTATAATATACTGAGACGAATACGCACAATCACTCTCGATGATAGTTTTTACGTTTTGAGGAAGAGCGTTATATTGAATTCAGAAAATAGGTTACTATACAACCAAAAGTTTGAGAGAGATTTACAGGTAAGTGGAATCCATCACTAAAATGTAACCTGCAATAGGTCCATTATAGCTCACCATAGCATAGCTCAACATGGGATAAAATTCTCAGACATTTGTCTTGTGATAAATCCAAGACATGTATGGTCAACTGAAAAGTGTCTGGAAGCGAAGGATATAAATGAAGATAATGGATTTCTCAGGTTCGCCAGAAATTCCAACTCGTTGGCGCAGCAGCTATGATGATCGCCACGAAGATGGAAGAATACCAGCCTCTCGATTCGAAAGAATGGTCTTTCCTGACGGGAGACACTTTCTCCTACAAACAGGTGCTCAAGATGGAGCAGCTCATCCTCAAAGTTTTGAGCTACAAGATGCAAATGCCTACCATACACGGTTTCATCCAGCAGCTCTCTACAGAGAAAGGCGTAGACGAGAAGACGTTGCATTTGGCCATGGTGAGTTCCAGACTGAATTTTAAGGATTTATTGACACAAAATAGTCATTCACACGATATCAGATCTGAGATCATTTTAAACGGACAGAGAATAGATTATCGACCACTACTGTGGTGGAGTTGATATGATATTGATATGCCACAAAATTTTCTTGAACACTCTGCAAATCATTAAATTCATTTTCGTAGCTATTCCTTGATTCATCATGTACTGATATTTGAATGGATCCACCACAGATTCACAAATGGGAATGATGATAATACAATAATAATAATAAGGTGATATAATCGATTCCAGGCATATTGAGTGAGTAATGAACATTATTAGTACTACCTGAAATTGATATGATAATATAGAAATTGCCCTGTACTTGTATTTGTTATAACAACGATTCTTGACAATATGATCATTGGGAAAACTCAAAATCCTGGAGTTCACAAAATCATGTAGGTTCTTGTCGAGCTCTATCGACTTGCTAATTATGCAATTTTGATGTAATTACCTTTAATCATGATTTGAAGAGATGACAGAAGGTTCTGACATTGAGTCTACTCGTTGATTTTTGTCATTCGCCTCAACGTTCGACATTATTTTCGCTGGTACAAGTTCGCGGTCTAGAAGGAAAGCTACCCCAGCCATGATCCACCAAGGTCGACACGTCCTGGGTAGCCCTTCTAGTGATGCCCTCAAAGGATGTGAATATTTGTTTCAGGCAGTATTTGATATTGATTCAGACTCACCAGGCAGCTCCTTCTTGGTTCATCATGTTGATAAGTGAACGTGAACTCGTGCCTTTTACTGATTCATTTGTCCACCTTCATTTTGTATCACTATTCGCATCCTGGTGGGAAAAATACTTCGAATTGCAATCGCGACCAGTAGACAATACAACAGTAGACAATACAATACAGGCAGTTTCCTTTGGATTTCAATTTTGTTGAATGAATATATTGGTATGATTCAACAAATAGCACGTGGAAAGTAATGAGGTTTTTCAATCATATACAAAAACACGTCATTGCTTTGTAAGATTTATTCGATAGTGTTTTTGTGATGTTAGTTGATTGTTTCCAATTGATTGCATCGATTGTTATATATTTCATATCATCGATTGGAGTTTGAAGGCCTTCTATCAAATATTGTTGTTTCAGCATTACCTGACTATTGTATACATACAGTGTGGAACAGCCAAATGGAATAAATTCGATAACGAATAAATGAGAGAGTGTTGGGAAAAACGCTTGGACACGTCGATTTGTATTTTTTGATGCGCATTTTCTCAAAACGATTAGAATAGTTATATAGGGCGTGCCATGTGACAGTGGCCGATACCAACATTCTCATTTTGAATACAACTCCCTAAATATCAAAAGTTTTTTGAATTCTGGTGATTGAGGGGGTTGTACGGAAGAGGCCATGATTCGGATGATACAAAAAAACCTCGAAAGTAACCCTTTGTTCGTCACCCCACATCCACTGCTCATTCTTACGGAGTCAACAAGTAAGTGATTCCGAAACCGCAGCAAAATTTTCGCATAAACTCCTGTCGTAGTTGCATAGCCCCAGGAACGATTTCAGTGTTTTGACATTTTTTGGAGTAGGAAAATCCATTATCGAATCAACCCTTGAAGGATCCGGTTCGATGCCCTCGTTTTTTGAATTCCAAAGTAAATCCCGCTTCAGACAGGCAAGAGAGGACTTTATTCAAATGTATCACGTGGTCGTCGAAAGTTCCTGAGAAAATTAGGAGGTCGTCGATATATGCGATATCGAGACAATCAAATTCGGGACCTAATATTTGTGACATACAGCGTGTAAAAGGAGATACAGCTGTTCGTAAGCCGAATGGGAGACACGTGAATTGATATGTTTCTGTACCTACCAAAAACCCAGTTTACTTTCTGTCCGCCTCTCGCAAAGGTATCTGGAAATAACTAGAACTCAAATCAAAACAAGTTTTGTAGCGGGCACCCGACAGAGATTTTGAAATCTCGTTATAGGTCGCGATAGCTCATGATCGGGTTGCATACGCTTGACAGTGGTCACTAGCGGATTTATATACGGGGTGGAGGCCCTTTCAATAACACCCCACGATTCCATCCGTGAGAATCATCTAGTAAGTATATAAATGAGTTCTGCCAGGAATATCCGAGAACACGTTTTTGTGCGGAAAAAGAAGGTCTCCCAAGATTGTTTTTCGTTCGTATGTTAATGAAGATATATTTTCAACAAAATCTAATCCCAGTGTGGTTTCGCCAGTGTCGCGACCGAAATTATTATCTACATTTTTGACGGAACAGGAATTTTGTTGATGATTTTATTGATAATGTTATTGGCCTCATTACTTAAAACACTCAGCGGACTTTTGGGGGTGTTACAATCCGTTTCCCTGATTCTGTTCATCAGGGTCAGGAATATCCATAGTTGCCACATTCCTCCTATTAGAATAGCTGAATGGTCGATCCCTTCCTGATTTAACACACGGCGTTTTATAATTATGATTGTTGGGGGTATGTTTATTATCAATAAGATTCCCACTACAATGGCTACTTCTCCGACTGACATAATCTGTCTGTTTCAAACGGTTTATAGTTTCTGGAATCATTATTTACACCAATCAGAATTGTAGATACATGGGCAGGATAGTGCCTAGATATCATCCTGATTAGGGTGGAACCTGAAAGTGGAGGTTGTATGTGCCGTGCCATCCCTACGAAGCTAACGGAGTGTTTGACGAAAGAACCCTTTTCGTATATAGCCGATTCTATTTTTAATTTCAAATTGAATTGGTTAGTATCATCCCAAAAGTATTCCAAAAAATTTATGTCGAAATTATCAAAGCGCAGAACAGTTGAGACGAAGGTACTTTCCCAAGATTTTGCTTCACCAACGAATTTTTCAGCTAGCATGAACTCAATGTTTTGAAATGGAAAATTGGTGATGTCCAGGAAAGTTCGAATTTGGACTAGAGAATCTACAGGGTGAATGCTTCCTTCATCATCAAAATTCGGGATATTAGAAAAATTCCCTACAACATTGTGATTGGAATTATCATAATTTGGAACATGTTCCCTTAGATTTGCATGTTGATAATTGATATTTTGTTGCTCTCGTCTGGAAAAAATAACAAAAGCTTCGCGAACATCGTTCTCAAAAGCATTATTGATCAGTCCCTGCAAATCTTCGGGGGGTGGCATAGTAGGTGGCGTTAGCGCCGGCAGCTGCATACTGTTGATAGGAGTTGAAAACTGGAAAGTTCATATCTTGATCAGCAGGAATAGGCGTTTCAGTTACCAGTGAAGGCCTAGGGGTAGGTGGTTTACTTGGCGGGTCTGGTAGTGGTGGAATTCCTTGCGCTGCTTGTGATAACAGATGATTTGTTGTCCTTGGGAGGGCTCCCATTCCTCTCCAGTTTCCTGCAGGAGTTCGAGTAGACCTGGGGGGGCGCCGAAGGTGTCGACATTGGCGGCCCTGGATTATTCGGGGGTTGGTTTTCCTGGATCGTCCCCGTGTTGAATAATAGGTCTTGGAGCCTTCTATTCATCAGCCTTGTGATGTGAGGAGAACTTGGAAATGCTTGTCTTGTCGGTGTCCGACTCGTAGGAGGAGCCATTCGGGAAAATAGAACGTTTTCCCTCTGAAATCTATTGCCGCTAATTTGAACGCCAGATGTTGCGAAACAGCCAAGGACTGCTTGTTTAAACTATCAGGGGTTTCTTTCAATAGATTCAGGATGAAAGCACTCTTTCCCCTTTATTCCTTTGAAAGCACGTCACTGAAAATACAATACCATTTTAAGAACTAGATCGACCTCCATCAACCAAATATCATGAACTATACATGATCAAGCCTCTGGGATGATAATCAATGGAAAGAACTCACCTGAAAATACAGGTATACCCACCTGAATGCGCTATGCAGTAGTTCACCAAATGAGAACGCACCACGAATATTTCATCAGTTGACGTGGATAAAGACAATACGAAATGAATTATCTCTATCGATACACGATATGGTTCCAGTTTTTGGTATTGGAAGAAAAACATTTTTAGTGTGGTACGGCCAGATAGCGACACCTTGCGGGCAGCTTAACAATATATTGATGTTTATGAAGCAGATTCCGTTACAGTATATGTGAATTATGTTTAGAATTCTCTGAAGAATCCAAAAACTAATGATATACAAGGGGTTGTATTCATGATAAGAAAGCTGGTATCGGCCATTGAATAATTATTTTTTTTTAAGAATGCAAATACAAATGAAAATACAAATCGACGTGTCCAAGCGTTTTCCCAACACGTTCTCATTTATTCGTTATCGAATTCATTCCATTTGCCTGTTCCACACTGTATACATTGAATATCTGGGACAGATTGATCACAAGTCTTGTATAGTGATGATGGTTCATCTCATTCCATCAACCCCCAGTAGCTGAGCGGAAAACTACATCCACTACAGTTTGGAACACTAGGCTGGAATGCAATTCTTGCCATGCGATGAATAAACTGTATCAGAAAAGTTCACGAAATCAGTATCAGATGAGGGTCAGGATGAAATCGCGTACAACTTGGAGGAGAAAACCACGATATTGAAACAAAATTGAAAAAATTCATTCAAGAATGAATTTTGAACTAGAATTGATTATGCTTTTCATTGTAAAATCAGTTGAGATATTTCTCAAATCTTAGTGATGGATGAGAAATCATCCAAATATTTCTGTTGGATATTAAACATACGTCAGAAGTATTCTCAGTTGGAAAGAAGTATTCTGATGACGGTACAATCATGTCAGAATCGGCAACATTATGATTCAGATGAATGATATTTAGTATAGCGATAATTCCGGTAGCACCAGGTATGGGTATCAATTTCCATGAATGATATAATAAAAATGGATCGCCGTGCGTAAGTCTGTGGAAAAATAGAAAATGGCTCGACCGATTTGAATATTTTTGTCGTCTTGATCGTCCCACTAAAAGTGTGGTTTAGGAAGAAAGGAAATCGGAGAAACCCAAAGTCGTGCAAAAAATCGAGAATAAAAATAGATATATGTGATTTTGTATGCTTCCCCACTTGCCATGGAACATCTCTGTGCTAGATACTTGTATTAGAACTCCTGAAATTATTTGACTCATTATCATTTTATCATGAATTTATATTCGTGCCACCAAATGCAAAACATTCACATTTCAATTGAATGATTGCATCGAGTGTCCTATCCATGAAATTGAAGAAATATTGAATATTCATATCATGTGGCGATACTCGAAGTATCATTTCAGGTGATTGCATCTGGAGAGCTAGACGTATGTTTTATAGATGTGTTCGTACCTCCTCAATTACTTCAATGAATTCGAATTGAATTATTGAAGTGGAAATATAGTTCATTTTCTTCATTCAGCCATGTTTGAGTTTCATTTTCTATTGGTATTGGTAGTTGTGAATGGTGACAGATGCGCTTCTGACCTGATTAGATCTATTCTGCCTCATCTTCTTCTGCTTGTTATAAGGTTTGCTCCTTTATAGCAGCTCCTCAAGTTTCAATTCCCTTGGAAATTTCAAGATTTTGAGGGGGTGAGTTCGTGATATCTCTTCCAAAGTCAAATGGTATGATTCCAGTATATTCCATCATTTGTGATGTACAGGCTGTCCCATTTTCGATGTCCTTACGGGATATCTCGCTTATTTTTGAAGATACAGATTTGCGGTTTACGCGAACGTTGGATACTTTTTTGTGAAACTCACGAAACCGTGAACAAAATTTTCATAGCCCGCTTCGTTCCTGAGATACAGGGCGAAATTGTAAATATTGCATTTTGGGATCCCCCTGTATCTCAGCTATCTTTCAACTTAGAGGAAAAGTAAGAACTGTTTCTTCCTCAATTTTTCACGTAGAATCCAGTGGCGTAATCAGATTTCTTCAATGAGCTGCCGTTATTTAGATATAACCCAAAGTTATGTTTTTTTGAATAGAACACCCTGTATATTTTCCGATATTTGAAACAAGAAAGCTTTGCGCTTTTCAAAAATATATATTACTCACATGATATTTTGAGTATTAGTCCTGTATTTGGGTAATTTTCAGTTTTTTATGTAGGTTTCTTATAGGCCTTGTGAAAATGTGGCAACATTATCCACTTCACGAATTTTCATATTTCCCTTATTGCTGACACAGTGTTCCGTCACACACTTATTCACACAATATTCAGTACTATCAATTGACCATGAGAGCTGTGGACCTAATTAGTAGGTAGCTATGAAAAAAAAACACAAATTCAGATTGTTTACAATTCTTGTCACCTACCTGTCATAGTTTACAAATTTTTCATACAATGGCGAATAATAATTCAGGATTTCAGAACTACGAGAAATAAGATATGGTTGGGATATATTACCAAGTTGGCTTCAATGCAAATCAAGCGAAGGACCTATATTTTGAAAGGTATTTATTTACTATCTCCCAATTGCTAGGTATCAGTTAGTTACAATATGATAAGAAATTCAGGTATTCCGAGAGGAGACAACCAAGTAAGAAAATATTTGACAGTTTGAAAGAAAATTTGGAAAATATTGGATCTTTTGAGAAGCCTAGACCCAAAAGTTATAGGAAAGAAAATGCCGAAAACGATGAAATTAGTGTCCTTGCAAAGGTAGAAGAAAGCAATAATTAAACTTCTCGCAGAGAAATGAAGAATCATTTGGCATTCCAAAGACAAGGGTTTCCAAGATATTGGAAAAGAACAAATATACCCCCTACATACCACAAACTATTCATTATTTGAACCCGGGTGATGCTGTGAAGCGCATTGAGTTTTGTAGATGGTATATTCAAAAGACGGAAGAAAATATGAATTTTGGGCGTTCAGTGGTATGGTCCGATGAAAGCCATATAAGTAGCGCTGGAATATTTAATCATCGTTATTGGTCAAATGAGAATCATCACGTTACGGTGGTTCGCCAACAGCAAGGCAGATTCGGCTTTGATGTATCTTGTTTCGTTTATGGAGGAAGACTAATACTTCCATTATTTACTAATTATTAGCCTATCGAATTTTTGACGGTAACTTGAATCACCAAAGATATCTGAAAATTTTAGATGATTATCTTCCTGAACTACTTATATATATATTAATAGGACTTTTCAACAGGAGGAAAATTAATAGAATTGTTTTGTAGTAGTGTTTTAATTTATTGTTTTATCAAATTGTTTAATGTTTTATCGAATTGTTTTCATCGAATTGTTAATTGAATAATCATTTTGAATGGATACTTCTCATTTCACCCTATATAAATGAGTGGTATTTGATTATTGCGCCGGAATATCTATTCTAAAAGTAGAAGTTATTTGTCTTGACTTGCCATAAAAAACTGAAAATTACCCAAATACAGGACTAATACTCAAAATATCATATGAGTGTTATATATTTCTGGAAAGCGCAAAGCTTTCTTGTTTCGAATATCGGAAAATATACAGGGTGTTCTATTCAAAAAACATAACTTTGGGTTATATCTGAATAACGACAGTTCATTGAAAAAATCTGATTACGCCACTGGATTCCACGTGGAAAATTGTGAAAGAAACAGTTCTTACTTTTCCTCTAAGTTGAAAGATAGCTGAGATACAGAGGGGGTCCCAAAATGCAATATTCACAATTTCGCCCTGTATCTCACGAACGAAGCGGGCTATGTAAATTTCGTTCACGGTTTCGTGAGTTTCACAAAAAAGTAGCCAACGTTCGCGAAAACCGCAAATCTGTATCTTCAAAAATAAGCGAGATATCCCGTAAGGACATCGAAAATGGGACAGCCCGCTTCGTTCCTGAGATACAGGGCGAAATTGAAAATATTGTATTTTGAGACCCCCCTGTATCTCAGCTATCTTCCAACTAAGAGGGAAAGTAAGAACTGTTTCTTTTACAATTTTTCACGTAGAATCCAGTGGCGTAGTCAGATTTTTCAAATGAGCCCAAAGTTATGTTTTTTACATAGAACACCCTGTATATCTTTCAATATTTGAAACAAGAAAGCTTTGCGCTTTTCAAAGATGTATAACACTTATATGATATCATGAGTATTAGTCCTGTATTTGGGTATTTTTCAGTTTTTTATGGCGAGTCAAGACAAATACTTCCTACTTTTAGAATAGATATTCTGGCGCCATAATTGAATACCACTCATTTATATAGGGTAGAATGAGAAGTATCCATTTGAAATGATTATTCAATTAAAAATTTGGTAAAAACAATTTGATAAAACATAAAACAATTTTTTGATAAAACACTAAAACAATTAAAGATAAAACAATTTGATAAAACAATAAATTCAAACACTACTACAAAACAATTCTATTGATTTTTCTGTTGAAAATGCCTTAAAGATATTGTTCAAATTGCTGCCCATTCTGTTGAAGACACAGCCGACATCTTCTGAGGATAGCGTCAATCGACCGCAGTAAAAATATAGGTCTCATACGTAAATATTCGGAAGCTTCTCTCGTAGCATTCATCAGTGAATCTCGATTTTCATGCCGCGTGTGATATATTTTATTTTTTATATAGCCCCATAAGAAGAAATCTAAAATCGATAAGTCAGGGGACCTTGGCGGCCAGTGAATGGGACCATTATTACCAATCCACTGGTTTTGAAATCTTTCATCAAGATAAACCCTGATGGCCCTGCGTTATGACAAGGTGCGCCATCTTGTTGGAAGAAACTGTGTCTGAATTGAGCCAACGGAATTTCGTCGAGTAGTTTAGAAAGACAATCATCTGAAATTCCCAAATATCTTTGGTGATTCAAGTTACCGTTAAAAATTCGATAGGCTAGTCTTCCTCCATAAACGAAACAAGATACATTAAAGCCGAATCTGCCTTGCTGTTGGCGAACCACCGTAACGTGATGATTTTCATCTGACCAATAACGATGATTATTTCGATCAAATATTCCAGCGCTACTTATATGGCTTTCATCGGACCATACCACTGAACGCCCAAAATTTATATTTTCTTCCGTCTCTTGGATATACCATCCACAAAACTCAATGCGCTTCAGAGCATCACCCGGGCTCAAATAATGAATAGTTTGTGGTATGTGAGGGGTATATTTGTTCTTTTTCAATATCTTGGAAACCCTTGTCTTTGGAATGCCAAATGATTCTTCAATTTCTCTGCAAGAAGTATAATTATTGCTTTTTTCTACCTTCGCAAGAACACTAATTTCATCGTTTTCGGCATTTTCTTTCCTATAACTTTTAGGTCTAGGCTTCTCAAAAGATCCAAAATTTTCTAAATTTTCTTTCAAACTGCCAAATATTTCCCTACTTGGTTGTCTCCTCCCAGGATACCTAAATTTTTCATCATATTGTAACTGACTGATACCCAGCAATTGGGAGATAGTAAATAACTTTCAAAATATAGGTCATTCGCTTGATTTGCATTGAAGCCAACTTGGTAATATATCCCAACCATATCTCTTTTCTCGTAGTTTTGATATCCTGGATTATTATTCGCCATCGTATGAAAAATTTGTGAACTTTGACAGGTAGGTGACAAGAATTGTAAACAATCTGCATTTGTGTTTTTTTTTCATAGCTACCTACAAATTATGTCCACAGCTTTCATAGTCAATTAATAGTACTGAATATTGGTGAATGTGGTGAATGTGTGACGAAACACTGTGTCAGCAATGAGGGAAATATGAAAATTTGCGAAGTGAATAATGTTGCCACATTTTTACAAGGCCTATCAATGAGAAACCTACATAAAAAACTGAAAATTACCGAAATACAGAACTAATACTCAAAATATCTTATAAGTGATATATATTTTTGAAGAGCGCAAAGCTTTCTCGTTTCAAATACTGAAGAATATACTGGGCGTTCTATTTGAAAAAAACATAACTTCGGGTTATATCTAAATAACGACAGCTCATTGAAAAAATCTGACTACGTGAAAAATTGTGAAAGGAACAGTTCTTACTCTTCCTCTAAGTTGAAAGATAGCTGAGATACAGGGGGGGTCTCAAAATGCAATATTTTCAATTTCGCCCTGTAACTCAGGAACGAAGCGGGCTATGGAAATCTTGTTCACGGTTTCGTGAGTTTCACAAAAAAGTAGCCAACGCTCGCGAAAACCGCAAATTTGTATCTTCAAAAATAAGCGAGATATCCCGTAAGGACATCGAAAATGGGACAGCCTGTACAGTGCTTCTCAAGTGTTTTCGTTCGAAAGATACGAGGCGATTTTGAAAATTATCACTTTTTGAATCTCTCCCATATCTAGGGAGTTATCAAAATATCTGTTTTTTCAATCTGTTGACAACACGACAGGAAAATTCATGATATTGGAGGAACATCGTGTTAGCCAACGGAAGAATTCTGGGAGAGAAGGAAGGTGTTGGATTTTTTTTCAAAGTTTGGAGGTTGTATGTATCGGAAAAGACTTCACTAGGCAAAGAATTCCACAACTTTGACGTTCTATTGATGAATGATGCTTGGTATGGCGATGTTCAACAAGTCTCGATCCTGAAAGTGTAGGGTGACTAGCCTGAGTTCGCCTGGTTGCCGCTGAGCTATGAAATACGTCTGATAGAGAGTTCATACGACACAAACTCATATTTCTCCCAATGGAACACACTATATCTCATCATCTAATTGAATACTCGAATCGATAATTCTCTCAATCTTCTACCAACAAAATGATGTATGATACTTAGAATACTCAGAAATTCTGAGAAATTCTGAATCATTGCATCATGATGGATTTTTGCTATTAGGCCACCTATTTTTCAGATGAAAGAGGTTCCAATAAAGGGATTTTCTTGTTCGATTTTTTTATAGGAGAGAGGGCGAAGAAGAATACCAACACTGATGCACTAAGAGGAAACGAAAAACACATACCTAATGTGTTTTGTGGCTCCGTCCAGTTTGGCCTTGGTGAATAGTCAGCAGACTTCGAATCTCAGGTTTGACAGGTGTTCGTTCCATCATTGTGATTTTTTTTCTTCGAGGAGGCAGCTGGATTCGTATACATCCATAATTGCCCCACTGACTTCCTGTTGGGTCAGCTCAATTTCAACGTGACTTTTGCTGTTGAACTTGATCTGTTCTAGGTTACATTTCAGGTTGGTGTTATATTTTTCCCAATCTGTGTTCCTAGGATTCCTATCAAAGTTTGTTTCTATCGCAATTTCATCTACGTTGAACATAATGATTCTGTGGTCAGAGAGTGAGTGAGGGTGAGACCCTCCACTTTCTAACGATTCTGCTAATGCTGCTGCCGAGCGTTATATCTAATGCTTCTTGTCTAGTCTAGTTACGAATGTGGAGGTAAATCCCACGTTCAGTACATTCAAGTTAGCCGCGTGTACAAATTCTAGCAATTCGTTGGTTGGTGTCCGTGCAGCCCCAGATCTGCCCCCTGTAGACTCAAGGATCTCGGATCAGCAAAACTCTTATGTATGCTCTGGCTATGTATATGAATTTTTCCAATTTTCTTCTTCATTTGATTATATATATACTCCTTATTTATAATTTTCTTCTATACCTTCATTGAGATTCGTTGAAGATTCAATTTTATCATCTTTTTCTGAGCATCCCTTATCAATATTAATTCTTGTTGATGATAGAATTGAATGATTTATCTCCGTTATCGACCTATGTGTATAGTGAATAGAGGGTCCTTTTTCTGATTTGAATGAATCACTTTCAGAACTACTTGAAATGCTCAAATGCTCAAACTAAACTCAAGAATACGCGATTTTCTGGAGCAGAGATATGTCAATTGGTCCATTATTTCGAAAACTACATATTTTTCGGACAGGCAATCTTTTACAAAGTCACCCTCATTTTCAACTGTGAATGATATGCAATCATAGAAATAGTGGGTTTCCATTTGTGAAAAATGACATTCAACGATTTTTCCAAAGTAATTCTCAAGTCTTGTTTCTGATCACTCTGTATTTTTTTCATTATCAAAATATCAACAGTACAATGTAGTAGATCTTCTCCTATGAGGAAACCAACCCTGATCATAAAGGAGAAATTGATAGTTATGTTCAGGTCTGTGAATGTCATTTCTGACTCAGGTATAGGATATTGAACATGGAATTCGCTTAGAATTCTCCTTTCATTCTTATAATATAATAATATATAGGGTGTCTCAATCAGAGGAAGCAAGTTGATGACAACTTCTGGTACAATAGAAAATACCAGCACCTGGGAATTATTTCAGCCGAATTGCCCCCATAAATAGTAGTATGCCATTTTCAAATCGCCCTACTCATAGATTCCCATAGATTGATCGATGCAGTGAGAAATTATTTCCGGAAACATCTCTGGGGAAGAGTGATCGATTGTTTTTTAATGACCTATTGTTTCGAATTGATTGTAGGTTCATTGAATTTTCGATTTCTATTACTTCATCTATGTTCTATAGATTCCAAGTAATGTTGACTTCTCGTTCATATTATGGGAGATTCGTTATCATTTGAAACCAATCCTTTGATTGCTTTGGGAATGATAAGGCAGTGATTGCAGGAGCCTTCAACTCAACAAATCCACGTCATGTATGCACGTCTGGAAATTGGAAATGATTGAAATAGGTCGATAATGTGGCAGGAGATTTCCACTGGACGTGATCAAAATTCGACTTGAATCATGATTTCTTCGTTTTGATGGACTTTCATTCTATTGATGAATGGAAGGGTGAACCGAGTACCTTCTTCAGTTTCAAATGGAGGTCCAACAATATCAAATTACTGAGAATATAGTTTATGGGTTCGTTCACTGATTTCATGTTTCCTATTATATTCCATCGATTTATTCGACAAAACTTTCCACTGTGATTATAAAATAGTTACTCGAATTCATCTGTGTGCGATTGCAGTTATATCCGAATTATTGATTTTATAAATACACTGTGATGCCTGAATTGTTACCCCCATTAGGGTGTTCAAATAGGAAACAAAACTCTATAATCGTAGTGATATTGACTGTGATAACAAGGAATATCGGCAACTTTGGCTATACTGTTTGAATCATTGAAATTTCGGGACGTCCATCAGTGACAACTTCAAAGGAGGTAAGCGGATCAACATTTTTAATTTTTTTTCTAGTCGATTGGAAGAATTTTCAGTCAGTTGAGGTAATCGCAAGATAGGAAACTCAGACCACACACTCATCTCCACAAGAATATCCTTATATCGCTCTGCTAGCCATTGTCCAACACCCAAATACCAAACATTGCGCCAACAATTCAGCCGACTGGGATGGTCTTCGCTATTCGATATTCAATTTGGTAATAGCAACTAACAAGCGCCATAGTAGAAAAATCACCATCCACTGGTGAACCATGGTTCGATCAAACCTGTTCTGAACCATATCTCAGTTGAAAAGGTAAATGACAGTCGAGGACGATTTACACTAGCATAACCCGCCAAATACAGATATTTTTATATCACGCGAAATATGCGTATGCGTATGAAATGTTCTGAGATGGTGTGAGCACAGATCACCATTCGACGTTTCTAATAACATCTCGATTGTATTTCAAAAATTGTTCCATGAAGAATGCCGTCCGATATGAATGAATATAGGACCCAGAAATATTTTTTCCAGTCCAAATTTATGATTTATAAATTTCGGGATGTTCATAGGGATAGACAATCGTTGCTCAACTATCCATATTCATTGCCTTCCATTGATAGTGATTATTGATTGTGAACTTGCCTGCTGTCTAGACCAAAGGAGAGCATGGTCAACTGGTCACAATACTCCTCATTCATCATACTTATTCCCCATACTTCAGCCTGAACTGAAAAGTATTCAATGTTTGTTGCTTCGAAGCGAGCAGCATACCGTCTTTGACGTAGGAACTTATGCCTGGAGAACTAGAGCAGAATATGTTGAAGCTAGAAATACATGCAATGAAGTGATAGGCGTATCTGAAGAGGCATATGATATAATGGAAGCTCTTCGAGTGCCCAAATGGATCCCGTCCATTTGGACCTTTGCCAAGGTAATTGGAAGAAATTTCACTTTCAGCTCATTTCTTCTCCTCGCCAAGGATGAAAGCACAATGGCTGCAATACCACAAGGAGAAGCCTGTCAGTATAGGTTGTTCACCATTTCATACACACTTGGTATATTCGAAATGAGGTTTCAAATATGAAAGCGAATGAGAGTGGCAGTGCATGGAGACTGAAGAAAATTAGCGAATACTGCAAAAAAATCTTATTCTGGTGTTTGAGATTCTTTTCTCCATTCTATTTTCCTATTCCAACTCTCGAGAAAACTAGGGGTTGTGAATCTCTGTCTTCATTTCGGTAGAGCAAACTCGTCAATATCAGATTTTCATTAACAACTGAACTCTCCCTTGTGTATATCGAAATCATCACGACATTTTCTTGACATTAATAAAGATTATCAGTATACGAAGTGAAAACAACTAACTATTTTAACAATTAACTATTTTAAGACTCAATGAGTGGACAGATAGACAATTGTGAGCGAAACGTCCAAAGGAACCTCCTCCACAGAGGTGAACCGATCACGGCACTGAAGCCCG
Organism: Gastrophysa polygoni; assembly: GCA_963576655.1. Classification (NCBI taxonomy): domain Eukaryota; kingdom Metazoa; phylum Arthropoda; class Insecta; order Coleoptera; family Chrysomelidae; genus Gastrophysa; species Gastrophysa polygoni. Next base: position 30,873,831 of record OY755083.1, read on the forward strand.
GAAACCACATTTCTTAGTTTTTGTTCTGTTGACTTTCTCATAGACAAAAAAATACCTGTTTTTTATAGTTCGCCTGGGTTTATGTTCTCAGAATGAATTCACAGCTCGCATGATTCTTATGGAAATATCATTTGATTCGTATTCTGTGAGTTAAGTTTTTTCCTGGAAATGGTTCACGCCTTAGAAGAACGAAATGAGTTAGTGAAACTTTACTAAAAAACTGATGATTGTCTAAGAGCTGCAGCTAGAATTTTCAATGCAAGGCATCCAGGGAAAAATGCATCTCATACCTATGTTCAAACGTTGATTGATAAATTCGAGAGAACTGGGTCTGTGGGAAACCAGAAACATCATCCTGAACGTCGGATAAGGAACGAGGCTGTTGAGGTAGCGGTTTTGGGACACGTGGCTATGGATCATACCCAAAGTATTCGAAGCTTGGCTGAAGCTTCAGGTGTAGCGCGATCGAGTATTCAGAGAATTCTCAAGTCACATCGATTCCATCCATACAAAATCAAACTTGTACATGAACTGAACGAAGACGATTTTGACAGACGTCAACAGTTTTGTGAGGAAATGTCTGAGCGTCTGAGAACACATCCCAATTTGCTCTTCAATATTTGTTTTTCAGACGAGAGTTCATTTTTTGCTAATGAAAACGTAAATCGTCACAATTGCCGCTACTGGAGCGATACCAATCCCAGGTTGATACGTGAGGTCCACACACAAACTCCGCAGGAGTTGAATTGGACTACTTTTCATAGATGATAATTTGAATGGAAAAAATATATTTACATCTTCTTGAGAATGCCATCGATCCCATGATAGCGGATATTATCGAAAACGATGGATATGATTCGGCAGACAACCTCCATTTTCAACAAGATGGAGCACCACCTCACTATGCAGTAGCGGTTAGAAACTTTCTGGATGAACGATATACCAATCATTGGACAGGGCGACGAGGACCAATTGGGTGGCCAGCTAGATCACCGTACCACAACCAATTGGTTAATTTTTCATGGGGGCATCTCAAAAGCAAAGTTTTTGCCACTCCGCCAGAGTCATTAGAGGATCTACGTGGTCGAATTGTAATTGAGTGCGGCAGCATATCTCCCGAAGTATTGGAAAACGTTCGTAATAGTTTCGAAAGTAGACTTTATCATTGCATGGAGGTAGGGGGGGCTCATTTCGAACAATTAATAAATTGAATTTCTATAAGAACAGGTACGGTATTGATTATTCAAATTGAACCTATTACCACACCAATCTCAAGTACCAGTCATTCGATTTTGAAAAAATAATGAACGTTTGGATAGAGAATGCAGAGAGCTTTCAGATGATGTATCACTCGACCCAAGTTCCCTATGATGATTCGCAATGGGGTAGCCGCCCCTGTCAGGGGAATGAAGTTGCGTGACTAAATTCATCACTGACATGTGTCCCCCTAGAAATCAAAATCGACGTGTTTCGGCGTTTCCGAAAATAATTTGTCATTTCCCAGTAAATCCGTGTGGAAAGTTCTCGTTGGGACACCCTGTATACAGAAAATCATAGGAAAACATGGCAAAGACACCAAAATCTTTCAGCTATCATACGGAAGACAAAATCTCGTGTATAATGGAAAACTGCACGCATAACGATCCAGTCCATGTTCTATCGAACGTACGGGGTACTCAGTTATATGTACAGATTGATGGAAACTATCAATATTGGTATCTGGATACTCTGCCACAGTGTCGAAGAAATAGGTCAACAACAAATTATTTTTTCCTCGAACATGGTTATTTGATAATGATTTTGTATAAGGCAGACATACTGTTGTGACCATGTATTGATGAACTGCAAACTGTTGACACAATATTTTTTTCTGACTATTTGCTCTCCGCCGAATTCAATTTCATTTACGATCTTCATACAATTCATTGAGGCCGTGAACACAATACTGACGATATTCGAAGAATTGAAGGCAGCTCTATAACTTTCGCAAATATCGCAGTGCTTCATCCATCTATAATATAAACTGAACACCTACTACTACAACAGTTACAATCCATATCGAATCATCTAGATAGCGTCACCTTGCTATACGATCCAGAACGAGAGGATATAATAATTTTTCGATGATTGATCAACATAGGCGCCGATCGAACGTACAAAAAAGTCATGTTCATCCTTGAAGTTGCAATTGTCGAATCTAACCACTACAATTATCACCCCGTATACCCATTTCCTCTCCAAACAGAAAAACATCTATACCAAATAATCATCCTCGAAACGACATTTTATATCTGATTGAGCATCATTATATATTATCGAACGAGCGCCCCGTCAAGAAGTCATCTCAGGGAAAGCCATGTGTACACTTCCGGAATGAAATCCTATATAGATCAACGACACCATTCCAGGTCCAACGAATATCAAACTTCATATATCAATCGCATCATATGATCAAAGCTACCAAAAATCAAACTTCAAAGGAAGAAAATCCAGAATAATCAATTCCAATCAATGACTTGGAATATTTCCCGACGAGGCATCTTCCAAATCGATATGTAGCAAAGATGAAGAGATATCAGTCATTGAAGGAAGTTACATAATTGAAGTATCAGATCTGCAAGATCAAGATAGACACCACTACACTGTAGGCGTACACAGGGCTTCATTATCGAATAAAAAATCATTCAAGTGTCGAACCTTGAAGTGGAGATATAATAAACATTAGGAGAACAATCTCAAAAGAACACCAATTCAACTCAAGTCCATAAGTCTCGACGAGATGGAGCCAATACCGAACCAGACGAATCAAATTACATCAGAGAAACTTCATGAACCCAGTTCCTCAAACATCAGCAAATAGGACAAGGCCAATCTCGCTAGGAACGCTTACTGAAAGGATAGGGAATTATTATTGAACTTCAATGATACTATCAATAATACAGCATTTTTCGACAGATTTAGAGGAAGTGATAATCATATCCCGAATGGGAATGTTCAAACAAGTGGTAATTTGTCCCAGGATCATTGTGTTCGATCAAAGTTTAGTTCCATTGAGGGATTTAAATTTTTGTTCAGCCCTGTATACTGATCTGACAATTAGAGATTTGATGATGTAAGTGAGTTTTCTGCAAGTTAACTTTTATCAAGAATGAAATTCTATCACGAATTGATCATATAAATGTTAACCATGTAGTGCGAACTATTTGACACTCGCTGTATTTGTAGTGGTAGAAGGAGCATAGGACACAACTCGACTTGTAATGCAGTTAAGCATGAAATGGAAACAGTTACATACGTAGCTGCGTAGCGGCGAGTATCTAACTCCACAAATTGTTTATTTTTCCTGATAGAAAAACATGTTGAAACGCATTTAAGATATGTGAGAATCCATCAAGCCAATTCAATATTTTCTCACTAGCCACCATATTTCACAGCATTTTTGAAATAATTGAGCTTAGTTCGCGAATATTAAATGAACCTACATTATTTGTTATTCCTTTCATCAGACTGATTCAATCTTATTTCATTATGGGAAACATCTTCAATTGAACTGAAAGTGCAGAATCATCGGTATATACATGGTAATTGAAAAATTATACGATACAGGGCGATTGGGTGTTTACTTAGATAGTTGACTATAGTATCAAAATTGAAGTCTTGACAGTGTCAAGCTAATAGATAATGCGATGAGGTATGCGGAAAAAACTCAGGCGTTTCTTAAGAATATCATGACCCTAAGAACTCGAATAACAGCGATTCAGAAGAATGGAGACTGGCCAACTGTGCATCAGTGACAGCAACATAAGAATTCACTATAGGTTATTCCCGGAACAGACTATTCATCCAACCAGAGAATATCATGTGAAAAACTGGATATTATCAATCGGAAAAACTTTTCCTGTACATCGGAGGATGCGAAATTCTTTCGATTCATTTAATCTCTTTCGCATTCAACCAGAGAATATCATGTGAAAAACTGGATATTATCAATCGGAAAAACTTCTCCTTTACATCGGTGAATGCGATATTGATTGAATGAGTTTTTTCCGCATACCTCATCGCATTATCTCTTAGCTTGACACTGTCAAGACTTCAATTTTGATACTAAAGTTAACTATCTAATTGAAAACCCAATCGCCCTGTATTGTTTGATTTTTCAATTACCATGTAAATACCGATGTTTATGCACTTTCAGTTCAATTGGAGATGTCTCTCCTAATTAAATATGATTGAGTTAGTCTGATGAAAGGAATAACAAATAATGAGGGTTCATCTAATATTCGCGTACTAAGCTCAATTATTTCAAAAATGCTGTGATATATGGTGGCTAGTGAGGATATATTGAATTGGCTTGATGAATCATCTGCATCTGCATTCATTAAAGATGGCCAAATGAGCGCCTTGATAGATTCTCACACATCTCTAATGCGATTCAACAAGTTTTTCTATCAGACAAAATAAACAATTTGTGGAGTTAGACACTCGCCGCTACGCAGCTACGTATGTAACTGTTTCCATTTCATGTCGAGTTGTGTCCTATACTTCTTCTACGACTACAAATACAGCGTGTGTCGAATAGTTTGCACTACATGGTTATTAACATTTATATGATCGATTCGTGAGAAGATTTCATTCTTGATAAAAGTTAATGCCTTGCAGAAAATCCACTTACATCATCAAATTTCTAATTTTCAGATCGGTATATAGGGCTGAACAAAAATTGAAATTCATCAATGGAACTAAACTTTGATTGAACACAATAATCCTCGGACAAATTACCACTTGTTTGAACATTCCCATTCGGGATATGATTATCACTTCCTCTAGATCTGTCGAAAAATGGTGTTCAATTGATATTATCATTGAAGTTCAATAATAATTCTCTATCTTTCCAGTAAGCGTTCCTAGCGAGATTGGCCTTGTCCTATTTGCTGATGTTTGAGGAACTGGGTTCATAAAGTTTCTCTGATGTGATTTGATTCGTCTGGTTTGGTATTGGCTCGAGATTTATGGACTCGAGTTGAATTGGTGTTTTATTGAGATTGTTCTCCTAATGTTCATTATATCTCCAGTTCAAGGTTCGACACTAATGATTTTTTATTCGATAATGAGGCCCCGTGTCCGCCTACTGTGTAGTGGTGTCTATCTTGATCTTGCAAGATTCTGATACTTCAATTATGTAACTTCCTTCAATGACTGATATCTCTTCATCTTTGCTACATATCGATTTGGCAGATGTCTCGTCGGGAAATATTCCAAGTCATTGATTGTAATTGATTAATCTGGATTTTCTCGCTTTGAAGTTTGATTTCTGATAGGTTTGATCATATGATGCGATAGATATTTGTAGTTTGATATTCGTTGGACCTCGAATGGTGTCGTTGATCTATATAGGATTTGCTTCCGGAAGTGTACACATGACTTCCCCTGAGCTTCAATAAATTGTATGAAGATCGTAGATGAAATTGAATTCGGCAGAGAGCAAATAGTCAGAAAAAAATATTGTGTCAACAGTTTGCAGTTCATCAATACCTGGTCACAACAGTATGTCTGCCTTATTCAACATAATTATCAAATAATCATGTTCGAGGAAGAGAAATTCTGACGAGATTTTATCTTCTTTGTAATAGCTGAAAGATTTTGGTGTCTTTGCCATGTTTTCGTATGATTTTCTGTATATATCTGTATTCTAATTATTTTGCTTCATATGTGTGTATCGGAAAATATTTTTATCGTTCTCCCCATTCCAATGATGTAAATTGATTTCTCACTATCTAGATCAAAAATGTATCCTCAAATATATTCTCTGAATCAATAATTTCCATATTACTAGTACAGTTTTCATTATCAAAATCGCTGGTGCAAAATGGTCTTCAACAATAGGGGATGCTAGTAATACCATCAGTTTGCCTCGCAAAAATCAATACTTTTGTTGGGGCAGTGAGATCACTAATTATCCACCCCTTTTAGTTTGTTGCGCAGAGTACTGACTCTACTCAGTATGGTTCTATAGACGGTTGACTTGAAGCGATTCGTGTACGTGTAATCTGTTTTCCGAATTCTCATATATATTATTCGAATAATGTTTTATGAAGTTATTGAGGATAATGTGTCCAGTTTGGTTTTCTTGTCTGTATGTGATCTTGAAGTGCATATGTGTGAATACTTTTCATTTTGGATAAAATGTGAGTAACTTCTAATGAATATTGTCTTACATCAGACAGTTCATTATTTCAAAACGTTCATTTACCAATTCTTCTCGAGTGGAGTTGGGTAATGAATGAAAATAAGTCTTTTAGTAGGGGGCTTTCGGCTCGTTGGTCAGTAAAATTGTGTCCAAGCAACGTTAGAAGTTCTACTCATGATTTTTTTTGGAGCTCCTGTAATGCGCTCCACTCGCCCTATGAACTTATTTTTTATACAAGTCATTTTGATGAATGCGTTCGGATTTCTTCGATTTTGAAATTGAAGAACTATGAGAACGCATGCCCCATTTCATAACATGGCTTTTTACATGGTCAAAACAACACTTTCGATACCTTGTATACACTGATAATTCTGCACTTTCAGTTTGGCTGAAGAAAGTTCCTTCCTATGGCTGAACAAGACGATATGTCGAAAAGGATATTCCACACCTTAGTGAAAAATGCATATAAAAGGGATAGCTCAAAATGAGATTGATCGTTATACCTTTTTTTTTACAAATTTTCCAAGGGTTTATTACTCTTTTCATTGTTTATGACTGAAATCTGTCTTATCTTAGCAAGAAACCTAATCGCTCTGTATTGTATAATTTTTCAATCACCCTATAAACACGTTTAGCTTGGTTTAAGATGTGTTTTCTGATTGAATATGTGCTAGTCTTATGAAAGGAATGATTCATCAGATATTCGATAATTAAGCTCAACTATTTCAAAGTGTCGCGATGTATGCTGACTGATGAGAGAATATTAAATTGGCCTAATGAATGCGTCTGCATTTATCGATGATGAATTCTCATAAATCTCGAACATATGTTTCTCTATCTGACGGAATGAATACGCCCTGTATTGTATAATTTTTCAATCACTTTGTATACACTAGGCTTTCGGCTCTCTTATATTGGGAATGTTAATGAAATGGATTAGCGCATGTTCTCAATTGAAGATTTTTGCCGTAATGAAATATGATTAAATTATCGTGATGATTCGTAGTGCACGTGTTCAATTGATGCCTAATTAATATTAATTAGTGGGACCATGGGACCATGTACTCATTTTGCCAATATATATATATCTACTGCGATGAATCAATGAAATATCAATGAATATCAATCAAATATCAATTCATCAATGAATTATCAATTTCCAAAATGTCATGTACTTTCTTCGAAACATCAATAACATTCCAACAATTTGGAGCAATATAGAAATTTTATTCAGTCCATAACTTCGAAAAACATTGAATATGTACCTCATTCATGAAGATTCAAAAGTAATGAATTTTCGGAATTTAATCTGAGAAAAGTGATGCGGTCATTTTGTTCTTCTGAAGAGACAAAGAATTCGAATCTCACAAGTTTTTTTCTACTTGTGAAAACGTATCCGTATCATTAAACGTATCTTCAATTGAAAATACACTCTTTTCTGCTACAAAATTAATTCATCCAGTTCGACAGTGAAATTTTCAATTATATTCTCGATCGGTTCAAAAGTCAGCAGGGGAATCGTTGTTATATTTTATTTTTATCAATGAATGCTTAGCCTTGTTTGTATTTTGGGTTCTCCTACTGCTACATCTATTCCTACTCTTTTTTATCGGTTGACAATACGAAAGGGAAACCTATAATGAATGAATTAAAACCGAAGTATAAATAATCCATACCTACGTCCTTTGTTCGCTCACTGGTTGGCCGCCGCGATCGGTGGTCTGGTTTCGTTAAATTAGAGGGCGAGTTATAATTTTCAATTCCAAATAATGGAAATGATACCTTATTTTCAAGTGGAGTATCGAATATAACATATGTTGAATGAAGAAGAATCTAAATAGAGATAGGCATTGTTTTCGATTGGCTAGAGCCACGATGCAACAACCCTTCTTTCAATAAACCGTGGCCCAAGGTAGTATGTAGACTTTTGGGGAATGTGGTCCGTACTTCTGTCCATGGTTGTTGACGACGTATCGTGGTGTGTTCCGTATATCAAAATTATGTCCCAGATTGAGTTCAGAGAGAGAGAGAGAGAGAGAGAGAGAGAGAGAGAGAGAAAGAGAGAGGGATTAAAACGACCATGAAAAAGGGACGCAGCGATTAAAAATCAGCTGAATGTTGGCGTTGGCCAAACACATTGGCCATTGTATTGAGAAATACATTTTCATTCGAATCCAGTTAATAGATTTTTCACTCAAATCTATTGTTTGGCGAAGTTTATTGATTGAATGTGATGAAACAAAGAGACTGAGTTTCACTTGTTGTTTGAATATTGAAAATTGGCAAATAATTCTAGTTGGTTCAGCCAGTTCAGCCAATCAAGTCAAGGGAGGTGTTCAAGATGGTGTTGTCCGGTTCAGCCTATATCTGTACTGATCGATTCGAAAAAGATCAGAATTCATCATTTCATAGGTGGGATATTGTATAATGTTGAAAAAAATTCAAATGCACTCTATTGCGCGCCTCAAGGAAGGCGGAGGAATTCAACCAAAGAAAACATAGAACGAGAGAGAGAGGCAACCAGCAGTGTTCAGCTCACTGTTGCCAAAATTGCACCATTCTTTGTTGCACCTCCAGACGAAACGATATTATATATTTGATGCTGATAGTGAGACGAACCTTGTGTCTCTCAGATTACATTTCTAATTCTAATCCCCAATCTGTTCGAGATCTCCATGTATATTTTCAATAATAAATGGTCTTTATTCATCGAAGTTTCGGATTTTCACAATAAAGAAAAACGAGTTTACCTTGTTGAAAGGGCGAAGTTCAGCTCAGGCTGCTTTTCCACTTCAGATTGAAAAATGACTTTGATATTGCATAAATTGTATTTCATACCTACTTTTGAAGAAGCACAGGAACAAAAACATCGATTGATACAGCTTTCGGAGAGGACCAATACTAATGAGAATTCTTTCCAAATGGTAGATTGATGAACCCTCCAGAATCGAATTATTATATCACAGGATCAGCTCAACTAGAAGAGATTGGAAAAGTATCAATGAGCGCTCGATAAAGGACCACTACGAATGAATTTCATTGTTTCATCTTTCATATAATTCAATGAACATGAATTATTGTTGTTTTAATTTGAGAATATTATGCATTATCGAAGTCGAGTGAATATCTGATATATATTACCATTGAATCATATCTAACAAATCGTTTCCAAGCTCTGCAGTACAACAACAAATCATCGGAATTACAGAGACGTGAGATTTCACTAATAGAGATCGACCGAATAGAGTACTTGCTTGCTTGCCATAGCAGCGACTTACTCACATATACTCCCATTACTATGTATTTAGGATAAATAGAATCATCGGCTGAAATCCAATAATATCCAATTGATTCCAATATGAAATATCCATCTGAAACAGTGGTATTCTCATTCACTCTCTCAGCTGAGGAAGAACTTATTTGGTACAGGAAGTGCAAAAATCCAGTACTCTACCCTGTATCGATAAGCACTCGTGAATTGAACGTATCAACAATATCCCCTCGTTCGGATTCCAGTACCTCAGTGAGCTGGTGCTGCTCGAAGGCGACGTCTACTTGGACCTGTACCCATCGAAGCTGGCCTCCGCGTGCGTTGCTCTCGCGCGTCATACCCTGTCGAAGCGCCGGCCGTGGCCCGACGAGCTCCGGGAGGCCAGTGGCTATTCGCTACGCGAGCTCAGCCCAGTGGTGCAACGGCAGCAGCAGACCTTCTGGAACTCGCCGATGCGAGAGCAGCAGGCCATCAGGATCAAGTACTCCAGCCCGAAGTTCAGCAAGGTGGCGCTGATGCGGCCCAGGACGCTGCTGATCGAAGAGTTCGACGAGGACGAATGAGCGGCAGGACAGCCAGTTGGAAGTACGTATTCATCATTCATCATCAGAGTCAACAAAAACAACTGATACGAAAGATCGCCAGGGGCGTAGGACTTCTGGTTAAACCGGAAGTGGACACAAACGTCCTCATATTAAATGGAACACCATGTATTCCATTACATTTTCGGATCTTCGTGTTGTTTTCGAGAAAATCATATGATATGTCCCTATTTTAATATCCAGCTGTTTTTGAATCATTATGATTTTTGTGGAAAATTTTGTGTGTGCACTAGTATCTTGCTCATATTCAAAATTTTCGAAGTTGAATCATCCAAATCTCTACCAGAGCTAGTATTCATGATAATCTCTGGAGTGAGATTTACAACTTCAACAAATCTTATACAGTGTGGTCGAAAATACCTGAGGAGTCCTCATATGGAGGTTTTCGAAAGCCCTGATTTTTTTTGGAATGGAAGACCCGGTATATTATCAAATTGTAACATTTTCATTTCTTGATGTCATAACTATCACTGAGATATAATGATCAACAAATCAATGTTACATAAGTGCATGATGCTTTTCGCCGGAGAGCATTTGGGAAGTAGATCTAATGAATAATGAAATAGAAATTCTGGCCTGTATTATATTCCCGCGGAGACCATGATGTAACCCTCGCAGCCACTGGAAAGCCGCTAGGTAGGTAGGTACAGGATGTTAGAGCTGCACTGGTTTTATTCAGCCACACCAGAGGTTATATAAGCTGCCACGTCAGCGGCTCCACCAACAACAGGTGACGAAAACCTGGATTATCCACGCCGGTGTGACGTAGTGGTGTAGGAAGACTAGTAAGCAACCTGGTTGAGGCTGGCTCGGACATGAAAAAGGCAGCCGTGGATAATGGAAATCTACGCCGGTCAAAGAGTGGACCGAAAAATCCTATGGAAAACGTTTATTACGTCTTGCTTCACGCCCCAACCCATAAGGGTAACCAACAAAACAAGGAAACGACGACACAACTGATAAACAGTGTATTGTTGAACTCACCCCTGATGAAGGAGGTCTTTCACTATCCTGGCGAATGGCAGTGTAACATGAAGGAAGAATATGGATGACTCGGCTATCACCACTTCACATATATTCAGAATTACTGGTGAATTTGCAACTCTGCAGGTGTCAATGCCGGTTCTCCAAATCAGACCAAAACGAGATATCACTCAAACACCTGCCTCTTCGATAGGTGGAATACCACTGCCCGTCGGATTACCGGATCCGTATTGGTTACCTCCCGCAAACGTTCTCGAGGATTCTCGAACTTTCTAGAAGGTGGAAGTGACGAATGGTACCAAGTACCAATGGAGATGGCGTTAATGCACACCAAGTGGGACAGAGGCATCCAATAGGAGTATTCAGCAATTAATATATGTCTCGGAATACCAAGAGGAATACCACGAAAAAATATATACATGAAAGAAATATTCACAAGAGGAGTATACTTTTTAGGAGTGAGGGATGTATTGCACAATTGGCGGTTCCTAATTTAATGTTTTTCAAGAGTTTGAAATCGTTTATTTGCATACAGGGTGGTCATACACAACTGAACAGACGCTCCCGAACTCGCGCTCGTCACACGACATCTCACAATCCGCGTTTGATACTCAGGAATGTATACAGTGGCATTTAAAAATGCTACAAAATAACTGAACGCACGATTGAATTCTGCTCAAACTGTCATAGGGTTTTGTACAAGTAACTCCGAAGACTTTCTTATCTATTCTTAAGAAGGCCATGGTCAAACGTTCGTGAGCGATATAATATATGTGGTCTACTCTCCAATTATCATCTCAACGAGTGAGGATTGGTTAAAATAATTTTTGTGGTTATTCCAAATTGTTACAATTGTGGTCCTATTCTAAATTTTGTTTCGTCCATTTGTGGCAAGATCGTTGAAAAGACAACTTCTTCAATAATCTTATTGCACTCTCCATGGATGTGAAATACATTGGAAATATCAGATCAATTATCATTGAATTCGTTCTGCATATTGACATTCATGGATTTTTGACACACACAGTTCTTGTCTGAATCGCTAACGAATGTTTGGCCTGGCCTACCCTCTTGATATATCGCTATCAATAATGCAATTCAAATCCTCATAACGTTTTCATAAAGAAACCCTTATAACACGAACGATTTAGGAGTTAGATATATGAAACCCTGTATTAGTTGAAGTAGAATTTAGTAGTGCGTTAAGTTATTCGAGAGAAAAAAATGACTCTCGGGCTTTCAAAAACCTCCGAATGACAAGGTTTTTTTGACCACACTGTACAAGATTAGGTGAAGTTGTTAACTTGACTTCGAAGATCATCATGAATAATAGCTAATAGAATAATAGTATAGATTTGAGATTTTCAATATGAGCATTTTCAAAGATACTGGTACAACTCAAAATTCTTCACAAAAATCGAAACATCCGAAAATAACTAAAGGGACTCATATGGTTCTTTTGAAAATGATAGGAAGATTCAAAAATTTTATCGAAATACATGGTGTTTCATTTGGAATGAGAAAGTTTGTGTCCACTTCCGGCTCAACCAGGAGTGCTACGCCCCTGGCGATATTTCTCATCGATTGTTTATGTTGACTTGATCATTGTCTTCCTGAAAACTGTCCCATTCAGGAGGACAATGAATTGAATGATTCAAATTTTCGAAATTTCATTCGGATGGGAACAACAAAAACTTCTAACCAACGGGTAACGTGATGAACCCTGTATAACAGGAGAGTAGAAAGAGGGGATTAGACGACTGTCTATGTTAGAGAGAACTTTCTTTGGGTATACAAACAGTCATAGTGAAACAAATTGTACTCTCGTTCCTGTTGAAGCTCTCGAGTCTTCATTGACTCTGCATCATGAATTCTTTGAATTTCTAAAATTGCTATGAATCCAATCCTTTCCATGAAATAAACATTCTGGGAAGTTGAGGATTTGTTGAAGGTGGTTTAGAAACAAACTGGAAACACTAATACTCCAACAGATTATATTCAATTTGTTACATTGCATTTGGTTTTGGTACTTACATGGAAATATATGGAAACCTCATGAAAGCTCATGAAATATCACTGAGCCATGCTTCTCGATTTCTTTATCACCTGTTTTATCAATACTCTTTTCTTTCAGGGTACATCGAAAAATTTTCCTCCACCAAGAATTATTATACACTTTTTCTTTATTAGGGTTCCAACATATTTACCGTTGTTTCGTACTAGATGTATCTATACTGACGAATCTCTAGTTTCTATAGATACTTGATTTTAAATCTTCAAATTTATCTTTGATATTTTATTTATACTTTTTTCATTTTCATAATATGTGATTGAGATTGAAAACATTTTTCAACCATTGTAGATCTGATTTCACGGACCGATGTACTCATGTACTATGTACTATTTTTTTATTTAGCCTAATAAAGCTGTATTAGTATATTATTTAATATTTCATTGCATCCTACATGAAGGAATACATACAAGCTGAATAAAACTATCACATTTGAACGAGTGGAGCAAATAAATCTTGGATGCATTAACCTCTCGCCTGATTGAGAACTCACTTTGTGGTATAATGTTGGTTGATGTTGGTACAAGCATATCCACCACCTATACATTTTTCTGTTCCAATTTTGCATCACAAGGATAATTGATTGTTTACGAGCACGGAATGATAGTGAATTCCCATGAGAATGAATTTTGCTGCAAACCATATGAGTGAGAAATGAGCATTCCGTGCGAGTTATGAACTATACTCTTTCTATGGCTATTATTTTCAATCGATTCCTCAGACGATTCACTAGATTATTTTTTCCATACTTTTCTCTTGATAATTCTGGTGGCATGCTGAAGTTCATGGAGTGAAAGTTAAAACGTTAATCGAGTTCATCATTATTGACAATGCCCAATCAGGTCGTTTAACAACAAAAAATATATTAGTTCACCTAATGAGTTCGGTAGGAGCACTTTCCAGGGTGCGTAGGCAAATTTCAGGCCAACGCTGAAGGTGTGGCATGACAGCCTACAAGTCGTATAAAGAGCGTTCCCAGATGTGTTACGTAGTGGAGGAGTGAAATCGGACAAAAATGTATAGTTTCTTTTTCTCGAAGTATAATCAAATCATACCTATAAGATGATGTTTTTCATATTTTTTTTCCATAAAAAAAAAACACGGTTTTGTCAGTCAATATCTCGAGAAATAATCAAAATATTTTCTTCTCATCTGTTCCTCCTTGTGATCGAAAGAATATCATCAGGCGGTTCTCACCATGCTATATTATACATGATAATATAATGATAATAATGATAATAATGATAATAATAAGTTGATTCAGAATAATCACAAAATATAAATTCAAATATGAATATCCGATGAATGAAGTGAGATACGAAGTTAATAACTTGTGAGGATTAGAATGAATTAGAAATACATATGTCAACATCATCATCAATATACAGTAAATATCTGGCATTCGCAATTTCTCACAATTCAGATTAGAATCAGAATGTCAGTAATTTCTAAAATAGCACCATTATAGAGATATAGTATTACTTATACCGAGAATTGAATCATCTCAGTACTGGGTACTGGTAATTTCTATTTGGGAGATGATCAGTTTGGAAAATGAATCGAATATCAATTGAAAAAATGAATGTTAACAAAAAATGAGCCATTCTCTCACATCGCTCTATATCTCTTATTGCATAGTCGCTTTGTGCAAGGCTTGAAGTGGTATGCATTCTAGCATTCTTGTGACGGCTTCAGGTGTTCAACACTTATGGACCAGCAGTTATCAGACAATCGTCTCTCTATAGATCGAGGGAAAATTCGACGAATGCGATGTATGTTGCGATCCTCGATTATGACCTGTCTGATCCAGCGTAGTCCTCTGCCTCAGCAAACACCACGATGAAAACCAGGAATTCCAATCACGGAAAATATTCGAAATTTGATCGAAAGCCGGCTACATACGCCAGAAGGTGAATGTGGCTTCGCCAACAGCTCTACGCGCCAAGGCCTCAACCTCCAGACTCCTTCTCCTTCCCTCTCTATCGCGCCTTTTTTATCAATAGTAATCGAAAATTCGAGTGTCTGTGTCTGTAAATAGATATTCCCACGCTCTACCTAACCAGTGGCGCACCACAGCATGATAAAAAACCCCTGTATACCACATTTTATCCATTTCTTGCGTCTTCGGCTGGTGATATAAAAAAAAAACAAAAAAAAATGAAATTTCAAATTCAACACCCCGTTGGAATGGAATTGGGAATTGGGAACCCATAGATTCTTAAATGATCCGCTTGACGCTAGCGCCGAAATGATATCAATAATCATATTAATTCAAGCGGTTTGAAATCATCACCAAGCAATTCATTCCATCATCATCTCGATAACAACGACGATCATTCTAATATCATGATATTGAGTAGAATTCTGATGATACATGAATCAAAATGTTTGCTGATAAATTGAATTCGCAATCGTCAATTTTACAGTGGATATATAATAATAATAATAATGATAATAATAATAATAATAATTAACGTCTTCATTAGCCTTAGTATAGAATATCTTACATACAAAAATACAATTGAAATGAGTGAGAGGCGAAGTTCAGGTGGAGATGATGAATCACCACTAAATTGTCCTTCCACTTAACCTTTTATAGTCTCTTTTTCCGCATTATTTCAAATATGGATGTCTGCATGATCGAGTTGGCTACCTGGGATTGAATATAGTTCTAAATTCGAAGATTCAATATGGAATTGAGAAGAAAGGGAATACATGATACTTGATATGAAGCCGATATCCGAGATTTTCATGGTATCAATTTGTCACAGTGAAGCTGAAACAAATATTTTTTGTATGTGCTTTTGAATTTGTGAAGACTTTTATTTCGTATTGATTGAGGTATAGAGTTGTAAACTTTACAAATTTGGTAAGAAAATTACCGCTTGAAGAATTCTGTTCTGAAATGGGGGGGGGGGGTGATAACGTACCTTTGTATCGTATATTCAAATTCAAAGGTGAGGAGGTGTTTTGCTGAAAATTATTTGATGTAGAATACGTCTATGTTCCATATTCAACCAACCAGATGCACGAAGTTGATAAGTGATCCTTTGACATCTGCGTATACCATATATTAGTCTCAAACAAGAGTTTTGAACTTTCTAAATTTCTCTATATACTGATCGGTTAAATTGGGACCACATAGAGTGTCAGCATAGTTGAATACTGATAATACCAGAGTTTCACATAGGGTAGATTTGATAGTTGATGAAAGGAGATGCCTACTGGCATAAATTGATTTTATTGCGGATTGACCCTTTTGTATTGATTTTTTCACGTGTTTTTCGAACCTCAAATCAGTGTCAATCAGATCACCTAGATTTCTAGCTGAATTTACCTGTACAAGAGCCTCATCATTGATTAGGATATCAATATCAATGTTAATATCCCTATTCATTCTGGGACCAAAGATCATCAAATTAGATTTTGAAGTATTTACCAGGAGACAGTGATCAGATGCGAGATTGACGAAAGCATTCAGGTCTGCATTGATCAGAGTGGATGCATCTTCAGATTTGTCCAGTGGAAATTTGAAATAAATATGCTCGACTCCAGCGCCGAAATAAAATTATCAACAAACAATTAATTTCATGATTTTTTCCGAAATGAGCACTTCATTTCATTTAATTTAATCATACATTACTTCTAATTTAATGATACATGAGACAAAATATCTGTTGATAATTACATTTTTCATGAATGAATATGATTGTTGATGAATTTAAGTTGTCTCTGGCAGCGACTGGCATCTTGAAGTACTTGTTTTAATGATGTTGTGAAGTAATAGGTGGTCCGGAAGTTATCCTCTCGTCCAGCGCCTAATTGAATTCATCAACAGCCATTTCAATTCTCAATTCGAAATTATCAACAAAAGCGTAGAAGGGCCAATAATATTTTATTCTCATTTTTTGCTTGAATTCCGAGTTAAATCTCGGAAGTTAGTAATATTCTGAGTTGCATCTCGGAATTTAAGTGAAAAATAGAAATAAAATAATATTGGCCTTCCGCTTCCGTAGGAATGCAACAAACGATTTAATTCGTCGAAAAATTATGTTCTTCATTGAAAAAATGGTATTCGAGAGACTAACCGATTGAAATGATACATGCATGGAGATGTTTCATGCAGAAATCCAATTTTACAATTTATCGCATACCAAATATAACAATCATTCAATTTAGATGAATCAATTTTCATGACTGATGAACTAATATCTTCCATGAATATGAATGCTCTGAGACTAATTACCCTGAATACCCTATTCAAGTGTCACATTTTTCCAACAGTCTTAAAAATAGGTATCATGTGGAGCAACATTCAGTTTATTCACTTCAAAAACATCATCGTTGAGTTTGCATGTGACTTGAATGTTAGATAAATGAAAATGTTCATTGCAATAAACTGACTAATAAGTAAAATTTTGTGTAGTTTATTATTATTCATCGAAATTAATACTAGTTGGTTTACCATTCTGTATGGTTCAGTGGTTTGCCAGCACTCTTTGCTGTCAGTTGCAGTTTTTGTTTTATTCAGTTTCAGATGACCAACGACCAATGAAATGCATGAACCATTTTCAATCAATCAACATCGAATTTCATGTAAAATTCGGAATAATCTTTCATATAAAACTACAATCTCATGAACAAACAAAATGAATGCTTCCTCATATGAAAGAGAAATTTCATATTGAAAGCACAAACTGTGGAGTAATATAAATCAGGTTCGTTAAAATAATGTGATGAGATGTGAAACGGCCATTTTTCAGCTTCTCATGGGATTTTCTCTCCTCGTTCCTAAAAAATAGAGTAGAAGTTAATAAAAATTATTCCAATATATTTGTAGTGAGGACAGATTTGGGATTTGAAAAAAAAATTTCTTTCATAAATAAGGTGTCACTGACCAATAGAGAATTTCTCTTTTAGGTATCTAAAGGTTTAATTTCAAGCGCAGTGACATTTTGAAACCTTATCTTATCAACAACAAAAAGATTTGAAGGAGCACCAGCTCCGTACCATTTTTTCCGATTTTATAGCTTACCCTCTTTCAGGAATACTATATGCTCACCACAGATATCACTTGTTGCCTCTAGTGAGATATTTTCATTTCATAGAACTAGATGGAAGATATCCAATAATACATATATACAACCATATAGACTATGGTTACACTGGTTTCAGTACAACTTGCCCCCACAACTCGTGAGAAAGTGTACTTCAAGTGTCACTGAACAGGAGATGTCTTGTGTTCATGATATTTTTTCAGATGCGAGGAATGAAACATTCCACGTTCCTCAGTATCCTTCTCAGGTGAAACAGGTATGTATGGTCATGGATTTTCTTTTTGACTTGATAGGGGCATTCAATTAGTAACGAAAACTTTTTAAATTTCCGATTTTGTTGCCGAGGACATGTTATTTGCTTTTGAAAGAACAAGTTCACCGGGCTCAAACACGAACCCAGCCAGAACTAATTGTCACTTTTCAGTGTCAACATCGAAAACATTGAAAAAATTTTACGAAGAGAAGAATATTTCAATTGTGTTGAGAACGGGAGCAGATTCGTTCCCGAAACGTCCACCAAGATAAGTAGAGGTTTTATTCTTATTAAAAATATTTTTATTTCCAAATTCTTTCAAAAACAAGGTGTCACTGACCAATAGAGAATTTCGCTTTTAGGTATCTGAAGGTTTAATTTCAAGCGCAGTGACATTTTGGGACAGATCCTGAATCTGTCGTCACTACAAATATATTGCAATAACTTTTAATAACTTCTACTCTATTTTTTAGAAACGAGGAGAGAAAATCCCATTGAAAGCTGAAAGATGAAAAAAAAAAGAACTAATTTCCTTTCTAGGGAAGTCCTGTGATTCTTACCCAAATTTGGAATTTTCTAATGTTCGGAAAGAGGTTCCAGTCGATCATTTCCTAGCTGTTATTTGCTTGGAGAATATCCTGTAGACTCATGAACGATTTCATCTAATAACTGTAGATTTTCAGGTCCAGGAATATATCTTACATCGAACGAGAATTCCTGCAGTGCAAGTGCCTATCTTGTTATTCTCGGCGAGAGCAATCGGCAGGTATTGATGTATGTTATAGCTCTACAGTCTGTATGAAGTGTGAAGTGACTACCAAGTAGGTATATTCTCTCTATTGCCCATGAGGCTGCTAGAAGTTCTTTCTCATAAATTCCATAACGTCCCTCCATTTCTAGAAGGAAGCGTGATGCACATGCTACAACTTCCTTCTGACCATCCACCATGTGGAACAGCTGCAATGCGTTCATCACTTGCATCAGATGAAACACACCAAGGTAAGTTTGGATCCGGATGATTTAATAGTATGTCTTTCATCAACTCCTCCTTCAGATTGTGGAAAGCACTTCCTTCTAGTTGCCCCCAGTTCCAGGACACCTTTTTCCTTAGTAATTTGCTGAGTGGTGCAGGAATTTCAGCAAAATGAGGGGTAAACGTTCTGTCGTACTGACATAAACCCAGGAACTTTTGCACTTCTATAGCATTCGAGGGACGTTTGTGATCATTGATGGCTTGAATTCTGGAATCATCAGCTTTCACTTCCTCAGAAGTAGGGATGTATCTTAGATATGAGATTTCTTATCTGAAAAAATTACATTTCTCTAATCTCAGTGTCATTCCAGCATCAGCAAATCTTTTAAATACCAGTGACAAATGTTGTTAATGTTCATCAGTATCCTTGGACATGACAAAAATATCATCAACATATGTAACAACAAAATCCTTGAAAGCTGTACCAAGTACAGTGTCCATACAGCGATTGAACGAACTGGTTGAGTTCTTCAAACCAAATGAAAGATACCGAAATCTATATGTTTTTGTACCAATCATAAATCCTGTAATTTGTCTATCCTTTTCTTTGATAGGAGTGAGGTTGAGAGAACTCATCACTTGTTTTCCAGACATGAACTTCACAATTTCTTGAATTGATCGGGGTAATTCATAGTCTGGCTCCCTGATTTTATTCGAATGGCGTGCATCTAAACACACTCTAACTGTCCCATCCTTCTTCAGAGTGGTCATGAGTGGTGAAACATATCTGGAGGAACAGCGCTCAATGACTCATGACAGCATTTGATCAATGGTTTCCTTCACTGCTGCTCTGTGTGCCACAGGTATTGGATATGGTTTGATAAAGAATTCTGAAGTATCCTTCACTTTTATTTCATGAACATACCCACTAGTTAGACCAGGAATATCTGAAAAGATCACCCTATATTTGTTCAAGATTCTCAGAAAATGTTTTCTTTCATAGGAAGAAATTGAACATTTTTCTGCTAATGTTTGAAAATTGATAGCCTGTGGTTCTACAGCTTGAAGTCTCTTGCAGTCATTCTCATTCACAATGACAGAAATGGTAACACTGTCACTTTCACAACTATGATGATATATTTTCATTTCTGGTATGATCAAATTTCCATCATCATATTCCATTGACAAGTATTTCTCAGACGACACAATATTTACACAATTGAAACGCAGAAAATCACAACCAATAAATATCGAATGTGATTAGTTTTGTATCACTGAGAATTCAGAAGGAAATTTAGCATTCGTAGCTACGAATGGTAATGAGGCTTGTAATGGAACCTTTTGAAATTGAGTTTTGAATGCTCCGATTACACGTATTCCTGTCACTGGAAAATGTGGAATTTGATTTGAAGAATCATTTATATTCGTCCACACATCATGAGAAATTGCACAAACCTTACTGCCAGTATCAATCAAGGCCCCATAGTAATACCCATACAAAGAAATCATTATCATAGAACATCTATCTTCATCGAGGACATGTTCATCTTGACATTCATCCTGAAGAAGATCCTTCAATGTATTATATTTTTATTGTTAGAGATTGATACTTGTTGCAATGGTAAATATGAATATGTATGTTTCTCTTAGGTTGGCAACACTGTTCAGTCATTTTTGTGTGTTCTGTGTGACATCAAAAGGTTGATAAGAGACATCAATCAATAATAGTTACTGTAAAAATATTAAAAAAGGCGTATAGAAAAATGTTCATGTTAAAAATTTATTAAAGGAACAATAAAACTAATCTTCAAATATCATCCTGATTGTGCCTGTTTCTGCAATATCCACAATAAGACAACAGGTTATGGGCCCAGTCTTCTTCACTACGCAAAGGGTAAAAATCAGGATACAAAGTTTTGAGGTTAGGAGCGACCACGCCTAAAACCAAAAAGTAAAAAGTACAAAATGACCGATATCAACCCCATTTTAAAACTCACTGGTGATAACTGGCCAGTGTGGAAGTTTCAAACAACCATAATATTAAAGGGTCGAGGTCTGTTTGAGATAGTGGATGGCAGCAGAGTTAGACCAACCCCAGGTGATGATTTGAGAAAGTGGATCCAAGACGACGCAAAAGCTCAAGAATTAATCGTAACCAGGATGGACCAAGAGCCATTAACTCATATCTTATCATGTGATAGCTCCAAAGATATGTGGGCAAAACTTAAGGCAGTATATGATAAAGAGTCAGTCGTAAGCATTCATCTCCTTCAGCAGAGGTTTTTCATGCTGGAATTTGACAGTTCTGTGAGCACATTCATATCCAAAATAGAAGGGATCAAAACTAAGCTGAGAGCTGCGGGTGAAACACTATCAGAAAAAATGATAATGACTAAAATATTGATGGCTTTACCAGATCAATATGAGCATTTTCGATCTGCCTGGGAGTCAGTCCCAGTGGATAAGCAAACTCTTGAAGAGTTGACATCAAGGTTGTTGTTGGAAGAAGAGAGGTCATCAAACTCAGAAACTACAACTGCATTAGCAGCTAAGAGAAGTTTTTACAAGGGCCCCAACTCTGGACAAGCAAGATTACGATGCCATATCTGTGCGAAAAGTGGACATCTAGCAAGAAATTGTTTCTTTAGGCATAAAAACAAAAATGAAGAGTCCAAGGAAAGCAAAGAACAACAGCAACAAAGCTCCAAAACAAGTTCAAAATACTGCAATCACTGTAAAAGGTCTGGTCACAGTGTGCAGGTCTGCTGGTTCAAAAGAGGTAAAGGAAATAGTACCAAAACTGAAACAGAAGAAGACAAAGAATCAAATGCATTCATGGTGAACTCAGACAGCTTAAATTCAAATGACTAGTGTTTGGATTCAGGAGCAAGTGAACACATGTCCTGGAATAAGAATCTGTTTAGAGACATTAAAAAAATAAAAACAAGAAAGATGGTGCAAATCGGAAACGGTCAAAAATGGGAAGTGGCAGGAATTGGGCAAATAAATATATGGGCCTATAATGGAGAAAAAATGATAAAAACCACACTTTCAGATGTGTTGTATGTACCAGACTTAAAATTCAATTTATTCTCTGCTGGATGTGCTCTTGACAAGGGATATTTCATGATGTCAGATGATAAAAGGTGTAAATTTGTGGATAAAAATGGCAATATCAGAGCACTATCAACAAGAGAAAATAAATTATATAAAATGCTTCTCACACCAGAAATTTCAGTTGATTTTAGTGCTCTAGCAGGTCTTTCTGAACAAAACTCCTCAGTTGAAAATAAAAACGGTTTTTCAGAAATCAATGATTTTGAGGTGGATTCAATTCCTGAGTGCATGAGAGTAAAAACAGTAGAACATTTGAAAGAGTGGCATTGCAAATTAGTCCATCAAAATGTTAAATTTGTCAGGGATTTCTTAAAGCAAAATAAAATAGATTTTGTGGATACTGGCAAAGACTTTGTGTGTGAATCATGCTTGGCTGGCAAACAGCACAAGTTAGTTTTTGAAAATAGTAATTCCAGATCTACAGCACCATTAGAACTTGTTCACGCAGATGTTTGTGGACCTATGGAAACTGAGTCCTTAGGAGGTGCAAAATACTTTTTGCTATTGAAAGATGATTTCTCATCCTATAGATATATTTACTTCTTAAAGCACAAATCTGAAGTGAAGAAAAATATTGAAAAATACATATCCCTGGCAGAACGAGAAACTGGATGTAATATGAAAATACTCAGAACAGATAATGGACTTGAGTTTGCGAATAGAGAGATCAGAGAGATGGTGGAGAGCAAAGGTATACGTCACCAAAGAACAGTGGTGTATACTCCACAACAAAATGGCAGAGCTGAGAGGGAAAACAGAACTCTAGTGGAGGCTGGTAGAACCATGTTGAACGGACATAAAAAAATGGACAAAGTATTCTGGGCAGAAGCATTAAATACAGCTTCTTATATTCTAAACAGAACTGGGCCAAGTCCTATCAAATTCAAGACACCTTATGAACTTTGGTATAAGAAGGTTGCAAAAATGCCAAATTTGCAAATCTTTGGAAACAGAGTGTCAATACATGTACCAAAAGAAACCAGACTGAAGTGGGACCCGAAAAATAAACAAGGAATTTTTCTGGGGTATGGAGAAGAAGTGAAAGGATACAGAGTTTATGTTCCATCAAAGAATAAAGTGGAGATACACAAAGACATTATTTTTCTGCCTGAAAAGAATCAACTATCAGAAAAAGTTGATGAGATAGTGATCTTTCAAGAGGAGATCACCGAAAATTCCTCTGACATGGAGGTAGCTCAGAATGAGGAAGTTAATGAAAATTTAAATGACACAGATGAAAATACAGATGAAATTTCAGAGTATGAGGATGTGCACTCCTCAGTAGACTCAGAAGTAAATGATGAAGTAGTAAATTCAAGGTATAACCTAAGAAGAGAAAGGAAGCAACCTAAAAAATATGATGATTTTGAAATGGATGTGGATAAAATTCTGTTAACTACAAGCGGATATGATGATGAACCTATTTCCTATGATGATGCAATGACAAGCAATGAATCTGCTAAGTGGAAAGAAGCCATGGAAGTTGAAATCAGTGCATTGAATGAAAATAAAACTTGGACTATCATGAGTGAAAATGTTTCTAAGGTTGACAAATCCGTCATAGAATGTAAATGGGTATATAAAAAGAAAAGAGATGAAATGGGTAATGTACAAAAATATAAAGCAAGGTTAGTTGCCAGAGGATTTCAACAAACAGGTATATATAACAGTGACAATTATAGTCCAGTGGCCAAACTTCCTTCAGTAAGAATTTTTTTAGCTTTATGCAATAATTTCAATCATGAAGTTTATCAGTTAGATGTGTGTAGCGCTTTCCTAAATGGAGATGTAAATGATGAGGTTTATGTATTGTTACCGCAGGGTTTTGATCAGTATGAAGGCAAAATTGCAAAGCTTAACAAATCCTTGTATGGGTTGAAATCCTCTCCTAAAAATTGGTATAAGAAATTTAATGATATAATGTTATCCTTGAAATTTGAAAGATCAGAAAGTGAATATTGCATTTATACCAAAGTAAATGAAGTTTCCAGAGTCTTCATATTAATTTATGTGGATGATCTTTTGCTTGCTGGCTCAGATAAAGCAGAAATTGAAAAAATTAAACAGGTCTTGAACCAGACCTTTAAAATGAAAGATTTGGGTTGTGTCAGATACTTTTTAGGAATGTTAATAACACAAAATGTGTGTGAAAATAAAATTACCATAAACCAAACAACATACCTAGAAGGAGTTTAGAAACATTTTGAATTACAAAATTGCAAACCTTGTAATACACCTATGGAAGTAAATTTCAAGCATGATGAATCGAAGTGTGAAAGGTCTGAAAGCAAAGATATTGAAAATAAGTGTCGGAGGGCCATAGGTTCCCTGATGTATGCAATGTTGTGTTCAAGGTCAGACTTATGCATTTCTATCAGTATTTTAAGTAGGTATCAATCATCAGCAAGTTTGCAACTTTGGCAAGCAATTAAAAGGGTGTTGAAATATGTTTGAAAAACTATAAATTTAAGTTTAGTTTTCAGAAAAAATAATTTTAAGAACCTAATCGAAGGGTATGCAGATTCAGACTGGGCTGGAGACAAGACAGACAGAAAATCCACTTCTGGATATATTTTTAAAGTTTTTGGTTGTACAGTGAGCTGGTCTTCTAGGAAACAAGCTACAGTAGCTTTGTCCTCCACCGAGGCTGAATATGTAGCCCTGAGTGTAGCAGTAAAAGTGAAGCTTGCTGGCTTCAATACATGATGATTGATTTTAAAGTTTTGGATGTTGGTAGTGTGGTCATCTATGAAGATAATCAATCAGCAATCAAAGTCTGTAAAAACCCAGAATATCACAAGCGACTAAAGCATATAGATATACGTTTTCATTTCATTAGAGACAAAGTTAAAGAAAAGGTTGTCACGTTAAAATATATACCGACAAATATGCAGATGGCAGATTTTTTCACAAAACCTCTTTCTTTAACGTTGTTTTCTAACTTTTGCAAATGTGTGGTTTAGTATAAGTTTTTTTTATTTTTCTTAAAATTATTAGGATTCTTGGGATTTTACCATTGAGGGGGAGTGTTAGAGATTGATACTTGTTGCAATGGTAAATATGAATATGTATGTTTCTTTTAGGTTGGCAACACTGTTCAGTCATTTTTGTGTGTTCTGTGTGACATCAAAAGGTTGATAAGAGACATCAATCAATAATAGTTACTGTAAAAATATTAAAAAAGGCGTATAGAAAAATGTTCATGTTAAAAATTTATTAAAGGAACAATAAAACTAATCTTTAAATATCATCCTGATTGTGCCTGTTTCTGCAATATCCACAATAAGACAACATTTATGAAACATTTACCCTATTTAACATACTGTTACGAGATTAGAGAAGCATCATTAGGAGAAGTTGACCCGCGCCCACTATAATTGTCGGCCGACCGAAAAGGGACAGAATCATCGCGAAATACTAAGAATCTACCTGAAGTTCGCGAGGGTTCTGGAATCATGTGTATCTCGATATAAATACGGGAATGATGTGCCGGGAGAGTAGTACACACAGAAGGATATTTCTCAAAGGCGGGAACTTTATGACGGCTGACCTCTAAATTTTACTACGATCAGCTGTTTGTGCTGTTTGCATACTGATGATTTCAAAAGAGAGCTGTAGCGAACTTTTTCACTTGCGATAAGAGCGATTATTACATCAAAAAGCGATTACTTTATACAATTTGTGTTGTTTTTGAGTTGTAGTGAATAGTGAATTGCTAATTTGTGTTTATATTTTTACCTAACCTAAAGATTTGCATGATACTTGAGTAGATAATAGAAAAATTGTAGTGATACACAATTAATTTGAGTTGCACTCGTGTTGGTCTTGCTTGAGATTGAAGGCTTTTATGCATTTTTTTTTTTCTATTTTTCACCATGAAGGGGTCTGGAGGAATGAATTGTTGAGTTAAAAGTTGCAGTAGTTCATCTATTTATAATAGCATTGATGCTAATGGTAGACCAATAAGATATTTTAGGTTTCCTGATCCTGTACATGAGGAGCAAATAAAGTTTTGGAAAGTGGCATGCAACAATGATTCCATTTTGTTAGCTGATCCTGTGAAGTTGCATCGGAGTCACCGAATCTGCAGTTTACATTTTGAGGAGCACATTTTAAAAACTCATAGGTTGATGGAAGGCGTTATTCCTACATTGAATTTGGTAGTAATATTCTAATATTTGACAGTGATATTCATTCATGGTTTACATGTGGTTTAATTTTTAGGTATCCAGTTCAGTGCGTGAGGAACATTCATATTTCAGAAGTGAAGATATTGAAGTTGGATATAACATGGAAATAGATGATAGAATCATTTCAAATAGGTCAGGATCCAGGACCATTGGTACTCGAACAGAATTCATAACAGAGAACAAGGGCACACAGACAACTAACACTAACAAATCAGATTGTCAGTTGCAAACAGAATGCAGACTATCAGCTAAAACACCCAGAAAAATTAAATAAATTAGGAAATTGAAGGTTGCATTATCAAAATTTATACTTTTTCACAATTCTTGTGAAAGTAATTTGGTTGTTTTCAAGGAACAAACTGCAGAAATGAAGAAAATGGTTGAAGAAAAGGCAAAACTTCAACTGTCATATGAAAAAAGAATTACCCAAGAAGAAAACATCTCCAAGGAATCGTGCAAAAATGCCTGTGGCAAACACTTACCAGATTTTTTTGGAAATATGGCTAAACATATTAGTGATCTCAAAGAAAAGAGATCCGAAGGAAGGAGGTATACTGCAGAGTTCAAACGCCATGCTTTATCTATTTATTTTCAGAGCCCACGATTATATAGAAGTTTAATAGGCAAATATCATTTTCCTTCAATCTCTACATTGAGAAAAATGACTGGAAGAGTTCAGCAGCCTCCAGGATTGAGTAATATAATGTTTGAACACCTTGAAAGAAAAATGAATGAAAAAAGTATGTATTAGTACTATTAATTATGTTGTGAAGGTACATATCAATCTACTGTCTGTAGGTTAATCAAGGAGGTAGTTCATTCATTTTCCTAGAATTTTTGGGATTTTCTCATCTCTAAAAATTAAAATATTTTGATATATTCGTAGTAAGGACAGTTTTCTAAGACTGCCCCAAAGTGTCACTGCTTTTAAATTCAACTTCCAGAGAAAAACCTTGAAGAGAAATTCTCTATTTGTCAGTGACACCTTGTTTTCAACAAATTTGGAAATGAAAATATATTTTTAATAAGTCACTCTTCAGTGTCACAAGGCAGAAGACAATACAATACAAATATATTTAAATAATTATTATAACTTCTATTTTTATTTTTAGAAACGAGAAAATCCCGAAAAATCTAGGAAAATACATCGATCTACTTCTTTATGCCACCTATTCACTGTTTTATCAACTTCTGTCGGTTTTTCTGGATAATTACTTACATATTGTCTATCTCCAGATAAATTAGACAAGATGTGTGTTATTACCATGGATGAAGGTTCACTGAAGGCCAATTTTTACTACAATATCAAACATGATGAAATTATTGGTTTTGAAAATCTAGGTGAGGTGATAATTCATTTCATGTATCAGAATTCAATAAGGTTTGTTGCATTGAAGGATTTGGAAAAAGTTTCAAACCTGCTAAAAATGCTTTGGTATTGATGACAAGAGGTATCAGCGAGATATGGAAACAACCACTAGCATACTTTTTCTTGAATTCAACCTGCAGCGTGGAACACTTACAAACAATTCTAACAGACTGTATCCGTAGAATGAGAAAAGCAGGAATTGATGTTTGGGCTATTATTTCTGATAGGGCTCAAATTTCATCAAACTGAGCAAGCAATTAGGCATACATAATGATAATTCTAAATTTCAGGTTGATGGCAAGAAACTCTATTACATTTTTGATACCCCACATCTCATGAAAGCAATAAGAAATATTTTGATGAAGTATACAGTTGAGTTTGAAGGCCAAGAAGCAAGTTGGAAGAATATAGAGAAAATATTTGATTTAGAGAAGGGTCGTGACCTCAGGATGACACCAAAGCTGACAGAAGCCCATGTTAACCCAACCAATTTCAGAAAATGCGATTGAAGTATGCAACACAAGTTTTCAGTTCAACAGTGGTTTCTGGTTAGTGGTTGATTTTTTAAATCATGATTTCATTTGTGAATTTTTCTGCATTTCAGTCATAAATTTGGGGTAGTACCATTTTCAATTACCATTCATGAATTTGTAGCTATATCTACATATGTGGCAAATGGTCAAATGAGTACTTTTGCCACAGGAACAGCAAACATGTTGGAAAAATTTGACCATATCCTGAATTCAAGTACAAGAAGAACAAAGAACCAATACAAGAAACCATACACTGGAAATGATAGTCAAGAGAAGTTTTTAGTGGACATGCTGAGTAGTATAAAGCATATGCAAGTTTTCAATAAACATAAAAAATCAGGTAAGTCAGAGATTACTGGAACATTTAAAGTAATAAATTGCTTTCAGGTAACCATAAAAGGTATTATGGATTTATGGAGAGATTTGAAGAAAGAAGGAGTGTTAGAGTTGAGGACCCGTCTTGAAAATT
Source organism: Gastrophysa polygoni (assembly GCA_963576655.1). Taxonomy (NCBI): domain Eukaryota; kingdom Metazoa; phylum Arthropoda; class Insecta; order Coleoptera; family Chrysomelidae; genus Gastrophysa; species Gastrophysa polygoni. Next base: position 30,902,907 of record OY755083.1, read on the forward strand.
TCTTCGAAAAAATTCGCCAACAGCAAGGCAATTCATTTAATCCAACTCCGATTCAATTCATGAATGCCTTCAAGAAGTTAACATGTTTGGATATACTGGGATGTGCAGAAACTTTCAATTGTGAAGCTGACAATGATGCCTTATTATTAGATAGTTCTAGAGATATACCAGTTCTAATTGATACAAGATCCACTCAGAGAAAATGTCAATTCAAGGTGAACATGTGGTAACTTAAATTGCTGAGCATCTGTTTTTGCTTTTTTGGGTTTCATTTTATTTTTTTTGCTATTTTTTTGCTATTTTTTGTTTCATTTCATTTTTATTGCTATTTTTGTTTCATTTTATTTTTTTCCAGTTTTTATTTTGCTTTTTCTGCCTTTAGACTCATGGAGGTATTTTTGAAAAGTTTCCATTTGATTGTTCCACCAATAATTAAAATTAGTTTTAGAATTGATTGATTTATATTCACCTATAGTATTACATAGTTCAGTCCACATTATAATGTTTACTGTTCATTGATGAATAGTATAATCAAATGAGGATAAGTAGTTCAAATGAAGGCAAACAGATCAATAAATGAATCTATGTATAATCTATTAACATAAGTGAATTAATAATATAAACAATACAGTATATATAACGTATATATACTGTATATATAGTATATATACCTATTTATCTTTTATTTCTTGGGATACCTTCATCTGAGATGTATATCGAAATAAAAAAGATAAAATGATGCCAATTTGCAACAAAAGATATGTAATATCAGCTAAACTTGCAAGTTTGGGTGAGTAATCTAATTAATCAAGGATTTATTTCCCTTCATTTTGAATATAGTTCACAGGAAATGGGTGTCTGCTTTGATGTTCCGTTATTTGGAAAATCATCACTCTGAAGTAGCAATGAGATGATTCATTATTTTGAAAAACCTGGTTATTTATAAATTATATGTTTCTTCAATAGAATCCTCTGGAACCTGACTATTTATGAATTATTCGTTTCTTCAATAAAATCATCAGGAAATGATTTTTCAGTTCATTTCGCTTCAGACCTTTCCCATTAATATGTGAAAAGGGGTTGTTTCTTCAACCTCATTATCGAGTGGGTTAAGGAATTTGCTAGCCTTTATACAGGCAATTCACTCAAATATTTAATTGATGTCCATTATTTATAAAATTAATTTTCAATCATATGACACAGATTGACAGAAATGCAAAAACAAAACAACATTAAGACGCATTCACGAAGTCTTGTTGGATTTTCATGGAACCTTGTTGGGATTGGCTTCAGATGAATGCACGCGACAAATCACAATATAAACACCAATCAGAATTAGATGCGTAAAACGCTTGTTATCTTCTTGAAAATGAGCCTTCAAGGTAGATATCATTCTGTGTTGAACTTGACATGACATTTATCACGTGACACACATCAGCCAATGGGATCTTGTACGCCTTAGCAGAGAATTTGTTCCGTGTTCATTCATTAGGGCGTATCAGGGTCAATATTACTATTACTACTAATTCATTCATAAATACGGTAAGATAACTCTCTTTCCTTCTCCTCTTTGGTAGTACGATTTAGAACCGTGAATCGAGCAATAGGCGAGATCGAATTAGTCTAGAAGTGAATTGTTATTGTGTTTTGTAAGATTCGTTGAATAAATCGTTTTGAGTGTTATACGGAGTGTTTGTAGAAACCGAACCCGGACAACAACGTAACAATACTTTGCATCCCTACATCTTTTATTGAGTGTGGGGAGACATTTCATTTCCCGACTCATTTTCATTTTGATTTTCACTTCTCTCACATTCTAAGTGTGATATATATTTTGATTTTTCGAAATATCTTTTAGGTGCTGCTTTTTTTTGGGTTGAATGAAACATCCTCATTTTGGAATTGATTTTAAGTTTGATTTGCAAAAACACTTTTAGTTTGGTTCGTGTAGATAATTTTCAGTTTGGTTCTTTATTTTATATCTGGTTTCATTTGACTCATTTTTGAAATATTTATCAGCATGTCTAAGTCTCCCAAGGGCTTGTGAAAAAGACATGCACCCCATAAGAGTACAAGCTACACTCGGTGGAAAATGTGGTGCAATCAAATCCATCAACTCTGCTGGTGAGTACCCTGGATGGAAATGTTTTGCTGTTGATACCCAAAAATTGAAATGTTCAACAAAAAGTCCAGTTCTATAGTCGTCACTTGCTAATTTAACCCTAATTCTTCTTTGTTTTTTAGTACTCCAAAAATGTTCAACAAATTCAGATCTGAATGATCTATAATCTTGAAAAGAAGGAGCAAACGCTTCCCACCAAAGTTCTACTGAATTTCTGAAAGTTGTACTTAACAAAGCTTTCGTGGTGTTGAATGGCCCTTTTGAAACCTTAACACTACTTTCCAATAAATGCAAGAAATCACCATCAAAGTTTGGCAAAAGTTTAACAACTTCAGACGGAGAAAACTTTCTTTCACTTTCTAGATTTAGTCTGGAAAAGTTTGGAACCAGACCGGTGTTTGTTCCACTCTGTAAATTCTCTTGTGCTAATACATTATTTGAATCCATATGATTTGATGATGCTGGAACATATTTTGATTTCGTAACTGTCTTACAGTGCTGTTAACAATGGTAGAAATAGAGTTATTCATATCATTGTTTGATTGAAGAAAATGATTTGGAACTTTTGTTCCATGATTTGGAAACATTCCAGGAGTTGGAAAACTAAAATTACTTGCACCTGCACTATAAGAGTTCATTTCTTGAGGATGTTGTGCTCTCTGAGTGTTTGTTTGATTTCCGTTCATATTTTCGGAGCGTCCTGACCAGAGGTGTTGATGCAAAATGCTACGAGGGGTAGCAGTTCTCGCATTTTCAACAACTGGAGGTATTGAAAGATTAACTGTTGGTCTTGGAGGTTCCGTGAATATGCGATTCTCTAGCTCATGAATTCTGCCTGCAGGTGTGGTGAGTTCATTGTTGATATTTCCCCTTACATCTTTCAAAGTTTCAGGTACAGCTCCACGACTGTTTCCATTTCCACTGCCAGAAATATTTGGAATACTCATACCTGGATCGTCTGCTGAATTTCCACCTCTGTTCTGCCCACTTTTATCATTATGCAAGATCTCGTAATCCAATCGCCTACCAGTTCGTAAATTGTATGGATTTGGTTCCATTTTTACGAAAAAAAAAAAAAAAAACTCAGCTCCACTGGTTGGGCGTCAAAATGTGCTGTTACAGCTGAGTCGTGGTGTAAAGCTGAGAGTATGGAAAATTGGATTTTAATTTGTCTCTAAAAGAGTGGTGAACAAATATAATAGTATCGGCACATGCAATGAAGGGTTACAGAAGTAGTTACACAACTCAGACTCACCTAAAAGAGTGACCAAACACCAAATGACAATGGTTCAGCAAACCAATGTAATCTCTCTTTGTATTTCAGAGTAAAATCTTCAGAAACAAATTCTACTATAATCTTCGCAGAATCTCGGGAACAAATGCTAGCAAATGGCCGAATTTCAGAAAAACTGCTTTAGTTCATGACGAATAGAAAAACTTGAATCCTCATCTTACCAACAACAAAAAGATTTGAAGGAGCACCAGCACCGTACCATTATTTCCGATTTTATAGCTTACCCTCTTCTAGGAATACTACCCAGATAGCACAATTACCTTATGAGGCCCTTCTGAGGCGTTCACAATAATGTCCTCAGGACGTCGAGGGCGAGCCTGAGGACGTCCCTAGGCCGTCCTCCTGTTACCGATATCTGCGTCCTAATAACGTCTCAAGACATCCCTATAAGGTCTTCTGGGAAATGCATAGGACGTTATGAGTGCAACTCTAGGCAGTATTCAAAAATGTCCCCCGGACATCCTTTGATGACTTTTTGGGGATATTCAAGATAAATGGGAGAATACATGCATATGCAGGGTGTAAATGAATGAATGCAAAAAAGGGTGATTCTTTCATATGAGAAAAATGTATTTCAGCAACCCCTGTTTAGATTCAGTCCCCGGAGGGCAGCAAAAATGTAAAATTCGTTTTCTTAAAAACAAAAGTTACAGAAAGGAAATTGAGCAGACACTTCTTACGATGGTCAGTGCATTGAATGAATATTTTGATGGTGTTGTCCTATAATTGAATTTTAAATGAACTTTATCATATAGACATTTTTATTGCAAACCTGGGCAAATATCAAATTAGTCCATTTTGTAACTTTTTGATTTTTGATTTTTTGCCTCCTCTCTAAACAAGGGTTGCTCTTTTTTTTTATGTAAGAGACCCACCATTTTTCAACAAAAAATTACCTCTTAATTTTTTTGCATTAATTCTTTTACCCCTTCGGAATATGAAGGCAAGACAAATCAGTAGAATAACAAAAATTTATTGAAAATTGATTGATAACATGATAATAAAAATAATGACACAAAGTAAAAAAGCATTCTGCTTAAAAAAATAAATAACATGATAATAAGAATAATACAAAATAAAAGATAGATTCTGATAAGAAATGAATAAAATAATAATAATAATAGAATAAAAGTAAAATAAATAAACGAATAAAAGTAAAATAAATAAATGAATAAAAGTAAAAAGTTACAATCAATTCAGGTACAAAATTCATAAAATGAGAAGGTATCTACCAAATCCATTTCACCTGGAAAAAAAATAGATAATGAATATAGCAAAAAATGTATTTCAGTCGATTTTTTAAACAATCATAAAAAAGTCCAGTATTTATGCATTGAAAAAAAAAGTGCAGCTCACCTATTATTCATTGTGGCTTTCTTTGCTCTCTTTTGCAATCTATCTCTAGCATGTCTCATCCAGTTCTTCATGCAGGACTCTATACTCGCTTCAGTAACTGAATCTTTCAGTATTGGGTTTCTCTTGATCCCATCTGAATATTTTTCAAACTTCAATTACCATGTTAAGATCAGAAAATTGGATTACCTTTCATTGCTTGGGCCATTTTCAGAACTCCATATTTGTTCTTTTGTTTTTGACCCATCCAGCTGAATCGCTGGATAAGTTCATCTTGAATTGTCCTCTCCATTGCTCTTCTTACTGCTTCAGGTAAAGTTGACCCTCCCAACTTGGTGACATAATGAATCTTCAATATATAAAAAAAATATTTCATTATCAAAATTAGATTTCAACTCGAATATTGAGTAAGTCTCTCACGAATTTTTGGTGATTTCCATCGTTGGATAAAAAGAGTTCAAAATTATTGAGTTCCTCGTCAGTTTTTATCGGGAAATAATTTTCCATTTCCACATCTTCAAGGATTAATGTGTTATCCATGGTCATTTTTTCTAATATTTTTGTTACGTCTGAGGATAGCATATCAACTTTGTGATTCAATATAACTAACTGTCGTAGTATGCGGTGATCTGAAACATATTTCATCCTATACTCATAAAATAATGTCAATATGATTGGTATGTTCAAATTGAAAAAAATATTTTTTTTTCGGAATTAAGTTTTCATATTAGTCCAATATTCCACTGTTATCATCTGAAAATAAATGAAAAAATGTACCAAACTCACCCGACTGATTAAATTCCTTGTGGTTCACATTTTTTGGTGTTCCATGCACTTGTGTAACTGTTCTACATCTTGATGGAGTTGATTCTAAATTTTCTTTACCCATATCATCCATATTGATTGTGTCCACATCTGACAAATGATCTGAAATTCAAATAATTGTGCATTCAAAAATTTTGTTGAACAGTATTCATGTTGCATACATACCAATTATTTCAACAGTGGAGGTACTTGTTGTCGTTGAAGGTGATAAAATTTCTACATCATCATTAACAAGCCCTGAGCAAGTGCTAGTCAAGTGTGGCACAAAAGCTGAAAGATTTTACATACAGTAAAATCAAATTTTCAGTGAAAGTTTATATGACATTAGAATATTCTGCTACAATCACGAAAGGGATCCAAAATTGAATATACCTAGTTCATAATACAGATTTTGATGAAAGCTTACCAATTATATCAACTTTGGAATTGCTTTTTGGTGAGGAAATGTCTTTATCAATTCTTGAATTCAGTGTCAGCGCTGATTTACTGGTCAATGGTGATACGAAAGCTGTAATTTTCAGTACATTCATATTTTAAGAATGTTCATATAAATATGGATTCCATGATGTTTTTATTTTTTCTACTTACAATTGTTAGGTGAAGCTGGTGGATTTGGTAATCGACTCTGGGAACAACCTTCCTCCTCGTCACTGCTAAAAAATTTCTTCGGTTTCCTTGATCTCTTAAGGGATTCGCCATCAGAAAGAATATCTGATTCTTCAGCCATCCTACTGCAAGCCACCCTAGCCTTGAGGAAATTATCTACAAGGTGATATTGAAGTAATTCACAGTATAAAATTATTCAGAAAACTTTTGACATAATTCAAACAATTTGTAAATCAATATTTGTTTTTTGTTTGTATTGAAAATGGAATATATCTCACCATATATTTTTTTGTTATCATTTGGAAATCTAATTTCAAAAATTTCCCAATCTGTTGTTGGTTCGGCACAATTGACAATCATGGAATTCAACTTTACACCCTTCACTGCTGGCCAATAGCTCAAATTCTCTTCAGTTCCTAAGAGCCATCTCAGAGGAACAGTCTCAATTGAATTTTCCTCAATGAATATAACTACAGTCCACATATTTTATTAATTTTTCTGAAAAAATCGATACTTACAGAATTGAAATAAATCAAATTTCAGACCATTCAAGAAGACTGATCCAAATAGTTTTGTTGATGATGAAACATCAGTTATGAATTTGGGTGTTCCAGAATAAGCTCTGCATCAAAAAAATATATTTTACATGAAAAAGTTCAATTTTGATACTAAATCAAATACTGATAATACTAATAAACTTATCAAACTAATAACAAATTAATCAAATACTAATACAAGATTTCATTTGTATATGAAACTAAAATGTGATTTCTTGTATATGCATGGGATTCTGGTTATACTTCTTCCATTAGTCAAGGGAAACACTACTCAACTTCAGGTTTCCCTGGAAACAACACCATCTTTATAGTCCTATACATTGCAATACAATATTCCAAAAATATTCAGAGGGTGTAATATAAGTGCACTTTATAAAGTGCAAGCAGCAAACATTCAAATAATCCATCTTATCCAATACAAAAAAAACATGACAAATAAATCAAATAGGTCATGAAAACAAAATACTGTCAAAATAAGCAGCTGTTTTCATTACTGAACACTTCACCCATAAACTGGTAGTAGTTCTTCAAATTTCCTATTAAGTATACATGTTTGTACTCACAAATGGTGATAGAAAGTTTTTTTCTTCTTTCGACCCAAGGAATATCATCCCTTGGACTTTTGACACAAGTTTAGTAAACATACCCTATATATGAAATTAAATCATTGTTCACAGTGTAGTAGTGGTATGGCAACATCTGTACTAGGTAAACTTAATTTTACATATTTAATAGAAACATCATTCAATGGCCAACATTCAAGTTCACCTATGTTAGAAATTTCAAATATTCCTGCATAAGAAGAAGGACAGGGTTGTAGATAAAAATCTCGACAATTTTTGTATTTCTGCCCAATCACCATGATATTATCTTTTTTCGATGCAATATTCCTTACTACAATTATAGATCCATCTTTCAATCCCAAACAATTATTAGGATGTGTAATTTGAATGCAAAATATTGGAGACCTGTATTCACTGTATTGGGGAGAATTACAATTTTCAGTGAGGGGACCTGCAGAGTGTTCCTTTGCAGGCCCATAAACTATAATGTCAGATTTCAATACATTTTCATTTGCTTTCATTGTTTCTTGAAAACGCTTCACAATCTGAGAGATTGGATTATCTGGTTTTCTGGTGTATTTCAAGAAAACTTGCATGAAATTCTCAAACTGAAAAGCACCAAATAAGTCTAAATTACCGAACAATTTCACATCATTTGTGAGATGGATTAAATTATGTATATTATGTGAAACTAAATGTCTACCATAAAGAATTATGAAGGTTTGTACAAAATAGATCAACAAAGAATGAGCGTAATCTATTTTTTGAACAGAAGACTTGGCATTGGCCAGAATGGAAAGTGCTACATGTAAAGACAGAAAGTTGATATAATTATCACTGGGCAAGTGGGCTTTGAGGACAACAGGACCAGTATAAAATAAAAACTGCCGGAATTCTGTGGCTTTCCAGCGTTTACATTCACTGAGAGGTCTAGGCTTTCTACAAAACTCCATAGGAATATTTTTTGACTGAGATACTAATGAATCTGATAACTCCTGTACTTGATGTGCAGATAACTTATGTGGAGGAGGACCATTGCACCATAATCCTGAAATAAGTTTTTTCATCACACCCAAACAAATCAGATGCATATAGTCCAGAGGAAAACCAGTTATCATACCAAATTCAGGAATGTTTTCCAATATACTAGTTCCTCTGTGATGTTCTTCATTCCTTTTTGTTAGAAAATGTTCGTCTGTGCGAACTATAGAATGTAAATCAGGAAAACACATTCTATTGTTAATAAATTCTCCCTCTTGTTCACATTTTGTACAAGAAAATGAACCTGTATGGTACTTAATATTCTTGATGAATGCTTTTGCTGGAGCATCACAAATGAACCCTTTGATTTTTACGGAGTATTTGACATTATTTATCAGAAATCCAAACTTGACCAATCGAGAAGCTTCCTGAACAAAATCTTCCAAAAATGAATTGGGATTTTCTGGTTTCTTGTATCCATGATACAAGCCTACCAAACCCACAACATTAGGATACTTATACAATGACACTAAAATAGGATAAAGCTCACTACTGGAACTCTTACTGAGTGGCAGTCCATCAATATTAACTAAAATATCACACACTGACTCTTGTATTTTATTCATCTGTATCAAATAACACAAACACTTTTCTAAGCCCAAATGATGATATTCACCAGGTGGAATGACTTTCTTTGAAATTGTTTGCCTTGGAGTTGCTAACAGCGTACGGGGATCAGATGGCAAACTTGGTAAATGGGGCTTCAAAATTTTCAAAAGTCCTTGGAGTGCCGAATGAGTTATATTATTGCTGATAGACCACTGACATAGCTTTTCATTAATCTCAGAATTACTTTGAACTTCCTGAAAATGTTTATTGGCTAGTAGTTCATTATCCACTACCAATTCTGATTCGGTTGACTCCTCGCTTAACTCATTTCCTGAATTATTATCCAGATCAAAATGAGGTATATCGGAAGAGTTGATTGCAGGCGGTGAAGTAACTAATGAAGACTCAGCCTCAACATTACTCTTTGAAATATCAGTACCACTACTAGAACACGCCGGCATGCATTCCGCTTCATGCAATTTATGCATGGAACGGTTAACATTCATTAGTAGTGCCTTTTTAGCAGGAGGTGCTCGTGCCATTTTGAGAAATAGAATAAATAACTATATTAACCGCACAACTTACAGAAAACCTGTCGTGACCGAAAACAAAGCACAACAGATAAAATACTGCGAACCAACAACAAACACAGCGAACTCTAAACAAAACCATACAAACACAAACGTAACGATACTAACGACAGACGACAAACAAGTCAGACGACAAATGAATGTGTCTAGCATTACGTCAATGGTGCAATACCAACACACATATAAGTAAAAGGGTGGCGGTAGCCAGTTGATGGACGAAAATTCAATGATGCCTGTTGATATAACGATTGAAAATTGCCAGAGCACCACTTCTTGCATTAACGCAGTCAATTCGTGCAATGTTGATGGTGCGCGATTATTCAAATAATAATTTGATTTTCAATCATCTTATCTTTTGTTTTACGGAAAAATAAAAAAGTATGATACGCACGACGTCATTTGACATAATAAACATCTTTTTTTAAAGTGGACGTGAAAAACTGACATAATAAACGTCATTCTTGTCAGATATGTATTCAAACAAAAAGATTCGGAAACATTTTCGATATCAACATAATTATGTAACCATCAATTAAATCGTATTCAAACGTAATCAGCACAGTTCTTTTACTGGCATCAGAGAAAACCACGAAACTGGCTTCACAGTAATCCTCGAGCGGTTTTCTCATTGAATATCTGTTTATATAGCCACCAAGCGTCAACTTGAACATTTCCATTTCTTCCTTTTTTGCTAAGTTTGGAACATTTGGGAAAGGAATATTTTAGGTTAGGCACTAGTGTTATATTTATATTTATTTGTATATTCTATCGACTTACTTTATTCTTCAGTACACGCACAGCAAGCGACATTTCGAGCAAATAATGTAATCATGAGTTCCCACAATAACTTATTATCTGTCAACCTCACAACATGTGCACAACCCCAAGGATTTTAAAGACCACTAACAAAGGATTTCAAATTGAAATCATTCTTGGTGCCTTTTTGGTTGTCTGGTTGAGATTTGAATCACATTTTGTCTATCACAACTGGAATAAATAATGTTACAAAAAATATTTAATGTTTCCAAAACGAACGCGTCTTAATGAATCAGTACTATCAGTAGCAGCAGAGAGCTGTCAGTAGTTTCTCAAAATGTCATCTGAATACATCCTGAGGACCTTAATACTCAACATCCTCAGGCTGTCGCTGAAAGGATTGATCTGGAACATTTATGGCGTGAATCTTAGGCCTAATAACGTTCTTAGGTTGTAGAAAATAGGACGTCCTCTGCAGGCTATTGGCGACACATTGAGGATGACCTTAGGCGAATTTGTGCTATCTGGGTATATGCAACCAACAATGCTCACCACAGATATCACTTGTTGTTTATAGTTAGATACTTCCATTTCATGGAACTAGATGAAAAATATACAATAATACATATATACAACCATATAGGCTATGGTTTCACTGGTTTCAGTACAGCTTTTCCAAAATCTGTAAAAATACATAGGGTGTCCCATTCAGATGGAAGAAGTTTAATGCATTTCCGGTTGAACCAAAAGTATATCTTCAACAAACAAATGTACGTCAGATGCATTTTATTTCATTGCACTAACCTGCATATTTTCATGAATATCGTTCTTTTCGTTTAGAAGATATTTAATTGGTTCCATACTTCATCCCAACCCTGTATAATAGCATTTCCACTCGAGTTATATATATTTCTTCCATTACTAACACTGGAATATCACCACAATATTTCAATGTTTCTGATTTTCATTTCCACTGAAGGAGAGATGCCATTCGGTATATTACTAAAATATAAACATAACTAGAGATGCGTTTGGACACGTAGGTATGAGGGATCGAAATCAGATTACTGATAAATATCGCATTGAAATAATTTGAAATATACAAACATCATGAACATCGCAAATGCTACCGTCGAACTGATGTACGTAATGAATCGTATCAGTCTTCGAACATAAGTATTGTCTCTAGCATATGACAGTGACCACTCAGCTGACTAATGGATGTTTATTCATAAAGGCATCGGTTTCCATGTGTGTATACTACATATCATCGACACTATTGATATTTCATCAATTAGCTAGGTTACCATTATACACCTAGTTCAAAAAAGTGTTACTTCTCATCGGAAGAATTCCTTGAATAATGGTAATTTTTCAGGTTAGTAGTGGAAAAATATTTTGAAACACATTCGAATAATTGAATTAATCCTTGATTCACTGAGACATCACTCTTTCATCTTGCAAGAACCTCTTTCTTGGATGACCATATAATTTTGCCTCATCATTCTCTTCGATCGTCAAAATCTTGGAAATAGACCATTGTTCCGTTTTGTTGAATAATCAGGTGTAAATGTCGAATTCATCTTACAAACTGTTCAAAGTGCTCGCCATCAACATTCATGTCCTAATGAAATCGATTCTCTATCTCTTTTCAGAATTCCTGCAACATATCAGCAGTTATTCTTTGACACTCTACAGTTATACGATGCAGAACTTAGAGAGAAGCCGGATGTGTTCAACAAACGGTAGACTTCAAATGACTCCAGAGAGAGAAGCCAAGAGAGGAAAGATCAGAGGACCTTGCAGGCCACTCAATAGATCCTCTACGGCCAATCCAACGACGTCTAGAAATTGCACAACGGGTGATTTTATTATAGCAGGAATGTTCATTGCGGACATTTTCAACAGCTTGTAAGAGAAATTCGACTTGTACACCTGATTATTGCACTTGTAACTCCAATTATTCTCGAATTTTCTATTGAGAAGAAAGTGGTCTATTTCCAAGAATTTGACGAGCTGTCATTTCGTCAACATTGAAAATAATGAGTCAAAATTATAGGGTCGAGAAGACCTTGATCATACCTTTGATAAGAGGTATGACACGAATTTTGAAGCTGAATATTAGTCCCCCCTCAAATCAGTGTTTGAGCGTTTTACAAAATTTTGATTTCAAATTCTACAAATTAGAGGACAGTTTCCATTGGCCCACCCTGTATATTGTATATTCGAGTTGTTTGCAGGATCAAATTATACAGAATACTCATAGTACAGTAGTCAGATCTCAATTCCCTCGGATACCGTTTGGTGCCCAAACACATAGGAAGGGGATGATACCAAAGAGTATATATATACTATCAAGAGTTCTCACTCACTTCATCTTTCCCAATCGAAATTCTGTTGTTACCTCTGCACCATGGATGAACAATTGTTCTAATTCAAAATTTCAAAACATATTCAATTGTTTTCTCACCATATCACATTTCAGGAAATCACATCCAATGTTCCTCAATTTTGAACTTTGTTTTTGAAGTTTGTTGAAAATTTCGAAGAGTGAGATTGCTCAATTAAAAAGCTATGAATTCCTTTGAATATCATGTTGAAGTAATGAAGGAACCTATCACTAGGATACTTTCAACGTTTTTCCCACCCATTCATATATTCTCTATACTTGATCAACATCAACAACTCTTCATTTGCAAAAATACAATTTCTACAAATATGACATGAAACAATATTTTTTATAATATTTTCAAAGGTGAATCCAGCTACATAATTATTTGATAGCTGGACTGAATCTAATTCTATTAATTGATTTCTAAAAACTCCCTGATGAACAGAATCATTTGCTCTACTTGATGGACAAACTATTTCCATTGGTACTGTTATATTTGATTCACTCTGAAATGACAAAAGGTTCCTAATGTCCATGAACAAGAAATTGCATTTGTCATCTTCACAACTGAATGTTGATTCATATAGAGAAATTGTGGAGTTGATCAACATACTTATGAATATATAATAATAATAATTATAATAATAATAATACATTTATTATCCACACGATACAGTCTAATACAGTATAATCGATGTTACAATATTTAAACTTGTGGATAAATGGCTACAACTGGTTCAGTTGTGGACGAATCCACCCCTGTTCTTCCACCAGTGCCAGTGAAATTGAGAGAAGAGCTTAGAGAAGCAAAACATTGATTGTGTACGATGGAGCTAGAGGGAGAGAGGAGAAGTAAAGAAAGAGAAATTAAGAGGTAGAGGGAGATAGAGGGAAAATGAAATATTTGGTAAGATCATTTTTGGGTTGACAAAAGATATTTCTTGTATTTCGCTTTGAATGATTTGATAGAGGATGAAAGTAATGTATGATCTAATCTGTGCAGATTGTTGATGCAGACTGCCAGGTCATATGAGATTGATCGTTTAAAAATCATTTTTTCATGCCTCGGGACGCGAGAACGGTTTTTTTTGTCGGATATTCAAATCTTGAACATCTGTTCTGTAAGTGAGTTTGTTATATAAGTAAGGAGGTTTTTCGGTTGTGTAGATTCAACCATTCAATTCCCCTGAACTTTCTTGAGATGTGGTGATATTTTCTTATTCCATAGACCAATCGAACACAAGAATTTTGAAACCTCTGAATTCGTCTGGAATCATTATTGTCAATGCAGGGTCCATACACTTCATCGCAATGATTGAAATGTGATAGTACTAGCGAATCACATAACATTTTTTTCATTTCACACGAAAGAAATTGCCTCTGGGAATAAATCATTTTAAGCGAGGCATATGCAGTTCTCAGTTTGGAGGATATATGTTCTTCAAATCTTAATTTAGTGTCCAGGACTAGACCTAAATTTTTGCAATGAGTTACGATTGGAATTTAGGTACCTACAATTTCAAGTAAAACCCTATCCTTAATGAGTGCTAAAGTATTTTCATTACAAAAAATTAGTGCTCTCGATTTTTTAGGGTTGATTTTCAGACAGTGCTGTCGCAAGGTTTCAGATAGTTTCTCAAGATCTCTGTTGATGCACTGAATTGCTTCACTTGCATCAGAATATTGAAATGAGAAATATAACTGCGTGTCATCTGCGTAAAGGTGATAGTCACAAAACTTGAGCGAATCAGGGAAGAGTGATGTATATAAAGTGAAGAATAATGGACCCAGAATACTACCCTGAGGCACTCCACATGTGATACTCTGGGGTGAAGAGTTTTGTGTACCGATTTGTATGATTTGTCTACGGTTGTTCAGATAAGATGAGAGGAGAACATACTGTTTCACTGAAATGAACATGAAATGAACATCGCTGCTAGTATATCATGATTCAACATATCGAAGGCTTTCGAGAAATCTAACAATATTAGCACGGATATTTTAACATTATCAATGGTTTTCAATATGTCGTCAACGACATCTGCAAGTGCCGTGGCGCAGCTATATCCCTTTCTGAAGCCAGATTGCTCAATGGGTAGAATATTATTATTATCGACGAAGTCTCTCATTTGAGATTGAATTACTCGCTCAAAAACTTTTGAAAGAACAGGTAAGATACTAATTTGTCTCAGATCACTGAACTCTTTTGGTGAGTTAACCTTAGGCAGTGGAATAACTTTAGCAAATTTCCAGTCGGTTGGGAAGTATCCGATCAATAAACACATATTTATGATGTGGACAATGATGGTAACAATATTGAGTTCAGCATTTCCAAAAGCTTTACTACCAATATTATTCATAATTTCAATTATAGTTACTTCGTTACTTCGTCCATGATATTACTTTTCTTATTGTTATTATAATGATCAAGTAAATTATTGTCTACTGGTATATTACTTGTAACTTTGATGAAAAAGTTATTTATATCCTCGACGGAATTCAGATGTGAAGGAATTTCAGAGCGTTTTTTTTATATGTTGAGTATTTTTAGTTCTAACCATTTATCTTTAGAGCTAAAGTTTTGTAATTTGAAGTTAAGATATGCTTTCTTTTCAGATTTGATGGCATTAGTGGTAAAGTTTCTTAATTGCTTGTAATATGACCAGTGGTTAGGTAGCTGAGTTCGTCTGAATTTTTGTAGGGCTTTGTCTCTGTACTTCTGCATTATTTTGATGTTAGCTGTTATCCAAGGTGAATAACTATTTCGTTTCTTCGACACTGACCTCATGGGGGCATGTTTATCTATTACAGTAAGTATATTGTGATGAAAAAGGGAAATTTTTTCATCAATATTGTCAATCTCATAAATGAGATTCCATGGCTGTAAATGGACGTCATTTTGAAAATGTTCATGCACAATACCGCAAGGAGATCTATAAGTTATGGTCTCATTTGACTGGGAAGAGGTGGATTCCAAATTGTTTTTGCAATTGATTGATGCATGATCCGTTATCATGTCACTCCCGACCATCTCCTCGCATTGCTCAGTATCAAAATTTGTTATGAACAAGTCTAGTAATGAGAAACCCCGTGTTGGTTCTTTTATCAGTTGTTTGCAACAAAATGTGTCTAGAATATCATTGAAACGTATGGTGATGTTGGCGTCTACGTCTAACATGTTAATATTGAAATCACCAGTGCAAATAATATGATCGAAGTTCGAGAAAATATTCTCGAGAATATTTACAAAATGATGCAAGAATTTAGGAATGTTGCCACTGGGTTGTCTGTAAAAATTCCCTATTGCGATAACGTATTTACCATGCGAAATTTTAATCCATATTTATTCCATTAAGTCACTACATTCAGAAAGTACGATGTCAAATTTTATATTATTTTTTACATATATACCCACACCACCGCCTCTGGTAGATCTATCCTGACGAACAAACGTGAGCTGTCATATTACTAGGAATTCCATCGTTGAGCCATGTTTCAGTAACCCCTACAATATCATAATCTGCATCAACAATCTGGTTTTGAAATTCAGGAAAGTGTGGGATGAGAGATCTTACATTCATATGAGAGACATTTAGCAACATATGGGAGACGGAAAAGTAAGGGAAGTAGAGACAAAAAAAAAGAGACAGAAAAATAGAAGGATCAAATAAGTTAACGAAAGTTAACTAGTGAGAGAAATAGTGTGTGAAAAGCTTCTATCTGAAAAGCAGATAGAACAATATCGAATTAAAATATTATGTGGTAAAAGAAAAGTAAGGTTAGATTCATATATGTTTCTCCTCAAGTTCACTGACACTTGGTTATAATGAGTAAATAGTGGAAAGCATTGAAAGCACCAAAATGATAAAAGAAAAAAAAACACATTTTGAAGTCAAAACGTAGGCACAAGTTATATATGGAATTGATGAAGGTAAGTATGTATTTTTATTTGATAATGCAGACCGAATTTTAGATCCATCCATTCTGAATTACAAAAATCACTACATGAAGAAAGCAGTATACTAATACAAAAGGAGAAAGAGAAAAAAAATCATCAAACTGGGTCAATTGATTTGACTTAAACAATAAGAAATTGTCCATTATTCATCAATAATAAATGGAAGAGCAATTGATTTCAATAGGTATGTATACAGATATTATGAAATTGATTTAAGCTCGGATTTATGTAACAGAGAGTATTACAATGTAAAGAAGGCAGTGATCTACTACATCAAAGAAAATGGAAAAATTGAAAGGTAATAGTTCATTACTGAACAGAAACAAAATCATCTATAAGTCCAGTTATTCAAAGTATATCATTGAGTGATTTTTCATTACTTATTTTATGCACGCAGTTATTGTGTTCCACAAAAATGTTTCCATAACGACACCACACGTTGGATATCATAAATTTTTCGGTTGCACTTTTCAGAAGGAAAAGCCTTGATTTTGTGAGATCTTCTTGCACATATATTCCTGATGACTTCAGATAGTTTCTATTTTTCATGACATTATCTCGAACGGACTTTTTCAATCGCACCAAAACACCTGCTGGCCTGGGTTTGTTGACATCGATGTTTTTGTTAGGCACTCGATGGCAACTTTTTATGTCCGTGAGACTTACATTTTTCAGTTTCATGTTCTGATTGAGGATTTTTACAATAAACTCGTGAATATTTTCATTCACATTTTCTTGGATTCCGAAAAATCTTAGATTATTATTTCTTGATAGTTGATTCAAATCATCTATGTCTGTTTTGAGTTGGTCATTAGCTTTTTTGAGATTTTCCACCTCCATGGTGAGGTTATTGATAATTTTTTAATACTTTAGCTGCAACAGTTTTGCCAATCATCGCTGCTAGAGTCTGCATGTAATCCTCATTCATTAATGTTTTTGTCTTGGCGTCTACAATGGCTGCAATTTCGTCAAGATCGCGTTTAGTGAGACCCATGTTGACTAAACAGACACTTTGTTCACTTGTTTGGTTAACTGAATTTCACTGAAGTAAATTCGAAGTGACTTATTATGCACCAAGATTCACCACAACGGCTCGGTTGTATATCGATATATTGATAAAAACCCAACTATACGGGACAGAAGCGTAAACACGTCCTACTCTTTTGCCATCTCGCGACACTATTCAACTTCTACAAGAGTTTGCTTCACAGATTTCCTAAAATGATTAGGAGAGGAAATGTTTTTTTATGAATGGAAGTTATGGGTGTAGGATTACTATAAAAAACTCCATGACTTCTTACTTGTCCAAAGAAATATCCAAGTGAATCTTGATCAAACTGGCGTCCTTACATATATTGAAATCCTTCACTCTTCAAATTTTTCCAAATATTGATGAAGTTTTTCAATGTGAATATCCAATTCTTCAGGCTGGGGGATTTCGCTCTATCATTTCTTTTCTTCATTTCAAATTCTAAAGAGTTCAACATGGGTATGGCCTTCCGGTTGCCATTCACTGAGTCAAACAGCTTATCAAAGAACAACAGCAACTCTGCAGTATCACTGGCACCCTCTCTCAGAGACTTTAATGTATCTGCAAAAAATATACGGCTATTAACACTTTGAAACTCAGATATGCATTTGCAATAATTTTTTCACAATGCTTCAAACAATTAGATCATTTTAATTTTTCTTCTGATGATGTATAACTTCATTATTGGAGATCGACTCAACATAGGTGCAGAATTGTGCTCATTAAAAGAGAGAATCGAATTCATAGAAAGTGAACAGAATGAGTTACAATAAATGGAAATATAAAAGATGTATTCACTTATTTTGCTGGCCAAATGCAATGTTGAAGCTACTTTGTCGCTGAAAATTTGTGCAGCATATTTAACCTTCATCTTCCTGTCTTGCCTCGGATTCACATGGTCTTCTGTTAATTGTGGCAGTACTTGCAGCCCTCCGATAGTATTTGAAGCATTGTTTATTTCACATATGGACCTTAAATGATGCCATTTTGCAGTTTTTTTGGCAACTTGCACTCCCAAACTTGATGTTTTCATTGAAAAAATTATTACGAATTCCTTCAAGATGTGGTGGATCATATATGGGAAATATTTTGAAATGATGATTTTCTATAAATCCACCCCTATATTCCATATCATCTCTGATACAGGGTGGTTCTCTGGTGTCTTCCATCAGCTTTCCAATAGTTTCAACATTTGTTGTAGCTTGGTCACATATGGTAGAAATTGGTTTCAAACCAATTTCTATGAGTTTTTTCAATATATCTGCAACCATAATTTCCAATTCTGGGACTCTCACACCCCCACCGGATGTAAAAGTATAACAAATAAGTTGCTTTGATCTTCGTTTCAGCCCCCGGATCATAAATACCAAAGCATGATCTGCAATTTCATTGGATCTTTTACCTTTTCCAAAATCCTTGAATCCTACAATTCTTCCTTCACATTCCTCGTAATCAAAATGTGGAATTTGTGCAATTTTGTCCCACATCAAAACAACATTTTTCTACTCAGGCTTCCAGTTTTCACTTGCATTTTTCAGGGATATGAAAATATGATAGATAGATAGATATTTATTTCCCATTAGATACACAATAAATGTACATAAAAAGAAAACGAAAAATAAATATTTGGAAGAGTATCTACTGATAGTCAAAGGCGTAGGGAAAGCGACTAGCCGACATAAAATAATGAATATAAGTAGGGCTGACTTAATTTTTTCAAAACGTCACTTCATGACATAAATAAATACACTGTATGCATCAGATAATGGAATCAAAAAACTCGTCTAAGTTATAGAAAACATGAATTAACAATGAATTTTTGAGTTCCGTTCTGAAGTTTCTGAATGTTCATTAATACCTGTTCCAAAATGCATGCTAGTCGATAAATTGTTCAATGTTGATCTACTTGGTAAAGCGAATAGTTTTGAAAGAAAACTCGGGTGCCATTATTTTCCATTGGTTGTAAAACGGTGCTGTTTTCCGTTTCTACCAGCTTCTCTCAATTAGCATTCCATGAACTGGCGGGCTGATGGATTCAGTGTAGACAGAGCATCTTGAAGGGCAAGTTTTTTCGCACAATGTTCTGCACTGTTCAGTCGCTGTTTGAAATCATCCTCTGCAAGGGAAGTTCTCCTCAGTTATTCGGATAAATTCTTCACAGCTTCATATAGGTTCCTCTTTCTCGGGCTCATTTCCACAAGTGCACGAATACCAGAACTATGTAGTATTTCTCTAGGTTTAGAGCGAGGTGTAAAAATACCTGCAAAAAATAAATTACATAAGATTTTGGTATATATATGTACATATAAAATAAAGTCAATTACAGAAATAATAGAATTACCAATTGAATATATAGGTAGGTTATTTAATGATGAGACTACATTGGTTCTTTGGAGTGTGTGCACTGTGTGCAGTGGTTTCAGGATTAGATATATCTTCTGTACCTGAAAATAAAAATACTAAATCAATTATTGTCTTCAAAAATCACAACAATTCATAAACTATGATTCATCATCATCACATAAGATATATTATACAAGATATCAAATGGAATTTTGAATATGAGAATGCTCACTCACTTTCATTTGTACCTGGATGATGAGAAGTAGATGGCATATCATCCAAATGATTTGAAGTTTTGTCTCTAGGTCGCTTTGTTGAAATGATCACTCCAGAATCTGCAAAAATACTGATAAGTATGGTTGGCTAATAAAACTGAAGGAGCAGGTATCATAGATCTCGGAACTTTCACAATGAAGTGCCACATGTGGAATACCTGCCCATCCTCATATAGTTTTGAAGACATTCGAATATAAGAAATAGTAACCTTCTGCTACTACAGTGGGAATAAAGAGAGTAGTAGGTAATGCATTTGGATGCAATCTTTTCGATCCAGCAGAGAAATACTGCTGGTCAAAATGAAGATGACAAACTCTCTTCTTGTCATAGATTTCCTGAGGTGTCATGTCACTGAGAAATTCATTATTCAAACAATCCAGCCACTCCTGGAATCTTGTGGGGTCTTTCTCGAAATTTGGAAATTGATGTCGAGGAAGAGAGTTGATCGCACATCGTGAAACTGCACACTTGTCGAGCCTCATAATCAATTGATTGTCTTTCGCAATAGGTAATTTGAAATGAATATAATGCAGGAAGACTGATAAAACACTTCTTCTTCTCCTTCTTCTTCTTCTTCTTCTTCTTCTTCTTTTTTCATGCTTCTTGGTTTTCTGATTCCTCACGGCATCAATTTCACCAGATCAAGTATATATTTTCTTGTGTATCATAGGGTTAGTATATTGGTGCATGTATTATTAACCATATATGAGTTGTTTTCAGTGGGTTTTTCCTTGGACATATGACAACACAATCTACAAACACATACATTTCTATGAATGTGACATATGAAACGGTTACACATTCTATAATTCAACATTGCTTTCCCCTATGAATTTACTTAAGATTTTAGCTTTTTTTTGCGTTCAGTTCACTCAATATCATTTGGTATGAGAACGGAGGAGATAAATTGATATTTGATAGTTTCATATGAAGAGTGTCAATATTATCTTTATTGGAAGAACATTCAAATAAGAAGTGATTAATATTTGCCTCTTTGCTATTGTGTCAGCCTTATCATTCCCATCTATGTTACTATGCCCCGGTATCCAACAAAGAGTGATATTGAAGTTCTTTTTGTTCAGTTTATAGAAATCATAGTTATCAGATTTGTTGTTTGCAATTGTTCTCGAGTAACTATTCATAACAAGACAGATTTAGATTTTGATATTTGTCAAGAATTGATTTCTCTCATTCTGGTTATCGTACGATATTTTTTTTTTTTTAAATTCCTTTATTCCAATTTTTTTATAAATTACAATTTTACTACCAAAAAATAGTCCCAAATCGGCCTGGATTGGTCGGTTTCGGGATTACGATAACATATTATATATATGATAACATATTACATATATACATTATTATATACATTATGTATATATATACATATATACATTATTACATATTACATACATAGCTTCTAGAGTCAAAGGATACTTATATTATTTTACATCTTATGCATAATATTTCAAGACTAATTAAGAAAGAAAATATATATATATTAAAAAAAAAAGCAAACTTACAAAACTTATAGCAAGTACATTATATTTTTAGCTTGGATAAGCACCATTTTTGGAGTAATATCTTATACTTACTACAACTTGCAATATTTTTTATGGTCTATCGATTGGGTTATTAAGAATTTCATTTGTTCTAGGCTTCTGTGTATTTAGTTCATGTTTATGTCTTGTATCATGTGTGTGTATCTGATTCCTGTGACTCATTTCAATATTCGTTTTCAATTGACTATTCACCAGTTTATACAATGTGTAAAAGCCAAATAGAATAAATTCATTATTTCGGTTACTGTACATATTTATAAAAAATCCCGAAACACGTCAAATTTAAATTATAACTTGACATTCTTTAACGTGAAAATGCAACCCCTACCTTCAACCCCCTTAGAATGACAGGTACAACCCCCAATTTTTTAAATGGGAAGTATAGGCTTGTGATATATCATTTGAAAGGTCTCTTCATTCTCTATTCAAAAATGTTATTGTTTTTAAATTTAATGCAAAAATTAACATAAAAAAAATTAATATCATGTTGTTACCGAAATTCGCTACAATACAATCAAAAACTAAAATGTAATGCAAAACGTAATAAAATGTAGAACACGAAAAAGAACTATGAATGTTAATGAAGTAGATGTTCAAAATGTTCTCCGCGAACGTCTTGGCAACATCCTAATCTCAAATAAAACTGTCTTCTAACATTATTTAACATATCAGGCGTGATCGACCTAATCGCAAGCGTTATTCGTTCTTTTAAGTCATTTAAATCAGAAGGTTTAGTTTTGTACACATGGCTCTTCACATATCCCCATAAAAAGAAATCTAATAATGTAAGATCAGGTGATCGCGCTGGCCATTCAATCGATCCTCGCCTCCCTATCCACCGATTGGGAAATATTGTATCGAGGTACTGCCGGACATTAAGTTGGTAATGTGGTGGTGCTCCATCCTGCTGAAACCATATCGTATTCGCTGGAACTTGAGGATTACCTGGATCAGGATATAAATTTGCCAACGTTGGAATGACATCATTTTGAAGTAGTGCCAAATAATTGTTGCCATTCAAGTTGCCCTCAATAAAAAAGGGACCAATTATATTGTTCCCTACAATCCCTGCCCAAACATTAACCTTTTGAGGGTATTGAGTGTGTTCTTCTCTCATCCAGTGAGGATTTTCCGTGGACCAGTAGCGGCAATTTTGCCGATTAGCATGACCGTTAAGTAAAAAAGTACACTCATCAGAAAACATAACGTCTTCTAATTGGATAATATTGTTATCCAACATGTCCATCATTTGCTCACAAAAAGAAGTTCTCCTATCAAAATCGTCTTCCATGAGCTCCTGAGTAGGTATCATCTTATACGGATGCAATTTATTTTCTTTTAATATGTTTGCTATCGATGTATGGCTAGCATTGAATGTAGTGGATGCCTGTCTACTCGATGTATGTGGGTTTTCCTGAAACTCAAGCAACACATCTAATTTGAGTTCATCACTCAGTGCATTAGCAGCTGCTTTTTTTATCTGCCTTACATGACCAAACTCGCGAAACTGCTTTTCTATTTTACTTATTGTTCCTTGGGATATAGGCGGTAAATTAGGAAATTTCTCATGAAATAGGCGAGTTACTTCCCGTTGTGTTCGGATGTTATCTCCGTAACCAATCATTTGTAAAACTGTTATTTTATGCATTTCCGTTAATCTAACCATTTTTCAGAATTGAAATGAACAAACTCTATACTCAAATTACAACAATGACAACTTAAATAAAACAATTTACTACTGCTTGTTAAAATAGCGTTGCCACGGAAATTCTTTAAAGTTTTTTAATGGTTACCATCTGAAAACCACATTGCTACGGTTTTTGTTCACTTTCTCATTATCAAGACCTGAACGGGAAATAAGTTGTAAGTAATATTGTAATAAGTTCCGAGTATATTTTAGCGAATTTCGGTAACAACATGATATTAATTTTTTTATGTTAATTTTTGCATTAAATTTAAAAACAATAACATTTTTGAATAGAGAATGAAGAGACCTTTCAAATGATATATCACAAGCCTATACTTCCCATTTAAAAAATTGGGGGTTGTACCTGTCATTCTAAGGGGGTTGAAGGTAGGGGTTGCATTTTCACGTTAAAGAATGTCAAGTTATAATTTAAATTTGACGTGTTCCGGGATTTTTTATAAATATGTACAGTAACCGAAATAATGAATTTATTCCATTTGGCTTTTACACACTGTATATAAATTTACATTGTTCAATTGCCAGAATTTGCTCTAATTTATCTAGTTTTACTTCTGTATATACGTTGTCTGTGGGCATTTTATAATCCAAATTGAATAAAACATTTACCACCCTATTTTGAAGTACTTGGGTTTTATTCATAATTGTTATTCCACATGTACCCCATGTTATTATCATGTATCTATATATGCTCAGAAAATAAGCATTGTATATACAATATTTGGCTTTCTCATCTATGAAGGATCTACATCTGTAGAGGGCTCCAATCATAGGAATTATTTTTTGTCTCATTTTTTGTATATGTTCACTCCAGTCTAGTGATTCGTCAATTGTAAGGCCTAAGTATTTTGTAAATTTCACTCGGTTTAGAGTAGTTTCATCTAATTTCCCAATAATTTCATTCAGTCATACTATGACAGATGACACTATATGCCAATATAGTGTCATCTGCATAAGTGAAGTACCTAGCCTTTAGTGTGGCTTCTTTTAGGCTCATAACATATAATATATATAAGAGTGATCCCAGTACAGACCCTTGTGGTACGCCTGTTTTAATATTTAGTAGATTACTTTTATCTTTATCAATATTTACAAATTGCTTTCTGTTAGTCAAGTATGATTTTATTAACTCATTCATATTGCCTCTTATGCCCGTTCGTTCTAACTTGTAGAGTAATATGTTTTGTGGTCCACTACATCAAAAGCTTTCTTTAGATCAATAAAGACGGTTATGATGTATTTTCCTTCATCAAGATTTTTATTTACATAATTCACAAGATCAGTTCCTGCACATAGTGTATTGCTATTTCTTATGAAGCCATATTGATATGGATCAAAACTGGCATATTTCTCCAGAAACTTAACGATTCTAGTTTTCATTAGTATCTCCAAGATTTTAGCAAAATTGCAGTTAACACTAATTGGCCTATAGTTACTTATTTCATTTGCAGGTCCAGATTTGTATATAGGGGTGACTTTACTAATCTTTAATATATCTGGGAATTTTCCATGTCGTAGTATGTCATTTGCTTATCTAGTAATGATTGGTATAATAGATAATTCAAGAAGCTTCAAGTCACTAACGGTTATATCATAATAGCCTGGTGAAGCATTCGGTTTGAGTGTATTAATAATATTTTTTATTTCAAGAGTTGTTACTTCCTCAGTAAATATACTATTCATGCAAAATAGCTCTTTGAAATCAATAAGATCATTTCTCATTTGTTTTTCAATCATTAGTTCTTCGATAATTTCTGTTCCAATTTCACAAAAGTATTTGTTGAATTCATTAGCAATTTGTTCCTTGTCTGTTATAATCTGGTCCTGCAAAGATATACATTCTACAATTTTTTGTTTACAACCATCACCCTTAATGAAACTATTTGTGCAGTTCCACTGTTTCTTGTTATTTTCACCTGTGTCATTCCATTCATTTCTATAATACTCATGTTTAAGTTTTCGACCTTTTTTTTTTTCACTTTATTTTTTAACATTTCATGTTGTTTACAAATGCTCTCATTGTTTGGTCGTTTAACTTTCAACTGATAATATTTGTCTCTTTCTTTTACAAGTTCAACAAATTCATTATTCACCCAATAATTTCCTAATTTACATTCAATACTCACTATACTTGCTGCTTCAGTCTTACAATATTGGACAATTTTCATGAGATCATCAAAATTATTGATTTCCTCTCTATTAATTAGATTATTGAATTCCGTACTGAATTTATTCCTACCCACTTTTCTCTTCTCCTACACTTTGGTTTGTATTCAGGTACATTTTATTCTATTCTTATATTGAATATCTTGTGATCCGATAAGCAGAAATATTCATTAATACTAACATCACATTTCATATTATTTTTGCATACAACATGATCTATGACAGTGTTTGTATTTGTGGCAGTCCTAGTAGCTCCAGCCTTTGATAGTTCATTCTTCAGGCAGAAACCAGACAATTGAATTGCCCCCATGTATTCCATTGCTATCCGGTCTACCGGTTCCATCACATTAATATTGAAATCACCTACAACTATGACATCTCCTTTATTATTAGCTAGCAGGAAATTTGTATATTGATCTATGAACTCCATCACATTCATGCCTGGTGGTCTGTAGACTCCCCATATTATATTCATATTGAATAAAAGTTCTCCATATAAGTGACCATAGTTGGTGATTTTTCTACATTTGGCGACCGTGACAGGACAAGGAGATAGGTAGAAGTCATGGAGAAACTAACGAAAGCAAGAAATGTTCACAGAATGTCTTTCATCCGACAATATGATTCGATAATGAAGATGATCGAGGAGAATAGTTATGATGTAGTGGAATTCAGAGCCAATCTAAGGAGTTTAGATAGCAGATATGAAGAAATCAGTGCACTGGACAAAGAAACGTTTGATTTCATGCTGGAGAATAGAGTTTCAGAAGGAGAACTATCGATAGAGTGTGAAGATGCCGATGAATATTCAGCGAAATATCATCTAGTGAGGGAGCGAATTATTCTATTAGAGAAGAAACAAACTGATGAAGGTTCTCAATTCAATTATAATGCAGCAAGACGATTCAAGATGCCACAGTTGGAGGTCAAGAAATTTGGTGGCGATCTTGAAGATTGGTTGCATTTTTTGGGCTTATCCAAAAAATTCGATGAAGATTTTTTTTTATCTGTGGACAACACGAAAGGGAAACCTATGATGTTCGAGGAACATCGTGTTAGCCAGCGGTGAAATTTTGGGAAGAAGGAAGGTGTTGGAATTTTTCTTGAATGTTTGGAGGTTGTCAGCATCAGGAAAGACTTCACTAGGCAAAGAATTCCACAACTTTGCCGTTCTATTGATGAATGATGCTTGGTATAGCGATGTTCGACCATGTCTGTGTAGGGGTGACCAGCTTGAGCTCGTCTGGTTTGTCTACTAGGAATCGCGCGTGGTGGCATAATAGATGATATTTCCGTTGAGCACCGACCGTGAAAGTACTTATGAAAAAGGCAAAGATCGCCGACCTTTCTACGATGATCTAGAGAGGTCAATGATTTGGTGAGTGTTGTGTCATCGACTAGGCGAATAGCTCTCTTCTGAATTGAATCTAAGAGTTCAAGCGTATGTTTGGGGGCTGAGCTCCAAACATGTGAACAGTACTCCAGGACAGGTCGAACTTGTGCTTTGTAGATCATAAGCAGTTGCTGGGATGTGAAGTATCTCTTCGCACGGAAAAGAAAACCGAGTTTTTGTGAAGCAGTTTTCGCAATGGACCTCACATGATCGTCCCATGAGAGAGCACTGTTGGTGGTGACACCCAGCATGGATATTGACGACCTCATAGGAACAGAGGTACCCGACATCATCAAATTGGGCATTGTGTGATCAGCCTTCTTGGTGAACATACAAGCTTGAGTTTTAGTTGCATTGAACTGTACTAGATTCAGAGATCCCCATTTCAGAATTCTTGTCAGATCCTCATTTAAAGCATCAACCTGTCTTCGCCTTGCACCTCTGGCCTCATTGGATGATATAGGGGCTCTAGAGGAAAAGGCGGAATGAAGTGTACTATCATCCGCAAAGCTATGAACTGGGCTGGAGGTCACATTCAACAAATCATTGATGTGGAGCAAAAACAAAGTTGGTGCCAAGACAGAGCCTTGTGGAACACCAGCATTGATCGTCATTGTATCAGACGAGACCCCGTCTACCACCACGTAGAGTGATCTATCTGCAATAAAACTCGATAGTAAAAGACACAGTTGGGGCGGCAAACTATATGACGGAAGTTTCGCTAGGAGGCCTTGGTGCCAAACTCGGTCAAATGCTTTGGAGATATCCAAGGCTACAGCCAGATACTACCCATGTTTCTCTATTGACACCTGCCACTTATGTGTCACATAGGCAAGCAGATCTCCAGTTGACCTCTGGTGACGAAAGCCATATTGTCGGTCGTTCACGATTCTTGAGCTCTCTAGATATCGTATGAGCTCGATGTTGATTGCTTTTTCCATTACTTTAGAGATCACAGATAGTAGTGCAATCGGTCTATAGTTGTTAGGGAGGGTTTTCTTGCCCTTCTTTGGAATTGGTTGGACCCTAGCTTTCTTCCAGTTAGAAGGAAATACGCCAAGTTTGTACGAAAGGGTGAACAACCTGCAAAGAACTGGTGTTAGTTCTGGGGCACATTTCTTGAGAACAATAGGCGGTATTCCGTCAGGCCCCATAGCCTTGTTGACGTTGAGGCTGAGCAGAATGGGTAGCGATTTTGGGAAGTTCCTGGCCTCGTGGATCCAAGGTAGAATTGTCTG
The DNA here is from genome assembly GCA_963576655.1 of Gastrophysa polygoni. Classification (NCBI taxonomy): domain Eukaryota; kingdom Metazoa; phylum Arthropoda; class Insecta; order Coleoptera; family Chrysomelidae; genus Gastrophysa; species Gastrophysa polygoni. The sequence goes on from OY755083.1 coordinate 30,931,223, forward strand.
CAAAAATTTTGGCGAAGGTGTTGGCTTTTTCATGAGGTGTTATATCCAATGTATCATCATCCTTTGTGAGGGGAGGAAATGAGCTAGAAGTGAAATTTCTCCCGATTGCCAAACTTCCAAAATGAACGGGAACCATTTGGACATTCTATTAGCTTCGATCTTATTTTCGTGTTGTATGCCTCTTTAGACTCATCTATCGTTCGATTGCATGTATTCCTAGCTTCAACATATTCAGCTCTAGTTTGAGGGCTTGGGTTTCTGCGCCAACGACGGTATGCTGCTTGCTTCAGTGCGACAACCCTAGAACAGGTTCTATTGAACCATGGTTCACCAGTGGTTCGTGATTTGGTGCTATGTGGTATGTAAGTTTCCATTCCCAGCATGATGATTCCCGAGATCTCTTCAGCACATTGCGTAGGATCTCCCGATTCGAAACACATTCTCCTCCAAGGAAACTCAGGAAAAAACATGCGAAGGCCATCCCAGTCGGCTGAATTGTAATGCCAAACAGTGCGTGGGGGTGTTGGACTGGATCGCGGAGTGATGTAAGGACATATCGTGGAGATGAGTGTGTGGTCTGAGTTTCCTAGTGGTGCACGGACTTTCACTTCATACGGTGCCGGATTGTTAGTGAGGAACAGGTCGAGCGTATTGGCATAATGATTGCTGATATCAGGGATCCGAGTGGGTTCGTTTATCAGTTGCTCAAGACCATAGGTGATAGTGAAAGCCTCAGCCAGACGTCCTGCGTCGTCTGTTTTGTTCGAGAATTTGAGCCAGGTGGAGTTGTGGACATTGAAATACCCCATGATGATGATTTCAGCTGCTGGGTGATTCTGTTGGATGAAATCAAGTTTCAGAGAAAGAAATTCGATCACACTATCGACAATGAAGATAAGTTCAACTATCTGATGCAGTGTACGGAATCCGGTTCTAGAGCTAGAAGAATCGTGGAGAGTTTTCCACCAACAGCTGAAAACTACTCTAAAGCAATTGATGCCTTGAAGAGCCGTTTTGGAAGAGAAGAACTGCTGATAGAAATGTATATCAGAGAGTTGCTGAGCCTAGTAACGAAAAATACTTTGTCATTGCCAATGTTGTACGAAAGTTGGAAGGTCAGCTACGCGCTTTAGAGTCTCTTGGTGTCACAACAGATAAGTGTTCATCAATTATCTATCCCCTGGTGGAGTCGTGCTTACCTGAAGGAGTGATTAGAGTTTCGCAGAGATCTATCACCTCTACAGAAGCGAAATCGGAGGACAAGCTAGAAAACCTGATGATTTTCATTAGATCCGAGGTGGAGAATGAAGAGGAGATTGCGATGGTCATTTCAGGAATTGGATCACTATCAACTAATAAAAAGGAGAAGAAATCATCAGTGAATAAGGAGATCTTCACAGCCGCTGGTTTACTCACCACGAGTAATAATGTAACCTCATGCATTTTCTGCAATGATAATGAACACAGAAGTATTATATAAAAAGAAAATTATTGTTGATGAGGGCTGTTGTTTCATATGTCTCAGGTGTGGACCTGTCGACTCCGTATAAGATGTGATCATTGCCAAAGAAGACATTCTGCCATCATGTGTCCAGGTTTGAATGACAATGAAAGTCAGACTAAAACGTCGGTTTCGAAAAATTTCGCTACTATTGGAAATAATTTGGCCAGTCTCAATAATTGCCCTGGAGTGATATTGCAGACGTTTTTGGTTTTATTGAAGGGTGAGAATGGTGAAGAACGTCAAGGTAGGGTGTTGATTGATACAGCTTCACAACGTTCTTATGTATTAGTTAGAACAGTTGTAGTTAGTTTGGCTAGATCAGTTGGTGAAGAAACGATAATTCATTGTTTATTCGGTGGTATCAATACAGGTGAAAATCATCATACAGCTTATATGATACATATGAGTAGTTTATATAACAGTTATCATTGTAACTTCCGTACTCTAGACAAAGATACAATTTGTGGTAGTATTATGGCACTAGATTCAAGTGCCTGCAAAGGTGAATTCGTTGATGCTGGTATTGTAATTCATGATTGTAATCTTTCAGAAATTGAAGTATTGATAGGTGCTGATGTGGCTGGTGAGTTGTTGACTGGTACTTTCTTCAGGTATGATGGCAGTAGAAACTCATTTGGGATGGACTCTATTAGGAAGGTATCAGCAAAATGGACGATTGCATGAATTGAGTACTTCTACACAGTAAAAACTGGGTAGTTAAAATTAACTACAACTTGTTGCTCAGATCGATCCACTAACGATATCTAGTTAAAATAACAAAAGTACTTTTTAGTCGAAGTATTCTTGCTGATATGTGCAATAACCTATGTACCAAATAACAAAATTCAGTAGTGAAAAATGACAATTCATTATCTCAGCTGCACATAATTGGTTATCGAGTACTTTTATTCGATACTTGAATGAAAATATATTGTCAATGTAAGAAACAGTTTTGTATGGAAACTAATATATTTATGTGTGGAGTAAAACCAACAATGTTATTTCAACAAAACAGTTTGGTTTATCAACTGAAATAATTAGAAATGTAACATTTGTTTTGTTACTCAAGCAACTGTATATTGTTCATTTGAGAATAAGCTTGGTATAATAACAAATATATTTATGAATGAAGTACACTGGAAGATACTGATTGAATAAAACTCTCCATTAATCAGGACAAATAAATGGAAATGCATATTCTGATAACTTTCAGATTAACTGAATTGGTATTACAGAAACAAAATTAATCTATAAAAATGACAGAATTATACATTAAGTATAAAATGTATTTCAAATAATAAATCAAATGCAACCAGCAGGTTCGAAGGGTCGACAGGTGGACTATTATGTCATCATCAGATATGATGTAGTAAGCATCGATGGATTTTTTGTTTGCTCCAGAAGCCAATAAAAATGGTTGTTTGTTTTTTTCTTCTTCAATACTGATTCCAAAGGAATATCCGACTACAATAAAAAGGTTATAATTATAAATGGAAATTACGTGAATTCAAATTCACGAAAGTTAAAATCAGAGCCAGCAGAAAAAGAAAGAAAATTTAAAAATGCTCACTTTGAAGGAAGTCAGTAAGTACTCCTGTGTCGTCAATCCAGTTTCCCTATTTGAGATATTGACCTATATGAGATGTGGAGTAACCCAAACAAGGACCTTATAGATTCACACCATACTGGAATTTTAGAGTGATTCAATATAAATGTAACTTTCAATAGTATGTACCTCACCATCACCATCATCAGATATTATGTCTTGACTGGGCTTTTTTCATGGTGACAGTATAGATGTCCAGGATTTTATCCACACACTTTTCATACCTCGGCTTCACAAAATCTTTGGCGATGAGTGAAAACTTGTATGTCACCTATAATAAAAGAAATAATCCTTCTTATTGAACAAATCATCTAGGTGTGAATATTTCAATAACAGTTTAGAACAATTTGTTAACAAAAGATTGATTGACCCAATTTTTTTATGTACTCACCACACCAGGGGTACCTTAGAATCTTGGATAAGTTAGACTTTTGTAATATTTGAAAATTTCTCCACCTTCTCTGATGCTCAAGATGAAGTTCCCGAGAACCTATAAAAATTTGTAGATATAGATATGTGTAATGGCCACCTCATACTTTTTCTCCCCATTGGTTTATCAGAAAATATAATACTCCTGCACTGATGGAAATTACATTAGGATCATTAATGTACAGTGCACGTTTCAATGGTCCTCCTTCCTGACAGGGTTTGCTGTAGGAATATGTGACAAAAACCATTTTGGATAAAATCACAGATACTACTTTTTCAAACCATAGAGGTTGAAATGAAATGAAGAACAAATCCTTCGAAAGATATGAATCGAAGCAATCTCATTGACTTACCCTGAAGATAAATTCATCGGAGTTATCATAAATATAAAAACTATCGTCAATAAAAGTATTGAATGATCGAAAAACGGAAAAAGGTAGGAAATGAAATATTTTGAAAGAACTCAATTTACTCACTGTTCACTGCCACCTTTATCAGAACTCTTCTGTCAGAAAATTTTATGAAAGCCTCCAAGAAATCCGGTCTTCAAATTGCTGGAAACGTTTGCCTAACTGGAAACATGTAGGTGTTAGGTATGGGGAAATATTTCAAGGTAGGTTATTCTCTTCATGTGATTCGTAAATTTGATTACAATAGTTGTCAAGTGAGTGTCTATAATTGGTATATTAGCAAAATACCTTAGGTAATTCGAAACGATCTTGTGAAACTGACAACAGAAGTTTTCAAATGAGCGTAAATAATTGATATATCAGCAAAAGAACATATACTTTGGAATGATCTTGTAAAACTGACTACAAAAATTGAAAAATGAGCATAATTAAGTAATTATTGGTATTACAACAACATACTCGGATAATCTGAAAAGATTCTGTGAACGTAAAGACAGAATTTGTCAAGAGAGCAGGAATAATTGATTTGTCAGCAGAATACCCGAGTTATTCGAAACAATATTTCAAAAGTAACAGAAAGATATTGAGAATTCACAACTGCTCCATCGAGGATGAGTACTTTGAGTAGGTATTCGAAACAGTAATATCATACACACCTATAATATATCCTATTATATGCTATATAAAAATCAGATTTGAACTGTAGGTCAATTTTACGTCGAATAGGTATTACAGTGATGGATGGAATCATGAACTGAAAAAATGCATTCTCTACCATCTAGGTACTTTACTTGCAGCTGAAATTTTTTCATATGATGAAGGTAGTCACAGTGGATCTCAGGGCATCCTCCTCTTCCTACTGATTTTGCTTTAGCTACTCAAAGACTCGAGTCTACGATTAAGAAACTCAAGAAGGACGGATGTTATTCACAGTATGACGATGTATCTAAAGAATGGCTGTCTGAAGGTATAATTGAGGAAATAATGTTTGATGAATGTAATATAAAGGGACATTTCCTTCCACACAGGCATATTTTGAAACCAAGTAGTTCAACTACGAAACTGAGGCCAGTGTTTGATGCTTCATCACACATCAAGGGTTGTATATCTCTGAATAGCTGCCTAGAGGAAGGAGTGAACTTGATCGAACAGATTCCTTCCATTTCACTTAGATTCAGAATGAAAAAGGTTGGTACAATCTCTGATATACGTGAGGCTTTCTTGCAAATCGAGTTGCACGATATGGATCGTAATTTCTTGACGTTTTCATGGGAGGACAATGAAGGCAAACGGAAAGTATATAGACTATAACGCTGTTTGATACCAAGACATAAAAAATGATGATTTGGTATCAACCAACAATCATCAATAAAACTCAGGGAGTGGAGGATACAATTTCTTTATTTGATGTGTGGGAGTGTTTCACTTCGGGTGTTATTATTAACTATACAGTGTCCTCCTCCGGAAAAGCCAATAGCAGGTACTGAATGAAATCTTACCTTCAACACCGTTGAATATACCTAGGGTCCCTCCAGGTATCGATACCAGAAGTTCACATGCAGGACAGATCTGTACTATCAGGAATATAATAGAGAAAGACAATATCAAGCTATGGCATGAGCAAAGAAAATGTTGGCAGGAGGAGAATGGGCTAAAATAAAGATACTCTCACTTGGTCAGTTCTTAAATTAGGCAGTGGCCCCTGTAGTTAATCCCAGAACGGGGCTCGATGGGCTGGATCAATGACTTAGCCTAAATCAATGTCTAGTCTATTCGTATCTTCCAGTTCTAGAGGTACAGTGCCAAGCGGGAAACGATAGAGTGGAAAGAAATAGGGTGAGCAAGCAGGTCAAAGCAGTGTAAAGCAAGCAGGTTAGAGGCAGCTGAGGTTACGTACAGCCTAGAGGTATCCAAAATTTTGGCCCTGCAAGTGTAGAAAATTGCTATATCTAATAGAGTTTGGAGCATTGAGCAGAATTGGGCAGTAGCTTAGTTAGACGCACAACGTACCTGGATGGGGGGTGGCCAGAAGCAGCAACTACGGTGAGTTGAGAAAATTAATGTTATAATCAATCCTAATGAGAAATTTTTATCCAACAGGTACACTTGGGTAGTCAGTGGACCATCCTTCGACTACAATAACTTCTCAGAAACGTTTGATTATTCAGGAAAAATCCGCAAAAATGCGACAGCACACTTTATGTCTACCAACACAGGTTATCACAAAATGGCCGCTTTTTCCCAGGCTCGCGCCAAAATATCATAGTTGATCCATTGGTTTTTGTGTTTTTAGGTTATGAATCATATCTATGTACTGAGCAAGAGAAGAAACTGTCAACCCGATTTGCTCAATTTGACCTTCACGAAAATTCAAATTGTAGGCCTATTATTATTGTTTCCATTTCTGCTAATCTATATATTTCAATTAAATTGATAGTATTTCAGTTTATAGTTTGCTTTCTGCCTCTATTAACTGAAACCGTAACAACACCCCTCATACCCCGGAAAAGTTTTTATTTCTCCAAAAAAAAAACTTTTATTACAAAATTTAACTAACCTACATATCAAGCGAAAGTGAGTAATCACTTACAACCTATTTTAATTATACAACTATCAACTCGATGGCTGAGCATTTCCATCGCAGTCCTCCTGACACTCATCCTCGTCTGGAGGGTGGGCTTTGAGGTCTTTGGCATGCCACACGCCGCATGTCTTTCCAGTATCATCTGACAATTCATATGACCATGGAGACAAGATTTTAGAAATGCGGAAAGGGCCTTTGAATTTCAAAGCGAACTTAGAGGTAACACCACGAGTGGCATCGGACAAGGTATAGTTTCGCCGCCAAACCTTCTGGGCTAAGGAAAACCTTTCATCCCTTCTCCTTAAATTGTAATGATGTTTGCTACGTTCATGGGCATGTACCAGCCGCTTAGAGACCTCATCGAAGACTTTTTGTAATGCCTCTGCCCTAACCTCTGGATCGTATTCTCCGGATCCCGTGGTATTGGCCAGAGGATGCCGACCCTGCCCTGATAAATGTATCTCTCGTCCAAACACAACGAAATTGGGAGTGAGCTGGGTCGTCTCGTGCCTCGCCGATCTCATTGCAGAGGCAACTTTGGGCAAATATCTATCCCAGGCCCGATGATGGTCCGATACATATGCCGTCAACATCGTTTTGAGGACGCGATGAGTGCGCTCAACAGGATTCGCTTGGGCGTGGTAGTTCGCAATGAACCCAGGTTCAATATCATATTCAGCCAAGAGGTTTCGGAATGAATGACTGCGGAACTGAACGCCGTTATCCGATATAATCTTTCGCGGGGTACCATAAACGAGAAATACTTGTTCTTCTAGGATTTGGGTAACCATTTTCGCTGTCGGTTGCCGCAACGGGAAAAATAGGACGAACTTACTAAATATATCTACTACTGAGAAGATATATGAGTATCCAGATGCGGATCTGGGCAATGGACCTACCAAATCAACACTGATTATCTCAAAGGGTCGACGGGTTTGCGGTGCAGAACTCAGCAAATGTCCAGCCGGACGCTTTTGCTCAGGCTTCGTGCCTAAACACACGATACAATGTTTGATATATCGAGCAACGTCTTGCCTCATCTTCGGCCAATAGTATCGGCTGCTGAGCCGGGAGAACGTTTTAAATACACCACCATGCCCCATTGTAGGTGGATCATGGTGTTGCCGAATGAGATCACTACGGTTCTCTTTGGGTACCACTTGTAACCAAGGATCGGTTTCATCAGTCAATTCGGGATATTTACGTTCCACTCGTTTGAAAAGTAATTTTCCGTGGACACGCCATGAAGGATATAGTACCGGGTGTTCAGTGACTGCTTGTATCATTTTCTGATACCAGGGATCTCTGGCGACAACTTCGTGGCCTACTGTGGCTATTGTCAAGGCTGGCACCGACCGGGAAAGAGTATCTGGGACAGTATGATTCGCTCCAGGACGATGCTGAATCTCAAAATCGTACTGCTGTAGTCTTACGGCCCAACGTGCAATTCGACCAACTGGGTCTTTGATAGAATTGAGCCATTTCAAGCTGTAATGATCAGTTATGACGACAAACCGCGTTCCTTCCAAGTAAGGCCTCAGCTTTTCTATGGCGAAGATGACTGCCAAACATTCTTTCTCGGTCGTGCTGAATTTACGTTCGCTTGGAGTAAGTGAGCGACTCAGATAACAGACTACCCTTTCTCCATCCGGATGCATCTGCGATAGAACGGCTCCTAAGCCATAGTCAGATGCATCCGTTTGGACCTGAAACGGCAGACTGTAATCTGGACACGACAGGACAGGTGCAGATATGAGGCATTCTTTGATTTGTCGAAAGGCGTTTTCACATGTATCATTCCACAGGTATTGCTGACCTTTCTTGGTGAGATCGCATAAAGGAGAAATGATGGTCGAGAACCCTGGAACAAATCGCCGGTACCAGGAGGCAAGACCAATAATCCGACGCACCTCCGTAACATTGCGCGGGGTGGGGATTTGTAGGATAGCGTTGACTTTTTCGGGATCAACTAGAAGTCCGGATGAATTCACCAAGTATCCCAGATACCGTAATTCGGACTTGCAAAAGTTGCATTTCTTCAAATTAAGAGTGAGTCCAGCTTTTGTGAGTCTGGCCAATACCTCGTCGAGAATTTCCACATGTTTCTCAAACGTAGAAGTACATATTATGATATCATCTAAGTAGATGAATACATATGGTTCCAGGTCCGCACCGACGACTCGGTCGACAAATCTTTGAAAAGTAGCCGGGGCGTTATGGAGGCCCATCGGCATCCTACGAAAATGAAATAGACCGCGATTAGGAATAACGAAAGCTGTGAGTGGCTTAGACGATTCTGCGAGGGGTATCTGCCAATAGGCAGATTTTATATCCAGAGTCGTTAGAAAACGAGCATCACGCAACTTATCAAGAGTAGCTGCCACAAAAGGAAGGGGATAGGCATCCTTCTTTGTTACCTTGTTGAGGTTGCGGAAGTCCACGCAAAAGCGATAGCGACCATCTGGCTTTTTGATCAAAAGAATTGGAGAAGCCCATGGCGAATTCGATGGCTCCACCACACCATCCCGAAGCATCTGATCCAGCTCTTCATTCACCTGTCGTTGTAACACTGGCGAAATAGGATAATGCCTTTGCTTTATGGGAGCTGAATCAGTGGTTATGCAGTGTTCCACAAGGGTGGTACATCCCAATTTATCACCCATCAAATGGAAATATCCATTGACCAGTTCATCTAGAGTTTTTCGCTGACATTCGGACAAAGAATCTAACGAGTTTATGGTACAAACATCTAGGCTCTGAGACGAATCTAACTCATTCCTGAAATACCACTCATCTGAAAACAAATCTGGAACGATAGCCATTTTTATCCAAAAATCCATTCCCAAGATGAGACAGTGAGGTAATGACGGGACTATAAGAGCCTCGATAATCTTCACCCGATCACATAACCGAACAGGCATATTCACCGTTCCCACTACCTCACAAGTCTGACCATTGGCCACAGTGCAACTGGACACCGAAGAGGATTCCAATGGACAGATGTTCTGCAATATACTCCAACCCTGCTGGCCTAGAATAGTTCTACTCGCACCACTATCTAGCAGACCCATGAATTCTCTACCGAAAATAGTTACTCTCAAATATGGACGAACGTCATTCTTTGCATGAGCAACGACAAAATCTAACAAAATTTTATTTTCTACAAGCACAGGGGAAAGGTTTGCCGATGTTTTGGTAGGGGAGACAACTAGTCGGCTACCTAGCGTCCCCTCGTGGTGTTTTTTGGTCGACAGGAAGGACAGGAAGGGGCGGTGACATTTTCAAGTCCACAACGAAAACAGAATATTTGTCGAGGCTTATGGCATTTCTTGAACCTATGTCCAATCTCCCGACAGTTCCAACAAAGAGGTTGATTGCCTTGGTTGCTAGGAGATAGGGTGATATTCGCCGCGTTCGAAGATTCCCTACGGGGTTCGGGTCGGCTTTCAGTATCCAACACTCTTCCCTCACGGGTAGACACGACAGAAATCTGACTGATCCCCGCTGGCTTCCGATAGGCCAAGTCTGGTTCCACGAGGGAACGATAATTCGTAGGCGGTGGAATGAACCGCTGAACGCGTAGCTCTGTTTCCTCAATGACTCTAGCCAAACGCACCAATTCCGTAACATTAGCGATATGATGCAGAGATAACGCCGTTTGGAAGAAGGGCAACAGATTTCGCCGAATCAAGGCTACTCTCACTTCTTCTGATGGCCGTTCAGGTTCCAACTTGTTGAACAAACTTTCCATCGCAGCTACATAGCACACTACCTTTTCTCGAGCCCCCTGCGTTCGTCGTCTGATCTCGTCCCAAAGACTATATTGATAATCATACGGCATGAATGCTGCTCTCAACTTGGAGACCAAATCATCCCAAGATGTGAACTGATTCGTCCTGAACCACATCAGGGCATCTTTTGTAAAAAGCTCAGGAGCCGATCGCAGAAGTTGTATTTTCGACACCCCTCGGGAGACCCTGATTTCCTCAATGCGTTCTAAAAACGTGGTCACACTAGACTCCCCATCATACTTGATGTTCCACCTCCCGACTTCGAGATATCGATGACCATAATCCTGAGGGAAATATCGTGCCGATACATATGGACTATCCTCAGCTCCCATTTCATGTACCAATGTAGATTGCAAAGGCCCCTCTATCCCACTACGAGCTCTGATCGGTTCCTCAAATCTAACGCCCGATAACCTTCTATTCAATAAGTCATTATCTGACGCTTCCTGTTGGAAATTGACGTTAATATTATTTCTGAGCCCACTGGAAATAGGAAAATTATCATCAGTGTCTCGTGTTTCCTGAACTCTACCGTTCCCTGCAGTTCTTTCCACCGGAAAAGATTTGCTCAAACACTCCCTTCCTTGACGGGAAATCAGAGATTGACTTGAAATTGGTCTACCTGGTTCATGAATTTGATGTCTAAAATTTGAAGAAAGAGTTGGTGCATAACTACTGGGCAAGGGAACCAATTCATCAAGAATAGAGTGATCTACCGTTTGAGGTGGATTGAAATCAACCAGTAGTCGGTTTCCTTCAGCGCTTTCAAATCGATCAGAAACTTCCTCTATAAGTTGCATACATAAGCCTAACAGTTTTCGACGAATCTCCTCGACTTTATCATCTCCGTGCGATAAGCGCCTAAGTCGTCCCTGAATATGATATAATCGCGAAGAAATTCTCTTATGTTCGTTAACTCGGTTGTCATTATCAAAATTCCGAATATATCCGCCTAATTCAGACAATTTATCTTCACAAATTGAAAACTCCGAATCGTGTTTCAAGTCAATTGGTACCGATGCTGGTGGTACTCCCGCCCTTTCGCATCGTAATGCTCCTCGCAGTAAAATCCTCTTATCATTAACAGTGCCCTCTACTGGCAAACCTCGAACTTGTAACTCATAAGTGAGTTCATCACTTAAAAGACGATTGACCTCCATTTCGAATAAGCGTTCGTTTAAATTGACTGGTCAAATCAATCGGGTACGCGCGCACCCCCCTCTTTCCCGAGAAAAAAAAAAAGAAAAAAGTTATTCTCTACAAAAATACAGAATGAGGAATGAAGGTCGATTACCGTTATACAACACGCGAATAATGAAACCAAAATCAAAATTCACAAGTAACAAGTACAAAATATACTCTGACAATTCGTAATATTCCAAGTGAAATTACTCAGTAAAACCTAAATTTTTGTAGCTGTAACTACAGAATCGAATTACTAAATTTCAAAATATAAATAGGAATTACACTAAGTCACCGGATAACTCTAGACCCAAACTTCATTACCCTATGTGATTATCTACTAACGAATATGATTGATTTCGAATTATCAATGATAATCACGCCTCATTACCCATGAAAAATTATCGTACTCCAAACTATTCAACCATGCAAGCACCCACCAATGATATTTACATCTCCACTGAATCGCAACTGGCAAAGTGTATTACCGGTTATGGTCCGTACTGGCCATGTACGTACCGTTACCAAAAGAAACAGAAGAAGAATATTCTGTGACCTGACAGATGTGGCTGCGAAAAATAAGTGAGGTTCGGTTGATCCAAAATTATAAAATTGAAAACATCAAATAAATGAAAATTATCAGATAAGCACAAAAACCTGTAGTGAAACAAACCCTCACAACCCCTATTGTTTGGGCGCCAAATTTATAACGCTGTTTGATACCAAGACATCAAAAATGATGATTTGGTATCAACCAACAATCATCAATAAAACTCAGGGAGTGGAGGATACAATTTCTTTATTTGATGTGTGGGAGTGTTTCACTTCGGGTGTTATTATTAACTATACAGTGTCCTCCTCCGGAAAAGCCAATAGCAGGTACTGAATGAAATCTTACCTTCAACACCGTTGAATATACCTAGGGTCCCTCCAGGTATCGATACCAGAAGTTCACATGCAGGACAGATCTGTACTATCAGGAATATAATAGAGAAAGACAATATCAAGCTATGGCATGAGCAAAGAAAATGTTGGCAGGAGGAGAATGGGCTAAAATAAAGATACTCTCACTTGGTCAGTTCTTAAATTAGGCAGTGGCCCCTGTAGTTAATCCCAGAACGGGGCTCGATGGGCTGGATCAATGACTTAGCCTAAATCAATGTCTAGTCTATTCGTATCTTCCAGTTCTAGAGGTACAGTGCCAAGCGGGAAACGATAGAGTGGAAAGAAATAGGGTGAGCAAGCAGGTCAAAGCAGTGTAAAGCAAGCAGGTTAGAGGCAGCTGAGGTTACGTACAGCCTAGAGGTATCCAAAATTTTGGCCCTGCAAGTGTAGAAAATTGCTATATCTAATAGAGTTTGGAGCATTGAGCAGAATTGGGCAGTAGCTTAGTTAGACGCACAACGTACCTGGATGGGGGGTGGCCAGAAGCAGCAACTACGGTGAGTTGAGAAAATTAATGTTATAATCAATCCTAATGAGAAATTTTTATCCAACAGGTACACTTGGGTAGTCAGTGGACCATCCTTCGACTACAATAACTTCTCAGAAACGTTTGATTATTCAGGAAAAATCCGCAAAAATGCGACAGCACACTTTATGTCTACCAACACAGGTTATCACAAAATGGCCGCTTTTTCCCAGGCTCGCGCCAAAATATCATAGTTGATCCATTGGTTTTTGTGTTTTTAGGTTATGAATCATATCTATGTACTGAGCAAGAGAAGAAACTGTCAACCCGATTTGCTCAATTTGACCTTCACGAAAATTCAAATTGTAGGCCTATCATTATTGTTTCCATTTCTGCTAATCTATATATTTCAATTAAATTGATAGTATTTCAGTTTATAGTTTGCTTTCTGCCTCTATTAACTGAAACCGTAACAAGACATTGTCGTGTTGTATTCGGAATAACTAGTAGTCCTTTTCTCCTAGGAGCTGTAATCCAACATCATTTGGAGAGAACTTTGGAAAGTTGTCGAAGGAGGAATGGAGGTAGTGAATACTGTGAATACTCTATCAAAGTGTGAGAACAGCTGAAAAATAGTTTTCATGTGGATAATTGTGTGACGAGTGTGGATAGTGAGATAGAACTCTACGAGTTCATTGAAGAATCTCGAAAAATTATGAATGATTCTTGTTTTGATCTTAGAGGCTGGGAATAAAGTAGTATTCAATGGCCTAACGGAGTGGATGAGGTATCAAGAAGTGTTCTAGGTCTGCGATGGAATGAATAGACGAGAAGATTGTTTGTTCATTTGTTCTGATAATTTGTAGAATCTGAACTTAGAGAGAATAACAAAGAGAACATTATTATCGGTATCTCATCGGATTTTTGATCCTATAGTATTCACTTGTCCCGTTTCTTTGTATCCCAATATACTGATGCAACAGACATGGCAATCTTAATCAGGTTGGATAGATGAGTTGGATGAAAATATGAGAGTAGTATCCTTGAAGTGGGTTGAAAGTCTCTCATATTTATCGGAGATTAGAATCCCGAGATATTATTCATCTTCCAATGCTGGTAATTCTTTTCATATCAGTATACAAACATTCTGTGATGCCAGTAAATTGTCATATGCTGCAGGATGTTTCTTCAGAATTGAGAGTGAATTGGGTGTAGTAGTGCAATTGATATAAGCAAAGACTAGGGTTGCTCCTGTGCGTAGTATATATATACCACGCCTTGAACTGTTAGCTGCTACTATTGGTTCTCGTTTGTTGAGATCTATAGTTGATCCAAATCCGTTTTCTAATGTAGATTTTTTCTATTGGTCAGATTCTTCAACCGTTTTAGCTTGGATCAAAACCGAAGAACAGTGGGCTGTTTTTGTTCGCAATAGGGTTGATGAAATCTTGAAACTCACCTCGAAGGAACAATGGAGGTTTGTTCCAAGCATTACTAATCCGGCTGATTTACCATCTAGAGGGTCTTCTGCGAAGAAGTTACTAGAATCTAGATGGCTGAAAAGTCCATCTAACTTTTGGCCAGGCAATGTAGTGTGTTATGATGAGGAAGAAATCGCAAAAGAGAAGATAAAAATTGTAACTTCCTGTGTAAATCATTCGAGTACTATAGGAATTGATGGATATTCTTCAGAGTACAGTAGAGTTATACGAATGATGAGTTGGATCAGACGTTTCATTCATAATTGTAGGAATAGCCAGAGTCGGTCACAGGTGAATTATCCACTCGTGAGTTCAGTGAGGCAGAATTGTTGACACTGAAATTGATTCAACAGGAATCTTTTTCGGATGGGATAAAGGAAAAGTCAATAGTGAGTTTATGTCCTTATGTAGATGATTCAAGTATACTGAGAGTGAGAACCAAGCTGACTTATCGTCCGGATACTATAGATTTTTGTCATCCCATTCTGTTACCTTCTAAGAATTCTCTTGTAGAGAAACTCATACGAGAAGAACACGAAAGAGCTTGTCATGTGGGTGTGCAAGGTTTGTTGAGTCTTTTGAGAGAGATTTTGGATTCTAGGAGGTCGACGTACTATGAGGTCTGTAATTTCTAAATGTGTTCGTTGCAAAAGGTTCTCGAGTGATAGTTTGAAGTCTTCATCAATTGGTCTTCCTCAAAACCGAGTCAGAGATGCTGCAGCCTTTGAGGTTGTGGGAGTTGATTTGGCAGGTCCTTTATTTCTCAGACAGCAACAGAAAGTGTGGATAGCACTTTTCACATGTGGGGTGTACAGAGCAGTACACTTTGAACTATTGTCATCGCTTTCCACGGAAATATTCATACAAGGTTTCCGTCGTTTCATTGCCAGAAGAGGTAGTCCAAAAGTTGTGTACAGTAACAACTGATCCAAATTCAGAGGAACTGATAACGCTTTTAGGAAATTGGATTGGGATCAAATATCTAGATATAGTAGTGTAGGTAAGATCGAATGGAAGTTCAGTCCACCAACTGCAGTCTGGTGGGGTGGTTGGTGGGAGCGGTTGATTCGTTCATTGAAGCAATTGTTGCGTAGAATTTTGGGAAGAGCGTGTCTTAATTATGATGAAATATCGACAGTATTGTGTGATCGTGAGGCAGTTATGAATAATAGACGAGATAACTCCTCTGACGCCGTTTATGTTCATACAAGATATTAGAGAGGTTGGAGTTCGAGATTGTGACTTAGTTGATTCCGAGAGTTTGAACAAAAGAATACGATACAAAAAACGATTGTCAGATAATTTGAAAAGAAGATTTCGTTCCGAGTATCTAGGCGAACTCAGACATAGAAATGGTGGAATTGCCGAACGTCAATTGAAGGTTGGTGAAATAGTGTTGATTGGCAGTGATGATTCCAAACGAATGGATTGGCCATTGGCTAGAGTTCTATAGGTATATCCTGGTAAGGATGGTTGTATTAGGGTAGCTCTTCTTCGCACATCTACTGGGGAATTATTGAGACCAGAGAATATTTCCTCTCGAAATAGGTAGAAATGAAGATGAAATTTCGATACGTGATAATAAGTCTAGATTGGTTGATAGGTCTGATGAAAAATCCGGAAATAATTCACGTGATGAAACAGAGATTCATGCGAATTCACTTCGAAATGATAAGGTCTTGAAAACTAGATGTGGTCGTATTGTCAAGACACCATCCAGATATTTTGACTGAAAATGCATCATTACTCGATAGTGGAGTATCTATCATATTTATTGCAATTATATATATATATATTTTCACCATAGGAAAATGATATAAAATGCAAGGTGGGAGTAACGTAGAAATCATAGTTATCAGATTTGTTGTTTGCAATTGTTCTCGAGTAACTATTTATATTAAGACAGATTTAGATTTTGATATTTGTCAAGAATTGATTTCTCTTATTCTGATCATTGTACGATATATTCATATTGAATGAAAGTTCTCCATATAAGTGACCATAGTTGGTGATTTTTCTACACAGTTCACCCCATAGTTCTCTTATTTTTATGATAATGTTATTCGAGTTTATTTCTATATTAGTGTTATGTAGGCCTGAAACTGCACTTTTGGAGTCTGAAAATATTATGTATCTATCAGGATCATGATGTATCAACACTTATGCATAATATATCGCATATGATTCCGCTGTTAATATGGGAGATTTGGGGTGAATAATTCCACTTCTTGATAGTTTTTTCTGTGGTTTATATATACCAAATGAGACTTTTTCATTTGTTTTAGACCCATCTGTGTAGATTGTAGTGTGGTTCGGCCATTTTTCTTGAATAATATGTTTCAATCTGGAATTATTATGTACATATAATTTTTATGACTTGTTGTTGCCAATGTTTTCAATTATTTCAAAGTTTTCAAAGTGGGTTTTGAAGGTACTTTGAAGTACATATATATTCATCTGTTGAAGATATTTGATTGAAGGGAAGATTAACTGCTTCACATCTGTTTTTCTCAATTTCTTTGTTTATTGTTGAGGAACGGTATTTCAAATTCTGTAAAGATTGGAAAATGATCAGATCCGTATGTGTCTTTTAATGTAGTACATTTGATTCTGCTATATAAATTGGGAGATGTTATAAGCAAATCAATTATACTTTTGATTGGAATGTAAGAACTGTAGACTTAAGATCATTATTTACTATCATATGCCCTTCATCAACAATTGCACTGAGTTCTATTCCGCCTCTATTATTCACTGTGTTACCCCAGTTCTTGTGATGACAGTTGAAATCTCCACAAATTATGAATCTTCCATAATTTATGAATTGCCTCCAATAGCCATCTGTTCTTCTACCGTCACATCAGTGGGAATGTATAATGAGAATATTACTATATCATTGATTTTTGCTCCTACAATATTTACTCTGTGATTTGTTGAT
Organism: Gastrophysa polygoni; assembly: GCA_963576655.1. Classification (NCBI taxonomy): domain Eukaryota; kingdom Metazoa; phylum Arthropoda; class Insecta; order Coleoptera; family Chrysomelidae; genus Gastrophysa; species Gastrophysa polygoni. The sequence continues at coordinate 30,948,559 of OY755083.1, forward strand.
TCATGTTTAAGGTGGAAAATTTAATATGATTTTTGATAAGAATTCCTGATCCTCCTTCACCATCATCTCTATTATTTGAAATGGAACTATATTATTCAACTGAAATATCAATATAAGGTTTCAGCCAAGTTCCTTTTATACAAATTATGTCTGGTTGAGTGTCTTCAATTGAATTGATTAGATTCATTTCATTAGCATGAAAGCTTCTCATGTTCCAATTTACAATCTTCAATTGTGCCATGAGGAAGCGTCTTCACTCAATTGAGTATTTGAAAAAATTGAAGTATTGTAGAAAGAAGAAATTGATTCCTTCATTGATTCAAGAAGAGTATGCGGAAATTGTTTATATAGGTTGTATATATCTTCTCTCATTTGTTGTTGTTGTTGTTCATCCTTTGATGTAGAGGGTTGATTATACAGGGTGTTCTGGTGATCATGTTACAAATTCCTAGGGTAGATGAAACACACAAAAATGAGAAAAAAAGTTCATGTGAACATGGGTCCGGAAACGCTTCTTCAGGGAGCTAGGGCCCTTCGAAGATGACCTTCAAAAACTTCTTTTCGTTTCATAGCTTCGGTACTATTGCAGCTATCGCAAACAATTTTGGGACATGAAATCTAGTTCGTAGGTTCATCAATTTGAGCCTTCCGTATTTTGTCACCTTCAACCAGGGGCGTACAAACCAGGGGGGTATTTGGGTAAATTTGATCCTACTCCTCTTAGGCTTCAATTTCTTACCATTTTCATACCTGATTATGATTCTCCAATGCCTTTTTCTATAAAAAAGGTACTTTTGTAAAAATCGCTATATGTCACCGTTTCCTCCGAAAATGACTAAATCCAATCAATAATAAATTATTGGTCTTAAATCAAGTATTACGTAGAAATATGAAAATGAAGTTCAGTACAGATAGTTGTCAAAAATCTGTCAATAAAATATTGTGTCGCCAGTGAATCATGGATAATACTTTCGCCGAATATGCCGATATGCTATCAATTTATGACGGAGTTCATTGCAATGGAAGAGCCGCTTCAAGATTGTATCAGGAGCGGTTTCCTTGGAGGCGTGTACCTGCTCACACGCTGTTCGAGAGGGTAAACCAGCGCATAAGGGAAACTGGCTCCGTGAAAATAACGAGGCCAGATAATGGCGCTCAAAGAACTGTACGAACTCAAGAATTTGAGGAAGAGGTACTCCGACAATTCGAGGAAAATCCTAGTGTTAGTACCCGAGCTGTTGCAGAATCCATGAATGTAAGTCATGTACGTGTATGGGAGATTGTTAACGAACAACTTCTTCATCCTTACCATCGCCAAAAAGTACAGGAATTGGTACCAAATGATTATGCACCCCGCGTAGAGTTTTGCGAGTGGTTTCTTCAACAGTGTACGCAAGAACCCCAATTTCCGAAATTTGTGCTTTTCTCTGATGAGAGAAGGTATTTTTAATTCACGGAATAGCCATGTGTGGGCAGAGGAAAACCCTCATGCTCTTCAAATAAGAGGGTACCAACATCGATTCTCGGTGAACATGTGGGCTGGAATTGTTGGAGAACGTCTAATTGGACCAGTCATGTTGCCTCCTCGACTAACTGGTACGGTGAACCTCAATTTCTTAAGATATACCTTACCTGAGTTATTGGATGAGCTGTCCCTCGACATACGTCGGAATCTATGGTTGCAGCATGATGGAGCAACCGCTCATCTTTCACATGTCGTACGTCAGCACCCCGATGATCGTTTTAGAGGACGTTAGATTGGACGTGGAAGCGATGTCAACTGGCCAGTCCGGTCCCCAGATTTAAAAGCCTTGTATATGAAACTCCAGTTCAGTCGGAGGAAGATTTGGTGGCTAGGATTTCTGTTGCGGCTGAAATGATCCAAACCATGCCTGATGTTTTCACTGAAGTCAATTTGAATATGTAACGTAGGTGTAATAAATGTATTGAACGTGGTGGAAGGCATTTTCAGAAATTGGTCTTTTGAATTTATTTTGGTACGTACAGGGTCAGTCAACGACAGCGTTAGTAAATTCATCTTCAAGACAAAAATTCACTCTGCCTTATCCTTGACTCACTCGTTAAACCTGTTTGTGTTACTCGTTTATTTTGTACTTTTGAAACTTCAAAACTTCAAGTTTTTCATTGGTGCTCGTGAATGATTTATTGCAAATTTATTATTTGTTTCGCTTGTGTAGGTTTAATTGTTTTTTTTTTTAAACATTTTGTGTACGTTCCCTTTTACTTTTTATACCCCCAATTTCGAAAAGGCAATAAATTTCTCCAATCTAATTTATTTTCATTGAAGAAGAAGATGTGACCAACTGGAATGCTCACTATCTGCACTGAACCTCAATTTCATATTTCAACGTAATAATTGGTTTAAGACCAATAATTTATTGTTGATTGGATTTAGCCATTTTTGGAGGGAACGGTGACAGATGGCGATTCTTACAAGAGTACCTCTTTAATGTAAAAGGCATCGGAGAATCATAATCAGATATAAAAATTGTAAGAAATTGAAGCCTAAGATGAGTAGGGTCAAATTTACCCAAATACTCCCCTGGTTTGTACGCCCCTGATTAAAGGTGACAAAATCCGTAAGGCTCAAATTGATGAACCTACGAACTAGATTTCCTGTCCCAAAATTGATGGCGATAGCTGCAGTAGTACCGAAGCTATAAAACGAAAAGTAGTTTTTGAAGGTCATCTTCGAAAGGCCTTAGCTCCCTGAAGAAGCGTTTCCGGACCCATGTTCACATGAACTTTTTTTCTCATTTCCGTGTATTCTATCTACCCTAGAAGTTTGTTACATGATCACCGGAACACCCTGTAGATTTGAGATACTATAGGCGAGTCAGAAGAATGTCCATTTGGATTTTTAAGAAACTGTATGTGTTCATCCTGATAACTTCTCTTGGGTCTTCTAGGTTAATTATTAATCTTCATTGCCACCTGATTGTTATTCTTGGATGTTATTGTGTTGTACGCCTGATAGGTTTTGTTAGTATTGAAATTGAAAGTTTTCTTCATAGCAGAGTCTAACACATTTTTATTCGCTGGAGCAAGTTTTGAGTCTTCAAAGAAAGATAAATCACGTTCTCCTATAATTTCTTCAATTCTTTTTTGTCTGATGAGTTCTGGACATTCTTTCTTGAAATGATTTATCCGGTTCGTTAGTGAGAAGATCTGCCCCACAAAATAGACACGATCCATTAATTTCTTGACAATTTCCAAGTGAATGATTTTTAGCACACTTTGGACATCTTATCTGTCCACGACATTGGGTTTTCGTGTGACCATATCTGAGGCAGTTATCACATTGGATAACCGGGGAATAGTAATTCAGAGTGTCGAAGCTACAGGCATACGTATAAGACTTTGATGGGTACAAATTCACCTCTAAAAGTAACTAGAATGACTGGAATGTCTTTATATTCAGAAATACAATGTTCACTGATAATTTTATTTTCTCCTAACATGTTCAATTCTTTTGTTATCTATGGTTCTCATATTTCCCATTATTTCCTCTTCAGTGAAGATACTGTCAATGTCTTTGATTATGGCTCTTGAGATGATAAGATTGTTTGGAATTGAAGATCTGAATTTATTAGTGTCTAGAAAATGTTCATCTTCTAGTAGTTCATTCGCTTCTTCGAACTTTTCAAATGAAATCATGAGTCGATGTTCACCTCTTCTCTCTATAGAGCAAGGATTGTATGTGGAACTTTGGAAAAATATTTTCCCAACAGCCAAATTCCAATATTCCAATATCCAATATTTTTGTCTATGGACTCAATGTATATGTTATGGGGACCAAAATCAGAATTTTCATATTTGTTAATCTTGTTTAAGATTGACACATTTTTCTATTCTCGAGAATTATTTGTTTCCATTTGTACATCTTTTTGAATGTTATCATTCTCTCTTAGTATCTCTGGTTTTTTCACCTCAATATTTATTTGTCATTACTTTTTCATCATGAGTAGCAATTTTTTCCCAACTTCACTGAATCCAGCTTTTTTAGTACAATGTCTGAAAGAATGTTGACATTTGGAGGACATCTGATTTTTAGATAATTTTCTCGATTCATGAAATAACCCTCACTAATTATGTCTGATATTTCATTTGTGAAGTTATCATTGATATCTGCTATATTCGATACCAGTTCTTCACAGGCTTGGGAATTATATTCGTATTTATTTGCAAAAAGAAACAAGTGATGAACCGCTTCTTTAGTAGACGAGGATCTATCAATGGATTCTTTGAATAATATAATATCTTCTTGCATATCAGTTCGTCTTCCTCCCGGGTCTCCGGGGGACTGATTCTCCATGTTAATTCAAGGCAAAATAATTATTGTCTAGTAGAGACACAAGGAAAATATGTTTTTTTTTTGTTTGGTGATAGTAAAAAGATGTTAATACACCACCAGATCAAACACATGAGTAGAAAAGAGTCAACACTTACTTGAAATGTATTAGTCTACTGGGAACTGGGATATCTTATAAGGAATGTGACCTCCAGCCCAGCTCATATCTTTGCGGATGATAGTACACTTCATTCCGCCTTTTCCTCTAGAGCCCCTATATCAGACAGGTCGATGCTTCAAATGAGGATCTGACAAGAATTCTGAAATGGGGATCTGAGAATCTAGTACAGTTCAATGCTATTAAAACTCATGCTTGTATGTTCACCAAGAAGGCTGATCAGACAATGCCCAATTTGATGATGTCGGGTACCACTGTTCCTATGAGTTTGTCAATATCCATGCTGGGTGTCACCACCAACAGTGCTATCTCATGGGACGATCATGTGAGGTCCATTGCGAAAACTGCTTCACAAAAACTTGGTTTTCTATTCCGTGCGAAGAGATACTACACATCCCAGCAACTGCTCATGATCTACAAGGCACAAATTCGACCTATCCTGGAGTACTGTTCACATGTTTAGAGCTCAGCCCCCAAACATACGCTGAAGCTCTTAGATTCAATTCAGGAGAGAGCTATTCGCCTAATCGATGATACAACACTCACCAAATCATTGACATCTCTGGATCATCGTAGAAGGGTTGGCGATCTCTGCCTTTTTTATAGGTACTTTCACGTTCGGTGCTCAACGGAAATATCATCTATTATGCCATCACGCGCGATTCCTAGTAGACAAACCAGGCGAGCTCAAGCTGGTCACCCCTACACTGTCAGACTCGAGACCTGTCGAACATCGCTATACCAAGCATCATTCATCAATAGAACGGCAAAGTTGTGGAATTCTTTGCCTAGTGAAGTCTTTCCTGATGCTTACAACCTCCACACTTTCAAGAAAAATTTCAACACTTTCCTTCTCTCCCAAAATTCCACCGCTGGCTAACACGATAATCTACGAACATTGTAGGTTTTCTTTTCATGTTGTCCACAGTGCCTGTAGACTGTACGTGGGTGTTTGTTAATGATCTCTCCTTTCCCTTGACTAGTGCCACACTAGTCACGAACTGACAAAAAGTGAGGGTATTCACTGTGTTTTCTTCTTTACCTGTCTGCCGTACTGTCTGCTAGATAAAATATTCGAATAGGGGTTTCACTGCAGTGTTGCCAAACTACAAAACAACTCAAAAGTCCTGCGAAAATGAGTGTTGACAATAATGATGTTCCTTATCTTTCGGGCCAACTCGAAAGTATCCTGGCCTAGCTGAACTTCCAGTTTTTCCGACATTCAAAACCTCCTGGTGATGCAAAACGAAAAGTTAGAGGCATGCGTTAACAAAATTCAATCATTAGAAACTGAATCGACTGAATTACGCGAGGAACTACAAGTACTCGGAAGTAAAGTCAACGTATACTATCGAGAGGTTATTTATGAAGGAGTGAAAATGCGTATCGAACGTGAGCAAAATGTAATCATTTTCGGAATTGCATAAGATCAAGACAGCGAGCTATTGACAACTAAAAATTCCAACACCTTCCTTCTCGCCCAAAATACCACCTCTAGCTAACACGATGTTCCTCGAACATTATAGGTTTCCCTTTCGTGTTGCCCACAGATGAAAATATATATATATATATATATATAGTCTCTTGCATTGTTCCATCTCCCCTGCCCAATACCAATATATCTGGAATTGGCAAGCCAGATTCAACAAAAAATCGCCCCGTGAGAGTCGAGTTTGTAACAAAAAACGACGCCTGGAACGTTGTCAAAAACAAAGAAAGGATTTCACAAAAATTCCCACAAATTAAAATCAAACAAGACAAAACCCAGGAGCAGTTGAAAGAACTGTCGCATGTGTACGAAGAACTAAATCTTCGCAAATCAAATGGAGAGTCAAATCTGTTCGTGAAATTCATCAAAAACCGTCCAAAAATTAAAGAAGCCATCGGTGCAGCTCAAGGGAGCAACAAGAGAGGTCGCTCAGAAGAAAGTTCCCCAAGACAGAATCTAACGAAGCAGACCAAATCCAACAGGCCTGTTACAAAAAACGCTATAGAAATTCAGTTCCATGGAATGTTCAGGGTATAAAAAATCTAGATGGTTTTCTCACAACAAGTGATCTGGATTTTGACTTCCTTTGACTTTGTGAAACCTGGCTGTTGAGTGACCTTCAAACTCCCAGTATGTTGTCTGATAGCTTTGACATAATCAGCTCGCCTGCTCTGAAGGAGAGGACGAGCAAGCGGAGGCTTGGCCATTTTGTACGAAAAGATTCATTCAGTGCAAGTCCTCAATACTTCTCCTTGATAGATAATTTGTTCCTTTCAACATGATAATTTCAAGATAATACTTTGTTCAACGTATTTCAAACCCTCACTCGACTCAGAGGAGAGTTTGGATATTTTCCAAATATGTCTCTATAATGTTTTTGATGAGTTCTGGGACTCAAATATTATTATTCTAGGCAACTTCAATTGTAAAGTTGGGAGAAATTCGTACTTTTCCCGAACAACTACTTGAAAACACTCCATTATTTCCGGATATGCGAAGTTCAGATGGAATTGTTGATGTTAAGTGCCTTAAACTCATAGAGTTCATGGCTTTCAACAACTTTTCACTGATGAACGGTTCCTTAAGATCTGACAGGCCTGCCAATTTTACTTTCACGAACACCCAAGGTACGAGCGTCATAGATTTGTGCTTTAGTCTCAACGAGAAATTATATATCATCAATAGCTCCGAAGTACTCAACAAGTTGTCAGATCATTTTCCCGTATGTGTGCAGTTATTCTCAGATACTGCCGCTCTCGACGTACCAGACAAAAAATGTTATATGTAGAAAAAATTAGCATGAGATGAAAGCCTCTTTTCGAGATATAAAATGTCAATGTTGAATTCTCCTAATGCTGTATTCATTCAAGATGTTAACGAGTCATACTCAAGTCTCTGCAGCACTATCTGAAATGTTGCTAATGAAATAGGTCTTGTAAGAGTACACAACACCCGAGGAGTACTACCCAAGAATAAACCCTGGTTCGATCTTGAAAGTAATTTTGCCAAAAAACGGTGTAAAAAATATTTTGCGAAATGGAACAATTTCGTCAAAAAAACGTCAAAAAAAATTACAAAAATATCATTAAATTGAAAAAAATCAACTTTCACAAAAAAAAGTCCTCAAATTGTGTAACGCAAAAAATCAAGCGGTTTTCTGGAACACCGTTGAGTCATTCAGAAATGTTCAGAATATTTGCCTGGTAACCGTTGATACATGGGAACAATTTCACAACAATCTGTCTAAGGAAAAAGTTCAATCACTCACAACTTTCTTCGATGTAGGCAATCCGATTCTTGATTCAGGAGTGACTTTAAATGAGCTCAGATGCTGTCTAGACCGCCGTAAGGATGGTAAAGCTTCTGGGAATGATGTCACTTATGAATTTATGAAAAATCTTCCTGAAAACTGTCTTCTTCATCTATGCTCTCTATTCAATAATATTTTACTCAATGAAAAGATTCCCTTAGATTGGCACGAAACGGTTCTAACAATGTTACACAAAAAAGGGGACAGGCACGATCCATCTAACTATAGAGGCATCGCTCTAATCAACACTCCTGCTGAACTGTTCACCTCTATACTGTTGAATGGACTGTCATCATGGTGTGAAAATTATAAAGTAATACCCAAAATTCAATCTGGTTCCAGGGCTGGCAGAGGGTGCATTGACAATGTCTTTATTCTTGATTGTATCCTACAGATTCACCTCCGCCTAAAAGGTAGAAAGCTATACGACGCCTTTGTTGATTTCAAAAGAGCTTTTGACTCTCTAAATCATGAACTCCTCTGGTACAAGCTTTATAATCTAGGAATCAGCGCTAAATTAATCCGTATCATGAAGAATCTCTATGAACATGCCTCTATGTACAGAACGATTTTACTAGAAAATACAATATCACAGAGGGAGTTCTACAGGGTGAGTCATTGAGTCCGATATTATTCTCGTTATTTCTTGCCGACATTGGAGAATATTTTCTGACTGAAAATCATTGTGGTGTCAACATTGATAATTTCAACAGTGTTATGATGCTGTTATATGCGGATGACTTGATAATTTCCAGCGATTCCCCTTTAGATTTATCTCGGAAGCTTAGAACATCAGAGGACTATTCAACAGAGAACAAACTACTAGTGAACTCGCAAAAAACAAAAATTATGGTCTTCTTTAGGAGCGGATATCTAATAAACTATGATCTCAAGTTCAATATATTCAACGAACCTCTGGAGGTAGTGAAAAAATTCACTTATCTAGGTATAGAGTTCTCTTCGTCTGCACTTCTTCTAGAAATGAGCAAAACGGCTAGTATGAAAGTTAATCAGTCGGTCGGAGCAGTCATGAACTTGATGACCAGCTCCAAAGTGAACTCTTGGGATTCCAGAATGGAATTATATCAATCAATTGTGCTTTCTTCCTTGTCATATGGTATCGGAATTTGGGGCTTGCGTTATGCAGACATTCTGGAACGTTCCCAAGTAGGATTTTTCAAACGATTGGTATCACTGCGAAGGAATACTCCAGACTTTATCGTTCGCTTAGAGACCTCCTCTACCAAACTCAGTTACGTTATCTTGAAGGCGGACCTATCATGGCTTGGTGACATTGAACTCATGGATCTCGCCTACCTAAAATATGTTTCTCATACATGTCTAGACTCGATATCTCGGACAAACGATATAACTGGTTGGTGCAAATAAAGAACTATTTTTTTGGCAGCTGGTGAAATCCAACATTGGCAAAACTTTTTGTTTAACGCATCCAAAGGAGATAAGCTTTTTGAGGCATATCGTACTGAGTTATTGAGCGAAGATTCAGAGGGACTTGCAAACTCCTCCTATCCACTCATTTATCAAGACCAATCTCTGTGAATCAACGTTCAAACTCACTTGAAATCTTCTTTGCCCAAGTATATTGTCAGACTAATCTCCCAACTACGGACCTGCAGTGGAAAATTCCTGAGATTAACGTTTAGCGGCCTAGTCTTCACAATAGATACCGAGGTAACTTGTTCAATCTGTAACATTCACGAAATCGAATCCCAAGAACATGTCCTCCTGACATGCCCAATATACAGGGGAATACGGGAAAATTATCTCTTCACTCAATTGAACAGTATTGTTGATATTACTCGACTTTTGAACAATGGAACAATGATAGAGCAAAAAATTCTGGTCCACTCACTGATGAATATGCTCAAACTGAGGTCCTTTACCTTGAATGAATGACTTACTTTTCAACCTTTACATGTGTTCGAGAGTCGAGTGTTTTCTAGTAGCCCTTTGGAAACTCATGCACTTCTGTACGTTTGCTCTCTTAATCCATTCTTTTTTATTGTAAAACTATATTCTTACTCTTTTGCTCTTTATGTTTTCGAATTCGCTATGCTTAGCTGTGACCTGACACCCGTATATCTGATCCTACTACAACCCTTGAAATGAGAATTGTAATTTCTTTTTATGCAATAAATGTTCTATCTATCTATCTATCTATCTGAGTTATTGCAGTGGTATGCAATGCTATAGATAGAGTATAATTCGTATGGAAGGAAGCAATATATCCTATCCGTTGTGAAGGTACCTATATTTGTATTACCCTGCCATAGTAATGAAGCTCGAAAGATATTTGAGTATCCATGACTTCTCTCCCTATGACTGAGAAAATATAGAACAGAATATCAATTTTATCTTCATTAACTATCATAATGTACACAGGTAAAATGGTGAGCATTGTCCAGTTGGATATCAAATAAGAATAGAATAATTCTATTCTATTCTATTCTATTCTATTCTATTCTATTCTATTCTATCCACTCATTCGGTGAAACAGAGATTACATAAAAACAAATTGATTTGAGTGAGTGAGTGGAGTGATACTTGATAAGTTGCGATAACTTGTTTCAAGATGTAGAAAATAGAGTGTTGTTCGCTATAATATAAGACTAGGGATGAAGTGGTTGAATAAATAGATATAAAATAATGGTGGTGTGAATACATTGAAGGTGAGATAATGTTAGTATAATTACAGATGATTTCTTTGGTGAAGGTGCTAGAATTGCATGTAGATATGTTATGGAAAAGTTTATGTAGGAATGGAAATCAACTTGCTAGTAGTAATAATATTGACAAATTCAAGTTAGTTTCAAGAACATATGTCAATGTGAAGAATTGGAAAAACGGTGAAAATGCTAATGGTAAAAATGGTAGGAGTGGATAATTCTTCATATAACAGGTGAATGAAAAAATTAATCAATTGAAAACAACAAGGATTAGTATATACACACACTTACATATATAAGTACATATGGTATTATCATCATCACTCTGTATGGAAGTTGGAACTTATATAGTATTTACATGTAATCGCTCACGGTTCAAACAAATGAGTTAACAGTTTTCTGTCATTTTCACACATATATTCTTTTAGTTTTCTCTTGAAGTTCAGTTTATCGTTAATTTTTCTCAGGCGACGTGTTGCAAATTTTCATTGAAATATAAGAATAAGCTATTTGTGTTATCGATTTGGTTATTTACGGGAGTCTATGCTTATTTCTATTGCGTGTGAAGTGTTCATGATTGGGAATGTCAACTCGTTTTCAATTTTTCTGGGAGTGGTATCTCATATTAACACAAGAGTAAAATAATTGCCTTACATCCATAACGTTGAGCTCTTTGAAGAGGCTATCAGAATTGTATCTGGAGTTTTTTCGTGGAATCAGTTTCAGAAATCGCCTTTGTAATACCTACTTCCAATCGGTTGAGATGTGTTTTGAGTGTACCACTCCAAGCTTTAACACCATAGCGGATATGGCTTTCCGCGAGTGAGAAGTATATTACTCTCATTTCTTGGATAGGTAGGTAGTTATTCAAGTATTATGGATTCATTATTCATATTAGATGGTTTGGAGTTCTCTATAGTGATATATTTAATGTTCGAGTTCCATTTAAGGTGTGTGTCTAGGTATATTCCTGAATATTTGGTTACATGTACAGAGTCTATCTTTACACTTTTCCTTTTATATTCTTTTCTAGTTGTTTGAAGGGAGGAATACCTGATTAAATATAACTGAATAGGAGGAATTTAGTTTTTTTCAAAATTTATTGTTAGTAATCTGTCGTCAAACCAATCTTTGATAAATTTGAAATCCTGTTCTGCGTTGTGTTTCTGTTCCTGCCATGTTTAGGCCCCATGAAAAATAGCAGTATCATCAGCATATCCTATGATGTCACCCCTACTCTTTATAGAAAAGAAGTCATTTTCATATAGATTGAATAACACCAGGCCTGAAATTGTACTTTGTAGTATTCCATACTCTATAATACTACTTGAGGCATCACCTATTTTCACTGTCTGGGTCTTTTCATTCAAATAGCTTTTCATGAGCTCATGACAATTTCTTCTTATTCCATTTTTTTCAAGTGTCTCCAAGAGTAGCTGATGACTAACATCATCAAATGCCTCTTTCAGGTCAATGAATCAACATAAGTAAGGGTTTCGTACTTCAAGAGCTCGATGTATATTTCCTGTGATATATAAAATTGCATCTTCTGTGAAGATCTTTTCTCTAAAACCGAATTGCTTAGGAGATGAAAGTCTAGATTTATATATGAAAGGTGAGGCCTTTCTTTCAGTAATTTTTCGAACACCTTGGAGAGATTTGTAATCAGTGGAATTGGTCTGTAATTGGTAACTAGAGATTTATCCCCATTTTTGGATATTGGGATGGCAACTGAGTTTTTGAAAGTAGACGGCCACATTCCTCTTCCGATACATTGATTTGGAATATAGACAAGAGGAATGACAATATTATCTACTATCTGCTTGAGTGTTTCAGCTCGGATTTGGTCTATACCTACTGACTTTCGTTTTTTAGATCTTTAATGAGGCGTTCCAATTCATCTGCGTCGGTAGGATGGATAACAATGGAGTTTGGCCGCCTCAATGCGTTCGATTTGAAATTCGAATTTCGTTTGATTTGTTCAGCAAGTTTTTTACCCATTCCGATAAATTTTTCGTTGAACTTATTTGCGATTTTTCTTTTTTCGACTCATGTTTCACCTCTATTATTATTCATAGTACTCATTCGTTCATCTATTTGTTTTTCACTACCAATATTCTGCACTATATTTTTCTTGCTCTAGTTGTTTTGAATTTGTTGTTCACAGTTGTCGCGTTCAGCAATATTCAATAGATAAGTGAGCTTATGTTTATATTTTTTATAATAATCCTTCAATTGCTGGTTCTGGAGATTCCTGTGTAGTTCTGCAAACATATCGTTTTTTCTGTTGATAGATTTCAATAGGGAAGTCGTTAACCCTAGTGCGTATTTTTTGTGTTATTCCATAGCAGAGTAGGGATGGTCTGTCGTATACAGAATCCCAATTTTCAGACTGTAATCCATTTTTCAGTTTCTTTATATTCATGTATCTTTCATATCTCATTTCTCCCCTTTTTCTGGAATATTGTTGTCTATAATTATTTGTAGTATAGTTGTGAAGTGATCAGTAATATTGCTTGTCAAAACAATGGGTATTGTGATCTCTAGTATAGTCAGCTCGGATTTTATGGAAATGTGATCGAGACAAGATATCTGATCATTATGTACTCTTGTAGGATCATTGATGCCTGATGTATATCCAAGTTCATGCAATTTACTGAGATATTCGGTTGTGTTGTCATTTTCTTCTAACAAATTCATATCTATATCCCCTACAGGAATATAATAATCACATTTTCCCAACTAACTATTTTTGGAATATCTCATTGAGATTTGGTAAAGATCGTTTACCGTCATTGAAGGTGATCGGTAGCAGCTAGTGATGAGTATGTTGCTTTGTTTGCCTAGCGTGATTTTAGTTTTAGTTGATCCTTTCTATTGCAATCATTTGACTATCGAATTTATATTCATCTTTCACATTTTACAGGGTGGCCCATCGAAAACGTACCGCAAGGCATTACAGGCTGGGAAAGAAGTTTTCGATAACATCCCAAAAAAAGGGTCAAGTTTGTTTGTCAGGGGGACACATTTTGACGTAACAAGCAAAGGAAAACTTTCAACTCCCTAAGAAGGGGTTGCATTTTTTTCGAATGGGAAGTGGGGTCAAGCAATACCTCTTCATTCCCTACACAGTGCTGCTTACATTTTCAAAATCGATCCACTCGTTCAGAAAATATGGAGCGTTGAAACTCCAACGATCATGTGTGACGAAAAATGCAAAAATTGATTCAATTGTACTTCAACACTCATTTATTAGTCAAGTAAATATTCGAATTGCTGTCCGTCAACCTGCATGAAGTGGTATAAGTTATTTTCAAACCGTTGTCGTACATTTTGGAGCTTTTGGGGTCACTTCGCGACATACTTTGATTCTTCGTTGCAACTGTTCTAATGTGTCTGGTGGTGTTTTGCAAACAACGCTTTTGATGTGTCCCTACAAAAAGAATCTGAAGGACTTGAGTCGGGTGACCTAGGTGACCATTCTATCGGGCCCCCTCGTCCTATCCATCGTCCTGGAAATGTGTGAAGTGAATAATTGCGCACATTATGGGAATAATGAGGAGGAGCTCCGTCTTATTGGTAAATCAGTTTCTGTTCATCGTATGCGGGATCGTTCTCAATGATATTTGTTAGAGCTGGGTCGATGGCATTTTGTAGTGAATTCAAGTACATATCGCCTGTTGAATTTCCAGGAAGGAGAAAAGGTCCTACAATGACATTTCCAAAAATACCAGCCGACACATTTGACTACTGGGGGTGTTGCGTGTGTCTCTCGTGGAAAATCCTTGGATTGGTGTCAACCCAGTACCGGCAATTGTGGCGATTCACTAAACCATTGAGGAAGAAGAAACATTCGTCAGAAAAACAGACATCGAATAGATAAAAACCATTGTGTAACGCACGCTCACTCATAATTTCGCAAAATTGCAAGCGACGATCAAAGTCGTCTTCATTCAGTGCGTGCACTGAGCGTATTTTGTAGAGATTGAATTTGTATTTTTCCATTACCCGTTTAACACTGGTACGAGACACACCCGTCGCAATGGCCAATTATACTTAGCGTACTATCAACTGCAGCATGACCCAATACTGCTATCGCCGTAGATTCATTTAGTACTGGATTATCAAGCTATCTCTTTTTGTTATGAACTGAACCTTTTTCGTGAAATTTGTTCACCAATTCGCGAACCATTTTCCAGAGGCATGTTTGTCAGGATGCCGTTGCATGGTTGAACAACTCCGCGCCCGATTTCCTCATTCATCGTTTTCGAAAAAAAATGCTCAATGATTTCCACTCTGTCTGCTATTGAATAAACCATTATGATAAATTTTGAAGTAAAGAATTCGTCAACACTACAACCACGACATGTATATAGCAACTACTTGACCTATTCAAACGTGAAGAAATTAGTCCACATCATTTTTCACTCTCTGAAATGAGCCTAAAAAAATCTGTGCATCGGCAAGAACAGCGACTTGGTAAAAATAACGAATTCATTTGAAGGAACCCATTCAATTGTGGTAGTGTTCAGTCGGGCAAATCAGTTCACAGGTATGTTTTCTTCATTCTTGGTATCTCTTCCATCTGAATATTTGATTGAATTACGCAATTCAAATTTCCGTAATCTTATCATTATTTTCCTTATTGACAGATTACATATGAATGGTATATGCATGGGCTGTATAGTATAATCGACCTTATTGAGAAGGAGCATACGAGCGATAACAAGTTGATAGTTTGACAGTGTAAGGAGAACTTGCTAATTGTTCTACAGGGTGTCCTAGAGCTCACTTGAAACCCCTTGGCCAGGATAAGTTAATTCCTAAGTAAATTATTTTCAATAGTTCATCACTGAGTACAGAGAATTCAATTCATTTCGGATGATAAGGCCGATTCATTTCACCAATGTGATTGTATCGTGTATGAAATATTTCATTCATTAGGTAAACGCTCATTATTCAATATACTCTTCATTTTTCACTTGTGATATTCATTATTTTTTTTTGGATTAGGCGTTTGACTCCCTGCTGAGTGTAACATGGTTCCATCTATGTTATTGAGTTTATTAGTTCGGAGCGGTAATCTCCTAATATTCTCTGAATCTTTCTACAAGATTTCATTCTCGGTGATAGCATTATGAATTAGTTTTGTGGGTTTGGGTTTTGGTTCATCCATGGGTTGATGAAGGGATGATTTATTTAGGAGAGATGGTAATTCGTGTCTTCCTGAACAGGGTTTTTACTGGAGTTTACTTTTGGACAAGGAAAAGTTGGAGCTACAGGGTGGTCCAAGGTAGTTCGTGGGAATTCTGATCTCGATATCTACCGGTTATTGGAATACGAAGCAGCCCAGTCGATGGTGGCCTGGCACAGACCTCACCCAACAATATTCCAGAATCCACAACTATAGGGTGGCCCAAATACATCATGGGATTCTTGGAACCGATTCTGCCCTTAAGAGATGCAATACACAGAGTGGCTTCCCAACTCATGTAAACTGGATAGCACGCAAGCTTATTGCCATATTGCTCAATTGCTATTTATGATATCTGCTTAGTGCCAGAAGTTAGTTATTGCTTCTCCTCGAAAACATTGACACTATCAGCCGTCGTTTCCATTATTTTTTTTGTGCTTAGTTTGAATTTTTTTATTATCTGTCTCAACTGACAGTACTATTGAATACGTATGGTTTTTTTGCTGTGATATTGAAATGCTACCATGCTGGTAGTATTGGCCCTTGCTACTTGCGCTTCATATCTAGCTATATATATATATATATATATATATATATATATATATATATATATATATATATATATATTCATCATTTGGAAGCGGAATATATACTCCCTGTTGTGGGTTATTTTACCGTGCATGCGCCGGAACTCAAGCGACGCGAACCCTGCTCATCCTACTTTTTCATGCTTTGATGCATCCTCCTGATTTCTGCGCTTCTTTGCTTGCCTATGACGATTACAATTTGTACGTGGAATAATTTGATAGTTATTGAAACCAAGGAAGACATTTGCTTGGGAAATAGAACCTATATATTTTTTTGTAGTTTGGTCGTGGGTACTGCACTGCTAGAGAAACTTATGAATATTAGGGATCCATTTGTTGACTGGATATTGTCTCTTGATTTGTTTTTTTTATGGTCTATCGAGTTTATCCCTACTGGAATAAATTGATTGAAGGTTTTTTTCTGTCTTCTATTATTGTGCGATTTATTCGACTTTATTGATACATTGTGAGGTTGAATTGGGTATTGGCGTGTGGTTGAATTTATCTGGCGCCCATTTAAGATCCATTTATACATATTACATTATACATATTAGTATTTATACATATTAGTATTTATACATACAGAATTCAATCATACCAACCACCCCTTCTTCGACTAGAGCTGTCGCGAATGCCCACAAATCGATCCTTGCACGTGGTAAAGATGACAATCGAGATTTGAACTTTAGGGTTAGGTCATATTTTTGGCGCCCAACGTGGGGCCCTTTGTTGTCTTTTTTTTGAAAAAAAATTCTCTCGTGATATTTAGTATCGTGGGTTCGGTTTCACTAACTTCGTTTCACTCTTGATCATCATGGCTACCAAATTGGTCGTGAATAGGTTGAACCAACATGAGCTCACCTGTGAACTGAAAATAAGAGGCATAGCCACAGGAACTGTAGAGCAGATGAGGCAGTCCTTGTGTACGGCCATAAGGTTGGAGAAAAGTGAGGATAGCATCAAATGGCCAAAGTATCCATTCACAGTGGAAGAGGATAATAAGGCAGTCAAGGATGAGCTTGCTGAATTGGAACCTAAGATAGCTATTTTCGCAGATATCAAAACGAGTAGCGCCTTCTCTAAATTCCAGTCCAAGTTGGCTGATGTCTTGGATCGTATTGACCACATTGATGGGGAGGAGTCCTCTGAGCATCCTGTTTTGTTGGCTGAGGCTTACTCTTTGCTAGATCTTCTAGAACTCAAGGCTGCGGAACATCAGAAACAGCAAAACGTTCCACCACCCCTTAGTTTCTCAGGAGGAAGTAATTTGATGTCTATCGCCCCTCCACAAAGACATTCTTCTAGTATTTCACCAATTCGTGTCAGTCCAGGGAACGTTAAACCTATCCTTCCCAGTTAATGGGATTGCAAATTCTCAGGGGACAAAAAGGGGTATTCGTTAAGTGCTTTTTTCGAACGTATCGAAGAATTAAGAATTGCGCGTCATGTTACTGATTAAACTTCACTTGAGTCAGGTATCGACCTTTTCACAGGGAGAGCCTATCAATTTCATTTGGCGTACAGGCACGAAGTTCGTACGTGGGATGAATTTGTCATTCTGCTAAGAGGAGATTATCTCTCTACGAATTTTAACGGAAAACTGTTTGAGGAGATTCGCAAGCGGACTCAAGGACCAGATGAATCGATTGGAATCTACTTGGCTGTGATGGCAGGATACTTCAAGTGGCTCACCTGTACTGTTTCTGAAGATACGAAATTTGAAATATTGTTGAGGAATATTGCCCCGTTCTGTCAAACCCAGCTAGCTTTGATCGAAGTTACTTCTATTGCGCACCTTCGTCGCTTGGAAGCACGAAAGGAAGCGGTGGAGAATTTCACAGCTCCCTCTCGTAGAACTAGCGCGTTGGAGCCAGATCTGGCTTATGTCGGTGTAAGCCAGGCTGAAGTTGATAGTTGTAGTTTATCGACGACCCCTTATAGTGGTGGCTCATCGCCTGGAACATATAAAGGAATTGTATGTTATAGGTGTAACAAGCCAGGGCATAGGGCAGTAGGTTGTACCGTCTCTACTGGTCTGTTTTGTTATCGATGCAAACGAGAAGGTGTGACCATGAGGAGCTGTCCCAGTTGTTCACCACAGGGAAATGCTGTTCGACACACCTAAATGATCGAGGTGGGCGTGTCGCCGGGGAACGCTCGGTCGGGAATCTCCAGATACTATTAGATTTTGTTTTGGAGCATGCGGTTGATGATGAGAGGCCTTATCTGAAGGTCGACATTTTGGGTGAGTCTTTATTAGGATTATTAGATTGAGGTGCCTCCAGGACCATTCTTGGCGGAAAAGGTCTGTCTGTCATCAAGGAGTTGGGTTTACCTGTGAATTACAGGGAAACTTCGTTTTGTACTGTTGCCAATGGGACTCGCTGTAGTAGTGTGGGAGAAGTGGAGTTGCCAGTTTCAGTTAGGAGCAGATTTCGTTTGATTCGTGCTATTGTTGTTCCGGAGCTGGCCCACTTATTGATTCTAGGTGCGGATTCTTGGAGAATTATGGGGGTCGTCCCCGACCTGCGCCATAATGAATGGAAATTTTCGGACCAACCACTTATTGTGAAAACAGTCGAGCATGTCAATGGGCAGATGGTATTGGGTGCGATGGAGAAAATGAGACTACAAGCAGTTATAGACCGCAACGTCTTGCTGATGGGCGGAGGTCTTGGATGTACAAACCGGGCAGAGCATGTCATTGTAACGGATAGCCAACCTATTGAGAAGCGGCACTACAGGGTGAACCCAGTTGTTCAACAACAAATTGATAAAGAGTTGGAGGAGATGCTCAAGCAGGGAATTGTTGAACCATCAAATAGTCCCTGTTCTTCCCCTATATTGCTCGTAAAAAAGAAGGATGATTCTTTCCGTTTCTGCGTCGATTTTAGGAAACTCAATTCCGTGACCGTGCGAGGCAGCTATACATTGCCGCTGGTTTCTGATACACTTGACAAACTTAGGGATGCCAGGTACCTATCTAGTCTAGATGTGAAGTCCGCCTATTGGCAATGGCTGAAGCGTCGAAGAAGTTTACAGCCTTTACCGTGCCGAATCGCGGTTTGTATCAGTTCTGCCGAATGCCTTCCGGGCTTCATAACGCCCGGTCATGATTTAGAGCCTCACGTATTCGTTTATCTTGATGATTTTGTCATCGTCACACAATCGTTTGAGCAACATTTAGCTGTCCTTGACGAGGTTTTTCGCCGACTGAGAGAAGCCAATATAACAGTGAGCATTGCAAAGTGTCAGTTCTGTCTCCCAGAAATGCGCTATTTAGGATATGTGGTCGATCGGAATGGTCTGCATGTGGATCCAGAGAAGGTGAAAGCTATGTTGGAGCTGCCAGTCTCAACTTGTGTGGGGGAAGTTCGTCGCATCGTTGGTACCTTTTCATGGTATAGGCGTTTTGTGAGTGATTTCTCTTCTATCATATCCCCTATTACTGCCCTGCTTCGCAAAAGTGCTAAGTTTCAATGGGCGGATGAATGTGACAAGTCATTCTGGCGTATCAAGGAGTGTTTGGTAGCTGCACCAATATTGAGTTGCCCCGATTATTCAAAACCGTTTGTTGCACAGACTGATGCTTCGGGATATGGCATTGGAGCTGTCCTGACTCAGTCCCATGATGACGGTGATCATGTGATTTCGTATCTCTGACCAAACAAGAGCGGAACTTCTCCACGACAGAAAGGGAATGTTTAGCAGTTTTATGGGCTGTTGAAAAGCTGCGACCCTATCTGGAGGGTGTGCCTTTCACGGTTATTACAGACCATTATAGCTCGTGCTGGTTGCAAAACCTGAAGGATTCGACTGGTCGGTTGGCACGGTGGTCAGTACCCTTACAACAATACAATTTCAAGGTTGTACATCGAAAGGGAAAGGAACACATCGTCCCTGATGCTGATTATTATAATTTCTGAAGTTTTGGATGAGCCATCCGACAATTTTGAACTCGCTGATAAGTGGTATCCTACAATACTGAGTAGAATCCGTAAGGCGCCCCTGAAGTTTGCGAATTGGAGAGAGTCAGGTCTATTCAAACATGTAGGGACAGACTATCCAGGGCTATCCCCACTGGCTGATTCGTGGTTGCAGGTAGTTCCTAAGGGAAAACGCCATGAAATTATTGTCGCTGCTCATGAGCCTACCACTTCTGGCCATATGAGAGTCTACAAGACCTTCGCCAGAGTTGCAGAGCGTTACTACTGGCCGAAGATGAGGAACGATGTATCGAGGTTTGTGCGTCGTTGTGATATCTGTGCATAAAGTATCGCAGGAGCGTCCCACGGATAAGATGGTATCGCATCCAAAAGTTTATAGACCATGGGAAATGTTGTCGACCGATTTGATAGGTCCGCTGCCTAGGTCCAAACATAGTAATTGTTACATCTTGGTTGTTACTGACTACCTCAGTGAATTTTCTCTTTTACTTCCCTTTCGAAAAGCTTCCACTGAGGAGATCATTCGTAAAATTGAGGGTGATGTGTTCTTATTATTTGGTGTCCCCAGGATTATCATATGCGATAATGGGTCACAATATCGAAATAAACGGTTCTTGAAGTTAGCGGAGAGATATCAGTGTAGACTCAAATTTAATGCCAATTATCATCCCAGGGCTAATCCCACCGAAAGAGTCAATAGGACTATCAAGACTATGATATCCATGTATGTTTCAGATAATCACCGTTGTTGGGACGGGAACTTGAATGAGTTGGCTTGTGCGATTCGTACATCAAAACATGAAACTACCAAGGTTCCCCCTTTCTTCATGAATTTTGGTCACAGGATGGCTTTATCTGGTGGGGACTATTCTCTCGGTGAGTTACCGGATTTGGAGGAGGGCACCCAAGCATATGATGTCAGTCGTAATGAGTCGTTTAGGCAAATGTATGCTGATGTTCGAAGACGATTGGAAGTCGCTAGCCAGAAAAGTTGTGACAGGTATAATTTTCGTTGTCGTCACGTCGAATATTTTCTCAACCAGCCCGTGTGGAGGAAAGATTATGTGCTCTCTGATGCGGCCAAATATTCCACGAGGAAATTAGCTCCTACTTATGTATGCCCATTCTACGTACACACACGACTATCCCCTTGGACATATAAGCTAAGAGATTCAGATGGAAATCCAAAAGGTGTCAGGCATTCAAAAGACTTGAAGCCCGGTCCAGATGAGTGATTGTCATATCACTTCTATTTAGTTCTATAATTAGAAATTCACAGGGTAAATTTCTTGAAGTAAGGGAGGGAATTGTTACGTTAAAATTTGGCATTAGTGTATCCTCTAGTATATTTCTTAGATAGGAATGAAATCATACATAAACAAGTTATTAGTTGTTGTCTTCAAATTGCATCATCATATCAAGGGGATACGCGAGGTGAAGGTCGTCCAAACACATCCTCTCTCGACTCAGGTCAACTTCCAACTGATTTCATTCCAAATCGTGACCGCCGTGTAATGGAGATTCTCGATCGCAGTTTTTCTCGATGCGTTCTTACCTCGATATAGGTACCTGACTTGACGAATTTTTATCTGCTGTATTACTCCGTAAAAGCAGTATTCCGTATCCTGAAAACAACAAGAGAGGCTAAGTTAAAGACATGTTGTGCGACTGTATTAGTTTGGGACAAACAATTTGAAATAATGTTTGAATATTAGTAAGTTGGGATTAGTTATTTGCTATTAACTCATTGGAGACTCACCTGGTTGTGTCTATTGCTAATACTATATATAATGTGCAGATCACTAGGTGCTTAAGCAATAGTAATTGTTTACTTTGTTCGCTGCTGCCTGGTATGGCAAACTTCAAGCCGAATGAATGAAGCGGTCAACTTGTCAAACTTCGTTTTATTAATTCAGGATCATGGTCGTAGAGTGAAGAATCGATCAACCAGCGATCAGTTGACATCATTCACATCATTCACTATGCAAACAAGTATGTGTTCCGAGGATCAGCACAGTGTTGCCGGATCTGAAACACAAAATTCTTTAGTTTTGTTGGTGGTCAATATGGAAATTATCGACTACTTACTCATCGTTTGGCCATAGGGTAGTAGGTAATGAGCTATTGGTGAGCACTGTCACGATTGTATCTTTGTAATTCTAAAGTATTGAATCACTAAAGCATTGCCATCTATTGGTATTTGGTGAAACTTAGGGTTGTCATTAAACTTTCATATTGAGAGTGAAAGCTGGCTGATTCGCATCGACAGCGACCTCTACATAGTGGTGGAGGTAATGAGACCATTTTTACAAGTGGATTTCGACAAGTAGAAATGGTGATTCGGTGTAGTCCATAAATTTTGATTTTTCACAATCATCCGTTACTGGGAGTATAATTGGACTACATATTTTACATTTTTGGGATTCGTTTGGTGCTATGGAATGCATATTTTCAGAATCAAACCAAAATTGCACTCTTGATGAGGTTTTGCAGTACTTGTGTCGAAACGCCGTTTAATTGTGGTAGTGTTTAGTCGGGCAAATCAGTTTACAGGTATGTTTTCTTTATTCTTGGTATCTCTTCCATCTGAATATTTGATTGAATTACGCAATTCAAATTTCCGTACTCTTATCATTATTTTCCTTAGACAGATGACAGATTGCATATGAATGTTATATGCATGGGCTGTATAGTATAATCGACCTTATTGAAGAGGAGCATACGAGCGATAACAAGTTGATAGTTTGACAGTGTAAGGAAAACTTGCTAATTGTTCTACAGGGTGCCCTAGAGCTCACTCAAAACCCCTTGGCCAGGGTAAGTTAATTCCTAAGTAAATTGTTCTCGATAGTTTATCACTGAGTACAGGAAATTCAATTTATTTTGAATGACGAGGCTGATTCAGTTCACTAATGTGATTTTATCGTGTATTTATGAAATATTTCATTCATTACACTCTTTTTTTTTACTCGTGATATCCATTATTTTTTTCTGGGATTATGCGTTTGACTCCCTGCTAGTTATTATTATTAGTTTATTAGTTTTGGAGCGGTTATATGCTAATATTCTCTGAATCTTTATACAAGATTTCATTCTTGGTGATAGTAAAATAGTTATCGTTTATTTTCATTATGAATTAGTTTTGTGGGTTTGGGTTTTGGTTCATCCATGGGTTGATGAAGGGATGATTTATTTAGGAGAGATGGTAATTCATGTCTTCCTAAATAGGGTTTTTACTGGAGTTAACTTTTGGACAAGGAAAAGTTGGAACTACATGGTGGTCCAAGGTAGTTCGTGGGAATTCTGATCTCGATATCTACCGGTTATTGGAATACGAAGCAGCCCAGTCGATGGTGGCCTGACACAGACCTCACCCAACAAAATTCGAGAATCCACAACTACAGGGTGGCCCAAATACATCATGGGATTATTGCAACTGATTCTGCCCTTAAGGGATGCAATACACAGAGTGGCTTCACAACTCATGTAAACTGGATAGCACGCAAGTTTTTTTTACGAAGCTTATTGCTATATTGCTTAATTGCTATTCATGATATCTGCTTAGTGCCCGAAGTCAGTTATTGCTTCTCCTCGAAAACATTGACACTCTCAGCCGTCGTTTCCATTGATTTTTTTCGTGCTCAGTTTCAATTTCTTTATTATCTGTCTTAACTGACAGTACTTTCAAATACGCATGGTTTATTGCTGTGATATTAAAATGCTACTATGCTGGTAGGATTGGCCTTTGCTACTTGCGCTTCATATCCAGCTATATATATGTATATATATTTTTTGTTAATTGGAAGCGGAAATTATACTCCCTGGTGTGGGTTATTCTACTGCGATTGCCTATGACGATTAGAGTTTGTATGTGGTATAATTTGATAGTTAGTGAAACCGAGGTAGACATTTGCTTGGGGAATAGTACCTATATATTTTTCGTAGTTTGGTCGTGGGTACTGCACTGCTAGAGAAACTTATGGATATTAGAGATCCATTTGTTGACTAGATATTGTCTCTTGATTTGTTTTTTTTTCATGGTCTATTAAGCCTATCTCTACTGAAATAAATTGATTGAAGATTTCTTTCTGTCTCTTATTATTGTGCGATTTATTTGACTTTATTGATAAATTCTGAGGTTGAATCATTCTGAATTGGGTATTGGCGTGTGGTTGAATTTATCTGGCGCCCATTTAAGATTCATTTATACATTTATATTGTTAGGATTCAATCATACGAACCACTCCTTCTTCGACTAGAGCTGTCGCGAATGCCCACAATTCGATCCTTGCACGTGGTGAATACGACAATCGAGATTTGAACTTCAGGGTTAGGTCATATACTTTGCCCATCGCCATCAGAACAGTCAATTGACCGACTGGATGAAAAAAAAATCAACAAAATTTCGAATTCAAATTTCAACAAAAAGTTTCAATTTTATGTTCATCCACGAGGAAACCAAAAAAAAGTAGCTCACTGATGTCAAAGTGGCAAAATGCAAAATAAAAGCTCAATCAATTGATTTTGATGAATCGGACAAAACTGATTTTCTTGACATCCGACAGCAATTTCTGTTACGCTTGGAAATATCACAGCCTTCGATGATTTTTGCGAGTTATACGTATGTTTTCGGTGTCATTTGAAGATATCGTCATGACTGAACTGAATGATGTGGTTTGAAAATGGAAAGAACAGACGGGGTGGAAATACGGAGGATAAAACAAGTTTTTCGACACGAACGCGTTTCGGTGGTGTGACATCTCGTGTAACATGTCATATTTTTTTTTCAATTCAAATTGAATATTGATCTAGTTGGAAAGAGAAAGAACCAGCGACCCTTCTCGAGGAGGTGGGTTCATGGGGTCTGAGATGTTTCCAAGTTGACTCAAGGCGTTCAAGACTTTTGGCAAAGTTGGGAATGGAAGAAATGGAAAAAAGTTGAATACACACCAAGGTAGTAAATGATATAATTACCACCCAAGGACCAGAATCAAATCCAGAGGCGATAGTCAAGGTCCCAATGATTGTTGACTACCAAGGTGTATAATATAATATATTTCTTCCACCACTAGCAATACATTCCATTCATTATGGTTCTACGGAATTTATGATTTGATTGTATGTTCCTCGAACATTATAATATATCCTTTCGTGTTGTCAAGAGATGGAAGGAAGAACATATGTGCAATCCTGCCAACTCTACATCGTGCCTGTCAATAACCCTGCAGTTGGCTGTCGTTCTGTTCTCTGTGTTGATAAGCCTTTGCCAACCATTCCTGTGATATGACATTGATGTGAATGCAGGTTGATGATGATATGTTGACTCTGTGTTCATGAGCTATCAGTTCATGGAATGTGAAAAACTATCTTGGTGAAGAATAGTCGCCTTCACGCCTTGAAAAGGAATGGCAGGTTCCATGGCTAATGGTGGAAAACAGATAGATATTATTGTCGAAAAAAATCGATATTTGTGTAGTATTTGAACTTGTTATGGACGATTGTGATTTTTATTGAAGATCTGATCGCGGTGGGAAAAGGGGTTACTTTGCTTGACTATATCTACCAATCAAAATGGCAGCTCAAGTGGAGTACTTCTCTTCAGGGATCCGAAAAATTGAAAATTCTTGAAAATGTCTCGGAAAAGCTGAAAGTTCAAGTTCGAAATTGGATATTCTGACTCGAATCGTTACGGAATGGACGATGCATGGGCTGAAATGAGATGAGCTGTGTATTTGAATATATCTTCGTTGTGCAATAATATACAACCAAAATGACAACTCCAGATTTGGAAGTTCCTGAGAACTGGAGTCGGAGAAGATAGAAGTTCATGATTTCGAAATTGAGTACTCCGTCTGAAATTGACAGGAGATAGTCGATGGAAGGGCTAACATGAATAATATTGAAAATGTTGGATCTCGCAAAACGAATAACTCCACTTATACAAAAAGGCTGGAGGTCTGCAACTGTCAATCAATATGGAAATGCGTAATTCCACAATAGTACAATAGCACAATAGTTCGATTCTCCTACTGTGAATTTCGAAATGGGTCGAGTTCATTCTCAATGCCTCAACGATGGTTGTTCAAATGCAACTTCTGTGAATTTTTCAAATATATCGACTATATAGGGGGATGAGTTACAATGAACAGTGGGTAGAACTATGAATATATAAATATAAATTCTGATTCCAGTTTGTGATTAGAGTCCCAGTCACACAAATTAGTTGCCCTAATCGAGAATGATTTTTATCAGCCAGACAAAATGCTAAAATGGAAGCGACGTCTCTCGGATACCAGAATTCTCGCGCAAGGGCCCTTTGTCATCGCAGCCCTTTGGAAGCACCTGTTAGATTTTCCGGCAGTTATCCGCATCTACTCGACGCGTACTGATCTCTGGTTTACTTTCCACAGATCGCTCGCTCTCTAATACTTTCGAAAAATCTCCACTAGTTATCCGCTCCAGAAGAGCTTTTCGTTCGTGCGGTGTTTGTATTTCCCTACCTAAGGAAAAATGAAACGTCTCACGTGTTGGATGGTTTATTTGGTTTGCGTTGGAATAACATCAAGCATTTTTGCCGGTGAGTTTTGATTTCAACTGTGTCAAAAAAAAATTGAGGAGATGTCATCACTCCTGCGTCATGTGAAAGAATTGTTATCATAAAAATAAGAAGCAAGAAGATGATCAATAAAATTATATCAATATTAGTCAGCGTGAAAAAATCAAGAAGACAATACATTTTACCTCTTCACATTTTCACTGCATTTCATATTTATTCAAGTGCTCAGATGATTTCCGAATTTCTTATACATATTATGTTCCATACTTCCTTCAGGAATACTAGAGACAAGCACGGAACGTGGAGGAAAATGCAAAAAGTTGATACAGAGTGCTGCACTAGGAAATACCCATTGTAGGAGTGATAGCAGACACGGAGTTAGCTCTGAATATACCATATTTCTTGGATCTCACATTGATGTATATGTTACATGGTGTTCTGTGGTATTGTCACAAATGTGAAAATACCACATATATATATATATATATATATATGTCGAATGGCAATATATATATATATATATATATATATATATATATATATTCATTTCTGACACAGTTCATAGCTATAGAAGGACCATTTCCATTAGAACTTACTGATTTCACTTTCGAAAACCAAAAATTTTGCTCTCTTTTCTCCTTTTTTTGTAATCTTTTCTATCATTGAAAACGCGGGTCGACGTGAATGCCATCTGCTGATTGTTAACAGAAACAACATCTCACGAAATCACAGTTGGTAGGACTGGATTGCGAGGTACGTGTGTACCGCCTTCTATTAGGTAGGGCTCAAACCGGTCCAAACTTCCAAATTCATGTTTTCTACTTCATCTTTGAACGAAATTCCTTCAGAATCTAACATAATAAAAAATAAATAGCGTCCTTGTGTCAAATTTCAGGTTCAAACATGCTTTTAGTTCGAAGGAAGTCATTTCAGGTGCTAATATTTTGGTGAAGCATTCCTCAATTTTGGTTCCATAGAATGAGGTGATTTCATTCGAATCTGTGACACAAATTTTACAATGTTGCCCTTTTTCAATGACCCATAACTTTTTTAAATGGAAGAGTTTTGACTCCAGAAGATACTCATTCCCTAATTTTCCACTTCACAATAATTCAATTACTCTTGGGATTGAATCCATAACAAGGCTGGCGAGCATGCTGAAAAAAGGGTCTGCCAAACCATTTTAGTGAAACGCCCGTCTTGAGGTCTCACTCGTGAGTGTATATCTTCAGCATATTCATCACTCACAATATTAAAATTCATCAATTACAAGACGTGGTTTTGTTATAATTGTATAATATGTTCTGATTATTTGGCGTTCAAACCACAAAGTTAACAAATTTTGAATATCGCAATTTCACTTCCACTGATAGGAAGTTAATGATATTTGAATGTGATGTTTTATAGGGAACTTGACCTTTATTTTCGTCCTATGCCTGAACACCGTAGGAGTAATTTTGTGTATCCATTTCTCAGGAACAACACCCGGAAAAAATTCCGGGAGAGTAGCAATGGAAGCGATGAACATGACAACCATGATAGAACTACTCATGTAATGCCAAGATCATCGCATGCTAACATTGGACAAGCGTCACATTCTCCAGCAGAACCTTTGAATATATCTGTTGTCGACTATTCTTCTCCATCGACATCACAACAAACTCATGACATCAACGACGATCCTGAAATCATATTGG
Source organism: Gastrophysa polygoni (assembly GCA_963576655.1). Classification (NCBI taxonomy): domain Eukaryota; kingdom Metazoa; phylum Arthropoda; class Insecta; order Coleoptera; family Chrysomelidae; genus Gastrophysa; species Gastrophysa polygoni. The sequence goes on from OY755083.1 coordinate 30,977,016, forward strand.
ACGATGGCTATCATGAAAATGATCTGGGTCGTTATGTTGGGTTGGCTACCCAGTTATCGACAGAAAAGAAGAGAGAGTTGTTACAAAATCATTGGATCCCGCCTAGAAATTACGAAGTGATGCAAGCCATTTAAGGAGAAAATTTAATCATGCTTGGTTGGATTAATATGCACCATGGCTAGTATATTCCAAGCGACTAGAAGGCGCTCTTTGTAAGCATTGTGTTTTGATCCCTCCGCCCATCAGCACTGTGAGAGGGATTTTGGGATCATTTATGGTCAGGCCATATACAAAGATCGAAAATATTCATGAAGACTGCCGAAAGCATGCAACGACCAACCTCAATCTAACAGCGGCTAATGCTGCAAGAATTTTTTCCCAAAAAAGTTCTTGTAGACTTCCAACTACAAAGTGGACACCGAAAAACAATCGAAGAAAACAGACAAATATTGTCATCAATTATCTCTTGTATAGGTTTTTGCGGTACACATGATATGCTTCTCAAGGGGAAACAAGCAGATGAGGGTGTTTCATTAGATTTATTGGAAGTGACAATCAGGTGACGACAAAGAGTCACCTGGAAAAGTGCCGTCGCAATGCAGTTTACATATCGCCAAAAATACAAGACGAATTGATAAATTCATGTGGCAAAGTTATTAGGGAGAATTTAAGTAGTGAGGTTCAGAAGACCATGACTTAGTTGATGAAACAGCAGACGTAGCTGGCAAAGAACAGCTATCAATAGGCGTGTGGTTCTACGACGGAAGCAAAAGGAAAATCACAAGAACGCAGAATAATTACAAGAATTTTATAACCTGGGTATCACCGGTGAACTGAACCTATGGCATAGTTTATGGGTGGAGATACTTCATCAGGTCATCAATTGAGGAACATAGGAGTAGTTGATCTTTTCAAGGAAGCCAACGTTTTTAACCCTGATGTCAGAAAGGCATTGATTATTTTAAGCACTATCTCATGCACCACGGCGACCGTAGAACGGTCATTCAGTACGCTTCGAAGAGTTGAAACGTAAAAGCACCATGGGTGAAGAAAGGCTCACAGGCTTATGTCTGATGAGCATACAATGCAATTATCCGAAGGAAAACAGTGATTTCATCGAAAAGACTGTCATAGACAAATTTTCGGCAAACTCGAGAATTTTTTTGTCGAATTCATATATATATATACAGGGTGTTCCGTTGATCATGTCACAAACTCCTAGGGTAGATAAAACACACGGAAATGAGGAAAAAAGTTCATGTGAACATGGGTCCGGAAACGCTTCTTCAGGGAGCTAGGGCCCTTCGAAGATGACCTTCAAAAACTACTTTTCGTTTTATAGCTTCCGTACTACTGCAGCTATCGCAACATGGGACATGAAATCTAATTCGTAGGTTCATCAGTTCGAGCCTTACGGATATTGTCACCTTCAACCAGGGGCGTACAAACCAGGGGGGTATTTGGGTAAATTTGACCCTACTCCTCTTAGGCTTTAATTTCTTACCATTAATTTATTATTGATTGGACTTAGCCATTTTCGGAGGAAACGGTGACAGATAGCGATTTTTACAAGAGTACCTTTTTTATGTAAAAGGCATTGGAGAATCATAATCAGATATAAAAATGGTAAGAAATTGAAGCCTAAGAGGAGTAGGGTCAAATTTACCCAAATACCCCCCTGGTGTGTACGCCCCTGGTTAAAGGTGACAAAATCCGGAAGGCTCAAATTGATGAACCTACGAACTAGATTTCATGTTCCAAAATTGGTTGCGATAGCTGCAGTAGTACCGAAGCTATAAAACGAAAAGTAGTTTTTGGAGGTCATCTTCGAAGGGCCCTAGCTCCCTGAAGAAGCGTTTCCGGACCCATGTTCACATGAACTTTTTTTCTTATTTTCGTGTGTTTTATCTACCCTAGAAGTTTGTAACATGATCAACGGATCGTTATACCGATGAATCTCGCGATGAATGAAATCAATCTGCTGATATCATGTAACTACAAAAACTCAAATATCTCACGAACGGCTCAATTTTTTGTATTTGAATAAGAGTACCTTTTTCATGTTATTTTCTTCGCTCCATCGAATGCAACTGTTTTTTCACCGAAAATAATACAGGGAAAAAAGTTTTCTACCAAAAATCATGACTTACCCTCTGAAAACACCCTTTATAACAATATCAGAAATGTGGAAGTGTGACGAAAAAATGTATTTTGACAACATACATTCATGCACAGTATTTTAATCGGGTGGCTCTCATCGTTCAGAAGTTATGCGGAGAAATTATTTTAATTTTATCAACTTTGGAAGGATATATCTCCCTTAATATGCATTTTGGGCCATGAGTTTAATCATCAAACTACACTTATTTTTCAATGTTCTATCACCCCCAGAAAGCTCGGTACACATTTTTGACTCATATATATATATATATATATATATATATATTTATATATATATATATATATATAATATTCTTCGATCTCCGTGGGAAGCAGTCGTTGTGACCAATTTATTAAATTTCTTTGTTTGGTGTCACCTTTCGAAAATGTTTATTTTCTTTGTCAAGACCAACTACAGTGAGGAATATAATGAATGAATATTCACTAATGATAATTGAAAATTACTTACTTACATGAAATATTATATAAAACCAGCTACAAAAAGAAACATAGATGTATGAATAAAACTGTAAAATGCATTGACAAAACTGTAAAGGTTGATCGATGACATTGATTCAGAACTATATGATTGCTATGAGTGATGCAGAAAATATACAGAATGTTTGAATGAATGAACTCAAGGTGGACGAGGTGAAGTATTATTATTATTAGTATTATTGCACAGACTGTGATGAAGTATATATCGGTCAAACAAGTAGAATGCTCAAAGATAGAATCACTTCACATAGAAGTGATTGTAGGAGATGTGTTAAATCTTGTAGTCTCTCTGAACATGTTATTGATAAGAATCATAAGATGAACTATGATAATGCAAAAACTCTTGATTACGAAAAAGATCTCAATAAACGGGTCTTTCTTGAAATGGTACATATCAACAATAATGAAAAAACAATGAATAAAAGGACAGATATCAAAGACCTCAGTTCGATCTATACTTATTTATTAAAATTATATGAAGATAATAATACTTCACCTCGTCCACCTTGAGTTCATTCATTCAAACATTTCGTATATTTTCTGCATCACTCATAGCAATCATTTAGTTTTGAATCAATGTCATCGATCAACCTCGACAGTTTTCTCAATGCATTTTACAGTTTTAATTATACATCTATGTTTCTTTTTGTAGCTGATTTTATATAATATTTCATGTTAGTAAGTGATTTTCAATAATCATTAGTGAATATTTATTCATTATATTCCTCATTGTAGTTAGTCTTGACAAAGAAAATAAACATTTTCGAAAGCTCGACACCAAACAAAGAAATTTAATAAATTGGTCACAACGACTGCTTCCCACGAAGATCGAAGAATATTGTATACGAACAGTCACAAAATTCGACATATATATTATATATGTATATATTTGAGTTGTGGATTGTGGATATTACAAATACCTACCTGATTGGACATTGTTGATTCATTGTTCATTTAGTGATTATTACTGGTTCCGTTTGTGACTTGCAACCAAAGAATGCCGTCATGCCCCGAGTGTGTTCCTTTTTCTTAGTATGAAAAGGCGTTTCCATTTATCTCATTAAGAGGTTATGTTTTTGTTTGGTGGAATTGAAATCATATCTTTGGAAATGATATTTCATAGATTTATCATCTTCATATTCATCTATTTATACTGATAATTGGTGATAATGTCATTGAGTATATAGAGCTGAAATGAGAGGAACGAATATAAGAGGGGAAGAGTTAAAAGTATGCAACAATCACAAAGTCTGTTCCCAAAATTATTCACTTCAATTCATTGCGGATATTGGGGAATCTTCGCACCTCCTGACATATGATCAAGATCATTGCATGGAGCTATTATTATCGGCACATCCAAAAAATTCGTCACCACTGCAGATTTTTGTGCTAGTGAATATCCACCAAGTATTACTACTGCTTGTGATGAAACGTTCATGAATGAAATCGTTTTTATTGGACTGAGAGAAAAAGAAGTAGCTCAGAACCTCAAGTATGCCTCTGAAGAAGAATAGGTGAATGTCGTGGGGTTTCTTGTCTTACTTGACTCGGTTCACCTCACTGAGGTTTTAGGTGGGATTTAATAAGTTTATAATTCGTGTGCAATCCTTTATCGCAAATGCAGAACGCTTCCAAGATACATGTGTCAAAATACAAAAATTGACTGACTGTTTACTTTTCGAATGAATCCTTGACAATACATAAACATAAAAAAAGGCGCATCGCGCTAGAACCCGCTACGTTCCGTGCGGGGTTGCCGCCTTTCCTAAAAGGTCTACAAACTTGGGGCAAGCCTCAACATGCCGCCCTCCTTGAAAGCTTTATGTGATTGAAGTTTCAACATGAATAATCACCATTAAAAAAAAAATATATATATGAAACACGTAAATGAAGTCCATGCCATGAGTTCATCGAAATGATAATGAATAACATGAGAATATATACATAATTGAGTCTTGTTCACTTTTAGGAAGCACACATAACTTTGCAACAGGCCTTTTATAAACACCACATGACGTTTTCACCGTTACAACACGCACGACACCATCAGCACCTGGGTGTAGCTGCAGTACTCGGCCTAAACTCCATTTCAGTGGGGGAAGATTGTCTTCCTTTATTACCGCCACTATATCGGGTTTAATGAGCAGGGGATGCTTCTCCTTCCACTTTTGTCGGACCTGGAGTTCAGATATGTACTCCTTGGACCAACGTTGCCACACATCATGGACGATTTTTTGGCACCTCTTGAACCGGGATAGTATGGACTCCTTCACCTCTGTGAAGTCTCCACAGGGAACTGTCTGTAGTGACTCTCCAATGAGAAAGTGTGCGGGTGTGATGGGTGTGGGATCGTTAGGATCACTGGATAGGGGGTACAATGATCTCGAATTTAAACATGCCTCAACCTGAGCCAGAACAGTAGAATACTCTTCAAATGTTAAATTTGACTCTCCTATGACACGTTTCAGATGGTGTTTAACAGATTTAACACCTGCTTCCCACAACCCTCCAAAATGTGGTGATCTTGGGGGTATAAAATGCCAATGAATGCCTTCCTGACCCAGCTCAGTCTGAACGTCAGGTTCAATGGAATTCAGCAATTTTTTGAGTTCCGCATTAGCACCAACGAAGTTGGTTCCGTTATCGGAGAATATATGATTACATTTTCCACGCCTTGCCATGAATCTGTATAAACAAGCCAAAAATGCTTGCGAAGTCATCTCACTGACAAGCTCCAAATGAGCTGCCTTGGTCGCGAAACATATGAAGACGCAAACATATGCCTTTGTCACCTTGAAATTTCTTGTTTTACGATCCCGCAAATTAAAGGGACCACAATAATCGATACCCACATGTATAAAAGGTCTCGCTGGGGTTACTCTTAACTCGGGTAAATCAGACATGAGGTATTTTGCGTTCGGATGTGAATCTGTTTTGAAACAAGTTATACATTCATGCACGATTTTGCGTACCAAATTACGCCCTGATAATATCCAGAACCTTTCTCGCAAAGACGCAAGTAATAATTGTGGACCAGCATGGCATAACTTTTTATGATGATATGTAACAAGTAGATTCGAAAAATAATGCTTGTTAGGTAGTACAATCGGGTATTTTTTGTCAGTTTCATGATGTGAATTTTTAAGCCGCCCTCCCACGCGAATCAGCCCATCACTATCGAGAAAGGGGTTTAAAATCAATAATTTACTTCTTGTATCGATAGGTTTATCCGTCTGCAGACATTTCAATTCAGACTCAAACATTTCCCTTTGAACTATTCTTATTAAAACGTTTAATGAACCATGCAACTCTTGAGGGCTTAAGGGTCCTTGAAGCTTAGACGAATTCGGAAGCGAGTTAGTTTTGAAACGTAGTATATAAGCCAAAGTTCGTTGCAGTTTTGTAAAACTTGAAAATCTATTGAACAAATCAACTATGTCCAAATTGACAACTGTAACGACTGATGTCTGTTTTTTCATTTCTACATAACACTCATTAGGTATTTCTTGGGGATCAAATTTGATTGGCCAGGTGATGGATGACTTCCTCAGCCAGTCTGGACCACACCACCATAACTCATTAGAACTCAGATTATGTGGATTGAGTCCTCTAGATATAAGATCTGCTGGATTTTGCTCAGTATTAATATGTCGCCAATCATCCTGACTAGTCAAGGATTGAATAGTTGATACCCTATTCGCAATAAAAACCTTCCAATTGATAGCGTTTCTCTTTATCCAGCCTAAAACAATCGTGGAATCACTCCAGAAGAATGATCGTGCGAAAGTCGTACTCAATGCTGAATTAACCTTGTCGTAAAGTTTTGATAAAAGTAGAGCAGCGCATAATTCAAGCTTGGGTATCGATAGACATTTGAGGGGTGCGACCTTTGATTTTGCACACAACAAGTTTACATGAATTTTACCAAACTTATCGATCGATCGTAAATAGATGCACGCACCATACGCTACTTCACTTGCATCTGCAAACCCGTGTATTTCGATGAGGGTTGGGTCATCGCAGACAACATATTATCTTGGCACTTGAATGTCTTTTAAAAATTGTAATTGACCTTGGAATGTATCCCATTCGTGAGCTACATCTAATGGAAGTGGTTCGTCCCAGAGTACCTTCAGTTGCCAAAGTCTCTGAAGTAAACATTTAACCTTGACTATAACTGGACCTACAAGCCCTAACGGATCAAAAATCTGAGCGACTGATGAAAGTATCAATCATTTCGTAGGTTTCCGATTATTGCTCAAATGTTTCACATTATAGTTTAAAATGTCTGAGTTCGAATGCCACAAAAGGCCTAAGGAGTGAGTTTGATCATCCTTACCGATGTTAATTATACAATTTGGCTGTGAATTTTGTATGCTTTGTAATATTTTGGGACTATTTGAAATCCATTTGTTGAGTGTGAATCCATACATACGGAAAAGTGTAGAGATATCCTTGTATATTGTAATGAGTGTATTGATGTCATCTGACCCGGTTAATAGATGATCAATATAGAAGTCTCTGATGATAATCTTGCACGCTAATGGATACTCAGTCATATTCTGAATGCCGATTTCATGCAAACACCTAACTGCCAGAAAGGGAGCGGATGAAGTGCCATAAGTCACGGTGTTCAATTCGTACATTTCAACTGGTTGACTAGGATCCGAACGCCAGAAAATACGTTGTAGTTTTCTGTCATCAGGATGCATCAGAATCTGACGGTACATTTTTGTAACATCGCCTGCCAGGATATATTTATGTGATCGAAATCTCAGAACAATGGATACTAAATCTTGTTGAATAGTTGGGCCTACCAACTGCAAATCATTTATTGAAAATCCTGTGGATGTCTTCATGGATGCATCAAAAACAACCCGAAGTTTTGTTGTTAGGCTATTATCCTTTTTTACATAATGGTGAGGAATAAAATAGCTAGAACTATCATCAGTATCATTAATTCTCGTCATATGATGCAAATCAAGATATTCATTCATGAATTGTACGTACTGATTTCTCAGACGTTCGTCCTTGTTTAATTTCGTTTCAATAGAATAGAAACGTTTGAGAGCCGCTTGTTTTGAATCGCCCAATATATCAGGAGACTGAATCAAAGGAAGTCTCACAATGAATCTGCCTGTTTTATCACGTTCAGTTGTGACCCTAAAGTATTCTTCTGCAGACTTTTCCTTATTTGTCAAGGGCATTGTATTAGGATATTCTTCGATTTCCCAAAATTTAGATAATGAATTATGCAACTCTGTTTCAGTGATTAAGTTACAATATTGGGTTAAGAAACAGTTAGATAACCCATGTGGAATCTCTCCAGAGATAACCCACCCTAACAACGTATTCTGAATTGTAGTTTTATGTTTACCTAAACTTATTTGACCCAATCTTAATAATTGCCAGAATAAATCTGCACCAATCAACATGTCCACTTGGCTTGATTCGTTGAAGTCCGGATCAGCCAGCACAATATCCTGAGGGATGTCAATAATATTTTTATCGAAGGATATCGAAGGTAAAGTATTCGTAATTTGTGGAATGATTAAACAATTTATTGTTGTTTGATAAGAATTTATTCTTGATTTAATTTTGATAATTGAGTAATATTGTATTGCGGTTTGTGATTCATTGATACCAGAAAGAGATAATTGAGTCTTGATCTTAGTTAGTTTTGATTTATCAGCAAAGTTCTGAGATATCAGATGTGATGTTGAACCTGAGTCCAATAGGGCTCTACAATCATGATATTTGCCAAATTTATCTGATACACTTATTACGGCAGTAGATAGGAGGATTTGTTTATTATTCACATGAATGTTATAAGTGACCTCAGTATTTGCTCCAGATGATGTTGGTAGATTATTTAGTGCACTCTGTATATTGATTCGTTCGATATTTGATGAAATCGCCATATTCGAAGAACTTTCTGAAGATCTCTCATTATATCCATTTTCGTTCGTACTTCTCTGGTTATTACTATTTGATGCAACATTAAAATTATTATGAAGCAGAGTATGATGACGCTTGGAACAAATTTTACAATTTGCACTGATACATGCTTTATTATTGTGTCCACTTTTGAGACAATTGGTGCATAAATGTTTGATTTTTGCTTCCTGATACCGCTTATCCGTTGATAAATTCAAGAAGCGGGAACATTTTGTGATATAATGATTTTCTGAGCAGAATGTACATCTCAATTTCCCATTCTCTGCCACTAAAAACGCCTTTTGTTTTTGATTAGAAGTATTTGGACTCAATGTTTCTAAAGGACTACATTTTTCATTTAGGAATGTTGTTAAATCATTTAGTGAAGCTAATTTGATGGATGAGCTAGTATTTTTTGCTTCCCATTCTCTTCGTGTGATTGCATCTAACTTGCTGGAAACCATGAAAATGATCAGGGTGTCCCACTTATCAACAGGCTGTCCAAGTACTTCTAAAGCTCTGAGATGTTTGTTTAAATTATCCACTAATGACCTTAATGCATTATGAGATTCCTTGTGTACAGTAGGTAAATTGAATAGTGTTTTTACGTGATTGTTCACTAATAATGTTTTATTTTCATAACGTTTTCGTAAGAGTATCCATGCAGCATTGTAATTTTCCGAAGAAATTTCAAGTGACCTGATTATATCTGCGGCTTCACCTTTCAATGATAATCGTAAATAGTGAAACTTTTGTATTTCAGATATTGTGTTATTATTGTGTATAATTGAATGAAAGGTATCCTTGAAATATAACCATTGGCTATATGAACCATCAAAACTAGGTAGATTTATGGTAGGTAGTTTTATAGAATTAGTGATATTATCGCTATTCATCAATGAGTTTGACGCAGAACGCAACCCCTGCTCTCCGCCACTGGTGGACGTAGCGGTAGCAAGAAGGCGCTTGGATTGAGTAAGAAGTGCGAAATAAACTTCTTCAAACTCATCGCGATCATTACCATGAGTTTCCGCATTCGCCTCCTCGTCACATAACTCGATTTTGAGTTGTAAATCCTCAAATGAATCTAAGATTGTTTGAAACTTACTGAACCGAAGCTCCAACTGAACCAAATCAGGTTGTTCAGGATTCAGTGCATTAAGAAAATTCTTGAAACGCGTGACATTACCCTTTAGAACAGCTCGTTTTCTCAAAAGTTCTTCACGAGTTTCTGCCATTGTTGGTTTTCAGTCAATGAAAATGGTATTTCAATAAGATCTTGTTGAAAGTTGAATGGTAAGATGTTAAAATCTGATGAACAATATTATATAATAGTTGAATTCAGAGTCGATTACATCCTCCAGTATGTTCAAATGTTACCAAATTTCACTAGTTGGTTAAAGTTTATGCAGGGTTTCCTCGGCTATTTTCAACAAGTAATTTTTTAGTCGAAAATAATTGCCAAAATTATCAGATTGTTATCTATTTTATCGTCCAAGTAACGTGAATTCGTTTAATATTGTGATTGTATCTACTATTCCGAAACAGGAAGCGACATGATAAATTGTTAACCAATATGTACCAATACGTATATCAGGAAGGGAATTAGGTAGGAATAGGGCAAAGGAATGCACACCGACCTTGCAGCTTATTTGTTTATACGGACTGGGCGGTTAGCAACACGCCGTTCACGCCGATCGCCAGGGTAGCTCGCTCGCCGTTGATGTAAGGAATTCTGTTTCTGTACATCTGGCTCGAAGGACCATGAATGTCGTGGGGTTTCTTGTCTTACTTGACTCGATTCACCTCACTGAGGTTTTAGGTGGGATTTAATAAGTTTATAATTCGTGTGCAATCCTTTATTGCAAATGCAGAACGCTTCCAAGATACATGTGTCAAAATACAAAAATTGACTGACTGTTTACTTTTCGAATGAATCCTTGACAATACATAAACATAAAAAAAGGCGCATCGCGCTAGAACCCGCTACGTTCCGTGCGGGGTTGCCGCCTTTCCTAAAAGGTCTACAAACTTGGGGCAAGCCTCAACAATAGGACAGGACAAGTTCAAAACACTGTCTATATAGACTTCTATTTCGCTTCTTTGCATCAGGAGAAGAATTTGAAGACTTTTTGTCATTCTCCATATCTATATACAGAGCCAATGGATCTATAGTTTCACGAAGAAGTGGAATTACTAACAGGAGGACAATCAGTTCCTAAACTATGTCATGAGCTCAGGTTTGGACTTGTTAGTGCTTCAAAACTTCATGAACTTTTACACTGTACAGTTGCTGAAGGGACTCTAGTGAAATATAATCAATTGGCCTAATGAGTGTAACTTCGTGAAACTTCCAAGAGGTGAAAATGATATGTGGTGGAATTTTATAGTGAGCACCGTGGTGAGCACCCTATATGAATAATTTAGGAGATATAATGTTTTTCATAAAACACTTGGGGAATATTTTGTAGAACTCTCTGTGATATTTCCTGGATTTTTCGTTTGATGATGATAGCTAATGAAAATATATGTTACCCAATATTATCAGAAAATTTGCAGAATATATAACTTTTTTCACAAAACTCTTGGAGAATGATTTGAACTTGGATTTGTAGAACTCTTCAAGTGCTACCTAGAACTCCATTCAGAACTGTGATATTTCAAACAGTGAGCGAAACTAGTGAACAAAAAAATGATGAAACAAATGAAATTTTCAAAGTTCATTCAAAATGTTCACCATCAACGAGACCATCTACTTCTTGACAGAACAATATTCTATTCTTGAACTCTTCTCTCACATTTTCAGAATTGCCATTGGATCAAATACGATCCAATGTCAAATCACATACAGGGACTCTATATAAAAGTAGGTAGGTACCTAGAATGTCATAAGGGCTGCACGATATTGGATTTCGGTTATCGATTATCAACAAGTCCAATATACCCATATAGAAGGATATCGATGAATATAGCAATCATATCTGTTACAATAAATGTATCATGCACTAATATAATTGATTCAGTTTCTGAAGATGAATAACAGAGAATCCGTAAATTTTTGAAAAACCAGTTCTTAGGTAACAAACCTTCATAAGTGGATCAGATTTGTGAAAATGAATTTTCTAAAGAATTCGAAAAACAGGCTGAGTTTCAAAAATAAATTATGATGTCTGAAATCAATTCAAAATTAAATTTTCACACTATTATCATCATAAAAACGTCTAGTTTCAAATAACAATAAGGGAAATAACAATGTGAAGAATAATGTGACATGAATATGAAAAAAAAATCTATAATAGATAGATTGATCTATATTTTGAATATATAGGAGACCTAATAAGTATACAGCTCACAGACACAAATAAAAATAAAAGATTAGCAGTCATAGATAACAATAAAATATCACATGCATATTAAGAAATATCCACTCAATCATAATGAATTTACTTATTCTTAGATATTTATGTTTGTGAAAATGATGCAATTTTTGATATTAGGTATAAGAGTTGGAATATTCTTATTTTGCAAACTTATGAAAGTAAATAAAATTAGGACAACTAAGGGTACACTGGGGCTACAAACGAGTCCATTTACGGATACATATTGAAAATTTGATGACAATAACAACCAGAAATTAGGCACACCTAAAATCAACAACGAAACATGGATAATATTTACAAACACTTCCTGATGGAACAGCATCTTTTTCAAGCATGTTTCAGCATGTTTCAAATTTCGTTCGAACGCATTTTCAACCCTATCAAATTTCAAATCGGAACTGTCCTGTCGTTCACACAGTCCTTTCCTATCACTTCGTCTTTAGGAAAGCTATATGAAACTTTGTACCAGACACAAAGCCCTTACACTTATTGTCAACATTACAACCATACACTGTGTAGCTCATCTTCAATCAAATTTAAACTTCAAATTTGATTATTTCCAAGAGATCTTTTCTTGATTTGCAACAGTGAACACACGCAAAATATAGCCCAATAACACCAATATGGCGAAATTTCTCACCAGCTGACGTCACACTACCACGCCCACGTGCGTGGTAAGTATGAGTCAGAATATAGTGATGATCCTTGTACAGGCTGTCTCATTTTCGATGTCATTACGGGATATCTCATACACATATCTTATTCTCAAAATATCATATAAGTCTTATACATCCTTGAAAAATGCAAGGTTTCCTTGTTTCAAATATTGAAAAATATACAGGGTGATCTATTGAAAAAAAAACATAACTTTGGGTTATATCTAAATAACGACAGCTCATTGAAAAAATCTGACTACGCCACTGGATTCTACGTGAATTGTGGAAGGAACAGTTCTTACTTTTCCTCTAAGTTGAAAGATAGCTGAGATACAGGGGGGTCCCAAAATGCAATATTTTCGATTTCGCCCTGTATCTCAGGAACGAAGCGGACTATGGAAATTTTGTTCATGGTTTCGTGAGTTTTACGAAAAAATAGCCAATGTTCGCGAAAACTGCAAATCTGTATCTTCAAAAATAAGCGAGATATCCCGTAAGGACATCGAAAATGGGTCAGCCTGTACACTGCTGGGGTGTATTAGTTCCATTTCTATGACCAACAATGTATCCACCTGAACTCAAATACCTGCGAATAGACAGATTCCGAAGATAACATGGTAATTGACAGAGAATTCAGTTAGACTTACCAATAGTGTAGAAAATAGCAGGTGTGAAATCTAATCAGAACAATATAATTCATAGTAACACATTCCTTCAGTGTCCATTCAAAACACCCATAAGCAATCACTTTTCTTGAGATGATTCATGATTGTTAGTAGAAAGTCTGAAACGATGATTATATTTGGACTCCCATGAATCAGGGATGAACATGTACAGATTTCCATACATAAAATCCATGAATTTGTTCATTTCGAATTTTTTTCAATGGAATCACTCAGTTCTTGATGAAGTGCCAATGAATTTTTCACATACATTCGTGAAGTAGATTCATGAGGAATATGTTCGGATCACGAAAATTTGGGAATTCTACGTGAAAAGATATACACTACTCTACATTTATTTCGATCAGATTCCTCATCGTAGACTAAAATCGTAACACAATACTCCAAGGCATGTTCCCTTAGATAGCACATTCTCTTGAATATGAAACATTTCTTCTCATGAAAAGCCCAACTCCCTTGAAACAACTATTTTTCAATATTTTTGTCAATATCCGATTCATTTTTGATATTGAGATCAGTAAGATAGTAACGCAAATTCATCAAATCATCATTGGTAATATCATGACACGAAAAAATAGCGCTCTCGGAATAAGAGTGGAACATTTCTTCAATATTGTCACAAAATATGTATATAAATTTAGAGAATTCTCTCCGATTACTGACTCTCATCCTCTTGATGGACTTCGCTATTTGAATTTCTACCCAACAGATTTTACAAACTTGGATGCTTACAAACAAGTTGCTATACCATAGAAGAAGTAGTTTTCAACAAATAATATGTTAGTTCGTGTGATTTAAGGAGAGCCATGATCAACTGAATTTGAATTCGCACATATTGCATCAGTATTGTATCGTACATATTGTATCATATTATCAATAACACAACCTCAGTATTATTTCCATACCATCCTCTTGGACGTCCTAGGTCAATATATTTGATCAAGTTTTATCCAACTGCTTTTATCACTGATTGATCACATCTGAAGACAATCCTAAAATTGTACAAATGTCTCACTTGCTCAATAACTTGAGATGAGACAATCGACCTCCTCCTATCAAAAAAACTTATAGCTTTGCTGAATGCCCGAACAAAGAAAGAATAATTCCTATTACAGTGACGGCGTTCAGATAAAATGCTGAGATTATCTATATATCTATCTATTATAGATTGACTGATAGTTCTTCAGAAGTTCAATAGGTTTCTATGCAGCATTTCTGACTTTTGTTCTGAAGACTACCACAACAATCCCACAAGAAAGAGGCTACCAGTTTGGTTCATTATCTTCATGAAGGAATTATCTTTATGGAGGAATTGGCGTAGTTCATTTCTACTGCTACTTTTGTATCTTCTATTGTAATTATAGTTCGTGTGATATGAGTCTAGAGGAGAAAATGTTAAAATCAGTCAGTAGCTTTTCAATAGCTTTTGTGAATTACCTCTTATACCTGAGCAGCTTAGTGCCTCTAATAACTGAATATGGTCTACAGTATCGGATGCCTTGGCTAGATCTAGAAATACACATATTGCTGGCCGTCTGTTGTCTACAAGTTCATATATCTCGCTTGTTAGAGCAACTATCGCGTCGTTCGTTGATAAACTTTGCCTGAATCCATATTGCTTGTTAGATATCAAATTGTACTCGTCAATAAATGTCATCAGTCTAGATTTGAGTAGTTTCTCGAATAAATTATTGAAGCTTGTTAGTAGCGAGATGGGTCTGTAATTATTGACTATTTCAGGACCTCCTTTTTTTCAGAATAGGCGTGACTATGGACTTCCTTAACTAATTTGGACATTAGCATGTTTGAAATATGTTATTTATCAGAAATGTGAGTAGGGGTGTTATGTCTTCTGATATTTCCTTGCGATGTTCAGCTCTAATACTGTCAAATCCAGGAGATTTTATATTTTATTTGAGTGAATGAATGATATCAACAATCTGTTTTCCATTCACTGGGTTGAGGAAGAATGTGGTCATGTTGGTGGTTGGTTCGGGAATTACGGTGGGAGGTTTGATTATCTTCTCAGGATTATTTTCAACCCATATTCGCAAAGAATGAATTGAATAGGTTTGTCTTCATTTCATCATCGTTTGTTTATGTTCCGTCATCACATAATATTTCTTTCATTGAAGTGTTCTCCTCTGGAGCGTCAATTTCATTCACGAATTTCCATAATTATTGTTTTGAGCTATTCCTATTCTATTTCTTTTTCAACATATTTTGATTTGTATTTGTTATATAATGGATTTTTGTGATTAATGGATATAACAATTCCTTCCTTGATCCATTCCTCTCTTCTGTGGTCAGTTTTCCGTAGTTCCACCGTATTTGTATTATTTTCTATCATTCTACTGATTGTTCCAGTCCAGTGATTCGCCTGTTCACTGGTATTCTCTAGGATATAGTATAATTACCAGTCATATTCTCTGATGCTTTGTCTAAGGGTTTCGTGATTCACATAACTTTTTGTTTTACTATTTTCATTTGACCGTATTTCCTGTTCGAACGGGATTCCTAGTATGGGGTATTCGTGACCTGTTATACCTGTATCATAAACTGCAGAGATGCACGTATCATGTATATTTTTCGAGCTTTTAGGAATGTGTGGAGTTATGCTCACTCATATTGTTAAGGTAATTTGAAACTACTTCTGTTCATTTTATAAATCCAAATTGAAATCACCTATGTAAGAGAAACTCGTTCACTCACTGAAAACTATTTTATTCCTACACCAAATTAACAAACTTCAACCGATTCTCAATCCCAAATCAACCTCGAGCCTCTCTCGCTATCAGCGCCATGGAATGTGTGTATCGAATCCAGTTTTTGTCCGCCTAATCTTCAATACATTACTCATCGGACGTTGGGTTGTTTTGCTTAGGTACACGGGGATTCACTGCTAACACCTATCATAACATGATGATCTGTATTGAGGTTCTTTGTTTGTTCTAGGTAATCATCAAGATGTATGACAAATTCTTCTGCTTTTGTTGATGGTGACCTGTACAACGTGGTTATCAGTGATGTTTTCTTTCTTAAGGGTTGATTCGATCTGTATTGCTTTGCATTCATCAATAAATACTAGTTTGTGATTATATTCGATTTGTTTTTCAAAACAACAACGCCATGTTGTATGCCAGAATGTATTTGCAATCAGAAATATCGAAGGTTTCTGTCAACATTTTCAGGTGGAAGTTTACAGTTATTTGACTCAGAGTTATCTTGTATTCATCGGATTTTCCTCTCATACTTCTCATGTTCTGATGAAAAATGTTCAGAAGGTTTTTGTTTGCCTCTTCATCAATCATTGTGTCGTTTAGGTATGTCAAATTATGAAACTCAAGGGTGTTGGATTCTAATTACAATGTTTCATAAGTTTTTCCATTATTATTTGCAATATTTTTGAGTATATCAGTGTATAATATATAAAAATTAGTGAGGGTTGAGATCGGTAAGTTTGGAATGTAGGTGAATTTGGAATTATATAGAGCTAGAAAACTAGAATTCAAGTAGAGTTAAAATTAAATAATCAGAAGAGATCGGAAAATAAAACGTTCATTGAAGTCTAATCGCGAATCATGGTTTTCAGTTCACTATTTCAGGAGAGAGTTCTTGATGAAGAACCAGATCTTGAACTTTTAAGCCTATCCTTCTCTGTGGGGGCGGCAATTATCTTTGGTGGGTTCCTGCTTCTGTTGAGGGAACCCTGCTTGGAGGGTGGAGCAAATAGAAGTATCACAAGTATTTTTCGGGTTGAGTACCAGGCAGTAACACTTCGTCAAAGTTACGTATCTTCGGCGTTGGTGGAGCACTGCTTGGAGAAATCACATAAACTACAATTATTTTCATATAGTTTGTAGAATAAAAGCCATTCTTGCAGATTTCGATCGTTGTAAGCCAACATTTTGCTCTGATTATACTTCGAACAGATTTCATTGCATTAGAAACAACATATAGAGTATTGACTTATTAAGGTATACCGAATTCCTACAACGAGGTTAAACGAATGATAAATGCTTCAATCGATATAATTGTACGATAATACAATAAGAGCCAGATCCAGATGACAGATCCAATTTTCGTTCCACATGGTACCCAGTTGTAACCAGAATGTTTCTTTTATGAATTCTTGACAATAATGTAATCAATAGAATAATTCCATACGTATGTATCCTGTGATGTGCTGTTTATATATCGCTCAATATATTTTTTGGTTGGAATGACTAGCTTCATGATAATCTCAAATTTCTGTAAGTAACATGGTGTACTTATCAGTTATCACATACCAATTGTTTTAATATCATTATAGAGTTCCTGATGAAGAGACAATGAATTCTCGAAAGCTCGAAGAGAAACAACAAGACTGCATCCTAGACTGCATACCCAAAGGAAACAAGATTTCTTATATATATATATATATATATATATAGGGTGAGTCGAAAATGTGTACCGAGCTTTCTGGGGGTGATAGTACATTGAAAAATAAGTATAGTATGATCAATAAACTCATGGCTCAAAATGCATATTAAGGGAGTTATATCCTTCCAAAGTTGATAAAAATTGAGATAATTTCCCCGCATAACTTGTAAACGGTGAAAGCCAACAGATTGAAACTTTCTGCATGAATATATATATTGTTGAAATACATTTTCTCATTACACCTTTACATTTCTCATATTGTTATAAAGGGTTTCTTCAGAAGGTCATTCATGAGTTCTTTGGAACATCTTCTTTCCATGTATTCGTTTTGGTAAGATAATGGAAACATTCAATGTAGCGAAAAAAAAATACATGAAAAAGGTACACTTGTCCAAATACAAAAAATTGAACCGTTTTAGAGATATTCCAGTTTTTTTAGTCACACGATGTCAGCAGATCAATTCATCACGAAATTCATAAATGATATTTTGGCAGGCCATGAATGATTAATTTTGTACTTAATTTTGTCGATGATATTACCTTCCTGTGCCGTTGATGAGCAATGAGTACATAACAATAAGTCTGTCCCAACAAGGTTTGGATAATAATAAAAGTTTGAAAACGTTTTTAGTAGTTTCAATTATTCATCAAACTGTTCATATTTTGGTGATCATTTTTTGACAAAGTAAATTCATTTGAAATTTTTTGCCTCAGCTCCTCACTATTTCGAATTCCAGTTGCAAAAACCCTAGTTTTCATGTAACCCCAGATCGAGAAATCTAGTGGATTGTGGTCAGGTGAACAAGCGGGCCATGAAATAGGAGCGTCTATGACTCGTCCTATTCACCTATTAGAAGAATCATCATTCAGTCAATCACGTACAACTCTTACGTAATGAGGTGATGCTCCAATCATGCATAAAGTAGATTTCCCTACGTATGTTAAGAGGGATGTTTTCTAATATCGTACTCAACTCATTTTCCAAGAAGCTGAGGTACATTGCACCATTCAGAGACCCTGGGAACATGTAGTATCCAACGAATTTGTTATTTAAAGTCGCAGCCCAGACGTTCACTTTGAAACTATATTGAAAATTCCACACATGTGATTTTTAACCAATCAGAACGTGAATTTCTGTCAGATCACCATAGCAACGGATGAATTTTATCGGATTTTTTTTCCTGGTGGGTACACAACAGCGAATTATACTGGAAATTTTGTTTGACGTTGATAATGACAGGTTTTGTCAACTTGATAAATACGAAAATTGATGTTGTTGACAACACATTTGGTGTTGAATTTTCTTACCGAATACCACACGAGTTCAAATTAAATCCGGCAAATAATTTGACCTCCAGTGGTATTACTAGTGAAAATGCGTAACTTCAACTATGTGTGGATTTTCGTCAGCCCAGAAATGAGTGTTGCGCGAATTGAAAACACCGTTGCTGGTAAAAGTTGCTTCACCTGTGAACAATATTCTGTTCAAAACTCTTCGCAAAATCTCACCCTCATTTCGTTGTCACGCGGTAACAGTTCTTGTACCTGCAAATAATGATAATGGTGTAGCTCTTGCTCTTTGAGAACACTGGCAACATTCGCTTGTGTTGTGTCTAATCGTCTTGCCAAATTCCTAGTACTTATTTCCGGATCCTGTTCCACAGTATTTAATACTTCTTCTTCAACTTCTACAGTTCTCGCACTTCTTGGTCGGCCACCATTTGTATTCATTCATTTTTAAACATCCTGTTTCACGCAGTCTTTGCACAATCCTCAAAACTGTTCTCGAATTTGGAACGTGTCGAGCGGGAAACATCTCTGTATAACGACTTACGGCAGCATTTGCATTTCCGAAGCACTCGCCAAGCATTAAAAGCATATCGGTTTTTTCAGAGAACGAATAACCTGCCATTTCTCAAAATCTCAGTTGAAAATCGCAGTAATAATATAACTGAGCAGAAAATTCACACGAGGAAATTGATTACAACAATGTTGATGACATGAACGTCAAAATTGATAACAGAATTGTTCATGGCCTGCTAAAATCTCGTCACCGATGAATCTCGCCATGAATTAATCTGCTAAAATAATATGTAATTTTTTTCGCTCCATCGAATGTTCCCATTTTTATACCTAAACGAATAGAAGGAAAGAATATGTCCCAAAATAATCATAACTCACATTCTAAAAACACCCTCTATAACAATATGAGAAATGTATAAGTGTTATGAAAGAATGTATTTCAACAATATACATTTATGCAGAAAGTTTCAATCTGGTGGCTTTCGCCGTTCAGAAGTTATGCGGAGAAATTTTTTCAATTTTATCAACTTCGGAAGGATATATCTCCCTTGATATGCATTTTGGACCATAAGTTTATTGACCATACTATACTTATTTTTCGATGTACCATCACCCCCAAAAAGCTTGGTACACACTTTTGACTCACCCTGTATTAATAAAACTAGGGAATATTGGGGAATGCAGCAAAGTGAAAAGCGTACTCTGTCAAGTTATTCCAAGCTTTCGGAATCATTCATTCCATCATCATTCTGATGAATATCTTAGAGGGCTTAGAGGGCTCAGAATGAGAAACATTTATATTTTTTTTTTCTATGAATAACGTCTTCTTACAAAATTTCTATTCGATTATGGGGTTGGTTCTCTATGGAGAATAGATATGAATAGATTCCACTTGAATTTTTTATATGTGTTCTTCTGTTCATACATTTTCCGTTTTGATGGATGAAGACCATTTCTAAAAATGATCTTCGACTGATTTTTTGTTCTCTCGCTAGGATTCCTGCTTTCTGATAGTTCATATGGTGATCAAAATTATTAAAATGTTCTGCTGAAGCACAACTTTCCGGATGTAATCTAGAGGCGCTTTCATGTGATGTGATCCTATTGGCTAGAGAGATCTTTTGGATTGTCCAATATATTGCATGTCACAATCTTGACAGGGAATACAGTACTATATTCGTACATGCTGTAATGGGAATACATTTCTTACACGATTACTTACATGTGTCCCGCTAGAAATTAAAATCGACCTGTTTCAGCGTTTCCGAAAATAATTTGTCATTTCCCAGTAAATCCGGGTGGAAAGTTTTCGTTGGGACACCCGGTATATTAAATCTCCCGCGAAACCGTCGCATCTGAAGCCGAAGCATCAAGCATCAATTTATACGGTCAATAAATAGCGAAATCTTGTATCGAATAGCAATACCATAGTAATAGCAATACCACGAAGAACGTTCCAGCATGGACTATTCTGGAAAAGACAGTGATAGCACATATGAGACAAAGATGGAAATAGAGTTGAGTATTTTCTACGTATTTCGAGAGCAAGAATATTTGAATATATAAGCGAGATCATGAGGCAAAGCAACTGAAGATAGGATATCAGGAAATTCTTCGAAAGAGGTGAGTCGAAACAAAATACATACATATGTACCTAATGTGATTATTTGATATGTTCAAGAGCGGGGATTCACTGCCTACTTCTGAAACTCGGTCTAGATGGCGTTGCGATGCCCGATCGTAATAAAATATGATTATTCTCCTAAAGCTGGTGCCTTATGGTAGTTTCCTTCTTTTTGGTCAGTTCGGGCATGTTCTCAATATAGGTGTCGGTATAGTAGCATCGCATCGAAGTATAAGTTTTATATTATTTGGTTGCTGTTACTGTCCGCGCAAGATAATTATATGTATGTTTTTTTCATAGGTCTGGAGTCTCGATCCAGACAATGTGTGTATCCATTTATGTCGCGGGTCGCGCAGCGTGGTAGAACCGAGCCGACTACTTTAACGATATATATCTTTGTCAGAGATAAATCTTGATGGCTTTGGGAGAACGCGGGTATTTCGCACTGAATTTTCATCTAAGAGAATATGAGGGGTATTCCCGACCTCTCTTATTCCACCTCGTATGTTTACGAATTTGACATTTCGTATACAATCCAGACAGGTGATTGGTTGACTTACGAAACGTCAATTTCGTAAGTATACGATGAAAAATACAAAGATCAGGAATACCCCTAATTTCAAAATAAAAAATGGTTACATGTGGTCTTTGTTTTACAAGCTCTCATTTAGTTTCATCAAATCATGCAAGTTGATTTTGACCCACTTCTAATCGTCCGAATGATTAGGAATTTGGCAGGTGGACATAATTTTTACGACAAGGCATTATGGAATGAAAAAAATTACGGACGAGTTTTGTGGTTATCGATGTTATTGATGTCTGGTGGTCTTTGGAGTCGGAAATCAAAAGTTTATGACAAAAATTGAAAATTCAACATGGCGGCTCCGAAATGGCGGAACACTTATTCTGGTCTGATTCCATTAGAGATTTGTATTTTGAGATTTTCGGGGTCATATCGATATTATGATTATTTGTCAAAATCCAAAAATTCAACATGGCGGCCTCAAAATGACCATTTTTTTTCATAATGGTCCCAGTCTATTCGGTATTCGGGGTTTTCGGAGGAGATTATGATTTTTTGTCAAAATTAAAAATTCAACATCACTGCTCCAAAATGGCGGAACCGTTTTGTGATTATATCTAGTCAGATTCTTCAGAATCCAAAAATCTAATGATATACAGGGTGTCCTTGAAAGGTCTTTACAAAAAGCTACCACATATTCTTCAGACCAAAACAATTCGATACAAGCAAACTTACCTCAGTAAAAAGTTGCTTAGTTTGGGCGCTAGACGGCTCTGAAGTTGAAATTTTCAAATCGATTTTGCTTCATAACTTTTGAACGGCTCATGAGATTTTTTTCAAATTTGGTACATTGGCATAGACTCATCGGGCCATGAAACTCATATCATAATCATAATGAATATCATTCCATGGGCGTAGAACTTGATTTTTTCAGTAAATAAACATCTAAAACTCCTACGCCAATGGAAAAAAATTAGTTTCAATATGAAATCTAAATTATTCAACTCATTCACTACAAAAAAGGTACTGTTGACAAAAGTCGATTCCTCTCATGGTTTCGACAAAATTTTAATTTTAGTGATTTAGAGCATAATTAATAATAAAACGATTAACAGATATTTCATAAAAATTGTTCAAAATGTTCACCATTTTCACGTATACAAAGATTTATACGACGCAAAAAGTTGAAATGTACTCTTTGCATAACTTCTTCATCGCCTGTAAGATTATTCGTCGCCTGTTGGATACGTTGCCATAATTGTTCTACAGTATTCACAGGGGTCTTGTAAACCGTAGACTTGAGATAACCCCATACAAAATAATCCATCGGTGTTAAGTCTGGAGAACGTGGTGGCCAATTCACGGGTGCATCATTACCTCTACCTATCCATCTGTCTGGGTACTGTTGGTTTAAAAAATTCCTAACATCCACCGAAAAATGTGGTGGAGCTCCATCGTGCATAAACCACATATCTACCCGATGTTGGAGTGGTAAATCTTCCAACAAATTTGGCAACGTATTTCGTAGATGTTGTAAATACATGTCTCCTGTTAATCTTTGTGGAAGTATGACAGGACCAATTATAAAATTTCCTATTATTCCAGCCCAAACGTTGATTTTGAATTCGTGTTGAAAATGGTTTATTTTAATGGAATGAGGATTTTCAATTGCATAAACGTGTTCATTATGAAAATTAGTTATTCCTCTTCTCGTGAAACAGGCTTCATCAGTG
This sequence comes from Gastrophysa polygoni, assembly GCA_963576655.1. Taxonomy (NCBI): domain Eukaryota; kingdom Metazoa; phylum Arthropoda; class Insecta; order Coleoptera; family Chrysomelidae; genus Gastrophysa; species Gastrophysa polygoni. Next base: position 31,000,435 of record OY755083.1, read on the forward strand.
AACAAAATATTCTTTCCAAAGTTCAGATTCATTTCTCTTTGCAAATTAATGAACCTACAAAACATCAGACGACTTTGTGAATCATGGATTAATAAATCTTGAACTGGCGTCTTGTGGTATGGGTATAATAATTGTTCTCTTAGTACTTCATGAACGGCATTCCTAGAAACTTCTAGTTCATTACTTATCCGTCTAGTACTCAATTCTGGATTTCTTTCAATACGGTCTAAAATTTCTACTTCGACTTCGGGAATCCTTACATAACGCTGTCTTCCATAATCACCAGTTCTAGGAGCAAAATGACCGGTCTCCCGAAGACGTCTCTCAACTGCAGCAAAGGTTGGGTGGCTTGGTACGCGACGATTTGGAAACCTTGCCGAATACACCCTCACACTCTCTCGACCATTTCCTTGACAATATCCGAATACCAATAACATATCGGTGTATTCTTCATTGGTGTATTGTACGGCCATGATAAATCAGAAAAGTCCGATATCAACAATCAACGTCAATAAAACTCGACAAATCAACACAGATGAAACTATGGAAACCAAGAATGTGAATATCACTGTTTTCGAGCAGATAATAATAGTCTTCAGAAAAAAAAACCAGTGCTACTTATTTTCAATAGAAATAACCTATGCAAAAAGTTCATCTCAACTTTTTGCGTCGTATAAATCTTTGTATACGTGAAAATGGTGAACATTTTGAACAATTTTTATGAAATATCTGTTAATCGTTTTATTATTAATTATGCTCTAAATCACTAAAATTAAAATTTTGTCGAAACCATGAGAGGAATCGACTTTTGTCAAGAGTACCTTTTTTGTAGTGAATGAGTTGAATAATTTAGATTTCATATTGAAACTAATTTTTTTCCACTGGCGTAGGAGTTTTAGATGTTTATTTACTGAAAAAATCAAGTTCTACGCCCATGGAATGATATTCATTATGATTATAATATGAGTTTCATTGCCCGATGAGTCTATGCCAACGTACCAAATTTGAAAAAAATCTCATGAGCCGTTCAAAAGTTATGAAGCAAAATCGATTTGAAATTTTCAACTTCAGAGCCGTCTAGCGCCCAAACTAAGCAACTTTTTACTGAGGTAAGTTTGCTTGTATCGAATTGTTTTGGTCTGAAGAATATGTGGTAGTTTTTTGTAAAGACCTTTTAAGCACACCCTGTATAGAGTGTTCCATTCGAAATACCGAGGCTCCAATTTGCGTAGCCAGAATTTCAAAAATATATTTCTCTCCGTTCTCTAGATACTTCTAACACGCCATCGAGTGACTGAATCTTTTCAATTCCCAAGAATACAATATCATACATTGTAGGACTCATTTTCAGTAGTTCGAATTGAATTTTTTGATCTGATTATCAGTCTCGAATTCCCCAATGCTAATGCTAGACCTTGTTTATACTGCTATGCCACGACCATGCTAATTGTGAAGGCAAAAGGCAAAGCAGTTCGCACGATAACTGAGTCATTTACCCTTCGACCACAAAACAAATAGACCCGCTTATTTACATTCTTTCATGATCCAAGACCTAGAGCTACAAGACTGGACTGGTCGATTATGATAGGGCCGACTGATGTACTTAGTGCTGATGTGCCACTTGTTCCCTTTTGATGCCCAATTTTATTTGTTTTCAACAATAATTCGTGTTGAGTTTTGTATTGATATCAGAGTTCGCCTTGGAGAACGCTCAGAACTTGGAGATTCCAACTCAGTTTTTAGTTTTTTTTGTTTTTCTCCACGATTATTAGTCTACGATCAACAACGACAACGCAGCATTTCATTGATGATTATCCGTCTCTTGCCAGTCACGTCATCAGCGTACTATTGCAGCGAAACGCGTTGTTGCCGAGAATTTTGTTGTTTATATTTCGATTTCAAAGTGTTTTCATCAGTTTACAGACAATAAAGTGAAGTTTTAGTGTTTGGTTGGATAATATGGAAAATGTCATGTTTGTGGGAAATTGGGGTATTCTCACCCAGAATTATGCTTTCGCAGGTAAGTAAGTGAGGTTAGGTTTGATTTCCCTAATCATTGCCGTAGGTAGAATTCTCGAAAAAGGGTTCATGACTCGGTTCATGAGTATTTTCATTTGATTTGTTTCGATATGATTGTCACTTTACAAGCTGTTGGCAGCGTGAAGATTATGCAACAATTTGCTCTGGTATGGAATCGTAAGAAAACATGAATATTTTTATATGAACAATAACAATAAGGTTTTGAATTAACAACTGACTTGAGTAAGCACATAATGAATCCAAACCTCTCAACTTGCTGGGGTGTCCATGGAAATTCAATCATCTTAACAATACCTTCAGTATTAAAAATATTTTACCCAATTGAAAATTATCTTATACCTAGTCATGTTCTGAAACATGCACATATTTGCACACATTAAGAAATTGAGAGTACCTTAAGTTTATTGTCAAGGTGAACAGAATGATGAGTACCTACTTATTTGAAGTAAATCAAATCAATGATGCATATCCTACAACCATGATGTAATGATTAAAACATTATGAGACTCTTAAGAATCTTATAACATTCCCAGCAAACACAATTATATAAATTTGACATAAATATTACATAACATATGATACATGTTATGTAACTCTATTACATGAAATTTACATCACTGTTACATAGAAATGTCCGCCACAAATGCTACTTCCATTTTACATAACATTTTTGTAAATATTTTACTCATGAGCTTTATAACTCTAATATGAATTTCACATAAAAATTATATAAATTCCAGATGGATGCTACATTCCAGGCAGATAACTGATTCACATCTGTTTTACATAATACTATTATGTAAATGTTACATAGAAAATGTAACAATTTGGTCAATTCTTCATATTTTCAAATCCTGTTCTAGTCTGCATTGTGAAATGAAACCCTGGAATGAAAAAAACACATTTTTATTCACTTTCTTCAGTCATTATAAAACTAGGTATCTCTCTTCTTCATCTCCCTATTCAACCTCTGGCGACTTAGTCGGAACCACTCTCCTGCTAGTTTCTCTATATCAGAGTAACTTATAGATGGGTATTGGGTGATGATGGTTTCTGAAAAAATATTCAGTTTATTTTTCATTTTCATAACAAAAATCAGAAACATATATTACCAGATAATATTTTGATTGATTTCAAATCTTTTACTTTAATGTTTCCCCTCTGTCCATACCAGGAACATTGTGTCGCCATTTCATTGTAAAACAATAGGACAAGGCCCCTATGTAGATGGTCTCTCCCATCTCTACCACCTTGGGTTTTGAAAAGACGTACCTGAAAATATACATAGTTCAGAATTCATTTGACTGAATTTTTCCATAAATTTGTTTATGAAACAAAAAATAATAATCCATGACAAAATGTTCAAATTTCCATCTTTGGCAGAAGAGGATAAAAATTATATACATATACTGAATGTAATGATATATTGAAGCAATGAAGTATAAAGTCTTCGAAAATACAATCAAACTCACCAAAGCACTTTTCACAGCATCATCATTCAGCTGGAGTTCAAAGTCCTCAATTTCCTGCAGAGTTTTCAGTGGAATTTTCAACACTGTTTCATTCCCTGTTGAGGAATGTCCAAATTCCGAGGAATTAAGTTTGGTATAAATAGCATTCAAATACTTTTTATTTGATAGGCAATTTGTCCGCAGTTTACCTAAAACAAGACAATGAAAATTCATTAGTTTTTGACACGTAGACAAAAATTATACCATTACCTATTTCTTCATATATTTTCTGCATAGTTAGACCTGTTCCTAAAATAATTGAACCAATAGGAAGAATTTAGATTATTGTGGGAAAATGTTAGTGCCATATATACAACTAAATCATTTTCGAATTGTGCTGGACATGGCTCATAGATGTATGATCAATAAATCAAGATGAAAAATAACATAAAAATGTTTTGAAAATCAGAATTTTCTGGATTTATTCCTTTTTTAATTATATAGTACCTGAAGATGAAGGTGTGAGCGTGTCATTATCTGAATTAACTTCATCATTAGCTGAAGAAGTATGTTTGATTTTGTCAGGACAGACATTTTTTGTCTGAGCACCACCTATTGGGGTAACAAAAGTTTAAAAAAAATAGGTAATTGTTTCTTTCAATCGATGCAGTACCTGGAGATGAAGCTGCGATTGTGTCAACATAATAGTGTACTTCATTAGTTGCTGAGGAAGTAAGAGTATATTTTTGTTGCCAGAACATACAGTTTTTTTCTGAGCTCCACCTATTGAGGAAACTGAAAATAAAAAGATATATATTATAAGATGAAATTGAGAGGGGTTCGAACATAAAATGAGAGAAGCCTCAAATAGTATACAGCGTGGAACAGCCAAATGGAATAAATTCGATATTTACTTTGAACAGATTGTCTGCGAAAAAATCTCGGACACGTCGATTTGGTTTTTTGACGACGCATTTTTTCTGTCATATCAAAAACATACAGGTTGATAAATATTCGAGTAAAAGTGAATTCGACTCTTTTTTTCAATGGAAACCACTGTATATCATTCCATATTTGGATAGGGATTTTCATCACGAGTTCAACGATACCAGGTATGATAGGTTTATTCCGGAAGGCTACGGAGATATTGAGGATTCTGTAACAAATATGTCAAATGAGTGTGACAGAGAAAAATGTTGTGGCGAGTTAACTTGAGTCTCTGTCATACTCATTGGGCATATTTTTAACAAAACCCTCGATATCTCCGTAGCCTCCTGGAATAAACCTATCAAACCTGGTATCGTTGAACTCGTAATGAAAATCCCTATCCAAATATGGAATGATATACAGGGGTTTCCATTGAAAAAAAGAGAAAAAATCACTTTTACTCGAATATGTATCATCCTGTATGTTTTTGATATGACTGAAAAAATGCGTCGTCAAAAAACAAAATCGACGTGTTCGAGATTTTTTCGCAGACACTGTACAAAGTGAATATTGAATTTATTCCATTTGGCTGTTCCACATTGTATGTAATCGCATATTTCTATAATGGGACATATTTTGGCAGGACAATAAGTTTCACTGAGGTGAACAGATGAGAAATTAGTATAATAAATATGCTGATGATGTATAAATAAATATATGGTGACATGAATAAATAAGATTGACTCAAAAATTTATGGTTTCGATAAAAAAGCTCAAAAGTAATCTGGTTGGAATAGAAATGGCTTCTCAGAACCCTTCAATTTTACTGAAACTGAACTGTTTGAGTTACCTCTATCAACCGAATCAGAATTGGTTGAATTTCCTTCATCACTTAGTTGTTCTTGGGAAACTATTGGTAAAGTGGCCTGGAATGTTCTTTGTTTTGGGGTTGGAGGAGGAGTCAACCTCTCCCCATCAGAGCTATCATCACTTGTACTGTTACGAGTCCATGTTTGTAGATTTCTTCTTCTCTTTCCCCTACCAGCAGCTAGGATGTCTTCATTGCTGGTGCTGTATTCTGAATCTGCCGCTTTCTTTCGAGCATTGTCCAAAGTAGCTGAAAAATAAATGAATTTGTGTAACTACAAGTAATATATAAAAATAACTGCCATAAGTGATTTTGTTTTTGCTATAGATGGTGTGAAAATGGGGTGAATTTTTCGTTTCATGTATGTAGTGATGAATTTTTCTGATAGATGTGTTTATTTCCAGTATCATGATCAAATAATGTCAAAATATAAAAATAACTTACAGCTGTACCCAACAATCCTCAACTGATGAACATCCCAATTCATAGGATCTGGTTCTACTCCTTTTTGCATCATTTTCCATGCATTACTGACTGTTTTAGGCCAATAGCATGAATCATCATTCACTAACCAACTCGTTGGTATTTCTGAATAAATATTTTCTTCAAGAAAATATACAACTGCATATGCCTTTCTCTCCATTTTTGTACCTATTCCAATCAATAAAAATATATATGTATGTTTCATTACAAATCTGACTATGTTGAGGTATTTTGCTGAATCGAATGTTTTACATCAATCTCTGCTCACTTTGTATATGTATGTATAGTAGCAAAGTTGATATTGACTTTTCTCTAGTTTTTTTTGGATTTTGTATCTATAAATAAAAATATAAGTACTATATCAATATATATTTGTAGTAAGGACAGGTAGAGGATCTATCCCAAGATGTCACTGCGTTCAAAATTTCACCAGTAGATACCTATAAGAAGAATTCCTTGCTTATAGTCAGTGACAACCTGTTTGAAAAAAATTTGAAGAAGTCAATTATATATGAAAAATACTTAGCTTTGGATGTTTCGGGAATGAATCTGTTCCCATTTGCAACAGCAAAATCAAAAAATTTCTTCAGTGCATCATCTCTTCATTTGGTCGTTTGATTATTTAAAAACATCTTAAGTGGCTTTTTAAACTCAATTGAAAAATTTAAATTACAAATATCAATGAAGTAATGGAATCAAAACAAATTCATCATCAAAAGGCAATTTCAACATTTTTTTCAAAATCAAACTGACATTTATTAGTTCACTATATTCCAATGAGTTATCATTTGATACTTTAAATATATGGATAAGTGTGGAATCACAAGGAATGTTAAAAAAGGGAATATCTGACTTAAAGTATTTTCCTGAAAATAATATATCATTATCAACTTCAATTATCTTATCAATAATTACAATCCTGCCATCAGAGAGAAAACAACAATTCTCATTTTCTTTCAATACCAGAGAAAAATTTTGTAGCTGAATTCCAACAACTGTCTTGTTTTTATAAATAATATGTGGAAATTTGCATTCAGAAATATGATTTACCAAGGAAGATCCTTCCACTAATCTATTATGAAGTTGTTGGAGTGGGAGCTTTGAATGTTTAAGTTTTTGTTTAATTTTATACATTAAGTTTTCAAATTTGAAAGCACTGAATCTATCTAAACTACCATGAACTCTTACATCCTCAGCTAAGTGTATCAAATTATGGACATTATAACTCACATACTCTGTACCAAAAACCACAACAAATTTCTTTACAAAATACAATAAAAGCTCGTTGGCGTAATCAATATTTTCATTGCTCGGATTTGTTGCACATAACAAGCGAATAGCTACAACTAATGACATGTAGTGATTGTAGGTTTCACTATTCAGAACCTTCTTTAAAATAACTGGACCTGCATATAACAAAAAAAATCTAAATTCTGTAGCCTTCCAACGGTCAACTTCAAGTATGCTTCTAGGCTTCCTTGAGAAGTCTGATACACTAAATTTACTAGTTTCAAGATATAATTGGTTTAATAGCCCAATCTGAGTCTTAGTTAGACGAACACTTTTTTAACCTCTCAACCACAAAGTTAAAATACGTTTTGCAACTCCAAGTAACACTAAATGCATATAATCTAAGGGGATTTGTTTGATCATATCAATATCTAAAGACTCCAGAATAGTTGGCCCATGATGATGTTCAGGCTGAGTTCTATTTCGAAAAGACTCATCTGTTCTTAAACTTGAATTAGTAGATAAAAATACAACTCGATTTTCTACATAATCTCCTTCACAAATACACTTAGAACATCCAAAATACCCTGTATGATTTTTGGTGTTAGAAATATAGGCCTTTGCTGGAGCATCACATATAATGCAGTTCAACTGAACTGAAAAATAATTGTTTTCTACAACAAGTCCAGTCATTCTGAGGTTTGAATATTCCTCCACAAAATATTTCAAGAACTCATTCAAATCTGCAGGTTTTTTAGAGCCATGAAATACACCAATGACAAATGGTTCCGTATAAATATGTTTCAGAACAATATCTCCTAAAATGGGCCAGAATTGACTGCCAGATGATTTAGCAATCGGTAGACCATCTATATTGATATTGAATAAAATTTTACCATCAGCACAGTTCTCTATACAATTATATTTCACAATTGCATGTTCAATGCTTTTCTCTAAACCAAAATGCACATACTGACCATTTCCAAAATTAATCACATTTGTGAGGCACCTTGGGGTTTTCATAAGACTTCTCGCATTCTTGGGTAATTCATGATGGCCATGACTTCTTAAAATGCCTAGCAATTCATTGATACAGTTCTGTGAAATATTGTGTGTATGAAAACATTTACGGAGATCATCAGACAATGAACTGCTGACTGATGTTTGGGATTTAGAAATATCTTTTGGTGAAGGAGACAATAATGATACATAAGGTGGAATAAAATCAGGTGTATCGGAGAAAATACTCTCTGCATCAGAGAAGTTGTCCTCATTACTACAAACAAATGGGGTCCCGTCACCATCAATCAGTGGCTGTTGCCTCGGCTGTTGTTCAATTTCATATGGAGATTGATCAGATTTTACCTCGGATCCTATCAATACCTGAGAGTGATCACTTCTAGATATTTTAGAGCTACTAGGTCCAGGAGGATTGATTAGTAAGTCATCAATGGCAATGATTCTCCTCTGTTGTCTCTTACAGAGGTTAGGAAAGTCACGAGGCATATTTTATTTTCAATGGATACTCACCTTCACTCAAATCAATACAATCAATAACACTTTAGAGTTTATCAAACACAGCAGAAAGATGGTAGAAACGACAAAAACATTCGAAATAGTTATTTAAAATGAAAAATCTCTGCACTTATATTACCTCGTATCTCGTACTCGTAGTAATTTCAATTTGGAGGGAAGAGGGAAGAATGTCAAATGTCGATATGTCGAACGTTCCATGGTCACAGTCAACGAACATTATGAAACATCCGTGATCCTTGTCACCAACATGTTACCACAACCCAAATAATAATAATAATAATAAGTACTTCCAACCCAAAGATATCATACTATATACTTAATATAATACGTTGCGACGTCATGTAGCAATTATGTAAAATAGCAGCTATATTATACTGATGGTTTTCACATCTCAGTTACGTAAAATATTTATATCAATATGAGGTTCACATATTTTAGAACTGTTATGGAATATTTACGTAAATATTTTATGTGAATACAAGGTTCATATATTTTAGAATTATTATGGAATATATACGTAAATATTTTATGTAAAAAAGTTCCGTTGGTTTTATATAACAGTTATGTAAATGTAACAAATGTGTTTGCTGGGTTATAACATTCAATGAATCCTTTTTCTTGATTGTAATGCCTTGGATATGAATACTATAAACACACTCATAATGCCATAGGGCGTTATGACCTATGACGCCCGGTCATATTGCCCGCTGATACTATGCATTTCTATCATTGCCTGATGACATCATCTGACAATAATATTTCTGTAGCATGCAATACATCATTTTCTCAGATTTCCCGTTGATCCAGAACAGAGAAAAACTTGGTTTTCCATTGTTGGTTTCAAGGAAGATCAGCTTCTGCCGAAGAATCCTGAAATATGTTCAGATCACTTTCATTCGAAAGATGTCATAGTGAGACCAGATGGTATTAAATTCCTTCATCCATCAGCAGTTCCCAGAATTGCTTCATCAAAAATATTCGATGATTCTTCTAACACCAGGTATATAGTCAATTCGCAAATAATGTATTTTTACTCTTCATGTACAGGGTGTTCTAATAATGTTGCACGGAACCTCAACGTCACTTCTGTGATACAAAATATAATCAAAAGTTCATATAAACATTCTCAATATGTCTTGTCAATGAGATTTTATTTATCGTGGACAATAAAGATTGTTTGATTTGATTTGTTTTAATATTTTATATTAACTATTCCTCATGAAATATGATAGGGAATCACCACCTCAAATTGATGACATGTCATTGGGTTCAACCTGCTCATGATGTAGTATAAACAACATGGTCTAATTATTACTAATAAGTACTAATTTAAAAAAAGACTCAACTTTTTTGTAAGTGAAATTTCAAAGAAAGTAAATGTACACGCCACTGGCATTGATATCTGTAACGGTGGCGCGCTGTTGCCATTTTGTCCACGTGGACACCCCTCTCGCTGCACTTTCCCCGAACGACCCTGTGATGTCTGCAACATGTTTCCGAGCGTTTCATGAATGAGTTGCCGGGTCTATTTGTTTCATGGTCGAAGCATTTACCTACGGCAAAAAATACGCCACTTGAGCGTTGACTCTGGGCACAGACCTGTACCCGAATCACAGTTCAATAAATAAACAGTTGGACGACTCCCTGTCGGGCGTTTGAAATTCTCAGCTCAAAAGCGTACCGCCTGCACGTGTCCTCATGGCGAATTCGCTGTAGATACGGGGTAACGGAGAAGCATTTCGCGCGATAGCTGATGTACCGTGACGACCCAAAAATTCGAGTGGATTGGATAACTGATTGTTAGCAAAAGACACTGTCAAAATTTTGGAAATTTTCAAAGTAAAGATGAATAAAAACGAAATTGGACAATGAACCGTTTATCATAATATATTGAAAGACATCGAGAAGAATAACAAATGCTGTAATATTGTAAGTTCTGTATTACCTTTACTTGATGCTTTTCCTGTTTTCATATTTCGATTTGCAAATTTCAATGTGAAATAAATACGAACTCTGCAATACAAATTGATGAAGTAGTCCAAAGGAAACTTGTCACATGGATGACTGGAAGATATTGTTGTTATAGTGTGTTTCCAATGTTAACTTGGGAAACCAGTTCCTCAAATTCACTTGTGAAAATATCCTCTAGCGCAATAACGAACTCGACGTAAAATACATTTCCTCAAAAAAATAGCCGGTAACATATACTGATGAGTTGCCTTCAGGAGTTTTTAGATTTCGATATTCGCTTGTGTATACTTCGAGCGGAATATACGTAGGTTCGAGAATTATATCTCGATTGACATTTTCGACGATATTTTTTGAAGCGATACTCAATGAAACTTCCTTTATGTCTTCCATACAATTAGTACCGTCGGTTTGATCGAAATATTCCAATGCGAACATTTTTTCAAACGAACGACTGAATTGTATGGGAGTTGGATTTTTCAAATTACCACAAGTGTCGAAAAAAATTTTCCAAACAATCTTGATTGAGATTTGGAGTGAATAAAAACTTATACCCGTTGGTTTGTAATTTTCTAAATAAAATAAGAATCGAATTAATTGTCAATCGCCAACCAAAAATAAATTCCAGCTGTTTGGTAACATTTTTTCCATTAATATTTTCTACTTGTGTAACTTCGAACGAATTATCCATCTTTTTCAAGATGGAAATTTGTTCTTCAGTTTCCTGAAATAAGAAAGAGTGTTCGAATTCAAAATGTCGAAAAATGAATTAATTTTCCATTCAAAACCCATGGTATGTTTTGCTTCTCTCGGTAAAATTTGAAAATCAATATATGTTGACATGGCAACTGCAACCGAATGACTGAAAACCTGAGATGCCAGTTTCACTTAAATTTTTTGGAAATTGTTGGGGAAAATGTGATCATTGGATAATTTCGGTCTTGACGTGCAATTTCCCACAGGACAATACACCACAAGCATCATTATAAAATCAAAAACGAGCACTAAAGAATTATAATACGTAGTTATTTTTTCGCACTCTATATTTATAGCCTACGGCACGTTACTAGAGCGCAGAACTTTTCGTTAGCCACTGCGTAGCGGTCTGGCTACCGATCGGTGTCCGAGGGGCCTGAGGGGAAGGGAACCGGTAAGCGAGCACGTAGGCCAGAGTCGGTCTACTGTTAGTATTCTCTATACTGTGTCCGAATGCACCCGAGAGGTATGAGAGGAGCGGGGTAGGTATCGACTCAAGTGAGCCAGAGACCAACAACAACGATATGCAAACTCTGTACCAACCAGTGTTGCCAAGGGTATAAAATTTCTGTTGAATTCACTGCAAAACAGTAATTATGAATAATTATTGACTTCCATCTTATTGACAATTGTTGCTCTATTGCTGAACCCCAGCATCAAATATTTTACCCCGATAGTATGTACAGGTTGTCCCATTTTCGATGTCCTTACGGGATATCTCGCTTATTTTTGAAGATACAGATTTGCGGTTTTCGCGAACGTTGGCTACTTTTTTGTGAAACTCACGAAACCGTGAACAAAATTTCCATAGCCCGCTTCGTTCCTGAGATACAGGGCGAAATTGAAAATATTGCATTTTGGGACCCCCTTGTATCTCAGCTATCTTTCAACTTAGAGGAAAAAGGAAAAGTAAGAACTGTTTCTTTCACAATTTTTCACGTAGAATCCAGTGGCGTAGTCAGATTTTTTTAATGAGCTGTCGTTAATCAGATATAACCCAAAGTTATGCTTTTTTGAATAGAACACCCTGTATATTTTTCAATATTTGAAACAAGAAAGCTTTGCGCTTTTCGAAAATATATATCACTTATGAGATATTTTGAGTATTAGTCCTGTATTTGGGTGATTTTCAGTTGTTTTAGGGCAAGTCAAGACAAATAACTTCTACTTTCGGAATAGATATTCTGGCGCAATAATTGAATACCACTCATTTATAAAGGGTAGAATGAGAAGTATTCATTCAAAATGATTATTCAATTAACAATTTGATATGAACAATTTGATAAAACATAAAACAATTTGATAAAACAATAAATTCAAACACTACTACAAAAACAATTCTATCAATTTTTCTTCTTTTGAAAATGTCTTATGAATATTGTTCAAATTGCTGCTCATTCTGTTGAAGACACAGCCGACATCTTCTGAGGATAGCGTCAATCGACCGGAGTAAAAATATAGGTCTCATACGTAAATATTCGAAAGCTTCTCTCGTAGCATTTATCAGTGAATCTCGATTTTCATGCCGAGTGTGATATGTTTCATTTTTTATATAGCCCCATAAGAAGAAATTCAATATCAATAAGTCAGGGGAATTCTCTGCAAGTATAATTATTGCTTTCTCCTACCTTTGCAAGGACACTAATTTCATCGTTTTCTGCATTTTCTTTCCTATAACTTTTTGGTCTAGGCTTCTCAAAAGATCCAAAATTCTACAAATTTTCTTTCAGTCTGCCAAATATTTTCCTACTTTGTTGTCTCCTTTGGGGATACCTACATTTTTTATCATATTGTAACTAACTGATACCCAGCAATTGGGAGATAGTAAATACCTTTCAAAATATAGGTCCTTCGCTTGATTTGCATTGAAGCCAACTTGGTAATATATTCCAACCATATCTAATTCCTCGTAGTTTTGATATCCTGGATTATATTCCGCCATTGTATGAAAAATTTGTAAACTTTGACAGGTAGGTGACAAAAATTGTAAACAATCTGCATTTGTTTTTTTTTTCATAGCTACCTACTGATTAGGTCCACAGCTTTCATATGCAATTAATAGTACTGAATATTGGTAAATGTAGTGAGTGTGTGACGAAAGGCCTATTAATAAGAAACCTACATGAAAAACTGAAAATTACCCAAATACAGGACTAATGCTCAAAATATCATTTGAGTGTTATTTATGCTCGAAAAGCGCAAAGCTTTCTTGTTTCAAATATTGAAAAATATACAGGGTGTTCTATTTAAAAAAGCATAACTTTGGGTTATATCCAAGGTGGATATAGGATGGTGAGATAACTCTTCAATTGTTTCTTTCCAAAACATGTAGACCTGTCAAACGACCTCACTAAGGCCGCACCACTTGAGTATAGATGGCGATACGATCGTCGATCCGGTGAAGTCAAATCCGCTTTTACTGATAATGACGGATACCTGACAGTGATGGATAGCTAACAGTTCAGTTTTTACATTTATGTTGAATTTCAAATCCACATCGTGTTTCCAGCATTTCCAAGATAACCTTCGAGATCGGCATAGGTGACGCCACCTAGTTTCGATCTTGGGAAGCCTTAGTAAGGTATTGAAATCCGACAAAATCAAGTAGGCGAAGGTCTACAACTTTTTCTAGTGGCTGGGTATAGGGAGTTGAGACACCAGTCTTTATTTACATCATGGTTATATCTAATACAAGATACAAGGGGGATCCCAAAATGCAATATTTTCAATTCCGCCCTGTATCTCAGGAACGAAGCGGGCTACGGAAATTCTGTTCACGGTTTCAAAAATAAGCGAGATATCCTGTAAGGACATCGAAAATGGGACAGCCTGTACATGTACAGATGTTCAGACATAAAATCCATGAATTTATTCATTTCGGATTTTTTCAATCAGATTACTCAGTTCTTGATGAAGTGCCAATGAATTCTTCGCATACATTCATGTTGTAGATTTTTGAGGAATGTGTTTGAATCACGAAGATTTGGGAATTCTACGTAAAAAGTTATACATTAATCTACATTTATTTCGATCAGATGCCTCATCGTAGAATGAAACCGTAACACAATTCTCCAAGGCATGATCACTAAAATAGCACATTCTCTTGAAAATGTAACATTCCTTCCGATGAAGAGCCCAAATCTCATTTTTGTTAGTGAGATTAGTAAGATAGTAACGCATATTCATCAAATTATCATTGGTAATATCATGACACGAAGAAATAGTGCTCCCAGAATAAGAGTGATATAAATTTAGAAAATTTTCTTCGAATACTGTGTGAGTGATGCATCTAGAAATAGCGCATAGCTTGAAGAGGCCAACCGAGAGTCATTTACTGACTACATCTAGAGCAAAACGAGTTTGCCTAGCTTGGGGAAGGATGTTGATACTTCAGTGTATACTTACGTTTCTATATAAATTTGATACTTTTTACTGGGTGGCCCAATGAAAACGAAACAAGGCGGATTCGACATAGTTATCGTTTACGCTTGAACGGGTCGATTTTTATTTCGATGGGAAAAATTTTGCGCATGTTTTGAATTTTTTCACTTTGAACCTCTCAGAGGGTTGAGCTCCAACCCTTGAATCTCAGATTAGATAAGGAGTCAAGTGATGCATCATTTTGAAGGTAATCGAAATCTCTTACCAACGCTCCCTTGTTTTTGGAATTCAATGCAGTAGTTCTCGAGAGAACACGTTTATGAAAATAATCTACTCGCAATGGAGAGTTGCTCCTCTGCCCTTTCACCACTATTTCTCATTCTGTAGTTGGGACGATGTTCTCCTAAGAAGTGCCTAATGTGTTCTTTTCAAATCCTGTCCTATCTATATTTACATGAAGAATCATTCATTTCAATGTCAGTTTTTTGATCTCTCAGTGAAATGCATACTTTGTTGTGTTTCCATTGGGCCACCCTGTATGTTGTTGATAAAAAGGAAAAGATGAATGCCAAAATAATAATTTCGAGAAAAAAGTCATCAAAACACTTCAAGACGGAAAATACAGTTTTATTGGCAATATTTTGACTAGAAAGTGAACAGAAATAACACTAGTGTAAAGTCCATCTATGGACTCACGATGAGGCAGTATTGAATTATTTAACCGATCACGGAATGCTTGATATCGGTCTGTGATTATCAGCTATACCAATAATCCTATTTCTGAATATTACCAAAACTGATTATTCCCATTGAACACGGGAAATCTCCAACAAAAGGCGGATTCATTAGCTTTTTCAGTGAATCAACTGATAGACCAGACCCATTATTGTAAAATGCAACTCCATTAATTCCAAAAGTTTCGAACTCTGGATGAATATCAAATGAGGTTAGCTTACTTTATCCTAAATTATAATATTCTGCGAGGGCGACTGCATTTTTAAGCCATTGAAATTAAAAAAAAGGTTGCATACTTGCTTCCATGTTTGAGTAGGCTGTTTTGTCCTAGAATTCTCTAGAATTGGCGAATTGAATATCCTAAGACAATAGAACTCTTTCATATTTTCTTCAGAAAGACTGATCTGGGAGATATATCACACATTCATGCAAATTATTCCAATCTCCTTGAATTGACATACGTTATATGTCTCATAACAAGTGAAAATGTTTTGCCAGTAAGATGATTGATGTTTGCTCCGCAATAAATGAAATTCGAACGTCTAGAAATTCAGAATACCAAACGCCAAAATTTTCGACAAGTCAGATGAATTTGTTAAATGTTGAAAATATTCCCTGAGGTTAGTGACTCGTTAGTCAGTTCGGCTTGAGTATTGTTCAACCAACGTCAATAAATTTTGGTGAATGAAGAATATCGATACAGAATGTGATACAGAAAACAATTCTGATTGATGAAGCATGGGTGGAATAGTCAGTCTCATGCAATGTGTTCAAAGGTCCATCAGTTTGACGGAGGAGAGAGAGGAGCTCATTTGGATTATATTTGGCCAAATATACCTCACATTTTCAACACTGATGACAAGCAGATAGAACAGGACACTTTCGTTAATTATTTTCGTTCATGACTGTTGTATGAAATATTCACAATACATGTGTTTCTTGAAGCGTCATGATATCCATGATTCACTAGTGAATTATAAATTCACTGGTTATTGAGCTTGAGCTTCCTGTAACATCAAACAAAAAGAAGAGTGGACCTTTTTCGTAGAACTAGCCTAGCCTACAGAGGTTTGAAAATTAATGGAAAGGGTCACGTGTTCGGAAGGACTATTAGGGGAATTCCTTTTGCAAGGGGAATGGAATTCTTCACGAGGAACAACATGAGCGTAGTAATTCTTCTTGGTTGTCAAATTGGTGCAAAAAATTAATATTTGTCGGAAATGAACAGAATGCCCGAAATTTTTTTCCACACTAGTCCTCGCAAAATATATATAGTTCGTGACAAAATATAGAAGTTGGAGCTTGTTTGTGATATTATTAAGTGAGTTTGTTCGAAATCATCATCATCACTCATCAAATTGCACTATTAATTGTGAAAATTGAGAAGTATTGAGAAATGAAAATGTATTTTTATGATATTCCCCCCATTCAGACTTGGATCGATCTGATGTGGGTGACAATTGTTGTCATACCGATCAAAACCCAAATTTGTTTGTTATTGTCGAAGTGACAAGAAGTATTGAGGAATGAAAATGTATTGTTATGATATTCGCTCTATACAGACTTGGATTAATCTGATGTGGGTTACAATTGTTGTCATACCAATCAAAAGACAAATTTGTTTGTTAATGTCAAAGTGACATGTTTTACTTATATAGTAACTTATACAGGGTGGACCAATAGTGTGGGAAAGTGAGGAGATGGCTTCGCTGTTTGAGATAGACGAACAAAAATTTTTGAGGCGGTCTAAGCTCATGAGCACCACATTCCTAAATTATTTAGAGGATAACTCAAAAACACGTGGCGGATCAGAGTTATACTATTTTTTATGGACCACCCTATATTTTATGACATATTCAGATTCTCAGATGATGATCATATTCAGATCCATTACACTAGCGGAAATAGTTACAGAGATATAGGATGTGAAAAATCGACATTTTTCAACTCAAGGAGTTTTTTGTGTCGAAACTGTTCATTATTGGTCAAAACGGCTTTCATGTTCCTATCCCAACCTTCGATCCAATATCTATTGGTATTCAAATGGGAGAAGTACAGGATGGTGCTCAATTGTACACCATCCTGTATGTATTTACTGAAACTGATATTATCCAAGAGCTCAAGATTTCCGATTGAACGTTTGAATAAAGAATCGGGTGTACTGTACGTCAGGAAGGAAACTTTGAGTAAAGCAATATCAGATAATATGTGAATAGGAATAGATTGGTCAAACTCACGCACAAATATGATACAAGGCAAACATTCAATTTCAATTACCTCGGACACACAGATCCATTGGACAAAGAAGTAATCATCATCCAGGTACGAAATTGTACAATAGCCTACCACTCGATCCATTTATTCATTCAAGAAAAAATTGCGAGACCTCACGAAGAATTTTTCAGCACAATCAATACAATCTTGATTGATTGAACGAAAAAAATTATGATATAAGGACCATAACACCATTCGATGTTTAGTCGACATATCTATTTGTATATCATTCAACAAGTGTGAATTCATGTATGTATGAATAGTTCATTTTTATCAATAATTTATATTAACCAAAACAATCAGTTCTTCATTTAGAATATTTTCAACATGATACCAAGAGTCCATAACGTAGAATTTTCATTTTTTATAACTCGTATTGATGATAAAACCACGATTATCCATGTTTAGTGCACATGTATGTTTGTGAGAGAATTTGAATATATCTGTAAACCTATACGTTTATGGATAATACGTTTCAATTTGTTATTACTATCATTCAATTTCATCCTGAATATTTATATTGAAATGATAAAAACTCTTTCCTCAGATTTGAGAAATTACATACTATGCCCATTTTCATTTTTCGTGATACACACTTATGTGAACCATCCCACTAAGGAGTGTCGACACTTCAGTGGAACATCCATGAGATTATTCGCCACTTGTAGTCAATAATTATGGTAACCTGTATTTCATATCTGAACATCCGCAATTAACACTATTCTATCCGATGTAATTGGTTGTCCTATTTAGAAAAGAACTCAAATATCACAATTTCTTTTCCTAGTAAACTTTGTAGCTCAAAATTTAGGTATTTTATCATCATGTGAAAGTGGGACTAATGAAAACACTGCGGCAATGCGGCATTACCGCATTTATGAAGTGACCTTAGAAAAGTAGAGCGAGTTTATTCATGCGATCACCCCAACTTTCAACTTGGCTGGTTCACCATGAAAGCCCAATGAACCATTCCAATCAATAACCCTGTATACTCAATGAGTGTTTATCCCAAATATCATCGTAGAATCCGCTTGGGATAGATAACTAGTTCTTTGATTGTTGAATACTACTTGAGAATTTCCGAAAGAGCATAGAAATAGTTTCGAATGAATGTTTATGAGGACTGAATGTTGCATTATGATCAATATCAAAAGTCAGGTGAGTCGAAATTTTTTGAATTGTTTGTCGCCATTCTTCTTCGATTCATGGTGGATCTTGAATTTAAGGCTATTGACATCTACCTGGATCTTTCTATCTGTCTCACAACTGATGTATTATATATCTTGGCCATCAATGGGATGCCGCTGATTTTCTTATCGTTTTCATCTAATTACTGAATTCAGGTATTTTATCATCATGTGGAAGTGGGAGTTATGAGAACACTGTGCAATACAAGAAAAATTGATGAATTCATATTGGTGAAGGTATAATATGGACTGTGAGATTTCAGTGAAACATTCTATGTTATCTTATTGTATTCTGTTTACGAATTTGATAGTTGATTGATTTCTCGAAAGTGCAGCAAATATGTTGCGGCGTCTGAAAGCCCTCATTGTGATGACTTTCATACATTCTTTAGAACCGTGTCCTGACGATAGTATGGTTCCAGAAAAAGTTTATATGAATCATTCGTTACTCATTGATCTATATTCATGAGTCATTTGGAATGTGTAGAGGTTCAATTTCACATGGAATTTGAACTAGAAGATCTGAACCTTGAAAGAGTTGAAACTACTCGATACGAATCATGTAGCTATAGCGCCCTGTGAGGAAGTCAGATATGAAAACAAATTTATGCGATGTGTCACCCACAAAAACATATTCATATGAGATTTCATCACAATGTCGCCAGTTGTTTCGTTATTATCGTAAGAAATTTGTATACAATTTTTTTTCGCCACCCTGTATCTTGAGCAGTTTTTGCATCGTTCTACGTTTCCTAGGAACTGGGTCACCTTTTTTGAAGCACCCTGTATGAGAATAACACAACTTTCAGTATCTTCGACACTCCATTCACATTTTGATTATTCCTTCATTATTGAATCATTATGAACTGCTGATTACTGGGATCATTTCAAAAACATATCATTCTCATGGTATCCAGTGAAATTGATGGATCGCTGACATTACATATATCATTAGGTATAACATTATCATTATACATATCATTACGTATCGAGAACTATGTACAATTCTTCGGAGCGCCGAGATTTTGATAGATTGTGAACAGAGATCGAAATATGATACTGTTACATAGAAAAGAAGTTCGAAAAGGGCTGAATATTATCATCTACCTACTCCGAGTTGATGAACACTTGTTTTTCATATAAATTTTGTTTCCCTATACATCGTAAACTTCGGTTCTTCGAGAACAACTTGACGATAGCTATTTTCTTATATTATTGCTAACAATCTACTATTCAATTCTTTCATAATATCCATGTACAACCTATACAGGGTTATTGATTGAAATGGTTCATGAGACGTTTCTGGTCAACCGGCCAAGTGATCGTTTCGAAAGTTTGGATGATCTTTCTGAAATAATTTTATTGATGCGGTGTTGCCGCTTCTACCAAAGGGTACTAGCAACTTTGATGTTTCAAATGAAACACCATGTATTCAATATCATTTTCAGAATCTTCATCAATTTTCTGATCCCTATACCTATCTGTCAGCGTTTTCGAGTGAATAATTATTGAGTATTTTTTTTTCTTAGAAAACATGGCTCTCCAAGAGTGTCGATATTTTTCAGCTGTGACTTACGCATTGTCCTGTAGTGGGATCTAATTCAATTCCATACAGGGTTATATGAAAATTCATTTTATTTTTCACTAGAAAGTGATTGGAATTCGATTTTTTCTGATAGAACACCATGTTTTTCATCATCGCATCGAATAGCAGATCAGATTACCTACTCATTCATGTGTATCATACCTATACCTATCTACTCAGGTTTAGGAATTACAAGCAATTATTGGTGATCCTCGTGTAACTTTGTAATCGTCCACAAATCTCACGATGATTATTGATAGATGGCTATGGAATTGATGATTGATGGGAAGACAGATGAACAATATTTAGATATCAAATATTGGTTGTTCTATTTGAAATATCAGAGTTGCTACTACTTTTTGATAGAAGCGGCAACACCGCATTTTTGGGGTGACCTTAGAAAAGTAGAGAGAGTTTTTCATGCGATCACCCCAACTTTCAAAACGATCCCTTGGCTGGTTCACCATGAGAGCCCAATGAACCATTTCAATCAATAACCCTGTATAATCAATGAGTGTTTATCCCAAATATCATCGTAGAATTCGCTTGGGGTCGATAACTAGTACTTGATTGTTGAATACCACTCGAGAATTTCCGAAAGAGCAGAGAAATAGTTTCGAATGGATGTTTATGAGGACTGTTGCATTATGATGAACATCAAAAGTCAGATGAGTTAAAATTTTTGTGAATTGTTTGTCGGCATTCTTCTTCGATTCATTGATCTTGAATTTAAGGCTATTGACATCTACCTGGATCTTTCTATCTGTCTCACAACTGATGCATTATGTATCTTGGCCATTAATGGGATGCCGCTGATTTTCTTCTCGTTTCCATCTAATTACTGAATAGAAAAATCAGGAATTCGACTGTTTCTATGGGCATCATCATGATCATCTGAGGCATCGAACTTTTCTCCTATGGCTTTTTTAGTTCTTCCAGCGATTTTGTCTGTTATTTCTATCGTAGCTAGTATATCTTTGCCTATTTTGTCTTTCAAGCCAATGATATTCTCCTTGATGAACTCTTCTGATTGCAATTCTTCCTCAGTTTTCTTACCGTTCGGATTTATGAGGAATACTTGCATATTCTCATTGATAAAATGTTTTGTCTTTTCAATGTCCACAAGGAAAGAGTCTCGCTTATTTTCAATATCATGCAAGGTCTTTAATATGACCTGTGTACTAACAGTTTCATTGGATTTCTCATCTCCATCTATTGCTCGCTTCATGTACTCATTCAATTCTGATTCGATGTTTGCAATCATGTCATCCATAGTTGTATTGTAATTCTGAAAATCTGTTACTAGTTTGTCCATTAGTAGTATGAAATGTTTGCCAACACATTCTGTTTTTATTTTCTGTCCTGTTTCTTTTGCTAAATACTCATCATAGAGCTGGACGACTTGTATATCTAATGCTGCCTTTTTTCGCAATTCATCAATACTATTCTTGACAAGATTTGCGATTTGATCCTTCCTATCAGTTTCCATCTGTTCCACTCGTATGAGTGATTCTGAACTACCAGAGCTGCAGTTGACGATTTTGAAACGAGATAATAGGTTGTTAATATTAGTTTTGATATCGTTGACCTTTTTTTCTGACTCGTTCTTGGCAAGCATGATGTCGTTAGCTATTAGCTTCTTGAGTTTGTTCAGTTGAATGTCTCCTCCATCATCAATATCTTCTGCACTAATGATTTCCTTCATTGGTTCCATAATCCAAAAGGTTCACGAATGAATTTTTATGGTATGATGGATGACATGAGCATTCGGAATGCAATACCTGATCAATCAAACTATTGACAGGTCCACATTCAGTTCGATCCCAATGATACGGAATTGATGTGATAATCGATCCCACGTGGGGAACTTCTTGATAAAAAACAACCTATTTCATAGGATAAGATACATAGGTACCATAATGATTGAGAAACATTCAAGACTTGTCTCTCCATGATGAAGGTTTGGATATTTTTCTTGATCCTATTTGGCTTATTTGGAAGGATATTGCCTTCAAGGAGTTGGAAAGTCTGTAGCCAATATTTGATTGGAATAATTCAG
The DNA here is from genome assembly GCA_963576655.1 of Gastrophysa polygoni. NCBI lineage: Eukaryota > Metazoa > Arthropoda > Insecta > Coleoptera > Chrysomelidae > Gastrophysa > Gastrophysa polygoni. Next base: position 31,022,915 of record OY755083.1, read on the forward strand.
CTTGTATATATGTGAGTTCTATTAACTACATTTTGGAGCTACAGGGGGTTGAATGTTATGATCTGACAATAGTTTCTTAACGATATGCATGAAATATCTGGAGGAAATTGAATACGTATACATATGAATATGACATGAACTTCAGGATATTATACAGAGATTCAGTCAAAAAAGTTCAAATAAATTCAGTAGTATTCAGTAGAATAGTGATTTTGGCAGTGGACACAGGCAACACTGATGACAAATCTGGAAGGAACAATACGTGCGGAACAAATGTTACACAAAATAGTGTTTCGGCGCGAAAAAAAATGGGGCATTCGCTATTACTTCAGCAATGCCTTCTGGTCACTGACAGCAGCAAAATGATCTTTATGGATACTGGAAATTTGAAATTCGTTATTATAGAACATTATTTGAGGCACACCACAAGAGCGTTATGTTCATTATATTCATAATTGTCAAAATATGATCATACAACCGGCGAACAAATTATGATAATATGTTCAACTGAGCAGCAAAGAAGACTGACTGCCTTCTTCCAGAGTTTTCACCATCTTCAGCAGTCGATCTAGTACTTTGATGCTCAATGAAATATCTGACTATTTTCATATCTTCAGTAATTTATTGAGGGCTGACTCTCCAAGTATGTGACGAGAGGAAATGATTCCTAATCAATACAAAATTTTCCATAGTAACTGAGCAATGTTACAGTGCTGCCCATATCGTTTTTTTTTTTCAATGTTATGGAGTTCGGAATGAAAAACTATCGTCGAAGGTTAATTGTAGATCCTCAATTTTCTTCTGATTTTCTAATTTTCTGACACATTTCTTCCCAGAAATTCTAGCTTGTTTTTGTCTGGTGATTTTTTATAGAATATCGCAGAAGTTTCATGGAATAATTTTTCTGTCTCATGATTTTTTCAAGATTTTTCTCCAAAATATGTTTTGATTCTCAATTCCCAGGTACTTTTTTGAAAACATTTTCCTGCAGAAATCACAGTCTGAATTCTTCCCTCATTTTCTTTCCGGATTGTCCCAGGATTTCATTATTTTCTCTTCCATTATTCCATGATTATTATTACAAATTCCATGACTAGTGATGTACAATCTGATGTTATTCTCATACAGAGGTACAATAAAAACTGCTTGATGGAACAGTCGAAGCGGTGGATATACAGTGTCTTCAGAAAAGCCATTCCATGAATAGAATAGAATAGAATAGAATATTTATTTCACCAAGTTACAAATGCTATGTTTTTGGCAGGTCAGATACAATGAGCATGTTAAAATGTTGTACATAAAAAAAAACACATTAAAATGTATTTCATGAAAAAAACACGTTGAGAGTAGTACAATAAAGTCATATATACAAATACAATAGATCTAGTAAAAGAACAGACTGATATCAGTGACATATAGTTATATATCTCATTAGGCTACGTCAGCTACATGCTCTCTTAAATTTTATTCAGGCAAATGCTTTCATTGGAAATATTGGTGTCGTGTGAACATGATAATTATCTTTTCTGACGGTGGCATATCAAAAAAAAACTCGATCACTTCCACAGAGTCGCAACATCAGATTTTCAGAATTTGAGTCATTTTGTACGTCATATAATGTGCCAATGACAGTGTGGAATTATTTTTTATATGACTCTCACTGAATGCATTTATTATATAGTCAATAGAAGGCTCTCGTCGAGTCGAGTGTCGAGTTGATCCTGTTTTGTAGCTCTTGCAATTTTCGTCTATAAAACCTTGTTATATAGACTGAAGATCAGGAAGTTTAGTACCAATATAAGCATCGAGAAAAAGTGAATGAAACAAACTATAAATCTGCATACATAGAAGTGCGCGAAAGCAATTACAGCAATAAAACGGTTATTGTTGAGTGCTCTATCTGATATAAATAATATCAATATGGAACAAAAACCAGATAGACTGATAAAAACCATCGAAGAGATTAAATCCGAAGTACACTCCATGAAAACCACTGTCGAAGAAATCAAGAAGGAGAACGTTTTTTTAAATGAAAAGGTCATTGAACTTGAAGGCAAAATAAATATATTGAAGAGGAACCAAAATGAAAATGATGTGATAATGTATGGACTACCAGAAATTGAACACGAAGACATCGAATTTGTTATTGAAGCATTCACGGCTGTCATCAATAACACACTGAATGTTAAGATCGAGAAATTTGAAATAACGGATATACCCAGTAAACATATACCTCTCTGCGATATCGCTCTAGTGCCTATAAATATCACATTGTCATTCAAAATTTCACTTCTTAGAAATATATTACAGAGGTCTCACGAATGAGATAAGTGATGAACATTGTAAATTAATTTGTAACTCTCGTTCATTGCTCAACGAAATCAAAATCTGACTCATCATATGATGTAAATCTAACTATGTATTTAATGTTATATGAGATGTAGAATATCGACAAGAAAGTGAATATAATTTTTAATAATAGGTGCATGACAATGAGATCTCTATGAGACCAGAGAGCTAAGAAAAACTCGAAGCAAAAGATGCCTGCTCCATGCGTATAAGGCTCTAAAAACTATACATACACAAATTTCTGAATTAAATGATTAGGTTTTTTATACACACTATCCGTATATAGACCAATTTCAACTGTTCGTCAGAAATATTTCGATCGATTAGTCATGGCCATTATTCGAAATGTTGTGTGTACATGGTGGGACATCAGTTTTTCGATACGTTTTTGTGTGGTTTTGTGGTATTAAAATGGTAATAATTTTATTCACGTTCAAGATCTTATTTGAGAAATATTTTTTTTTTCTAGAGGCCCATTTCAATAAAGTATTTTATAATAACATATAATAACAAATGAGCAAACGTTTGCCACCTCTGCGGATTTTCTGAAAATCGTGGCCACCTAGTTTCACTACAACCGGTCGTTTCTTCTCATCCTCTTTGGCTCCCATCCTATATATATACAACCGGTCGTTTCTTCTCATCCTCTTTGGCTCCCATCCTATATATATAGGATGGGATCCTACGACCGGTTGTAGTGAGACTCACTTCCATATTGAAGAAAATTGAGATTTTAAAGAATGCAAGAAAATTCAAAAAGACAATGTACGCAATATCTGGAAACTTCACCGAGAAAGTCTTAGAACAGAGAAAAACATTGATGCCGTTTTTCAAAAAAGCTAGAAATTCTGGAAAAAAAGCCCATCTGAAGCAAAATTATCTAATCATTGATAATCAAAAGTACACGGTGGATACGATTGGAAGTAGCGAGGATGTTCAGAGTGGAGTATTAACCAAGGAATCTGCAGGGATATTGTCCCAAGGATCGACTGCCCTAAACAGAAACAAAAACTACCCTTTGAGAAACCACTCGAGGAAGCCCTAGGAAAGAGCTTCATGTACAAAACAAAATCTAACAATAATGCACCAGAATATTCGGAGTGTCAGAAACAAGTTACTAGAACTGAGTGAATACGCAAATAATCACCCCTTAGAAATAGATTTTATCTGTCTGTCGGAAACATGGTTAGAAGATGGCGGAGAAAATTCAATACAATGCGGTAACTTTGTTATGTGTAGTAATTAAAACAGGCTAGTGCTGAAACACGGAGGAACTAGTATTTTTGCAAATAAGAAGGTTAAATGTCAATCCATTGATAAATTCAAAAATCTTGCAATTGAAAAATATATTGAATTTTGTATAGTTGAACATAAAAAATGCATTATTATCTCTTTGTACCGTGCACCTACTGGTAATTTTGTCTTCATCACAAATATTGAAATATTATTGACTAATCTTTCAAAAAAATCCGATACCAATATAATTCTTTGTGGAGATTTCAATATAAACTTCTTAGTTGAGTCTCGGGAACAAACTACGCTGATCGCATTATTGGATACATTTAGTTTGAATCAGACAATTCACATACCTACAAGGGTACAAGAATTCAGTCAGACTTGCATTGACAAAATATTTACCATTATGGAATATCTCAGTGCAACGGTGAGAGAGTCTGGTCTTTCAGACCACTCAGAACAAACAATTGTTGTCAATCATGATATAAACTCAGAACATTTTATATATAGAAGAATATATTCTGGCAAGAACATAACAAACTTCAATAACTGTCAGCTGAAGAATTAACTCATTTCAATTTCCGTAAACCGTCAATCTGTTTAGATGAGAAATTTTCAAAATTAATCGACAGCTGTAGCGACATATTTGAAAAAAACTTTCCGTTGAAGAAACTCAATATTACACATAACAGTTGGTGCACACCAGGAATGAAAATCGCTTGTAAGAATAAACGATCATATTTGTCGATAGTAAAAGAGATGAAAATGAATCACTGTCTGGGCAGGGATATTTTCATAGGTTATGTTAGCAAATATTGCACAGTTTTGAAAAAAGTTGTTAGAGCTGCAAAAAGAAAATCGTGTGAAAAAGAAATATTGCAAAGTGATAACAAAATGAAAACGATGTGGAAGATCGTGAAAAATGAAACCGGGAAAGAAAGAAATGTAATAGTTGATGAAATGGTATTGAATATACAGGGTGAGCAAATAGAAGATAAAGCAAATATAGCGAACTGTTTCAATACATTTTTTCTGAATGTGGTAGAAACCAATGAGGTGGATGATGAGAGTCGAGTAAAAATCATTAGCTACTTAGGTAACCACTCTCTTAGAAACAATGCAGACTTTGTTATAAATGAAACCACTTCTGATGAAGTAATTGAGACATGCATGAGTCTAAAGAACAAATATTCAAGTAGTTGGGATAAAATATCTGCAGTCTTCCTTAAAAAAATTATAACAAATTTATCCGACCTCCTAGCATACTTGATAAATGAATCATTTCGCTGTGGAATATTCCTCCATATTCTGAAATTCTCCGAACTGATTCCCATTCTGAAGGATAGGGACAAAAAGAACCCAAACAACTATAGGCCAATATCTCTTATTTCTGTAATTGCAAAATTGGTTCAAAAAACTATGTACAAACGCCTGAATAAATTCATAATAGACTCGAAAATTCTTTGCGAAAATCAGCATGGCTTTATGACGGGAGGGTCAACAAACTCGGCCATGTTTTCAATAACTGAAGAAATAATAACAAGCATGGATCAAAATCTTTCTGTGATGGGTTTATCATGTGATTTTCGCAAGGCTTTCGACAGTGTCAACTTTGAGGTAATCTTACAGAAACTAGAGCATTATGGAATAAGAAATATTGGACTAAATTGGTTTGGATCATATCTCGTTGGGAGATGTCAGCGTGTGAAGGTGATGTTTTGAATGCACAGTTTCCGAATGGGGAACTACATTATCAGGAGTGCCACAGGGATCTGTCCTGGGGCCTCTATTATTTCTACTATACATAAATGACCTCTCAGCGAACGTTCCACAAGCTAGGACTACATTATTCGCAGACGATTCCTTCATGATTATCAAGGATAGAAATGTTGGAGCAATAACTGAGAAATTACATGGCACTATCATGCAAATAGAGGATTGGTGGCGCAAAGTTGGTCAAATAAAAATAAATTACGAGAAAACAAAATGCATCCCGTTCGGTCGGAGGACAAGCATAGACAATTTTCAAAATTTTGACAATGGGGTGTCATTTGTAACAAATTTAAAATCTCTGGGTTATATATTGGATACATCACTGAATTGGCATGAACATGCAAATATACTCAGCAAAAAACTACGAACCACCTGTTTCTGTTTACGAATCCTTAGACTAAAGAATATTGAAATCAATATCTTCCAGCCCATTTAGTCACCAGTTTCACTTCTTTATATTTTCTCACATTCTCTATGGTTTTGCCATATGGTGCGTTATTGCACTTTGTTTTCTCAATTCCGTATTGAGATCTATACAGTTGCCACGTGCTTTCCTCTAATATACAAAACGAGTGCCCTTAAGCACGAGCAAGAAGATTGCTCGGTACTCAGTAGGGTATAGGGTGAGTTCACAAAAAAAAATGAATATTTAGGGTAGGGCGCCACCAACTTATGGCGGGCGAGTTTAAGTCGGAAAACTCCCTTGATCTTGATAAGGCCCCGTCCTCTACACCGTTAAGAAAAACAAAGTTTTATTTTCGTTTCAACCACTCAAGAAAACAGATAGTAATTTTCCCCGAAATTTATATAATTTTATTCAAATCGTCATCATCATGAAGACAAACAAGGGTCCGTTGATATCATCGAATGTACTTATCACTCGTAATGTAGATATTATGAATCCATGAAGTGTACTGAATAAAATACCCCCTGTGTGTACACGCAGAGTTCACAATTATAACCGTCTTGGTATAACACTGAACTAAATTATAACTAAAGTACGTATTGGAGTGGCGAAATAATAGATCTCATTCAAATTATAGATAATGACGATAATGGTATGATACTGATGGTAACAATGATATAAAGCAGAACCCGGTATAATAATATATGGATAGATGGGATGAATAATCGATACTAAAACATGCAGCTTATCTGTAGGTGGTGATGATGCGACAGTATCACTCCGGGTCCTCTAATATGTCCTCCAACTTCCTGAAGATTACATAACAGCAGCGACAGCAAGCACTTCAAGCGACCAATTTCAGCTCATCAGCGTAGCCAGTATAGTGATGACGTGAATGACGAGTGATGATGCAATCAATCGTGATGATGAAATGAACCTGGATGATGTAATGACTCAAGCGGCGAACAAGGATGATACACCAACAGTAACAAAGACCCTAAAAGCATTATGCAATGAATATTGGGGTAACTCACCAGAAAGCGGCACATTTTACCTCATACGATGTTCGAGGGAAACTATATGTGGTATGTTGAAGCACAGGGTTAGGCACGAACCATGTGCCGGTAACCAAACGAATCCTTCCGTAGAAGAGCAATTAGCAATTTTCTCAATATCACCAACGTGAAAAACGATAAGAAATGCTATATCGCAAATGAAAATAAGGCCGAAATATCCCAAAATGTTGGATGAATGACTGATATTTCCGAGTTTATTCGACCTGACTCGACGAAGTCTGATCACACCTTGGTACTACCTCATACATGAAAATAATATACGAATCAGCGACGTAATTTCTTCGATTTAATTCCTTCCTCTATCGATTAATGAATGAATATAAAACTAGCAATGTACTAATACGTAATTCTTTAACAACTACCTAATAAGTACGGGTAACGATCTCCACCAATCAATACTGACACCCATACCAGACCCAATTGAATGACGAAAAGAATAAACACCGTTACACAGTGCTAGTCAAAAGTCCCCTCCCCCCCTCGTATCTTTTGAACGGGTATACTTATAATAATGAAATTTGGAGGGTGGAAATAAACGGATGTAGGCTTCTCACCTGGTCATAACAGGTGACACAATAGTCATAAATGACGTCACAAGGCCACTGTGACCAAAAATTTTGAATGGGACCCTATAACAAGTGACAGCTCGTTTGAAAGGTTTTGAAAATACCTATTTAGTCATACCAATTTTGTTCGGGTTCCGGCTGATTTTGATTGATAAATTGAAGAAATACGAAAATTTTAGTTTCGCATTTAATTGATAAAGATTTTAAAGTACGCCTCTGGTTAATTGAATTCTCTACTTGTCAAAAGTGTTTATACCTTGAAAATTCACCTAAGCTATCGTTTCACGAGACGTTCAAGTGTTTACATAGGCAAAATGGTACGTACTGTAGTCGACAAAGTAGCAGCTATCTTAATAATTGGTGAATGTAATAGAAACAATTTCTATGCAGCGGAACGACTGTTTAATGAGAGATACCCCGATCGCCCTATATCGAGGGTTTATTTGAGGGAGCTTCTTGAAGCATCAGGTAGTGTTCAAGATGCCAAACGATCTGGTCGACCAACAATCAGTGATGACAAAAAAATGATATAATTGGAGAAATGGTAGTAAACCCTACTTCTTCCACAGCCCAAGTTGCGTCTATCTGTGAAGTCAATCTGAATGTTCATATGCGAATTGAATAAGGTATGATTGCAAATAAAAAAAAAGAGAAATACCGGAGATCGAAATTCGCCAAGCCTTTGACCTACCTGGAAACTCTAGGGTAGCCAATCTTCTAGTTCGTGCCTGGGGAAGGGTTGCAACCACCCATTCAATAGTTCAGTGGACTGTATTCCGGGGATTCTCAGTAGAATATAGCGTTTTGCGGGTTTCACACACTTTCGCGAGAGACGATTTTTAACGGTCGAGACGAGACGAGAGTTGAGTTGATTCTCTCTCTCCCTTGTCTTCTCGGTCGATCGAAAAGGTTGACGAATTTTGATACGAGGGAGGAAGCATATTATGGTCATGATACGGGAATTCGACTTGAAGAGTATTCTCAGTGGATAATGAAAGCGAATAAATACTAGAAAATAATATTATAACTCAATCTATGAAAAACTATATTAAAACACCAAACTAAATTAACGTGGGACGTTAACATTTCCGCCCACCAAAATACAGTGTATTTTAGATGGATGAAGGAAGAGGACATAATTTGACCAGTGATCGCTGAAGGAGGCCCTGATTCGTACGAATGGTAGCGACTCTTACAATACCGTCCGGGCCAGGGTGCGTTTTGACTACGCGGCCTAAACGCCATTGCATGGGGGGAGATAGTTCATTTTTCAGTAGAACCAGGTCACCTACTTTCAAATTTTGACCACCCTTCAACCATTTATGTCGTTGTTGCAATGTGTGCAAATATTCGGCATTCCACCTTTTCCAAATATCTTGGCTGAATTTTTGAACAAGTTGCCATCGGTTGAGTAGCCCGATTTTCAAATGGGACAGATCAGGATCGGGAACACATGTTAGCGGTTCTAATGTGAGGAAGTGACCAGGAGTCAAAACCGAAATGTCGTTCGGATCGGAGCTCAGAGGACACAGCGGCCGAGAGTTGAGAATAGCTTCAATTTGTACTAGGAGCGTATAGAATTCTTCGTAAGTGAGAATTTGCGTTCCAAGTACTCTATAAACGTGTGACTTCACGGCCCTGATTCCGGCTTCACTCAATCCATTGAAATGGGGGGAAGCAGGTGCGGTGAAAGAGAATTTGATTCTTTCCTGCTCTGATGCACCTCTCATATAATCTGATAAAACTCGACTAGCCCCAATAAAATTTGTTCCACAATCAGAGAATATTTGAGTGCAGCGACCTCTACGACTCACAAACCGTCGTAGTGCTGCTAAAAATGCTTCACTTGATAAACTGGACGCTAATTCTAAGTGGATGGCCTTAGTGGCGAAACACACAAAAAGACAGATATAGGCCTTCTGAGATTTGACCCCGCGATTTTTTCCGAGAGTCACATTGAAAGGACCCCCATAGTCGACACCCACACACTGGAATGGCTTCAACTGACTCACTCTCAGGGCGGGTAAATTTCCCATGAACGGTTCAAGTGGTGACGGATTGACTTCGAAACATCTCAAACACTTCGAAAGAACATGGCGAATTGCTCGTTTTGGGGATAAAACCCAAAAATTTTGAGAAAGTAAATGATGCGTAGTCTGGAGGCCAGGGTGAAGATTGTCACGATGAATACTTTCAATGAGGAGTGTGGTTAAACGCGTATCACGAGGCAGGAGAGCCGGATGTCTATTTTCGTAAGCAAGTCCCGAGTGATGAAGACGACCGCCCACCCTGAGAACCCCATCCTCTCCTAGGAACGGATTCAATTTCCGGAATGATTTGGGGAGGTTACCCTTTCGCTCAAGGAGACAGATTTCGTTCCGGAAAGAAGTGTTCTGTACTCTCTTGACTAGCAGGAGAAGGGCTTCATGAAGTTCTTCCTTCGTGATGGGTGAGGGAGTTTCGCAACAGTGCGATTCACACAATTTGATGAATCTCAAACAATAAACCATTATGCGCTTGATTTTATCCAAGGACGAGAATCGATTGAGTAGACCATCAATGGCTTCCAATTCCATGACAGATACGAGCGAAATCATCTTCTCTTCTAGAAGCGAGGGAGGAATGAGAGATGGTTGATGGGATTCGTGCGGCCAATCGTTTGAAGGAAGTTTGAGACAGTGAGGACCCGAAAACCACAGAGAGTTATTCAATAAAGCTGAAGGCAAGAGACCTCGAGAAGCACAATCTGCTGGATTATCCTCCGAACGGACATAATGCCAATAGCTAGGAGACACTCGTTCTTGTATGGAGCTCACCCTATTGCCAACGAAAGTTTGCCACCGATGCGGAGATGATTTTATCCAAGTTAGTGCTACCATCGAATCTATCCAAGCATAAATTCCATCGAATGATAATTTTCCGGAGTAGGTTTTCATAACGAAGTCCATCAAACTCGACAGAAGAACAGCACCACAGAGTTCCAAACGTGGGATGGAGATCTTTTCTAATGGAGCGACTTTGGATTTTCCACTGATCAACTGAACCGTGACTTCACCGTTAGAATGGAGAAATCTCAAGTAAACGACAGCTGCATATCCCTTTTCAGAACTGTCGGAAAATCCGTGAATTTCACAGGAGGTATAGGGGCCTGAAAGATGTCTTGGTATCTGGATGCTTGAAATGAGGGGCAATTCATTCTTATATTGGGTCCATTTATCTACGACGATTTGGGGTGGAGATTCGTCCCAATCTAAACCTATACTCCAAAGATATTGGATCAGATGTTTTGCCAAGAATAAAAGAGGGGACAGAAATCCTAAAGGGTCAAAAATTCGAGCGATTTCGGAGAGAATCGCTCTTTTTGTACACACCCAATCCAGAGGTGCCACTTCATAAGAGAAGAAATCTAATGTAGGGTGCCATTTCAGGCCTAAAATTTTCATAACACTATCGTGACTATCGAACGACCGAGTAGTTTGTTGGCAGTCCGAAGGGGTGAAATCTTCGAGGAGAACATGATTATTGCTAGCCCATTTTCGTAGTAGAAAACCCCCTTTCCCGAGGAGACCAATGAGCTGAGACTGTAAGGTTTTTGCATCATCCAACGTTGGGGAGCCGACTACAATATCATCCAAATAAGTATCAGTTTCAAGAGTTTTTGCGGCAAGTGGAAAATTATGACGTTCATCGTGAGCTAATTGGTTCGAATGGCTGAAAAGGGGGCCGAAGATACGCCAAAGGTAACGGTTTTCAGTCGGAAATCTTGGATGGGATCGGTTGGAGAGAATCTCCAAAGAATACGCTGATAATCCTGATGATCTTCTTGAATGAGAATTTGTCGATACCTCTGTTTGATATCAGCGGTGAACACAAATGGATGGATTCGAAAATTCAAAAGAAGTGCCAAAATATCCTTTTGGAGACTATGGCCGACTAACAATGTATCATTTAAAGATATTCCTTGAGGAGACCTAGCGGAAGCATCAAACACAACCCACAATCGTGTGGTAGTGCTGTGCGGGTTGATGACACAGTGATGAGGAATGTAATATATTCTGTTGAAGCTACGAGGGTTTTCTACCGCTTTCATATGATGATTTTCGAGATAGTCTCTGAGACACTTGGAGTATTCTAGATGAAGAGCGGGATCGCGCAACAGACGGCGTTCTAACGAATGAAACCGACGAAGAGCTTGATTTCGAGTATCAGAGAAGAACGGCTCGGTTTCTTTGAATGGGAGAGAAACAATATATCGCCCTGAAGAGTCTCGGGAGTGAGTTTTGAGAAAGGTATTTTCGCATTGAATTTCCTCTGGTGAGAGATGGCTACGTTGTGGGATATCTTCAAGCATCCAGAACTTTCTCAGTGTATCCTCGAGAGGAATGTCACAAGAAGTGAAGAAATTCTGGACGGAATTCGTAGTTATTTTGGTTCTTCCCATAACCACCCAGCCCAAATGAGTATTCAGAGCGAAAGGTTTATCGGTATTTCCGGTTAATTTTCCATCTTTTATGAGAGAGGGGAAAATGTCTGCACCGAGGAGCATATCTATAGGACCAGGAATATTAAAATGTGGGTCAGCGAGTTTGATGTGAGATAAATGAGACCATTCGTCGATAGAGAAATTGAGTGCAGGTATATCCGAACATAGCTTCGGTAAAATGGCTGCTTCAAGAGTAAAAATGGGTTCCATGAGACCAACAGGTCTGAGCGTACATGTTATAGAGTCGGTAGCGCGGGAGGACATATTACCTAGGCCATTGATGGTGAGTGGCATCCTGGATTTTGGTAGGCCTAGTCTGTTAGCACATTTCGCAGTAATAAAGCTGGCCTGGCTAGCAGAGTCCAACATTATTCGCAATTTTTGAAAAGTTCCCCAAATATCACAAACTTCAACTTCAGCTGTCGAAAGCAAAACTGTAGAGGAAGAAGGTAATAAATTTGCCAAAGAATCAATTGTATGAGTGACAACATCGATAGAATTTCTTTCCAGGGAATGGTTTGAGGGGTTGCTCGCTGACTGAGCCAAAGACTGTGAGGTTGACGGAGGATTATCGAAATGTAATAGGGTATGATGTGATGAGGCATTACAAACTCGGCAACAGTTTTTAGAACTACAGTTTCTTGCGGTATGTTTAGTGCCTTAGCAATTAATGCACCATCGATTCTGTTTCATCAACTCATACCTATCCTTTGGAGATTTAGCTGTGAAGATTGGGCATTTATAAATTGTATGAGGTGCTGGGCATAAAGGACATTTCGAAATACTAGTATTAGTCATCAGAGACGAGGAATACTGCGAAGTTGAGTGGGCGGAAACTTGTGGTTTCTTGTTATTACTGACAGAGACTAATTTCGGTTTACCAGAATTGAGTGAATTGAATGCAATACATTGTTCATTCAAAAAGTCATAGAGAGCAGTGTAAGTTGGAACTTCCGTCGAGGCGTGTTCTAACTCAAAACGTTTCAAACTCTCTGAATGGAGCTTTTTACTCAGAGTTTGAAATAAAATGAAATCCCAGCTTTGTACAGGAAATTTCAAATTTTCCAATGCCACGTGGAGAGTCACACGAAAGCTTTGGAGCATTTGAGATTTCTTCCCAATAACTATTAGCTAATAGTCTTTCATTCTGGAACCGGGATAATAAATTATCATAAGCGATCTGATAGTTCTCACCACTGAGCATGATATTTTTCACAGAACTGAGTGCGTCTTCTGTCAACACTGATGATAGATATTGAAATCTCTCAACATTCGTTAGAGATGCATTGGAGTGAATGAGAGAATTATAGAGACTAATGAATGTGGGCCAGGCCTTCAAATTTCCATTGAATACGGGTACATTTATTTTTGGGAATCTAACATTCGAAGCTCTTTGTGTAGTGGACGGAAGCTCAACCACTGGCGCCTCGAACAGATCGAAGTGAATTCCTTTGATTCGATAATAATTTTTGTCAACCTGTTGACGAAAGACGTGTTCAGGTTGTAAATCTGCGTCATCTTGCGTTGAGACTATTTGGATAACTGAGTTATGTTGTTCATTGAAATCTTCATAAATAGCGTCTATATAGGTACATCTGATTCTCAAACTGGTTTGGAAAGATTGGTCATCAATTGCTGATAAAGCTATCTGATGAAGTTCTTCGATTCGGTCAGCTGCAATATCCCGAGAAGCCCGAAACTGTTTGAGTTGTTTGAGCGACATAATTCATAATAGAATATATATCAAAGGTGAACAAGGGATGAGTGAAGATGATCAAACTCGGAATCAGCGTAAATCTTGAATGACCCCGGTAAAGAGGATTTCCACAAAAACAAACTACAGCACCCACAATGAACAGCTTGTGACCTCTTAATTACTTCGAGACTAGTTATGGGTAGTTTTTAGAGAGCAAAAAAAACCGATAAAAACTATCTCTGGCGATTGTTATATGAAATTGTTTGAAATTATCGAGTTAAAGACTTCGAACTTTCTAATTCCACTGAGAATAAACATGATTCAGAATATCCGATTCGAATGGACCAAATGAATGTTCGTATGCGAATTGAATAAGGTATGATTGCAAATAAAAAAAAAAGAGAAATACCGGAGATCGAAATTCGCCAAGCCTTTGACCTACCTGGAAACTCTAGGGTAGCCAATCTTCTAGTTCGTGCCTGGGGAAGGGTTGCAACCACCCATTCAATAGTTCAGTGGACTGTATTCCGGGGATTCTCAGTAGAATATAGCGTTCCGCGGATTTCACACACTTTTGCGAGAGACGATTTTTAACGGTCGAGACGAGACGAGAGTTGAGTTGATTCTCTCTCTCCCTTGTCTTCTCGGTCGATCGAAAATGTTGACAAATTTTGATACGAGGGAGGGAGCATATTATGGTCATGATACGGGAATTCGACTTGAAGAGTATTCTCAGTGGATAATGAAAGCGAATAAATACTAGAAAATAATATTATGACTTAATCTATGAAAAACTATATTAAAACACCAAACTAAATTAACGTGGGACGTTAACACAGTCAAAGGACAGTACATAGGGTGTTGGCTAAGAACGAATTTCATCCATACAAATTAAAAATGGTGCACCAACTTTCAGATGATGACCCCAACCGAAGACTAGAATTCTGTGAAACTATGTCCAATAAAATGAACCAACAACCAGGCCACATACAGACAATTCGTTCCAGTGACGAAAGTACTTCCTTTCTCAATGGAAATGTTACACAATGGAGTGACACAAATCCTCACATCTTTGGGCCTCTTTCTCTCAATGCTAACTTAACCGGTGAATTGTATCTGGAGATGTTACAAAATGATATTGAGGCGTCAATTCTTGAAATTCTAGAAGATAATCTAGATGAATTCGACAACTTGGAAATAACGTTTCAACAAGATGGTGCTCCTGCACACTATTACGGTGCAGTAAGACGTTACCTAGATGAAGAATATCGTGGTAGATGGATTGGACGACGAGGTTCGATCGAATGGCCAGCTCGGTCACCGGACCTTACATCATTAGATTTTTTTCTATGGGGGTACTTGAAATCTGAGGTTTACGCTACAGCACCTGACAGTATTGCCATTCTGAAACAACGAATTTTTGAAGAATGTAGGGCAATTTGCGCTGACACACTGGGACGAGTACGCCAAGAGTTCAGCAATAGGATGCATTTCTGCCAGGAAGTAGATGGAGCACATTTTGAACACTTATTATGAGAACTGGTTCTTAAATCTTTAATAATTGAATGCGAAACTATAATTTTCGTATTTCTTCAATTTATCAATCAAAATCAGCCAAAACCCAACCCAAACAAAATTGGTATGACTGAATAGGTATTTTCAATACCTTTCAAACGAGCTGTCACTTGCCATAGGGTCCCATTCAAAATTAGTGGTCACAGTGGCCTTGTGACGTCATTTATGACTATTGCGTCACCTGTTATGACCAGTTGAGATGCCTACATCCGTTTATTTCCACCCTCCAAATTTTATTATTATGAGTATACCCGTTCAAAAGATACGAGGGGGGGAGGGGACTTTCGACTAGCACTGTATATTTCATTCAACCAGTCTGACTGTTAGAATTTCAAACACCTACATTGCCCAATTGCTCACATTGTTCTAGAGCTTCATAGTGGATAATATACTTTTGTTTGTCATAGAGCGGTGTTAATAATTTTGGTGATTCATACTTTGATGATGGTGGAACTAAATGTTCAGGGCACAATAGTAAATTTTTTTGTAGATCAAATAATGATTTGGGATAATGTAAATCAACTTCAAGAATATAACCAATTCCAGGGTTATTTCCTTCCTTGTAAATTTCCTCTGGAGAAACCCATTCGCAACCACTATGTGGGAGTTTGGATGTCATTGCTTTGCCAAATAAATTAACAACATCGAAATACATCAGATATGATGTAGGAACTACTGGTTTGTACCATTCATACCTATTATTTGCTTCTCCATACCTATTACTGCACTGTGAAATTCCACCTCTTATTCCTCTCTCGATGAATAAGGCCATGTCAGGATCTGTCAATAGTTCAATTTCAACCTTTGTTACCTTCAACATTGCATCAAAAGCGAAACCAGGTGTTGTATAATAATGCAATGCATCCAGTTCGTAGGTTTTCAAACACATCATTCTAAAATTCTCAAAAATATCAACAAGAAGCACTACGTCCGTTTTCAAATATAGTTCAGCATATTCCCTCAGATTATTGATATTGAATTCTCACCTCACAGTACAAGCATGATTATAATCATCATCTGGAATACCTTAATTTTCAATCAAACTATAAAATTCATTTTGTGGTAGTGAACATGTTTCATTCAATTTTTCCCAAGTACTCAGATAATCGAAGGAGAAAACACCTCTTTTCGTAATAAGATTGAATTCAAAATCGTCCGGATTGAATTTCCTGGTAATGATTTTCTGTTCATCATCAAGATAAGAGGATAAATTATCCAAACTACCCGACATGAATCCAGAAATCTCAACTGAATATTCGAACCTAAAACTTATTATGTGAATGAAATGTAGCGTTCTTTGTTCAGAGGTTTTAACCCCAAATTTCCTTCTATTCTCGTACAAAGTGATTTGATTATGAAATGTGCATCGTAACCTGATCAATTGTGCAGAACGACAGGAATGGTATGTGATTTTCGGTATAATCTGTTACAATGATTATATGCGGCTCCTCTATACTGCCAGTTGAATGACAATGTTCTATCACCTTATCGTTGGGAGAAGTGATCGATTTCCTACAAATGTGACAAGTATTGGTAAATATAAAATCATTTTGGTCGTCCAAAGTCATTTCTATGGGCTTTATATGTTTATGTATCTGCTGTACTTCTTGTGTAATCCGTTTCAATTGATCAACAAACCAATCCATACAATCTCGACCAGTATAGCATCTAAATTCCGATGCAATCCTTCCCTCATGATTTGATTTCAGGAAAAAAACAACACTGAATGGTTCATAACAAATTCCGAAACAAATGTGTGTTTCCTTTTTAATGATCCTATTTCGTCAGTACACATTCGATGTCTGCACAGGTTCTCTATTTTAGGAATCTCTGAATTTCCTAATGTTATTAGTCTCATCTGGCATTATTACTTTTGTCTCATTCAAATTCCTGCAATCAATCGAATGTTTTTGTGAATTGAATTCACTCTGGAAATGATTTGAAAATCTATCACATATCCATTTTTCATTCTTTACATTCTTTACTAACCGAGATAAATTTCTCATGTATGCAAAATGGTAGAATTTTTCATCATCGTCATCTGAATCGATGTCCAGAAAATCATTTCTGCTAGAGATCATTGATAAATTCAAGCGAGTAGGAAATTCGTGCTTACTCAAGAGTAGTGGTGAAATCTCTTGTTTCTCATCAACAATGGAAACGTTCATAGATATTACATTCAATAACACGAATTTGGGTAAATTTCTCAACTGAATGGGAAAACCAATAATTTCCTAATCTAGTACTCTACTGAAATGAGGATATATTTGAGACTCACATTATCCTCAGTAAGATAGAGAACACAAAAAACAGACCATAAGAAGCAATATTGATCATTATTCTTGATATTGATAACACTTCTCATATTCTTCATGAACGGCGGTACACCAGCATTACTTGGCCTTTATCTGTTTATATTAACTTTCAAGTTCAGAATTTTTAATAATGCCCATCCCAAATCACGTTCTTGAAACTCCTCCAATTCAATCAAAATTTTGTTCACTACATTCATATAAAACCAGTCTTTCAGATCAGTATTGAGATCAATTATATCACTCCTGGTAGCGAAGTGTTTTATAGAAGTTTCACCTGTCTGAGGTTCGATGAAAATACCATAAAAAATAGTGTTCGTTTCAATCATGAATGATCGCAATCGTTCCCTCATTTGAATAGGAGAACTCTTGAAGGCTCTTCGTAGGAATAATTCAGGGTCTTTGAATTTTATATTGATCATTATACCTGTTTTGATTCTTCCATTGAAACAGGATTCCTAATCCAATCCAAAACATGTTGTTTTTTCATTTCTTACTTCTCATTCGATTAGTTTTTTTTGTGGTGAACTCATTTCAAAGTGACGGTGCCATCAAAGGTGACTGCTGGAATGAAAAAATATCTCAATTCAGTCACCGTGTTGTTTTCATGTATATATGTCATTGTGTAGAGGGAGAAAATTGAGAAAACAAACTCCAGTAATAGTTGATGAAAAGAATGAATAAATACTCACCGATCAACAGTAGCGCAGGGTGTAGCGAATGACTCCAACAGCAGCAGATCAGAGGAGCGAGACTGATGACAAATCCAACAAAATCGACTGTTTATATACCCAAAACCTGATGTCAATAATCGTGCACATGCACTTCGTTATGACATTAGAAATGCAGATTCATGCGGAATTCATACACTTGTAACGTCTTCCCCTTCTTGGGAGGGTGTTACTAGAGTGGTGCTCAACGAGGTATGTCTATATCTAGGATAGACCGGGGTTGCCTCGAGCGCCAGTTGGATTATAGTGGTGAACTCCATTTTCTCCCAACCAGGATTTGTTGGGAGGCCTAGGTAGCAACACAGTCGAAGCGACGGTATGCCAGGGGTCGAAGGCCTTCTGGACTATGAAAAGATCACAAGGGGGTGAGGGCTTTAAGTTCACCCACTTGGTTTCACCCTGGTATACGGGTTGCTGCGGGTGTTTGGTTTATCACTCAGAACAAATAATCACAACTAAAATTCACACTTAAACAGGTTTATTCACTGGAAACAATAAACAGATCGAATTTATCTCTCACAATGATTATTATCATAACCAAGAAAATACGACCACGAGGAAATTTGGATGACAGAATATGTCGACAGGGGTCAGTCACAAGATAGCAAAATTCCACAGATCAAATAATCTCAGGGTAGATTATCCTAACCACATATATCTACTGGTGCAGTTCCCTATTAACTGGCCGCTGTCAAACGTCACGACAAATGTCACAACAACTGGGTTTCTACTGGAAAATTATTTGATCTATGAAGTTAATCTGCAGTTTGATAGAAAGATGAGAAAATGCAGTGAAATCAAAATGCAGTTAACTCACACTTGACTGGTAATATTCTTCACGAGTGAATATCGTCGGCAGAAAAAGCTCTGGCTCACACTTTCAACTTTGTGTAACACAAAAACGGGATGTAAATACAGGAAAAACTTCAAGCACCTCGATCACTTTTTATAACGGTTATACGAACTGAATCAAACGGTAAGAATCGGACTGAATCGAAAATCAATGAGTAAGACTGAGAATCAGAATTAGAATCAAGAATCGGAATCAGAATAATCACTGCCAATCGTATCCTCGGGCTTCTGGATCTTGCTACTTATACTCTTTTCAGGTTTGGCAAAAAACAGAGCGAGGTCGAGATTCTGATTGGTCGGGCTGGTCTGGCCTCGAGCTGACCATGATTTGTTTTCTCAAGGAAGAAGTGAACACTACTCGACCTTGGGTCTGGAAACTAGCGGTGGAAATCATTTTTCCTCAAAACCGGTAGTATCAAAGTGCTTGGCATTCCATGTTTGTGCTACTGAGCGAATTTGATTGCAAAATTACGAAGGATAACAAAGTTATGACCTAAACAATATCACATGGCCCTGAAATGTCTTTCCAGGTATGGAAACCATTCTAACTCTTTCCAAAATCATAAATACACTCTCCATAGGCAACAAGAAGTCTTAGTCTCTGGGTTGATCAGGATTTCCGGATGCAAAAATCATTGCAAGATGAATAAAGCAAGTAAACGGATAGCATACTGGACTTCTTATTTCCCAGGGCTCTGGACGGTTATTATGCAATCAAATCCTACCAATACTAATATCAAGAGTCTGAACATGATATGTGTGGAATCATTAGCCTGGTAGTGCTTTCAAAACGGAGGCAGGGGTGTCATGAAGTTGATTACCCTCAGCAGGGTGCAACAGGGCTAAACAAGGTTAGTCTGGGGTAGGGCTCTCTGGGGGGCTCATAATACTATTCAAAGGAGCTCCTTGATTCATGAATTTGTCAATCAAGTATACAGGGTGACTCTAAAATGGCCTCAACCTTATTTCCCGTATAAGGCTCGTACACCGAAGCCTAGTAATGAAGCTGGTGAGAAAACACTTCATTACACACTATTACTATGGAAATTTCCAACACATATGCAACTTTGTTGTTATCGCACCGATACCCGTTATTGCAATAATGCAAGAGCGTATATTCTTTCATCATGGATATTCGTGCTATCAGAATATTTCCATGGTATATAAGTCTCGCATTATTGCAGTGTATTGCATTCTTATTCAACCTTCAGATTCGAAGAGGTCTACTGTTCCGTGCACTATAGTTGTGTTTACTGAAGGCGAAGTTCATTTTTCAATCAAGGCGGCATTTGTGGTTATGAAGCAGCTTTTTCAGTATCTTTTTTTCTCTATCTCAGTATATGTGATCTTGTGGTGATGATGATGATTTTTCTGACAGATTCTTGACTATTTCTCTACTGATACAGATATGGTGTGAAAGATATGTCGATGAAGGGAGGAGACAAGATATTCCTAACATTGTCGTATTCACCAAGATGCACAACGCTGAAGCGGAAATTTGGAAATTTGCCTGTTCGCTATATGCGCACAAAAATAGAGATAGTGGAGGAGTTCAGACTGTTGGAGGAGGTAGTGAAGAAGTATCGATCCAATCTTATGGATCAAGAGATCGAGGATGTCGAGAGACGTGTGAATATGACGACGGCAATTGAAGGCAGCAGCAGTAGCAGCGGTGGCAGCAACAGCAGCACAAAACGAAGATTGTATCTGGAACAACCAAGCTTACAGGAGTTCGAGCAGGAGGAGGAGGAGGAAGAGGGAGAAGAAGATGAAGAAGGAGAGTCGACTAGTGATATGAATTTTCAACAGTCTTTTATTCAATAAATGTCGTGTTCGATACGTTTTTTTTTTCTGATAAATTAAAAAAGTCTATCAACATCAGGAAGTGGATTATATTGAACCAATCTATCATGTATAATCAACGCATAACGAGCAATGTTATTTAGAATATTTTTGTTTGTTTCCGAATCTAATCGAATGTCAACACTGCCCCCTTTGAGTGTCTCATTTTAATGACTGCAATCTATTACAAAAATGGGGGCTAATGATAGAAATTCTTGTGAAGTCAAACAAGGTTCAGCAATATCCTTATAGTAATAGCTTCATTGGAACTTGACAAACATCTCGTAGATGATAGTCCATTGATTTTTATTGAAATTAACATCCGGATTACCATAGAAAAATACCTCAGAATTCAAGTATAATTTGATATGAGTCAGATTGCAATGATCAAATTTCGAATTATCTGCAGTGATAGTATTTCTTGCATCTGTTTGGAAACCTACAATTACATATCTGGGCTGCTCCATTTGACTAACAGTCTTTGTTGTCCATGTATGGTTCATGGTATTTGAAAGGGTCGCATATTCGTGTAATTCCCAACTACGAAAAGCTACTCGCAGATCTCTTCCATCCTCGATGAACTTTAGTAAACGTAGTTCCTCCATATCCGATACTTGTACATGTGGAATTTTCCAAACGACTTACCCAAGGTGATTTTTGGTTTCTCGTCATTTTTGGTTGTTATCACTGTTTTATCTTCGGTGAGACTTCTGATTGATATGAGCTCTTGTTTCAAACTAACCATAATGGATTCGTAGTCTTCACACAATCCCAACAATAACCTCAGAGGGATACAAACAATAAAATCTCCTTCTGCATCAGTTATATTGGGTTTTTCTTCGTGATGCCATCCAGAATGATGGAATCGTCTCAGTTCACCTGGTGTATACGATATGAAATTCTTCATGGTTGTAGTAATCCTTGGATTCCTTACTCGATCTATTACAGTAACACCCAACTCGTATCTGATTTCATCAAATGAAAATGATATATCATTATTGATGAATTGAAGTGTTGTACTATGCTGATTCAATGTTTTGACCATTTTTCCTTCGATATACAAGAAACTTTGGGACGGTATTCGCATAAGGTCCATGAGTGTGTGCTTCAGAACTGATAATCGAACTATGTCCATACACTTTTTCACCTATATTGATGATGAAGATGATGTATAGTAGACACAGTTACACTTCAACCAAATTTTGTAGAGATCACTTTGAACATTCAATCTGAATCTCGACCAGACATTCTTCTTTTTTCTCATAATATAATCTTCGACCATAAAACAAATAGACCCGGCAACTCATTCATAAAACGCTCGGAAACATGTTGCAGACATCACAGGGTCGTTCGGGGAAAGTGCAGCGAGAGGGGTGTCCACGTGGACAAAATGGCAACAGCGCTCCACCGTTACAGATATCAATGCCAGTGGCGTGTACATTTACTTTCTTTGAAATTTCACTTACAAAAAAGTTGAGTCTTTTTTTTCAAATTAGTACTGATTAGTAATAATTAGATCATGTTGTTTATACTGCATCATGAGCAGGTTGAACCCAATGACATGTCAATAATTTGAGGTGGTGATTCACTATCATATTTCATGAGGAATAGTTGATATAAAATATTGAAACAAATCAAATAATCTTTATTGTCCACGATAAATAGAATCTCATTGAGACATATTTGAAAAACCACATAAAAATATAAAACTTGTTGAAACAATGAGCAATACAATGAATAGGTTTAAGTGTCAGTACTACTAGCACAGCAGAACTAAAAGAAACGCTCAAATACTGTCTGGCCATTAGTTGATCCGTAGGTTAATCAAGGAGGTGGTGTTTTGATATTTCTCAGCTTTATTGAGATTTTCTCTCCTCGTTTCTGAAAATGAAGAATATAATGATTTTTTCTATATATTCATGAGGAGGACACAGATTCATCACATCAATCACTTGTGGACAGATCACCTACAGAATATTTCCTGCAAAAAATATGAAAATTATCAAGAATTGAAACAATTGAATCATACATGCTGTCAAAATATAAAAGAAAATATGTATGGAGATCCTGATTCATATGAAGAAATTAATCAAATAAACCTCTTTCTTGGTTGAGTCACATCGAAGAGGTTGCGTTTACCTGCAACATCGGATCCAGTAGGTTACAAGGACTGTATACTTCTCTCAGAAGCAGTGTCAGTTTGAGGAGTTGAAGATGAAGGATCAACAGATTTTTCTTGATCCAAGAAGATCTCTTTTGATGTTATGCAAAATGGATGATATTAAAATTTATTAGTGGATTGTTCAAATAGATAAGAAGTAGAATCCAACCACATGCACCTCTATACGAAACTCAACAATATTTGAGATATTTTTAGAATGGAGTATTCTAGGATACCCTCTTTAAAATATTATAGTTTTGAGAAACTGCAGCAATCATCATCAATTCATATTTTAATTAAATTAACTTACCCTGCTTTCATGTCTAAAAATGTATTGGTCTGTGATACACTTTGTGTATGAGATGAGTTCGAGATTGATGGTTCAGAGCTGAAAAAAAAAATACTTTATGAAAACATTATCTAGTTGTAATTCGAAATTTTTTTATTGAAGGAACTGAAAACACACCTTTTCGAAACTTGACTATTTTATGGCACTAGATTCTTTTTAGAGGGAATAAATGACCAAATGAAACCTCTACATTTTTTTGTGCAAAAAACTAGCAGGCTACTTTTAGTACAACTAACTTTTTATAGGTCCAATAGATACCTCATTTGGATATCAACAAACTTAGTAAATTTTATTATAATCAGTTGTACATTTTTTGAAAAGTTATTTAAACACTCTGTATCTCGGAAAAGAGGATGTTTATATGAACTTTTGTTCATATTTTGTCTCACAAAAGTGACGTTAAGGTTCCGTGCAACATTATTAGAACACCCTGTATATGAAGAGTAATAGTACATTGTTTGCGAATTGACTTTATTCCTGGTGTTAGAAGAATCATCAAATATTTTTGATGAGCCAATTCTGGGAACTGCTGATGGATGAAGGAATTTAGTACCATCTGGTCTCACTATGACATCTTTTGAATGAAAGTGATCTGAACACATTTCAGGATTCTTCGGCAGAAGCTGATCTTCCTTGAAACCAACAATGGAAAACCAAGTTTTCCTCTGTTCTGGATCAACGGGAAATCTGAAGAAAATGATGTATTGCATGCTACAGAAATATTATTGTCAGATGATGTAATCAGGCAATGATAGAAATGCATAGTATCAGCGGGCAATATGACCGGGCGTCATAGGTCATAACGCCCTATGGCATTATGAGTGTGTTTATAGTATCCATATCCAAGGCATTACAATCAATCCTTGAGGATACAATCTTCTGCTGAACATATCGAATCTACTCCAGGAACATCGGTTATGAAGCAGAATAGTCATATTTCTGCACGATACCCAAAGAAGACTCCACCGGTGATGAATCCAGAGAAATCTGCGTCCTTGAGAATACAATCTTGTGCTGAGCATATGGAACCTACTCCGGAAACATCGGTTAGAGAGCAGAATGGTCCTATCCCTGCAACATACCCAAAAAAGGCTCAACCGGAAATGACTCCAGAGAAGGCGCCTTCAAATTCACGAGTTGTTTCCCAACACCATACTCCGAACCGCATTCTTCAGATATTCAGTCAAAAATTGCAGAAAGCATGTAATAATACTGCGTCAGATGTTCTTGACAGTGCCAATAGAAGAAAAGTCGTTCCACGTTTGAGACAGTCTACTTACGGAGAAGTCTTGACAACTCCTGAAGTTCTGAGGAAGCTTGAGGAAGCTGAGGAGAGTAAGAAAGTCAAAGGAAATGTGGCCAAGAAGCCTCGGAAGATGGAAAAGAGAAGAAAAAATTTAAATTCACTCCATCTGATACTGAAAGTGAGGAAGACATACATTCATTCGCAGAATATGAGAGAGACGACGAAGATTCACCACCGATCACGTTGATCAATGAAAAATCATCGAAAGAATTGAAATCTGTGGTTTATGGAGAGATGAAGTGGGACGACTTACAGGAAGACACTTTCATTCTAGCCAAATTCACTGGGATAGGCAAAAGCTCCATTCAATATAAATATGTTTGTGTGGTTCAAGATAATGATGAAGATGATGGTGAAACTGCCATTGTAGGGCTCAAGTCAATCGACAAAACCTGTTCTGACTTCTACATCAACGAGATGAACGTATCTTACATCACAATTGATGAAGTGGCTGCTATTCTTCCTAAACCCAGCACAAAATTTCTAGGACATTTTCGAAAAACAGTAGACATAACCTAATCAAACCTTTGTACTTACGAGTAAAATGAATCCATTTCTTGCAAAGTATTTTGTTTTGATATCCTTGGGGGAATTGTGAACATTAGTCAAATATCATCAGTTCAAGAACAAAATTACATCGGTTTTGTTCTATGTTCACAAATTCCCCATATAAAGTTAAACATGAATCATATTATGACATACACGATGTTTACGATTGCCCCAAAATTTCCAATGAAGTTTTTTTTTCTTGAGTAATTGTGAACATCTAATATTTTGATAAATTCTCTGACCTTATTCTTGCTATGCAAATCATATATACACAATCCTCCAAAAAAACTGCACCCAAAAAAATTATGAGATGAATATTCAACTCTAAATTTCAACAGACTTTGAAGTTTCTTTCGTGAAAATCGTTTACCAATACCCCAACTAGCCCTAATTTCCTGAATTTTCAATTTCAGATGTTAACTGTGTCAAGTGTTCTTTGGAACTGCTACACTGTTTCGCTTTTTTTCTATTTATAGTTGATGTTCTTGGAGTTGCTACTGCTGATGGGGGTTGGGGTGGTGGTACGAATGTTCATTATTATATATGAACACCATTTCTTCATAGAACTGCTTTCATGTATAATCTCACTGTTATGCGTTCACCATTGAAACTGACAAGATTACCATCCTGATCTACTATTTTGATGTGGATTTCATCAATGTAGTTTGTGTTGATTGGTAGATAGGTGAATTCAGAGGGCTTCTCAATGATTTTATAGCCCGGCTGTACGTTCGGTGCAAGCGTAAACAGAATGTGACCAGGCATACTGTTACGATATGAATTTATAACTAGGTTACATTCCATAGATATAGAGTTCACTAGTAGTATATAAATATAAGCATCTTGTTACCTAAATGGGGCTACACGATCGACAAAAACTAAAACGAAAACATGGGAACTCACAGAAATGATAAATAAGTGAGGTGGGGTGTAGTTACCTCCTTCATTTTAGTTTATTTGTGTGTGAATCCCCTGATCTGGAATCTAGGAAAGTATCTTAACAAGAAATTTTTTTTTTCAATGTGCAATACTACTGCCCCTAGTAACACTTTAGTAGTAATACACAGCCAACGGCTCTTCGTGGGTTCTCTGAGGGATAGTAACTGGGTTCAACTGAGGACACACAAATGTAGCCAGAACAATTGCATAATTTTATTGAAAATATTAATGAATTTCACTAAGCACCTGTTCAAGCATGAACGAAAGGAGAACAGATATTATAAACCTCATAGGCACCACACTCAAGGGAGATCTCTCTTGGGGATGGGGAATATTATTCAATTAATACAAAAATCATAGTACACTCATGGATATACAATTGGCCAGTAGTGTCTCTGTGTCGACATCCTAATTTGGTTGAATAAGAATGGCCAGTGAAGGTAGTCTGGGTAAGATAATCAACAGGGCATTATTGGTATTGTGATAAATAATTTGGTTCCCACTTAGCTGACTACGAGGACCGCGAATGCAGTCCTAGTCGCAATCAACAGCTCCAGAAAACAGGATACAGGTAGGTAACTGGTCTTTTCCTCACTCTTGGGTAGGACTTTGGAGGAGTCTCCAGGGTTATCTGCTCGACTTAGACCCAAGAAGGGGTTTGAAGACAGCTAACAGGTAGCAGGATAACAGCCCTACGTAGAAGGAAGCATCCATCAATATTTGATCCCCAGAACAACATTAACAAACATGGAAGTTCTTGAATAGCAATTTTAAGTTATGACCACTTACGTTGTTATGGCGTACTGGTTGAGAAACCAGTTGCAAGAAGGTGATGTTGGTTCTGCCGATGAAAATCCGAACTAGTCGATAATTGAAGGCGTAGTACACAGTAATGACGATATAGGTACTTGCCAACAAGAACAACTCTTCCATCTGAATACAGGTGACTTCGTTATCCCCCAAATTTGGGTAACTTTCTGAATCAGAATGATGAAGAGAAACCACGTGCACCGGTCAGAAACACTCTGGCAGGAAAAAGGACATATTGAATTCCGGAAACCAAAAATGACAGCCTCGATCGATTCTGGAATCGATCTAGAAGTCGATCAATACCAATAGCGTATCAAAAAAAAAAATATAAATAAATAATTGGTTGCCCCGAGATAGGGATTGCAGGAGGATGAAGGACATCCAGTATTTAACTACGTAGAAAGGTACAAACAGCTATAAAATGTTTCTGGACCTAACAGGAACGAAAAATCGACGAATCTATCCCTCACGGCGCTACTGATACTTGTAGTTCTGAGGCACATAAAGACAATTGCAGACATTCTCGACAGGTGAGCGGTTAACTTCACGCGCTGGCTCAAATGCACGGTAGGCGTAAAGTACCGAATTTCGCATGTCACTCTAAGATAACCTCAACACAACTCATTTTTCCTGTCACAACAACAAAACATTGATAACTTTACTGAAGCTAATCACTGAAAATATGCTGTACAGAATCCAGAACATGATCTGGGAGATAGCGGAAGGAACTGAACTGGGACTGACTCTTACTCACTTCACCAGTGCGAGCTACCATAATATCATCCGGACTCAACACTAAGTAAGGTGAAATGCACAATTGAATCTAAAATTCAATATAAGTTATTGACAAAGCAGGTGACTATAAATTCGAGAGCAGAGGTGTGCAGTACCCCCATTTCTGATGATGGCAATACTGATGAACATGAAGATCTCAAGAAAATAGTAATTCGATTGGAAGTGTATGACTCTGTACTTTGAATAAATGCTGGAATAACTCTGTGAGTTTTACTATTGCATTTCCTTTTGTTATTTCGAGGCAAGGAACTATAAATCAATTTTCAAACGTAACAATCTGATATGTGTGTTTCATTCGGTTCCAGTTTTTGACGTTCAGTGAATCCTAGTAGTGATCCAATGGAATTATTTTTCTAAAAATCTATGACCTTGTTGCTTTCGATTTCACACTTGTATGTATTCTTATTTGCATGTATCATGAGATGTGTGTCTCTTTCATCATTATGTAGTCCTTGTTTTACCTTCATATTAATTTATGTGGCAGCTATTTGAGATTTAAGATTTTTTTCAATATCCTGTATTTCGTGCGTACCCTCTGGTATCTTTAGATCAAAATGACCGATGGAAAACTTGTTATTTTCCACAGGCACATTCGAAATTGTGTTATAAGTGATGATTTCCACTAGAACCTGTTTTATAGGGTTTCACATAGAGACCTTCACCAGGCTTCCATCGTTTGATTTTGTCGTTGTGATTCGTCAAGTTCTCGCAGCTCGAGCATCGTTAACAGCCTTTGCTACACCTGCTGCACCACCGGTTAATGCAACAAGAGCAGAAAGTCCAGCAAAAATCGGTATCAATGGTAGTATTCCGCCAGTTTTCTGTAATTTTATAACGCGAGCAGGTTCCAATTTCTTTCCAAAGCTCGCACGGATTTCAATGCCATATGAATGGCGGCAGCCAAAGTTTTTGGTTTGCGTCTCACCAGTTCCTTTTTCACTTGTCATGGCTTGCATGAATTCAATAGTACTCCTATTTCCTCTCTTTGTTGAATTACTGTTCTTTCTATTTTTAGCAGCAGCCGCAGCCATCTCAATAGATTGGTATTTTCGTTAGAACTGATTGTTTTGATGAAGTATTCAACTTTTCATAAAGATTATGAAGTATCAATTTTATACAAGGTGTCCCAACGAATAGTTTACACACGGATTTACTGGGAAATCACAAATCATTTTCGGAAACGCTAAAATACGTCGATTTTGATTTCTAGGGGGACACATGTCAGTGATGAATTTAGTCACGCAACTTCATCCCCCTGACAGGGGTGGCTACCCCATTGCGAATCATCATAGGGAACTTGGGTCGAGTGATACATCATCTGAAAGCTCTCTTCATTCTCTATCCAAACGTTTATTATTTTTTCAAAATCGAATGACTGGTACTTGAGATTCAATTTAAATAATCAATATCGTACCTGTTCGTATCGAAATTCAATTCATCAATTGCTCGAAATGAGCCCCTCCTACCTGCATACAATGATAAAGTCTACTTTCGAAACTATTACTAACGTTTTCCAATACTTCTGGAGTTATGCTGCCGCACTCGTTTACAATTCGACCACGTAGATCCTCTAGTGATTCTGGCGGAGTGGCAAAACTTTGCTTTTGGAGATAACCCAATAAAAAATAATCCAACGGGTTGAGGTCCGGTGATCTAGCTGGCCTCTCAATTGGTCCTCGTCGCCCTATCCAATGATCGGTTTATCGTTCATCCAGAAAGTTTCTAACCGCTACTGCATAGTGAGGTGGTGATCCATCTTGTTGAAAATGGAGGTTGTCTGCCGAATAATCTCCATCGTTTTCGATAATATCCGTTATCATGGGATCGATGGCATTCTCAAGAAGATGTAAATACATTCGTTTATTCAAATAAATAAATGAATTGAATTTGAATAAGAACAGGTAAGATATTGACTAATGATATCATTACAGGCATTATTATCAAACTAACGCTATCACACGAGTTTCAAACGTTTCATATCCTTGTATTCATCATTACCATCATCAGCATCATCATCTGATCTTCTTCTTCTTCTCGATAATGATGATGATGATGATGGAAACGTTATGTGTTTTTTCAAGTCCTCTTTTGGTGTTGTTGTTGTTGGTCATTAATGTTGTTGTTGTTGTTGTCGTCGTCGTCGTCGTCGTCGTCTTGTTACTACCATGAGTTTTGGATGTTTCACCATTGTCGTCGTCGTCGTCATCGTCTCGTCTTCATCATTTGCATCTGATTTTCATCTGCCATGCGGGTCCCAATTTCATAAGGACTCGCAGTGGGAGTGGTACAGCCAAGCGGTTCGTGAATGTCTGCACAGCGATGGAGCTTGGGGCAGTGGTGACATTGGCGAATTTGATTCATTAGTGCGGTCTCAAGTAACGGGTTTGTCAGATTTTCTCTCATAACCAATCAATCTCACCAATATGTGTTGATGATGGTGCAGATATCATTGGGGAGTATTCGGAAACTGGGTGAATATCTAATACACTGAAAATATCTACACCGTCACCTCAGTATGATATCATCTCTTATGACTTCGCTGATGATGATGATGATTTCGCACCACTATCGCCTGAGAAGGCGTTAGGGAAATGGTTGGGAAAGAAATCATCGTCGTCGCAATCATCATCATCATCAAAGGTGAAATTCAAATCCATTTGTCGAGAAACTTCTTCAGGCGGGAAGAATGATAACGGAACTCCCGAGTATTTTGAAGGAGTTTCTCTCTAATCGTGGCAAGACCTATCTTGTACAAAGCCCTGAAATACGAATCCCCGCCGACTGAATCGAAACAGCATTCAAAGCGGTCTGAAGGAAAGGACGAACTCATTCGTGTAGATATAGTGCACCCAACCAACGAGGGTGCCGAAGATGATGCGAATGATGTTAACGATGATGTTGGCGAAGACCTTCTGATGAAGATGTCGGTAACGAAGGATGTGTGAGAGATAATCATAATGCAAGCATCACTATACGCATTCCAGTGCCCCCATTAGCACCATTAGGTTCCATCAGGGAATATGATGATGAGTTGAAGCGGTGGAATGCGAATATTGATACACTCATCGCTGCTAGTGAAGGCAAATCTCGACAGATTTCATCGAGAAGAGATGCGTTGCTTCCACAGCTAGCCGAGTGTGATCGACAGCTGGTATAGGGTGAAAATTTCTGAGGAGAATGTCGAGAAAATAAAACTTGCAATCAGCGATATGATGATCTCAATAGTGAGTACTTGAGAGCGCACTAGTTCAATGACTCGGTGAATTTTATAAAGTGGAATATGTATTTATTGCTTATAGTTTCCATTCATTCATATATCTATATATTGTATATATATATCATACATTCATATTTGCGTGAATGAAATTCATAATTCGAGCAATTCGGAAAAATTTCTATTGCAACTGCAAACAACTATTGATTTCTCCAAATGAAATGAGCCGTTTGCATTAGGTTTCATGATTTTATGGATGTTCAATCCGATATTCATCTCAGATCTGCTCAGTTACCCTTCAACTGCTTCAATTGCAATTGCAATTTGGGCGTAAAAGGAGCAAGTCTTTGAGTTTTCTTCAGGGTCGTCCAAGTATTGGTTTCAAACTCGATGAAAATGGCAACTATGATATGCAGGGTAAGCATTTGACGAACGTTGGAACTCCATTGAGAGATGGCAATTGCGCTGTATTGGAATTGTTCAATGAACTATCTGTAAGAATTGAAGAAGTCGCTACAAACTTTGAGCAGAGATCGAAGAATCATTTACTAGCAGAACAAGTGACTGAAGCTATGGAGAACAGTAATGTTCTAACGCATAAGAAATATGTAAAGCAGGTAGAGGCCGTAAAATGAGATGCAAGTCAGAGCGGTTGAAGAAGAAGAAGTGTTGATTCGAATATTCATGTTATCATATTATTTTATCTCATTGAAATCATTTGCATACATCAAATTATGGATAGAAATGATAAATTGGGGAATGCATCGGAAGAAAATTTTTTCAAAAAATTTTTAAAAATTTTCCGAAGATTCTGAAAATTTTTTTCAGGAAAAAAAATTTGATCTGTGACCTCTAGTTCCACCTCCACATGGGAATTTCAGAATTTGAGAAATTTCGAACTAGTTAACATAGGTGCAAGTGTTTCCAGACCTTTCTCTATCGATACCGCATAGTCCATAAAACACTCCCATCTCCCATCATTCTTGTAGGATATATGGCATTTTCGAAAAAAAAATTTCTTTCCGAAGCTGATATCAAATTCGTGTTCAACTCGTTCCATACTGGATTCGTTGGAAAAATTCAGAATCCGACGTTTTCAGCTACCAGTATTCTTTCATATTGTGAGTGGTTATGATAGCCACATCTTCCATAATGTTAGTGATTATGGTAGCCACACCTTCCATAATGCGAGTGGTTATGATGATCCTCCATTTTTCCCCTGAAACGTCGAATCGATGTCAAATTGAAGATCAACGACCTCGTTATACCGTGGATTCGCGAAAAAAATCGGAAATTTTCATGTAATCAAATTCACTTCTTCATTATATATACATATCGATGGCTACGAGTCCTATATCTATTATTATCACTACTGAAATTCATCACGAATATGGATCTTGAACAAACACTTTGTCCTCACTACAATTACATAATGAACATACCCTCACCATATGGATTCGGTGAAGGGGGTCGTCGTATATATCGCAGAAATGTCGTGGAATGTCTGAGAACTCCAATGTGGTATGCGCCGAGGATTGTGCATAGAAATCGATGACAGCGGGCAGCATCGCATATCGCCTAAAGCAGGTGTGACAGAAATATAATATTTCTCATCCTCACTGCTTCCCAACGACCACATCGACACCGTCGTGCAGTAAATTCTATCCATGTGGTTCCTCTTGGATACTTCGTCGTCGGAATATTCTGTGCGGAGTCTAACATATCTTCCAGCCTAACAGCCAGCATCGCCAGATCCCTCATCCTCATCAGATTTCTCCTGCTCCGCGACATCCTCTTCCTCCACTCCACTGAACTCATTTTCTCCATCTCCGTGCTGGAAGAAATTGGTGGTTGATAAATTGATCGAAATATTTGGAGAATAGTGATAACAGTAGATGAAATAGTGAACGAATATATGAATACCCACAGCGACAGAATTAGCTATCAACGACAGCTGTTCTGACTTCACGATTGTGTGATTCAATTCAGCATCCATCTCGATTGGTAGATCAGTCGTGTTATCTTTGTCGTATTAGCAGAGGAGAGAACTGACGTTCTGAAGCCTGTCGCACGGTTTTATTTCTTCGAAAGAGGGAGTAGTCCTCAGATGGCAAGCTCTCATTGGTGGAAGCGGAGGCGACCTTGGAGATTAGCTCTCATTGGCGGAAGTGGAGGCAATCTTGAAGATAGATAGATAGTCTTTCATTCGTTCATGTGTACAATACATAATACCCAAATGGGTGTAGAACATGTCAAAAATATTAATAAAATAGAAAATAAGGGAAGAGAAACTCTAAGATAGCAAATATGAAAGCTTATGAACTAAAATATCGTATTTAATAGATATTCTATATCTATGGTACTTTACATTTTCAAATTTATCACATATAGTTAGCAATACTGTGATTATATAGGACTATCGGCAAAATATTCTTCCAGTGTATAGTAGGAATTTTCGATCAATGACTGCTTAAGATGATGCTTTATTTTATTATTTGGCATTTTTTTTAAATTGTCAGACAGATGATTAAAAATTTGTATCACCGAGAATTCGAAATTTCTTTGAATATAAGTAAATCTTTTAAGATCTGTGACTAGATCTTCTTTGAATCTAGTGTTATACTTGTGTTCTAGTGTTTTGAAAAGTTCAATATTTTCTTCCACAAAGATAAGCGGTTCTATGGTAGGTAGTCCTTGGATAGTGAAGGACTCATTGGTGGAGGCGGAATTGTTCCTACTACTCCAAGTCGGCGCAATAATAACAGTCATCTGGAGTGGGACCAACTCGAGTGTATGGAAGAAAAAAATTTCGAGTATTCCACATCATTCATAGTTCTCCTTGAATCTTCATCGTGTATATCAGTCAGACAAAAATAAATGACGTATCCGCAATCATGGGACGCCAAACCAGTGGTGCTAGTTCACAACTGCGATGTTTGCTGGCCGGCCGTCGAGATTAACACTTGTACAGTGGTTTACCGGATTTGCGCGGAGCGAAACCATGCAATACTGCCAGATCCAACTCGTTCGAACACCCGTTCAGAGCGAGAAGTTGGCCCAAGGTGCAAGAAATGTATAAAGCTGCAGCAAAACACGGATATGAGAATATGCAGAGGTTCTCGCAGTGAGTGTAGTATGACGAAGAGATTGCTGCTCCAGAGGTGTCATGACTGCACGCAATACCAAAATGATTGCTGAAACGGAGTGTGTTCCGGATGTTCGAGGACCGGCTACTTCTGCGGAGTGGTGGGCCACCTGTTCACAAACGCCGACCACCATTTCGAAGCATTGTCTCAAGTTTTCTCCCAATATTGCTTCGAGGAACTGATCTTAAGTGATGCTGTCGCATTCGAATCGCTCGCACAAGATCCGCCCCCATCGATAGTGTTCAGCTGTTGTGTGAAGGTGTTGAATTCTTTCTTCATCGACACACTCACATCATAATTCATGACATGATGTATATCGCGCTCTGAGTCCGCCATTTGACACCTCAGCCTCACAGATGATTCGATGTCTTCTGCTGCTGGCCAGTTCTGACTAGAATAGTGCACACACATGTCTGGAACACTTACGATGATTCTATGAATGAATGAAATATGCAAGCTCGCTAATGATGATGAAATAATTTCCTCCCTACATCTGATATAAAGAGAAAATGTGGATGTGAGAATTATTTTTGAATTATCATTTTCGAACCCTCTTCACTCTAACATGGAGAATAAAGGAATGAATGAGGATATATACATTTGACTACGATGCCTTGGTACCGAACTTGATCAGAGCTCTCGTTGTTGCACCCTCAAATACTGGCTCGCTCTGACCCAAGTATGTGGGAGTTCGCTCTCTTTCATCTATTCTACAACTCTTTCTGGAAACCAGCATTTGATACGGATTCCAGTTTTTCCCTCGTACAATATCACAGTACTGTTTTCACTGAATTTGGTCGAATTTGATTACATAACTTTTATCCAAGGGTAGCGATGATGACAGAATTTGCTCTTCAATTCCATCAACGTCATTGATTCTATGATTGATAGCGTCTATTTCAATTTCAGAAAATGCCATTACCACTCCCTCGGTTACGTGAAAGAAGGTCTGAGAAGTATATCAACAATTGTACTCACAAGAAACAGATTACACTTCATCGCACTTTTAAATTCCCACTCATCTTGGTAGATTATGTATCCAGTATGTTTGCTGCTGTCAGAACTATGCTGTGTAGATGGAAAATATGGTACTCATAGGAACTCCGATATGTGACGTAGCAATACCCCACTACTACCGAACGGCCTCGAGAAGAGACGAGCATCTCCAAGGTCGCTCTCTAACACAATAATAACCTTCCAGGACAACTTCCTCTCCAGGTAACGGAACACGCTCAAGGTCACTCGCCCCAAGGTCACATACATGCCCACACCGCTCCTGAAGGACAAAACCCCCAAGGGCGCTTCTAAAGGTCACTCCCCCAAGGTCATACCTCTCCGACTTTGAGGGGAGACCCAGAAACGGGAAAGACCTTCTACTAATGTGTATCGTGAGTCCAACACTGGACATGAGTTAGTGAGTCATGTACAAAATGTAGGTAATGGAATAGTTTGTATCTCGTTTCATTTATGGAAGAAGTTTTACAGACATTGTTGATAAAATGATGATGTGGAGTATCATGAGCAAGAGTGTAAATATGTCATTCCGAAAGATGAGTTCCATAAAAAAATTGTGCAGTTGAAATCATATCATTCACTCATTATTCACATTGTCAGAATCATCACTGCCTTTTGTGCTTCCTTAGACTATGGTGATAGACGATATAACTCATTTTGTGTCGTTGGAATAACATCTTTGTTGCGAAGAAAACTTTTTTAGCCACAGAATCAGTCAGTCGAAAAGAATGATGAGTCTTGTGAGACTAGGGTTGTTCTATTCTGGCGGTTTTCACTGCTATATACCACTCATCGAGAGCAGATATTGGCAAATTTCGAGATATTTTTTTCATTATGCTATGGACAGAGTCTTCTTCCGACTGAGTATGCCCTCGTTCGAGATACGTGTGATTTTCAATGATGTTATATTTCTGATGAAAATAATTGTATAATGGAAATGAATTCCTGTTTCGATTCTGTCCTACACAACAATTGTTGGAGTAGAAACTCCCTGAGCAATGTGGTATCGGATGAACATCAAGAGGCAACTTCCAATCTCAGATGAACCTCTCTTGGCGATTGATTCATGTCACATATAACAACATGGTAGTCTTTTGTGGTAAGATTGAAACCAGTGGAGTTATGTAGATAATTGCAGCTCATAGTGATGATTATGGCGATATCTAATGGAGATCCAAAAAGGCGGCACAAATACGCCCATTACTTTGTGCTCTTTCCTTGTCAGATTGTCTTGTCCTCCCCAGTTATATATTTGTTCTCAATATGATTTCTGATGAAGAGTTTTGATACTTCTGACAGATATCACACGAATCTTTCTTCGATGATGAAATGATAAGTAGAAATGATTATTGAATATATGTATATTTCATATATTATCATTAATTCAAATGATATTTTGTATCGTTGACACCCATTACAACTATATGCTTTGCAGATTATACCACAATGTTGAAATCAAATTCTGATGTGGATGTATCACTAAAAAAGACTGAAGAAATCGAGGTAAACTCTGAGTGACTGCTGAGAACTGGTTTGCTTATAACAACCTCAAATTGCACAGGTATAAAACCCAAAATCTCATGATATCTCCAAATAACAGATCAACCCACCCACGTTATACCCACATCAAACTGCTTGGCATAACCATTGATGATACGCCCGAATGGGATAATCATATTAACCAACTGTGTAAGAAACTATCCACACAGACATTTCTGCTCCGTCAAATGAATTGAGTTTCAAACTCCAAATACTACTATCGTATCACTCACTTTTTGACACCCACTCAATGTATGGGATACTGCTTTGGGGTCATTCATCCCATGCTCTCAGAACATTCTGCTCAAAAAGAAAAACATCAGAATCATAGCTGGAGCTCCATTTGATGAACACTGCCAACCACTCTTCAAAAAAAAATTTTGAATTATGTCATTGCCCCGTATTTACATATTTCATACCTCACTCCATGTTCACAAGAACAAATATTCTCATATTCCACTTACTCAGACCTCCATAACTACACCCCACTAGAAATGCAGGAAAACTCCGGCAACCAAAAGTTATGCTTGAAATGTCGAGACGTACCACACTGGAATCCAAACTCCTTAATCACTCACCAGTTGAGGTGACGCTTTCAAGCAAAACTGCTTCCAGAAGAAGGATTATCTTCTTGAAATTTGTTCTTACTCTATTCAAGATTCCATGCATCTACTGATGTTCGAATGTTTTCACTTGATACAATATTCAGTACTTGTACCCATTCACTCTCAGGACTTGTCATTAATGTAACTCATCACATGATGAGATTTCGAATGAGATCTATCTTTGTTTTCATGTTGATACATGATATCAGTAGTTGGTCGGGAGAAGCTAGTTGCTTCACAAGATTCCATAAGGAGCGCATACATTTTTGGTATATTGAGTGCTGCTGGTTAGAATGAACGAAAATAATTTTTTGCCAATAGTGGCTGTCAATCGTCTGGAATGAATTGATATGATCTTAGACACTTTGTTTCATAGATTCGTCTACTAGATTGTTTTTCGATGCTCTTCCTCTTCTATCTTCTATCACTACGCAAGCGCTTCCGAATTTGTTTCTGAAACTGTTTTCACCACCTGGGCGTTGATTTTCAATGTGTTCTGATGAAAATTCCTTCACAGACTTCAACGTCATTCTCCACTTCATTGCTCCACTTCAGTACTACCAGCATCTCTTTTTCGTTGATTATTCTTTTTTTTTACTGAACATTCTTATCCATGAAGTCTCTTTCCATTGATATCTCCTGAGTTGCATTACTTTTTGAATATAACAACTCTCTGTTCGTATGTTATTTTTCCTGCGCATTCCATTCTACAATTTTGTGCGGATATTTTCACAGTCTGAATTGGCTAAACATCACCTTTCCAATTCCTATAAGACTTTCCGGTATTTCGAGACCTCTTAATACCTGATATTTTCCAATTTTCTTCATTGCATGGTGTTTTCCTTGGGAAAATTCTTTGTTTGGTTCCATTCTCCTGTTCATCATCTCCTATCAACCAATTTAACTTGACTCAACTCAACCAAGGACTCGGTTATATATAATGGATTGAAGATATTCAACCACATACCTACTTATTTAAAAGAAACCACAGACCATAGAAAATTTAGGAAGAGTCTCAAGCAGATACTTGCCGAGAAAACTTATTATGAAGTGGAAGAATATCTTAGTGAGGTCTTTTGATATTATGATCGTGAATTCTATCCCACGAGATTAATACTGTTCAAGCGCAGTTTTTCTATCATAACATTGTTTCAAAATCAGTATTATCGTATGTTATGTATGTTTTATATCAGTTTTTTAGTGGACAACACGAAAGAGAAACCTATAATGTTCGAGGAACATCGTGTTAGCCAGCGGTGGGATTTTGGGAGAGATGGAAGGTGTTGGAATTTTTCTTGAAAGTTTGGAGGTTGTAAGCATCAGGAAAGAATTCATTAGTTATATATATTGTGTGTTGCATTCATGAATCCTATCTTTGTCTACAAGAATTCCTTTTCCTTCTAACAAAAAAGAATATTTTGATTCTGATTCTGATTCTATCTGGAAATCAGGATCTTGAACGTCATCATTTCTGCCAAGAAGGTCTGACTGAGAAAATAATCCCAGATCCAATTCCATTCGGGTTTTTTGTTATCTAATCCACTCCACTCGTTGGAGGCATCAATCTTTCATATTTGGTGTTCCTTTTGTTGAGGGGAATGTCTTACGTCTCCACAGAAAGCACGTATTAATTCACGTGGTACTTTGGCGTCCTTTTCATCGGTATATCCTGATGAATAATGATCTGGACGCTCACGTGATGCTAACGGATAATTCGGATTAATTCCTCTGTCCGTCTCCATGCTGATAATTTCCACATACTTTTCTTCGAATGATATCAATGATATCAGTGATATCAAGCGTGGAATTCTCTAATAGTTCACTATCTGGAGTTGGAGAGCATAATGTTGTTCATAACAATTACCTCTGGTGGTGGTACCAACTTGGCACTATCAGTCATTGAAGTTTTTATTGTTGGGGATTTCGTGCATCTAGAAGCTGTATCCTCAGATATCGCTTCCATATCCAATCTGAATAGGAAAAATGAGAAATCAACTAATAACAATATATAACAACACTAATAATACGGAGGTATTCGAGAACTGTTGAAAGATACATATTGAATGAATTCAAATAACCTAATATGAAGTTCAGTCTACCATTGAAGAAGAATGTACTTTTACATATGTACACATATTGAAACTCGCATGGAATCAAACCTTTAATTTCAACCAGAAATCTGAGTAGGTACATACCTGTTTGGCAGAGCCAGAACGACCAAGCATAGAACCAAGCATTCTCTGTGTTCGTTGTTCATACATCTCGCGGTTGGTCAATTTTCAAACTGATCACTGAGAGACTGAACTTGTTTGGTCAAATGGAGCCCATGTTCATTAAACAATCGCACAAACTAGCCAATGCTTTGATATAACTAACCTTAGTCTACCTTGACAAAACACGATAGAGTAGTCTAATCACTTACACTACTTCTGCACAAAATGATATCTCCTCATGTGACATAGGATATTCATATTTTCTCGAGCTACATGCTCATTTTCTTCATTATAATACGCCTGTACTGAATTCGAACGCTCGGAATAGAGGTTTGGTGGGGAG
Source organism: Gastrophysa polygoni (assembly GCA_963576655.1). NCBI lineage: Eukaryota > Metazoa > Arthropoda > Insecta > Coleoptera > Chrysomelidae > Gastrophysa > Gastrophysa polygoni. The sequence goes on from OY755083.1 coordinate 31,062,795, forward strand.
ATGTCAATTTCGCGCCATTTAGGACTCAGGCTAGTTCTGTTCTGAGGTGAGGATGTGAAACCAATCTGGATAGAATATAACTGTAAGTGGTTTATTATCTTTGATTCATATGAATTGGCGCCAAAGCAGTAATCGAACAACTCCATTCAAAAGTTCCCGACAACGTCAGATTTTTCTGTAATCGATGAATACTTCTCTACATTTTGTGGGATCGTCAACCCTTTAGAAACGTTGAGGCGTCTGATTCTCCATATACGCCTCACTCGGCAGGTCATTATGAACATCTATGAATTTCCATAAGTGCTCGACAACTTTATATTTTTCAGTTATCGAAAAATATATTCCTACATTTCTTGGGGTCGTACCCCCTTCAGGAACATTGTGGCGTCTGAATCTCTATATACGCATAATAAAGTAGGTCATTGTGAACATCTAGAAACATTTAGAAGTTCCCGACAACGTCAGATTTTTCAGTTCCGCACTTGTGGGGTTGTCACCCCTCAAGTAACGTTGGTGCATCTGAATTCCTGCATTGGCATGGTCATCGTGAACATATTGATGTCCTCAAATATTCTCCATAACGTCGAATACTATCTATCGTTTCCAACACTTTTGCATAATTGACTTGTTACATATCCAGCAACATCACGTTTGTCTTCCCAGAGGTTCTTTCCAAAAATTAGTCCGAATTGAACTCTCATTCTTGAGGGTCATACATCGAAATATTTCCATGGTCGTGTTAGCTTCCCAAGACAAACAAGTAAAAAAACTCTACTGATATCCCAATTCTATTTGGAAAATGTTATTGTATCGTTCCATCTTCACAGAATTCGGGAATATTAACAAAATAACCACAACTTGAGGAAAATATCACTTCGCCCCAATACTTTCTACTGTTTGCCTAGTCAGCTGTAAATTGGCGTACGCACAGATTCAAATCTGAAGCTAACTCCAGCCACATTCAACGTTTATACTTCCTGAAGATCTTGAAGCCTTGTAACCTGTGCTGTTCGTAATTCTGAATGATGATAATAATGATGTAGAATTTTTATCCTCGTCGCCACCGTTAGATATCAATACATCGGATGCGTATACATTGTCAGGTATATTTATATATATGGCTGAACTTATCACTATTCCACACGTATTGTACACATATATTTCAACATTCCATATGCATACGATCTTGAGGAATGAGAAATAGATATGTCTTGACAGCTTCACATTTTGGAATCGTATAATGACCTCGATAATTGAAAAATTATATCCAAACAGAATCTATCATGCGAATACAATCATTAAAACAGCTATAGGCAGTAAAAATGTCAGGTTCAATGCAAAAATCCCCGGATTCCCCGAATTTGGCAGTAACCACGAAATCAACTTTATTCTTTTCGATTTTCACGCTTATTTCGATGGTGCGATCGGTTTGATCGACCTAATCGATATAAATTTGAACATTGATTTAGGCAACAAAAAATTTGTGGGCAAACACATAGAAGTTCCATTCAAATACAGAGAAACGAATAACGATGTCAACTTTTCATTAAGTATAGGTCCCAACGAAAAAATCATGAAATATCTACCGGTTAACGTTCACGAAGGAGATGTGATAATAGAAAGACACAATTTGGGGGTCTCACTATTCCTCGAATCTTAACTTCTGCCAGAAATGGCTGCGCGCCGATAGAAATCCAAAATAATACAGACCAGTCGATTTGTATAGAATTGAATACACCTATATTAGCTAATTTTTTCGAACCAGGTCAATACGAAATTTACAAATTCGAATCCTTTACTAGCACACCTGATCAGACAGACAGATACTTGATAAAAAGCGACATACAAGACCTCATACGTACTAACCACATGAACAGCGGAGAAAAAACATCCGTAATAAAACTATGCAAAGATTACTCCGACATATTCTTCAAACCCGGCGATCAACTGACTTTTACATCTAAAATCAAACATGTTATCAGAACCACCGATGAAACCCCCGTATTCACGAAGGCATATCGCTACCCTTACGTACACAAACAGGAGATACAAAAACAGATACAAGAGATGTTAGAAAAGGGTATAATGAGACCGTCGTGTAGTCCATGGTCCTCGCCTATCTGGATAGTACCGAAAAAATTAGACGCGTCCGGTAAACAAAAGTGGCGCCTCGTCGTTGATTACCGGAAAATAAACGAGAAGACCATCGACGATCGATATCCTATTCCTAATATAAGCGATATATTGGATAAACTCGGTAGGGCTCAATATTTCAGCACACTCGATCTCGCCAGCGGGTTCCATCAGATCGAGATGGGAAAATGTTCTGTCGAAAAAACAGCTTTGAGTGTCGACCATGGTCACTTCGAATACCTTCGAATGCCATTCGGGCTGAAAGGAGCTCCTTCGACATTCCGAAGGATAATGGACGAAATCCTCAAAGACCTACAAAATGAAATTTGTATGGATTATATGGATGACATTATCATTTTCAGTACAGGCCTCCACGAACATATACAGAATGTGAAATTAGTGTTTGATGAACTACGCGAAGCTAGATTAAAAATTCGATTGGACAAATGCGAGTTTCTACAGAAGGAAGTTGAATTTCTTGGACATGTTGTGACGCCTGATGGAATCAGACCAAACCCCAGAAAGATCGAAACCATTAGAAAATTCCCGGTACCCCGTACGAAAAAAGACATCAAATCCTTCCTCGGACTCCTCGGCTATTACCGAAAGTTCATCAAAAACTCCGCGAAATTAACAAAACCAATGACTTCGTGTTTGAAGAAAGATCAAAAAGTCGAACACACGAAAGAATTCATCGATTGTTTCGAAACCTGTAAGAATATATTAGTTTCAGAACCCGTGTTAGCCTATCCGGACTTCGAGAAAGACTTTGAACTGACCACGGATGCCTCTAACTATGCAGTAGGAGCAATCTTATCTCAAAACGGCCACCCTATCAGTTTTGCTTTGAGGAAATTGAACTCAGCCGAAATAAATTACTCCACGATAGAGAAAGAGTTGTTGGCGATTGTGTGGAGTTGTAAATATTTTAGACCCTATTTATTCGGGCGAAAATTTATTACCTTCACGGATCACAAACCGATTCAATGGCTCTTTTCCCTCAAAGAACCACATTCGCGACTTGTTAGGTGGCGTTTGAAATTGGAGGAGTTCGATTACTTGATAAAATATAAAAAGGGTAACGATAATCGAGCCGCCGACGCCCTATCTAGACATCCACCAGAAAATGACCTGAATGCCATCGAGACTATGTCAACTGACGTTAATTTAGACGAAATTATACAGAGAGAACTAGGAAACCTTTGTAACCTACCGAACCTAGACAATGAGACCCATTTGGAATGTTTAGGTAATCCGAACGCTCACGAAACACCTGTCACGATTCCCTCGGACGGAAGTCGTAACACACAGCCTAAAATCACCAGAGTCTCGAACATTCAACTCAAACCTCCGTCGGATAAGAAACCCGTAGCTGACAATGAAACAGATTTAGAAATAGTTCATACATCCATTGAGGACCCAATACTAACGATTCCAATCTCCGATCGATCTCTAAATTCCTATAAGAATCACTTGGTCATGACATATGCAGAGGTAGATGGTACGAAGTCCCGCAGAGAAAAAGTCTTCGATAATTTACGTTTTTACATCACCTTCCCCAAACAAAACCTAAGGAATCACATCCAAAATTTTGCAAGAAAACACATGGATCCCAAACAAAATTATGCTCTCTATTTCCAAAATTCATTACTGCCCGAAATATTTGCGACAACCCTCCAGAACACCTTTAAGAATTCTTCCTTCGAATTGATTCAGTGTACGAAATTTCTGACAGATGTTGAAACGACAGATGAGCAGGAACAGAAGCTCGAGTATTACCATGTGTACAATCAGGTCACAGAGGAATCAACGAAGTTAAAACTTCATCGAGTTCAAGATACTTCTGGCCCAACATGACAAACGACATCGAAAATTATATTAATAATTGCGGAACGTGTTTGAAGAATAAGAACGACCGAAATCCTCCCACGATAAAATTCAATCTAACACCAATTTCCTCTAAACCTTTCGAACACATACACGTTGATGTATTTAGAATTTCAAATGAAAGCTATCTCACTATAATCGATGCCTTTTCACGATATGGTCAAGCATATCCTTTGAAGTCGGTCACAGGGTTATACATAGTTGAGAATTTGCTAACTTTCGTTACCCATCACGGTTTACCTCAAAAGATTACCACCGACAGCGGAACCGAATTCGAAAAGCAAGACTTAAAAAATTTTTGTGATCTACATCGTATAGAGCTTCATTTCACTACCGCAAAAAATAGCAATTCTAACTCCCCAGTGGAACGCTTCCACTCTACACTCATCGAGCATTTTCGCTGTCTCAGGGAAGAAAATAAGAACCTGACTCCCGATCAATTAATGAAACATTCCGTACTGAGCTATAACAATTCCATCCATAGTGTGACTAAATTCACCCCTTCTGAGGTTATCAAAGGACATATCAATAACCCCAATCCATTTGACCTCAACGACAATATAATAATATCGAATTATATTCAAAATCATAAAGAAGCAAGCAAAAAACTGTACGAGAACATTCAAAAAACAAATAGGGAATGTAAAGAAAAAGTTATCGCGAAGATCAATGAAAAGATTTCAACACCACCAAAATATGGCGGTAAAAAAGCAGTGTACATTAGAACCAAAGCTCGTGATAAAAAGTTGCCAAAATTCAAAAAAAACCGATTTGATCGATGAAACGGACATCAAACTGAACACGAAATCAGGAACTCACCACAAAAATAGTGCAAGAAATCCAAGAAATGACAAAACAACCTTGTTTCAGGAAAATCGAGAACATGAGGCTGTTTCTCCTATACCTGGTTGTTCGAGTAACACTCAGTAGCGAAGATGTGCGAATAACTACACTAGAAAATCTTATTCTTTCCCTAAAGCTAGGAAATGCAAGACTTATTTATACCAAACATACCTTCCTACACTACCTAGACCTAAAAACGTTCACCGATCAGATAAATAATCTCAACCGAAATTTCCAATCAATAAGAAGTAGTATTACAAAAATCAATGCCACTAACCCTATATCATACCATGGATTAGCTGAAGATATGCTGTTGAGGACCGAATATTTGATACAAACTGTCCAAAAGAGGCTTCCTCATAATCGTAATGAAAGAGGCTTATTGAACGGTATAGGTAAGGTGAACAAATGGCTTTTTGGCAATTTAGACTCCGACGTCGAAGAGAAGTACAACCACGCAATTACCATTTTAGAACAGAATCAAAAACAAATTATCCATGAAACTAATCTTCAAATTTCCTTGTCCAAGAAACTATTAGATCACTATAATAAATCAATTAGTATATTGAGTTCAAATCAGGGAAAATTCGAACGTAATTTAGAAAGGTTCCAGGCTGCCATAAGTGATAGAATAGAAAACGTCAGTGACTATATTAGTTTTCAGGGAACAATTTCGCAAATGAACCTAGACTGTCAAAGTGTTACTACATTTATCGACAATATCGAAAACGCCATGATGTTCTCAAAACTCAATACTCTTCACAGCTCAATAATATCTATTGCAGAATTGAGAGAAATGATTAGGTATTTGCAGAAAATATATAACGAAAAAGAAATACCAGAATTTGAAAATACCTTCACTTACTATCAGCTTTTAGGAACGCAAGTGAGAGTTGCCAATACAAAATTAATATTTGCCATTCACGTCCCGATCACGAGACCTAGAGTCTTTGATTTTTACCACCTATTTCCTGTCATCCAAGACCATAGACTATTCGTTCCTAAGTATCCCTATTTGGCACGTAACCTGCAAGAAACACAGTTCGAGAAGGAAGATTGCCCCTTGCTAGATGGCACCTACTACTGCCCAGAGACACTTAAACCTCAAGACAGCTGCACCATCCATCTCCTTGAAGGACGCTCACCTGAAGATTGCCAAATCCTAGAAATCCTAGAACAAGTGACAGAAGACAAGGTTTTGATAATCCCATTTCAACCGGAACGAATCTACGCGAGGTGCAAGACAGACCAATATCACGAAATCAATCACCCCTCATTAATCAAGATATCAGAATTCTGCGAGATCCAAGTTCGTAACCAATTCGCGAATTCAACAAGGCAAACCACTATTTCTGCCGAAATTAGAAATGAGTGGCTTGAAATCGTCAAGAAACTACGAAACCCCAAACATCACCAGAATCGAATTCGAACAAATGAACACAATCAACAATATAGCCAGACAACTGAAGCCAATACAACCAGAGGAAATACCACAGCCAACCACACCTATATTCGGAACAATAATCGCAATAACAAGTGTTGCGATTATTCTGCTAACCCTTTCGAAAATCAAGAAAATGCACCGAAAACTCTGCTCAAAAAATAACTCCGTTATTTTTTCGTCTTGAGAAGGGAGGAGTTACATGATACCGCTTATCAGAAACATGCAGACACGACAAGATAAACGAGACAGATTCCAGGGAGAACCATCTCCTCATGACAATCCAACTACCTTGCTTTTCATATTTGTAACATTCATTCTTTGTAAACCATTCCGAGAGAATAAACGTAAAATTGTTATACTGAATAATATTTTTGCTTTTTAAAAAGGCAGTTTTCGGAGTTAAAGTTAGGATTTGCAGCATACCTGATACTAGACGAAGATAACCATGAGTACACCATCGAAATCTAACCAATATCACGACATCAAAGAGTTGCTGCTAGGAACGTCAAATAATGGTCAGTTTTCCTACATTATGATAACGAATCTGCAATGTTTATTCTTTCAGTATGTTCAACTATTGGATCTTCTTTTTCAATGAGGATCATGATATCAGGCATTTTTCCATAGAACGGAGTTAGAATATCTCATACGTTCATTCCATGAAACAATAATTGGGGTTGAGTTTGACCTGTTAACGGCCGATACATCAGAAATTCGTTATTGAAAAAAAAACATTCATTTTCGCACGTTAGGGATACACAAACGAACAACGATTCGTCATAAAAAAATTAAAAGTAACAGTATTGAAAAAACAAGTGGCCAAAAATGGTGAGAATAATCGAATGGAAAAAAAAAAACGAAAATACAGTAGGTGCCCTATTTCTTGATGGGTGCACAGGCACTTTGCATTCCATACATAAATAAATAGTAAATATATATTACAAAGCCGAGATTTTTTTCTTACAATGTTGGTATCTCTGATTATCAAATGTCCAACATTATCAAATCTTATATCATCTGGTAGAGCTGATTCAGATGGTCTTCCGTATAATGGGTTGGATTCGGCACCATTCGAGGTTTCATCAGTATCGCCTGATTGCTCACTACATTTTAGTAGACTTTTCATCAGTTGAGAACGAAACTCCAGTTGTGATATTCTGGATTCATTCGCAATTCTATATATTTTACGACTATTCACAACCATAATGTCATATTGTCAATTCCAAAGTTGGCAATGCCATTATTGTGAAGGTCTACTTCTCCCATATATTTATACTGTCATATTGTCAATCCTATAGTTGGCAATGCCATTACCGTGGAGGTCTACTCCTCCCATATATTCATTATACTGGTGTATAACAATCAGCTGGGTTCTTTCCGATTGTAGCCTTGATCTTGAACAAGGGGTAGAACTCCACAAGTATTGGTTATCACAGTTACTACAGAATTGTCATTTCATCGCACAACTAGAACTCCAAGGATGGGATCGAAAGCATACGTGTGAAAACCTCTTTCCTTTCTAGCATTTTTTTTACTATCTCCAATGGGGCATTCAGCAGTTTCCTTCACTCTTCCTGTTGCCGAAAATCCTTTTTTTCTCAAGCTCACAAAAAGAGAACTCCCTGAGAGAAAAAAATATCGAAAAATATCTAATGTTGTCTATCCAAGGCGTCTTGCCACCATGTTCTGCTCTTATGTTATTCAAATGTTCAATAGAATGGTATTGAGGAGAACCTGAATGAGTAGGTTTACCTATTCTTCTCCATTCTGGAATGAAATATTTTTGAGATTTCGTAGCTTTTTGATTTTTTTTTTCGATTCATCACGTTTCACTATTTCACTCAGAAGAAGATCGTCTTCTGAATCATGACTATCTTCACTCAATTGTGCTGTAGAAGTTCCGGCAACATCCGTCCCAGCACGTTCTGCTAAATCACTCAGAGGGATGCCATCATCTGGATCATCACTATCCTTATCCACCTCCACCTATTTCATAAGTTCCCGCAATATCCGCCTCCATTTATTCTCCTCCGATTGAATTTTCTCATTGATGTTCTCCTTATCAGTTACTTGATCTGTTTCCGGCAGCATATGACCAACATCTATCGAAACAGAATTTTGATAATACAACTCATCCTCTAATAAAGCAGACAACTCTTGCGCCGTCAGTGCTTTCTTAATTTCCTATTTCGAAAACTGGTTATAAAAATGAATAATGATATTGAAATACCAAAATATACAGTCGAATTATGATCGTTACTTCATTTTGATGATGTTCACAAATAATAATGAGGAATAACACGAGAAATCTCGCCTGCCGATACTGATTTGCAATGAACTAATCTCAAGCAAGGCGAATGATCAATTGACCATCGTATATCGTGACCTAATTTTCCCAATTTTGTCGAGACTCTCATACTAGTGTATAAAAATCCTCATCATTTATATCAGTTATACATCAGTTATAAATTCCCAGGGTTTTTTGGTTGGCACAGAAAACCAGAAGTATCTTAGAACCACCTTCCACGCATCCGATTACAGCTGTACTACTTGGTTATGCCGATAGAAAATTAGCTTCTACCTCTGACTAGCGAGGTCAAATATCTCATAATGGCTTGAGTGGTTATAGAACATATCATGATGGTTGGGACTAGCCGATATCATTCCAGTGTAGATCAGCAGTCTTGATAGGCTAGCATTTTGAAGTTGTCTATACAGTAACTATAGTTGTGCACGAAGTCCTTCTTGTAATGCAATGTCAAATCATTGTATTCATATATCGAATGGTTGTAGACACTTACTCGATCTCAATCACTTAGAAATCAGTACCGAAGGCGCCAATCCATTGGCGCCTTCTAGCCAATTGAATCTTTCCCTACCTTGTATAAGCTAGCTGTATGTGATTGAAATGATATTTTACTCAACCAGTTATGGAGGTCAACTCCTTTCGGAAGTATTTCATTTTTGAATACTGTCTGTAAGTTTATCGAGGAGGTGGTACATTAATTTTTCACCAAAATAAGTAGAGGTTTTATTCTTATTGATTATATTTGTATCTCCAAATTTTTCAAAAACAAGATGTTTGAAGCGCAGTGACATTTTGGGGCAGATCACGAAATCTGTCCTTACTACAAATATATTGAAATGAATTTCAATAACTTCTACTTTATTTTTTATGAACGAGGAGAGAAAATACCACAAGAAGCTGGACACTGGATATCTCATGTTCCATTGTATACTTATAATTCTGTCCAGAACATTTCGAGACATCCCATAATTCCATAATTATTATCTAATTCTGTACAGAATTCAGTTCATGATGCATGACGAATCGAACTGATCAGTTACCTTTTCTTCAAATACTGTTTGGCACGTGATTATCTATCTTATATACACATCACTGTGATTGCAAACCATTTCCTTCAGAATTGAAAGATGATGACCCGATTTCACTGCCATAATGAAGCTTGGAAGACTATTATCTTCTACCCCACAATATCCAGGAAGATAAAAGTCGGTTTTCGAGCCATAGTCCAAACAAATTAAAGCGGCTCCAAACGCTCTATCTTTCGAGTCGTGCAGCTTTTGTTACAGTCAGTTTTTAATGGCCGATAAGGAAGTGACATGATAATGAAAGTTCTGTAATGAATTTGCAGACGCGGTGAAGGAAATTGTTCTCCTGACAAATTGGAAAAAATATCATGAATGTTCAAGTGTTTTTTCAGCTTCCGTTGAATGATTATAGGGAATGTTCCAGGAGATTTTTTGCATTTTGCATTAGTCTTCAGAATCTACGATGATGAAAGGAAAACGTAATGCTCTCAGATTGTTTCGACAATTTCCACATTTCCGATCCTTTCAGAGAGGAAAGCTCATCCATGGGAGGCTAGATGCTTTGTAATATAAGGATTCATCATGATATACCGATCAGGATGAAATATGAGTTGGCCAATTATTATTCATAACGACTAACTGGTGTAGATGAAACCTCATACTTTGTTGAAATTCATAATGTTTGCAATAAACCATTGAATCGTTGTTATTATCGTGGATTGATATTGAATCAATTCAAATCATCGTTACTGCTGTTGGTGAAGTTACTGATCTCTTCAGTTGATTCAAATGAAGAATTTGGTATTGAAACTTGAAGACATCCGTCTTGGAGTTCATTTCATTATCATATGGTGAGCACCCTTACATAATTTTCATCTAAATAATCATCAGAGGTCAGAGGGGTATGCCCTCGGGCGAAGTGACCTTGAGAAGCGCTCAGGGGTGACCATGGGGGTTTTGTCCTTGAGGAGTGGTGTGAGCATGTATGTGACCTTGGGGCGAGTGACCTTGAGCGTGTTCCGTGACCTCCAGGGGCAGGTGTCCTGAAAGGTTATTATTGCGTTAGAGAGGGACCTTGGAGCTGGACGCCTCACCTCAAGGTCGTTTGGTAGTATTGGGGTGGGGCTCCCCCTCTATAAAAGTAACTGTCGAACGAATGAGAGCACACTCTTGTCGTTACGTTAGCTCTCAAGTCAATCCCATTGTTACTATTGATTAGTGGTTAAAATGTTATCCTGCAACAATCGTCTCTAGACTTCTAGAAGCGATAAGCGATATCACTCCCCACGCATCCACGTCTCGGGGTGTCGCAACATGTGTGGTTTGCATTAAAGACGTCTCAATGGATGAAATGAGGACGCATAAAAGGACGTTCGGAGACCGTACGAGTGCTTGCATCAGATATAGAGATGGTGTATTCGTGATTGAAAGTGCATTCAACTGTCGCATCATCAGCTACAACGGAGGTATTGGATTGAAATACGTTCCTCACAGAAAATAAAGCGAAGTTGTTGGAGAATATACTATCATGCTATCAAGATCTTCACGATGTTGGATCTCTCATGGCACCAAATCACATCATAGATTCATCTCTCAATTCAGAAGCCGTCGTCGACACATCCAAGGAAATTATGATAAAGCAAATAACAGAATTCGAGGAGCGTGATTGTGGTGAGTTGAAGACTGAGAATTAATTCAAAATTTGATGGTTACAGATATGATTGATGATACAGAATACTTACCATAACAAAAACATGAGGTACAACTATCACTAGTGAGTATAACTCAGAGTTTATTTACCACGTCTCTCATTGTGTCGTGATTTATATCGCATTTATGAGAAATCTTATTGAAGTTATCACACATGAAATGAATAGGAGATTTGATCATCATTCTAATTCTAGTGGCAACATTGTAGACCATGTTCGATTGTCTACTGTTCAATCTTGGAATGAGAAAGTTCATTTGGTTCAGTAGTACAGAGCAATCAATTTGGTTATGAATCAGATTGTGAAGAAATGTGACACTCAGAATTATTCGACGTCTTTCCAGAGAAATCATTCGTAAACTATCCAGGAGAAGTTGGTTATTGATTCCTCTGAGCGGGTAAGCTCCATTCACCTTCATCCATGAATATTTCGAAAATTTTCTCTGTATACTTTCAATTCGGCTCACATGATATTGTGTTGTGGGATACCATATTAGTATACCATATTTGAGTTCAGATCTTACGTACAAATAAAAAAAGAATTCGAGTGCTAAGATGTTCCTGAAATTCCTACAATTCCGGTGAATGAAACCTTACATCCTCGAGGCTGCAGATATTATAGTGTCGCTGTTATTGTTGAATGTGAATTTCGAGTCATATACAATTCCCAAGTCCTCAACTTCTCCATTGCGTTTCAGTAAATTTTTGTTCATGGAATAGTGATATGGCATTACGAATTGCTTTCTGAGATATGAGATACTGATGCATTTAGATACATTCAGATTGAGACGATTTGAGACGCACCAATCAATAATTTCATTTATGGACTGTTGTAATTTTTCGCAGTCAACCATATCCTTCATAGAACTGAATAAATTGTCGCACAAAAAATGAGCTTGGGAAATATAGCGACGTTGCCAGATCGTTTATGAATATCAGAAAGAGAAGAGGACCCAAATTCGATCCTCATGGAACACCAGACAAGACTGTATATAAATCTGACTTAAAATCCATATATTTAACAAACTTTCTCCTATCAAGAAGACATCTTCCAAAAAGATGCTATGAGAAAATGCAGTGAAATCAAAATGCAGTTAACTCACACTTGACTGGTAATATACTTCACGGGTGAATCGTCGGCAGAAAAAGCTCTGGCTCACTTTTTCAACTTTGTGTAACACAAAAACGGAATGTAAATACAGGAAAAACTTCGAGCATCTTGATCACTTTTTATAACGGTTATACGAACTGAATCAAACGGTAAGAATCGGACTGAATCAGTATATTCACTGCCAAATGGAATCTATCTAACTATCTATCTATCTCTCTATAACTGTCTCTCTGTGGATCTGTCGCGGTCTAGCTAACTATCTGTGTCTCTGTCGATGTATCCCCTCGGGCCTCTGGATTTTGCTACTTATACTCTTTTCAGGTTTGGCAAAAAACAGAGCGAGGTCGGGATTCTGATTGGTCGGGCTGGTCTGGCCTCGAGCTGACCATGATTTGTTTTCTCAAGGAAAAAGTGAACACTACTTGACCTTGGGTCTGAAAACTTGCGGTGGAAATCATTTTTCCTCAAAACCGGTAGTATCAAAGTGCTTGGCATTCCATGTTTGTGCTACTGAGCGAATTTGATTGCAAAATTACGAAGGATAACAAAGTTATGACCTAAACAATATCACATGACCCTGAAATGTCTTTCCAGGTATGAAAACCATTCTAACTCTTTCCAAAATCATAAATACACTCTCCATAGGCAATAAGAAGTCTTAGTCTCTGGGTTGATCAGGATCTCCGGATGCAAAAATCATTGTAAGATGAATAAAGCAAGTAAACGGATAGCATACTGGACTTCTTATTTCCCAGGGCTCTGGACGGTCATTATGCAATCAAATCCTACCAATAATAATATCAAGAGTCTGAAACTGATATGTATGAAATCATTAGCCTGGTAGTGCTTTCAAAACGGAGGCAGGGGTGTCATGAAGTTGATTACCCTCAGCAGGGTGCAACGGGGCTAAACAAGGTTAGTCTGGGGTAGGGCTCTCTGGGTGGCTCAAAATACTAGCCAAAGGAGCTCCTTGATTCATGAATTTGTCAATCAGGTATACAGGGTGACTCTAAAATGGCCTTAACCTCATTTCCCGTATGAGGCTCGTACACCGAAGCCTAGTAATGAAGCTGGTGAGAAAACACTTCATTACACACCCCTCCTACTTGCGAAAAAAAAAAAAAGAATGATTGTGTAACAATCATTATTTTTTTTTCTGTTCGCTGGACATGACTAAAAATTATACATCTGGAAAAATCTAGGATAATACTCATGTACTAGGGCTGTCTTCAACGGGAGTGTCTCGGGCGTACTCGTTCGCACGAGCAGCGGTTGCATTGGACTCCCTTGTCAGCGACGGTGGGGGTTGATGTCTGGGTGCGCTGGTTCACTTTTGCTGGCATAGAGCGGGATGATCGAGGATACTCGGGGACGAGTATCGGGTACGGCGTCGGAGCTGCTGGAGGTGTCGGGGCTCGGGCTGGGGTTGTCTTCAATCGTCGGGGGCAGGGACAATCGCTTGACCGGATGCGATCCCGGCCACATCGGGAGCAGAACAGCCTCACGGAACGAGCACAGGAGTCTCGTTCGTGGCCCGGCGTGCCACAGCGCCAGCACAGCCTCTCCTCTACAGGCAGGTAGAGTGGAGGTGAGCGTCGTTGTCCAGCGGAAGTTGGCGGGGTTGACTGGCGGTTTTCCGGGTGGAGGCCTTCCAGGGACTTCAGCATGATGTATTGGAGGCCTCGTGGTGCGAAGTCTCCTAGCGGGACGGCGAGTACCCCACCTCGGTGGTCGGTATCACCGGGATCGGCTTGTCTGCCGGCTGTGGAGCTAGTGGAGTCGGGGCTCAGGTTGCCATGGCCAAGGTCTGCGGTGTCAGAGCCTGCGGTGCCGGGGTGTGTGGTGTCAGAGCCGGCGGGGTCCAGGCCTGCGGTATCAGAGCCTGCGATGGCAGGGACTGCGGTGTCGGGACCTGCGGTATCAGGGCCGGCGGTGTCAGGGCCAGCGGTGTCTGGGCCAGCGGCGTAGGGGCCTGCGGTATCAGGGCCGGCGGTGTCAGGGCCAGCGGTGTCTGGGCCAGCGGTGTCTGGGCCAGCGGCGTAGGGGCCTGCGGTATCAGGGCCGGCGGTGTCAGGGCCAGCGGTGTCTGAGCCAGCGGTGTCTGGGCCAGCGGCGTAGGGGCCTGCGGTATCAGAGCCTTCCTCGGCCGCGTGGTCACCTGGGAGTGGGGACGTGTCCAGGATCAGTACCTCCATCCTAATTCTGAAAAAATATAAAGTAATTGGGCTATCCTCAGAAGGACGTTGATTATCGGTACAGGTGGCTCGATGTTTACTTTGCGGGGAATGGAGATCCAGACTGGCTTGCCCTCGGCCGGATAAAGGCGGACCCGGCAACGCCGATTTGGGTCGGATCCCGGGGGTCTCAAGGTTTGGACGAGTGCCTCCATCATGGACGACCAGTCCCGTCTCGTCCGGCAGCGCAGAAACTCCGCCGCAATCCACTGCCGGACGGTCCGCGGCTCGTTGAGTGCCGGGGCGGTCGGGAGCGGGAGGCGTCCCTCCCGCTGCCTGACGGCAGGACAGGCAGCCAGGACATGGGCGGCCGGCGTTAGGAGCCGGCGTAGGATGGAAGGGGGGGAATCGGATCGAGTCAGGAGGGACCGTAATATAGGCGCTCGCCGTTCCTCGGGGGAAAGTTCCCGAGGACGAAAACAGGGAATTCTAGGCGGGTTTATCGGAGCGTACTCCGGGGGCGTCGGTGAGAAGTTGGGGCTCGGCACCGGAGTGATCTGCCCAGGGAAAACAGGAACTGGACTGGGAGGGGGGTCGTAGTAGATGGGGGGAAGCAGGAATTCTTCTGCCGGGTCCTCCAGCCGAGGGGTGAACAGGTCTCCTGGGCCCTCCTGGACGGCGTCCTGGGCACGCGGAGGGGTTTCCAGGGCGTCGAGGAAATCAAGGTCCTCCATCGGGATATCTTGGGCCGATGCCAAGATGACATCCTGGATGACCTGAATTTTCGTGTCGTCCGGCGACATTTCCTGGAATGCAAATAGCACGGGTTATTGGTTCTGGTCATGATAAAACGGCTTCAGGTCTTTGATATAAACTCGGTTGAAACGCTTCCCAGTTGCACTTCTCAGGTCGTATACAACGGGGGAAATCACTCTGGTGACGGTGCAGGGTCCTGTATACTTCGGAGCCAACTTTGCGGCATGCCCACGGATTCCAGAAGAGATATTATGTTCTCTTTTCATGACTTTGTCACCTAGGTGACATCTCCACTCTCGGCGTCGCAGGTTGTAGTAATGACTCTGATTGTTGAATGCCTTAGCCAAGTTCAAGCATACTAGCTCGTGAACTTCTTTCAACTTAGTCATATGTGATGTCCAACTGGAAGCGGCATCTTCCCCTTGTTCTTCAGGTACAGGTGGTCGGAATAAAGCTTGGGGCGGTTCTAATTCCCTGCCAAACATCAGGAATGCGGGAGTGAAACCGGTAGAATCATGTCTGGCGGTGTTGACGGCGAATTGGAGTTCTGGCAGGTGTTGATCCCATTTCCGGTGATCGTTCTCACAATATTGTGAGATCATGGTCTTGACGGTCTTGTTGGTGCGTTCCACTGGGTTTGCCTGCGGGGTATAAGGAGGAGTCAATCTGTGTTGAATTCCTAATTCCTTCAACAATTCCTCGAATACCTTACCAGTGTACTGGGCACCATTATCGCTAATGACCGTAGCGGGGCGTCCAAACCGGAGCACTATGTCCTCATAGAACGCTTGTGCTACAGCTCTAGCTGTTGCTTTACGGAGTGGTCGCATCTGTATCCACTTGGTGAAACGGTCCTGGTAAACGGCAAGGTAGCAGTTTCCTTTGCTTGACCTTGCAGTGGTAACCCTCCAGGTAGGGTCTCAGTTTCTCTATGCCCCAGACGATGGCCAAACATTCCTTCTCGGTAACGGAGTAGTTTCGCTCTGGGGCACTCAGCATCCTGCTGGCATAGGCGACAACCTTCTCCTGACCATCGATCGTCTGGGTGAGGGCGGCTCCAAGTCCACAGTTGGAGGCGTCCGTCTGTAACACAAAAGGCTGAGAGAAATCTGGGCAAGTCAAAGCAGGGGCTTGTATAAGACAAGTCTTCAAAGTAGCAAAGGCGGTTACCTGAGCTTCAGTCCACTTCCAACGGACATCCTTCTTCAGGAGTTTGGTTAGTGGAGCAACTATGGCGAAGAAATTTGGAATGAATCTCCTATACCAGGAAGCCATTCCCAGGAATTGTCGTAGCTTCCTCAGGGTTGTGGGCACCGGCCACTGGACGATGGACTCAATTTTATCGGGGTCCGTCTGGATGCCCTCAGGAGTGACCATATGTCCTAAATATCTAAGTGAATTCAAACAGAACTTACACTTATCCGGATTCAACTGGAGATTAGCTTCACGTAATCGGGTGAATACTTGCTTTAAATGCTCCATGTGTTCTTCGAACGTTTTGCTTAGTACAATTATATCGTCCAGGTATGCAAGAGCAAAAGGTTCCAGTTCGGGTCCGATGATGTTGTCCATCAGTCGTTGGAAAGTTGCGGGGGCGGAATGCAACCCAAACGGCATCACTCGGAATTGAAACAGGCCCCTTCCAGGCACTTTGAAGGCTGTGATGGGTTTGCTATCTTCGGTGAGCGGGATCTGCCAATAGCCTTGGCGTAAGTCCAGGCTCGAAATGTACTTAGCTTCCCTAAGTTTATCCAGGATTGCATTGATAAACGGCAGGGGGTAGGCATCTTTCTCGGCGACGTTGTTGACCTTCTGGAAGTCAATGCAGAAACGTGGTTTCCCATCCTTCTTCTTCACAATCACCACCGGCGAGCTCCACGGGCTTCTGGAGGGCTCGATGATTCCTTCGGCCAACATCTTGTCGACCTCATTGTTGATGACTTCCTGCATCTTCGGATTCTGGGGTCGGTATCGTTGTTTGATCGGTTCGGAGGTATTCAGGCGGATCCTATGTTGGACCAAAGGTGTAGGTCCCTTGATCTGTTCGAAGGCAGGCAGTTCTACCTCCAGGAATCTTTCCAGAGTTAACTTCTGCTCTGCTCCCAGGGCCTGGTGGTCCCAGCTGTGGCTCTGCGGGCGAACCGCAGGTTTCTCTGGCAGGCTGGCCACATCAGCCTTGCTCGGGGTGTGGCGGGGCGGCCTGACTGACCGTCTTTTCCGGCGGGTTTTCGTTTTTACGGAGCCTCTCATGGTTGCTACATCAGCAGGCGTCTTCTCGGGTTGTTCCTGGGATTTTACAACTGAAACAATTTTCTGGTTACAATATACGGCGGCCCTGGTAAGATCTATGCCAAATCCGTGTTGGCGAAGCATATCCATACCCAACACTAGCTCAGTAGACAGGTTTTGAATGATCAACAATTCATTTGTCAAACACTTGTCACCTACTGTCATCCAAACCTTGTATCTTCCGGTGATCCTAGTGACTGATCCATCTGCCTGGGAAGTCTGGATGGCATCATGAGGGTATTTCTGGAAGCTAAACTGCTCACATTTGTCCGCAGCAGCGATGCTGGCGAAGGACCTTGTGGCACCGGTGTCTACCAAGCCCAGGAACTGTTGGTCTCCAATGATAATGGGCACATACAGGCGGTTATCATCTGGTCGAGGCGGTTTTCGTTTCTCCGAGATGTCTAATTGCTGGAGCCTGACTGTCCTCGGTTCAGTCAGGCTCCGGGGTAGTTTTCCGACCTGGCACAGGTACAATCTCTGGACAGGATGCCATCACGTCCACAACGTGAGCAGAAAATTCTGGATGCATTCCTGCAATCACTCCTTCGGTGTCCAGGTTGTCCACATTTCCAGCAGTTGTCGGTCCGATTATATGCCCTTCGTGGCGGGGATGCAGGCGTTCGGGGTGTCTGCTGTTCACAGGTAAGGGGCTGTCGGCTGGCGGAGTAATTCTATTCCGGTTACTCTGAACCAGAGGAGTCTGATGGGAATTGTCATTCTGGGCTGGTTCTGGTGATGAATTCCTGGGCACGGTTGGTGGAATCATCCTCGGGGCAGTGTCAATCCTAGCTGCTGGGTGACGGGAGTGCATCTGCCTCAGTTCCTTCCGCAGGTTTTGGTACTCTAGAATCAGGGAAATCAGGGATTGAATATCATGGTAATCAGTCCTCTTGATATACTGCCTGTAGTCAGGTAGCAAGTTCCGGTACAGCCAACCTAACTCCTGTTCAGGTCTGAGGCTTCCATGCCTTCGGATGAGTGTCTGGAGATCGACTATATAGTCCATGGCTGGCTCATTTTCCCGTTGCAGGCGTCGACTGATGGCCATCTCCATGTCTTCCTGGAACCTCAGTGGGAAATAGGATCTCTTGAAAACATCCTTGAACGATGCCCATGAGTGCCAGAAGCGTGCATTGCAACGGTACCACAATAGTACTCGACCTTGCGAAAGTTCGGGTAGAGCATCCAGGAGTTGTTCGGGGTGGGCCTTCTCTGCCCTGCCAATTTCTTCCAGGCGTTCCAAGAACGCCACTGGGTCGGTGCTGCCATCAAAATGCAAATTCCAGTGGTACGGTTTCAGGGGCGGTCGATATGCTGGAACATGTTCTGGAACATCTGAATTATTCACGGGGTTTTGAAACGGCATATTTCCCTGCAACAGGGGTGCATATGTTGCGGGTTGACCTGCTGGCATAACAGGTGCGGCTGGAGTGTCCACAGGACATTCCAGGAATGGTTGTACAGGGAGTACAACATGTCCCGTCGCTGGGTGTCGGGCTCCCACTAGCTTGGGCAGTTCTTCCCTCAAGAACCACACAAGTTGACGGCGTAATTCCATCACTGTACCATCAGCATTCAGTCCATATCGCTTCAACTCCTCCGTCAGGTCTGGTTTCTTCAAACGGTATATCCATCCAACTCTCGGCTCCAAGTTGGCCAGATAATCATCTCCAAATTCTTCCCTTTCTGGATCAGGAGAATTTGTTCGGCTAGTCCTGGTAATTTCAGGGGGAGCGAGCTGAAGCTCACTGGATTCTCTGGTTGTCTGTGTTTCAGTCATTTTCCTAATGTGAACTGGATTGTCTACCAAAGAAAGATTAACAAACAAACAGTGTATTGTTCGCAGGATGAACAAGAATAGATTCCAGGAGGAAAAGAAGTATGCAAAAGCAAAACTCACCGGATTGATTAACCTAGAAATCATCAGATTAGGTATCAAAGAAGAATCAGCTCATTCAACAGAGAATTGTGAAACAAACGGGACTGCAATCATATTCACTCAAAGAAAATAAAAACAGTGAGATATAATTGCCTGGAATGTAAATAGATATCCACCAGAGTTTGAAACGTAATACAACTCGTAACACACAAACGATATCTAAAAATCACAATTTTACGGGCTTCAGCAATAGCTGGAAAACAATAACGATTTCTGGTAAAATAACAGACCAAACTATCGATACAATTAGCTTAAGGAATACCTGGGAACTATCCACCACTGCAAAGTTCAAAATTGTCAGGAAAACACAAGTTCTGATTTTCTGTATACCTTCAGGACTTTCTCTGGATTTCTTCTTCGAAACGGTCCCTGCTCGGGCGCCACTTGTAACATCTCCTCCTTCTGGCGGGGTGTTACTAGAGTGGTGCTCAACGGGGATGTCTATATCTAGGATAGACCGGGGTTGCCTCGAGCGCCAGTTGGATTATAGTGGTGAACTCCACTTTCTCCCAACCAGGATTTGTTGGGAGGCCTAGGTAGCAACACAGTCGAAGCGACGGTATGCCAGGGGTCGAAGGCCTTCTGGACTATGAAAAGATCACAAGGGGGTGAGGGCTTTAAGTTCACCCACTTGGTTTTACCCTGGTATACGGGTTGCTGCGGGTGTTTGGTATATCAATCAGAACTAAAATTCACACTTGAACAGGTTTATTCACTGGAAACAATTAACAGATCGAATTTATCTCTCACAATGATTATTATCATAACCAAGAAAATACGACCACGAGGAAATTCGGATGACAGAATATGTCGACAGGTGTCAGTCACAAGATAGCAAAAATTCCACAGATCAAATAATCTCAGGGTAGATTATCCTAACCACATATATCTACGGGTGACAATTAATTAAGCAGGGTGACTTAAGCAGGGTGACAGCTAATCTGACTGGTATTCAAAGAGTAAGCCGTGCAACGTGCATCCGGGAAGCGCCTATGCGAGTTAAGAAGCTCTACCCCTGCAAAACAAGTTCTGGTCAATGTACAAAGACTATTCACCCCTCTGGGGTTTGCAAGATAATTACTATCAGGGTGGTCTCGACGCTGACTATAAGCCTTATGCGACCAGGAGACCGGGATGCTCACAACCCTGGTGACGCTTGGTGTTGACTGCTACGCAGACCAAGAACCTCGACCGTTACAAGGGTTGTTTTCCTGATGAAACTCTTTACGTTAGGATTTCAAACCACAGAACTTATCCTGCAGGTCATTACAAATTATTACACCTCTTTTTTTTGGGATGCAATAAAAAGGGGTTTCTTGAGTATGCTAGGAAATAGCACCGGAGGGATGAACGAAACGAAACTAAGCTCAGTTGGGAGGGGTTGTGGACGAAAGAAGAGCTTTTACTCCTTTTTCCTTTCCATAAATACTGGAAAATCCTGTATTTCCCGAGGGTTCACCCAAATATCACAATAATACAATACTCGGCACTTGGTTACCGGATACCAAATTAATATTACACCTATTATACGATGGTTCAATGAAATACCAAAATAATACTTCCCTGATTACACAATTGGTTGCCAATTATCAACATAACCCTTTACTTATTATACAATAATTGATTACCGATCACCAAGATAATTCTTCTGGATAGTCACAGCCTAGTAGGTTCTACTGTATGAAGTGACCTCTCGTACATGCACATACAATAGGGGTTGGGGACCCACAAGAAGTGAAACATATATCGCTCAAGGTATACCTCAGCAGAATTGTTTACACCTTTACAAAGTGTAAATACTAATCCTATAGTAATGTCACTGGGAAAGGGTGCAGTACTCAAATCTAGTGGCGTCGAGCAGGTATGGGCTAATCAAGAGTCTAATAGTAGGTAAAATTCAAAGTCATTCAAAAGGGCGAGCAGCAGATAATGGCGAAACACAGATATCACTCTAAGCAGGCACAGGCATCAGCAAAAATTAGGAACGAGCTTACTTGTGGTGATTGTGACTGCAATCCTTCTCTCCCTCACACTCATAAGGTTTCCTAAACGGGTGTCGGAAAGCAAGCAAAGTATCTAAAAGCTAGGTAGCAGCAAGCAAGTAATGTTCATTCACCACCTATTGCTAGGTAGGTCAAGTTCCGGAGAACCTATACAAAAAAAAAGGCCTAAAACGCCAAGCATCAGATATCAAGTAGTTAACCACAAATCTAAAGGATCTAGTGAAGTGATAACCTACCTCAGATATCGGGGGGCCTTGAATTAGGTTATGGTATGAAACCACCAGTACGATTTAACGTAGCAAAATCCACAAATGTGTGTAAATAATCACCCAATGATTTATAATAAATTACGTTATCGCAACGGTTTTCCTCTTTAGGCTTTCAATATATCCGTATTATTGACGATTTAAAGTAAGCACATGCTTCAGAAAGCTGGAAAACTATCTTTACTGGGGGGGGAGTCAAGACCTTGGGAGCTGAAGTTTACTTGTCATTTTTGCCGCCAATGACCAAAGAAGTAGCCGGACAGCTGTTTGCTGAAATTGCTATTGTCTATTTTGTGGGCTAAGGACTATTGAAGTTGAAGACATCGAAAGATATCTGAAGGTATGTATAATACGAATGATATGAAAGGGGAGAAGAAGTTCGAAGAAGGGGTCTTCACTTGACCCACGACGGGCTATGATCGAGCGACCTCTGTTTGGTAATTACCGTACGTACCGGTACGGTGTAGGTAAGAGTGTAGACAGGGAACTAACCATTTGTTTCGCATCACAGGTCCATTCAAGAAGGAAGGTCAACTGCGGTTATATTTATGTTATCTGATAGATTTCGCTGTTCGAGGATGAACCATGATTTATATTTGAGTATTGACTCATTTGATATAGAACCGTAACACACACCCCTTTCCACGAAGAGTTTTTTTTTTTTTTTTTTTTTTTAAAAAAAAACTCGGAAATTCACCGAAGCTAGTTCGATGGGAGATCTGGGGGGTGGGACTTTAGGTCTTTGGCATGCCAAACACCACAGATTTTTCCAAAGTCATCTCGGAGCTCGTACGACCAAGGTGACACCACTTTGTTGATGATATAAGGTCCGACGTACATCGGAGCGAGTTTGGAAGTGAAATCTTTAGAAGCATTCGAAATCACATGATTTCTTTTCCAGACTGTTTGACCAAGCGTGAAGTGATTATCTCTCCTCCGGAGGTTGTAAACTTTTCTGCTCCTTTCATACGCTTGTGAAAGACGTTGGGTTACGTCATCATATAACTTTCCTAAACTTTTAGTTCTTCCTATAAGAAGCTTACTTCTATCAAAGTTACAAGGTTCTTCAATAACCACCCCGTGGTTACCGGAAATGGGAAGTTCCCGACCAAAGATAACGAAATTCGGTGTGACCTTCGTCACTTCATGTTTGGCTGACCTTAAAGCCCAGGCAACCTTAGGCAAATATCGGTCCCATGTTTTCTGATTATCGGCTACATATCCTCTAAGCATGGTTTTGATGGTCCTATGGACCCGTTCCACAGGGTTCGCCTGGGGACGATAGTTAGCTACGAACGAATGCCTAATCCTGTATTCCTTGAGAAGATCGGTGAAAACTTTGCTCTTAAACTGAACACCGTTATCTGTAATGATGCGACTGGCTGCCCCGAAAACAAGAATAACCTGTTCTTCGAAGATACGGGTTATGTTAGCGGCTGTCGCAGTTCTTAATGTAAAGAATAATGAGAACTTGCTGAAACAATCGCATACTGATAGAATATATACAAAGCCAGTAGAGCTTCTGGGAAGAGGGCCAACCAGATCGATACTTAATAGTTGCCACGGACCCGAGACCGTGGTCGTTTTTGTCAACATCAACCCCCTGGGCTTATTTTGCTCTGGCTTAGTTTGGAGACATACGCGACATTGAGCGATGTACCGTGTTACATCGCTCTTCAATTTCGGCCAGTAAAATTTTGAGAGGATACGCCCTGTCGTTTTGAAAACTCCTAGATGACCGCACGTAGGAGGGTCATGATGATCTTTGATTACTTTCTCCCGCCTATCTTTTGGGACTACTTCCAACCAATAATCAGTTTCCGCGCTCAACTCCGGATATTTACGTTTCGCGAGTTTATACAGCCGGTCTCCTTCCAAACGCCATTGAGGATAGTTAGAAGGTGATTCCTCCACATTTTCGCACATTCGTATGAACCATTTATCAGTAGTTGTTGGGGCCAATACGATGTCCACTACCGGCACCGTCCGAGAAAGTGTATCTGGCACCACGTGCTCTTTTCCCTTCCGATGGATAATGTCGAAGGCATACTGTTGTAGACGGACTGCCCAGCGCGCGATTCGGCCCACTGGATCCTTGATACTGAAGAGCCACTTGAGGCTATAATGGTCCGTTACAACCGTAAACCTCGAACCCTCGATGTAAGGACGTAGTTTTTCGATGGCGAAAAGTACAGCCAGACATTCCTTCTCGGTCGTGGTGTATTTTCTCTCGGCCTTTGTGAGGGAGCGACTTAGGTAACAAATCACCTTCTCCCCATCCTCATGAGCCTGAGACAGGACCGCTCCGAGTCCAAAATCAGATGCATCGGTTTGAACAATGAAAGATTTAGAGAAATCTGGGCAAGTGAGTACAGGGGCGGAAACAAAGTGGTTCTTGATTTGTGATAAAGCTTGATCGCATTGCTCATCCCAAGTGAAACGAGCGTTCTTTTTAAGGAGGGCTGTTAGGGGCGCAGTCAAAGAGGAGAAATCAGGGACGAAACGTCGATACCACGATGCCAATCCCACTACTCGTCTCACTTCGGAGACACTCTTAGGTGTTGGGATTCGCAATATGGCCTCGACTTTATCTGGGTCAACCAAAAGACCGGACGCATTCACGATATATCCCAAATATCTCAACTCTGGCTTGCAAAAATGACATTTCTCCTGATTTAAAGTTAAACCTGCTGATCGTAGTCTCGACACAACTTTGCTCAGTACCTCAATGTGTTGATCGAATGTCGGAGTACAGATGACCACATCATCCAAATAGACGAACACAAACTGTTCAAGGTCCACTCCGATCACTCGATCAATGAATCGTTGCCACGTAGCAGGGGCATTATGTAGGCCGAAAGGCATTCTTCTGAATTGAAATAAGCCCCTTGTGGGGACTACGAAGGCTGTCAGAGGTCGAGACTCCCTGGCGACCGGTATTTGCCAATACGCGGATTTGATATCTAATGTTGTGAGATAACGAGCGTCTCTCAGTTTATCTAAAGTGGAAGTTATAAATGGCAGAGGGTACGCATCAGGAAGGCTGACTTCATTTAACCTCTTGTAATTGACACAAAAACGGTACCGTCCGTCTGGCTTCTTTATCAACACAATGGGGGATGCCCAAGGTGAGCTGGATGGTTCGATTATTCCATCGGCTAACATTTGTTCTAGCTCAATATTAACCTGATTTTGGAGAATAGGAGATAAGGGATAGTGCCGTTGCTTGATAGGCGGGGAATTAGTCCGTATTACATGTTCCACTGCGGTTGTACACCCTAGTTTATTGCCTATGTTCCGAAATGTATCAGCAATGAGCTTATTCAAGATGAGTTGCTGCTCTGGAAGAAGATGATCGGCATCTTGGATGGCGTTAATTTTGATGTCTGGCATGTTTTCATCGGACTTAAAATCCCATTCTCCAGAGTACAGATCAGGAATTATGCGCATTTGTTTCCAAAAATCTACCCCTAAGATAAGATGATGGGGGAGGGACGGTACGACTAGGATATCGAAAATAATCACGCGATCTTGTAAGCGAATAGGAACTTTAATAGACCCAATAACCTCGCAATTCTGTCCATTTGCTACCGTACACCGGTTTGGTAATGTATTGTCGAGTAGACATATGGTTTTGAGAACCTCCCATCCACGACATCCCAGAACAGTTTTCGAACATCCCGAATCCAGAAGTGCCAGAAATTCTATTCCATATATATCCACTCGAAGATAGGGCCTTGTGTCGTTTCTAGCGTGTAAGAGGACAAAGTCTATAATAATCATGGTCGAACTAGGATCTAGAGCTTCTGGGGTAGTCTGCCCTCGACCTACTGCGGACTCCCCTGTGCTTTTTTTGGACTGCAATCTGAACAATTATAGGCAGTACCACATCTGAAGCAGAATTTACGAAGTGGTTTCAAACACTTCTTAAATCGGTGACCTGTCTCGAGACAATTGAAACATTTCGATGTACCCGGATTCATAGTGGAAGTGGAAACGACTGCATGTTCTGAGTCCACAGCAGAAACTGTTGGAGTCTGAGCAACGCCAGTTTGAGTTGAGGGCTTATGGTATGCCAACTCAGGTTCAAGAAGTTGTTTGTAGTTAGTTGGAGGGGGACAGAAACGTTGTGCTCGAATATTGGCTTCCTCGATAGATCTACTCAACTTGACCAACTCCGAAATTGTGGAAATAGCCTGAAGGGCCAATTGTGATTGTATATGGGGCAAAAGATTACGCCTTATCAGCTTCACTCTATCTATTTCAGCGGGCTGAGTTGATCCTAATTTACTGAACAGATTTTCCATAGCTACCACGAAAGTCACCACCCTTTCCTTGACCCCTTGAGTTCGCCGTCGAATTTCTTCCCACAGATCTACTTCATAGTCGTATGGAAGGAAGTCTTCCCTTAATCTCTGTTCCAACTGATCCCACGTCTCGAACCTCTGAGTCCTATACCAGAACAATGCCTCTTTTGAAAATAACTCAGGCGCCGACCGCAATAGCTGCTCCTTGGACACACCCCTGGAAAAACGCAATTCTTCTAGGCGCTCTAGAAAATTGGTGACACTTCCCTCACCATCAAATTGCACCTTCCACTTGGAAACATCATAAAACTTCGTAGCAATACTTAGCGGTTGAGTATCAGATATCTCTAACTGGTTCATCCTAGGAACTAGGTTCTGAGTGGAATTAAAAACATTTGCGGGTCGGCAAGAAAATTCCTCACTCGGGCGACCACTCGTCGTCATTTTTTCTGTAGGATAAAATGAGCGACTAGAGGGACCTGGCACAGGTTCACTCGCAGGCATAGCCCCACCTATCATTGTGGTTGGAGACAGAAAAAAAGTCTCATCATATCTTGGAATTGACGGTCTATTAACCTCATCAACAAACCTCACTCTCTCTCTCTTCTTATTGGTTCCTGCTTCTGTTGCCGGTTCGGGCAGGTCACTCAGTTCTCCCGCCTGAGTCGATGACCTAACCCCATCCTGAAAATTTGAAAAGTTTGCCAGCGCTCTGCGTACTGAAGCTGTCGCGTCGTCTAGATTCAGTAAGGACTCGCTAGCATGTACTGAAGCACTCGTATGTACTATCTCAGGAATCAAAACAGCATCTCCTAATAAATATTGTTCAGGATTAGCTTGCTCTACCAAGGACGGAGAACCATCATTCTGTACATCAATACTATTGCTGACTTGCTGAACCACCTCTAGAGTATCGTTAAGTGACCCTACCGACTCTACCAATCTCGCACATTGACCAAGCAATGTCATTTTCTGGCCCTCCTATACCTGATCCGAAACAGTGAGTCGCCTCAATCTCATACTAATATGGCTTAGTCGAGAGGTGATCCGTTTGTACTCATTTCCCCGATTATTGCGATCAAAATTCGAAATATCATTTGACAGATCCAACAATTTTTGTTGACAAATTTCAAGTTCCTCTGGTGTTGACCCTAGACGGACTGCTTGTGAAATCATCGGGGTTAAACCCTCTCTCTCACTCCTCAACGCCCCTCTGAGTGTAGTTCGATTTTCCACCACCGTTCTAAGAATGGGTAGACCACGAATAGTCAGCTCATAAGCAACTTCGTCTCCCAATAGGCGATTCACCTCCATACCTCACTATATGAAAGATGAAACCTCAGTACGAATCACGGAAACCCGCCTCCTCCAAAAAAAGAAGAAAAAAACAGAAATTTTTTTTTTCAAACCACAAAACTCCTCCGACCTATAGATTTTTACCCTGATAAGAAACCAAGTCCGTATTCCCAAAAGTCCAACTTATATAGCTGCAATTCAACTATATCATTTATTATTAACCCTACACGAAACTATCGTGCTCCTTGAGAAAAAAAAACAAAAAAACAATACGAATCCAACGAAAAAAAAACAAGAATCACCCTATATACTTGTTCTGATACCTATACTGACAGATCATATATGAGTGTATATGTATGTACCAATCGTTGGATTCGACATACAATACTATGTACACCCTGTATAAATGGTGTTCAACTGTTTTTTTTTTGGGTGCTTGAGAATCGAATGATTCCTCTATACCGAACTCCGAATTTGAAGGCCAATGGCACTGACACCCTGTAGGCTGTTCAGCTAAGCCTGTAATCTTACTTATAACTTCCTATGTATACTACCTGTCTACGAATCTGAAGGAAAAACTAACTATCAGTCACCTATACAGGCATTATTTATTTCATACTCAAACGCCAAAAAAAACTCCATCAGATAACATAAGTATCTATATATTTTAAGAATGCGATGAATCTATGCAGACCTATAAAAAAAAACCCGAACCAACGATATTTCTAAGTTGAACAACAAAAAAGTTTCCAAAAATTTATTCCGCATTCGAATGTAATGAAAAAAAGTAAAAAAAATTAATCCTGTTGTCAATATGCTTATGTCATAAAAAGAAGTGCATCCGTTCAATGTTTGCAATCCTAATAATCACTACCGCCTCTCTAGTAAGAATTTGTTTCCATTAAATAATCTTCTTCTCTGTTGAGTAACAAAAAAGATATTCTTTCTTCTATGAAGCAATGATATACTTCAATTAACGAATTGAATGAACGAGTATGATTCAGATTTTGATATGAAATAACTGATGTTTCTGATGCGAATATCAAAGAGAGTATGGTCCAATCAGTTTCACAATTGACATAAAGTTTATAGAAATTTTAAGAAATCAAGAGACTGAGGAACTGAAATTGTCAATATCCTCACAGTGTGATCCTTGAATTGAATGAACCCGAAGAGTGCGAAGAAAATGGTAATATTTCAATTTATAAAATGAAACAGGATAGTTAGAATGAAGTTGAGAAGTGCCAAGAGAGTGAATATCAATTATTTCTCAGATCGTAAAATTATCTGTATATTAAATAATAAGAATTGCCAAAATACTAAACACTACTCACTCCCCTGAATGAATCGTTTCAGAAAATAGATCATATGAAAAAAATATCTGTGACCATCCAGAATATCATTTATGTATCAGAATCCACGTTGTGGCGCCAAATTTATTACACCTCTTTTTTTTTTGGGATGCAATAAAAAGGGGTTTCTTGAGTATGCTAGGAAATAGCACCGGAGGGATGAACGAAACGAAGCTAAGCTCAGTTGGGAGGGGTTGTGGACGAAAGAAAAGCTTTTACCCCTTTTTCCTTTCCATAAATACTGGAAAATCCTGTATTTCCCGAGGGTTCACCCAAATATCACAATAATACAATACTCGGCACTTGGTTACCGGATACCAAATTAATATTACACCTATTATACGATGGTTCAATGAAATACCAAAATAATACTTCCCTGATTACACAATTGGTTGCCAATTATCAACATAACCCTTTACTTATTATACAATAATTGATTACCGATCACCAAGATAATTCTTCTGGATAGTCACAGCCTAGTAGGTTCTACTGTATGAAGTGACCTCTCGTACATGCACATACAATAGGGGTTGGGGACCCACAAGAAGTGAAACATATATCGCTCAAGGTATACCTCAGCAGAATTGTTTACACCTTTACAAAGTGTAAATACTAATCCTATAGTAATGTCACTGGGAAAGGGTGCAGTACTTAAATCTAGTGGCGTCGAGCAGGTATGGGCTAATCAAGAGTCTAATAGTAGGTAAAATTCAAAGTCATTCAAAAGGGCGAGCAGCAGATAATGGCGAAACACAGATATCACTCTAAGCAGGCACAGGCATCAGCAAAAATTAGGAACGAGCTTACTTGTGGTGATTGTGACGGCAATCCTTCTCTCCCTCACACTCATAAGGTTTCCTAAACGGGTGTCGGAAAGCAAGCAAAGTATCTAAAAGCTAGGTAGCAGCAAGCAAGTAATGTTCATTCACCACCTATTGCTAGGTAGGTCAAGTTCCGGAGAACCTATACAAAAAAAAGGCCTAAAACGCCAAGCATCAGATATCAAGTAGTTAACCACAAATCTAAAGGATCTAGTGAAGTGATAACCTACCTCAGATATCGGGGGGCCTTGAATTAGGTTATGGTATGAAACCACCAGTACGATTTAACGTAGCAAAATCCACAAATGTGTGTAAATAATCATCCCAATGATTTATAATAAATTACGTTATCGCAACGGTTTTCCTCTTTAGGCTTTCAATATATCCGTATTATTGACGATTTAAAGTAAGCACATGCTTCAGAAAGCTGGAAAATTATCTTTACTGGGGGGGGAGTCAAGACCTTGGGAGCTGAAGTTTACTTGTCATTTTTGCCGCCAATGACCAAAGAAGTAGCCGGACAGCTGTTTGCTGAAATTGCTATTGTCTATTTTGTGGGCTAAGGACTCTTGAAGTTGAAGACATCGAAAGATATCTGAAGGTATGTATAATACGAATGATATGAAAGGGGAGAAGAAGTTCGAAGAAGGGGTCTTCACTTGACCCACGACGGGCTATGATCGAGCGACCTCTGTTTGGTAATTACCGTACGTACCGGTACGGTGTAGGTAAGAGTGTAGACAGGGAACTAACCATTTGTTTCGCATCAAGAAGGAAGGTCAACTGCGGTTATATTTATGTTATCTGATAGATTTCGCTGTTCGAGGATGAACCATGATTTATATTTGAGTATTGACTCGTTTGATATAGAACCGTAACAAAATGATACCTATATATGCAACAGGGCAGTTCCAATGCTTACTCTGTGCTGGATTCTGAATTTCACTGGCCGCTGTCAACCGTCACGACAAATGTCACAACAACTGGATTTATACTGGAAAATTATTTGATCTATAAAGTTAAGCTGCAGTTTGATAGAACTATGAGAAAATGCAGTGAAATCAAAATGCAGTTAACTCACACTTGACTGGTATTATACTTCACGGGTGAATCGTCGGCAGAAAAAGCTCTGGCTCACCTTTTCAACTTTGTGTAACACAAAAACGGAATGTTAATACAGGAAAAACTTCGAGCACCTTGATCACTTTTTATAACGGTTATACGAACTGAATCAAACGGTAAGAATCGGACTGAATCAGTATATTCACTGCCAAATGGAATCTATCTAACTATCTATCTATCTCTCTATAACTGTCTCTCTGTGGATCTGTCGCGGTCTAGCTAACTATCTGTGTCTCTGTCGATGTATCCCCTCGGGCCTCTGGATTTTGCTACTTATACTCTTTTCAGGTTTGGCAAAAAACAGAGCGAGGTCGGGATTCTGATTGGTCGGGCTGGTCTGGCCTCGAGCTAACCATGATTTGTTTTCTCAAGGAAAAAGTGAACACTACTTGACCTTGGGTCTGGAAACTTGCGGTGGAAATCATTTTTCCTCGAAAACCGGTAGTATCAAAGTGCTTGGCATTCCATGTTTGTGCTACTGAGCGAATTCGATTGCAAAATTACGAAGGATAACAAAGTTATGACGTAAACAATATCACATGACCCTGAAATGTCTTTCCAGGTATGAAAACCATTCTTACTCTTTCCAAAATCATGAATACACTCTCCATAGGCAATAAGAAGTCTTAGTCTCTGGGTTGATCAGGATCTCCGCATGCAAAAATCATTGTAAGATGAATAAAGCAAGTAAACGGATAGCATACTGGACTTCTTATTTCCCAGGGCTCTGGACGGTCATTATGCAATCGAATCCTACCAATACTAATATCAAGAGTCTGAAACTGATATGTATGAAATCATTAGCCTGGTAGTGCTTTCAAAACGGAGGCAGGGGTGTCATGAAGTTGATTACCCTCAGCAGGGTGCAACGGGGCTAAACAAGGTTAGTCTGGGGTAGGGCTCTCTGGGTGGCTCAAAATACTAGCCAAAGGAGCTCCTTGATTCATGAATTTGTCAATCAGGTATACAGGGTGACTCTAAAATGGCCTTAACCTCATTTCTCGTATGAGGCTCGTACACCGAAGCCTAGTAATGAAGCTGGTGAGAAAACACTTCATTACAATGCAATAATCCAAAAATCCTATCTTTTCTAACTTTCCCAATAAAACATAATGATCGAATGCTTTCTGAAAATCTAAATTATTAAAATTGACTTGACCCTCTTTGTCCAGTTGTTGACAAATGAATTGATTGAGACATGCTAAATTGCTTACACAAGATTTATTACTTACCAAATCCGTTGCTCAAGATTGATATAGCTCTATGATTTTGAATGATGCTTTCGTCCTTTTTTTTGAAATTGGTCATACCCTGGCTACTTTCCATATGTTGGGAAACGTTGAAGAAGGCAGAATCATATTGAAGATGAATACCAGCGGTTCAGCTAGTACTGTGATACAGTCCTTGACAACAAAACTTGGGATCGAATCGATACCGGCTGTTAGTTTGTCTTTCAATTTTTTCGATTCTTTAGAAATATCATCCGTATGATGAGGAATACCAAGTTCAACGTTCACGACTGGATTTGATTCAATGTACACACTGCGAAAAAGAGACCCAAATGCTTTAACTATATCTGTTGGCTTATCAGATGTAACATCTCCATCTTATATCATGCCCGGAATTCGAGAGCATCCTCTTCTGCTATTAACAAAGGACCAGAAGTTGGATGATTCTGAAACGATACGATTTTCTGCCGACTGAACGAAGTTCTGAAAAGCTGTGTTTATGCGATTTTCAATTTGCGATCTGATATCTTCGAATTTATTATAGTTAAAACATGTTCTGATTTTTTCATATTGCTTATACAACTTCTCTTTGATTTTGATATTTTTCATTATATCCTTGTTGAACCAAGGTGAGAAACTCCTCTTTCTATTAACTTTGAGAGGAACAGATCCATCAAACATATTATACAATGAGCTATATAGTTCTTCACAGGCAGATCCTGAATCAGTGCATGAATGAACATTATTCCAATAAGTGAATCTGAAAGTTGGCTCTTCTGAAGTTTTAACAACCAAACTCAACTAGCAACGGAGGATGGTGAGGATCCACTTTAACAACTGGTAATTCATCTTCTAAAACAACAAGTTCATCAAAATTTGAGATGATTGAATCAGAAATACGTTTATTTGCATCAACAACATCATCAAACTGTTTGCATTCAAGAGTTTCCATTATATTTGAAATTAATTTGTATCGCTCATCCTCCAAATCATTGTTGAACTTAGGAATATTGAAATCGCCAAAGATGAAGATCTTAGAGTCTGAGATATAATCGCGAGATTCAAAATACTCGATCAATATTTCATAGGTTTCTGCATTGGTTTGAGGATTTTTGCACCCACAATTTCGCAAACTTTGATGCAAAGAGTTCAAGTCTAACCGAATCAAATTCAAGTAACTTTTGGCTGCCACGAGAACTCCACCGCCTTTGGCCAAATTGTTAGCTTCCAGATCTCTATCACATCGGCAAACATCATAAGATTCAGGAAAAAGTTTGGTACTAGCTACATCTTTTTGAAGATCTCTATCACATCGGCAAACATCATAAGATTCAGGAAAAAGTTCGGTACTAGCTACATCGTTTTGAAGATTCGTTCCGGTAAGACAAATAATATCCATCTCGTTCCTTCTCACTTGAAAAAAGAAATAACTTTTGAGTTCAGTCTCCTAAAATTCTGGTAATCGCATGTGGAATTGACAGCTCTGGAATTGGGTGTATTATTTAGTTTAAATTTTTTCTCCAAACTTTTGGTATACCATTGGTGTGCTCAATATAAAGATCTGCTTCTCCCTTATTCGTTCTATCTTCCAGTTCCTTGCGAACATCTCTGTAAAATTGTATTTGTTTTATGAAAGAATTACTCAACCGTAGAGAGAGGGTTGACTGTGTCGCTCAAACTAGTGAGAAATATATTCCGTTCACGAAATATATTTTCGTCGGCAAATATTCAGGAGAAAATGGCGTTTACCACGACATTTTTCTGAAACTCCGATTCTTAGAGAGCTACAGATTCCTCGCGGAACCCCTCCAATAACTGGCTGGAAATTTGAATGAAAATCAGTTCACAGGAACTGCGAGATATTTTCCCGATTGTGAAAAATTCGAATATATGATGCAGAAAGGTGTTCTTTCATACAGCTTCATAACATCCATGAGTGAACTGGATCATAAGGATTCCCAATCCAAAAATGATTTCTATGACAATTCATCGAATAAGCATATTCCAGATGAGGATTTTCGAAGAGCTGAACGTGTATGGAAGTTATTCGAATGTAAATCACTTGGCGACTATTCGGATGTTCATTCAGAATCAGATGTCCACTTACTATGTGACGTTATCGAGAACTTTCGCAGAGTTTGTTTGGAATCGTACAGATTAGATCCTGTCAATATTACACAGCACCTGGTTTATCCTGGGATGCTATGCTGAAGTTCACGGAAATCAGATTAGCGTTGTTGACAGATATTGATATGATATTGTCATTTGAACGACAATGCTATAATATATTGATGTGCAGTATGGGCGTATATAATTCAAGTGAATTTTCATACTTACTTAATACCATACCATACTCAATTATGCATTTTTTCTTTCAAACAATGGATGTGTATGTGTGTGTGTATACTCATATAACAAGCAGATTTTTTAAATTGTACATCATTTTATTTTTGTTCCGAAAGGAACACTGACTTGCTACAAATGTATTATGGATATGTAACGTGGCCAATAAAATTCTATTCTATTCTAATTCGATATGATACCAAAATCTTAAGGCTCAAAGTGAAGTGGGATGCTATCAGATCTCAGAAGAATTAGGTCTACTCCTATGAAGGAATCAATCAAGATTCTATGCGGAAGAAATGACATAGCAAAATTCAATTCGGAATTGTATTGGAAATTGTCACATGAATAATGTTCATGATGTGTCCATAGTTCAGCATATAATTCCAAAAATATATTGAAATATATGGGGTCTATTCTGAGATTGGTAGTTTCACTATGAAAAAATTCTAATTGGGTCATCAATAATGATGTGTATCTACCTACTACAAGATTTCCAAATTCATGCTATGAATACAGGATTTCCAATACACAAATGCGCACAGACAACTGTCGAATCATGAGTCATATACTTTCAACATAAACCGTTCCAACAACTCTTTGGAGTCTCGGAAGACTGCATTTTCTCACGCACCTTACTTTTCAGACAGTTCGTCACTCGTCAGTTGTTGATTTTCATATGCACAATGTAATGAGATTTCAATCATATTCTGACCTGATTCTACTGATATTCATTCAATAACTCACTGAACTGCTGCCGAAATAATTCATTTTGGCTACTTACTGGCAACACTGGTGTTGAAAATGACAGGATGCGTCATCAGCGCAACCGCTGACGCAGACTCGGAGGGTTGAAATCTGTCCCTCGACTCGCTATATCATTGTTATCAGAAGTAGTGTTCTAGGCTCAGACGCGTCTGAGGTGAAGAACGAATACTAGCATGGTATATTTGGACTCGCAGAAGAACCGGAGCGTGGACTATATATAATAAATTGATATATGAACAACATCATGATGAATGAAACAAATATTTCGCCAATACGCTCGATCTATTCCTCACTAACTGTCAAGTATATATTATTCTGAGTCCGGCCTTGGCGTCCGTCTCAGTCTTTGATGTTTTTATACCACCTGTCAGAGGACATTGTTCAATCTTGAACGCTTGAAGAGCATAAGTAAATCAGTTCATGGTGAACCGAGTATTATTTCACATCAACAATCCGGAACCATATGAAGTGAGAGTTCGTACATCACTAGGAAACTCAGACCCTACACTCATCTCCATTATCTGTCCTCACATCACTCCGCGAACCAATCTAACACCCTAACGCAGTGTCTGACATTATAATTCAGCCGACTGGGATGGCCTTCGCATGTTATTTCTTGGATGAGAATGTGTTTTGAATCAGGAGATCCTACGGAATGTGCTGAAGAGATTTCGGAAATCATGCTCACCAATCTTCATTCACCATAAATCACACGAATGAAAAACCACTGGTGAACCATGGTGCAATGAAACCTGTTCTATGGTCGTCGCTTCGAAATAAGCAGCATACCGTCGTTGCGGCAGGAATCCAAGCCCAGAAACTAGAACAGAATATGTTGAGGCTAAGATTACAAGCAATCAAAGATAGATGCGTCTGGAGAGGTATACAACACCAAGAGGGTGTGCCCAAATGGTTCCCATTGGTTGCGGACCTTTACCAAGTAGTTCAGCCGACAGGTAGTTTCAGAT
Source organism: Gastrophysa polygoni (assembly GCA_963576655.1). Classification (NCBI taxonomy): domain Eukaryota; kingdom Metazoa; phylum Arthropoda; class Insecta; order Coleoptera; family Chrysomelidae; genus Gastrophysa; species Gastrophysa polygoni. The sequence goes on from OY755083.1 coordinate 31,098,890, forward strand.
AAAAAAAGGTCGGAAGTTGATGAAACTTTGAGATGTTGTTCAGGGATGATTATTCAACATTTTCCTAAGCTTCGGACCTCAAGTACCCTGTGCTGGAGGAGAAGAGGGGAGAGGGGGGGGGGTAATTACAAAATTTCTTGACCTTGCTCTGGTTTTTCCGCGATAACTTTTTTGTAGATCGTTGAATCCTCTACTAATTCGTTCCTTCGAACATGTTTGTGTTCCAATTTGTTACCGAGATATGGCGCTTCGAAGAATAGGTCATGTTTCGAATTCCGCTGGAAAATGCCACAAAATGCAGAATTCCCCCCCTATTTCTCCTGTTTTACCAGAATCATGACGAATTGCCGTTGTTATTATGGATTCCACCTTAGAGTCACTAACTTCAGATAACCCCCACTCCTTTATAATCTTCACGTTCGTAGTTATATTTATTAGTTTCATCCCTGATTCCAGGAATGAGAAGTGATTGCTGATCATGAATCATTTCAATAATGGTTGAAATATCTTTCCATGAGAATCTGGTGAATCCGGTTTCGCGCAAATTCAAATCGCATATATGACTCGACCAACGCGTGTTTCCTTCATAAGAATCAAATGAAAAATGAAAAAGCAAATTTACCCTTGGAAAGGCCTAATGCTTCAGTCGAAGTGACGCTACCCGAAATTACCAATAGAATTATCGAAAAAGCGGGGATGCGTGGAGACGACTGGGGGGAAGGAAATGAAAGAACGCATCAGTCAGTTGCAATATTCAGAAACAGATATAATCGTTGCCAATGCTGAGTACGCACAGGAAGAAAGACGTCGAATTGTGGAGGCAGCTGAAGAAATAGTTTTGGAGGACATCCGCTCCAGAGTGTTCAACACAGTTGAGTATCCTCCGTTTGACAACTACTTGGATAGTGCGCGTTCTGCGGTTCCGGAGACACTGCTTCTTCTACTTCATATCTTGATCTTGACCAACGAACGACAAACCTTGGACTCTTGGAGAAAGTAATGCCTCGCTCTGGCTCATGCAATCATGATAGCAGTGCGTCCCAAATATTTTCCATCCTCCATCATGACTGCTGTTTCCGTGTTTGTTTACAAGGAATATGGCTCTAAACATCTCCTGAATTTGCTATCCTCCATGGGCTTATCATCGTCTCATGAAGTAGCCAACAGGTTAGAAGGGTCGTACGTGCTGCAAGCTGAAAGTACCAGAATTGCGGAGTCTGGCGACCTTTTCAGTCAGTTCATATTTGAAAATGAGGACTTCAATGTCAATACTTTGGATGGTCATGACATATTCCACGACATAGGAGGAATCATGGCTGAAGTAGCCCGCCTGAGAGTGTCGTCAGCAGCCAAACTCATCGCTGATGCTGGTACAGTAGAGGTGATATCATACCACCGACCACCCAATGCAGGTCTGAAATCGATTGAAATGGCGGATATAGAACTAAGCTATCCACAAGGTTTCGTACCCTCGCCCGATGACATTTCTTGGCTATATGTAGAAAACTCTGCATATTCATCATCCGTACCTGGGTGGAATGGTTTTTTGGAGTTCGGAACTAGTGGTGTAAAGTACGAATGCTCGAGAATTGTTTGCGTACCGTTGATCAACGCTCCACCCATCTATTGTATCTGCCCTTGAACAATGTACATTTGTTGAACAGAAGACTTGCATTGTGACTTCTGAACAGCCATTGTACTGAAAGGCACGTAATGTAGTGGCAAATGACACTCAACCCGAGCTGAAGAATGTGGTTGTTAGGTTAGACCGATTTCACCTATCAATGTCATTTATGAGGATGATGAGCACAATCATAGATGGTAGTGGTTTGAAAAAGCTTCTCAGCACAATTCACGCCATCAACACGCCAGGGCTGTTCGCGTCCACATCCATGCTGTTTTGGCAGAAGACATTCCTTTCACTGAACAAGACTTGACATTGAGCGAATCTCACAGATGCTGACCACTATCGAAAGAAGGGGGCCAACAGCTGCCCCATGGATCCAGTATTTTCCAAGGTGTACGCTGCTGAAGAACTTCTTGAAAGCTGAAAGGATGAGTAATTGGGAACTCCATCTAGATTGCGTCGAGGAAATGATACCCTACTTTTACGCTGCTGGACACCTGAAATATGCCAAAAGTGCTCATGTCTATTACCGAGATATGGTCACCCTACAGGACAGGATGGATCCTAACGAATATAAATATGAGGTTCACAACAGATGGCTCCTCCACCAATCGCCGATCTGAAGAATTTCGGGTCGGACGTGAGTATTGAGCAGGTCTTCATGCGGGCTATGAAGAGCTATCGAGGACTCACTCGTGGAAGCGGTGTGAGCGATTCTGTGCTTCCTAGATGGACATTGGGCATGCTGTGCATTCGAAGCATTTGTGAACAGAAAGAATCGTTCGCTGATGTTCGCTCAGAGACATCTGAATAGCATGTGGACATGAGACCAACCAGAGTAGTGAGAGACAACATGGACATTGGGAAACTGCGCGCACGTTTCACTGAACATCATCCATTCCTTGATAGGGCGATAGTTCCTCTGAGCACAGGAATCATTGGTCATGGCGAAGTGAACTGTCACTCAGCTCGACAAATGGGCATATCATGCATGAAGAAAGTGGTGGGAACTAAAAAGGCAGGATGATGTCGTGACTCTCGCTTCCGTTTCTTGCACATTGAAAATTGCTGGTGGAAAATTCACTGTCGATCCTCTCACTCTCTTCCAGCGTGTCTGCATTGCCAAAATATCTGAATGAACTATTCGAGTTCGAACTAGCACCATTCCCTATGTCACTCCTCAGTGAGGAGGGAATGCGCAAGTCTGCAATGTACCAACTCTTCACTCTCATAGACGAAGTCAACCTTGGCAACAGAAAATGTAACGTGATTGATGGAGGATACCTATTATATGAAGAGGTGTGGAACAAAACTCCCACAACCACATTCGAGATGCTATGCTCTGAGTAAATCATCTACGTGCAGAGACACTTTGGGACCAATGTGACTATTGTATTCGATGAATACCCCACTAACGCCGGCTATTCAAGCACCAAAGCCGCAGAACGAGCTCGCCGATCTGCATTACAATCAGCAACTAAAGTCGTGTTCTCCTCACTCACCATGGTGACCATAGCACAGGAAAAGTTCTTGGCAAACGATCATAATAAGAGCGCATTCATTTCGATGTTGATGATAGGAATGGCGGGTGCTAGCATCGAAGTGAAGTAGGCATAAGGAGACGCCGACGTATCCTAGGCCAGCGAATTCGACAGAATCACATTTCTGCTGAAGATGTGGACATACTCATTCTGTTGACAGCATTAGGCAGGTCCACAAAAAATATCTATCTTCAAAAAAGTGGAAGAGCAAGGACATTTTTTTCCTTCACGCAATGAGTGGTTGTGATGCCACTTCAGCACCGCTTGATTTAGGGAAGAAGAAAATTTGCAGTACCTACATGAAGATAACCTCCCTCTCTACAACAGTGGCCCCGTTACTCACACCAAACGCTACTCCTCAAAAGATCAGCGACGCTGGAGAGAAGTTCCTGGTAGCAGTTTATCGAGGCAACATTGGAAATGACAACCTTGACGACCTGTGGTATCAATCATTCACACGATCAGTGACCAAGGATAATCTTCACCCATCAGTATGGGGCTGGAGTCTAACCACACGAGGGGTACTACCAATCCCCACAACCAGAAATGCTGCGCCAGATGACATCCTCCAGATTGTTTCCTGCAAGTGCAGCAGAGGCTGTAGCACCGGAGCTTGCGGCTGCAAGAAAGCAGGTCTCCGGTGCTCAGGAATGTGCAAGCACTGCACAGGCCACTCCTGTGAGAATGCCTTCGCAACTGATTTGAACTAGACAGACTCATCAGACATACTGGACGAATACGACGACGACGACATCATTGACAGCCTGATTGCTCAGGAGGACGACGTGCTGTCACGAACAGAACCAGTGGTTAAGGAATCTTGACAGGAAATGTAATAAGTACAAATGAGTACCCACTATGATGAGCACATTTCTATATCTTTATCCTCCAATATATTATATGCCTTGAGAATAACTGAATATTGTTAATTGAATTGATTATTTCCACGGAAGGACTCCTGCCCTGCCCTGAGTTAATTAGGTAGGTGGGAAAGCGGATATCGATCCGAAAAGTAACTGATATCAATACCAAGATGATGTGAATTGATAGGTATGGTTGGATTTCATCACAAAGTTAGCAAAAATGGTGACTTCGACCAAGAACCATGATCACACGGGTAAAACAGATGGAATGAGGTGGAAGTTTGATTTTTTTTGGGATTTTTCAGCAAATTTTGAAACGTGACCTATTTTTCGACGCGCCATATCTCGGTAGCGAATTCACATAGAAACATGTAGGGAATTCAACATCCTACTAAAAAGTATAGATATGTTTTTGCCGTAGGAGAAATTAATCGAGGAAAAACCAGAGAGGTGTAATTTCTCCCTCCCTCCATCTTTTTCCGCACAGGGTCCTCGAGTTCCAAAACTTGAGGTAATGTTGATCAACCGTCCCAGAACACCATCCTGAAGTTTCATTGACTTCCGACCTTTTTCCACCTAACCCCACTCCTTTCAACCTGTCGACTGAACAAGAGGCAATCGGGAGAGATTTCAATTCTAGCTCATTTCCTAACCTCATGAAGGATGATAGTACATTGGCTATAACACCACAAGAAAAAGTCAACATCTTCGCCAAAAAGTTTGTATAAAATTCTACTTTGGATCCAAGAGGCCAAAGACCTTTCCAAAATCGCTACAATCGATAATCATATGCCAAAAATTTTGTCTTTCTTCAACGCACAATCAGACACATTTTGCTTGGCCTCAACATCAAAAAGGCTATAGGAGTAGACGAAATACTGCTTATTGTTCTCGAGAAATGTGCCCCAGAAATAACACCAGTTTTGGTTGTTCACCCTTCCATACAGTGTTTGTCTTTCCAACTGAAAAATAGCTAGAGTTCAACCGATTCAAGAGCAAAAAAACCTTCATTATGAAAAATATGCTACTTTGCCTTCTCCACGGTTTTCGTCCGAAACGATTCGAGTTTACTAAAAATAATTGATTTTTTTAAAAAAAAGTATATTTCTCATCGTCACCAGGGGCGAGCCCACAGAGCAACTAAAGATACAAAGTTTTCGTTTCTTGGGATTTTTCCAGTAACTGGCTCAATTTTCGAGAAATGAGATGAAAACCAAACCTATGCAGGCAGAGAGACACTCTACCTGCTGAGGGAAAATCTGCAATACAAAAATCTATTCAGTCCAAGCCGATCATCAAACCAATCGTGTAACCATTGCGAAACATATAATCTTTTTATCGGAAATGAAGGTATAGTTTTGTTGAGGTTGAAAAAACTTGTTCACGTCGTATCACGAGAACGAATCATTCCCAGTTATTCATATGAACTGATTGTATATTTTGATGAAATCTGACCTTGAAGTCTGGTGAATCACCAATGGAACACCCTATGTAACATGAATTACATCAACATCTGATCTTTTGTATCATTTCCACCGTATTCACTGATGTAGAATGAATTTGTTTTTCAAAAAGAAACTTTGGGGTCTCAGATAGTAAATTGGCGCAGTTGGTAGGATACCTGGATTGTAACGTATCGAACGGGACAATTTCGTTAAAACGATTCACCAGATATTCGAAGTGTTGATTCGTTTCGTGAAGGTGTTCGAACCGGAGTGGCTCTTCCAAAATTCAAGACAGTCTATCGCAGACCCGACGAGGACCCCAGCCATATCGACGAATCATCGAGTTTTGGAACACACATATTCCAATTATGCGAGACCAACGACCCTGAAGGAAACGAAGATTGCGAATCCAGTAGGTGCTCAAAGTATTGAACCTTCCAATGTGAGTACAATTACTGAAGTCTATTGAAAATTTAACAGATATTCTCGGGAATTTGAATCTCAACATTCCTTTAGCTGACTGACAGAACTCTGACAGAAAAGTTTTTCAACAGAAGAGGCTTCAGTTTTTGTTGTGCTGGAGAGCACTGCGGTGAGAGTTGTCTAATTGTATTTGTAATAAAGTACATATTTTGGAGTAGTGATTGCAATTTTGAATTGGAATGAATATCTTCATCACGATTGATATTTTCTGGTAACAATTTTGACAGATATTTTTCATGGGAATTTTCAGAAAATTTTTGTGACTGCAGTACTAGGGCATTTCATCTGTTTTCTTTGTTCTTCCCTCCACACTATTCATCATGGATCCAATTGAAGCAAAATATTTGCTCATAGCAGAACTCAATTATGAACTGAAGATTAGAGGTGTCATTTCTGAACGCAGCATGGATGCAAAGAGAAAAATTTTGGGGCACCTATTGGCTAAGGAATTTCAACAATGACAAAATGTACTGTCGTTTGTCGACCCAACATTTGATTTTGCATCTGAAAAAGTTGACATTGAAGACACTCATACATCTATACAAACTTTGATCAGTGATTTTGAGGGACCAACATCAGATTCTACTTTTAAGAGAGCAGTATCTAGGATATGCCATGTCACTTTGAGAATTCGAAAGATATCTTTGAATCCAGAAGCATTACGATGGAATGTGAATTTTTAAGAATGAATCTCATGCAACAGCATTGCAACTAGATGCAGAATTACATGAAAAGGTATCTGACCCAGTTAATGCGCCATTGATGAGTTCTACTGTCAATCCAATATTGAGACCACCTACTAGTCAGAGTCAGAATTATTTTCCACCAAATTCAACAAAGTCAACACCGGTGTATAAATTAGGGCTTCAATTTGATGGCGACTCAAAAAATCTCTTATCATTCGTGGAACGTATTGGCGAACTTGCCCAAGCAAGGCACATATCTAAAATGGAATTGTTTGAATCAGCAAGTGATCTTTTCACGGGTAAAGCTACTTTCTGGTACCGTATGGTAAAAACACAAGTTACTGACTGGGATTCATTGATTTTGAAACTCAGAAAAGATTTTCTAGTGTCTGATTTCGAAGATGAAGTTTGGCAACAAATAAAAAACAGAAAGCAACATAATTTAGAGCCAGTTGTTATCTTTATGGCTTGTATGGAAGCACTTTTTAACAGACTCAGTCATGGAGCTGCTGAAGTGACAAAAATAAAGTACATCAAGATGGGTTTGAAGCCTGATTATAGGCGTAGGTTAGCCTTATGTGACATTGATTCAGTTTCAGTTCTTGGACCTTTGTGCAAAAAATTGGAGGAAGCTAATGCTTTGAGTGCACCTTCTCAAAGTGAATCTATTGCTATTGTGGGGATTTTCCCCGTAATTAATTTTGATTTCATTCTTGTTAAAATTCAGATTATTTTCAGTCTTGGGTCTTTTTCGAGTTCCTTTGTAATAGGTTTTAAAGTGCAATCGACCGAACCATCCATCTGTTTGGAATTTCATCAAGTTACCCATGCTTAATGTCTTCTCGGGTTTTTCTTATCGCAGGTAGATTTGCGACTCTTGAGTGTTTTCAAATCTGGGTTTTTCCCTTCAAACAGACGGACAGTTTCGGTCGATGGAATTTTGGTGGCCCATTTTTATGACACAGAGGTATCAAATTCCGCTGGGTCGAGGCAGTCGGTTTTTGGAGTTTCTAACGGAGACACGCACTTTGGGGTGTTCCCGCGATTGTCTCCTCGAGTGTTTTTATTAAATAAAGTTTTTAATTCGGTGCCTGTCGAACATTTATTTATCGTCACCTTGTCACAACATTGGTGACCCCGACGTGATTAGCACGTCGAAGTTTATGAGTGACAGTGACGATTCGTTGGTAACACCGAAATCTTCAAGAAGTGGCGCAAGTTCTTCGAGTGAGTTAGACGAAACTCTCGTGAACGAAACCATCGTCAACAACCGACGCACAGCCACCAAGATGCCAAACCAAAACGCTGAGGCCCCCAAACCGGAAGTCCTCGCGCGATTGAAGATTCCCGCGTTCACCCCAGACGACCCAGAGGTCTGGTTCCAACAGGTCGAGTGGGCCCTGGAGGACGTCGGCGTGACAGCGAGTGCGGCCAAATTCCGTCAAGTGGCTAAATCGCTTGACGGGAAATACTCGAAGGAGGTTCGTGACCTCATTATCACCCCGCCAACAGACAGGCCGTACGAGACGCTCAAGGAGGAATTGCTACGGCGCCTGGGGAGATCGCAGGCACAAAAGACGCGGCAGCTGCTGGAACGTGTGGAAATCGGCGACCAAAAGCCGTCGCAGTTCCTGCGACACCTGACGCAGCTGGCGGGAGCCAACGCCGCCGAAGACATCGTCCGCGCTTTATGGATGGAGCGAATCAACCCGCTCGCTCGCGCCAGCATCGCCGCTCAAGCCGCGCAACCAAACGTCACCTTGGATGACTTGGCGAAGACCGCCGATTGTGTGATGGAGGCCCTGGGTGCCGTCGCACCCCAACAAGTATCCGCGGTGTCATCCAATAGTGAATCGCGGTTGTGCGAAGTGCTCGAGCGATTGACAGTGCGTTTAGACGAGCAAAGCCGCGAGTTGAACGAACTTCGTGCGGAAGTGCGCGGCCGACAACATTTCCGCGGTGGTACCGATACGCGTCGTCGCCCGCGCTCCAGGTCGCGAAACCGGTTCGGTGGTTTATGCTTCTACCACCACCGATTCGGCGCTAAGGCTCACAGGTGCGAACAACCGTGCACCTATGTCGCCAGCGATGAGTCGTCGTCGGGAAAAGGTCCGGGCAGTCGTTAAACGCGGCAAGCGACAACTGCCCCAACACGTGCCGCTTATTTTTGACGGACCGGAACAGTGCGGTTGACTTTCTCATCGACACCGGGGCTGATTTGTGCGTGTTTCCGCGGAGACTAGTGTCGGGCCGGCGGGTGAAAACCGGGTACGAGCTAACCACGGCGAACGGAACCACCATCGCCACTTACGGGTTGATTCCGATGACGCTGAACCTCGGTCTCCGTCGCGACTTCCCGTGGAACTTCGTCATCGCGGACGTGGCTAAGGCCATCATCGGGGTGGATTTTTTGACCCACTTCGATCTCCTCGTGGATCTGCGTAACGGGCGGCTGCTCGATCGGTCTACGAGTGTGTGCGTCGTGGGTCAGGAGTCCAAGTGCTCGACCGTCGCCGGGATTAGGACGTCCGCTGGGAACACTCGGTACCACGAACTGCTCCAGCAATTCCCGGAGCTGACGCGCCCCGATGGCGCCTGCAAAGCGGCTGATGTGAAACACCGGACGGTGCACCACATTCACACCACACCAGGACCACTTGTCGCCCAGAAACCACGTCGCTTGGCTGCTGACCGTTGCGTCGCCGCCAAGAAGGAGTTCGAGTCCATGCTGCGATTGGGCATTTGTCGCCCATCGAAGAGCAGCTGGGCTTCGCCACTCCACATGGTGCCGAAGAAGGGCGACGAGTGGCGCCCTTGTGGGGACTACCGGGGTCTCAACGCACGGACGATCCCGGACCGGTACCCAGTGCGCCATATCCAGGACTTCGCCCAGACGCTCCGCGGAAAGAAGGTCTTTTCTACCATCGACCTGGTGCGGGCGTACCACCACATCCCTGTCGCCCCAGAGGACGTGGAGAAGACCGCGATCATCACCCCGTTCGGCCTGTTCGAGTTTCCGTCGATGAGTTTCGGCCTTCGGAACGCCGCACAAACATTCCAGCGGTTCATCGACGAGGTCCTGCGCGGTTTGGACTTCGTCTACGCCTATATTGACGACCTTCTGGTGGCTTCTTCGTCCGAGGAAGAGCACCAGGAGCATCTCCGTCTGCTTTGTGAACGTCTTCGGCGGTATGGAATCGTCGTCAATACGGCAAAATGCTGTTTCGGTGCCACGGAGGTCAAGTTCCTGGGCTACCTGGTGTCTGGCGGCGGAACGCAACCGCTTCCCGAGAAGGTCTACGCCATCCAAGACTATCCCCGGCCGACGACAGCAAAAGAGCTCCGACAGTTTCTGGGTATGATAAACTTTTACAGACGTTTTATGCCCAGAACTGCTCGGACCCAGACGCCACTCAACGACCTTCTCCAAGGCAACATCAAGGGGAAGACGCCAGTGGTGTGGAACGAAGCCGCAGATGCCTCTTTTAACGCCTGCAAAGAGGATCTTGCCGCGGCAACTCTCCTGGCGCACCCTAAGGTTGGCGCCGAGATCTCCTTGGTTTGCGACGCGTCAGACCACACCGTCGGAGCCGTTCTGCAGCAGCTGGTTGGCGACGTTTGGGAGCCACTTGGTTTCTTCTCGAAGAAGCTAAGTGGCGCCGAAACCAAGTACAGCGCCTACGATCGGGAACTTCTGGCCATCTACAAGGCGGTCAAGTACTTCCGGCATATGGTTGAAGGACGCCACTTCTTCGTCCTCACTGACCACAAACCGTTGACCTTCGCCTTCAGCCAGAAGTCCGATCAGTGTTCGCCACGTCGTTACCGCCACCTGGACTTCATCGGGCAGTTCACCACCGACATTCGCCACATCTCCGGGAAGAACAACGTCGTCGCAGATGCCCTCTCCAGGGTTGACGCGATCGCAACGCCACTCGACTTCGAGGCCCTGGCAGCATCCCAGCAGGATGACCCAGAGCTCCAGGAGTTTCGCCAGAGGCACGACTCTGGCTTACTCCTGCGCCAGGTCACTATCCCGGGATCCAACGCTGCCGTTTTCTGCGATGTCTCCACCACAAAGGCGCGGCCCTTCCTGACGGCCGCATTCCGCAGACCAGCCTTCAATGCCATCCATGGGCAATCCCATCCTGGCGCCAAGGTCACCACCAACATGGTGAGAGAACGGTACGTCTGGCCCTCCATCTCCAAGGATTGTCGAGCTTGGTCCCGAGTCTGCATCCAGTGCCAGCGATCAAAGGTCTCGCGCCATGTCTCGTCTCCGATCGGCAATTTTACACCGCCGTCGAGACGCTTCGAACATGTGCACATCGACCTGATCGTCATGCCACCTTCCGAAGGATATCAGTATTGCCTCACCTGCGTCGATCGATTTTCTCGATGGCCAGAAGCAATACCGCTCCAGGACCAGACTGCGGAAACCGTCGCCCGAGCGTTTTACACCAACTGGGTCGCCAGGTTTGGTGTCCCGCTCCGAGTGACGACGGACCAAGGACGCCAGTTCGAGTCCCACCTGTTCCGCTGCTTGAACAAGCTGCTGGGGACGGACCACCTTCGGACCACGGCTTACCACCCGGCGGCCAACGGAATGGTCGAGCGCCTCCACCGTCCGCTGAAAGCCTCCATCAAGTGCTTGGAGTCAAACACGTGGACCCATACGCTCCCGACGGCACTCCTGGGGATCCGCGCCGCGTGGAAGGAAGATCTTCGATCCACCGCTGCGGAGTTGGTATATGGAGAACCCCTTCGTCTACCTGGTGAGTTCCTGGTTTCAACATCCACCAGGGATCTAGACAATTCCGCTGACTTCATTCGAGAGCTTCGCCAGCACTTCGAGGCGCTCCGACCAGTCAACGGCACCAGGCACGGTGAGCGAAAGATCTTCATGTTCAGAGATCTCGCCACCGCGTCGCACGTCTTTGTTCGGCACGACGCCGTCCGGCGTCCACTACAGCACCCATACGATGGGCCGTTCGAGGTGGTTTCTCGGACCGAGAAACATTTCACCCTCCGGATCCACGGCGCCAACGTCCCTGTGTCGATAGATAGGCTAAAACCAGCCTACATCGTCTCCGAGGACATACCACCGGCAGGTGCTGGAAATCCAGACGAAGACGATGACGACGAAGGAATCCTGCTCTTTGTGCCAGACGGAAACCCACCTCCGCCCCAGCAACCTGCTCCGGTGGCACCAGCAGCTCCACAGGCGCCAGCTCCTTACGTGACTCGCTCCGGTCGTCAAGTCCGTTTCCCTGACCGTTTCCAGGCGGGCTTGTAAATTTCGCGAGGAATTATTTCATTTTTGAAGATGAAATAATCCGCGAGTTCTAGTTTTAGTTTTATTTGCTAATATTTGTATCGTTAAACACTAGCAGGGGGGTACTGTGGGGATTTTCCCCGTAATTAATTTTGATTTCATTCTTGTTAAAATTCAGATTATTTTCAGTCTTGGGTCTTTTTCGAGTTCCTTTGTAATAGGTTTTAAAGTGCAATCGACCGAACCATCCATCTGTTTGGAATTTCATCAAGTTACCCATGCTTAATGTCTTCTCGGGTTTTTCTTATCGCAGGTAGATTTGCGACTCTTGAGTGTTTTCAAATCTGGGTTTTTCCCTTCAAACAGACGGACAGTTTCGGTCGATGGAATTTTGATGACCCATTTTTATGACACAGAGGTATCAAATTCCGCTGGGTCGAGGCAGTCGGTTTTTGGAGTTTCTAACGGAGACACGCACTTTGGGGTGTTCCCGCGATTGTCTCCTCGAGTGTTTTTATTAAATAAAGTTTTTAATTCGGTGCCTGTCGAACATTCATTTATCGTCACCTTGTCCCAACACTATGTTAGATGACCCTGAAATTGCTCTCGTTTCAAACACACAAGCCAATAGAACATCTGCCCATTCGAATAAAAATATTGGAAATAGGTTTCAGAGGAACAAGTTCAGAAATGCCAATTCTAACAACTATACTTCTAACAACAATACTTCTAGGTCAAGTTATGTTTCTGCCCCGTCTTCTTCAGTTGATACAAGTAGAAATCCTCGAATGGAAAATAGTTCTGTAGTTTGCTGGAGATGCAATTTAGCCAATCATCCGCATAGAGCTTTTTAATCAGGAATTAGGAAAAAGTTTTGTTTTGAATGTGGAACACCTGACGTGGTAATGAAGGACTGTGAGAGGTGTAAGTGAAACTGATCGAGGAGAATTTTGTCACAGGCTCGTAATTTTGTCCAAATTTTCCTGGAGCCAAATTTCAGAATTTAAATAATTTGACAGGAGGAATAGAGGAAGATTCTCAAAATGTTGTAGCTCCTCTGATAATAAAGAAAGTCAAGGATAATAGGCCTTATGTGCATATTCAGCTTTTTGATACAAATGTCATTGCACTCTTAGACAGTGGTGCCAATATGTCCGTCATAGGTCAAGGAGGTTTAAGGAAAGTTAAAAATCTTGATTTGGTAATCAGAATTCCTCATTTGAATCTATGTTTTCACGGCAGATGGTACACATCAGGAAGTTGAAGGAGTTGTAGATTTGCCTATTCATATTAATGGAGAGATACAGATAATTCCAGCATTAGTTGTACCTACCCTATCACAGTCATTCATTCTAGGAAGTGATTTCTGTACTAAGTTTGGTGTGTCCATTTACTTCCAAAATCTTAGTTGGGACATTAAGTGTCGAGTTTTTGAGAAAACTGTCGACATTGTCGCCAGCTCACCTCAATTTGACGATATTTCAGAATTTAGTATTGAAGATGAGCTTACACTAGAGCAGAGACAGCAGATGGAAGATCTTAACGACTAATTTCGGGAAATTAGTAATGATGCTCGATTGGGCCGTACAAATAAAATTACTTCAGAAATTGACACTGGCGAGGCAAAGCTGTTCAAGCAGAGGCAGTATTTAATGTCTCCCTATATGTTAAAAATATTCAATGATGAGTTGGATGAGATGATAAAATTAGGTGTGGTAAAGCCATCACATAGTCCTTGAATAGTCCGGTACCACTGATTAAGAAATCGTCTGGTGAATACCGTTTTTGTTTCGATGGACGTAAACTAAATGAAATTACGAAGCACGACAGCTATCCTCTTCCATGCATTGATAGAATTCTTACCCTGCTGCGTAATGCCAAGTATATTTCAAATATCGATTTAAGGAAAGCTTTTTGGCAAGTGCCACTCGCAGAATTGTCTGAAGAAAAGACTGCATTCAGTATACCTGGTCGAGGCTTATTTCACTTTAATGTTATGCCATTCGGCTTATGTAACAGTGACAAGACACAACAAAGACTATGTGATGCATTGTTTGGACCAAAATTCGAACCTAATCTATTCACTTATCTAGATGATATTATCATCATTTCACCGACGTTTGAGGAGCATCTGAAGCTTTTAAAGTTGAAGGTATTCTGCAAGATGGAAACCTAACTATAAATATTGAAAAATGTGAGTTTTTCAAGACATCACCTAGATACTTGGGTTTTGTTATTGACAGACAAGGAATTCGAACAGATCCTTCTAAAGTTTCAGTATTGGTGAATTATGCTCGTCCTAATACAAGTACGGAAATTTAACGGTTCATTGGGCTATGTTACTGGTACAAACGTTTTTTAGATTCATTTTTAACTTTAATGGCACCAATTAGCAATTTATCAAAAGGCAAGGGTCTCCGAACAACAAACCCACTAGAAGGATCACAAAACAAATATTCTGATGCTAACTTGAATTACCAGAATTATTATAATATTAGTACCCAATCGTCGCCAGTGTTGTCATATCCAATCATCAAAAAGTGATGAATAGTCCATAATATTCAAAGTCCCTTATGAATTCATGTAGTTCAATGCACAAATATAATAATAAATTTGGGTCATGACGATTCAGAATCAGTTCTGATTAATAGAAGATTGCTACATTATTCTGAGACTTAGCAATTTTACTTTCTTGGGGGCTCGAGGACCAGCATGGGTATCGTGAATACTTTTTGCTCAACGTTGCAACACCGCCATTTGATATCGAGAGTCGACGGCGATTATTGCTTTGTTTGGTATCTGTCATTATTTACGTTTTGATTCATCGATATTATTCAACTTGTGTTCAGTTTTGTGTACTCAGAATTCATTCCTGTTTTGGTGAGACGTTGAGAGGTGTGTTAAAGACAATTTGAACCGGCGATCAAAACACGTCATTTCATAGGTCAGTTACCATTGTCGTATCATTCGAGATTTTGAAGCATTTTCCCAAATGGAACGGATAAAAATGAATTCAAATTGATTTGATTAGATTATATTGATTATACCCATAGGTCAGCTGCGACAGTGTCTCGTCATTGTTCATTTTCCCACCAAGAAATGCTGAAAAGTACTACTGAAATTGTTACGGATTTTCAATTTGGTTTCATCATGAATTAATTATAAATTCGACTCCTCTGACGACACGGCACTGGTGCTGGGAGAATCAGCTCCTGCTATCCTTGTTTAGACAAAGATAGATACTATAGATGTTGCTTCCAAACAAACTGTATTGCCAGGGGTGTGGATCACTTATCTAGTCTGTTCAATGATCGAAGGCAAGGGTAAAGGAAAAAATAAACCGATAGAATGGACGTCGGAGGCAGAAGCTTCTTTCATTGCTATCAAGAAGGCTCTTGTTTCAGCCCTTTAGACTTCACACTACCTTTCACTATACAGGGGGATGTGGGCATAGGTGGGGTGTTGACCCAAGAGGTTCAGGGTGTCGAAAGGATTATTGCTCACTCCTCCAGATCATTGTCCGAATCTGAAAGAAATTCCAGTGTCACTGAGAGAGAATTATTGAGTTCGATCTTCCCAATCGACAAATTTCGTCCTCACATTGAGGGAACCGTTTTCAAAGTAGTAACTGATCACCATAGTCTGCTGTGGCTGAACAATCTCAAAGACCCTTCTGGTTTGTCAAATTACGACAGCATACTTTTGAGTTGATTCATAAGCCTGGAGTTCATGATGTTATTTCTGATTTTCTTTCAAGGATACCTCTTTCAGATGAGGAAAGTCCAGAATTGAATTTAATTGATTTAAAGTCTGATGATACAGACTTATGGTATTCCTCATTACGTAGTAAGATACTTCGAGATCCGGATGCCTATCCCCATTTTAGAGTTGAGAATCAACTGATTTATAAATATACTCTTTCCAAAGTACCCGTCAAATCGAACATTATTGAATGGAAAGCGATCGTGCCTATATCACGAAGACTTTCAAATATGAAAGATTCACATGACCCTTCTACTTGTAGCCATTTTGGTTTTTTCAAGACACTTCAAAGAGTTCAGCAGCACTACTATTGGCCTAAAATGAGAGCGGATATTCTGAGATATGTAAAGTCCTGTGAAGTCTGTCAGTTGCGGAAGTTATCAAATACTTCTCGGATGGGACTCATGGGTGTTCAGAGAAATGTAAAATTTCCTTTTCAAACTATTGCTGTCGATGTCATGGGACCGTTTCCCAGATCTTCTGAAGAATTCACCCTCTCATTAGTTGTTTCAGACTTTTTTACAAAGTATACACTATTGAATACTGTCTGTGAGTTCTTCGAGGAGGTGGTACATTCATTTTTCAGCTTTTTATGGGATTTTCTCTCCTCGTTTCTGAAAAATAGAGTAGAAGTTATTGAAAATTATCTCAATATATTCGTAGTAAGAACAGATTTGGGATCTGCCCCAAAATGTCACTGTGCTCGAAATTAAACCTTTAGATACCTAAAAGAGAAATTCTCTATTGGTCAGTGACACCTTGTTCTTGAAAAAAATTGGGAATAAAAATATATTTAATAATAATAAAACCTCTACTTATCTTGGTGGACGTTTCGGGAACGAATCTGCTCCCGTTCTCAACACAATTGAAATATTTTTCTCTTCGCAAAATTTTTCAAATTTTTTGGTTTTGACACTGAAAAGTGAGAAAAAAAAGTGTCAAAACCGGAGTCAGGAAACTCTACTCTATCCTTGTCAAGATCCCCTAGTGGATCTGAGCAATCCTGCGAGGTCTTCGGATCTTGGCCAGAGTTGACCATGGAGACACCAGATGGAGCCCAGTAGCAGCTGGTAGAGACTGACCCCCGGTTGTATTGCATCCTGAAACTCTCGCTGACCGTGGAGGTTCGGCATTCCTCGTCGTGCTTGTCTTCACATGCAGTGACGTACAGACATACCACTTGGGACCTTGAATAGGGGTGGTCTGGACAATTGCGGAGGACCCTTGGACTACTATCAGTTTTTTTGTTCCACCTTCAGGTTTCACATTTTGCTACATATGATATATATCATTTTCATGTCTGCGACTTGTTGAATAATCACATTTTTACAGTATTAATTCACAAACTGGTGAAGTACTTGTGAAGCTCTCCCATAGCATACTGTAATATCCTGGGGTATATGGGTATAGAAAGAAAATGCAACACCTGGTATATGAATTTTATGATAGATAATATTGAATTAATTGCTTGATGAATGAAAACAATGACTTCCACAGCTAAACAGTTCGCATTATCGACCCAATAAATAATAAAAATATGCCAGTTCGGCGAAATTGTTGTTTCAATTTTGGAAGCTACAGCTGACGCAATGCGGTATCAAAAAAAATAAATAGAACAGTCAGCGACCAGATTCTGGGAAATCAAGTCGGTCCGGCCGGGAAAAATCGCCGGGTAGTCGCGTTACGGAAAGGTCCGTAGGAAAAAACACGAAAATGATTTTTCTTAGTATCAGGGTAGTCTTCGTTTTTGCTCGTTTGATTCCGGGAGTATCCCGAGAATTGTTAAGCATCAAGGTTGTTTTCGCTCGTTTGAATCCGGGAGTGTCTCGAGATCTTGAAACAAATTCAGACGACGAATCGGTAAGTCTTTTATCCATTGTCTTGACTGATACTGTGGGGTTGCATTTGATTTTTCTGATCTCAGATTCCTTCATATGTACCATCTACCAATACAGTACGTACGTACGTACAGTACGTATGTACCCTACACCGGGTAGTTTTGATCACTGGTACATATAAACGGCGTCGGACCCTCTTTCTTGGTGCAGTTGAAGGCAAGGTTCAATCTCACGTAATCGAAGTTTATATTGGCCAGAAAACAATCGAAATCTTTCCTTATACACTGCCGGGTATTAGACTAATGAGAAAGTTCCAATTAGCCATTTGTACGTTGCATGTACGTTTATAAGATTGATAGTTTTTTTGTATCACAATTAATCCTTAGTCGGTAATTGTCGTATCTCGCCATTTCGTGTTATTTGGTTTTTATAATAAATTTGTAAAATTTCATTCGGTTGTTTCCTTCGACCATAAAACAAATAGACCCGGCAACTCATTCATAAAACGCTCGGAAACATGTTGAAGACATCACTGGGTCGTTCGGGGAAAGTGCAGCGAGAGGGGTGTCCACGTGGACAAAATGGCAACAGCGCGCCACCGTTACAGATATTGATGCCAGTGGCGTGTACATTCACTTTCTTTGAAATTTCACTTACAAAAAAGTTGAGTCTTTTTTTCAAATTAGTACTAACTAATTAGTGATAATTATATCATGTTGATTATACTGCATCATGAGCAGGTTGAACCCAATGACATGTCATTAATTTGAGGTGGTGATTCCCTATCATATTTCATGAGGAATAGTTGATATAAAATATTGAAACGAATCAAATAATCTTTATTGTCCACGATAAATAAAATCTCATTGACAAGACATATTTGAAAAACCATATAAAAATATAAAACCTGTTGAAACAATAAGCAATACAATAAATAGGTTTGAGTGTCAGTACTACTAGCACAGCAAAACTAAAAGAAACGCTCAAATACTGTCTGCCCATTAGTTGATCTGTAGGTTAATCAAGGAGGTGGTTTTTTGATATTTCTCAGCTTTATTGAGATTTTCTCTCCTCGTTTCTAAGAATGAAGAATATAATGATTTTTTTCTGTATATTCATGAGAAGGGCACAGATTATCTGCCGAAAATGTCGAAGCGTTTGAAATTCAACATTCAGATACCCAAAAGAGAAATTCGCTGATAGCAGACAAAATAAATATTAATAAGTACTGATCTTTGTGGACGTTCCGTTTTCAACACAGAATTGTAAATATTTTGGTTTATTATTGATCAAAATAGTTATCATATTTTTCATTCCCATCTTCAGAAACGAGAAGTAAATAAGAAAATTATGAAAAATTAGTTACCTGAAACATAAATGAAAAGATGGTAAATGAAAGTTTGATTTTTTTTTCATTTCTGAAAAGAATTTCTTTGGTATACAAACTTCTTTTTCTGTTTTGCTGTACAATATCTAGATGTACCATGGTTGCATGATGAATTCGCAATTTAAAATAATATCTTAGTATTAATTTCGCCAGTTCATAAGGGTGTCCACTGAGCATTTCATTGTCAAAGATGTGGTCACCAAAACAATCATATGAATTACTTGATATTGTTATGAATGTGGATGTGACCAAGATCATCATCAAATTTCTCACATTTCTGTTAAAATCTCTCGAACTTTCATAGAATCTAAAAAACTTTTCAGCTGACTTGCAGACTGATATGACGAAATCACTTGCCTTGATAAGCCTGCCATACTCCTTTCTTGTTTGGAGGTAAGACCTTGACATATCCCGTTCCACAAAGGAAAGGCATTTGGAACATGTCACACATTTTTACAACAAATCCTGCAATGTACCCAACAATATCTTCATTGTAAATTGTAAGGTGCCAGGCTGCTATTGAGGCAACATAGTTTTCCAAAAGCTCTTCTTGAATTCTATCCATATTGAGCCTGGTTTCCTCATCCTTTTCAACATCTTCTCCCTCTTCTGTTTTAGTGATAGAGCATTGAGATCCACAAGTCAATATTGTCAAATTGTCTAGACCAACAGCATTACCTGTATTCGGTCCTGATATCTGAGCGTGAATCAAAAGCCTCTTATATGCAGCTTCAAATTGTCTGGAAGAAGGATTGTTGTTGTGACCACCTTTGCTGCGAATTGCTCCAAAAAATATTTCTAGATGGTCTTGTGACAGCTTGTTTGTTGAAACTAGTTCAGTAGATTTTGCTGAATGACATATTTCTCATAGAATTTCTTCAGACTCTGCATATTTATCGCGAATCCTAAGAAGCCAGTCTTTCTCTTTGATGTCAGAATAGATTTTCCGTCTAATGTGAGACCGCCGATATACACTTTCATTTCTTCAAAAAAATCGAAAATATCATTGTCAGTTTTTCGGGAAAGTGGTTTTTTGAAAGAATATTTGGCGAAGCGATTTCTGGAATTGAAAATATCAAATAAATTATTGAACTCCAGAGCAAAATCTGACGTGCTTTTTGAATCATGAAATATAGGAACTTGGAGGTCTTCACGAAGGAAAGTCACTGACACTTCTACTGAGAGTTTGAGTGGCGAGACGGACTTTCATTTTTTCCCTCTCCCAAGTAATGTGGCGGAGACGAATCTTCGTTGCAGCATGTGACCTCCTACATTTTGTTTTTTGACGACCAGCTCAATGAAATATTTTCAAGAAATTATTTCATTCTCCTTATTTTTCAAAGTATAACTCACTTGATCATGTATCAACTGGCTAGCCAAACAATTTCTTACCAATTTAATCATGTGGCAGGCATCAAGAAATATGAAAACATTATAGGGTGTTGGAAATTGGTTCTCAAATTATGAAAGTCTGAAATATCAGTTCCAAGGTATTTGGCCATTGCGAAATTCGAGGCTGCTCCATCAAACGTGATAGATGTTACTTCAACACCACTTTCATGAACAAACTGCAAGCTCTTCAAAACCAATTCAGCCTTTTCTTCACCTGTCATTGTATCTATCAAAAAGTAGCCAATTGGAATCTTCCATGACCCATTGAGACTAACAAGCATTAAAACTAGAGCTTGGCGAACTTCTGGCGAACAGGGTATCACTGTCAATATCTGTACCGATATTAAAATAGCCATAGAATTTCCGACCATCCCATTCCACTAGGTTCCGTATTGACATAGCATCCAAGACAAAATAAAATAGCAGTAGATGAGTGCCTCTGTTTTTCTGTGAGTGCCACTAGAGCTTCTTGGGTGAATCCAGAGCATCCATCAACTGATCCATACCATTTTGAAATAGTATCAAGATGTGGCAGACTGCTGTTGAAAGTGTCCCTCACAAAGTTGTAGGCCTTAGGCGAATAGAATGACAGAGTAAGAGCAAACGACCTCAAATAAGGACTGTACTTCTGTTTGGTTGGACCCTTCAGCATTCGTTCAGAAATGTCATAGGCCGATCCAGATAGGGAAGCCTAAAATTGAAAAAAATCATTCATTGAGATAATTACAAATAAAATTACTATTCCAACATGTTCAAATTGAGATCAACTGATACAAAGCAGTACAGAAAACTATGATGAAATTGGGAAAACTATCTGGAGTTGAATCTTCTCAGAAAACAAAAAGTATATTTACCTCTATAGCAGTTTCATTATCTTCTGAGATCATTGCATTATCTTTCGAATAACTGAGGAGGGTTTTGAGTGAAGTCACTCTCATTTTCAGTCTTCGGACAGTTGTATTCAAATAATGTATCTTCTTCCTTTGACTGATCATAGTTTTCTTTATGCTCTTCAGATTTCGTCTACGTTTCTCAGGTGTTGAAAAATCACTTGTGGACAGATCACCTACTTAATATTTCCTGCGAAAAATATGACAATTGGCAAGAATTGAAACAATTGAATCATACATGTTGTCAAAATATAAAAAAAAAAGAATGTATCGAGATCCTGATTCATATCGAGAAATAAATTAAACAAACACCTTTCTTGGTTGAGTCACATCGAAGGGGTTGCGTTTAACTGCAACATTGGATCTAGTAGGTTTCAAGGACTGTATATTCCTCTCAGAAGAAGTGTCAGTATCAGTTAGAGATGAAGGATCAACAGATTTTTCTTGATCCAAGAAGGTCTCTTTTGATGTTCTGCAAAATGGATGATATTGAAATTTATTAGTGGATTTTTTAAATAGACAAGAAGTAGAATTCAACCACATGCACCTATATATGAAACTCAACAATATTTGAGATATTTTTAGAATGGAGTATTCTAGAAAGCCCTCATTAAAATATTATAGTTTTGAGAAACTGCAGCAATCATCATCAATTCATATTTTAATTTAATTAACTCACCCTGCTTTCATGTCTAAAGGTGTATTGGTCTGTGATACACTTTGTGTATAAGATGAGTCCGAGATTGATGGTTCAGAGCTGAAAAAAAATACATTATGAAAACAATATCTAGTTGTAATTCGAAATTTTTTTATTGAAGGAACTGAAAACACACCTTTTCGAAACTTGACTTTTTTATGGCACTAGATTCTTTTTAGAGGAAATAAATGACCAAATAAAACCTCTACATTTTTTTGTGCGAAAAAACTAGCAGGCTACTTTTAGTACAACTAACTTTTATAGGTCCAATAGATACCTCATTTGGATATCAACAAACTTAGTGAATTTTATTATAATCAGTTGAACATTTTTTGAGAAGTTGTTGAAACCGTCTGTATCTCGGAAAAGATAATGTTTATATGAACTTTTGTTGTTGTGACGTTGAGGTTCCGTGCAACATTATTAGAACACCCTGTATATGAGTAATAGTACATTATTTGCGAATATACCTGGTGTTAGAAGAATCATCAATTATTTTTGATGAACCAATTCTGGGAACTGCTGATGGATGAAGGAATTAAGTACCATCTGGTCTCACTATGACATCTTTTGAATGAAAGTCATCTGAAAATATTTCAGGATCCATCGGCAGAAGTTGATCTTCCTCAAAACCAACAATGGAAAACCAAGTTTTTCTCTTTTCTGGATCAACGGGAAATCTGAAAAAATAATGTATTGCATGCTACAGAAATATTATTGTCAGATGATGTCATCAGGCAATGATAGAAATGCATAGTATCAGCGGGCAATATGACCGGGCGTCATAGGTCATAACGCCCTATGGCATTATGAGTGTGTTTATAGTATCCATATCCAAAGCAGTACAATCAAGAAAAGGCATTCATTGAATGTTATAATGTTATAATGATTCTCAAAAGTCTCATAATGTTTTAATGTAATAATGTAGGATATGCATCATTTACTTGAAATAAGTAGGTACTCATCATTCTGTTCACCTTGACAATAAACTTGAGGTAGTCTCAATTTATTAATGTGTGCAAATATGTGCATGTTTCAGAACATGACTAGGTATAAGATAATTTTTTATTGGGTGAAATATTTTTAATACTGAAGGTATTGTTAAGATGATTGAATTTCCATGGACACCCAAAATCTACCAAAATCTTCACGCTGCCAACAGCTTGTGAAGTGACCATCATATCGAAACAAATCAAATGGAAATACTCATGAACCGAGTCATGAACCCTTGTTCGAAAATTCTACCCACGGCAATGATTAGGGAGATCAAACCTAACCTCACCTACTTACCTGCGAAAGCATAATTCTGGGTGAGAATACCCCAATTTCCCAAAAACATGACATTTTCGGCCCATATTATCCAACCAAACACCAAAACTTCACTTTATTGTCTGTAAACTGATGATAACACTTTAAAATCGAAATATAAACAACAAAATTCTCGGCAACAACGCGTTTCGCTGCAATAGTACGCTGATGACGTGACTGGCAAGAGACGGATAATCATCAATGAAATGCTGCGTTGTCGTTGTTTTCCGTAGACTAATAATCGTGGAGAAAAACAAAAAAAACTGAAAATTGAGTTGGAATCTCCAAGTTATAAGCTTTCTTCAAGGCGAACTCTGATATCAATACAAAATTCAACACGAATTATTGTTGAAAACAAATAAAATTGGGCATCAAAAGGAAACAAGTGGCACATCAGCACCAAGTACATCAGTCGGCCCGATCACAATCGACCAGTTCAGTCTTGTAGCTCTAGGTCTTGGATCTTGAAAGAATGTAAATAAGCGGGTCTATTTGTTTTATGGTCGAAGGTTGTTTCACTCAGAGACCAAATCTGATAAGGGAAATATCAGCTATTAGTGGCAGGTCTACAGTGCCGTAACTGCTAAGGGAAGTATCGAATGATTATTGGTCACCCTCAAACTCTCCCACCCATAGTGACCCTAAAAATACCCCTTTAACCATTCATATATAGGGGGCACGAACCCACTAGAGCCCTCAGGACGCAGGAAACCGAAGCCGTGGCTTCATCCAGGAGCTGGAGGGTAGCAGACTGGTTCCTCACCCTCGTGGTACAAAGGAACCTCTCCATATGTTTCATTGGGTGGGTATTACAATACTATGTGACTGCGGTTGCTGAACAGTTCATCGCTCTATCATTCCTCAACTATTTAAACATTCATATATATATCATGATAGAATCACTATGCATTATACTCAACCTCAAAAATTGAAATGATACCGAACTTTAGTGATTATTTTCCATCATAAAACCGTAGGCCTCCTCATAGGTCCATATATATACGAATTTGTCTCTGGTAGTGTGAAATATAGGTCTTGAATTTAATTTTGGTTTCCATTCTCCCATGCGTCCAGCCCAGCCTTCTGAAAATACACCTTGGACTATTTTCGGAATTTGAAAAACCAATCATTTGAAAGGAAATTTGGTTTCCTCAATTATCCAAATCTTAGGATTTTTACAAATTGAGTGGCGTCCAAGAACTTGAATTTTCTTCACCATCTAGCCTATACTCCGAACTCACTTATCTGTTTTCCGATGAACAGCTGCCGAGAGCAAATGTGTTCGACTTTTTAATACTTTCATTCTTTTAAATTGAAAGTTCGTCACAAAGTGATGCAGAGAAGCTTTCCTATGAGTGTCAAACCTAGTTTTGGAAAAACCGTTTCATGATTCTCAAAAATATGCTGCCTGATAAAACGTAATTCAGGTAACTTGTGAACAACACTTCGCAGTTGACATACAAGCAAGGGAATTCTGCTCCTCCATTCTGTCGATATAGGTACTGATATTCATTATATCATGGAACATTATCAAACAACCAAAATCAATACATGTCCTACAGATTGATTTTATGAATAGAATTGACTCACTCCACTAGAAATAATGCACACAAACACCTATGTTAACAGCAGCGAGAGACAAAATACAACAAATTATTGTGAGGTTAGAAATCGCGGCATCCTCTGTCACGAACTTCACCACTTTCTATTTCATTCTATGAAAATCCAAATGAAAGGAGCACGTTTCACAATTGGTACTGGCAGTTCTTGTAGGATGGCTAGTTGAGCGCCACTGAGTTCATTTAAAGTTGAAAACTCAGAAAATTTGGAAATATTGGTAAATCAGAGGATGAGAAAACCTGAAATTCAAGGTATTCAAATTAGAATACTTCTTGTGGTCTCATGTGGTATTCATTAATGATGAAAAGGAAAAACTTCGAATAATTCACATATTTCGAGGCATGAGTGGCTCGACAAATATGAAATTTTCATATCTGAATAGTGAGAAATATCATAAAGTGGTTGACCAAATGTCGACACGATGACATCGCAAAATTCACCCGAACTCTAACACAGAATTAATTTGATGAGGTATGAGCAGACCTGTATTCGCATAGTACCCGTAGAGAGGATAGCGACCGCAAATCAGAGAAAAATATCTCTGTCTTCTTCGTTTCCTTTCATACCTATTTCTTTCATTTCTCAGCTTTCCAAAAATAGTACACCTGATATTAATATCGTTTTCTTGTTGTCATTACTGGAATTTAATACAGAATAATCTAAGAATAATGAATGAATGAATGTTCGTTCTATTTCAGGCAAATTCACTGATTTCAATAATTTTATACTGACAAAGAAATGTGATATCATTGCTGTTAGCGAGACATGGTTGGAGGATGAAGTAAAAACGTCGGTAGTTACGATTGACGGGTATAATTTTTTAAGAAAAGATAGGTATTCGTGTAGTGGCGGGGTAGGCATCCATATTTCCAATGAACTCGAATTCAAACTCATTGAAACCTTCACAAAAATTGAGCAGTTATGGTTAATGGTTCAGGCAACAACGTCCGTAAACTTCATCTGTGGTGTGACCTACCGCCTACCTAGCTAAGACATTGTTTCCTTTTTCGATCAATTAGATAATTCTTCGAAGATGTCTGATACTATTATTTGCATGGGCGATTAGGATGTAGATGTTCACAATCCTAATAATCATTCAAACAAATATTCAGAGAATTTCATGAGCGACCATGAGCTATCGCAATTCATAAACTCACCAACAAGAGTGTGTGAGAATAGTTCGACACTGATAGATTCAATGATGGATATAAAAACAGAATTCGTATTCTGGAGTCATCGTTTGTGATATATCGGACCACGATGCGTTTTTTGCAGATCTTGGTATTTCGAAGCCAAAACCTGTCATGAAATACTGTAGAATCTTTAAAAAATATAGATACGAATGAGGTTTGCTCCGAACTAGAGGAAATGAATTTGCATAGAATTTACTATACTAAAAAAAAGTGATAACTATACTAAAAAAAGTGAGGATACTCAATGAATCTATCCTAACAGTAGTTGATCATCATGCTCCAATGCGGCTAGTGGAATTAACAAAAGCACTTGCTCATTGGTTGAACGATAATCCCAGAAAATTGATGGACCTCAGGGACAAAGCAAAAATGAAAAACAAGCGAACTTACTCAGAGGACAATTTTCGTCATTATAAAAATTGCCGAAACATTACCAACACGTCTTTAAACCATGAAAAAAATGTTTATTTCAACCGTGTTTGTACCAATAAAGACCAGAAGCAACTATGAAAAGAACTGAGGAACCTAAATGTTATAAGCAGGAAGCCTTACGTTGCAATCCCAGAAAATTTGAACGCCGCCAATCAGATTGACTCCCATTTTGTAAACAGTGTCCCAAATTCCAACAATGACAACGAAGAACTTACTGAATTTTATAATAACAACTCATCTCCGAATCTGGACAAAAATGATTTCGAATTTCACCTTTTATCTGAAGAAGACGTAGATGCAATGAATTGCCTGAAAACTAATGCAACTGGAGAATATGATATTAACATGACAATGATGAATATATGCTTTCCGATAATAAAAAATGCTTCACTACATATAATCAATAGCTGTATCCTTGAGAATTTTTTCCCTCCTCAATGGAAAATCGCGTATGTTGTACCTGTCCCCAAAACAGCTGACATTTTGGACTACAAACATCTACAGTAAGTATTCTCCCAACAATGTCTTAGTTATTGGAACGCATTTCAAACAAACGAATCAGGGGATATATTAGTCACTTCAATCTGATGCCTATCTTTCATTCGGGTTTCAGGCCTCTTCATAGCTGTACAACAGCTTTGCTTCAGAATAACGGATGGCATGTTGCCATAAACAGATACAGGAGACATCTCGTTATTGATCTTACTGGACTACCGTAGACCATTCGACTCTCTGAATTCAAACATACATATGTCCATTCTCAATTATATTGGCTTCTCAACAGCCATGAAGATGATGCAAGAATACTCCACAAACAGACGTCAAATGGTGAAACTCGAAGGCGAACTGTCTGAATCGGTGAGATTGATGCGTGGTGTTCCGCAAGAATCTATACTCGAGCCCTTGCTTTCCAGTTTATATACCTCAAATATACTGACTAAGATTGATCTCTGTGAGTGTCATGCTCACGTTAATGATACCCAACTTTATGCTGAATGAAGCTGTTGCTGACATCAATACTGAACATCAATACTGAGAACATTTATGATTATTCTATGAAACACGAACTGCAACTCAATCCTATTGAAGCGCAGGTTCTTATGTTTGGTCCCAAGCTATTATGCCAAAGGTAGGTATACACCTCAAGTAAATATTTCTCTGAACGTGACCACTTTAAACATATTGCTGGAGGCAAAAAATCTTGGCTCACACGAACTCAAGATAAATTTACCCTCACCGAGCATACCTAAATACTCAGACAAAACCAATTCATGTCAGACTCTTATCCTTTCTTGATTCACTTACTGTTCACCTGTATATTTTCTCTGTTTGGATAGTCTACATTTGTAAGTTCCAGCATATTTCTCATAAGCTTTCTGAGTCGCAATGGCTGTCAATAAAGAATCGTTTCTCATCGCAATCTCTTACCCTATTTCACAATATGATCATCAACAGATCAGCGCAGTATCTTTATGAAAAAGTTCAATTTCGAGAAAATGAACATGAAGTGAATATCCGACGCAAAGATATAACAACTGCTCCCCGCCACACCAGAGCACTGTTTGAGAGATCGTTCAGTTTTTCTATCTACACTCAATACAATAGTCTTCTCACATATCTGAAGAAATTG
Source organism: Gastrophysa polygoni (assembly GCA_963576655.1). Taxonomy (NCBI): domain Eukaryota; kingdom Metazoa; phylum Arthropoda; class Insecta; order Coleoptera; family Chrysomelidae; genus Gastrophysa; species Gastrophysa polygoni. The sequence goes on from OY755083.1 coordinate 31,126,959, forward strand.
AAACTGCCACTTCTCAAGCTACTGGCTCGTAACTGGCTATATGAAAAACAGTTATCATGCATAAAATGTAAAAATTCAAATCATTGTGTAAGCATTATTATTACCCTTCTTTTTATTCTTTTTTCTCTCTTGCTACATAGGCACTATAACTTTCTGCAAATTATATTATGTTTGATGAATATTCTTAGTTTCTTATATAGTGGAGGAGTTGAGTGGAAGAGCAGCGTGTTGCACACACTTGTCTGCTGAATTCCGCTCCGAGACTTTACCAAACTCATTGTATTTTCTTTGTGATCTTTCGATTCCTACTCCGGTGAATGGAAGATATTATCATTATTATTATTATTATTGATATTATTAGAATAGTCAAAATTTGTGACAACTATCAATAGCTTTTTTAGGTACGCACATGCATACCATTTGAATTCACTAGGTGGTACCGAAATTGCAAATAATCTCATCCAATTCATTTCACATCATGGAATACCAAAATCCATTGTGGGAGATAACAAAACAGAATTCAAAAACACAGTCGTAAGTGAACTACTCAAACTTCATGAAATCGAAACTGATTTCTGCTTGCCGCATCATCCACAATCGAATGGAATGGTCGAAAGATTCCACTCGACCCTTATCGAACCAAAATTATAAAAGTAATTCTCGCTCACAACCACTCTATACATTCTTTCACCAAAATGTAACCAGTCGATGTAAGCAATGGTCACATCAGTAACAACGATTCGTTCGAAATTGCTGTCGATCAAATACTGATCAACGATTAAGCCAATGATCACAGAGACCGTACAAAATAGCTTTATTTGAAAATCAATAGTGATCTGAAAATAACAAACAAAAACTAATAGATAATATTTACAAATCCAGAGACGATCCAAATATTTTCCGGCCTCAACAAGGTATTTCTCGAAAAACATGTGAGGCAAAAAACCGCGGACAAATTTGAAGAATCCACCAAACTTGAATCAGCGAACCCTGGAATGACAACCACGTCTACCAAGATCAAGAAAAAGTACACATGGATAACCTCGAACGACCTCCAAGAAATACTCATCCACCCAAGAAATAACTTATGTATACAGGGTGTTCTGGTGATCATGTTACAAACTTCTAGGGTAGATAAAACACTCGAAAATAAGAAAAAAAGTTCATGTGAACATGGGTCCGGAAACGCTTCTTCAGGGAGCTAGGGCCCTTCGAAGATGACCTCCAAAAACTACTTTTCGTTTAATAGCTTCGGTACTACTGCAGCTATCGCAACTAATTTTGAGACATGAAATCTAGTTCGTAGGTTCATCAATTTGAGCCTTCCGGATTTTGTCACCTTTAACCAGGGGCGTACAAACCAGGGGGGTATTTGGGCAAATTTGACCCTACTCCTCTTAGGCTTCAATTTCTTACCATTTTCATATCTGATTATGATTCTCCAATGCCTATTACATAAAAAAGGTACTCTTGTAAAAATCGCTATCTGTCACCGTTTCCTCCGAAAATGGCTAAATCCAATCAATAATAAATTATTGGTCTTATACCAATTATTACGTTGAAATATGAAACTTGGAGAAATTTTACCATTTCGTTGAAGAACGAATCGGGGTTTAATCGATGGACTAGGTTCGATACTCAAATTGATAACCGGTAATTTAGATGCCAATGATGACTAACGATGCGAAAGAAATATTCAAGAACTTCAGAACGGTCAAAGTGAACTCGCTGCACGTATTAGAAAACAAAACTCTATATCTGTGAATCTCATGAACAAATTCAATGATACCATTCAGCAAATAAGTCATAACGTAAAACTATTAGATGGAGAAATCAAACAAATTGCATTTATCGTTCTGAAAAATGTCCTTAGAGAAAATCCGAATCTCATTGAAGATGTATTGATCCAAATCATCAATATGTTCGAAATGATAAATACAATCTCACAGGATATCGAAAACTCAATATCGTTCTCTGAAATACAGGTGATGCAGGTATAGCATCATGAGAGCATGCGCAGCTTGAAATCTTATCCAAACAATTCAACAAAAATCAATTACCTTCTGAATTGATCTTGGATAATATTCCCTTATTAGAAGGAATAGTAACGATTGACAGTTACATAATCAATAATGAGAAAACCCATCCACTACATATCCATTTACATATCTAATACCATTTATACTGCGCCCCTGTTCTTTACGAGGGTCACTTTGAGGCAATCATGTCGCGAAATGAATTTCTTGTCAAAAACGAATTGTACTTGGAATTTCTGGACACTCCGTGCTCAAAGACATACCCATAAAATCACTTCTGCGAAAGACTCGACCTGCAAGAAATCAAGAAAGAAAATCCATGCGGGATTCAACTATTGGATATGAAAAACACCTCCACGTGCCGACAAATAAGAATCAAAATGAGCAAGCCAATATTCAAACGACTTGACCACTCCGACCAATGGATTGGAATTCTACCATCCGAAGAGAATGCCATACTACGATGTCACCCTCAACAATCAGTCCTGAAGCTGAAAGGATCTTTTCTTATCAAAATCCCTGCAGGATGCCAAATCGTAACTAATCAAGAAATAATCACCAATACGAAACAATCCACAACCCGAGGCCAACCAATGCTGGTTCCAGATGAAGATGCCGTTTATACACCCCTTCCAAGAATGAACTTCACTATTCATTGGGAAGAAATCGAATCTGATGAACTTCATGAGATCATAATCCAATTCATCGAGAATCAATCAAACCTGACGTCGTCAAACATATCATCGACCCCTAGTTGTTGGACCATCATCGTTCATTCAATTATGTTGCCAATAACATGTTATATTGGTAACAAGAAATTGCTGCCAAAGTTCTGAGGCCAGCGACAACCCAGAATTGACCACCATGACGTTCAACTACCTCGCTAACTCTCCGTAGCTGAATCTTTGAGGAAAGGAATTACATCTCCAGCCTTTATAGTTCTCATAGGAAAGTGCTGAATCGCTGATGCTGTTCTCGCAGTTCCTGGAAGGCCTTCTCGTGAATTGAAGTAAACGAATGAGTACGAGTAAACGATTGTTCATTTAGCTGTGCGTAATGAATCAAAATCAACGAGGAAATGAATATTGAGATCTTCACCGAATACAACGTAAGACCTCCACTTAGTGAAATGAAAGTTACTCGAAGTGATATTCGATCCGTAAGTAGAGCAATTTATTATATGAACACCATATCAAGTGGACAAGAATAATAATATCAAGAGAATACGAAAATGTCTGACTGCGACAATTGTGGTGAACTGCCATCAAATCACTGCCATATCCAAGAATCCCAAATACCGTCCTACAATTCTGAGGAATCTATCTGGCTGTGTAATATTTGCAGTGGTAGAGTCACCACAAGTGAATATCAACATTCTTCAGTGACAGACTCAGAGACAATGTCCGAAATACGAGATATCTTAAAGGATATATCAAACGAACAGAATCATTTCATTAATACACTGGAGAGATAGTACGGAAATTGTTGATTTGAACATCTTGAACATGAGGCAAGAATCAAGGCGAGTAAAGAAAACATAGAAATCCTGGAAGCCAAAATGAAATCCGTAGTGTAAGAAAACATCAGTTTGAGACAAAAGTGTAACAGAATTCATCAAAGCAGCATGAACAACTGTTTGGTGGTCAATGGAGTGCCACAGCCAAAAAACAAAAACGTTTTTCTAACGACACAACGACACAACTAATCGGTTCGGCGCTGGGCATGCGACTTACTGAATCACACATTGCCAATTCATATCGTAGCCAAGGAGTTGGTCAGAAAAATTCTAATTTGAATATTTGTTTCGCTCAACAATCTCAGAAAGACGAACTTCTAAAAAGCCGTGAAGTCAAGCGGGATTTTTCCACAAGTTAGTGCACCTAATGCTATATATGTTGATGAGTGTTCAACTGCTTGTAATAAAAATTTATATTTGAAGGCAAAGAACTACAAAAATATTAATAACATCAAATATCTGTGAAAAGGAAATGGTAGTATTTACATGAGGATATTAGAGGGAACGAAGGCAGTCTTTTTTTTCCAGAAAAAAAAATAGAAACCGCTTCAGCTAATCAGCTATTAGCGGTCAAAAACATTGTTATATTTTTAACAGAAAATTTGATTCTTTGAGAAATGCAAACAGATTGTCGGAAGGCAGTCTTGATCACTTCTGAAAATGATTTTCAAGAAGTCTATCGAAATGGCAGTTCCTATGTTCATTTGGCAATAGAGAGAGAAAAATTATTTAGATACATATATACCTATCAACTCATTTTCAAAAGATATTTTATTCGTCTCATGTATGATCAATGGCTGAATTTAATATAGGGGTTCTTAACATTAGATCAATCATTCCAAAATTCTTATCTTTCAGCGAGTACTTGGGTAAACTCATGACATATTGCTAATTACCGAAACTTGGCTTCATGCAGGTATAGATGAGGCATTGGTGTCTTTGGACGGTTATAGACTATATAGACGCGACCGAGTTGCAGGAAGGGGTGGTGGTATTCTTATTCATATCGAAACATCTATGAACAGTTCCTTATTGAGTTTTCTGGAATCACAAAATGATACTGAGCAGTTGTGGATTTCATTTTCGATGAACAATTCAACTTACTACATTGGAGTCTTGTATAGAGCACCGCATTTGCCAGTAACGGAATTTCTTGCCCAATTAGAAGGAATTCTGAGCAATTTCACACTCCGATTTGCAGGGGAGATTTCAATATAGATTTTTCAAATACCAACACTGATAATTTGAAAAATCTCGAATCCATCTGAGGAATTTGAATATTCGATCTGAGCAAAATATTCATGACTTACTTATCGAACTATCTGACGAGGATATTATCAACAGACACTTTGTAGGAATTGCTCAGGAAAACAATGCTCCCGATGTGAAAGCGAAACATTTAACTGCAGCACAGTCGATGTAGAAGTGATGAAAAAATATCGTTTTGAAATCAAATCCAATGCAACCGAACCAGACAACGTAGGTTTGAGAATAATTCTACTCTGTTGTCCTATTATCATCCTGCACATCACGCATATTCTCAACTTCTGTATCGATAATTCAATATTTCCAGATTGCTGGAAAGTCGCACATGTTCTCCCCTTTCCAAAGGTCAATAGCCCTGAAAACTCGAAAGATTCAAGACCAATCAGCATCCTACCTATGCTGTCAAAAATATTAGGAGAAGTAATGAATACGCAAGTGAACACACAAACTTTTACCAATTAATCAGTCAGGCTTTCAGCCCCACCATAGTTGCACATCCGCGCTTCTCAAGGTTACGGACAACTTATCCTCTGCTATTGATGAAAATCACCAGGTTACATATGTCTACTAGATTATTCGATAGTTCGATCGTATCAATCACGAATTCTCACTAGTAATATTACACTATAATAGGGTCACCAACAGTGCACAGCCTATGATGAAGAATTATTTCTCTGATTGCATCCAGTTTCTGAACATTGGTGATAGGTATTCTATTCCACTGAATCTCGATACTGGAGTTCCTCATGGTTCGATCCTAGGTCCCTTGCTTTTCATGATGTATACAACTAATTCATCGACTTCCTTAACACAATGCAAATCTCATTATTATGCGAATTATGCACAAATGTATCACTCCTTTAGTCACGATAATTTTCAGGAAACTTTTACTGTTGCCAGTGATGATCTAGAGAATCTATGAGTAGCATCGAAAGATCACTGCTTGACAATTAATCCTGCAAAATCCGAATTGCTCATCTTTGGGAGCAAAAATCGCCGAGATCAGCAACGGGAACAAGTTAATATTACAATTGACTCGGAGCCACTTGAAATAATTCATTCTGCTAGAAGTTTGGGTTCAATAATGGACTCAGAGTTAAGATTCGATGAGCATGTACCAAGAAACATGAGGACAGCCTATGGCAATCTGAAACTTATCTATATTATTTCAAGAATTTTAGACTTCGAGACGGAACAAATTTTATGCGATACCCTAGTCCTGACCCACTCCAATTACGGCAGCATAGTGTATATATTATTCATGCCTTACAAATCATGATGAGAATAGAATTCAGCTTGTGCAAAATGCTTGTGGACGACTAATTTATGGAGTGAGAAAACGCAATTCTGTTTCGCATAGGATAAAAGACTCTGGATGGTTGACCATGAAGCAAAGATGGTTTCTACATTTGTGTTGTTCCACTCATAATTTGATTCAGTCCCAATCCCCAGTATATCTATATGAAAAGCTAATGTTTCGACAGAATATCCATACAGTCAATACCAGAACCACCTTAACCTACCAAAGCACCATACGTCACTTTACCAACGATTATTATTATATTATATTATTATTAATAATCTCATGATCATCAATAATATTCATGAACATTTCTGCTCTCATGTCTCTACTGATGGAACACTTTTAATTTCCTTTCTCCTTGTGATTTCCAGTAATCTATAGTCTTCTCATTTTTATTTATTTTATCATTTCATTTATTTTTTTTTCTCTCTGTAAAATCAATTAATTATGTTATGAATCACTTTTCTGAATATATATATAGTTGTAGTATTCGGTAAGATTCAATCAAATGAGTGCATGATTTTCATTGAATACTGAAATGTAATAAGAATAAATCGTGAGTTGGATGGAAGAGCAGTCACCATTATCTTCGGATAGAGGCGACTGAATTCCGCCCATTCATATTGTTGATTTTCAATTGATCATATTTCTCATTATCATGTTGAATATTTGACAATATGAATTGAGGCTTATTATTATTATTTTTATTATTATTATTATTATTCCTCGCGGCGATATCAGCGTCAGTCAGACGCAAATCTTCGAACTATCAACATCTATTTCCTTGTATAATAGTCTCAAATAGTTGATTCATGTGTACTGATTATTTGAACTCAAATACATTTCTTTGTTTCAGGTGAGTCATTCAGCGGATTGACAGCTTCGAAAATTCTGATGAGCTGATATAAGCGAAGTGAAACTATGATGACGTAGTTATATAGTATGTATATATGAGACTAGTTGGTTGACTTGATTGCAAAATTCCAGTGATATTCTAGGGGATTCAGTTGAGAAAAATCTCTAATAAATTGTATGATATAATTCACCATTTTTGAATTGAATATTTAATATTTGCCAAGAGATCCCCCATGCGACCGGCAAATTCAATGATGAAAATTCAATTCCTGTTCTACAATTTCTACAGTGGACGAATAGTGAGATATCGAAGCAGATTTCATCTTGGAATGTATAAAGTGATACAGCGGGGTTTCGTGACTATGATCTATATACAGTTCTCACGGTCAATGGTACCTCGTATACGGAGGACAGGACATCGGAAATCACTCTGGAAATTTGGCTACTTCAGCTTGCTACTATTAACCACGCGAAGTATTTTCAAGATGCAATGTTGCTGCTCACACTGAATAATAGCATCAACTCAGGTATTTCAAATGAGTCACCCTATATATTATTGCATCTCTTCATCCGTAACTACTTCATGAACCTCTCTGTCTGATACATCTCTATATCCATCTCGAACGGTTTCCAACTCAATTTTCCATATTTTTTGTTCAGAAGATAACTCTTATTCATCTTGTTCATAACTCTTGTTCATCACTGCGGTATCTGGATTCGCTGACAACGTTGAACGTAGTATATCAATAACCTGTGTATCCGTATCGTTCCATTCAGCTGCCGCAGGTACAGATAGTGCGATATATCGATCGAAATGTAGAGTTGTGAGTAGATTTGTGTTGGTTCACGAGTTTTGTTTGTTCAACGACGAAAAGGCTTTTTAAAAATTGGTTCATTTTCTCAAAGCAACTGCTCATTACAAAAGCTAGCTGAAGATTGATTCGGTTTAATAATTATACAATGCAAATAATATCTGTCCGTAGTGGGGTTTATCTACTGCAAGCTCAGCTATTTTCTTATGCTGTGGACATTTTCCATGCATATAACTCCTCCCTTCTTAAGATGAGAAAATCACGGAGTGATTTTTCGAAGTTTCCTGCAACTCCAAATCTTGGATGTTTCTTCCTTCTTCCTTGCTGAATATTTTCTTGAATGAGGGCCTTTCCCACATTCTTGTTTTCCATGCAATCACCGAAGGAATTATTATGATAATTGCAACGATAATCCATGAAATTATACTTTACTGTATGTTTGGATTTTCTCGCAGTTTCACTGGTACTAACTGTTGAGCCATTTCGTTCATTTTGTAGATTTCTTACATGTTAATTTTTGTGAAGTTTGGCATCTGGTAGTCTTCAACTTGTTGTTTCTCATTTATATTTATTCTCGGAAGGATTAGTGGTTTTCCTTCTCGAAGATTTCTTTCGTTGACATACTTCTTGTTTTTGACTGTGATACTACGGAATTCTTGAATTTTCACTAGAGTTGGAAGCTTGATTTCGATGTATCGGTCGGTTTTACATTTGGAAAATATTCTTTCTTCATTAGCAGGAACAATCAGGACCTCTTCGTTTGTTACTTGTTCGACGATGGATTCTTGTAGATGGATCCAATCCTAGGAAAGATTTCATTTCCTTTTGTGTTTTTGAAATGGGGAGTTTTTTTATTGTTTCGATTTTCTTTGCATTTGGTTTAATTCCTTCAGGTGTTACTACATGCCCTAAAAATTCTACTTCTTTTCTGAGGAATTCAGATTTATCCAGTTCTACCTTCATTTGAGCTTCACGTAATTTTGAAAATACTTGTTTAAGATTTTGAATGTGTTCTTGTAAACCTGTACTGAAAATTATGATATCGTCCATGTATGCCATACAGATTTTGTTTTGTAAATCTTTTAAGATTTCATCCATTACTCTCTGAAATGTAGATGGTGCGTTCTTCAATCCGAAAGGCATTCTGAGGTACTCATAGTGCCCATTTTCTACTGTGAATGATGTTTTTTCGACTGAATTTCTATTCATTTCAATTTGATGGAATCCACTAGCTAAATCAAGTGTTGAAAAGTATTGTGCTCTTCCTAACTTGTCTAGTATGTCAGTAATATTTGGCATTGGATATCTATCATCAATGGTTTTTTCATTAATTTTGCGGTAATCTACTACGATTCTCCATTTTTGTTTATTTGATGCGTCCATTTTCTTTGGTACTATCCAGATTGGTGATGACCAAGGACTATGTGATGGTCTTATTATATTTTTATCAAGCATATCATTGATTTGTCTCTGAAATTCTTGTTTGTGAACATATGGATATCTTTAAGATTTTGTATAGACTGGTATCTCATCTTCTGTTTTTATTTCATGTTTACCTTTAGATGTAAATGTTAATTTTTCGTTCGGATTACAGAATATGTCCGAATATTCTTTGCATTATTTCAAAATTTCTGATTTTTCTTCTGAATTCATGTGACTAGCTCTTATTTTATCTTGTAAATTGAAAGTTCTTGAGTTCTCATTGTTTCTTGAATCCATGAAATTTTCTATCGTGAATATTTCATACTGATTTGAATCGAAAGATTGTACTGGTATAGTTTCATTCAAAGTTATAGAAACTGTTCTGTCTGTTGGGTTGAAAATTTCTAAAGGAGCAAAACCTTTATTTGGGGTGGTTAATATTTGAGGAATAATTAGATCGTCTATTGTTCCTTCAATTGTCAGAATTTCTCCCTGATAAATACTCACTGGAATATTCTTTATTGATTTTTCTTGGGTATTTACAGAAAATGAAAAACTTGCATCAGTTGGTTTTCTGTACTTGAAAGCTATTCCGACATAATTTCCTATCAATCGATGATTGATGAGATCAATATTTAATTCCATTTTTATTAAATCATTCAATCCTATAACTCCATCGAAAAAATCATGAAAATCAAAAAGTATAAAATTTATTTCGTGGTTTGTTTCAAATTCTGGAAATGCTGGTATTATCGCTTGAAATCTTGCAATTTTACTACTTGTAGCAGTTTTAATTTGAGAATTAGAATGAAAAATTTTATTTGGATAATATTGTTCTGCAATAGATGGTTTCAATATTGACTTGGTGCTTCCTGTGTCTATTAGGAATCTTAATTTTGGATGTTTTATTTCTACATAGGGTAGAGCGTTATTTGAAGAAATATTAATTTCTACTCATTGCTTTCATACGGCTGGTTGACTGAAAATTTTCATTCGTATTGTCAAGTTTTTCAATTGGTTGTTCGTCAATTGATTGTTCGTCATAATAGGGTTGTTCATTCTCTTGATAATTATTTTCAGAAAATAGATTTGGATCAAAATGATTATTTTCTTGGTAATAATCTGAATCATCATAATCGTTACAATATGAATTGGAAATTTGGTCTTCGATTATAATTTTGAAAATGATTTTGATAAGGTCTTCCAAAATTTTGCATTGATGGTCTAGTTGACATCATCGTGGGGTTTCTTGATGTAGTTGACATCATCGTGGGGTTTCTTGATGTAGTTGACATCGGTTCTGGTTTAGGAAATTGTTGACTCGATGTATTTTTTGGTTTAAATACATTTTGTGGAAATCGTCTTTGTTGAATTTGTCGAGGTTGTATGTTAATTGGCTGGCTGGGCCATACTGGCTTTTGATTGAATTGTTGATTGAAACGTTGTTGTGGTCTCTGAAATTGATTTTGGCTCATTTGTGGTTTTTGGAATTGATTTTGACTTGGAAATCCGAGAAATGGTCTGTTAGAAGACATTCTAGGATTCTGCAATGAATTTTGTTTATAATTGTCATTCAAATTACCATAAAGTTTTTCGAAATTTTCATACTCGTTAACATATGCCATAGCATCTTCAAGAGACGCTGGGTGTTTTAGATGTAAATTATTTTTTAATGTGCCTGTACATCCTGCAATGAATGTATTTGATGCTGTTCTATCGTAATTTGATATTTGACACATTTTTTCTTGTTGACTTAATGTCGTACTATTGCTAATTCTTTGAGCAACATTACTTCTGACTAGTTGTAGCCTAGTTCCGGAATTTATGAGATGTTCTCCTTTGTATGGTCGAATTCTGGTTAATTCTTGAACTAAACAATCTAAATCTCTGCGATCTGAAAAACATTGTATCAGTGCATCTTTGAGACTTGCCCAATTATTCAATTCTGCACGGTTTCCTACCATCAATTCGGCTTTACCTACTAATTTCTCTTGGATACATTCAAAAATATGTGAATTCAATTGATCGTCATCAAGATGTCGATAACTTGCTATGAGGCTCTCACATCTTGTAATGAATTTATTCAATGAATTATTATCTCCGTCAAATGGTTTTATATTCTGGAGCTTGGATTTGAAAAGATCCCATGTCATTCTAGGTGGAGGGTTGTTTTTCGTCATGTTTAAATTTTGATTCGAATTCGGATTGTCAGAAAATGATAAATTTTGTAGCCTATCAGATATTGTCTCTAATATCTCGTTTATTTCACTCTACATTCACTCAACTTGTTTGCTTTTTTGAAAAACTGCTGTGTTTTTCTGTTTGTTTTGTTTTCTTGTTTTGTTCGCGGTGCTTTTGCCCTAACTATCTCTTCTGAAGTCCTTATACATAGGGTTCAAAAAAGGCAAAAAGGAAATTTGGCACTTACAGTTCCGAGTTCTTCGAATTTCTGTAGTCTCCGGTTATCCTTCTTCTGGTTGTTGAATCTTCGCCTTGTGTTGTAAAGACAGCTTCTTCTTTCCGACGTTTGGTCTGTGTTGGATTCTGTTCTCACGAGGTTGAAACTTCGCTGAACAGGCGGGTTTTTCACTTCACGACTACACTTTATCCTTTCGATAATGTTCAGTCTTCTAACTGTTCGTTACTGGATCCGATATTCGCTCGAATGAAGTCTTTCACTACCGTTTTTGTTTTCGTATTCCCGATTAATCGTTGGTACGAAAAATTGCTCGTTCGATACGGTCAATTTTCGGGAATCCTACCGACTGCGCCAGTTTTGTTTGTTCAACGACGAAAGGGCTTTTCAAAAATTGGTTTATTTTCTCAAAGCAACTGCTCATTACGAAAGCTAGCTAAAGATTGATTCGGTTTAATAATTATACAATGCAAATAATATCTGTCCATAGTGGGGTTTATCTACTGCAAGCTCAGCTATTTTCTTATGCTGTGGACATTTTCCATGCATATAACTCACGTCTGAGTATTACAGAAACATCACTTCTAGGTGTTAGTCAATTACATCTGACGCGCCTTATATTGGTCATTCATAAGATTTCACTTGTCATGTCACGTCAGTCGTATTCATTTTCATCAACTTGACGTATACAGATGATATGACACAATTCTATCAATTCATATTAACTATATCTACTATCGATATGTGAGTGAATTGCAATCATTTTGGGTTTCTCACTTGTATCCAAGGCTAATAGAAAGTTGAGGTGAACGTTTTATAAAATCGGAATCTGAATATGACCGTACTTCTAGTAGTGAAAACAGCGAATATACTGATAACAGTGAGAATGATGGAGAAGATCTAGATGACGGATAGGTACGTCCTCCGCAAAATGTTGCTGGTGGTGACAATAATCTGACAGTTCCTTCTGAACAATGAAGAGCTCATGCTATTTCACTGGCAGTTCAGGGTTAAAAGTGGATATACGACAAGATGCGCGTGAAATTGAAGTATTCGAGATGTTCTCATCTGCCAGTTAACCTATAAAACCTTATACCAGTGGACTGGAAGACATTCACTACAAAAAAATTGAAACACAATGAAAAAAATCATTGCTTGCATATCCACTCCATAATATAGAAGATGTCTTCTCCCATATATGGACCTGATAGTTTATACAGTCTATTCAGCGTACTTACTTACAAAAAGCCTAGTTTTTCAGGATTATCTACATTGGTCATCACTTTCATTCCTACAGATGTTCAAAAGAAAATGTATATATATATAATATATATATATATAAATATATATAATATATATATATATAATGTATATATATATATAATATATATATATATATTATATATATATATATATATATAAATATATATCAGTCTTGACGTACCTACACAATCATGTTGTGAATTCATCTCATGAACATTTTTGTAATTTTTGAAGGTCAATAAATATCTTATCATCATATCTTATAATTCTCAGGTTCTTCAGAAAGAATAACTGAGTCGATCGTCAAGGCTTCGATATAGACCCAGATGATTTGAGGATATTTTTTGGCATCATCATCTAGATGGGTCTGAATAATCGAATATCTTCGAGTCCTTTGTACGAGAATAGTGTGGCGCAAAGAAAGAATTCGAGCTGATAATGAGAATGTAACACTTTTCGAATAATACAACAACAGCCAAACAATCTTGAAATGCTCCAGCTGGAAGAAAATACAGGAGTTTTGAAACTTGGCAGTCTCGTACATATCTATGAGCTTAGTTGCATACAGAATTTGCGATATTGGAAATTCACTGCTAGCGCTACCAAATTGAATGAATCGCACCCAAAGATAAGTTTTTCGACCATATCTTGCTACCACTACCTCATAGTTTCATATAAAGTTGTTTTTCCTCGAGAGCTTTTTGTTTATATCGGTTTATAAGAGGGTGTTTCACTGAAATTGTTCGATATTTCCCCAGTTGGCCTAAACCAAATAAGCATGTCATTATTCATAGTCTTCTTGGTTCAGATCTTCTGGAGAAACCAGGTTTGCTCACTTCTGGAATTGCTGGGTATGTATTGTCTCCTTCGTTCTGTGTTGCTCGGAATCATCGGAAGTCGACTGTGCGACCAAACCGTCTACGTCATTGTGAGTCGCTAAGCATGTTATCAACGTTCTCGCAAGAATCTCCGTTGCAGTACAATTCAAATCCGCTTTTTTGCAGCTGCATGCTGACTCCAATCCTTTCTTGCATCCGCAAGAAATGAATTTAGGAAGCGCTTCTGAAGCAGGACTTCTCCATCTCCATTTTTCCGGATGTTTTTCAACGCCGTACGGTCTGCACTTGATGAAATGTTTGGAATGAGTGTTGTTGGGAGGTGGCTTCTGTCCGAGGAGATGAAACAAGGCGCAAGGTCGCCCCTCATCTGCGACCCTCCGATGGGTCTATTGTGGATCACCCATAGAGATTGCAGGTCACCACAGAATCCAATTCTTTTTGCGAAGTTCATGATTGTATTGGTGAAATTTTCCTGAACTCGGTAGGTTCCAAGTTGATGAGACCTAATGTATCGAACCCTATTTTCTCTAAGCGAGAACATGAGCATAGTATATGTTCAGCTGTCACGTATTCCACGCAACAGAACCATTTTTGGTTCAGACTTATTCTTCCTAGGTGGTGGCTCAGACGACAATGACCTCTGAGCAGTCTCGTCAGGATGCATAGGTCGTTCCTACGTTATTCTAGGATCTGCTCGATTGTTTTTCCTGAGGGTTTGGGTAATTGCGCTCTTCGAGTGTGTCATGCCTGGAAGATCAGACCAGTTCGTGAGTCCTTCTTCCCCGCCTCATCTAAAATGATGATTTTGGTAGTTCTTGAGGTGACACCAAAGACTGGTTCTGGACATATGAATGCAGATCCGGCCCCTTTTTTGACAAAGATGTCGGTTTTCTCGTTTTCCTCCACCCACTGGTGCCCAGGTACCCACAACAGTATCGAGTCCCTCGATTGTTTACGCCGGGGCACTCTAAGGATTCGATACAGTTCCATACAAGTAGTAGAGTTTATCTTGTTGGAGGTCATGCTTCAAGAGCAGACTGATCTGAGATGATAATCATGTTTTTGTTCAGTAGAGGTCTATTGATACACGAATATGTACACAATTCCATAGCAAAGACCTGGAGGATCCTGGAAGGTTGTAGCATAACTACATTTGAAGTTTTCTAGCCATTTGTGTACATCACGTATTCATTTTCTGGATAGTGAATTTCCGCCCTAACTCACTCATCTCTCTTCAGAAAAAGGACTGCAAATGACTTTCTCAGGTGTGATCTCGTAGCAAGTATATCAGGTTACATTCTGAAAATTGGTGGTTTTTTGTTTCACTCAGTACCCCGTAGTGTTATCCAAGTAGCATCCCTCTCCAAGAGTATATGGTAAGAGAGTCAGGAGGTGTTCCATAGTTGCCGTTTGTTGTTGTTGACATAGCTTTGGTAATGGTCAGACACGCTTGCAATTGAAGGTTCAGTTAGCTTTGCTCTAGCTGTTTGGGTTCATACTTCATGATTTGCGGCATAATCTTTTGAAATTCCAGGGATTCAGTCTTTCTGAGTGGCCGTTCATCCATGAAGGCATATATTTCACCTCCGCCACGAATGGAATGATCTCTTCGCATAGCACTAGCTGCCGAAGCTTTTCTTGGTTCATCCTGGTGAGAAGTATGATAACGGTTTTCAAGGGGTTCACAGACATCTGGTCCCTCTTGCACTATCTGTTCATCGTGTTGAGAGCTTCTTGAGAGACGTCTGAGGAGGTCGATCCGAATTTTTCTCTAATTATTTAAACTAGGTCGTCTCCATAGTATTGAAAATCTACCCCCCGCATGGGAAGATCTTTCAGCAAAGAGTCGACTTGGATTGACCACTTGAAAAATTACCTTGTGGACATATTTGCCTGTTTGGTAGGCATATTGATGGGGGACTTAGGAAATGTTCCCTCAGTTCTTCAATGTATGCACCATCCATCGAAAACGACCACTTCTGGGTACGCGAGATGTGGTTCATCTTCCGGAGACAGTTTTTTACCTGTTTCCTATCAGCCTGGAAGAACCTTGTTGACTGGGATGAAGGCGACACAGATATGGGGCTAAGGTTTTCCTGTTCCTGCTTCGACTTGGCGTCTTTACAGGGCTGGAGGATGCATGAAACTTCTTTCATCCACTTGGCCGTCGCCACGTGTGTGCAGGAAAGAAGGAAAACTCCAGGTCGATGAGTGCAGTTCTGCTCTAATGAGAAAAACTCAAAGGAGGTTGATCGAAGTGCTATATTCCTCGTTCTCACATTTTTTTTACACTCAACTCAGTATGTATGAATTCGAAAAGATCTGTAAAACTATATGAGGTGTCCCATTGACATTGAATCTACCATTGAACTGGAAGTATATCATTAACAAAAAAATGTACATCAGATGCATTTCGTTCCATTGCACTCACCTGCAAATTTCCATGAATATCGTCCTTTTCGTCTGAATGATATTCACTTGGTTCCATACTTCATCCGAAACCTATATAATTCGTGAAGATTCCGACTCTGTTGAGTTCAAACGTCACGACAGGGTTATTACTTCCGGTTACCGGAACACGAACCGGAAACGGATATTGAAAATTGGATATCTCAATGATTTATTTTTCATTCGATCATTTTGAACCATTCTCACTCTATCATTTCAGTGTCCAAAGACAATATTTTTAGGATCTGAGAACTACTCATCAACCACTGACAGGTAGTTTGATCATACTGTCTTGGAGTGGATGCGATATTTCAGGCAAAAGCTAAAAAAGAACCATTACTGATCGATTAGCTACAAAGATTTCGAGGACGTTTTCTTGAAGTCAAGATATGACACTCTCTTCATATGAACCATGAGGTATTTTTTATTCGAAAGAGGTTTTACTTGAAGAACATCAATTTATCACATTCTGAAGAAATCTAATAATGTTCAGTACATTTAGTGAATTCAATACAATATCATGATTCTTTTGCATGAATAATGACCAAATATCAGTGAACAACAACAATCTCATACCAAGTGAGTATAACACACATAATATGAACTATTTCGAGATTACAATATGGTATTCAAAATACTTGCATCAACAATATGAAGAAAGAAATAGTAGGTATTCACAAAATGATAAAAAATGAAAACGATGAAACTGATTCACTCGCATTGGAGATTCAACCATTGTCTATTGGAATTTGAACTATGTATATTCAAATTCCAAATGTTAGCTATAGATCAAATTGTATATTTCAATAACTTCATTATTGGAAACAGGAACGAGAATTATTGCCCCTTAGTATTGGTAATGAGCCTATCTTATTACATAACATGTCTCTGATAGAAGAACCCCGATATCTTCCATAATATGATGATATTCAAATTAGCTACCAAAAATTAACTCTATTACCTAGACGGATCATTTTGTAATGACTCCTGAAAATGATATTGGGAGGCGAATAGGTTGAAAATATCTTCACATCATCTTGATATCAAATCTTGATATCAAATTTACCTACTTTATGATTCCTCATTTGACAATTTCCATAATTGAATTTTGTCTCACTTCTCAGTAACTTTCTACGTATGATACATGAATTTTTAAGGGCAAAAACAACGAATTATCGATATCTCCATGGCAACATGAAAGCAGTGTATATCACTGAGGATGACTACATCCAGTCGTTGTTTTCCAAGTGTCGAATTCTAATTGACGGAAATAAATTTCACAATTTGAAATGGTTCAATTGAGTGAAAATTTCATATTGAAATTTCAATGATGATCGGTTATGGTGATCGTATTAGAACTCATGAAGAAGTGTGTCATATTTTCAATGATTTGCATCCGGAGAAACATGTTGAATCACGCTCATCAGTAACTAAAATATTACAAAGTTTCAATACAACTGGGATGGTGAAAATTTTGCTAAAACCTGGAAGACCGCGGACTGCAACGAACAAAACTGTAAAACAAAATATTGAAATCGATTTTGAAGAATCACCCCGTACTTACACCACAAATTTGTCACTAAATCATGGTATCAGTCGACATTCTGTAGGAAAGAAATTGAAAAGTGATGAGTATCATCCATATGAGGTACAGTTGGTTCAAGAATTGTCAGACGATGATTTCGACCGACGGCTACAATTTCGCGTACGACTAATCGACATCTGTAATGTCGACGAGAATTTTCCTTCTAGCATAGTTTTTCCTGATGAGGCAACTTTTTGTTCTAATGGAACAGTAAATCGCCATAACTCAAGGTATTGGTCGGATGAAAATCCTCATTGGATTCATGAAGCACATATCCAGCACCCACAGAAAATGAATGTTTGGATGGAAATTGTCGAAAAACCAACAAACTCACAGGAATGGAGACAAAGAATCATTGATAAATGTGAACTAATACGTGGAAAAGTGTTGGAAAGAGTGACTCGAGAATTTGTTGATAGGATGGCATATTATCAGCAACTAAACGGCGAGCATTTCGAACATTTGGAGTGATTTTGTTTACCATCATTCTGAAATGATGGAATGTACACCCATTGTACAACTATAGTTCATTTCAGAAAGGTATAGATTAATGATACCTCCTCAGCTATGCAAAGGGACCACAGAGTGACCCAACGAATATTTGAGCCACTTTTATATTTTGGTATTGATTTCATTGTAAAATTCTCTCTCTTCATCGGGTGCATGCAGTACTACCCGGGTTGGGTTCAATATATTATGGGTTCAGCCCATGGCGTGAATAAACATGGTGTGCCGACGCGCAGGTCTATATCTATCTCTCTCACACGATGTGACGTCACTCTGAGGGAAGTTTCCGTGTTCCCGGGTAATTCTATTGATCTCGAGCACAGTCTAAGCGTTTCAGAGTCTCCTTCATTGAATTGATGACTGTGAGCATCATATGAAAGACTAGAATATGACCACTTTACCAAGATGAATTGTGATAATCAATAACTTCTCATTGCTTTTTCCTCCGAGGTGACTGTTTCGATCATCAAGTATGAGTTTGGAAAAAAATTAAAAAAAAAATTGTCTTTGTATTGTTTTCCAATTTTGTATTACAGATAATCGAATATTGTTACAACGGAATCACAAAGAAGCAAAATTCAATGTAGATAGATCCTTCTTATATATCTTGTATAAGTTTTTTGGATAACACCAACGTAAATTGAGAGTCAAAGAAACTCGAGCAACTATAATATCATTATTCAGGGGCATTGGTGAATTTTTTCAACTTTCTTTGTAATTTGCGTTGACCATTTTCAAAACTCTGTTTTCTGTTCATTCATCTCAAACGACTATAGGTTTCAGTTCGAGATAAACAAAGAACTATTTTTCTAGGAAACTTCAAATACTCAGATAACACAGATAATGTTGAATCTGCGAGTTTATCGAAAATCTGAGATTCTTTTTGGAGTCTCTCTCCATGAAACAGTTCGGACTGATAGTTCAAAACTTTTGTTAGATGTGATAAGTTGTCACTGGGGTACATTGAATGGCCCCTTGATAAAAATTCTATCCAATCTGGGGCATCTTTCTGATTGGATTTCAAAGGATAAGTTTGTTCACCAAGCTCCATTCCTTTGTATTTGTCTTGGAACCTATGAGCAATATAACCAGCCAAATATTTCGAGCCTCATTGAGAAATAGTTTCTAGAAAACTAGTTGCATGTTCATATTGAGCCAATAGGAAAATCAGGAGACATAGTAAATTCATCAAGCAAACTTTGACTCTCCACTATTTCCTCATGATATATTCCAGTGAAGCTGTATGTTTCAGATGAATTGACATCATCTTCCTCTTCAACTATTTCTCGGTCTCCATTGGGGTTTATAACAACCACCATAAGCACTGAATGAAACACGAATCAATGGCGTAAAACAGCCAAACTTAAAATATCGGGAAATTCAAGATGATAGCACACAATGATAAACCCACCCTGAGCACTCAACGGCAGTCGAATGAATGGAGTCATGAATAAAAACAGGTAAACGTGAAATGTGGGAAGTTTCAAGATAACAGTTATGTGAGCAGCTACCCGGGTTCCCGTGAGAAACGCTGACACAAGCATCAGCAAGATTCTGCATTCACGGATATCATCAGACGCCGAAAGAATTGCAGTTTCCACATTAAATCAGAATAGACATAGTCTCGGTAGTGAAGGGACGTATTTTTTATTGTAACATATCATTCAGAATATTTTTGTGTTGAATAAATTTGAATAGACTTTTTTAAAAAGTTTTTCTTGCAAAGCAGAAACTTAAAGTGGCGCAGTCGGTAGGATTCTGATAGGGACATTTATCGTAAATTCCCGTCAGTTTCAACTGTTCGATCGGAAGAACCAGTGCTCCATCGAGGTCCCATTGGCAGAACCAGAAGCGGACCAGAAGCAACCAAGCCAGTGGAAACAAGAATGAAAATCTTCGTTTTACTGTGAGTTGCTCAAATCATTCAATTTCCGTCCTTCCAAGATTCTATGTCATTCTCCTCGCCCTCAAGTGTTTCGAGTGAAAATAGCGATCGCGAGTTAGATTTAGGAATCATAAACGACAAAATTTCAAGCTTAAACCTAGAATCCGAAATCAGTAATCTACTTTCAACTTTCAATATCTCAGAAGATAAAAACTCACCAAATCAAATAACAACAAATTTAATATCATGGCAGTCCCAAAATTCGAAACGAAACTTTTGGAGATCATCCTAAAATTTGATGGAAATTGATTTTTAGATACCGCTAATACATTGATTAGCGCTTATTGGGATCCGGATCCCGCAAATCTCCAAGGTGTGCAGAATACTACTTTGATTAATGGCATTTATGCGAAATTGATAGGAAAAGCACGCGAAGTTTACAGTATTTGCATTTCGAAAGACTGGCAATCAGTTAAAAACGCTCTAGTCGCACATTTTGGTGACCAGAGAGATGAGAACGGTTCACTTTTCGATTTGGACCAGTTATGTCAAGGTAATAACGAACCTGCATTACAGTTCTATACAAGAATCATGTCAAATTTAAGTGCTCTTCACAACTATCTCGACACACACGAAATTGACAATAATAATAAGGCAGTGAAAAAAACATTCTATAATATACACGCATTGAAAATATTTCTCGCAGGATTGAAAGAACCTTTAGGCTCAACAATCAGAGCAATGAAACCAAAAGATCTGGCCGAAGCTAGGCAGTATATAATCTCTGAAAATAATATTCGTCACCTACAAAAACCTACCAACGATCAATTCAAATCCAAACAAAATCTAAGACTCAATCACGGTTATCAGAACCAGTTCGGAAATCATCAATTCAATAATCACCAAAATAGCTACCAAAATCCGAATCAGAATGTTCCTCGTCCCACTTTTCAAAATTCAAACTTTCCTCGCGGCCCTGTGTACATTCAAAACAGACCTGCCCCCTCACAAAGATATTTCACGAACAGTCAAGTTTTTGGAAACCAAAGATCTTACCGAAACTCGAGTAATATTTGGAAACCAAACCCGCAATTTCAACCCCGAACCAAACCTATCCCGATGAGCGGAATTTCTCACGGAACCTCATCTCGTCCTAGAAATGACGCAAGACCTAACACATTCCACCAACAACTGAATTCTACCCCTAAAGAAGTATATAATCTAGAACCAATTTATGACGAAGAATATTCCAATTACCAATATCAATATAATCACGACGATGATTATTACGAATATCAAGAGGAACCTAGTACTTCTCAGAATCAGATTCATTTCCAAGATCCAAATCAAGAAACATTAGCACAAGAACAAATCGCTGATAGTACCCAAAATTTTCAGGAAACCGAAACTCTAGAGACCAACACATAGAAATTCATTCAATCTATGATCGAAAAGACCTTCCATATATTCAAATTTCGAATCCACCCTTGAAATTATTGATAGACACAGGCGCTACAAAATCATTCCTCAATCCTGAAGTAGCAGAAAATCATTATAACGAATTCATAAAGAAGGAACCATTCACAATTTCATCAATTTTCCAGACTACTTGTAGAGATCAATGTGCCGAAATCCCAGCCTTCAGCGAATTCAATTCAGATAAGAAAATAAAATTCTAATTATTCAAATTTCATCATTATTTCGATGGTCTGATTGGTAACGAAACGCTTAAAGAGTTGAACGTCCAAATAGACATCCAAAATTCAATCATAAGAACACCTACCCCATTACGAAACCAAAGGTAAACTTTCATTTTTTGCACGAATTGAACCATATTCTATCGAATCTGTCAGAATTCCAGTTACCGTATCTGAGGGTACTGTTACGATCCCCGAAACGCGTATGTCAGCATGTTTGATTCCTGAATGTCTCACGATAGCTCATCACGGATATGCATCTGTTGATATTCAGAATAATACCAGCGGCATACAAGAAATTTTTCTATACAAACCTATACCCGTAACATATTTCAACAATAGTGACTTCGAACTTCTTCACGTTACAATAAAGGACAGGCACTATGAACAAATACAAATACCGGACATAACAAAGCTCATACGTACTGACCATATGAATCCCGAAGAGAAACATCACATCGAGAAACTATGCCGATCCTTTTCATATATTTTTCACCGCGAAAATTCAAAATTGACCTTTAAAAATCAAGTCAAACATAGAATTCGAACTACAGACGAATCATCAATTTATTCTAAATCATACCGCTATCCTTTCATCCATAAACCAGAAGTTGAACGACAAATCAATGAAATGCTCAGACAGGAAATCATCAGACCGAGCGAATCTCCTTGGTCCTCTCCGATTTGGATAGTCCCAAAAAAGTCTGACGCATCAGGAAAGAAAAAGTGGCGCATAGTTGTGGACTATAGAAAAATAAACGAAAAAACTATCGACGACAGATATCCCATCCCAAACATTTCCGACATCCTCGACAAATTAGGTAGATGCCAGTATTTGTCAACAATGGATTTGGCTAGTGGCTTTCATCAGATTGAAATGCATCCTGATGACATCCAAAAAACGGCGTTCACGGCGGCACGGGCGCTACGAATATTTGCGTATGCCTTTTGGCCTAAAAAATGCCCCATTCACGTTCCAGAGAGTCATGGACAACGTCTTGAAAGATTTACAGAATACATACATTACATATTATCACTCCGGACGGAATCAAACCAAATCCGGATGAAATTAAATCTATTCTCAATTACCCAATACCGAAAACTACAAGAGAAATCTAAGGATCTCTCGGACTTCTAGGATACTATAGAAAATTCATTCCAAATTTTGCTAAAATTACAAAACCATTCACATTATGTTTGAAAAAAGGCGCTAAAATCAATATCAATGATCATCTTTATATTGAAACACTCGAAGATTGTAAATCTCTCCTGACTAACGATCCGATACTCCAATATACCGACTTGACAAAAGACTTCATCCTAACTACAGATGCCAGCAATATCGCCGTTGGTGCCATCCTTTCACAAGGCCCCATCGGACAAGACGAACCCATCTCGTATGCATCACGTACGTTGAACGAATCGGAACAAAATTACTCAACAATAGAGAAAGAATTGTTAGCCATCGTGTGGGCTACTAAATATTTTAGGCCGTATCTGTTCGGTAGAAAATTCAAAATTTCAACCGACCACAAACCTCTTCAATGGCTCATGTCTCTCAAAGAGCCAAACTCCCGCTTGGTTCGTTGGAGATTGAAACTTGAAGAATTTGATTACCAAATTATTTACAAAAAAGGCAAATTGAACACAAACGTAGATACTCTCTCGAGAGTAGAAATTTACCCTAATGAAACGAATTCAGAAGAACTCACTATCATACAATATATGCGACAATATAACGAAAATCCTATCCTGGACGATAATCCTAGACCTTCCGCGAGTAGAGAACCTGATATCAATCAATAATAGTGCAAGCAGATCCAGACGAGAACGATGACAACGAAATTGTACATACTAGTGCCGAAACCCCAATTTTGACCATTAATATCACTGATAAACCCTTGAACTATTTTCTTTGTCAAATAATGATGATAAAAGTCGACAGAAATCCACCCATGGAAACAAAAAAGGTGTTCGGAATTCCAGTAAGCCGAACAAGATGGATTCTCTATGTGACTAACGAATCTTTTCGAGCACAGGTTATCCAGTTCTTAAAAGAATTCGGTGGCGCGAAAAAAAGATATGTTTTGTACTTCCAGAATGACGAAAATCTAGACTTTTATAAGGGAATGTGTGTTTTCCTTCCTCAAATATTCAAAAACTCATCTTTCAATATTTTAAAATCTAATAAGCTTCTATACGATGTCACTAACGAAAACAGGCAACAAAATCTCATCAAATCAAGTCACGAAGGTGTCACAAATCATAGAGGAATTCACGAAACTATCAACAAGTCAAATACGAACGTCATCCTTCACTCATCAAACTTCAATTGACACCAACACCAAGAAAGCCATTCGAAACAATCCACATAGATACATTTGAATTCGATAATACAATAACCCTCACAATATGTGATAGCTTCTCCCGATTCGGGCAAGCTTATATCTTGCCTAGTCTCTCTGCATTACATGTCTATCAATCTCTTCTACAGTTTATCACCTCGTACAAAATACCAGAAAATATAGTATCCGACAACGGAACAGAATTCACACAAAGTATTTTGGAAGATTTCGCAAAAGTTCATAAAATCAATTGGCTTTTTACTTTACCTCTGAATCCAAATGGTAATTCAATCGTAGAAAGGTTACATTCTACAATTCTTGAACACATGCGTACTTTGGTCCTGAGCAAACTAAAACTAAACCCTTTCGAAAAAATCACTTATGCTGTTTTAGGATATAATAACTCGATACATTCAGCAACCAACCAGAAACCTATCGATCTTTCATTGGGTCACTTAGAATTGAAAGATCCAATGAACATCGACAATCAAGCAGAGATAATCAATCATACAATCAATGAAAACAAAGAAATTATGTCTGACCTATATAATAAACTCCATTATGAAATGTCCGAACAAAAGGCAAATGTTATTTCTAAAATTAATGGAAAACGCAAAGATCCCCCAAACGTTGAACCAGGACGAATCGGCTACAGAAAATTGACCGATAGACAATCAAAAACAAACC
This sequence comes from Gastrophysa polygoni, assembly GCA_963576655.1. Classification (NCBI taxonomy): domain Eukaryota; kingdom Metazoa; phylum Arthropoda; class Insecta; order Coleoptera; family Chrysomelidae; genus Gastrophysa; species Gastrophysa polygoni. Next base: position 31,151,841 of record OY755083.1, read on the forward strand.
CCCTTTACCGACCTGAACATATCCTCAAGACTAACGATTTGACAGTCACGACACCACAAAACACCTACCATAAACAAGTATTCAAGCCACCTAGAAAAATGACTGACAACCCCCTTTTACAGGTTGACGATACTGCACCTGATGAAAGCTCAGGAAGTTCAGATACACAATCTAGAAACTATCCTTGGTATCCTCCCTTTCAAACTCGGCAACGCAGAAATAAAAATTGCATCCCATACCTTCCTACACTATATCAAAACCGATCGTTTACGTCAGCAAATCCAATCAATAACCGATCAACATAGCCAAACAGGAATATTAATCAATAAAACTAACTTTGTTCGTAGCGATATTTTAGATAGATCTTATAATAGTCTCGAATATGAAATAGCCACAGTGAATCGCAAAATGGATTCTTTATTCCCAAGAGAAAGATCTAAAAGAGGCCTAGTGAACCCTGCTGGGTCACTTCTGGAATTTTTCACTGGAAATCTTGATCAAGAAGACGGGAAAGAAATTTATAGTATTATCTCAGAACTCGAGAATAGTCAGAACAGAATAATTGTTAAGAAGGTTAATAAACACATCTCGATTACTGTCAATTTGATGAATAATATCAACAAAACAATGGCAACCTTCACTACAAATCAGAATTCGATTGAATCAAAAATCAAGGAGTTGAGAAGTGCCTTGAATAATCAATCACCTATATTTTCTCGATATTTCATAATCCAAGATATACTGGACCAAATTGAAGTAAATCTCAATTCAATTTCAAATTTCCTTTCAGAGACTGAAAATGCTGTAAGTTTCGCATACTTGAAGACTCTTCATCATAGTATCGTGGGGCCAAGGGATTTGAAAGAAATAATAAATGAACTATACAAATCACATACTGACTCGCAAATACTTTTTCGTGTCGATGAATATCTCAAATATTATAGCGTAGTAGAAACGAGTGTCTTCATATCCGACGACAAAATGATATTTCCAATTGACTTCCCATTGGTTTATCCTGATACTTTCGATCACTACCATCTTTTGCCGATACCCAATCGAAATCAATCCATAATAATACCTCCCTCAACCTATCTTACCTTGAGCAACGAACAGTTCCGATACCACGACGAAGAATGCATCGAACTCCGACCGAATTACCTCTGCAGAAGGAACCGGCTTTTACCTCTTCGAGAAAATATCGACTGTGTTACATCACTGCTATCTGCCGAAAGCAACCTGACCAATTGCCCCCAAGTTCCAGTCCATGTTAGCCGACAGTTGAGGAAATCAACGAATCGCATTATATAGGCATTCTCCCGGAAAATCAGAAGTTACATCTCGACTGCCAAGGAAATAAAAATGTGGTCATAGTGCGTGGCACCTACATCTTTGTGGTCCCGCCTTCATGCTCCATGAAGACGTCATTTTACAGCTACAAGAACGAGAAGGGTGTTATTATAGGACACCCCATCTCTTTGGAAGAAATCAAAGCTTTCAATATGTCAACGCTTCACGTCAAAAAACTACGGCTTGAAAAAGTACCTCTCGACGAACTCCACGAGGCATTGATTGAAGAACTACAGGAAGAACCCCTCGAGGCGATGAACCTTCACAAGAGATACTCCCTATGGTCCCTCTGCAGCGTCGCGACGCTCGTCTTATGCGTCCTAGCCTACCTGTGCATCGCAGAACGGAACAAAATCCCGAAATGGTTCATCAAGAGAAGTAGGACTCAAAAACCCGAGAAGAGGACCGTTGACGAAACTCAAGTTATACCACCCTTGAGTTCCTTCTAAGGGATGGAGGAGTTATGTGAGCAGCTACCCGGGTTCCCGTGAGAAACGCTGACACAAGCATCAGCAAGATTCTGCATTCACGGAAATCATCAGAAGCCGAAAGAATTGCAGTTTCCATATTAAATCAGAATAGACATAGTATCGGTAGTGAAAGGACGTATTTTTTATTGTAACATATTCAGAATATTTTTATGTTGAATAAATTTGAATAGACTTTTTTAAAAAGCCTTTCCTGCAAAGCAGAAACGTAAAGATCCACAGACGGTGACGAATTTGAGACGGAGAAGCTGGCACACCATGTTCATTCACGCCATGGCTTAGCCTATTGTTATTCATCCACAAACACTGGAAATAGTGTGCTAAAGGCGTACCAGTAGGATACTCGTGGAAAGGAGAGAATCATATTATTACAGAATGAGAATAAGGCATTATATACATGGTATTGGGCACACTCATTTTTTATTGAACATCATACAAAAAATACATTACACAGGAACTTGATTATTAAAAAATCATGATATTCTTCGTCAGTGTCACTTCCTTGATGGCTTGATCAAACAGTAGCTTAACGTTTTTCATTTTGAATGTCGTGTTGTGTCTTGCTACAAATCCTTCCACTCGCGCCCATATGGGATTCAGTTAGCAATGATACACTATGTTTTTCTGCTATATCTTTCATGAAACGATGTTCGTGTGAATTTGCGATAGCTAATAGTTCTTCCTTCATCAAATCATCTTCAAATTCAATACAACCGAATCCATGTTCTCGTGGTGATCTCCCGTAAGGCACGAATAAAAGGTTAGCAAACCTTCTTTCCCTCTTCGCTTCCAATATGGACGATTAGTCTTTCTCCTTTACCTGAAGGCACTGTGTGATTCCCGTTGACAGGTCTTCCATGAAAGCTTGGCAAGCATTGGTTATATTTTTGTCTTGACCCATTTTTGGTACTGTATAACCTTCAATAATCCACTTCTCATCAAGATGAAAGATTTTCTTCTGCTCTGTTCTGTACTGCTTTATACTCCTCAAGTATTTTCGTCGCCAGAAAACAATTTCATGACTTTCCAGTAAAAGTACTTTACGGTTATACTTTTCCCAGGCAAAATTCAAATTTTTCACAGTGGTCCATAGAAGTTTTTCAGTTATCAACGAGATACTGTCATCCTGGCCAAGCTCTATTGAAATCTTATCTAGCGTGGGTATTCCTTTTTGAAAATGAAAAGAGAGAACTTTTTTCGAATTACACTTTTGGTGTCTTCATCGAGGACTTTTACTGGTCTGTCTGGATTCTTCTTGGGAGTCTCCACTTGGCCTGCTATCTTTCTCCCCCGTGATGATTTGAAAAGGTGGACTTTCCAATTCAGTCATTGGTGAACATCGGTCGACAGTTTCTTGTACAGTAAATTTCGGGTAATCATATTTCATGCGATCATTTACATTTGAAATAATAACTTTCTCATTCACTAAAAGTTGGTGTAAATGTCGCCATTGCATTTACGAATCAACAGCAAATACTGATACGTTGAACTGAACAAATATACCTATGAAGGTCTGAAAATTATGGGTGAGGCACCATTGCCCTTACTGCGCATGGTTGAGCCGAATCTGAAATAGGGTTGGAATTAGGCAGAGGCACTAATGGAAGGTTGAACGTAACTAATATAATCTACCACCTAAGTTATTCCTACATAATATCTTGTTATTGACACTTCAGGCCAGAAAACATATATCCACTAATTCTCTTACTATTTCACCGAAATTGTGCCAAAGTGGAGGGAATTCCTCATTTCATTTCTCTAAACCTTTCTGAAAGAGACTCTCATACAGTGACTTATTTCTCGTTTTTACAATTTTTTCCTCAAACTGAACTCAATATCTATGAGTTCAGAATAACGAGCTCTTTAGAAATCTGTGAAAATATAAAGGGTGTCTCATTTGAATCAAAGGAGTTCATGGCATTTCCGGTGGAACCAGAAGTATATCATCAACAAATAAATGTACATCAGATGCATTCTGTTCCATTGCACTCACCTTCGAATTTTTCATGAATATCTTCCTTTTCGTTCGAAAGATATTTACTTGGTTCCATTCTTTATCTCGACCCATGTATTTCGGCTTCCAAAGTTTGAACGCATAGCTTTGTTAACACTCAGCGGTAGGTAGTAGGTTTTCGCGAGTTCAAGCTATTCCTCGAGTCTCCTGACTCGACAATCATGGAGGATACAAGAGTACATCGATATGTTATCAGTTATAATATATATTGTTTTCGTTTGTTGACAACACGTTAGGAGAACCTATATTGTTCGAAGAACATCGTGTTAGCCAGCGGTGAGATTTTGGGAGAGAAGGAACTTTGCCGTTCGACAGGTTTCGAACCTGACAGTGTAGAGGTGACCAGCCTGAGCTCGTCTGGTTTGTCTACTAATAATCGCACATGGTGGCATAATAGATATTTCCGTTGAGCACCGACCGTGGAAGTATCTATGAAGAAGGCATAGATCGCGACCTTTCTACGATGTTCTAGAGGAGTCAATGGTATGGTGAGTGTTGAATCATCGATTAGGCGAATAGCTCTCTTCTGAATTGAATCTGAGAGCTTCAGCGTATGTTTGGGAGCTGAGCTCCAAACATGTGAAGAGTACTTCAGGAGAATTTGTGCTTTGTAGATCAGCAGTTGCTGGAATATGAAGTACCTTGCATGGAATAGAAAACCAAGTTTTTGTGGAGTAGTTTTGGCATTAGACCTCACATGTTTGTGCCATGAGAGAGTGCGGTGGGTGGTGACACTTAGCATGGATATTGACGACCCCATAGGTACAGTGGTACCCGACATCATCAAATTGGGCATTGTGTGATCTGCCTCCTTGGAGCTTGAGTTTCTGTTGCATTGAACTGTACTAGATTTTCAGTTCACCATTTCAGAATCTTCGTCAGATCCTCATTCAAAGCATCGACATGTCTTTGTCTTGCACCTCTGGCCTCGTCGGAATGAAATGTACCATCATCCGCAGAGCTATGAACTGGGCTGGAGGTCACATCCAACAAATCGTTGTGAAGCACCAGCATTGATAGTAATTGTATTAGATGAAACCTCATCAGCCACCACGTGGAGTGATCCATCTGCAAGGGAACTCGATAGTAGAAGACACAGTTGGGGCGGCAAACCATTTGACAGAAGTTCCGCTAGGAGGCCTTGATGCCAAATTCAGGCAAATGCATGAGAGATATCCAAGGCTACAGCCAGAGACTCCCCTATTTCTCTTTCGAAACCTGCCACTTATGTGTAACATAGGCAAGCAGATCTCCAGTTGATCTCTGGTGACGAAAGCTATATTGTCGGTCGTTCACGATTCTTGAGCTCTCTAGATATCGGATGAGCTCGATGTTCAGAGATCACAGATAGTAGTGCAATCGGTCTTTAGTTGTTGGGAAGGGTTTTCTCGCCCTTCTTTGGAATCGGTGGGACCCTAGCTTCCTTCCAGTTGAGATAAAATACTTCGAGTTTGTATGAGAGGGGTGAACAACCTGAAAATATCTGGTGTCAGTTCTGGGGCACATTCCTTGAGAACAATAGGCGGTTTTCCGTCTGGCCCCTTAGCCTTCTTGACATTGAGGCTAAGCAGAATTTTTCGATTGTGCGTTGTTGGAGGACAGATGTATGGAGGTCGTTCTATATAAGTTGACCTGTTTGTAAAAAGCTTCTGATATACAACATTTCCACAAGTTATTGTTATAGTGAATTAGCCAAATTTTCTCTGTGTCATGGTGTATTGAGTGCTCTACAAGTAGCTGTTTGGTGGTGAGCTCTATCTGATGTGATTTCATAACTGTAGTATAATAAAGTTAATGTATATACTGCATATACTGATCTCAGAAGAATAAGAACTCTCCGAGCATCGAAGATAAACTATCTGCCTGGACAAAAACTGGTCTAACAAAAATCCATATTCATTCACACTAATAGTACGGGTGAAAGCTGTAAATATTCGAATACGCCTTCCACACAATGACGTCTGACTCACCTGAAGACTTATCTTCAGACGATATCAATGAACTATTACACTGCCTCAATCAGGAAATTGACAAAAATCGAGAAACACTTACGGATATCAAACAAGATTTTCAGAATAAAATCTGTGTACTCGAAGCTGAGAATTTGTGCTTGAAAAATGAGCTAGTCACCTTGGATCGTAATTCACGCAAGAGCAATATTGTTGTATTTGATCTTGACTTTGAAGATAAGGCCAAAGCCCTCAAGATTCTCAGCGACTCTGGGAACTGAGCTTGATTTTCGTCGAATCAATAAAATCTACTCTTTTCCAACGAAAACTAATGAAAAAGTCTCGGAAATCTAACTTCTATCTTGAATCAAGAAACTGGAGTTACTGAAAAACACTTTCGAACTCAAGGATGACAAGAACATATTCATTTCAAACGATTTAAGTGTCGAGGATCAGGCTGTACACAAAGATTTGAGGAGACATCTCAATTCTGCTGGACAAAACGGAATCAAAGCCTTAATCAGAGATCTCTATCTTGTTATAAATAACACGAAATATTCAACGGAGGACATCGATTCGAATCCTGATATTTTGAAGGGCATACAAATCGAAGATAACAGTCGCACCGGTAAAAGGCCTTCTTCATCACTTGTACAGTCCCCTGCCAAGAGAAATAATCTGCCCAGAGCTGCGAAAACATCTTTGCTGCACTAGATTTTGTTTCATTATCTTTCAATCAAGTATATTTCGTGTGTCTTCATTATTATTATATTCCGTATCAAATTCAGTTCATTCTCACAGCATTATGTGATTCTTTATATGTACTTTACAATTATAGTCTTTAGGGTCCCGCCTGAACTAACGGTTATTGTTCTATTATCTTTTTGGATGTTGGTACCAATCATCATTGAAAATGTATAAGGATATTATCTTATATCATTTGAATGTGCGATCTATCTTCACTGGTTTTGATAATCTTTCTGATTTTATTTTGTCAAAAAAGGTTGATATCTTTGGTATGTTGAAACTTGGTTGAGTAGCAAAACTGACTCCAGCACAATTTCTATTGAATCTTATCACTTGGTAAGAGCGGACATACCTACCACAGGCGGGGGAGTTGGATTTTATATCAACAAACGGATACAGTTCAAAGTTCTATTCTCTCAAATCAGTACTAATCTTGAACAGCTGTGGATTTCAACAAACTCCAACAATACAACTTCCATTATCGGTGTATTATATCGCCCCTCCCTCAGCCAATGTTGAAGAGTGTTTAGGTGAACTAGAGGAGAGTGTTGCAAACCTTTTTCCCCTTAGTGATCTCTTCCTAGTTGGTGGAGATCTCAACATTGACTGGTTAACAATAGATAAACGCTATGAACTCTTTCGTGACTTCCTGAACACCTTTGATTTGAAACAACTTATCGACATACCTACTCGAATAACAAATACTAGTCAAACTTAAATTGATTTCATTTTTGTATCTGATGGTGAAAAAGTAGCAAATATTGAGGTCGATGACATCCCTGGGATATCTGATCATATGGGTGTATCTTGTAAAATTGAAACTCATAAATCGGAAATTAAAGCCGAGATGTTAACTCTTCGCGAATTTTCCAATTTTGAAATGAATAATGTCACAACTGATTTGAATCTTATTTATTGGAATCACATATATTCATAAACAAACATCGATCAAATGCTTGATTTCCTCAACAATAACATGCTTGCTCCATTCAACTCTCAGGCGCCTCTCCTGGCCAAAAGAGTTAGTAAACCACCTGCTCCTTGGCGAACTTTCAATATCAAGCAAATGATCAAATTGAGAGATCGAGCCAAGCAAAAATTCAAAAAAAGTGGATCTGCTATACACTGGGAAAGTTACAGAGACCTCAGAAATTATACGACGGGATCAATCCGTAGAGAAAAAAGAGCCTATCATTCTTGCAAAAAAAAATCTAAATCTACTTGGAATACCCTCAGATCTCTTGATATATTGCGAAAGAAATCCAGACCCGAAATTCCTTTTGAACTAAAGAAAATTAATTGTATAAATCGTCATTTCACAAGTCATGAAAACCCTGAGAGATCTAACTCCCAGTTATCATAACTCAACAAGTACGATGTTGTAAATGCAGAAAATCAGTTCACATTTTCACCCGTATCTTCTGAATTGGTTGGAAAATAAATGGAAAATATAAAATATTGAGAGCAACGCTGTTGGATTCGACCGACGACATCTCCTTAAAAATGAATTCATCAGTTGCAGAATACTTGTTGGATCACATAACTTTCATTTTCAATTCAATAATGTCTTCAAGTGTTTTCCCTAGCATATGGAAACGTGCTTTAGTGATACATATGGCAAAATGTAATGAGCCTTATGAATTATCAGATCTCAGACCGATAATAAGCATCCTACCTTCACTATCTGAAGCTTTAGAAATGATTTTGAAATATCAAATGAATGCATTTGTAGAGATAATTATCAGATAATCTGATAATTATCATAATTATCAGATAATTATCAGATAATCACATTAGGTCAATCAGTATTTCTCTTCTCTCAATTACTGACGATATTCTCCGTGCGGTGGACGTGAAAAAATTACTTGTCTTGTGCTTTCAGATTACAGTAAGGCCTTCGACACACTCGATCACGAAATACTCTGTGAAAAATTCAGTTCTTTTGGATTCACTCCTATGACAGTCACTCTTATCGCTAACTATCTAGCTAATCGTACACAAAGAGTAATTTCAGATGATGAGATGTCAGAGGCCGCATCTGTAAATTCTGGAGTGCCACAAAGGATTGATTTTAGGCCCGCTGTTATTCTCCTTATATATATCTGATTTCTACCTCCACACTGATCTCTGTACGATGCATCACTATGCAGATGATACACAGTTGTATCTGTCTTCTACACATGCTGATCTGAAGCTCTCACAAGCCTCTATACAGTCTGACTTGAATTCACTGTTTGATGTATCATGTGCTCACAATTCAAAACTCAACCCCAAGAAATCTTTAGTGATATTATTTAGCCCTAATAATCTACTGCAAATAAAAACTAATGACCTCATTATCCCCATCTTGAATGAGAGCAAAAATCTTGGACTTTGGTTGGATTCAAATCTGAGATTCACAAAACATATCAGCTATTTATGTGAATCATCATTTGATGTATTGAGGCAATTATATCCAAACCAAGATATTCTCTCGACAAATCTGAAGCTGAAACTTTGTGAATCTTCAATCTTTTCGAAATTATCGTATTGTGACAGTATATATGGTCCAGCTTCATTACAAAGTGATTCACTTCGCTCACAACGTAAACAAAAATCTTGTCTTAGGTTTTCATACGAAGTACGAAAATTTGATCACATATCTGCTAAGATGCATGTTTCTGAATGGTTACGATTAGAAAAATCAAGGTGTTTGCATTTGTTAACTCAGGTGCATGAAGTTGTGTAAACTGGTAAACCTAGTTATCTCCACAGAAGACTACAAACTTTCTCAGATATCAACCGAAACTCTAGCCGCAATAAAACCACTCTTGTTATCCCAAAATATGATCCATCTTTTTTCAAAACGCAGTTCGATATTTTAACTTGTAATGAAGTGTTTTCTCACCAGCTTCATTACTAGGCTTCGGTGTACGAGCCTCATACGGGAAATGAGGTTAAGGCCATTTTAGAGTCACCCTGTATACCTGAGTGACCAATTCATGAATCAAGGAGCTCCTTTGGCTAGTATTTTGAGCCCCCCAGAGAGCCCTACCCCAGACTAACCTTGTTTAGCCCCGTTGCACCCTGCTGAGGGTAATCAACTTCATACACCCCTGCCTCCGTTTTGAGAGCACTACCAGGCTAATGACTTCACACATATCATGTTCAGACTCTTGATATTAGTATTGGTAGAATTTGATTGCATAATGACCGTCCAGAGCCCTGGGAAATAAGAAGTCCAGTATGATATCCGTTTACTTGCTTTATTCATCTTGCAATGATTTTTGCATCCGGAAATCCTGATCAACCCAGAGACTAAGACTTCTTATTGCCTAGGGAGAGTGTATTTATGATTTTGGAGAGAGTTAGAATGGTTTTCATACCTGGAAAGACATTTCAGGCTCATGTGATATTGTTTAGGTCATAACTTTGTTATCCTTCGTAATGTTGCTATCAAATTCGCTCAGTAGCACAAACATGGAATGCCAAGCACTTCGATTCTACCAGTTTTGAGGAAAAATGATTTCCACCGCAAGTTTCCAGACCCAAGGTCAAGTAGTGTTCACTTTTTCCTTGAGAAAACAAATCATGGTCAGCTCGAGGCCAGACCAGCCCGACCAATCAGAATCCCGACCTCGCTCTGTTTTTTTGCCAAACCTGAAAAGAGTATAAGTAGCAAAATCCAGAGGCCTGAGGATCCACAGATATACAGATAGTTAGAGAGATATATAGATAGATAGTGAGTTATTCCATTTGGCAGTGATTATTCTGATTCAGTCCGATTCTTACCGTTTGATTCAGTTCGTATAACCGTTATAAGAAGTGATCAAGGTGCTCGAAGTTTTTCCTGTATTTACATCCCGTTTTTGTGTTACACAAAGTTGGAAAAGTGAGCCAGAGCTTTTTCTGCCGACGATTCACTCGTGAAGTATATTACCAGTCAAGTGTGAGTTAACTGCATTTTGATTCCACTGCATTTTCTCATCTTTCTATCAAACTGCAGATTAACTTTATAGATCAAATGATTTTCCAGTAAAAACCCGGTTGTTGTGACATTTGTCGTAACGTTTGACAGCGGCCAGTTAATAGGGAACTGCACCAGTAGATATATGTGGTTAGGATTATCTACCCTGAGATTATTTGATCTGTGGAATTTTGCTATCTTGTGACTGACACCTATTGACATATTCTGTCATCCGAATTTCCTCGTGGTCGTATTTCCTTGGTTATGATAATAATCATTGTGAGTGATAAATTCGATCTGTCAATTGTTTCCAGTGAATAAATCTGTTTAAGTGTGAATTTTAGTTCTGATTATTTGTTCTGAGTGATATACCAAACACCCGCAGCAACCCGTATACCAGGGTGAAACCAAGTGGGTGAACTTGAAGCCCTTACCCCCTTGTGATCTTTTCATTGTCCAGAAGGCCTTCGACCCCTGGCATACCGTCGCTCCGACTGTGTTGCTACCTAGGCCTCCCAACAAATCCTGGTTGGGAGAAAGTGGAGTTCACCACTATAATCCAACTGGCGATCGAGGCAACCCCGGTCTATCCTAGATATAGACATACCCCGTTGAGCACCACTCTAGTAACACCCCCCCTAGAAGGGGGAGACGTTACAAGTGGCGCTCGAGCAGGGACTGTTTTGAAGAAGAAATCCAGAGAAAGTCCTGAAGGTATACCGAAAATCAGAACTTGTGTTTTCCTGACAATTTTGAACTTTGCAGTGGTGGATAGTTCCCAGGTATTTCTTAAGTTAATTGTAACAATAGATTGGTCTGTTATTTCACCAGAAATCGTTATTCGTTATTTCAAACTCTGGTGGATATCTATTTACATTCCAGGCGATTATATCTCACTGTTTTCATTTCCCTTGAGTGAATATAATTGCAGTCCCGTTTGTTTCGTACACACAATATTCTGTTGAATGATCTGATTCTTTTTTGATACCTAATTTGATGATTTCTAGGTTAATCAATCCGGTGAGTTTGTGCTTTTGCATACTTCTTTACCTCCTGGAATCTATTCTTGTTCATCCTGCGAACAATACACTGTTTGTTGGTTAATCTTTGTTTGGTAGACAATCCAGTTCACATTAGGAAAATGACTGAAACGCAGACAACCAGAGAATCCAGTGAGCTTCAGCTCGCTCCCCCTGAAATTACCAGGACTAGCCGAAAAAATTCTCCTGATCCAGAAAGGGAAGAATTTGGAGATGATTATCTGGCCAACTTGGATCCGAGAGTTGGATGTATATACCGTTTGAAGAAACCAGACCTGACGGAGGAGTTGGAGCGATATGGACTGAATGCTGATCGTACAGTGATGGAACTACGCCGTCGACTTGTGTGGTTCTTGAGGGAAGAACTGCCCAAGCTAGTGGGAGCCCGACACCCAGCGACGGGACATGTTGAACCCCCTGTACAACCATTCCTGGAATGTCCTGTGGACACTCCAGCCGCACTCGTTATGCCAGCAGGTCAACCCGCAACATATGCACCCCTGCTGCAGGGAAATATGCCGTTTCCAAACCCCGTGAATAACTCAGATGTTCCAGAACATGTTCCAGCATATCGACCGCCCCCGAAACCGTACCACTGGAATTTGCATTTTGATGGCAGCACCGATCCAGTGGCGTTCTTGGAACACCTGGAAGGAATTGGCAGAGAAGAAAAGACCCACCCCGAACAACTCCTGGATGTTCTACCCGAACTTTTGCAAGGTCGAGTACTGTTGTGGTACCGTTGCAATGCACGCTTCTGGCACTCATGGGCATCGTTCAAGGATGTTTTCAAGAGATCCTATTTCCCACTGAGGTTCCAGGAAGACATGGAGATGGCCATCAGTCGACGCCTGCAACGGGAAAATGAGCCAGCAATGGACTATATAGTCGATCTCCAGACACTCATCTGAAGGCATGGAAGCCTCAGACCTGAACAGGAGTTAGGTTGGCTGTACCGGAACTTGCTACCTGATTACAGGCAGTATATCAAGAGGACTGATAACCATGATATTCAATCCCTGATTTCCCTGATTCTAGAGTACCAGAACCTGCGGAAGGAACTGAGGCAGATGCACTCCCGTCACCCAGCAGCTAGGATTGACACTGCCCCGGGGATGATGCCACTAACCGTGCCCAGGAATTCATCACCAAAACCAGCCCAGAATGACAATTCCCATCAGACTCCTATGGTTCAGAGTAACCGGAATAGAATTACTCCGCCAGCCGACAGCCCCTTACCTGTGAGACACATGCGCCCTGTGGAACAGCAGACACCCCGAACGCCTGCATCCCCGCCACAAAGGGCATATAACCGGACCGACAACTGCTGGAAATATGGACAACCTGGACACCGAAGGAGTGATTGCAAGAATGCATCCAGAATTTTCTGCTCACGTTGTGGACGTGATGGCATCCTGTCCAGAGATTGTACCTGTGCCAGGTCGGAAAACTACCCCGGAGCCCGACTGAACCGAGGACAGTCAGGCTCCAGCAATTAAACATCCCGGAGAAACGAAAACCGCCTCGACCAGATGATAACCGCCTGTATGTGCCCGTTATCATTGGAGACCAACAGTTCCTGGGCCTGGTAGACACCGGTGCCACAAGGTCCTTCGCCAGCAGCGCTGTTGCGGACAAATGTGAGCAGTTTAGCTTCCAGAAATACCCCCATGATGCCATCCAGACTTCCCAGGCAGATGGATCAGTCACTAGGATCACCGGAAGATACAAGGTTTCGATGACAGTAGGTGATAAGTGTCTGACAAATGAATTGTTGATCATTCCAAACCTGTCTACTTAGCTAGTGTTGGGTATGGATATGCTTCGCCAACACGGATTTGGCATAGATCTTACCAGGGCCGCCGTATATTGTAACCAGAAAATTGTTTCAGTTGTAAAATCCCAGGAACAACCCGAGACGCCTGCTGATGTAGCAACCATGAGAGGCTCCGTAACAACGAAAACTCGCCGGAAAAGACGGTCAGTCAGGCCGCCCCGTCACACCCCGTGCAAGGCTGATGTGGCCAGCCTGCCAGAGAAACCTGCGGTTCGCCCGCAGAACCACAGCTGGGACCACCAGACCCTGGGAGCAGAGCAGAAGTTAACTCTGGAAAGATTCCTGGAGGTAGAACTGCCTGCCTTCGAACAGATCAAGAGACCTACACCTTTGGTCCAACATAGGATCCGCCTGAAAACCTCCGAACCGATCAAACAACGATACCGACCCCAGAATCCGAAGATGCAGGAAGTCATCAACAAGGCCGAAGGAATCATCGAGCCCTCCAGAAGCCCGTGGAGTTCGCCGGTGATGATTGTAAAGAAGAAAGATGGGAAACCACGTTTCTGCATTGACTTCCAGAAGGTCAACAACGTCGCCGAGAAAGATGCCTACCCCCTGCCATTCATCGATGCAATCCTGGATAAACTTAGGGAAGCTAAGTACATTTCGAGCCTGGACTTACGCCAAGGCTATTGGCAGATCCCGCTCACCGAAGATAGCAAACTCATCACAGCCTTCACAGTGCCTGGAAGAGGCCTGTTTCAATTCCGAGTGATGCCGTTTGGGTTGCATTCCGCCCCCGCAACTTTCCAGCGACTGATGGACAACATCATCGGACCCGAACTGGAACCTTTTGCTTCTGCATACCTGGACGATATAATTGTACTAAGCAAAAGGTTCGAAGAACACCTGGAGCATTCAAAGCAAGTATTCACCCGTTTACGTGAATCCGGATAAGTGTAAGTTCTGTTTGAATTCACTTAGATATTTAGGACATATGGTCACTCCTGAGGGCATCCAGACGGACCCTGATAAAATTGAGTCCATCGTCCAGTGGCCGATGCCTACAACCCTGAGGAAGCTACGACAATTCCTGGGAATGGCTTCCTGGTATAGGAGATTCATTCCAAATTTCTCCGCCATAGTTGCTCCACTAACCAAACTCCTGAAGAAGGATGTCCGTTGGAAGTGGACTGAAGCTCAGGAAACCGCCTTTGCTAGTTTGAAGACTTGGCTTATACATGCCCCTGCTTTGACTTGCCCAGATTTCTCCCAGCCTTTTGTGTTACAGACGGACGCCTCCAACTGTGGACTTGGAGCCGCCCTCACCCAGACGATCGATGGTCAGGAGAAGGTTGTCGCCTATGCCAGCAGGATGCTGAGTGCTCCAGAGCGAAACTACTCCGTTACCGAGAAGGAATGTTTGGCCATCGCCTGAGCCATAGAGAAACTGAGACCCTACCTGGAGGGTTACCACTTCACGGTGATAACGGATCACCTCTCCCTGAAATGGATGCAGTCCATTAAGAATCCTTCTGGCCGCATAGCCCGCTGGACTATGTACCTGCAGCAATTTGACTTCGAGGTCAAATACCGCAAGGGAACGTTGAATAGAGTTGCCGACGCTCTATCCCGACAGCCTCTTCCCCTGTCTAGTCAGGAGGCTGAATCAACAGATGCCTTGTGCTGCACCTTGAAGCTGGAGAAGGAAGCTGGACAAAGAGGTACGTGGTACCGCAACAAGAAGGCGGAAGTGGAGAAGCGCCCCGCTGCTTTTCCCGACTTCTGTGTGAAAGAAGACCGCCTGTTCCGCCATTTTTGGGATGCTAATAAAATTAGAATGGAGGTCCTGATCCTGGACGCGTCCCCACTCCCAGAAGACCACGCGACCGAGGAAGGCCCTGATACCACAGGCCCCTACGCCGCTGGCCCTGACACCGCTGGCCCTCATACCGCAGGCCCTGAAACCGCAAGCTCCTACGCCGCTGGCCCAGACAGCTCAGGCCCTGATACCGGACACCCCGACACCGCAGGCTCTGACACCGCAGACCTTGGCCATGGCAACCTGAGCCCCGACTCCACTAGCTCCACAGCCGGCAGACAAGCCGACCCCGGTTATACCGACCACCGAGGTGGGGTACTCGCCGTCCCGCTAGGAGACTTCACACCACGAGGCCTCCAGTACATCATGCTGAAGTCCTTGGAAGGCCTCCACCCGGAAAACCACCAGTCAACCCCGCCAACTTCCGCTGGACAACGACGCTCACCTCCACTCTACCTGCCTGTAGAGAAGAGGCTGTGCTGGCGCTGTGGCACGCCGGGCCACGAACAAGACTCCTGTGCTCGTCCCGTGAGGCTGTTCTGCTCCCGATGTGGCCGGGATCGCATCCGGTCAAGCGATTGTCCCTGACCACGACGATTGAAGACAACCCCAGCCCGAGCCCCGACACCCTCAGCAGCTCCGACGCCGTACCCGATACTCGTCCCCGAGTATCCTCGAGCATCCCGCTCTATGCCAGCGAAAGTGAACCAGCGCACACTCCCGTTGAAGACAGCCCTAGTACATGAGTATTAGCATAGATTTTTCCAGATGTATAATTTTGAGAGTCATGTCCAGCAAACAAAAAAAAAATAATGATTGTTACACAATCATTCTTTTTTTTCCGCAAGTAGGAGGGGTGTGTAATGAAGTGTTTTCTCACCAGCTTCATTACTAGGCTTCGGTGTACGAGCCTCATACGAGAAATGAGGTTAAGGCCATTTTAGAGTCACCCTGTATACCTGAGTGACCAATTCATGAATCAAGGAGCTCCTTTGGCTAGTATTTTGAGCCCCCCAGAGAGCCCTACCCCAGACTAACCTTGTTTAGCCCCGTTGCACCCTGCTGAGGGTAATCAACTTCATACACCCCTGCCTCCGTTTTGAAAGCACTACCAGGTTAATGACTTCACACATATCATGTTCAGACTCTTGATATTAGTATTGGTAGGATTTGATTGCATAATGACCGTCCAGAGCCCTGGGAAATAAGAAGTCCAGTATGATATCCGTTTACTTGCTTTATTCATCTTGCAATGATTTTTGCATCCGGAAATCCTGATCAACCCAGAGACTAAGACTTCTTATTGCCTAGGGAGAGTGTATTTATGATTTTGGAAAGAGTTAGAATGGTTTTCATACCTGGAAAGACATTTCAGGGTCATTTTTTAGGTCATACCTTTGTTATCCTCCGTAATTTTGCAATCAAATTCGCTCAGTAGCACAAACATGGAATGCCAAGCACTTTGATACTACCAGTTTTGAGGAAAAATGATTTCCACCGCAAGTTTCCAGGCCCAAGGTCAAGTAGTGTTCACTTTTTCCTTGAGAAAACAAATCATGGTCAGCTCGAGGCCAGACCAGCCCGACCAATCAGAATCCCGACCTCGCTCTGTTTTTTGCCAAACCTGAAAAGAGTATAAGTAGCAAAATCCAGAGGCCCGAGGATCCACAGATATACAGATAGTTAGAGAGATATATAGATAGATAGTGAGTTATTCCATTTGGCAGTGATTATTCTGATTCAGTCCGATTCTTACCGTTTGATTCAGTTCGTATAACCGTTATAAAAAGTGATCAAGGTGCTCGAAGTTTTTCCTGTATTCACATCCCGTTTTTGTGTTACACAAAGTTGGAAAAGTGAGCCAGAGCTTTTTCTGCCGACGATTCACTCGTGAAGTATATTACCAGTCAAGTGTGTGTTAACTGCATTTTGATTCCACTGCATTTTCTCATCTTTCTATCAAACTGTAGATTAACTTTATAGATCAAATAATTTTCCAGTGAAAACCCGGTTGTTGTGACATTTGTCGTGACGTTCGACAGCGGCCAGTTAATAGGGAACTGCACCAGTAGATATATGTGGGTAGGATAATCTACCCTGAGATTATTTGATCTGTGGAATTTTGCTATCTTGTGACTGACACCTGTTGACATATTCTGTCATCCGAATTTCCTCGTGGTCGTATTTTCTTGGTGATGATTATAATCATTGTGAGTGATAAATTCGATCTGTTGATTGTTTCCACTGGATAAACCTGTTTAAGTGTGAATTTTAGTATACCAGGGTGAAACCAAGTGGGTGAACTTAAAGCCCTCACCCCCTTGTGATCTTTTCATAGTCCAGAAGGCCTTCGACCCCTGGCATACCGTCGCTTCGACTGTGTTGCTACCTAGGCCTTCCAACAAATCCTGGTTGGGAGAAAGTGGAGTTCACCACTATAATCCAACTGGCGCTCGAGGCAACCCCGGTCTATCCTAGATATAGACATACCCCGTTGAGCACCACTCTAGTAACACCCCCCTTAGAAGGGGGAGACGTTACAAACTCACTTTCCATGGAATTCAGATCTTTCACTCTCAGTTACTTCAAGAAGAGATTGAAGCTCGAATTTTCAGCCAGGTAGGTCTTATTATAATCTGAAATCTAGCAATGCCATTCTGACAAGCCTCAGTTTGTTCAACTCTCAAGATATTGATTTTTTTGTGAACTCTTAATAAAGTGGGGTTTCTTCGAAAAATAATGCATCCACATTGATTCTACACTTTTCATGATTTATATTGTGAATTAACTTGTTTTCGCCTTATTATTTCAATTTTTGGGGTTGAGTTGAAAAACAGCGTACTGCTGATACTTCGCCTATTCACAATTGCAGATAGGTACAAGGTTAGGTGAAATATTCTCATCTTATATTTTGTTTTGTGTGATTTTTTATATTTATTTTTTGTTTTTCTGAAAATGATGAATGAAGACGATTTATTATCATTATTATTTAATAATAATTTATTATTGGTATACGGTTATCGATTGTAGTGATTTTAGGAAGTTCCGGGCCTCGTGGATCCATGGTAGAATTGTCTGCAAACATTATGGCGAAAGTGTTGGCTCTTTCTTGGGATGTTGTAGCCATCCTTTGTGAGGAATGAGCTAGAAGTGAAATTCCTTCCGATTGCCTTGGCGAAGGTCCGAAATGAACGGGAACCATTAGGCCACTCTATGAGCTTTGATCTTATCTTTGTGTTGTTTGCCTCTTCAGACTCATCTATCGTTTGATTGCATGTATTCCTAGCTCCAACATATCCAGCTCTAGTTTGCGAGCATGGATTTCTGCGCCAACGACGGTATGCTGCTTGCTTCAGAGCGACGACCCTAGAACAGGTTCTATCAAAACATGGTTCACCAGTGGTTGATGATTTGGTGCTATGTGCATTCCCAGCATGGTGATTCCCGAAATCTCTCCAGCAATATGCGTAGGATCTCCCGATTCAAAACACATTCTCTTCCAAGGAAACTCAGAAAAAATATGCGAAGGCCATCCCAGTCGGCTGAATTGTGATGCCAAACAGTGCATGGAAGTGTTGGACTGATTCGAGGAGTGATGTGAAGACATATTGTGAAAATGAGTGTGCATGTGGTTTGAGTTTCCTAGTGGTGCACGGACTTTCATTTCCTACGGTTCCGGATTGTCAGTGAGGAATAGGTCGAGCGTATTGTCATAATGATTGCTGATATCGGGGATCCGAGTGGGTTCATTCATCAGTTGCTCAAGTCCATAGGTGATAGCGAAAGCCTCAGACATATGTCTCGCGTCGTCCGTTCTGATTGAGAATTTGAGCAAAGTGGAGTTGTGGACATTAATATTGCCCCTGAAGATGATTCCAGCTGTTAACGATGTTGGATGGAATCGAGTTTCGAAGAGGTCAACAGGAGTTGGTTCGTTTGGTGATAGATAAGGGCAGCAGATGAATTTTGTTCATTTGTGGTTATCGATCTTGAGCCACATTACATCGAATTCTTTTGGTTCCAGTTCCTCCTCACGATGGCATGAGAGATTATTTCTGGGAACGAGACATATACCTCCTCTGAATCTGAAATGGATATGGAGCTCAAATCAAATCAAATCAAATCAAAATGTACTTCATTGCCTGAAGAATAAATTCTTATTGACAAAGTATTGATCGACCTTACGAAGCATAGTCTTCTATCTATATCAACTAAACAAGAAGCAATATTATTGTCTCCATTCAGGAGAATGCAAGCAGACTCTTTGATTTTCCGTTTTTGGTTGTTGTCTTCTTTTCCTATGATCTTAATATTACCCCAATCGGCCATATGTTGTCCATTTTCAGTAAGTATATGCTCAGCTAATTTTGATTTGTCAGTATATCTTCTCTTTATATTGTTCTTATGCTCTTTCATCCTTACTGATAAAGGCCTGCTGGTTTCACCGGTATAATATTTTCCACAAACACATGGTATACTGTGAATACAATTTTTTGATGATTGTTCTTCATTTTTCGGTTTTGTATGAGTCAAAATCGATCTCATTGTATTTTCTGTCTTGAACACTGTTTTCACTCGAAACTTGTCACCAACACGTTTAATTTTTTTTGATATTCCGGGAATGTATGGGATTACATTTGTTATCAGTGTTGGTTGTCTTTGTGTTTGTTGAATATTCTGTCTGTTCTCAATTTGGTGTATTGTTTTATCAATGAAATGTTTCGGATAAGTGTTGAGTTGTAGAAAATCTTATATATGGTTCATTTCGGTATTGAAAATTTGGTGGTTCGATGATATGGATTTGGCTCTATCATGAAGTGATTTGATTATTCCTTTCTTTATACTTGTATGATGATCTGATTGAAAATTGAGGTATCTATCGGTGTGTGTATTTTTACGATATACACTTGTTATCAAAATGTTATCTGATTTTTCAATGAGGACATCTAGAAATGGTAATTGATTATTACATTCGATTTCTGAAGTGAATTTGATTGTGGGTTCGATATTGTTTATATAATTCAGAAAATTATCTATTTCCATACGGTTATGTGGCCAAATAATGAAAATATCATCCACATATCTCCACCAAGTCTTTGGTTGTTTACTGAATTTTTTCACAATATTCTCTTCAAAATATTCCATGAATATATTACTTAGAATAGGAGATGATGGTGAACCCATGGCTATACCAAAATTTTGTTGATAAAAATCATGATCTAATTGAAAATGAGTTGTTTTGAGACATAGTTCCAAAAATTCTAGAATACCTTCTACACTCAGCTTAGTTCTTTCAATGAGTTTTTCATCATCTTCCAGTTTCTTTCTCACTATTTGTAAAGTTTTTTCTATAGGAACATTAGTAAATAAACTCACTACATCGAAACTTACTAAAATATCATCTGTATCGAGATGGATGTTATTTAGTTTCTCCAAGAAATGAGGAGTATTTCTGATGAAACTTTCACTATTTCCTGATGAAGGTTTTATTATATCTAAAAGAAATCGCGATAAATTTTGACAAGGAGATCCTATCGAACTCACGATTGGTCTTAATGGATTGTTTGGTTTATGTATTTTTGGAAGTCCATAAACATGTGGGGGTTTGCTATGGTATTTGGATATGTGTTCCCTATCTGTTAGTGTAAGTTCATTTTCGTGTTTTTTCATTATGTTTCGTATCTTTCTCTCTATGTTTGCTGTTGGATCTCTATTCAATTTTGTGTAATTGTCTCCATTTATAATTTGTATTATTTTATCATTATATTCATTTTTGTTCATAATGACTGTAGCGTTGCCTTTATCAGCTGGGAGTATTTTGATTGTATCATCATGTTTGAGATTATTAAGTGTGTTTTTAATTAACGGGAGCAGATTCGTTCCCGAAACGTCCAGTAGAGGTTTTATTCTTATTAAATATATTTGTATTTCCAAATTTTTTTCAAAAACAAGGTGTCACTGACCAATAGAGAATTTCTCTTTTAGGTATCTAAAGGTTTAATTTCAAGCGCAGTGACATTTTGGGACAGATCCTAAATCTGTCCTTACTACAAATAAATTGCAATAATTTTTAATAACTTCTACTCTATTTTTTAGAAACGAGGAGAGAAAATCCCATTAAAAGCTGAAAAATGAATATACCACCTCCTCGAAGAACTTACAGACAGTATTCACAAATTTGTTTGAAAAGACAGTTTGAAAATCAGTAGAATTAATATAAAATCAGGTAACCTGATAGAATTCGGTAAGATTATGAAACGCTTTTTCCAATAGAAACCTCTCAACCGATTTCCTAAACTTTTGTTTAGTTTCTATTTGCTTTATGTGCTGATGATTGAACAACTTCTTGCCTTCATAAATTATAGAATTCTTGGTAAGAGTTGACGTGGGAAAAGGCAGTTTAATGTTATGCGAAGAGCTGCGGGTATTATGTGTCGTTGACTCATGTCTGAATTCTTTAAACTTCTTTTAACTAGGCAAACGGTTTCCAAAATGAGATTGTAGGCCAGTGGCATTATGCTATGAGCGAAAAATAGAGGTCTACATGAATCCCTCGAATCGGCTTTGCACATATATCTTAGTGCTCTCTTTTGGAGGATGAAAACTCTAACGGATTAATAGTTTGCGCACAGGCCCCAGAAGCAAATACCATAGCGTAGGTGCGATTCAAAGAACGAGTAGTAAGCGTTCTTTGCCGCAGTTAGACCTAATTCATTGGATGTAACTCATACGGCATAACAGCCAGGCGCTAGCTTTTTGGCTAAGTTTAAAATGTGTCCTTCAAATTTCAGTTTTGCGTCAATATTCAATCCCAAGAATTTATGTGTAGCTTTGATGCTAAGGCAGTCATTATCGAGAAATACATTGTCGATAACGCTCTTAAAGTTGATTATACCTGTCTTAGAGGTGTTGAAAGACAATGAGTTGGCGTCGCACCATTTTTTAACTTTGTTCAGGTCCTCATTGATGATGTCTTCTGAAATTATTTTATCAGTACCATGCCAGAGGATGCCAGAGCCTTGGGGAACTCTGTGTTCGAGAGCCAGATGCTTCGAGTTCACATTTGCGAGGATGACCTTTTGGAAGCGTTCGGCCAGATGAGATTGGAACCAGATTAATGCTACACCTCTGAAGCCATAGGTGTGTAAATTATGAAGCAGTATCTTGTGATTTGCACAGTCAAAGGCCTCTGAAAGGTCACAGAATACTGCTGCAGCTACCTACTATGTTTGCTTAAGAACGAAACCATTCTTTTTTCAACTGATCTTTCGATTACCTTCGCTAACGCAGGTAGCAAAGCAGTCGGTCTAAAATTTGATGGAGAATCAAGGTCACCACTTTCATATGAAGGAATGATATTTGCTTTTCACAAACAGCTAGGAAAAATGCCTAGTGAGAATGGGTGGCTTATCGCTTCTGTCGAAATTTGTAGCAAGGAGGGTGGTAAATTGAGCGGTAAGTTCACTGAAATATCATCCCATCCAGAGGAGTTTCTGTTTTGATTATCGGCGATGGTTTCTCTGAGCTCACTGGCATCTGTGGGAGCAAGATGAAAACTTCCGGGTACGGAAATACGGCCTAAGTAAATACTGAAGTTGACCGAGGGGGATAACTTCTTAGTAACATTTCCCGCTACAGAGCAGTAGAACTCATTCAGATCACATTCGGTTTCAGTGCATTAGAGTGGTTTTGTCCTCTCAAGTCATTGACTATTTTCCAGCATTTTTACTGTTTGTTGCTTGAACGATTAAATCTGAAGTTGTAGTATACAGATTTGGCAGTTTTGATCAATTTTCTATGATTGTTTCGGTATTTGTTGTGATAGTGACCGAAGGAAATATTATTCATTGCAAATTTTCTTATTGTATGAAGTGAACGCAGGTTTTCACCGAAGATTCTCAGCTTCTGCTTTTTACGCTTGATCGCCACGATAGGAAAGGAACGGTTGAATAATGTGGTAAAAATTCCATGAAATTCTTCGAGTGGATCATTACTGCTCAATATATCGTGCCCTGCCACCGTGGCACAAAGTTGGGAAAACTCAATCTAATTACGTTCAGAGAATATTTTACTCATTCTCTTAGATTCATCTCTAGGCATACGTGATTTAACAGGAAGTTTACAAACAATAGCTTCATGATCTGACAGACCAGCATTTATAACAGCGCAGTCAACAAGATCCTCAGTGATATTTGTGCAAATGTAGTCCAAAGTGGAAGATGACTAAGAAGAGAGAGTGGCGGTTTCAATATGCATAGTTAAATTGTATGAATCGAAGAGGTTGTCAATGGATTGTGTGTGGGGTGCCGTTTTATCCAAAAAATCCATGTTGAAGTCCCCAGACACTTTTATATATGCCTTTAGTGGAAACTGTGATAGAAGCAATTCCAACCTATGTAGGAATGAATTACAGTCAGAGGATGCGGGTCTATAAATGCATAATATATACATGTTCTTAGATTTACAGTGAACAATTGAGAACTCAAACTCTTTCTCCACTAGCATGTAGTCTGATTTGTCATGTTTCACAAAACCAAACAGTTTGTTGAACTTATCCTTGATAAGTATCAAAGTACCACCTCCACGAGCTTGAGAACGGCAAAATTTTGAAACCAAAATATAGTTAGGAAGGTATAACGTTATAGTTGAAAGTATTATTCCTGGGTATTGCAAGTCGTCAAGAAAAATTTGCAGAGCATTGGTCTTATAACG
The DNA here is from genome assembly GCA_963576655.1 of Gastrophysa polygoni. NCBI lineage: Eukaryota > Metazoa > Arthropoda > Insecta > Coleoptera > Chrysomelidae > Gastrophysa > Gastrophysa polygoni. The sequence goes on from OY755083.1 coordinate 31,175,686, forward strand.
AATCGATTGAATGTTCAACAATAAAACCTGGAATTGGTCAAAATGATCATCTACATGAATGAGTGGAGAAGAGAGTGACTTCATCAACAGAGTTATTTTCTGTCATATAACATTTTTTCGAATAGTTCGTACCTGAGATGAACGAAATATTATCACTGTCATTGGCGGAAGCTTTAGTATTTTTTGTACAATTGAGAGAGCAGTTACAAATATGCTCGATCTGATTCGAGAGACAGAGGTAGTTCTCTGTCTCGCTCATCTGAAAGAACTATGATGAAGCATTAACAATAGCAACTATTTGTATGGTTTTCAGAACTACATTTCTGTGATAAGGCAATAGAAATTTTTCATCTCCTCACAAATTAGGAGTCTCCTATGATGCTGATTTTCATCGGTAAGAAATTCAAGGAATGAATTTTAATTAGAATTAGTGAAAGTTGAAATTGCTATGCTCATCAAGTTGTTGAAAATCTGATCTGATTCGCTATTTTTTCGTGAAATCAATAAGATATCAGTGGTTTTGCTGATTCGGAGAATGAATAGTCTTGAGAGCTAGTTTCAATGTTCTTGAATTACTTACGTTGCTGCTGTTGAACATCAATATTATAAAGTCATCATGACCGTATTTCAATGTGTCATCGGAAATGTCTGACACTATATCCAATAGTTCCACGTTTGGCTTGATGAATTCGTCAATGATATAGTTGTTGGAACCATTGGAAAACTGTTGGAAAAACCTTTAGCGTATTGGTCTCCCCGTACGAGGTTTTTTTTTCCTCAATGCATCACTGCGTGCAACGCTTTCAGTTACGGAATGAACGGGAATCACATCATCATCAATCACATCAACTGAAGCCGTCAAGTCATATCGTTCCATTTTTTGGTGTCGTTCCGATTCATTGATTCATTGGTTTTTCAATCGCATACCCCCGTGGATTTTTTAATGTCTACTCCACTGGACGTAGAAGCTTCAGTCATCGTGGATTGATGACAAGCATGAATTATATCTGTTTACGTATTTACACTTTTTTGGGTATCCACACTTTTTGTCGGTTCATTCATAACCAGGGCAGTGCATATAGGTCGTGTTAGTTGATGAGTTGACCTGCGTCTCAGTTGATGCCAGTATATCTGGTTTCTCAGCCTGTAGATAGGTCGAATATCCCGATGGTGAATCCACTCGAGCACTATTTCCCCCGGAAATCCGAATGGGGAGGTATTTTACGTATTGGGATATAACCGGAAACATTGACCAAATATTGAAACAAGGGAGTTACCATTTCACAGAACCTCTGTCGATGGGGTGGTGTCGCACCAGGCGATGATGGGAACCATCATCTTTAACCTTTGGATATCCTTTTTGTCGCCTCTCACGACAATCAGGATTCATCATGAGGGAACTCTTGATCCGTCCTCATAGAGATACTATCCGTCCCCATACAGCTCATCAGTCTCGAATCCATATTTTTTTTCTTTTCGGATGGATGTTAAAGATGAATCTCTCGATGATCCCAGTTGTTACCTTGTTACTGTGTGTCCTACCAACACGTTTTTGGGTATTTCTGAGGTGAAACTATTGGAAACCCATGTATAATCCCCACTCTCACTCCTCCACGAAACTATCTAGCAGTATCAAATCTCGTGATCGCGCTTTCCAAAAGACTGTAGAATAGGTACCAATAACATCGTTCGGGAAATTTTCATGATGAAGAGACATACAAAGTTCCTCCATCATTCAGTTTCACTTCATTATTCGATTGATAATTGTCACTGAAAATTCAGAAATTGTTGTGCCGGCTCATTTTTCTTCGAAACAAGTGGAATTCATGATTTCCTTGTTTTAAAGTCTACAACTAGGTTCCTAGTTTTCTTACTATCCATCTCTAGAAATGACAATAAAAAAGTCCCTAACAGATTCTGAAGAGAATCACTTTTTTTTTAAACTGAAAACTGTTGGAATGAACCTAAGAATGCGCAACTTTTTTCCCATTTGACCGTTTCCGAGATCCGCATGATGTATATCCTTATGTTGGATACAGTGTATACAGGGTGAGTCAAAAATGTGAACCGAGCTTCCTGGGGGTGATAGAACATTGAAAAATGAGTGTAGTTTGATGATTAAACTCATGGCCCAAAATGCATATTAAGGGAGATATATCCTTCCAAAGTTGATAAAATTAAAATAATTTCTCCGCATAACTTCTGAACGATGAAAGCCACCCGATTGAAATTTTGTGCATGAATGTATGTTGTCAAAATACATTTTTCCGTCACACTTCCACATTTCTGATATTGTTATAAAGGGTGTTTTCAGAGTGTGAGTCATGATTTTTTTGTAGAAAACTTTTTCCCCTGTATTATTTTCGGTGAAAAAACAAGAGCATTCGATGGAGCGAAGAAAATTACATGGAAAAGGTACTCTTATTCAAATACAAAAAATTGAGCCGTTCGTGAGATATTTGAGTTTTTGTAATTACATGATATCAGCAGATTGATTTTATTCATCACGAGATTCATCGGTAACAATATTTTAGCAGGCCATGATGAATAATTTTGTTCTCAATTTTGACGTTCATGTCATCAACATTCGAGTCAACATTGTTGTAGTCGATTTGTTCGTGTGGTTTTTCTGTGTCATTTATCACTGCGATTATCAACTGAGATTTTTAAGAAATATTGCAGGTTATTCGTTCTCTGAACAAACTGATATGCTTCTAATGCTTGGCGAGTGCTGCGGAAATGCAAATGCTGCTGAAATATCGTTATACCGATGAATCTCGCGATGAATAAAATCAATCTGCTGATATCATGTAACTACAAAAACTCGAATATCTCACGAACGGCTCAATTTTTTGTATTTGAATAAGAGTACCTTTTTCATGTAATTTTCTTCGCTACAGCGAATGCTCCTGTTTTCCCACCAGAAATAATACAGGGAAAGAGTTTTCTACAAAAAATCATGACTCACCCTCTGAAAACACCCTTTATAACAATATCAGAAATGTGGAAGTGTGACAAAAAAATGTATTTTGACAACATGCATTCATGCACAAAATTTCAATCGGTTGGCTTTCATCGTTCAGAAGTTATGCGGAGAAATTATTTTAATTTTATCAACTTTGGAAGGATATATCTCCCTTGATATGCATTTTGGGCCATGAGTTTAATCATCAAACTACACTTATTTTTCAATGTTCTATCACCCCCAGGAAGCTCGGTACACATTTTTGACTCACCCTGTATATAGAATGTATGCATACCCATCATGTGAATATATCTCATTAGCCGCTTCATTCCGAATCGAAACGTCGTGAAAAGCGAAGCTACGGCAACAGTTTCTGTAGCCGACAAATTTTCTTGTGGTGATGCAAATGTCAGCCCCAAATATAGCGCTACAGGCGGATCACACACTATATCGTAGTCTCAAAGTTCAAGCCGAATTGTCGAAACCTAATAAGCGAGCGACATTTAGAACGGCGTGACTCCTTTTCTGCTCCCTTTCATACCAATAATGGTGCCCTATTATATGGAGTATGTGCAACAGACGTCGGAGGCGTTAGGATAAATAACAAGTTTGATATTCCTTCCATATCTCATTTTCGTTCAGTTTTGGATGAAAATAGATGGAAGTTCAATACGACCGTTTTCGTTAAATTTCATGTTAACCAAACACAGAGTTTATGATATGCTGTATTCACCGTTATACTAGAATGTTTTAATATACTTTGAGAACCAGTTCATTTTCTTCTCATAGATGAATACATTACATAGAGTTGCAAGAAGTTATGGGATATCCACGAGGAGAAAGGCATGTAGAAGTCAGAAATATGTGAATCAATAAGATAGATGTTCGAATTCATATGTAATAAGGTATATGTCACTGTAAAAGATATGAAACATTGATTAGGGTTTTGGATCAGTGTTCTTGTGGACATCCAGTAGATATCCATTGGACTATAGAGTTTCCTCAGCGAATATTCAGAATAAGGTTGATCTTTCAATTTCATGATCATTCAAATGAATCTTAGGGAATCTTCCATTGAATTATCCATAATGACGAACTTTTCGATGTGTTGTTATTACTGTGATATCAAACATACCTACGTCGAATAGAGCTGAAGATAGAATTTTGCATCAGTGCAACATTATTTTCTTATAGAACACGATAGCTGGCTGTGTTCGGGCCCATGAAAGATAGCTCATGGACGTCCAGGTTGGTGACCTGACATCCATTGAACGTCCATGGGGTATCCTTTCGATAATATCCATATCCACAATATCCTGTGGTTCAGATTCAGATGGATATTTCAGATCTGTATTTCATCAATTTTTCTATATATTTTTGAAGTTGATTCATTGACTTGTATACTTTCATAAGGATACTGAACCTTGAAATTATTTTAATGGAATCCGTTGAATACGAACACTGAATAACCCTTTGCACTCATTGATTTCTCAACACAACATATGACCCGAGCATTGCGCCGTGCGCGAACAATTACCGGCGTCGCGAAATCACGGCCACATACCATAAAAACATATTTCCTTCGCCTCAATTGCATGGTCTGCATCTTCATTAAGAATTCGAATAATATAAAAGTTTCTTGATCACTGAATCACTGAATGATCAGTTCTAGATCTATATTTCTACCGTACCTACATTTTGGCTTTGGTTCTGTCTCCTTTCTTGGGTTGTACAATATATCATCTGGCGCTCGTCTTACTGAAGCAATATTGCTCTAGTTAACATTTCCTCAAACCTGGAGTTGGGAACTTGTATTCAATGTATACTTAGATATACTATCGTTCCATTTCAATCTTCACTTCCTCCATCATCCATCATCCATCATCCATCACTACTGCACTAGATTTCCAACAGTCTTCTAGTTTTGAATTGGGTTCTCATTCGACCTATACTTTCCGTTTCTACATGGTTCTTCTTCTGGTTCTGATTGTTATGGTAAGTTTGCATTAGGTGACGAACATCACTATTTCATGTGAATCCTCGATGAGTAAATATTTGCAATTCTCAATCACATATCATTGAGACAAATAATATTTTTCACCTCCTTCTTTCTGCGAATACGCAATTTGAAGGTATTCCCACACAAAATACAGATCTTAACATTTGTTATTTTGTTTCGTTCGTTTTTTCGATGTCATAGAGGACCGTATATGAAGTATATACAGACTGAACTTCGCGCTGCTTTTGAACAATGATATGTATGTACATTCGTCGAAATCACACAATAAGAATTTGATGATTGTAAATATAGAAAACACGCGCAAAAAAGGAGCCCGTAAAATATACTTGAATGAAAGTGGATTTCACTGGTAAGAACAATTGATATATGGACAGACATTCTTTCTAGTGAACTTCACTATTCAGTTTTTGTTGAATTATTCATGGTACTGGATACACGATATGATAGTCATTCTCATGACGAACAGAAGGCATTTAGTACGATTGTAATATCATCAAAATCAACTATGAGGAATAGTAAATTGAACAAAGATATAACTGCACTTTTTCATCGCGCCTGATAACTATGCAGCAGTAGTCTTCGCACTTTTATGCATTGAAACGCACTTCATATACTTCAGTCGAATTTGCTATGAGAAGAGGTCATGATTGGATCCAAATTTTTATTATCAGGACTAGTGAACTCAGAGCAATATTGGAAAGTTCTTCCCACTGTGCTTGCATAGTATTTCATCATTATCGTGAGTATTGTAGCCACTTGTGTTTGTGTCAGTACTTTTTGGTGTTCTTACATATTCATAGGAATTAGGAGTTCACATGAAATATCACTATTCTTGTTTTAGTGCAGTTTCCTGTACGTAATAGTAGTGTATTATGAGGTAGAATATTCATATATTCGGTAGAGTTAGTAGTACCCTAAGAGAACGGAACCACTTAGTATATATTTGCATTGTTTCAATCTCATGAAATTAGGTATATGGGATTGATGAAGATGAGATGAAACTCCGTACTTTTCTGAAAACAAGATATTTATTCGAATGGAAAATATGAAACATATTGGAACAAGGAAATAAAACATATGTATCTTTGTAGGGACATTATATATTTATACGTGAAATAAAATGATACAAACTGATGAAAACAAAATGAACAAACTACCATTTTGTGAAATTGATTATTCATGTCCTGTTGCAATGACTTGACATAGATGAATTCACCATCATAAATGGTACAAATGTCATATAATGTCTGTTACACAAATGTCCATACTATTTCACTCTCCGCAGGATATTTGGCATTGAAGACATGAAAATTCTTGAAGCCTCCAAAGGTGACTCTATTTCCCACAGTATATCATTCACACTGACGAATGACCTCTCTATGTTGAAAATATTTTGACCCACTAGAATAGGTATCGACTGCATTGTCAGTTTGAGCTGGCTGTATTTGTTTTTCTTATAAACCAAACTGGGTTGTATGTCCACAATGGTCTGGAAAGAACAAGATAGGTCAGATAGATAGAAGTCAGTTACTAAAAAAATGTTGTTCATCAGATTTCACATTCCTACTCTCACCCTTGTTGAGACAAGAATGAAAAAAGTATTGTAATGTCGATTATCGAAACTGAATCTGAAATTCAGGATTCAGGATGACTATCAGTATGTAAGAAGTGTGAAAGTATTGTAATGTATATTATAGAAACTGAGTTCATTCATTGCAAATTTGAAGTAATTGAGGGTAACTATCAGTTTATACAAAGTGGTCGATGAAATGGTTCACCTTCACTAGGAGCAAAAATCCTTTCTGAGCTTTCAATTTGGACGGTCTCCATGATGAATTCTTGATCTGTTTCAAAGGAAAATATCGAGGGAAAAGCCGTTATGCTGCAATACTATCATCTAGTTGGTCTGGAGTACAATCCTGGAGGAAAGCTTTGATATCTTCATTTGTACTTCTTATCATTATTTCTGAAAGCTTTCTATTATCCAATGGCCAGTTCAGAAAAAAAATAATCAGTTCTTTTGAGGTTAATATTATCGAAATGAGATTGAACCAAAGTTATGCCCAGGTTATGTTTGGAACCAGGAAATGTCTTCAATATCTTCGATACTATGATCCTTGGTTACCCTTCTTTCGAATGTGTTTCTTTATTTTTGTGTTACCATTATCCATGGGTCCAATATATGTATATAGCAAATTTCAGAGAGTGATTCCTAGTACATATTTTATAGATTAAAGTTCATTCATGAATGCATCCTTACTTGCTTCGTTGTACAGAAGCCAAAAGTGAAATGCTTATGAATTATATTTTTTTCATATGAATAAGTCAAAAAGGAACAATAATCTCTGGGAGGTAAATTTAAAACTGCAGTGGCGGTCTAAGAAATTTGTCCTCACTACAAATATATTGAAATAATTATTATAACTTCTATCATTATTTTCAGAAACAAGGAGAGTGAATCTCAAAGAATCAACTACCTCATCGATTAACCAACAGACCGTTTTCAACACATCTTTCGCAAAGTAGCTTCGTGAAAATTCTCAATTTCCTCTTTTTCCTTCCTGACTAGCCCCAGTTTCATGAGTTTTCTTCTTTCATTACAATAGTGGTCATGAAGGACCCCTTGGCGACCATTTTTTTCTTATTTATTGTTCTTTCTGGTATGTAATAAATTTCACGACTCTCGAAAGGAAAAGTATTCATTATTTCCTCTTCGTCTCAAGAAATTCTTCCTTGGATATTCTGATGATCAACTACAATGTCATCCAGTACAGCATCTGACAATTGTTCAAATTTGTGAACTCCGTTTTCTCTGATAATCATTATCTCAATGATAATGTTGCTTGAATGCATAGGTACCTACTGAAGAAAAGTAAATTACACATTTTATATCTCGGTCGCGTGGTTTTGTACGTATATGGGTACGAATTTGCACTCGGAAGAATAGTAAATTTCACCTCCCGGTCACAGTACTCATGACATCACAGTACTCATCACAGTACTACTAGACTAATTTCTTCGCCTTCAGACATTTTTCTGAATTAGTACGTATATTAACAGACCGTCCAGAGCAAAAGCTACGTATTAACTTATAAAAGTATGGAACTGGAAGAGAGGAAGTTGTGTGGTTCCGGGGTTGTCGGCGGACAACAGGTTCAGGGGACAGGGGACACAACATACAACGAGTACAGTCAACGAATAACTAGAGTCAAACCATTTTGAAAAAAATCAACTGCATTTTTGTTCATTCGATTATGTGTCGATAGTATTTTTCAACTACATAATATCGATAACAAACCGGAAAGTTTATAATACTGTATCAAAAAATTGAAATGGTAATGTTTGTTATGAGTTAATGATTACTTTGCAAATATGGTATTCCAAAAAGGTCGACAAATGACGAATTTGATATAGTTATTAAATTTCATTCGGAATAGTACACTTCAACATTTCCTACGATCCACTTCACTGCAATGATAGTGAATAATTCTGAATACATTTAAAGAACCATTGATGGTGAATTTCATTCTTCTTCCGAATGGATTATACCAGAGCTCATAAGTATTATTTACGATACGGTATAGTGAATAGAACAGTTGCGATCACTCAATAATATGAATTAATGATGATTACTCCGAGATATACTAGTTTTCACTATTGTTCGGTCTTATGAGCCTTTTCACTTGACTTACTGTGATGACTTGATACGATATAATATATACGATATATATATGAGATGTATGTCTGTAGATATGCTTGATGATTTGAGTTTCAATAAATATGAACAAGAACTGAGTTAAACTGCTGAATTATTTTTTAATTGACAGACTTCTCACAAATTGACAATACCTGTTATTGACACAAAAAAACGTATCTAGCAACGGTTGTTATGGGCATTGTCCTGGCTGCCTGTGGTTTACGTCGTTGCGAGAGGTTAATCGTAGAAAACATTACATACCGCCTCCCTTGAAAGGATCGGCTTTCAAAACAATAGATGAACAACCTAACTTTAAACAGTTATGAACTTCATGAACGAAATGATCTCTCAAGAATTGATTGGGATAGCACAAACTTTGGACACTGGTCTTTTCAATGTACCATTTGCAGTCTTGATGCACACTACCCGAACAATTTTGTCTTGACCAGGAAACACTTCGATGATTCAACACATTTTCCAACATATTGGCGCTGTATTGTCGTCCTTGAGCAGAACCAACATTCCAATTTGGAGGTTCGAGTGAGGTTGTCGCCATTTCGTCCTCTCTTGAAGGTTGCTAAGATACTCATGTGACCATCGTTGCCAAAAGTGCTGTATTTGCCGCTGAATACTCTTGAAGTGGGATAAGCGATTTATTGCCACTTCTCTAACGTCATCTTGGAAATGCGCTGGTGTTAGAGGAGAAAGATCATTGGGATCGTTGGATAGGGGAGACAATGGTCGGGAATTAAGGACTGCCTCAACCTGAGTTATTACTGTGTATAAGCCCTCGAATGTTGAATGGGAATTACCAACGATTCTTTTCAAGTGATATTTTGCGGATTTGACACACGCTTCCCAGAGACCTCCGAAGTTAGGAGCATGTGGAGGCAAAAAATGCCATTTCATTTTATTCAAATTAAGAAATTCACTGAAATGATTATTCGTTTTGAGGTTTGATAAGATCACCTTTAATTCATGTTGAGCACCAACAAAATTCGTGCCATTGTCACTGTAAATGTCGTTGCAAACACCCCTTCTAGAAATAAATCTTGTAAAACATTTCAAAAACGACTCCGAAGAAAGATCGTCCGATAGTTCGAGATGAACCGCCTTCGTGAAAAAACAAACGAAGATGCATAAATAACATTTGACTATTTTTCTACTCCTGATCTCACCATCCTTGATGTGGAACGGACCAGCAAAGTCCATTCCGGTTGTTAAAAACGGACGTTATGGTTGTAGACGTGAGTGTGGAATATATTTTATATTGAATTTATCTTGGTGAAGACCTGAAGCAAGTTACACATTTGCGTAAGACTCCTCTGACGACGCTACGACCATTAATTGGCCAAAAATTTGACCTAACAGCCGCCAAAGTGGTTTGGGAACCTGCATGAAGATGTCTTACATGTTCATGTCGAATTATTAATTTGGTGAAATTTCCTTGTTTTGGCAATAAAATCGGATGTTTCATGCCATACGATACGTTAGAATAATTAAGTCTTCCACCGACTCTGATTATACCATTTTTGTCTAAGAATGGATTTGATGAAATGATTTTTGTATTATCAGAAATATACTTCGAATTCTTTAATGACTTCAGCTCTGAGGGAAAATAGAATTTTTGAACTAATTTACAGCTGGTATTGAGTGCATTGTCTAGTTCAGACTTTGATAATCGACCTAACAATCGAGCTTCAGGATTCGAGGTTTTTGAATTGTTAGCAAATCTCAGACAATAAGCTAAGACTCTCTGAAGTCTTGTGAATGGAGAAAAGCGATCGATGAAATCGATATCTTCATTTCCTGCTACTATGATCACAGTAAGATTGCTTTTCTTGAGCTCAGGAATTTCTGAGTCGGGTAGAATATCAATTTTGGACCAGAAGTATTTCTCTTGGGACAACCAACTGGGACCTATCCACCACATCTTACATTCTATTAATTCTTTTGGGTTGATTCCTCGTGAAATAATATCAGCTGGATTTGATTCAGAAGGAACGTGATTCCACTGCCTTTTATCGGAAAATTGTTGAATTTCGGTGACCCGATTAGATACAAATGTTGTCGATATGGTTCAGTGTTAATCCACGTTGATACAATTGTTGAATCAGTCCAGTATTGGATGCGCTCAATATTGTTGGGAATAGCTTTGAGAACCCTTCGAGTGAGCTGAGTAACTAGTAGAGCTGCGCAAAGTTCGAGCTTGGGTAATGAAATTGTTTCGAGTGGGGCGACTCGGGACTTTGCGCAAACTAAATGAACATGGATTTTGCCAAATTCATCAATTGATCGAAGATAGCAACACGCTCCATATGCCTTTTCCAATGCATCTACGAAACAGTGCAATTCAAGGGAAACAGGATTTGGACAAATAATATGCCTAGGGAAGCATACTGAATTCAAATGAATTATTTGACTGGAAAATTCGAGCCAAGAATAATGCAATGCGACCGGAATGCTTTCGTCCCAATTTGGACACAATCCCCAAAGTTTTTGAATAATGATTTTGGCTCTGACTGTACAAGGACCAATGAGACCTAAGGGGTCAAAAATTTAAGCCACTGCTGATATAATTGTGCGCTTTGTGACATTAGGTGCTTGATCATGAGTAACAGTATACTTGAGAACATCGTCTACTGAGTTCCACGTTAAACCCAACGTTTTTGTGATCTTGTTATCAGAAATATAAGTTTGTTGTGATTGATGTTCGATCCTGGAAATGTTTTCTGAAATTTCACAATTATTCGAGACAAATTTTCGGAGATTGAAGCCAGCTGAACTTAAAATGCGAATAAGTTCTGATAAAACTTGTTTTCCATTTTGAATAGAATTGAAACCTGTCAACAAGTCGTCAACATAGAAATTAGACTTGATGATTCCGCTAGCATGGAGAAATTTTGATTCGTTTTCCTTAGCTGATTGAAATAGAGACATAATGCAAAGAAATGAAGCGCTAGCAGTACCATAAGTTACTGTGTTTAATTGATAATGACCTAATTCTTCAGATGGATCAGAGCACCACAATATGCGTTGCAAATCACGTTGATCAGGTTGTATATTTACCATTCGGTACATTTTTTCTATATCGGCTGTTACTACATATTGATAGGTTCGAAATCTTGTCACTATTGTGAACAGATCGTCTTGAATTGTGGAGCCTACCTTCAGAATATCGTTCAGTGAAACTCCACTAGAGCTTCGTGCAGAACCGTCAAAAACGACACGGAGCTTTGTTGTACTGCTGGACATTTTCAAAACGCCATGATGAGGCAAATAGTATGATATATTTTGAACTGATTCAGCTGAAGTAGGTAATTTTGTCATATGCCCGAGCTTTTCATACTCATCCATGAAGGAGACATAATATTGTTTGATATCATGGTTTTTTGATAACTTTCTCTCGATGGCATAGAATCTCTTGAGAGCAATATCAAAAGATTCACCAAGTTGGCTTATGTTATCTTTGATTGGCAAATTGACGATGAATCGACCAGACTCGTCGCGCACCGTACTTTTGATAAAATGTTCTTCGCATTTGGCTTCTTCTGGAGAATATTTCTCAACTTGTGATTGGCATTCTTCTATTTTCCAGAAACGTTCTAGTAAATCTTGAATAGCAGTCTGCGTTGTAAGATTACATACTGAGCTTGAAGTATTTGCAAATGACATTGATAATGGTCCAGACAGAATCCAACCAAGTCTCGTTTTTTGTAAAACTGTATGATTATTGAGTAGATTTATACGCCCGACACAGATCAAGTCCCAGAAAATAGAGGCTCCAATGAGCAAGTCAATTGGACCTGTTTTATTGAACGTTTCATCAGCTAACACAATGTTTTGTGGGATTTTAAGATTGCTCACATCAAATGAGATAGCGGGCAAGTCTTTCTCAGATATTAAGAATTGCACATCCGTAAAATGAACTGATTTGTTGTTGATTTTATAGTAGCACATGTTTTGTGTATTACGGATGATATATTCGAGCCGAAACCTTCGACTGTATGTTTAACCTTGGTAAAAGGAAGTTGTAGCAATTCGAATAGCCTTTTAGTTATGAAATTTGACTGTGAGCAGTTGTCAAGAATCGCTCGACATTTGTGAGGGTTACCGTATTTATTGATGATGAATACAACTGCAGTAGAAAGCATGACGTATGATTCGGAATGTGTATTTTCAGACGAACAAGCTGTGAGAGTCGACTGAGCAATGTTAAAAACAGATTGTACAGGACTTTTAGTAATTGGCAAAGGTGCCGATGCTGTGACGCTAGGAGCTTGTTCTCTGTCTGAATGCAAGAGAGTATTATGACGGAAAGAACACTTTTTACAAGAATGAGGATTTTTGCAGTCCTTTGAAGAATGCCCTTTTCGTAGACAGTTAGTACATGCTTTGAGTTTTCTGATTTCATTGAGTCGTTGTTGTATACTGAGTTTCAGGAAATTCGTACATGAAAATATAAAATGATCTTTTTGACAAAGAATGCACACTGGGTCTGAAGTGGTAACATGCGTGACACTCGAATCATGAGAATTTCTTCTGGCTAACTGTTTTTGTGTTGAATAAGAATGAATAAAATTGAATAAGCCTCTGAAAGTTGACATCTCTGATTCAGAAATGAGGTGAACTACTTGAATGTAGGAAATTCTGATTTGATAGTCAATGCATGTTCCTCCCACTCACGTTTTGTGGTCACATCTAACTTTGATGAAATTATGTGTATGATGAGAGTATCCCATTTATCTAAAAGGTAAACTCGGAGATTCGAGACTTCTCAAATGTCGATTTACAGTATCAATGATATTCCTGAGTAAAATATGAGATTCCCTTTGCAAACTCTGTAGATCACATATTGCATTTAAGTGTGTTTGAACTATCTTGTTTTGATATCGTTCGCAGAGGAGATCCCACGCTTTGTCGTAATTGGCTTCAGATACTTCCAGAGCTGTCAAAACATTTGCAGCTCCACCTTTCAAACAAGATCTCAAGTACCAAAATTTTTGAATTTTATTGATTGATTGGCTTTCATGAATCATGGCTTTGAAGGTATCAGAAAATTGGAGCCATTTTTCATAGGATCCATGAAATTCTGGTAGATTTAATTTTGGTAACTTTGAATTTGAATATATAGGGCTCGATGAAGTGTCTCGAAAAGAGTTTGCAACTATTCTAGGTAATGTGTATTGTTTAATAAGCTTTTTTCTCGTAACTAACAGTCTTGGAAAAGAAGTTTTCAAGATTTTCTCTTCAAATGAGGTGATCTTCATCTGTGGTATTTTTATATAATAATTCTAATTCCGTTTGAATGCTTTCTAGTTCATTCCATAAAGGTTCTATTCGTTCTAAGCGTGTATATAGTTCCTCTAATAAAGAATCATCTGTTACAGTTTGCAAGAATTTTGAGAATCGTGTGATATGTGCTTTGATACCACCTCGTTTGTAATGTAATGTTTTGACTGGTTCATCGGTCATTTTGAGGAATGAGAAACACAGAAATTAACAGGTTGAGAACAAATGAGGAAAGGAATTGATGAAGGAAAGCGAGATTTACTTGAGTGTATTCCCAGTTACGTTGAGAATAGCGAATAATTTGAGTACGGCTCGGTATGGGTTGACAACTCCGCTGCTCTGCCGCTTGCCCCTTTATCTGTTTCACTCGTTGATTCTGATTTCGAAAGACCTGACTTGATGTTTTGAATACTTCTTCGGCTTGTGTAAACTGTTTTCTGTCTTCGATCGCTGTTCGTTGATCTTCATATCCGGCTCGAAGCGACCATGTTCGGTCTTATGAGCCTTTTCACTTGACTTACTGTGATGACTCGATACGATATAATATATACGATATATATATGAGATGTATGTCTGTAGATATGCTTGATGATTTGAGTTTCAATTAATATGAACAAGAACTGAGATATACTGCTGAATTATTTTTTAATTGACAGACTTCTCACAAATTAACAATACCTGTTATTGAGACAAAAAAACGTATCTAGCAACGGTTGTTATGGGCATTGTCCTGGCTGCCTGTGGTTTACCTTGTTGCGAGAGGTAAATCGTAAAAAACATTACAACTATCAATGAAATGTAATTTCCAGACTAGTATAATTCACCAATGGTATATTGAGGGTAATTGTGTTGGCAGTTGGAATAACCATGATTTCGAATACGATGTAGCAGGAATATTCCACTACCTGGAATTGTGATTCGTTAGATGCTTATTTTCCAGCCTGCAGTATGTATTAATGAATGAAAACTGGAGAGCAGAACTCGGTGGTCTCTCGGACGTTACTGCCGTTGTAGGGTGAGTTTTAGGCGTCCAAAGTGTCGCCTTCTTCTCAAGTGGTCTGGGCCATGTTTACCTTATTCCTATACAGATACCGTGAACACTTCTTCACAGTCTTGAACCCCACACTTCACATCAACGAGTCTATAGAATCTGATATTATTTGAGTTCGACATGGGCGTAACCTAGGAAAAAACCGTAACACCATTCAATTGATTGTTCATCTGTCTAATTTCTACTTGACTCTCAAACAATTCAATTTTCATTAGGAAGATCGCACTTCGTCACAGAAGCCACACAGATATACCTATATGCTCCTAGTTCATCGCACTGAAGTTCCTGGATTTCAACACCAGTTGTCTCAAATTCAATCAGTCACCAAAATTACTATTCAGATATCAAGGAAAAACTTTATGAGACTGAGAACATCAGTAAATATATCTATATGACTTCTCATTCCTAGGATGAAACAAGAAATGTTCATTCTATATCAAGATATGAGAACACTCTTTGTGTACAGATGTACAGGTCTTCGAAGTGCGATAAATACTAGATCGAGGTTAGTCAGGTTCCTTTCTCATGGGACGATTCCGACACAATCTGTTTCGTCGGAATAAAATATAAAATGAAATGGAACGATATCGAATACGAAGAGTTTCAAATTCCTCTTTGTAAATTGGAAGATTCATTTTGTTAGTCCCGGGTATATACGAGTGACCTCAGAGAATCGTGATCCTGTCGCCCGAGACCAGCTTGATGAATGAATGAATGACATACGGTTCGAATGTTAATTTTTCGAAATGAGTAATGAAACAGAGAGGCCAATGACATCAGCTGTTCGAGGCAATAGCAGAATAATATGGGAATGTTATCAACTGGTGGACCGATTATACCGGGTGATTCACCTTCGATAACGAACAATTATTCAGTGGATTTTGTGAAAAATCATAATGTGAAATTGGAGGGAAAATGATAATGAGAAAAAAAATTGAAACACTCCATGATTTCCAGCAATGTACCTGGTTCTCCCGTATCTTCTTGCTCCCCGCCTGAAGGTTCCATTCCAAAAGTTAGAGAGTAAAAGTATCAAGAAGTAGTGGATAAAAGAACAACAGCAACAATGTGAGACCTTATCTATTCACTCATATCTGTAGAGATCTATTCTTCCTAATTTCTATACGAAAGGTAAATAAGGGATCAATCTGAAAATCTGAACATATGATTAAACATGATCTATTTATCTAAAATATTATAGACGATGTGACATTTCCGCTCCTGATATGAATCATTCCATGGATCCTTGTCACATTTTCGAATAATTCATCTGTCATTTCCCTATACCTATTCGTGACCATTCTTGAGATGGAATAATATTTTCCATAACGAGTGCAGAAATTGATACTTTCCCGTACGCGGATTCCGTTAACCCGAGCGACGCGAAGCGGAAATCGGGCAAGCAGTTGAGTGCGGGAAAAACACTTTCCGCATGAGTTAGGAATGAAACTTTTTCTACAAGCATAGGAAATGAATTTCTTTTTTCAATCCTTCATTTATGAAAATGTGGACTGACAAGACCCAGGCAACACGAAGAGATCCTAAGGATTATATCCCCTCCAAATGTCCGCAGCGCAGGATATTCCTGACGAGAGCTTGGGGATATCGCATGTGGAAATTCACATACATATCACTGCAGCGAGGAGTTTGGGAAATTCGCATACATGACCTGGTGACGAGCAGTCTAGGAAATTCGCATTGATAGCCTATGAAAAGGTCTATAAGAGCTCACATGACTAACTAGAATGAGATATTCGCAGCCAATGCTTCTAGAGAGATCTATAAGTGCTCGCATATTTAATCAGATTTAGATTTTCGCAATGGGTGCTTCCGGCGAGATATATACGATCTCGCATGAATGACCAGATTGAGTTGAATATGAACTTTCCATTATACAGGGTGATTCAAAATGGAAGTTTTTTGATACGCCACTCAACAAAATGTAGTCAGTATTTTGTTTAGGTTCATGGTTCATTGAGGAAGAATATTGAAATATGAAAGTTCATTTATTACATAAATGTCATACACGACATCAATGATGGTCCGAGTTCATTTATCACATAGAATAGAATAGAAATATTTTTATTGTTTCATTTCCTTTTACATTTTTTTCCATTCACAAACAATTTTTTATCCACATTCAGAGAATTAATAGTATGTGAGTTCAAGAAATATAGGCAGTGCAACGCACCATTTTGAATAAGAATACATCGTAAAACATAGCAAGTACAGAAAAGAACAATAAAATGAATGGCTACAGAGCAAGTTCGTGTGTAGCAAACAGTGACATTGTAGTTTCCAAATGTGTCACGTGTGCAACGTTTTTTAATTATAAATATGTCTCACAATAATGGTCCATATATTCAGACATAATCTCTACCTAATTTAACAGAAGATCAAATTGAAAGACTGGGTGCAAGAGACAAGAGTTAAGGTATATGTGAATGAATTTGATATGTCGGTACTAAATTTCATTGAATTGAATGATATAACATTTGATTCAGCTGGTTGGAATTCTCAATGATCCAAGGGGTTATTTTCGCTTTGAAGGAATTGATAGACTTGAGATTCCTAATTGATATATCAACAAAATTGTACATTTTTTTACCGAGATAGGTGAAGTGGTATCGCGTCAACTTGAAGTTAAATGATGGTACATGTACATTTCTATTTGTTACTGCTCTAGTTGACACTCCGTCATAGGACAGGGTATCAGATTTCCTGCAATTTCTATGGGTGAAAATGAGTAGATTTTTGAAATACAATTCAGTGATAGTTAGAACTCTGAATTCTTTGAAGATAAGAATCGAGGGATATCTTCTTGGTTTCCTCAGGCAGATTCTGATGATATATTTCTGTGCCGTGAACACTGTTTCCATTGTTGTTTTATAAGCAGAACCCCAAGCTAGAATGCAGTATTGTAGTAAGCTCTGAGTAATAGCATAGTATACAGTCTTTAGAGTATTCTTGTTTAAGATACTCCTCAGGGCGTAGAATTTATAGATGATTTTTCTTATTTTCGCGGCCAAATTAGTAATGTGCATTTTCCAAGTTAGTTTATGATCGATTATAATACCCAGGTACTTGGAGTTCTCTACACATGTGACTAATTGATTATTAATATAAATTGACTGGAAGTTATTAATGTTGTCATATTTGAAAGGAATTACTACTGTTTTTCCAATATTCAAGGTAAGTAAATTGATATTCAGCCATTTGCTCACAGACAATAAATTCCCGTTTGCTAGGCTGATAACTTCAGGCCACGTGTTTGCCACGAAAGTAATCGCTGTATCATCGGCGTAAGCGGTGAAGCTTCCCTGAATATCAGGAGACAACAGATCATTCAGATAAAGGATGAATAAAATAGGACCCAAGACTGTGCCTTGGGGAACTCCGTATGTAATAGTTTTGAATCCACTCAGCACACCATTTACTCTAGTACATTGTTTTCGGTCTAATGAATAATTTTTCATGAGATCATACTCAGAGCCTCTTATTCCATAATTGTACAGTTTGTTGAGCAATTTGTGATGACTCACCGTATCGAAAGCTTTCTTTAAATCAAGCATTACTGTCAGTACTTTTGTAATGAAGTGTTTTCTCACCAGCTTCATTACTAGGCTTCGGTATACGAGCCTCATACGAGAAATGAGGTTAAGGCCATTTTAGAGTCACCCTGTATACCTGATTGATGAATTAATGAATCAAGGAGCTCCTTTGGCTAGTATTTTAAGCCCCCCAGAAAGCCCTACCCCAGACTAACCTTGTTCAGCCCCGTTGCACCCTGCTGAGGGTAATCAACTTCATGACACCCCTGCCTCCGTTTCGAAAGCACTACCAGGCTAATGATTTCATACATATCATGTTTAGACTCTTGATATTAGTATTGGTAGGATTTGATTGCATAATGACCGACCAGAGCCCT
This sequence comes from Gastrophysa polygoni, assembly GCA_963576655.1. Taxonomy (NCBI): domain Eukaryota; kingdom Metazoa; phylum Arthropoda; class Insecta; order Coleoptera; family Chrysomelidae; genus Gastrophysa; species Gastrophysa polygoni. Next base: position 31,194,639 of record OY755083.1, read on the forward strand.
GGGAAATAAGAAGTCCAGTATGCTATCCGTTTACTTGCTTCATTCATCTTGCAATGATTTTTGCATCCGGAAATCCTGATCAACCCAGAGACTAAGACTTCTTATTGCCTAGGGAGAGTGTATTTATGATTTTGGAAAGAGTTAGAATGGTTTTCATACCTGGAAAGACATTTCAGGGTCATGTGATATTGTTTAGGTCATAACTTTGTTATCCGTCGTAATTTTGCAATCAAATTCGCTCAGTAGCACAAACATGGAATGCCAAGCACTTTGATACTACCGGTTTTGAGGAAAAATGATTTCCACCGCAAGTTTCCAGACCCAAGGGCAAGTAGTGTTCACTTTTTCCTTGAGAAAACAAATCATGGTCAGCTCGAGGCCAGACCAGCCCGACCAATCAGAATCCCGACCTCGCTCTGTTTTTTGCCAAACCTGAAAAGAGTATAAGTAGCAAAATCCAGAGGCCCGGGGGCTCTCAGTCTTTTCGACAGTTATAGAGAAATAGATAGATAGTTAGATAGATTCCATTTGGCAGTGATTATTCTGATTCAGTCCGATTCTTATCGTTTGATTCAGTTCGTATAACCGTTATAAAAAGTGATCAAGGTGCTCGAAGTTTTTCCTGTATTGACATCCCGTTTTTGTGTTACACAAAGTTGAAAAAGTGAGCCAGAGCTTTTTCTGCCGACGATTCATCCGTGAAGTATATTACCAGTCAAGTGTGAGTTAACTGCATTTTGATTTCACTGCATTTTCTAATAGTCCTTTCAAACTGCAGCTTAGCTTTATAGATCAAATAATTTTCCAGTATAAATCCAGTTGTTGTGACATTTGTCGTGACGGTTGACAGCGGCCAGTGAAATTCAGAATCCAGCACAGAGTAAGCATTGGAACTGCCCTGTTGTATATATATGTATCATTTGTAATGACCTGCAGGATAAGTTCTGTGGTTTGAAATCCTAACGTAAAGAGTCTCATCAGGAAAACAACCCTTGTAACGGTCGAGGTTCTTGGTCTGCGTAGCAGTCAACACCAAGCGTCACCAGGGTTGTGAGCATCCCGGTCTCCTGGTCGCATAAGGCTTATAGTCAGCGTCGAGACCACCCTGATAGTAATTAGCTTGCAAACCCCAGAGGGGTGAATAGTCTTTGTACATTGACCAGAACTTGTTTTGCAGGGGTAGAGCTTCTTAACTCGCATAGGCGCTTCCCGGATGCACGTTGCACGGCTTACTCTTTGAATACCAGTCAGATTAGCTGTCACCCTGCTTAAGTCACCCTGCTTAATTAATTGTCACCCGAAGATATATGTGGTTAGGATAATCTACCCTGAGATTATTTGATCTGTGGAATTTTTGCTATCTTGTGACTGACCCCTGTCGACATATTCTGTCGTCCGAATTTCCTCGTGGTCGTATTTTCTTGGTTATGATAATAATCATTGTGAGAGATAAATTCGATCTGTTTATTGTTTCCAGTGAATAAACCTGTTTAAGTGTGAATTTTAGTTCTGATTATTTGTTCTGAGTGATATACCAAACACCCGCAGCAACCCGTATACCAGGGTGAAACCAAGTGGGTGAACTTAAAGCCCTCACCCCCTTGTGATCTTTTCATAGTCCAGAAGGCCTTCGACCCCTGGCATACCGTCGCTTCGACTGTGTTGCTACCTAGGCCTCCCAACAAATCCTGGTTGGGAGAAAGTGGAGTTCACCACTATAATCCAACTGGCGCTCGAGGCAACCCCGGTCTATCCTAGATATAGACATCCCCGTTGAGCACCACTCTAGTAACACCCCGCCAGAAGGAGGAGACGTTACAAGTGGCGCCCGAGCAGGGACCGTTTCGAAGAAGAAATCCAGAGAAAGTCCTGAAGGTATACAGAAAATCAGAACTTGTGTTTTCCTGACAAGTTTGAACTTTGCAGTGGTGGATAGTTCCCAGGTATTTCTTAGGTTAATTGTATCAATAGTTTGGTCTGTTATTTCACCAGAAATCGTTATTGTTTTCCAGCTATTGCTGAAGCCCGTAAAATTGTGATTTTTAGATATCGTTTGTGTGTTACGAGGGGTATTCCGTTTCAAACCCTGGTGGATATCTATTTACATTCCAGGCAATTATATCTCACTGTTTTTATTTTCTTTGAATCCTAATTTTGTTCCTGTTCAGAGGGTGACGTACATATTTATCTACACTACCCTGCTTTTACTTGATTTTCCACCCGATTTCTACATCTGGATTTTATACTGTTGATGTGATATTTTATTTTCTTTGTTGTTTTGATTTTTCTCTATTTCCCCTGAGTGAATATAATTGCAGTCCCGTTTGTTGCATACTCACAATTTTCTGTTGAACGATCTGATTCCTTTTGATACCTAATTTGATGATTTCTAGGTTAATCAATCCGGTGAGTTTTGCTTTTGCATACTTCTTCTCCTCCTGGAATCTATTCTTGTTCATCCTGCGAACAATACACTGTTTGTTTGTTAATCTTTGTTTGGTAGACAATCCAGTTCACAATAGGAAAATGACTGAAACGCAAACAACCAGCGAATCCAGTGAGCTTCAGCTCGCTCCCCCTGAAATTACCAGGACTAGCCGAACAAATTCTCCTGATCCTGAAAAGGAAGAATTTGGAGATGATTATCTGGCCAACTTGGATCCGAGAGTTGGATGGATATACCGTTTGAAGAAACCAGACCTGACGGAGGAGTTGAAGCGATATGGACTGAATGCTGATGGTACAGTGATGGAACTACGCCGTCGTCTTGTGTGGTTCTTGAGGGAAGAACTGCCCAAGCTTGTGGGAGCCCGACACCCAGCGACGGGACATGTTGTACCCCCTGTACAACCATTCCTGGAATGTCCTGTGGAGACTCCAGCCGCACCTGTTATGCCAGCAGATCAACCCGCAACATATTCACCCCTGCTGCAGGGAAATATGCCGTTTCCAAACCCCATGAATAACTCATATGTTCCAGAACATGTTCCAGCATATCGACCGCCCCTGAAACCGTACCACTGGAATTTGCATTTTGATGGCAGCACCGATCCAGTGGCGTTCTTGGAACGTCTGGAAGAAATTGGCAGGGCAGAGAAGGCCCACCCCGAACAACTCCTGGATGCTCTACCCGAACTTTTGCAAGGTCGAGTACTGTTGTGGTACTGTTGCAATGCACGCTTCTGGAACTCATGGGCATCGTTCAAGGATGTTTTCAAGAGATCCTATTTCCCGCTGAGGTTCCAGGAAGACATGGAGATGGCCACCAGTCGACGCCTGCAACGGGAAAATGAGCCAGCCATGGACTATATAGTTGATCTCCAGACACTCATCCGAAGGCATGGAAGCCTCAGACCTGAACAGGAGTTAGGTTGGCTGTACCGGAACTTGCTACCTGATTACAGGCAGTATATCAAGAGGACGGATTACCATGATATTCAATCCCTGATTTCCCTAATTCTAGAGTACCAGAACCTGCGGAAAGAACTGAGGCAGATGCACTCCCGTCACCCAGCAGCTAGGATTGACACTGCCCCGAGGATGATGCCACCAACCGTGCCCAGGAATTCACCACCAGAACCAACCCAGAATGACAATTCACATCAGACTCCTCTGGTTCAGAGTAACCGGAATAGAATTACTCCGCCCGCCGACAGCCCCTTACCTGTGAGACACATGCGCCCTGTGGAACAGCAGACACCCCGAACGCCTGCATCCCCGCCACAAAGGGCATATAACCGGACCGACAACTGCTGGAAATGTGGACAACCTGGACACCGAAGGAGTGATTGCAGGAGTGCAGCCAGAATTTTCTGCTCACGTTGTGGACGTGATGGCATCCTGTCCAGAGATTGTACCTGTGCCAGGTCGGAAAACTACCCCGGAGCCCGACTGAACCGAGGACAGTCAGGCTCCAGCAATTAAACATCCCGGAGAAACGAAAACCGCCTCGACCAGATGATAACCGCCTGTATGTGCCCGTTATCATTGGAGACCAACAGTTCTTGGGCCTGGTAGACACCGGTGCCACAAGGTCCTTCGCCAGCAGCGCTGTTGCGGACAAATGTGAGCAGTTTAGCTTCCAGAAATACCCCCATGATGCCATCCAGACTTCCCAGGCAGATGGATCAGTCACTAGGATCACCGGAAGATACAAGGTTTGGATGACAGTAGGTGACAAGTGTTTGACAAATGAATTGTTGATCATTCCAAACCTGTCTACTGAGCTAGTGTTGGGTATAGATATGCTTCGCCAACACGGATTTGGCATAGATCTCACCAGGGCCGCCGTATATTGTAACCAGAAAATTGTTTCAGTTGTAAAATCCCAGGAACAACCCGAGAAGACGCCTGCTGATGTAGCAACCAGGAGAGGCTCCGTAAAAACGAAAACCCGCAGGAAAAGACGGTCAGTCAGGCCGCCCCGCCACACCCCGAGCAAGGCTGATGTGGCCAGCCTGCCAGAGAAACCTGCGGTTCGCCCGCAGAACCACAGCTGGGACCACCAAGCCCTGGGAGCAGAGCAGAAGCTAACTCTGGAAAGATTCCTGGAGGTAGAACTGCCTGCCTTCGAACAGATCAAGGGACCTACACCTTTGGTCCAACATAGGATCCGCCTGAAAACCTCCGAACCGATCAAACAACGATACCGACCCCAGAATCCGAAGATGCAGGAAGTCATCAACAATGAGGTCGACAAGATGTTGGCCGAAGGAATCATCGAGCCCTCCAGAAGCCCGTGGAGTTCGCCGGTGGTGATTGTAAAGAAGAAGGATGGGAAACCACGTTTCTGCATTGACTTCCAGAAGGTCAACAACGTCGCCGAGAAAGATGCCTACCCCCTGCCGTTTATCAATGCGATCCTGGATAAACTTAGGGAAGCTAAGTACATTTCGAGCCTGGACTTACGCCAAGGCTATTGGCAGATCCCGCTCACCGAAGATAGCAAACCCATCACAGCCTTCACAGTGCCTGGAAGGGGCCTGTTTCAATTCCGAGTGATGCCGTTTGGGTTGCATTCCGCCCCCGCAACTTTCCAGCGACTGATGGACAACATCATCGGACCCGACCTGGAACCTTTTGCTTTTGCATACCTGGACGATATAATTGTACTAAGCAAAACGTTCGAAGAACACCTGGAGCATTTAAAGCAAGTATTCACCCGTTTACGTGAAGCTAATCTCCAGTTGAATCCGGATAAGTGTAAGTTCTGTTTGAATTCACTTAGATATTTAGGACATATGGTCACTCCTGAGGGCATCCAGACGGACCCTGATAAAATTGAGTCCATCGTCCAGTGGCCGATGCCTACAACCCTGAGGAAGCTACGACAATTCCTGGGAATGGCTTCCTGGTATAGGAGATTCATTCCAAATTTCTCCGCCATAGTTGCTCCACTAACCAAACTCCTGAAGAAGGATGTCCGTTGGAAGTGGACTGAAGCTCAGGAAACCGCCTTTGCTACTTTGAAGACTTGTCTTATACAAGCCCCTGCTTTGACTTGCCCAGAACATAATCTCTCTTCTGGAATCCGTGGGCATGCCGCAAAGTTGGCCCCGAAGTATACAGGACCCTGCACCGTCACCAGAGTGATTTCCCCCGTTGTATACGACCTGAGAAGTGCAACTGGGAAGCGTTTCAACCGAGTTCATATCAAAGACCTGAAGCCGTTTTACCATGACCAGAACCAATAACCCGTACTATTTGCATTCCAGGAAATGTCGCCGGACGACACGAAAATTCAGGTCATCCAGGATGTCATCTTGGCACCGGCCCAAGATATCCCGATGGAGGACCTTGATTTCCTCGACGCCCTGGAAACCCCTCCGCGTGCCCAGGACGCCGTCCAGGAGGGCCCAGGAGACCTGTTCACCCCTCGGCTGGAGGACCCGGCAGAAGAATTCCTGCTTCCCCCCGTCTACTACGACCCCCCTCCCAGTCCAATTCCTGTTTTTCCTGGGCAGATCACTCCGGTGCCGAGCCCCAACTTCTCACCGACGCCCCCGGAGTACGCTCCGATAAACCCGCCTAAAATTCCCTGTTTTCGTCCTCGGGAACTCTCCCCCGAGGAACGGCGAGCGCCCATATTACGATCCCTCCTGACTCGATCCGCTACCCCCCTTTCCATCCTACGCCGGCTCCTAACGCCGGCCGCCCATGTCTCAGCTGCCTGTCCTGCCGTCAGGCAGCGGGAGGGACGCCTCCCGCTCCCGACCGCCCCGGCACTCAACGAGCCGCGGACCGTCCGGCAGTGGATTGCGGCGGAGTTTCTGCGCTGCCGGACGAGACGAGACTGGTCGCCCATGATGGAGGCACTCGTCCAAACTTTGAGACCCCCGGGATCCGACCCAAATCGGCGTTGCCGGGTCCGCCTTTATCCGGCCGAGGGCAAGCCAGTCTGGATCTCCATTCCCCGTAAAGTAAACATTGAGCCACCTGTACCGATAATCAACGTCCTTCTGAGGATAACCCAGTTACTTTATATTTTTTCAGAATTAGAATGGAGGTCCTGATCCTGGACACGTCCCCACTCCCAGGTGACCACGCGGCCGAGGAAGGCTCTGATACCGCAGGCCCCTACGCCGCTGGTCCAGACACCGCTGGTCCTGACACCGCAGGCCCCTACACCATTGGCCCAGACACCATTGGCCCAGACACCGCTGGACCAGATACCGCTGGCCCAGACACCGCAGCCACCGCCGGCCCCGATAACGCAGGCCCCTACGCCGCTGACCCAGACACCGCTGGCCCTGACACCACAGTCCCAGCCATCGCAGGCCCTGATACCGCAGGCCCTGATACCGCAGGCCCTGATACCGCAGGCCCTGATACCGCAGGCCCTGACACCGCAGGCCCTGATACCGCAGGCCCCTACACCGCTGGCCCTGATACCGCTGGCCCTGATACCGCAGGCCCTGATACCGCAGACCCCGCCGGCTCTGACACCGCACTCCCCGGCACCGCAGGCTCTGACACCGCAGACCTTGGCCATGGCAACCTGAGCCCCGACTCCACTAGTTCCACAGCCGGCAGACAAGCCGACCCCGGTGATACCGACCACCGAGGTGGGGTACTCGCCGTCCCGCTAGGAGACTTCGCACCACGAGGCCTCCAATACATCATGCTGAAGTCCCTGGAAGGCCTCCACCCGGAAAACCGCCAGTCAACCCCGCCAACTTCCGCTGGACAACGACGCTCACCTCCACTCTACCTGCCTGTAGAGGAGAGGCTGTGCTGGCGCTGTGGCACGCCGGGCCACGAACGAGACTCCTGTGCTCGTCCCGTGAGGCTGTTCTGCTCCCGATGTGGCCGGGATCGCATCCGGTCAAGCGATTGTCCCTGCCCACGACGATTGAAGACAACCCCAGCCCGAGCCCCGACACCCCCAGCAGCTCCGACGCCGTACCCGATACTCGTCCCCGAGTATCCTCGATCATCCCGCTCTATGCCAGCGAAAGTGAACCAGCGCACCCAGACATCAACCCCCACCGTCGCTGACAAGGGAGTCCAATGCAACCGCTGCTCGTGCGAAGGAGTACGCCCGAGACACTCCCGTTGAAAACAGCCCTGGTACATGAGTATTATCATAGATTTTTCCCAGATGTTTAATTTTGAGATAAAAAAAAATAATGATTGTTACACAATCATTCTTTTTTTTCCGCAAGTAGGAGGGGTGTGTAATGAAGTGTTTTCTCACCAGCTTCATTACTAGGCTTCGGTATACGAGCCTCATACGAGAAATGAGGTTAAGGCCATTTTAGAGTCACCCTGTATACCTGATTGATGAATTAATGAATCAAGGAGCTCCTTTGGCTAGTATTTTAAGCCCCCCAGAAAGCCCTACCCCAGACTAACCTTGTTTAGCCCCGTTGCACCCTGCTGAGGGTAATCAACTTCATGACACCCCTGCCTCCGTTTCGAAAGCACTACCAGGCTAATGATTTCATACATATCATGTTTAGACTCTTGATATTAGTATTGGTAGGATTTGATTGCATAATGACCGACCAGAGCCCTGGGAAATAAGAAGTCCAGTATGCTATCCGTTTACTTGCTTCATTCATCTTGCAATGATTTTTGCATCCGGAAATCCTGATCAACCCAGAGACTAAGACTTCTTATTGCCTAGGGAGAGTGTATTTATGATTTTGGAAAGAGTTAGAATGGTTTTCATACCTGGAAAGACATTTCAGGGTCATGTGATATTGTTTAGGTCATAACTTTGTTATCCGTCGTAATTTTGCAATCAAATTCGCTCAGTAGCACAAACATGGAATGCCAAGCACTTTGATACTACCGGTTTTGAGGAAAAATGATTTCCACCGCAAGTTTCCAGACCCAAGGGCAAGTAGTGTTCACTTTTTCCTTGAGAAAACAAATCATGGTCAGCTCGAGGCCAGACCAGCCCGACCAATCAGAATCCCGACCTCGCTCTGTTTTTTGCCAAACCTGAAAAGAGTATAAGTAGCAAAATCCAGAGGCCCGGGGGCTCTCAGTCTTTTCGACAGTTATAGAGAAATAGATAGATAGTTAGATAGATTCCATTTGGCAGTGATTATTCTGATTCAGTCCGATTCTTACCGTTTGATTCAGTTCGTATAACCGTTATAAAAAGTGATCAAGGTGCTCGAAGTTTTTCCTGTATTGACATCCCGTTTTTGTGTTACACAAAGTTGAAAAAGTGAGCCAGAGCTTTTTCTGCCGACGATTCATCCGTGAAGTATATTACCAGTCAAGTGTGAGTTAACTGCATTTTGATTTCACTGCATTTTCTAATAGTCCTTTCAAACTGCAGCTTAGCTTTATAGATCAAATAATTTTCCAGTATAAATCCAGTTGTTGTGACATTTGTCGTGACGGTTGACAGCGGCCAGTGAAATTCAGAATCCAGCACAGAGTAAGCATTGGAACTGCCCTGTTGTATATATATGTATCATTTGTAATGACCTGCAGGATAAGTTCTGTGGTTTGAAATCCTAACGTAAAGAGTTTCATCAGGAAAACAACCCTTGTAACGGTCGAGGTTCTTGGTCTGCGTAGCAGTCAACACCAAGCGTCACCAGGGTTGTGAGCATCCCGGTCTCCTGGTCGCATAAGGCTTATAGTCAGCGTCGAGACCACCCTGATAGTAATTAGCTTGCAAACCCCAGAGGGGTGAATAGTCTTTGTACATTGACCAGAACTTGTTTTGCAGGGGTAGAGCTTCTTAACTCGCATAGGCGCTTCCCGGATGCACGTTGCACGGCTTACTCTTTGAATACCAGTCAGATTAGCTGTCACCCTGCTTAAGTCACCCTGCTTAATTAATTGTCACCCGAAGATATATGTGGTTAGGATAATCTACCCTGAGATTATTTGATCTGTGGAATTTTTGCTATCTTGTGACTGACCCCTGTCGACATATTCTGTCGTCCGAATTTCCTCGTGGTCGTATTTTCTTGGTTATGATAATAATCATTGTGAGAGATAAATTCGATCTGTTTATTGTTTCCAGTGAATAAACCTGTTTAAGTGTGAATTTTAGTTCTGATTATTTGTTCTGAGTGATATACCAAACACCCGCAGCAACCCGTATACCAGGGTGAAACCAAGTGGGTGAACTTAAAGCCCTCACCCCCTTGTGATCTTTTCATAGTCCAGAAGGCCTTCGACCCCTGGCATACCGTCGCTTCGACTGTGTTGCTACCTAGGCCTCCCAACAAATCCTGGTTGGGAGAAAGTGGAGTTCACCACTATAATCCAACTGGCGCTCGAGGCAACCCCGGTCTATCCTAGATATAGACATCCCCGTTGAGCACCACTCTAGTAACATCCCGCCAGGAGGAGGAGACGTTACACTTTTTTGGATCTATCGATATTCTTGCAAATGTTATCCATAAGTTGTGTTACCGCGTCGTTCGTACCAATACCTTTCATAAATCCAAATTGAGATTCATTAATTAATTTATATTTATTCAAGAAATCATAAAGACGGGAGGCAACACATTTTTCAAATAGCTTCGAGAATACAGAAGTAAGGGATATTGGTCGATAATTGTTGGTGTCAGCTTTGTCACCCCCCTTTGGAACTGGAGTTATCACCGACACTTTCAGCGCTCTGGGGAAAATCCCTTTTTGCATGCAACAGTTGTATATGTGGAGTAGTGGAATAGTTATCTCATTTTTTATGTATTTTAACATTTTTACAGTGATATTATCAATCCCTGGGGAGGAGTTCGTTTTCATTTGTGTTATATGATTACATAATTCGATGTTTGTTATTGGTCTCAGAAACAGCGATGCTCCGTTGAGCGGAATCGGTATTTCAACAAATGTGGGATCATTTTCTATCTCACCTGCGAGATTTTCCCCAACTTTACAGAAAAAATCATTGAATGTTCCAGCTATTAAGTGACCATTATCCGAATATTCATTATCTATTTTAATGGAAATGTTTTCTTTTGACAAACTTTCCCCACCTGTACAGCTCTTTATTATTTTCCAAGTTTCTTTGATATTACCTTTAGCGTCATCTAGAATTTCCTCATAGTACAAATTTTTTTGGCGCCTTATGAGATCGGTGAGTGTATTTCTGTAGATACGATAATCACTACGTAATTGCACGTTATCAGGATCTCTTTTTAGTTCCTTAGCCAAGTTATCTCTTTTTCTTATACTTTTCACTAATGATGGTGTGATCCATGATTTTAGCTTACGATTCTTCGAGTTTACATTGATATTTCTCATTGAACTGCTGTTATGGAATCTGATAACTGCTGCATAAAATTCGTGTACGCTTTGTCTGGGTTCTCAGTTTCTGACAAAACATTCTTCTTCCAATTTATATTCTCAATGGAGTTTTTCAGTTTATTATAGTCAATGATTCTTATTCGCGATACAGCATCAGATTGAGTTTGAGGATGTCTTGATTGGTTACTTGTAATACATATCACTGGAAAATGATCGGTTATATATGTGTTGATCATTGCAGATTTTACATTTAGCGTACCGGGAATTCTTGCAAAAATGTGATCAATACATGTCGAACTGTGGTCGGTGACTCTTGTTGGACAATTTACCATTGATGTATAACCTAGTGCACTCAATGATGTCAGATAATTGTGTGCAAGAGGAGAGTTATCTAGAATATTCAAGTTAATATCTCCAATCAGAAATCGATGGCTAGCAGTTAGCGTTTCAAGTATAATTTGTATTTCTTCAATGAAGTTGTTAATATTATTATTAGGACTACGATATATAGCGATAATATTGTAGTCATTATTATGAATCTCGACAGAAATTTTTGTAGTCGACGGAAAGATGTGTGTGTTATAACCATTAATGATGAATCCTCCAGAGCATGAATCTAGCCAGGATTCTGTACAAACTATTACCCTAAATTTAAATTTCAAATCATTGAGGAAAACGACCAGTTCATCAAAATGTTTTTTCAAACTTCTAATATTTATATGGAAAATAGACAATTCATTATTATCATTATTCCTATCCAGATCCTCTGCAAAATCAGTAGAAGAGTTGAAACACTGGAAATAGGGTTCATTCATGTTCTCAATATCTTCTAATACGTTCAATGCCATGATTATCCCATGCTCGTCTGAGACTATTATATTAATAAGAACATAAAAACCAATATTACTAATGGAAACCAGGGTGTGGAGAAACCACACTAAATTATTTTGGCAAACAAATTTTTCTTATTGGGAATCAGCTCATAAAGTAATGACTATTAGTGAATGATTGCAGTGTAAAATAAGCTAGTTCCTACAGTAGTGAGAAATTTTCTACATTCAGGCCTGTTTGTTAGAACTGATATCAGTACTGGTGTCTCTCGTATAACTTCTTATGATTTTCCTTGGATTCCGTCCAGTTGGACTCTGAAGATCTTTTCTTTTAGTAGGTCTACTTAGTATTGAAGGTCCAGTTTCAAACACGGCGGCAGAGTCGATGTTTACTAGGTCTAGGTATGTGTAGCTGATACTATTTATGACGACTTTATTTTTCAGGAGGATTGTATTTTGGTTATTTTTTCTGGCTTCTCTGTAGAATTTCAATAGCAACTTCTTCTCTTCCCTCTCTTGGATAGTTAAATCGTGTGATACTGATATCGGACTTCCAATTAGATTTTTACATTCCTTGAGGATAGCTTGTTTCGTAAGATTTCTCGTAACTTTCAATAAGATAGGTCTATGATTATCAGTGTTTTTCTTTCCAATTCTATAGATGTTGTTGAATTCGTAGTCCTCTAGGGTTAGTTTCAGTTTTTTCAACAGTGACTCCTTGATGACATTCAGAATATTGTCTTCAGGTTCTTCTATTATCCCGTAAATAACCAGATTATTTTCTTTCAGTTCCCTTTGAAGCGTTTCTGTCTCAATTTTGAGCTTTCTATTTTCCAATTCCAGGCTCTTTATTTTCTCTTCTGCTTTCTTATGATTTTTATTCATTGTTTCCATAAATGACTTGTTTGCTCATTCCACGATATTACTCTCATTCTGCCTCTTTTTTCTCTGGCTACAGTGCCGCAGCCATTCCTGAGAGAGAACTTCAAACTCCTTGTCTGTTTTTTTCCATATCTGCTTCAATACATCTACAAGAATTGAAATGTGAATATAGTGGAAAGATGATTTGGAAGGATTATCAAAAGTCGCTCAAAATTGAAATCATCACAACTGAGATCTTGCCTGAGAAAATAGAATTTTCAAAAATGAAAAATTTTCTTCAATAACAGATTTTTTCTCATATTCACTGAATAAACTGAAGCAAAATTCGAAGAACATAAGATTTTCTTGAATTTTCAATTTCATTCGTTCAAAACTAAAAGGAATTTGAACCTGATGAAATAAGAATACAAGTTCTTATAGGCCCTCTTTACGGAGACATGGGCCCCAAGGGACATCTGTATGATGAATAACACCCTTAACGGAAAATGGCTGAGAATATTAAGTTGGAAAAAAGATATCTATACAAAAATATGTATTTTATTTCTTATTCACGCTCTTTAATGGAATGAGCGATACAGGAGATACATACAAATGAAAGGAAAAGAAAAGGGCAAAACTTCACTTACACAAACTTGCTGTAATGAAACTGACATTCTCTAATTTAATATGACCACGCTGTCCTTTCCACGAGCATTTCATGCCGAAGTCATTTGTAAAAATGATTTTGAAAATTCGTGCATGATGGTCCTTCGACCCAAAACCTCCGATTCCTTTAAACAGCAATTTCTGTAAAAAAAAATAAGCTGTAGAGAGAATTTTGACTACTGAATTTTGGATAATTTTGAAAAAAAAGTTTTTCAGCAGTACTAATTTTTTAACTGTCACTGTCATCTACATTATCATTATCGAAATCAAAAGTAACTACAGAACTGAATGCATTCGTAGGCTTAGCGTTATCACAATAACTGTTATCGCCTTGTTCACGTTTAATTCTAATAGTATTTATTCGCCGTCCTCTTTATCGATCACTGAGATACCGAACAGGCTTATAACCTGAACCAGAAGCAAAGCAAAGGCAGAATCTTCAAAATAAATACGTAGTTAATAGCTATAATATAGTCACTTATCTTATGTACCTATAGCGAGCAGGTAAACTCTGACTACAGATTAACCCAAATTAGGAATTTTGAATAACGGCGATTATGGACCAGTAAACGTGAATATGGCGGCAGCAAACTCAAGCCTAGAGGAAAAACAACCTGAAGGAGAAAAATAAGAAAATTATAAGAAACATCACTTACCAGCTTCCACTTACATAAGTCACACAGACGAGTCAGTATGATGATGAATATTGTTTGTCGGATAAAGATGACTAACCCAATCCCTTATTCCAGCGAAGCGAACAGCGAAGCGAACAGCAGCACAGCACATGACAAATGAAATGATAAAGAGAAAAGAGCGCGAAGGCAAAGCACCTTCACCAGCTTGCTCAATTCGACGGCACATGTTGCCAAGTTCAGCGTGATCTCAAAATTTCGTTTCATTTAATTACCACCGTAGAGAAATGAGTAAACCCTGAAATAAATGACTGAAATAAATTCGGTTTCAGATATGAGTATTCTATGAAGACACTGATAGAACATATGAACAATCTTTTTGTCGTCGAATCATTTTTGCATGCATCACCAGTTGATTCAACATTTACAAAAATATATTGTCTGATTGATATAGATTATTCTAACAGATAAGATGATTGCAATAGCTTATTGAAATATTCAATTCATGGATAATCTTGCAGTTGCATCAATTGCAAAATAACTCGATCGGTTGAGCCTCTGCTACTTGCAAGATCAATCTTCATACTTATACTGTATGTACAAAATTCAATTCCACAGCTAGGTGAAGCGCAGCTTCCGACCACTAATGGAACTGTGCTGTCGATTGTTCGCGTATATATAGTAGCACATGAAGAGCTTTTCATTCAGTGGAATTTGGATAACTAATACTTGAGTTTTCCATCAGTAATATCCTATAGAAAGCTCAGGGCATTGACTATTGTTATTATAGTTGATGCCCTGAGCTTTCTACAGGATGATAGGCTGAGCTCAGGAATATTTCTTTGAGAGATGACTCATTCGCGAAAACAATAATGTCACATTGCCATCTTCAGACAAATTCACGACTGTACTCCTCTATCAATAACTCATCATGATTTTTTCAAAGGTGGCGTTGTGTCATTGAAATAACATATCGCAGACGGATGTCGGAACTCTGACTATAGTTATAATTCCATGAATTTGGTTTCATAATCATTGGAAATTATGCAAGTCTGTCCACTGAACCCTCTGCCGTTATATCTGGTCAGTAATATTTTTCACAGTTATATGATTCAAAATTTATGCAGCGAACCTGAACACACAATTCACTGCAATATTCTGATATGGAATACCAAATCAATTCCCGATATCTTCAGAGATATTTTCTTCGTGTCCACGAATTTGCTCTGCACTTGATATTGACTTTCATTCATCCTCATTCGTCGCTTCAAATGAATGAAGGTACTGCGTACCTACGGGTACCAACAGCATGGTAAAGTGGTTTTTATATTTAGAATATTTTCTTCGGACTCTGCTCTCCCAAGCGGTCGATACTCAATGAGCAATATTTCGAATCTCTTCTTTGTTAGAATTCTTCAGTGAAATTCTGGACTTCAATATTTTTCACTGAATATGTCAGGTTAGATCAAAAGATCAAATGAATACTTGAAACTGAATCTATCTACTTCCTCCAGATATAATGTCACGTGAAATAGGTATGTTTTTTTCAAATTCGTTCTTCAAATCTTCACAAATTCAACTCGTTCATCAGATACTATCGAATAAATAATAATATTTCGTAGCAAAGTCGATCAAACAAACTGAATTTCATAAAACCAATGCTCACTCGGTTTTTTCTACAGAATGAAAAAATATCGAAAATATCTGGAGGACTGGTATTACTTTTGATTATTCAATTATCTCAGAGCTGTACTATGTGTCACTTGCCAGGCATCAATGCTATCTCGATATCTTGGGATCAATCTTCCGTTGAATAAACTCACTGTAATATGAGCTTCGAACAAAATCTGAAATTTTTCTTCAAGCGGCAACGTCGCAAATCCGCTGGACCTTTCCGCTAAGATTCGCAGAAATCAGCGATCTCCGTTTCTTGTGCGCCGGCGATTTGAACGGTACCAGTTGATTATTTGTATTTGTTAATATAATTGTAACGATCCGACGACGTCCAAGAAATTCTATCGTTACTACCAATAAATAGGTACCGTCCGTCGAAAAATATGGTATTGAATGCTGAAATATAAATCTAGAGTGATATTTAGAGAAATCTTTGCTAAAAACAATTGAAAAAAATAATGTATCTTTTCTTCATCTTTATATGGAAGTCCAAGGAAAGTTCCTATGGACCCATACCTACGAAAGTTTCTATCATTCATCAGGTACCTTTATTTATTATCATTAGAGTCGGCCGGTATTGGTTTCGTTGAAACCGATAAGGATTAGAAGGCAATATTTTATATAGACGGTGTTTCAATAATAATATGTTGCACGAGATTTCAAGAGAAGATTTTTTTGGATTCAAATTATCTGCTTGTTATTTCTTCTTCACTTGAAAAACATCTAAGTTTTCGAATATCGTATATATGTTGGTATATATTGGTACATTTTCGGATGATTAGCACAAGGATATTATATAGGTACCTATATGTTCCATATTTGATGAATCGATCGAGAGGTGGAAGCTTCATGAGCTTTCGTATACATGCCTACTCATGTTGCATTCGTGAAAACTTTGGGAGCTCGCAGTTAGAAATGATTGTTTATGTTGATTTCAGGATATTTTTGGGAACTCGCAGTAACTTGTTCATGTTACGTACGAGATATCATTAAGTACTCGCAGTATTGATGAATATTTCGAGTCCATGGTGAGGTATCTGCGATATGTTGCGGTAGACTACATAGAGAATTTCTCATTGTGACAACTTATAGTGATACTCAGTACCTCGCAACAGGATTCCTTTTTATGATCCAAATGGTGACCTCTTAAAGATTTCGCGGAGAGGTCAGTGTTACCTGGGGAGTAACATATTTTCTATCTACTAATTATTTGTGATATTGATTGTGAATGTACAATTTGTCTCATTATTCAGATTTATCGCAGAAGCCAGAATATTTGTTAGAAGATAGCTGATTTTCTGAAGAAAACTAATGAAACTCAGGCAATACATTATCGGAAGAAAACGAAGGTGCAGGAACAGGCATCAAATCGTCGATGTAGAAGTGGATAGTTCTGAAATGCACCCAGAAGACGATGGAGTGTTCAAATCCAGAATTTTGTTAGAAACCTCTTCCTTTTTCGAATCTTGGAGTACCTCTCTGCAACTAAAGTCGATTTCGATCCTCCCAGACGTTTGATATTAGTTATACCCACACCACAATCAGCAAGTGAAGTGGAGCTGTGACCAGTGTGAAGCTCTGGATTTTGGAGGTGCAAATATACTGCTATTTCAGAGGGTATCTTTCCTATGGTATTGATTCGTACACATTGCACATTATATCTTTCATTTTTGTAATAAAAAAAAAAATGGTGAGGTGTCTTTTTTGGACGTAGATTTACATACTTTTTGTGTACGTTCAAAAAATAACCATCATTTGCTTCTTCAGATATCACGAAGGATCTAGAGGAATGACTTTTGGATTCCTTGATTCCAACTATTATCTTGTCTTCTATGTCGTCAATGTTGAGTTTCGTCAGCTCTTCTCGTCTGCAAGCATCAGCTAACCCAAAAATTGCTATCAACTCATGAGATATATGTCATCGGGTGTTTCAGTCATAAATTTTGAAACATCTTCTTGAGTAAAGATTTCGGCCTTTTTCGGTCGAAAACCGACATTTTGTCTTTTTATGAATGCAGTTGTTTTGTAAAATTTGCTATTATCCAAATTCCGGCTTCCAGGTTCTAGACATTCCTAGAAAATACGCCAAGAATACTTCTTTGTTTGACGGCGTTTTCACATTTCTATTGTTGCACCATTCTATGAAACTCGTGTAATGCTTGTCATACCTTTCTCTAGATTTTGTTGGCTATAGCTCTGAGCTTGCATCAGTAGCTGCCTGCACATCTACTTGTGGAAGTTCATCAGATGAATAATCCATTGTGGCAACTTGAAAATTCTATGAGTGACGCTCTGTCACTCTGACAATTACAAACAAATTTGTGTTCTGTTCGGCATGACAACCATCAGCCTACGTATGGGGATTTTTAGAACAATACATTTTCATTCTCCGATATCCCTTCATTTTCTCAATGAATATTTCAATTCGATGGATGGTTTTGTACAAACTCACGGAATACTACAACAAAAAAACCTAAAATTTTCATATTGTGATACCCGCCACTCATATCTTGCGAGAATATTATATGAATGTTTTTCCTGCGGGAAGATGACACTTTCCAAACTGAATTACGTGCGGGTATAGGGTGAATCACGTACGCTTGTAGAAGAATTATTTTCTGATTGTTCATGTTCAAATATGAACTCAAGAAATATAGTTCATTTTGGACTGTGTGGTACTAAGACGATGGAATTCGGAACAGAGTTGGGTGATATCAAGGGGCGATCCTCACCCCAGAGCCAGATTGAATTTTTCTCATACAGGGTGGTCAAATATTACAGATGAAATGAAATAGAACACTCTGTATATTTTCATATTTTCGAACTCTTCTTCCGATTCCAGTATGGTTTTGTTCAGATATCCCTATTCAGACCGTTTTCTAGATAATTGAGTTGAGCAATTTATTGAAAGCAGTCCTAACTCTTGATTTCTCATTTCCTGGAACAACATCGACACGACAATGGCTTTGAATCGATCAAATACTTTCGATGTACCCATGCCTCTAACTTAGGCCCACCTCTATTCGGTATATTGATGAATGATATTGTTGATGCCATGGACGTGGATTGTTTGCTATACGCTGATGATATGAAAATATGCTGAGATTCAAATGACTCGAGTGATTATGAGTATCTTGCTTGTAACCTGAACCGGATTTAGAATTGATTTCAACTCATCGATTCATCTCTGAATATTTCGAAATGAAACACTCATGTCTCTCACACTCGAATCAGAATCATCAATTCATGATCATAATATATATTGTTTATTCCAACTAGAAAAAACAAGATGATCTGAAGCAAATTAAAACTGAGTATTTGAAAATTTTTTTGGTAATGAGGATATTTTGTTTCAATAAAAATCTGTTCCAGTCAATACCCAATAGATTAGGGTTGCATGAAGTTCTGAGTATTGACTAATGATAGTTTTCATGAAGCAAAAATCCTCTTGATCCCTCTCCTTCATCTGTGTCAAATCGCGATGATCGAGCTACCACGAATGCTCACGCAATAGTATCTGCTTCGATATTCTTCAGTGGAATAGCTTCAGGCCGAAGAGTGAAACGGTCTTCACATGTTAGAATATATCGATAACCATGTTGAATATGCCTGGTTATCTTATCACGTTGGCAAGAGCGAGCCCATCGTCGACAATCTGTTCTCATGAGAGGCCAAATGATACGTTGACTGACTTATTCTTACTGATGTGTTCATTCCTGGATGTGCTGGTTTGTAAATTGAACACTGATCTGCGAAATGACTTCGTTACGAACGGCCTAGCTTTAGCCGTGGATACGTCGCAATGACGTGCGCAACTGGTACCTGGAAGTTGAACTGATTTCATATTCATATTCTTAGAGTCGGATAGAATTTTTTATCAGTGAAAGCGTATCAGTAACGTTGTTTTCTCTACCTGCTTTATGGCAAATATAAGTAGTGAATTGGATAACAAAATCTCAATATCGAAATTGTCGAGGCGAGCATTTTTCAGGCTTTTGTTCGAATGCAAACACTAACGGCTAATGGTCCGTGAGAAGTATGAACTGCCAACCTTCTTCCATATGTCTGAAGTGCTTTTTGGCTGAGTGAATACTGAGCAGCTCATGGGTAAGCTCCATAATTGCATTTTGAGCTGCAGAAGTTTTGTAGGGGTTGCCATTCATTATCAATTTTCTCTTGTAACAGTGCTCCTTCTGAGAATTTAGAGGCATCGTCAACTCTAGAATCTAGAATTGCTTCTTCCTCAGGATGATATAGCAAAGTTGCCTCTACTTCTAGAGATCTTCAATGCATTATACGCCTGTGACGTCCAAGTAAGTGCTTCTCGAATCATTCTCCGAGAGTTGATTCAGAAGAGCTTGTAGTATTTGTTGAAAGACGTCGACACAAATACAACATGTTGCTTATCTATCTCTTATTATGATGAATCTATCAGTATTTCATCAATGTATGCGGGGAACATCATCGGTGAATCGTTGAAAGATTTGTGCAGCATTTCTCAGACCGAAAGGCATGTAAATGTACTCCTACAAACCAAAAGGTATTGTTTATTATGTTCTTGGAATATCCTCTAGAGCCACAGGTATTCGATTATAGGCACGAATCGAATCTATTTTTGGAGGAATGCTTTCACCTCGGAGATTACATACAAAATCCTAAATATAAGGGACTGTCTGATTCAGGAAGGAAGCATTCTGTCATTGAGTTTGCATTAGTTCCCACATGATCTTTTCGGAATCATATGGAATGGAGATGATCAGTAACTCACGGGATATTGTATGATACCAGTGATAAAGTTGCAGCAACTTTCCGAATTCGTGATCGACAGTTCATCTGGTGCCAAACGCCTTAGTTTCGATGGAATGGAAGGCCCTGGGGTAATTTCAATGTTATAAGAAGTATTGAGCACTACTCTATTGGAATAAACAAAAGGACGTGTTAATTGCGGATGACGAGACAGAAGTGCTTGGTTATTGCAAAAGTTGCTTAGGGAGTCCTGAAGCTGTTTCCACATAACTGTGTTCTGTTATTAGCTTTCTACTGTGAATGCCTAGTTGGCGCTATAGTTCGGGTTTCTTACAAATACTCTCGGGTGCCACCTATATTATGGTGGTAGGTCCACTTACTCCGAGCAGATTTTAGTGGAGTAACGGTAAATCCTGTGGTCTCAGATATTAATTCGTGATATACCTCCGAATATATCATTTTCGTGGATCATCAGCAGCTCTTATCGTGGAAAGAATTAAAGAGTCAAATATAATACATATTCTAAATTTCAATCACCCCACTTATATCAATTCACAAAATAAAAAAGAACAGGTATGTCTTCTGAACTAATTCTGGCTCTCAAATCTATGAACAGTCCTTATGTCTCCTCAAAACGATGGTGTGCGAGGAGAACAGATGCTCACGGAAAATGTTTCTCCAAGATCACACGTCAATATTGGAAAACCCAGATTGTCATGAGATTGAAAATGCGAGCACAACCAGCAGTTGAGCACGAATTCAACCCAACCACAAATGGCACAAAACTCTTGTAATGCATTTCACCCAAAGTCTACCATACAGTCAAACTCTTCTCATGACGATGGCATTGGGAATCGAGTAAACCTCGCTTTTTCAATGTCACTATCCCTTAATGTATTTCCAGGAAAATGAACATGGGAACCCTCTCTTCCGAGATAGAGATTCAGTTTTCTCTCGCGTACAGTTACACTCCTCACACAGAATGGTGGCCTTGAAAAAACGAGTAAACCCCGCTCTTCCAACGTCATTTAGCCCTCAATATCTCTCCAGAAAAATGGGAATGGGAACTTTCTCTTCCGGGATAGAGATTCAGTTCTCCCTTCCCTACAGTTTTTTCCTTCAGCTCGCTCTCACTCTCTCCTACTCACTAACTACTACTGGTTCTTCTACTGCGGTTCGGAGCTCGGCTTCAGCTAGCAAGTCTGGCAGTTGTTGCGGCTTTAGACAACTGGTGATATCTCAGACTAACCTTGGGTATATCTTCTGATCCCCCGTGCGACTCCGCGAAGCGCTTTTGCCACACTTACGAAATATGCAATGATTATACTAACTCATGAAATGATGAGAACGGCCACGCTGGCTCTACCCGAAATAATATATACAACCCTTTCACTATGTATCGTATGTCTCAACATGAACTCAAGCTAATAGTATCTTTGTGACAGTTCGAAAAGTGCGAGTAGTACACCTGCTGTCAGGGATGTCTTTCGATCTATCAATTTTCGATCAGCAATATCCATCAGTAGTCAGAATTGTAATGAAAAATCAACTCCTACTATTGGCCTAGTTACATGAGCTACTACAAATCGCCAAGTGAACTACCTACGTCAACCGAAATCCATTGATAGAGTGATAAATAAATATGCAGAAATATGAAAAAAAAAATAAAATTCTGTGAAGTGTTCATATGATGGTTTTTCACGTCCACCTTGCACTAGAGAACGTGGGCAGACACAAGGGTCAGGTGTTGATAAGGAATTGTTTTCTTGTATTGCGATCGATAACAAAAAGATGGCTGGATTCGAGGCAGAAATTGCTAGCCGCCGTATATTACTGCCGTGCTCGTTTCCTTGCTCAAATGAACATAGTGCAATACGCTCTCATGCTTTTTCACCAGAACACTAGTGATGCAAACAGATGCAACAATCTGGTGATACTCCGCTACGACTCCATTGAAAACTTGCCGTGCTATCTATGAATGAGCTACTTCGAAATCGATACTTTTGTGACGAACTCATTTTTGCAACTTTCTGTTTATGATTATCAGTTATGGCTGTCGAACGAGCATTCATAGCCATATCACTGCTTCGAATTTTCTGTTTACTGATGTCTCTACAATTGTATGTTGCGGAAGAGCTTCTGCGATAGTATTATCTACTTCAGCTAATGTACTATCTGTATAACTAGAATTGCTTGAAGACGCTCGAACCACAGATAACGTACAATAGATTCTGGAACTGCTGTTCCAGCTGATTCTTGAAGATGCCGCAAACATTGCCATGGTTTTCTGTCCCAACTCATGATTCGACAATCTGAGCGTTTTTTGCTCCTGGGTTGCACTCAATCGTCATATGAGCTCCTTTGTCACACTTCGTTGACATAAACAGAATATTGGTTCAAATAGTGGTGTTTAAAATCTTTGTAATACCAGATCAGATTCTCTATGATAGATGGATAGATATATAGATCATTGATTGTCTTATTCACTATTGTACAATAGATTAGACATTGTCAGAGGTGAGCATAGGATAATATACATATACAGGACAAACATCATCTACATGACATTTCCAGACCTATATACAGGATACATAATGATTGTCAAGTCAGAATACAAGTAGAGGACAGGAAATAGATATTCACATAATTTTCCAGACATTCACAATTCGAACCATTTATATTTACAGAATACGTAATGATAAGTGATGAAATAACATTTGGAAATTGCTAGAAACAGTGCACTTCCTAAGTGCTAGCAAGGTAACATTCAAACTCTTTCAGATTATAGAAGCACTCATCATGAAGGATATTTTTCAACCTTCTCTTGAAAATACCATACGATTCGCTATCCTTGACGATAGCCGGAAGTTTATCATGATATCGAAAGCCAGCATTATTGGGAGCTTTTCCCTGAATCGATTGATTCATTTTACCCATGACAAAATATTTTTCATGCCTTGTATCGTAATCACGGATGTAACTATTTTTTGGTCAGTTCACCTTAATTGATATATATATATATACATATATATGAAATTTTATATATATATATATATATATATATAGAAGTTTTAGTAGGTGAATTGAGCTCCTTGGAAATTTCACGACAAGAAGTTCTAAACTGAAGTTGAAAACTGATCTCAGGATTCGCTTTTGTAAAACAAAAACGCTTTGCACATCACGACCCTGGCCCCAGATTATAATACTGTAGCTGATAGCAGAGTAAGCATATGCATAGTATATGCTTGAAAGGCTGTTTCTGTCTAGCATGGACTTCAATGTGGTCAGTAAGTAGAAACATTGATTAATCGTTCTGCAAACACAATTGATCTGCTCTTCCCATGTTGAATTACTGTCAAATGTTGTTCCCAAGAACTTTACTGATTTTGATCTATCAATGGTGGATCCATTGAATGAAATTTGGCATTTCAAAGGAGTTTTGTACAAACTGAAATATTCTATACATGCTGTTTTCTTTGAGTTTATAATAAGTTCATTTCTAGAACACCAATTTTGAAATTCGATGAAAGTTTTGTCCATTTTTTCAAGAAGTTTATGTTCCGAATCATCAGTTATAACCATGCATGTATCGTCAGCATACATAAATACTTCAGCTTTCGTTATATAATCGGATAAGTTATTGACGTATAATAAAAAAATCAACGGTCCAAGGACACTGCCTTGTGGGGTGCCAGTATCAATATCATACTCTTTGGAGATGACATCGCCAATCTTCTCCAGTACAAAAAAAAAACCCGGGGCAAGAGGTTTCATGATTTTTCTTTGTTTCCAATTAGGTACGGCTCCAGTGCGGTGTTAGAATTCCCTGCAAGCGACTAAGTGCCTTTATGGTATCTGATTCAGTGATGGCATCGTGCCTAAACGATCAACTAGTGTGATGGTGTGTGAATCCTCGTAACGAGAGAAATTTCGGGAAACGAACAAAAATACCAACACGCACAGGCGTCAAATATTCCCAAAATCATCCAGAACAGAAACCAGATGATAAGAAAAATCACGAATTTCTGGAAGTATTCCAAACACCACTATATTTGATGAATAGTACCCACTTCACTTCGAAATTGTCCCAGAGGGACATACTCACGTTCTCCTACCACTTCTCTTCAGAAGACCTACCATTATTCACCAATAGATGGAACTAGTAGTAAAGTACGAATTTCAACGAGATTGTCAGCCAAAACTGAACCGTATGACTCACGTGTCCCTAACTTCGCGACCACCATGGAATTTCATAGTGTCTTCGATAGACCCGTTGACTTTTCCATAAAAATTAAATTCACACATCAAGGAATTACTTAGAATGAGCTTGGCAATCCCGCAATTTCTGCGCGAATGGTTCTACTCTGATAATATAACTGGGAATTGGTACTCTTGGCTCGCATGACAGAGGATACTTCAATCAGCCAACACATCAACAAATGACAACAATGATCAAACAAGACGATTAACAACAACTGGTACGTTGAATTTATCTACATCGCACTAATCACCTTTCAACCAAATGCAAATACTCTTAGCTTTCTACCATATCTAGACAAACGTTATTGATAACCAAATCTTTTCCAGGCCACCGTAGGATCAACAATGCATTGGTCGCAAAAGAAACACTCGTCGATACACTCCAGGCTCTCTTGAGGATACACTCGTATTGTGTTTCCAATAAACAATAACATATAATGGAAGGTATGTAATGACTGATCGATATATATTGTTTTATATCAACGTAAATAATGATTTCAGGCTCCCGTTGTGTCACAGTGATGCGCGTCTTTAGCAACAAGAGATGTGACCTTTGGAGTGCGTAGAGTAGGTACAGCATAGCGCCCAGGAAAGAACCTTGATGCAGATAATTATTCATATCCTTTTCCACTTATTGTTATGATATGATTAAAATGGAAAGTACTTTTGGGGTATTATTCGAATACTGTGTCATACAGGGTGTGATATAGGAAAGATAACGTGAAGCCAAAATTTAACGTTACAAGTTGTACTTCCAATGCCTAGGCAGAAAAAGTCCACTTTTACTGCCTAGGCAGAAGAAGTTCGTTGTCTAGCAACCTTCCAAGTAATAATTTGGATCAAACTGGTTAATAAAATTGAAAATGACATTAGGAAAACGCAAAATGATGCTGATGATAATGAACTGGTTTTATTGCATTAGAACTACGAACAACAACACGGAATTTTCATTTATCAGATACTTTTATGATGAATTGTGAACAATTATTTGATACAATTGAACTCTGTCCACTTCTCTCCTTTCCAGTGAAATCAACAAATTCAGTATCCACACTTGATACTCCGGAAACGCCAGAAAATATTCTATTGCCGATGTTCGACTTATTGGCTAGCGAGTCCTCAATATAGCCTCAATATAGCGACAGCGGAAGACTTCCATCCTCCATGTTGCTTCAACATTGTTATGTCCCCACCAGAATGCACCAGCAACGTGGCCGGAGTTCTGCGAGAGCAGTGCCTGGTATACTCTTTCGCATGGGATAGTCCCAGAAAAGTATCAATTTCTTCTGGCATTTTACCGAATTTGTGAATGCCAATGAATCGATGATGTGCTTTACCGTTCGCATACTTATAGAAGACATTATTATTATTAAAATTCGAGGGTCTGGAGGCTGCATATTTTCTTTAATATTCCGTTACTACAAAAGATCTTGATCTTCTGGTCTTAGTATTTGGTAGCATAATCAGCAATTTTGTCGCCCATATCATTTATATCATCTGTTTTCATTTGCAATATATTCCCACCTTCGTACACAAATACAGTTCATCTGGGGCATCTGATGAAAATTTCTCGATTTCTTCTCTTTGAAAAATTCGGGATTTTTTCGCATGGAAACCGTATGACTGGCGTTTCAAAAAAGCCCGTAACTGCAAGTATTTTGCCAAATCAATGTTATTCTTCATGTTCAGGGTAGCTTACAACATCGAATAGGTAGAGGTTGTAAGCATCAGGAAAGACTTCACTAGGCAAAGAATTCCACAATTTTGCCGTTCTATTGATGAATGATAGTTGGTATAGAGATGTTCGACAGGTCTCGATCCTGACAGTGTTAGGGTGACCAGCCTGAGCTCGTCTGGTTTGTTTACTACGAATCGCGCGTGGTGGCATAATAGATGATATTTCCGTTGAGCACCGACCATGGAAGTACCTATAAAAAAGGCATAGATCACCGACCTTCCTACGATGACCTAGAGAGGTCAATGATTTGGTGAGTGTTGTATCATCGACTAGGCGAATAGCTCTCTTCTGAATCGAATCTAAGAGCTTTAGCTTATGTTTGGGGGCTGAGCTCAAAATATGTGAACAGTACTCCAGGACGGGTCGAATTTGTGCTTTGTAGATCATAAGCAGCTGCTGGGATGTGAAGTATCTCTTCGCACGGAATAGAAAACCAAGTTTTTGTGAAGCAGTTTTTGCAATGGACCTCACATGATCGTCCCATGAGAGAGCACTGTTGGTGGTGACACCCAGCATGGATATTGACGACCTCATAGGAACAGTGGTACCCGACATCATCAAATTGGCATTGTGTGATCAGCCTTCTTGGTGAACATACAAACTTGAGTTTTAGTTGCGTTGAACTGTACTAGGTTCTCAGATCCCCATTCCAGAATTCTTGTCAGATCCTCATTTGAAGCATCAACCTGTCTTCGCCTTGCACCTCTGGTCTCGTTGGATGATATGGGGGCTCTAGAGGAAAAGGCGGAATGAAGTGTACTATCATCCGCAAAGCTATGAACTGGGCTGAAGGTCACATTCAACAAATCATCGATGTGGAGCAAGAACAAAGTTGGTGCCAAGACAGAGCCTTGGGAACACCAGCATTGATCGTCATTGTATCAAACAAGACCTCGTCTACCACCACGTAGAGTGATTTATCTGCAAGAAAACTCGATAGTGAAAGACACAGTTGGGGTGGCAAACCATATGACGGAAGTTTCGCTAAGAGGTCTTGGTGCCAAACTTGGTCAAATGCTGTCTGTAAATTCTTCGAGGAGGTGGTATATCCATTTTTCAGCTTTTGATGAAATTTTCTCTCCTCGTTTATAAAAAATATAGTAAAAGTTATTAAAAATTATTGCAATATATTTGTAGTAAGGACAGATTTAGGATCTGTCCCAAAATGTTACTGCGCTTAAAATTAAACCTTTATATACCTAAAAGAGAAATTCTCTATTGGTCAGTGACACCTTGTTTTTGAAAAATTTCGGAAATACAAATATATTCAATAAGAATGAAACCTCTACTTATCTTGGTGGACGTTTCGGGAACGAATCTGCTCCCGTTCTCAACACAATTGAAATATTTTTCTCTTCTCAAACTTTCTTCAATGTTTCCGATTTTGACACTTTTCACTGAAAAGTGAAAGACAATTTCTGGCATACGGTTATCGATGGTAGCGATATTGGGAAGTTCCTGGCCTCGTGGATCCAAGGTAGAATTGTCCGCAAACATTTTGGCGCAGATGTTTGGCTTTTTCATGAGGTGTTAAAGCCAATGTATTATCATCCTTCGTGAGGGGAGGAAATGAGCTAGAAGTGGAATTTCTCCCGATTGCCTTGGAAAAGGTCCGAAATGAACGGGAACCATTGGGACACTCTATGAGCTTTGATCTTATCTTCGTGTTGTATGCCTTTTCAGACTCATCTATCGTTCGATTGCATGTATTCCTATAGATCCTATATTTTTCTTATGTCTACATTCCATGAATCTGCTGTATGTGAGTTCATATACAGTTCTTGAGTTTTCCGGTAAATGGTTGAATTTCACATCTCGCGCCTGGTCTCTTATCTGAGGTGGTGTTGATAGCATCAATTCATTCTTCTCTTTGCAGTAAATCCATATCTAACATGACAACTTTTCAAAATTGACAATGACAAAGTAAACAGTGAACAAACATATTCAACAAACGTCATTAGCGGTGAACATAGTAACGCAGGGTCCAGTTACCTTTCATAAAATAATTTAGTTATTCGGATATTGATAATGAAAAGCAATTTAAATATGAAAACGTCGATTTTGCATGGGATTGGAACAAATTTGAAGAAAGAATTATATGTTCCACACGACAGAGAAGCAGATTTGATGCCCCTGCATTGAATCTTGTACTTTTATGCCTAGTGAAACAAATAACTATTTGATTGGCTAGAACGTATTTGAATTACTGAAATTAAGAATTTCGGTTTGGAGAAACGTGAAAAATTATCAACAGATAATCAAAGTATATTTTTTGACGTTTCTCGAAACCAATAGAAATTCTCTGTTTCAGTAACTGAAATGAAATATTCCTGCCTCAAAATAAAAATCGACTGGTTCGAGCGTTTATTTTTTGTGAGAACGATACCTATGTCAAATCGGCCTTGTTTCGTTATCATGATGGGATGAAATATGTAAAAAATGGATTATTAGTAAGGTTTTCGCCAGTTTCCAGTTTCGCTCGTTTTATTGGATCAAGTGTTATAAATTGGGATGTGCAAGAAAATAAAAGTGCCTCGCTATTTCTACGGAGCAAGACATGTCTAGCGCAGGGTGGGGGAGGGGGGGGGAGATATTTTCAATGACTGAACTATGATTCTGGTGATATGGGGTGTTCAAAAAAACACGGCGATATTGAAGAGGGTGATGGCCCAGGCCATTTCACGAGAAAAAATATTTTAAACGTCACGGTGAGAAATGAAATCTTCAACCAAGCTGATATGCATCGAGTCAAAGAATAACTATCCTTATATATACGCAAAGAAATATTTTATCAGTACAAGATATTATCTTTTTCGGATTATATGCTGTGTTCAAGATAACATGTCGCATTCCGATATATTATCTCCTCTCATTTTGAATTATTTGACATTATCAATTTGAGACATGCATACGACTCAATTCGAAGTTAACGGAAAGTTCAAATAACAAAGATTCAACTCTTTGAATCGACACGAATGATGTTTCGAAAATAATATCCACCAGAGCATCAATTCAAATGATGCATCTCTTTCCAGTTGAGACGAAATGAAGGATTCATCCAAAATGAAAACATTTTTGTTGTATAAATTCACTTACTTCAGTGGAGAAAATATTCTACGTTGTTTTGAGAGCAGCGTGTTCGAATAGAAAATATAAGATATTCACTAGTATTGAATCATTGTGATATGTTGCTACAAGAACTCTCTCTTTTCAAATCAAGACTACAGTCTCCTCGAAAGAATACTGTGGATGAATAGATTCGAGAAAACATGTTCTCAAATTGAAGTATAATATTCTTCAACAGAGTTTTGCGAAAGCGATTTTCTTACCATGACCAAGAAACCATAGATGAGTTCAAGATAAATTATTTCTTGAAGCAAGAGGGATAATTTTCTGATGGAAATAAAACATTTCAAATCAATAATATTGTATCTTTTCAGTTGACATCAGAATTCAAATTAATTAGCTCCAGTCAATATATATATATATCAATTACTTGTTTGAAAAACATGTTCTCTCATTCAATCCAGATGATTTTATGTCCATTTTGAGATATTCATCAACTTCAGATAACTGTGTTAGCTTGAAGAGAGAATTGACTTGCTGCAACTGAGAATATATATTCTTGGATCTAACTGATCACTTATTTCAACTGAGTCCACAATTTACTCATTGTGAGTACAATAATTACTCATGTGAAGAAATCTTAGTGTTCAATTATAATAAACTAAGAAATGTTTCAAACAGAGATTAGAAAATGATTGTTGATAATTAACAACATAATACCTAATCTTGAGAGGAAATAATCGACCCATATTTAACGACTCAAAACTATACAATAATAAAGGTATCAGGTAAGTGTCAGTTATAAAACAAACGTGGAGATGAATAAGATGACTGGAAGAAAGACAAAATAATCATCACAGAGGAATACATATCGATCGGGTCAGGTGACAGAAATTTTGCAAAGAATAAATGAATAATCTTCCATTGTGACATATATTTTCATTCATACATTCCAGTTAACAATCAAAATATCGAAGATAAAATTCTTAGGTATTCCAATCTTTACACATACATAACAACACTATTAGGCTAATGACCAATGTTGTCGGTGCCGTGAAAAAAAAAACAACAGTATCAGACTAACGATATACAGGTGAAAATTCTCGAACGAAATATCTAAAAATGAAATGGATTTGCAACATGTTTTATACGTTGAAGATTTCAATGAGTAAAAAAACACGATTCTGTATATTAGGCTGCGTTTTTGGGACAATACAACATGATAAACTTAAATGGTTTGAAATTATCATCCAGATTGATAATAATATGAAACATTAGGAATGTATTACAACCCAAAATAAATAGTATTCATGCTATTCATTTCAATGTCTGGAAGCAATCCAATTTTAATTTTTCTTATTATCCAGCAAAGATCAGCGTGAGGAACATTTACTGAGGAAACTTATGAAATATTTCTACTTGTCGGATCAAAAAGTTTCTTCAAATTGTTTCGTGATATTTCCATTCTGAAAACTGTTCGTTTTGATTTGATGAAAGTACTGAACCAAAAAAACAATATCACGAACTTCATGGCATTTCTTCATTATCAAATCGAACAATTCCTACAAATTGTATCAAGTAAGAAGGCATATTTTTTTAAAAGCTTATAACGAGCTCATTATCAAAACTACGAGTTTTCCTAATTGGAAAAAACTATTACTCAGTTTGCGAGATGTGATATTTTCAAGTTAAAACATATTTCACGTAACCAATGATGTGAGTAGAAGGTCTTTGCTGTTTCTGGGTCTCCCCCCAAGGTCAGAGAGGTATGACCTTGGGGGTAGTGACCTTGAGAAGCGCTCTTGAGGGTTTTGTCCTTGAGGAGTGGTGTGGGCAATGTATATGACCTTGGGGCGAGTGACCTTGAGCGTGTTCCGTGACCTCGAGCGTGTTCCGTGACCTCGAGAGGAAGTTGGCCTGGAAGGTTATTATTGCGTTAGAGAGCGACCTTGGAGATGCACGCCTCACCTCAAGGCCGTTCGGTAGTAGTGGGGTGGGGCTCTCCCTCTATAAAAATAACTGTCGAACGAATGCGAGCGCACTTTTGTCGTTACGTTAGCTCTCAAGTCAATCCTATTGTTACTATTGATTACTGAAGAAAATGTAATCCTGTTACAATTGTCTGCAGACTTTCACACGCACGGACAATTTTCGTCGACACCAAATGACAGGAGCATGTGTGGGACATGTAGGCCAACCCGTTGCGAAGAAGTCGCGCCTAAGCGATATCACTTCTCACACATCCACGTCTAGGGGTGTCTCAACATGTGTGGTTTGCAATGAAGACGTCCCAATGGATAGAATGAGGTCGCATAAAAGGACGTTAGAACACCGTACGAATGCTTGCATCACATAAAGAGATGGTGTATACGTGATTGAAAGTGCATTCAAATGTCGCATCATCAGCTATAGACTGGAATGTACGACAGGGGTATTGGATTATAATACGTTCTTCGCTGGAAATAAGGCGACGATATTATCCTTGTTGGAGAATATACTATCCATTCATCATGCTATCAAGGTCAACATGAAAATATTTGGTAGATATGTCCTACAAGCTCAAGATCTTCACGATGTTAAATCTTTCATGGCACGTGATTGATGGAGCGTGATTCCGGTGAGTTGAAGACTAAGAATTGATTCAAAATATGAGGAATACGAGGTGTCTATATTATGGTGAATATATATCGTTCCCATTGTTGCAGGTTGGGCTTCAGAAGAAATATTATATCAATAAATACAGCCCGCTACGAGGATGTTCCTATATGGAACTACCAAGTTTCATCGAAAATAAGAAGGCTGTAGTGAACGTAGTGAATCAGGACCAGCATTGTTTTGTTTGGGCTGTGATATCTGCCCTATATCCAGCAAGCAGCAAACCCTGTGAGATGTCTTCATACCCACACTTCTCTACAGTTTTGAATTCGAGTGGTATTACCTAAATTTTTGAAGGGTAAGAGGTGGCTGTGGAATTCCTCCAAAAGGGAATGGTTGTTATCCCTTTAACCCTGCTGGGGAGGCTAAATATACTGAGGTTTGTAATGAAAGTTAGTGTTTAAAGTGCCCCATTCATTCCGAAGGAATGGAACACTGACTAGCTCAGTGGGCGGTGGGGTGAGTAAGGTTGGGGTGAATGAAAGTGGCAGAGTGTTCAATGTATACTAAATTTAATAAAACACAACACAGATGCTGTTCTGCAGTTACGAATTTGGCCCTTTTTATACTCCACAAGCAGTTGGGTTCTCCCCCTACTGATAAGAAATATTATATAACACAGTACTGTTATTTATACCTTGGTGATCACCTCAGTTCACATAGAGCTCTCACTTAATGATGAAAAAAAACTATTTATTGAAACTTCTGTAGATTGATTGCATCCTTCCGGTAGACTGATGACATAATTCTAACGGATCTTGCAATATCCAGGTAGTAGTGCCCCAAGATAAACTATGAGACGCTTACCAGAGAGCAGGATCTTAGTTTAATGTGTTACATTCCCACTTATACTACCACCTTCTGTACAGTACAGTCCGGGATGGCTCAAAGCAGTAAGATGCTGTAAATCCTATGGCGACTACTGCAGGCAAGCAGTCAGCAGCTAGTTAGTTGGACTCCTTGTTCGACAACCCAGGAATCAATCCTACAGGAGATGAAACTTGTAACTCCAACTTGATAGTCTTAGACTCAAGAAGCCCTTTGGCTGGTGTGTGGGCTTCACGTGGTGATGAAGATGGCCGGCGAACGAAGACACAATAATCCTCTTCCGAGATTTTCTGAACTCCAGATCCAGAATGAAGTGGAAGAAGTCTCTCTTGATCCCAGTTCTACCGTAGCCAGTCACCAAAATTCGAATCCCAAAATTCAGGTCCAGGTAGTCAATGTTCCTTCGTCGTCTTTCGGTTCGTAGGAGGACAAGTTCGGGACCACCGACTTCAAAATTCGGCGGAAACCATTTCAGATACAACCAATCTACCATTTTCACTGTGCTCACTAGCTACACATATCAATGCTAACAAAAATCGAAAATTCGACCGAAAAAGGACGCTTGAGACGCCATTTTTCCTCCATTCTGAGAGAACTGCTTTTCCAGGAAGAATCTACACTATATGGTTATCTCTCTCTCCTAGATTTGGCGTACAAGAAGAAGGAGTTATGCGCATGACCGATATCACTCATCAAGTCATCACCCAAATGACAACGTAGAGCCATAGAACAACAGAAATCAGAAGTCAGGAGCCGGAATAACACATTTGCCTAAATGACATCACAGAACACGGAACATCGGAATTCATATCGGACCATTGAAATTGTTTGATTACCCGCGACCGCCACGCTCATTCGGAACACAACATTCCTTGACCAACCACACTGCTCAGCGACCTGCTGGCTATGTCCCCTGTCAGTAAATTGGCAAAAGAAGGAGAAGCATATCTTGGGTTGATGTTCATTCCTAGAACTAAATACACACAGGAATTTTGACAATGTAACCAATAACAAAGGTGAAATACTGATGCAACATTCTTCAAGTGCCTAATTCTATTATTTGAGAATTAAAACGCAGCACTGGCGGTTTTACAAGGAAGGGCAAGGGTTGAGTTATACCGTGAACAAAACAGCTTGCTGACTTTCAGAAAGAAAATATATTCTGTCAGATCGATATGTTACTTTTGTCCACCAAAGTAGTAAGGCAAAGGGCTCCACAATCATGCTCAAAGGTTCAGCTCGAAGGTTAGTACAAAATCATTCGAATTTCATAGATTTAGCAGTGCTTTTTGGTTAGAGTGAAATCAACTCGTAACAGTGGTATAGAGTTCCTGATGAAAGTGAGTAATATTCCAAAGTTCGAAACCCTCAATGATCGTTCCATCAACGTTTACGGATCAGAAAATGTGATTGAGAACCGTCAAGTGAAATATGAATATTTTCAAATATGAGAATTTCGAGAGACAGTTGGAGGTACCCTTTGTTGTGTACGCAGATTTTGAATCAGTTCTGAAACCGATACATACTAGTGAGCCAGATCTAGGAAATTCACATACTAATAGAACATTCATACATGAACCTCACTCATTCGCATACATCATCAAATGCTCTTTCGATGATTCAATCACAAAATTTGTTACATTCCGTGGGGAAAATGCAGCCAAAGGATTTGTATCTATCTAGTAGAAGAGGCTGCATTTGATGATACCACAGAGTGCGGTATTTGCGGCAAACCTTTTGTTTGCGGGGATGTGAAATTGAGAGATCATGGCCATTTAACTAGGAAAATTAGATATATGGCTGCACATTCGGTATGCAACTCAAATTATAAAGTACCAAATTCCATACCAGTCTTTTTCCACAATATGAGCAGTTATGATAGTCATCTGTTCATGAAAGAATTATTCAACGGTGAAGAGAGGGTGGGCTGTGTCACTCAAACTAGCGAAGAATATATTTCGTTCACGAAACATATTTTAGTCGGGGAATATTTAGGAAAAAATGGCGATCACCACGACATTTTTCTGAAACTCCGATTCTTAGATAGCTACAGATTCCTCGCGGAACCCCTCCAATCACTGGCTGATATGAATGAAAATGAGTTCACAGAAACTGCTAGATATTTTCCAATATATGACGCAGGAAGGTGTCTTTCCATACAGCTTCATAACATCCATGAGTCAACTGGATCATAAGAATTTACCATCAAAAAATGATTTCTATGATAATTTATCGAATAAGCATATTTCAGATGAGGATTATTGAAGAGCTGAACGTCTATGGAAGTTATTCGAATGTAAATCACTGGGCGACTACTCGGATGTTTATATGTTTATATGTTACTATGCGACGTTTTCGGAAACTTTCGAAAGGTTTGTTTGGAAACGTACAAATTAAATCCATGTCAATATTACACAGCACCCGGCTTATCCTGGGATGCTTTGCTGAAGTTTACGGGAATCAGATTGGAGTTATCAACAGATATTGACATGATTAGTTTTTTCGAAAAAGGTATCAGGGGTGGGATGAGTCAATGCAGCTTGAGAAGTTATGTGGCGAACAATGAGTTCTTACCGAATTTCAATCCAACTGAGCCCTCTTCATACATAATGTATTTGGATGCGACTAACTTATACAGCCATAGCATGTCACAACCGCTTCCCACACGTGATTTTATGTGGCTCACTAGTAATGAAATAGCGACTTTGGATATGATGAGTGTGGCGGATGATAGTTCATGTGGATATGTCCTCGAAGTGGGTGTATATTATCCTCAAGAGCTAGACGATGCACATTCTGATCTGCCTTTTTTTGTGGAATCTATCGCACCGCCTGGTTCAAAATCTAAGCAGAAGAAACTGATTCCCAATCGAATGAAATGAAAAATATCGTACACTATAGAAACCCACAACAAGCCATGAGGAATGGTTGGTTTTGGTCAAAGTCCATAGAGTTTTGAAATTCAGTCAGTCCAAGTGGTTGAAGAAATATGTAGATTCGAATACACAAATGCGCAATAAGAGCAAAAGTAAAGCGGATGAGTGTTTTTATAAGAATATGGTTAATTCAGTTAACGGTAAAACTATGGAGAATTTTGATAAAAGGAGCGATATCAAACTGGTTACTCATTGGGAAAGTATCAAATCGAAGAAAGGTGCCAATGCATTGATAGCTCTCCCCAATTACAAATCCTGCGAAGTATTTCACGAGAATTATGTCGCGATCCATATGGGAAGAGTCAAGGTGCATTATTATAAACCGCTGTATTTAGTAGTATATTTGATGTATCGAAAGTTGATATATATAAATTTCTTATATGATTGCATCAAGAAGAAATATGGTGATCAATCTCAACTATTGTATACTGATACAGATTTATTGATATCGAAAATAGAAACAGATAACTTTTATAATTTTATGAAGGAGAAAATAAGGTATTTCGATACATCTAATCATCCAGCCGATAACGATTTTGATATTCCAATCACAAAATCGGTAGTGGGCAATATGAAATCCCAAACGACCCTATTGTTATTTTTCACGGGACCAGAGCCGAAGCATATTATGTTCAATCATTGGGTGGAGAAATGAAAAAAGCAAAGGGTGTTTCTAAAGCAGTCGTTAGGGACCAATTAACGGTCTGCGATTATGAAAACATCGTGGAAAAGGGTGGTTTGATATTTAGAAAAATGAATTGTTTTCGCAGCGATCGCCACGATATTTATACTGAAATGAAAAATAAAGTCGCTGTTTCCTATCATGACGATTAACGATTCATCATACCGAATATTCTCAGAACTCTACCGTGGTGACACAGCGATATCGAATTCTATCAAACGAGCCCTGAACGTGATATGCTTTGGTTACAGCGGGCAATAATTTCTCCCTTCGAAACTCCGCGATACGCTGATGTCCTTAAAAACAGAACTCATCCAGCTGTCATAATACGACCCAAGCATGCTAACCAAACTGTTGCACAAACGAAATCAGATATACTGAAGAACGTGGATCCCGCTCAGTCTCAAGTTCACTTGGCGAGGATTCGTAATATTAGAGATGGTGGACTGGTGGTAGGCTGCAAGAGCAAGGAAGAAAACGAAAGATTCAGAAAGCTAGTTGAAGAAAAATTGTCAGATACATACGAAGTTGAGGTGACTACAGGATTGAATCCAAGATTGCGAGTAGTTGCTCTTTCTGAAAAATATCAGAACGAGTCATTACAGAACCTCATTCTAAACTGCAACTCTGATCTACTCCCAGATGGTGCCGACTGCAAAGTTGTGAATGTTAGTCCCACCAAGAAAAACAACTCCGTATATCCGGCATTGATTCAGGTTGATAGGTCATCTTATGACAGAATTGTAAAAGCTGGTCACTTGTTCGTTGCATACGACAGTTGCAGTATATTCGACGCCCTTGAAGTCTATCGTTGCTTTAAATGTAATGGTTCCAATCATTCGGCTAATAGATGTCAGAAATCAATCTCTTGTCCCTTGTGTAGTGGCGATCATGATGTCAAACATTGCAGTTCACAATCTCGTAAATGCTCTAATTGTTCTCAACTTTCAATAACAGACAACACCATCGAAATCAATCACGCTGTTTGGGAGCGGGAAAAATGTACTGCCTACAATAGAGCCTTAGACACGTTGAAATCGAATATTCTCGCTAATCAATAGCAATCAACGTCCTCTCTTTTGTCGTCGAGTATATCTAGACAAAATGAGTCTGCTTCTTTGTCAGCCGATAACTGGGACTTCTCACTATACTATCAAAATTGTCGAGGATTGAGAACAAAAACCGTTCAGCTTTTTAATGCGTCCCACGTGAATGAGTTTTCGGTTATTGGTCTCACTGAAACAAGGCTAGATTCGTCAATTAATAATTCTGAAATAATCTGCAATTCCTATAACGTCTATCGGGCGGACCGAAATTTTCAGGTTATGAATTGTTCGAGAGGGGGAGGAGTTCTTCTTGCGGTCGACATGTTCTCCCATGTTGACATTGGTGGAAACAATCATTTTCAACGACTCGCAAACATTGACATATTAATTGTGAAAATCGTTACACAGTCCTACCAAATTTATGTCATTGCAATTTACGTTCCACCTAATATCTCGAATAATGGTTATGAACTATTATTTGACGGTCTTGAATCACTTAACTTTATGAATGAAAGCAAAATCCTTTTACTTGGAGACTTTAACATTACGTCATATATAAATTTTAGGATGAGCTCGCAATTGTCAATACAAGTCTCACTGTTGAATAACTTCGCTGGAGTTTTTGATCTAACTCAACATAACGACGTTATTAATGATCATGGTAGATTATTGGATCTCATACTGTACAATTATAGAGGTTCAGTTGAAAGATCCTTGGACCCATTACTGCCTGAGGATTCGCATCATCCTGCGCTAATTTTTCATTGTAACTTGAATGTCAGCTCCAACTCGAAGAACAACTTCAACAGTTCCTACATTAATTCACATAATTTTCGTAAAGCAAATTTTCCACCAATGTATGAAACAATACAAAACATTGACTGGAACTTTTTGGAAGTATTTGAAAATGTGGATGATGCAACTAACTATTTCTACGGTAAGCTTAAAGGAAAGAGCTAATTACCCTCCTTGGCTCAATTTTCGAATCATAAAAAAGATCGAAGAAAAATCCAAATATCATCGTGAGTATAAAAAGAACAATGATCCTATAGTTCATAATGAATTTTCACGCCTGAGGCGGAACATCAAGTCAGAAATTAATGAAGCCTATAAAGATTATATCAAAAATGTTGAAACAGACCTCATCGATAATCCCAATAGATTTTGGAGTTTCATTAACAGCAAAAAAGGAAAATTTCGTATTGCTAACCAAATGACCTATGAAGGAACAACGGTCGACACGCCTGAAACTATCTTAAATGCCTTTGCTGATTTCTTCGCAAGATCGTACGGCCCACCTTCGACATTTCAACTCAACGACATATCAATCAATAATAACATTTTGATTATACCCTGTTTCTCTGAAAGTGAGATTTTATCAGCTCTCAAACAAATTAAACCAAAAATGACGACAGGTCCGGATGACATTCCAGCGTTTGTTATCCGGGACTGTGCTCAGCTCCTTGTATTTCCGCTTACTATCCTCTTCAACTTATGTCTGAAACTCAACACATTCCCTGAAACGTGGAAGCTATCCAAGGTCTGCCCGATTTATAATGAAGGAAACGAGTCTGATGTTGAAAATTTCAGACCGATTTCAATAATATCAAATTTCAGTAAGGTATTTGAGATAGTCATCTACAATAGGCTGTACAACCATCTGAGAAACCTAATTCCTCCAAGACAACATGGCTTCATGAAGGGACGCTCTACTGTCTCGAATCTCGTGAATGTTACACAATTTATTGCGGGAACTATAGATAGGCAAAATCAAACTGATATTATATACACCGACTTCTCTAAGGCCTTTGACAAACTTGATCACTGTTTGCTCCTAAATAAGCTTGCCTCATTTGGTCTCTGTAACTCTCTGATCTCATTATTCAACTCGTACTTGATTAACAGAAGACAATATGTTGCCTTTGCTGGCTTTAAGTCGGTGGAATACTCAGCCTCCTCTGGTGTTCCTCAAGGCAGCAATTTGGGACCCCTGTTATTCAACATATTTATAAATGATATAACAGACATTATTGAAGTTGAGTATCTCTTGTATGCTGACGATATGAAATTATTTTGTGAGATAACCAACATTCAAGACTGCATTCGATTATCGAATAGTTTAGAAAATGAAGTGCAATGGTGCCATGAAAACAAGCTACCCCTTAATCCTGATAAGTGCAATGTTATGTCTTTCACCTTGAAATCTTCACCCACATCATATCCATATTCGATCGACAATACGACTCTGAATAGACCTACTGTGCTGATTGACCTAGGAGTAACTTTCGACCGCAAACTTACTTTCACCCCTCATATAGAAAATATGGTATCTGCAGCGAATCGACTCTATGGTTTTCTGATTCGAAATAGTAGAGATTTTCAGAAAGTTTCAACGTTAAAAACTCTCTATTATGCATACACTCGGTCTAAATTAGAATATGCTTCCATAGTCTGATCGCCACTATACCTGGTGCACATTGACCTACTAGAATCTGAATGATTAATGATTGTGTCCTCCTTGAAAACTTCAGCATATTCATTCCTCGGCTGACTACCCGCAGAACAGATTTATTCTATCTGCCAACCCCCCGAACTAATGTGTTACTGAATTCACCAATATATAGAATTTCTAATACATGCAAAAAATTCAGTGACCAGCTTGATTTATTCAATACGAATGTGAACACTATACGTAAAATCTGCCTTAACTGAATTGCGTCATGACTCTTTAACATCATATTGTCAATTTCAGTAGTGTATACCCATCCTGTATATTCTCTTGTTTTTGTGATTACTCCCACTCTGTAAATGGTTTCTGTTGAGTGGTGTATGATGAATAAATAAAATACGGAAACAAGTCGAATAGTAGATCCAGATGATAAGTTAGACGAGTCGATGAGAATGTTGATGGAACAGTCACCTACTTCACCGTGAACTCTATACTTTCCAACGTAGGTTTACCACATCTCTGCACATGTATATATTTTGCATCTACTGATGACCACCTTTTCACTATGCATTGCTTTGTGAATGTGAAATCATTATGAATATGAATGAGAGAGAAAATGAATATCATCCAAACACATTTCTGCGTTCCATTTGCTATATATGTATATGTATGGAAGACCTTCAGAAATAGAGTCTACCATTTCCCAACAATATCGTGGACTGCATTAACCTTGAAGAAAGGGAGGGGTGTCACGATATTTGCCCTTGAAATGGACACGCTGTTTGTACAAGTGGTGGGAATATTGGTGGGAACTTTTGTATAAAACCAGACCCGTACACATCGACTCCTCTTTCTGTTAGCAGATATCGCTCGCTCACTCACTCACCACTGTACGATCTACCTTTAATTGAAAGATCAATCGACTTACCTGAAGGAAGAGTGATCTCAATTATATGAGCA
This sequence comes from Gastrophysa polygoni, assembly GCA_963576655.1. NCBI lineage: Eukaryota > Metazoa > Arthropoda > Insecta > Coleoptera > Chrysomelidae > Gastrophysa > Gastrophysa polygoni. Next base: position 31,235,396 of record OY755083.1, read on the forward strand.
GTCTCGTCGAAAGATTATAAACACCCTGTAGTCCTAGCGCGCTATACCTTGCCTACGACGTTTAAAGAAATACAAGTTTTTTGTTTATTAGTCACCGGTATTTCTTTATCACTTCCCGAACTTGATTTATCTTCATTGGTTCAGAGTACTTACCTACCTAGATTGCAAGGGAGGGTATAGTTGGGAGGGAGGTTTATAATCTTTCGACGAGACTGCTCATATAATTGAGATCACTCTTCCTTCAGGTAAGTCGATTGATCTTTCAATTATATTTCGCAGTCTCGTCTCAGATTATAAACACCCTGTAGATGTTGAGAGACTGGCTAGCAATCTAGGTGGACACATTATGTGTTTGACTTTCAATAGTAGGTATGTTCATTCATTATTATTAAATGTTATTGAAATTTCAATGTATAATGTAAATAAACAGTACATTTATTAACATGTAGAAAAATAATATATACAATCATACGCAATATTCAACGATATGGTATATAAGTAATTACGATTATAAAACATATTTCCATCATTTTAACTTTAGTTAAGTATATTATACATATCAATAAATATAACAAAATATACAACAAAATTTGGATTCTAAATTTTCATTTTGAGTTCCTCAATGTATCTTTCGACATACGATTTCTACAAATTCGTTCTGACATATAGATTGTTTTCATAAATAAGCCTACATAACTATACTTCAAAGCCTGAACTTCTTAATAAGCCTTTCGCGAAATCATTTGGGCATGGTTCGACAGGTTTATTATAAAATTTTGCAAATACTGCTGATTTGTTGGTCCAGCCAGCAGCCTTTCTGATGGATTCTATATTTGCGCCACCTCGATAAGCTGCTGAGGTTGCAGCGTGACGCGAGGAGTAGGCTGTGAAGACCTCAGTGTCTATGCCACACTCATTGAGAATATTTTTTATCCAATGACTGATGGTTTGACTGCTAGCTGTACGAAAGGGTTTTTTGATAGTTAATATAAGGTGGCTATCATCGGCTTGCCGGGTGTTTTTGGTTCTTAGTAGGTATTCTATGACGGTCGATGCCAAGCATAATTCTGGTTTCTCGTGGAAAAAAGGAAGTATGAGAACAGGTTGAAGCCTATTCCTTCCCGATGTTTTTATTCTATCGGGTACATATATCATAATAGACTCAGGTGTTTGTTTGATATTTTCTATTTTGATTTTTGTTAAGGTTTGCAATCTTTGACCGGAGATCAGTATCATCAGAGTGACCATTTTTTGAGTTAATTGTTTCATTGTGATATTCTCTAAAGGATACCATTTAGATAAATGATCCAGAACAGGATATGGGTCCCAGGTGGAATTATATTTGGGCTTGGGAGGATTTAAATTATAAATCCCTTTTAGGAAACGTTTGATCATATTTTGGTCCTGTTCTTGAATTTCAAGAACAAGTGCCAGTGCTGATTTATATGAATTAATTTTTGAATACGAGCACCCCAATTGTGAGGTTTCTGTAAGAAAATTTATTACGGACTTCAAATCGTATTCGTATGGTATTTGATTATTATTTATGCAGTATTCCCACCATTTCCTGAATACAGACTCATATTGAGTGAGTGTTTTCTCGGTTATTGAGGAAAGAATTGCTTCTATACCTGATTCTGGAAATTTTCTTCGAAGAAATGATTGCCTGATAAGATTCCGACCTCCAGGATAAGGCTCCTTGAAAGGGGGTGGGGTTCCCTGAAAGGTGATAAAATAAGATTGGCTTCGGGTCCTAGACATATTGATTCTCTGACTAATAACTAAACATTGGATACCAGGGTTGAGCTGTCCATTTTGGTACTACTAAGATACCGATTGCTTTATCATTAATTATTTTCCTGATTATTTTATTAATGATGGTAAAGGGTGGGAAGGCATAAAAAAATATATGTTTCCAGGATATCAGAAAAGCATCAACAGAGCATGATTCAGGATCTGGTTTCCAAGATACATATTGCTCGCATTTAGAATTCAGATTAGAGGCAAATAGATCTATTTGTGGTTTGCCGAACTTTTTGCAAATTATTCTGAAATGCTTCTGTGAGAGTTCGTACTCTGTTTCAATGTCTCGACATCTGGATTCGTAGTCTGCTTGAGTGTTTTGTTTAGTATTAATGTATGAGGCATGAAGAAATATATTCTTGCCTTCACAATAGCCCCATATTTCATGAGCGAGATCATTCAATTTCTCAAATTTAATACCCCCCATTCTATTTATATAGGAAATTGCAGTTGTGTTATCTATTCTGATAATAATTTCACAATTATTTCTATTTTTAGTAAAACACTTCAGAGAGTTCAAGGCTGCTTTGAGTTCTAAGAAATTGATGTGTCTTTTGCTATCTGAGTGATTCCAGAATCCTCGAGCTCTTTTATTATTACAAACGGCCCCCCAGCCGTACTTGGATGCGTCTGAATATATCTCCATTTCATATTTCGGCTCCTCGAGAGTCATTCGACTATTACCGACATGATATTGCCACCAGAGTATGTCTTCGTTAATGAAACTTGGTAATTGAAATGTCTTATCATAATCACCGTTATATTCTATTAAGGCCAAATATTTCGCCCTTTCCATTTTTTTTGTATGAACCCACCCGTATTTGACTGCCGGGCAAGCCGCAGTTAATACGCCAATAAATTTAGCAAACTCTCTTATGGAGACATGAGGATTATTTTGATACTTTACAGTCAATTGTTTGGTATTTTGTTTCTTCTCTATTGGCAATGTCATGGTCATATCGATAGTATTGAATATGAATCCCAAGAAACGACAATCTTGTTTCGGTTCTAGTTTACTTTTTTCTGTATTTATGATGAAGCCTAATGATTTGAGCAGATTCACGGCTAGGAGAGTGTCATGTGCACATTCTTTATATGTCTGTGATATAATAATCATATCATCCAGGTAAGCTACGCAAATAATCCCCTGGTTTCGCAAATGGGACAGTACCGGTTTCAGGAGTTTTGTGAAAACGTATGGTGCTGTGCATAAGCCAAAGGGCAAGCAGTTGAAGTTATATAGTGTGTTTTGAAATTTGAATTTTAGGTACTTTTTATGGTCCTGGTGAATAGGGAGTAAAAAGTATGCATCTTTGATATCAATAGTACAAACATAATTGCCACCATGTAAGAGGTCCTTGACACTACGATAGTCCTCTAATTTGAAATGAGGAGGATTTATAAATGAATTCAATTTTTTCAGATTCAATATAAATCTAAATGAACCATTTGATTTTTGTGTGAGGAAATAATTTGACAGAAACTCCCCGTTTTCGTGTTTGGAGTGCGATATCGCACCCATGGTAAGTAACTCGCGGACAATATTGTCCACTGTTGTCATTTGACATGTACTTGTTATATCTGGGGGTTCTGTTCGTTGATATGGTTGTTCTTCGAAGGGAATATTATATCCTTTAGTCCATTCTAAAATTAGAGAACTATCTGTAATGTTCTTCCATACATTGGAATATTTTTTCAATCTACCGGCATAGGATACCTCTACGTTCTCCTGCGTGGTGGTTCTTTCCTCTTCTCCCCTCCCCATCGCTGTTGCTGGACTGGCCTGTCCTTCCTGCCTCCCTCCTCTTTTTTGCGTCGAAATTTGCTCGATTGGCGCTTGAAGTTTAAAGGAGTTGCTGATGACGTTGTGGGTTGGTTGCTCTGTATCGAATTCGGACGATAAGTTGGCCGGTTGATTCGTTTCAATTTCAAATCAGCCGATGCCTTTTGAATTTCCTTGGTACTTTTGACATTATCGCCGAGGTTGCTCCCAAAAAGCCACTCATCAATTGGCCTGTCCATGACTGTTTTCTTGACCGAGTGATCCAGGGTCCCGGATACGCCATATCGTCGATGCGAGGAGATTGTATGATGAACATCTGTCAAAAGTTTAGCTGCGTTTGCTAAGTGGAAAAGATGTGGATTAGTATCATCTGCAGCTGGTGAGAAAAAAGTGTTGAGCGGAATGGCTACTGCGCATATCGCGGCACTCAGTTGTTCCTGTACTTTTGTCAGGAAGCTGTCCTGCTTGTTTAGGTTTTCTGTTAAGCATCCTTGAATTTCGGGGTTCATCTTGGGTGGATTCAGGGCTGGCACGTTGTTAGGAGGTGGATATTTCTCGGTTAGCTCTTTTCGATCTACCTTCTCTATACCCTTCTGCAGAAATATGGTCCATCTACTTGCGATTTGCTCATGCACATCCGGGCCTGTTGGCCTAGTAGCCAACGGGTCCACTCCTAATATCTCTACGGCGTCCACCGCCGGTTGTTCCATTATTGGTTGCAACTCATCAGGAACAGGAGAAGGTACTTCCTGATAACTAACTTGAGAATCGTAATCGCTCTCAGATTCACTTGAACTTGAACTCGAACCTGTGTGAGGAACCAAGCATGAAAATCTATTCACATAATACATTTAGGTATTTAGGTATTAGTATATTCGTAATATCTTCCGATCACCCTGTACAATGGAAGACGGGTGACGTCATTAAAATTTGTTTAATGAACTCAGTTGTGCATGTGCACGATTATTGTGGGCATGAAATGTTTCAGCCCTTATTTTCTTCGTTTTTGTTGGTAAAGGTATAACATAGCACATGTGTGTAGTTAGGTACCTTGTTTGTTAGCGTTTCTGGTAAATACATGTGTATTTCCATATGAAACGAGAACCAACTAAATTTCGGCATGAAATGTATCGGCCGTTTTTTATTGAATTGCAAAAACTAATGTCTTGCAATCTTCCGCCTTGAATCATCTTGTTCTAAGTCTATTTAAATATATATATACATATATATTTTGATTAAGACATAATAAGTTGACGTAACTATTTGAGGAATACGTATTTAATATATTGAACTTACTTTGGCGAATTGATTCCAACTCTTTTTGAATTTTTCTAAGTTTCCGCTGGAATTTGTCCAGTTTATCATTCCTGTGTCTTTTATTATTCCCCATATTCTTAAGGCACTCGAATATTTTTCACTGTTTTCACGCTTTCACTTATTTTTAAAATAACCGAAAATAACGTCTTATAGGCGCGGTACGACGAACTAGAATGAAGATAAATCAAGTTCGGGAAGTGATAAAGAAATACCGGTGACTAATAAACAAAAAACTTGTATTTCTTTAAACGTCGTAGGCAAGGTATAGCGCGCTAGGACTACAGGGTGTTTATAATCTGAGACGAGACTGTGAAATATAATATATTGTTTGCACCAGCTCTCGTTGTACCAGCTCTTTTTCTCTACAGTTCCCGAGAGGAATATTTCGTGAAAGTAGGTACACATTCATTCGATTTCTGATTACATCACAGGAAAACTATTTATAAAAGATTTCTGCGTTTATATGAGTGCACAATGTGAAATGTTAATGTTACAGATATGGATGGAGTCAACGGTTTTCGTGAGGAGATGTTATCTGCCACCGAAGCTAATATTGTTGAAGAAGCTGACCCTACACAAACATCGAGTAGACTTGATCTACCATGCAGGTCCCAATTTTGTAAGGACTCGCAGAGGGAGTGGTACAGCCGAGCGGTTCGTGGATGTCCGCAGAGCGATAGAGCTTGTGGCAGTGGTGACATTGACGAATTTGATTCATTAGTGCGGTCTCAAGTAACGGGTTTTTCAGATAGTCCCTCATTACCAATCAATCCACCAATATGTGGTATTGATGGTGCAGATATTATTGGGGAGTATTCGAAAACTGGGAAATATCTGATACAGCGAAAATATCTACACTGTCATCGTCATCGACCTCCTTACCTCAGTTAGATATCATCTCTTATGACTTCGCTGATGATGATGATTATGATGATTCCGCACCACCACCGCCTGAGAAGGCGGTAGGGAAATGGTTGGGAAAGAAATCATCATCGTCGCAATCATCATCATCGTCGCAATCATCATCATCATCATCATCATAAAGGTGAAATCTAAATCCACTTGGCGAGAAACTTCTTCAGGCAGGAAGAATAATAACGGTATATCGGTAATATCACCCAGCAGCTGAAATCATCATCATGGGGGATTTCAATGTCCACAACTCCACCTGGCTCAAATTCTCGAACAAAACAGACGACTCAGGACGTCTGGCTGAGGCTTTCGCTATCACCTATGGTCTTGAGCAACTGATAAACGAACCCACTCGGATCCCTGACATCAGCAATCATTATGCCAATACGCTCGACCTGTTCCTCACTAACAATCCGGAACCGTATGAAGTGAAAGTCCGTGCACCACTAGGAAACTCAGACCACACACTCATCTCCACGATATGTCCTTACATCACTCCGCGAACCAGTCCAACACCCCCACGCACTGTTTGGCATTACAATTCAGCCGACTGGGATGGCCTTCGCATGTTTTTTTCTGAGTTTCCTTGGAGGAGAATGTGTTTTGAATCGGGAGATCCTACGCAATGTGCTGAAGAGATCTCGGAAATCATCATGCTGGGAATGGAAACTTACATACCACATAGCACCAAATCACGAACCACTGGTGAACCATGGTTCAATAGAACCTGTTCTAGGGTTGTCGCACTGAAGCAAGCAGCATACCGTCGTTGGCGCAGAAACCCAAGCCCTCAAACTAGAGCTGAATATGTTGAAGCTAGGAATACATGCAATCGAACGATAGATGAATCTAAAGAGGCATACAACACGAAAATAAGATCGAAGCTCATAGAGTGTCCAAATGGTTCCCGTTCATTTTGGACGTTTGCCAAGGCAATCGGGAGAAATTTCACTTCTAGCTCATTTCCTCCCCTCACAAAGGATGATAATACATTGGCTATAACACCTCATGAAAAAGCCAACACCTTCGCCAAAATGTTTGCAGACAATTCTACCTTGGATCCACGAGGCCAGGAACTTCCGAAAGTCGCTACCATCGATAACCGTATGCCAGAAATTGTCTTCCGGCAACGCACCATCAGACACATTCTGCTTAGCCTCAACGTCAAGAAGGCTATGGGGCATGACGGAATACCGCCTATTGTTTTCAAGAAATGTGCCCCGGAACTAACACCAGTTCTTTCGTACAAACTCGGCGTATTTCCTTCTAACTGGAAAAAAGCTAGGGTCCAACCGATTCCAAAGAAGGGCAAGAAAACACTCCCTAACAACTATAGACCGATTGCACTACTATCTGTCATCTCTAAAGTAATGGAAAAAGCAATCAACATCGAGCTCATCCGATATCTAGAGAGCTCAAGAATCGTGAACGACCGGCAATATGGCTTTCGTCACCAGAGGTCAACTGGAGATCTGCTTGCCTACGTGACACATAAGTGGCAGGTGTCAATAGAGAAACATGGGGAGTCTCTGGCTGTAGCCTTGGATATCTCCAAAGCATTTGACCGAGTTTGGCACCAAGGCCTCCTAGCGAAACTTCCGTCATATGGTTTGCCGCCCCAACTGTGTCTTTTACTATCGAGTTTTCTTGCAGATAGATCACTCTACGTGGTGGTAGACGGGGTCTCGTCTGATACAATGACGATCAATGCTGGTGTTCCACAAGGCTCTGTCTTGGCACCAACTTTGTTTTTGCTCCACATCAATGATTTGTTGAATGTGACCTCCAGCCCAGTTCATAGCTTTGCGGATGATAGTACACTTCATTCCGCCTTTTCCTCTAGAGCCCCTATATCATCCAATGAGGCCAGAGGTGCAAGGCGAAGACAGGTTGATGCTTTAAATGAGGATCTGACAAGAATTCTGAAATGGGGATCTGAGAATCTAGTACAGTTCAATGCAACTAAAACTCAAGCTTGTATGTTCACCAAGAAGGCTGATCACACAATGCCCAATTTGATGATGTCGGGTACCACTGTTCCTATGAGGTCGTCAATATCCTTGCTGGGTGTCACCACCAACAGTGCTCTCTCATGGGACGATCATGTGAGGTCCATTGCGAAGACTGCTTCACAAAAACTCGGTTTTCTTTTCCGTGCGAAGAGATACTTCACATCCCAGCAACTGCTTATGATCTACAAAGCACAAATTCGACCTGTCCTGGAGTACTGCTCACATGTTTGGAGCTCAGCCCCCAAACATACGCTTAAGCTCTTAGATTCAATTCAGAAGAGAGCTATTCGCCTAGTCGATGACACAACACTCACCAAATCATTGACCTCTCTAGATCATCGTAGAAAGGTCGGCGATCTCTGCCTTTTTTATAGGTACTTTCACGGTCGGTGCTCAACGGAAATATCATCTATTATGCCACCACGCGCGATTCCTAGTAGACAAACCAGACGAGCTCAAGCTGGTCACCCCTACACTGTCAGGCTCGAGACCTGTCGAACATCGCTATACCAAGCATCATTCATCAATAGAACGGCAAAGTTGTGAAATTCTTTGCCTAGTGAAGTCTTTCCTGATGCTTACAACCTCCAAACATTCAAGAAAAATTCCAACACCTTCCTTCTTTCCCAAAATTCCACCGCTGGCTAACACGATGTTCCTCGAACATCATAGGTTTCCCTTTCGTGTTGTCCACAGTTAAAAAAAAAAAAAAAATCAACACCTCCGAGTATTTTGAAGAAGTTTCTCTCTAATCGTGGCAAGATTAACCCGTACCAGCGAGGTGAGAAAAGACCTAGCTTGTACAAAGCCCTAAATTCCGAATCCCCGCCAACTGAATCGAAACAGCATTCGAAGCGGTCTGAAGGAAGGGTTGAACTCATTCGTGTAGATATAGTGCACCCAACCAACAAGGGTGCCGGAGATGATGCGAATGTTGTTAACGATGATGTTGGCGAAGACCTTTTGATGAATGTTGATGAAGATGTCGGTGACGAAGAATGTGTGAGAGATAAGCATAATGTGAGCATCACTATGCGCATTCCAGTGCCTCCGTCAGCACCATTAGCTGCCATTAGGGAATATGATGATGAGTAGAAGCGGTGGAATGCGAATATTGATACACCCATCGCTACTAGTGAAGGCAAATCTCGTCAAATTGCATTGAGAAGAGATGATGATCTCAATAGTGAGTACTTGAGAGCGCACTAGTTTAATGACTCGGTGAATTTTATATAGTAGGATATGTATTCATTGTGTTCAAAGTTTCCATTCATTCATATATTCATATATTGTATATATTCATACATTCATATTTGCGTGAATGAAATTCATAAAAACATCATAGTTCCTTATTTTTTCAAAAAATATATTTCGAGCAATTCGGAAAATCTTCTATTGCAACTGCAAACAACGATTGATTTCTTCGAATGAAATAAGCCGTCGGCATTGGTTTCCATGATTTAATGGATGTTCAATCCGATATTGATCTCAAATCTGCTCAGTTACACTTCAACTGCCGCAATTGCAAGATGTCTCATAAGACTATCGATAAATTTGAGCGTAAAAGTAGCAAGTCTGAGTTTTCTTCAAGGTCTTCCAGGTATTGGTTTCAAACTCGATGAGAATGGAGACCATGATATGCAGGGTAAGCGTTTGACAAACGTTGGATCACCATTGAGAGTTGGCGATTGCGCTATATTGGAATTGTTCAATGAACTTCCTGTAAGAATTGAAGAAGTCGCTACAAACTTTGAGCAGAAATTGAAGAATCATGTGCTAGTAGAACAAGTGGCTGAAGCTATGGAGAACAGCAATGTTTTCACGCATCAGAAAGATGTGAAGCAGGTGGAGGCCGTAAAATGAGATGCAAGTCAGAGCAGAGAAGAAGAAGAAGTGTTGATTCGAATATTCATGATGTAATAACATTATTTTGTCTCATTAAAATCATTTGCATACATCGAATTATGAATTATGAATGAAAATAATGAATTGGAAAATTCATTGAAAAAAAATTTTTGAAGAAAAATTTTGAAAACAACACCTATTTTCCTTCATTTCCCTAGGAAATATGGCATTTTTGAGAGAAATTTTTTTTTCAATATTGATATCAATTTCGTGTTCAATAACCTTGTTTCATTCTAGATAAGTTGAAAAAAATTCAAAATTCGACGTTTTCAGGTACCGGTATTCTTCTATAATGTAAGCGGTTATGGTACTCACACCTTCCATAATGTGAATGTTTATGATAATCCTCTATTTTTTCCCTAAAACCTCGAATCGATGTCAAATTCAAGTTCAATGACCTCGTTCTACCATAGATTCGCAGAAAAATCAGAAATTTTCAAAAAACCAAATTCACTTCTTCATTATATATACATATTATCAGCTGAGAGTCCTATATCTATTATCACTACTAAAATTTATCACAAATATAGATCTCAAACTAACACGTTGTCCTCACTACACAATGGACATACTTCCACCATCTGGATTTGATGAAGGGGGTCGTCGCATACATCGCAGAAATGTCTTGGAATGTCTAAGAACTCCGATGTGGTATGCGCCGAGGACTGTGCATAAAAATCGATGACAGCGGGCAGCATCGCATATCGTTTAAAGCAGGTGTGACAGAGATATTTGTCACCCTCACTGGTTTCGACCGAACACATCGACACCGTCGTGCAGTACATTCTGTCCATGTGGTCCCTCTGTATACTTCGGCGTCGAAGTATTCTGTGCGGAGTCTAACAAATCTTCCAGCCTCACTGCCAACATCGCCAGATCCCTCATCCTCATCAGAGTTCTCCTGCTCCGCGACATCCTCTTCCTCCACTCCACCGAACTCATTTTCTCCATCTCCGTGCTGAAAGAAATTAGAGTGTGATGAATTCATCGATATGTTTGAAGGATAGTGATGACAGTAGATATATAACATAATAATAATATAATAATAATAACTTTATTCCGAAAAAAATAGTTTCTATAAGTATCTATAAATGCGAATAAAGTTAGTTTGGCGATAAGTGCTATTACACTTGTTTCGCAGGAAATACAATTACAATAATGGAAACATGAAAGAGAAAGTGAAATTGTGTCGAACGAACAATAGAAGTAAATTTCAAATAATTATAATTGAAAAATATTGAATAATAAAAATGGTAGACTGTGAACTATGTACATCTTTCTAAATATGACAATTACACAATAATTTTCGTACTCAATAAGTGAGCAACACTTGTTTCGAGGCGTAAAATCTATCATGAGTCAGCATCCAACCAATCAATAAAAAATAATAATCAATGTATGTAAAATCTGAAAAAAACTATCAATAAACTATGCTCACCTACGCACTTAATGCGAAATGACACATACATATATACATACACAAACAAACATGACTTATAATGATATATAACCGGAAGTAATTCTAACGAGTCGAATCATAAGTCCATCCTAAGAGAATAACTACATAACATATGATAGAAAATGTGATGTTATACCCATATCTCTCCCACTGCTATAGCTGATCGAAATTATTTTTTATTGACGAAATCAGCGATTGTTTGTCTTGCCTGACTGAATATGAATGTTTTGAGTGTCTTTTTGAAAATGTGGAACATATCGAAGCTTTTAATTGAATAAGGAAGGGTGTTGAACAGTTTTGGAGCTAAGTATGTATAAGTATGTTGGATAAGTGATTTTTGGGTTAGTGGGATGACGTGGTGATCTTTTTTGATGAAATAGCGAACGAATATATCAATACTTACAGCGACAGGATTATCTATCAACCACAGCTGTTCTAACTTCTCGATTGTGTGGTTCAGTTCAGCATCCATCTCGATTGGTAGATCAGACGTGTTATCTTAGTCGTATCAGCAGAGGAGAGTACTGACGTTCTGAAGCCTGTCGCGTGGTTTTTATCATATTTTTCCGAAAGAGGGGGTAGGTGGTTTTCCTTGGAGATTAGCTCTGATTGGCAGAAATGGAGGCAACCTTGGAGATGAGCGGTTCTATGGTAGAAAGTCCTTGGATAGTGAGGGACTCATTGGTGGAGGCGGCGAGTGTTCCTTCTACTCCAAGTCGGCGCAATAATAATAGCAGTCATCTGAATTGGGACCAACTCGAGTGTATTAAAGTGAGAATTTTGAGTATTTCACATCATTCACAAATCTCCTTGAATCTTCATCGTGCATATCAGTCAGACAAAAAAAGTTCGAGAAAAATGACGTATCCGCAATTATGGCACGCCAAACCAGTAGTGCTTGTTTACCCGTTTAGGGTGGATCAATACGTGAGCTGCCACAACTGCGATGTGTGCTGGTCAGCCTTCGAGATGAACGCTTGTACAGGCTGTCCCATTTTCGATGTCCTTACGGGATATCTCGCTTATTTTTGAAGATACAGATTTGCGGTATTCGCGAACGTTGGCTACTTCTTTGTGAAACTCACGAAACCGTGAACAAAATTTCCATAGCCCGATTTGTTCCTGAGATACACGGCGAAATTGAAAATATTTCATTTTGGGACCCCCCTGTATCTCAGCTATCTTTCATTTTAGACGAAAAGTAAGAACTGTCTCTTCCACAATTTCTCACGTAGAATCCAGTGGCACAGTCAAATTTCCCTAATGAGCTGTCGTTATTTAGATATAACCCAAAGTTATGTATTTTCAAATAGAACACCCTATATATTTTTCGATATTTGAAACAAGAAAGCTTTGCGCTTTCCAAAAATATATAACACTTATATGATATATGATATATATATGATTATATGATATGATATATGATATGGTATTAGTCCTGTATTTGGGTAATTTTCAGTTTTTTAATGTAGGTTTCTCATTAATAGGCCTTGTAAAAATTTTGGCAACATTATCCACTTCACAAATTCAAATATTTCTCTCATTGCTGACACAGTGTTTCGTCACACACTTACCACATTTACCAATATTCAGTACTATTATTTGACTATAAGAGCTGTGGACCTAATTAGTAGGTAGCTATGAAAAAAAAACACAAATGCAGATTGTTTACAATTCTTGTCACCTACCTGTCAAAGTTCACAAATTTTTCATACGATGGCGAATAATAATCCAGGATATCAAAACTACGAGAAAAGAGATATGGTTGGGATATATTACCAAGTTGGCTTCAATGCAAATCAAGCGGAGGACCTATATTTTGAAAGGTATTCACTATCTCCCAATTGCTGGGTATCAGTTAGTTACAATATGATAAAGAATTTAGGTATCTCGAGAGGAGACAACCAAGTAGGAAAATATTTGGCAGACTGAAAGAAAATTTGGAAAATTTTGGATCTTTTGAGAAGCCTAGACCAAGAAGTTATAAGAAAGAAAATGCTAAAAACGATGAAATTAGTGTCCTTGCGAAGGTAGAAGAAAGCAATAATTATACGTCTCGCAGAGAAATTGAAGAATCATTTGGCATTCCATAGACAAGGGTTTCCAAGATATTGAAAAAGAACAAATATACCCCCTACATACCACAAACCATTCATTATTAGAACCCGGGTGTTGCTGTGAAGCGCATCGAGTTTTGTGGATGGTATATCCAAAAGACGGAAGAAAATATAAATTTTGGGCGTTCAGTGGTATGGTCCGATGGAAGTCATAAAAGTAGCGCTGGAATATTTATTCGAAATAATCATTGTAATTGGTCAAATGAAAATCATCACGTTACGGTGGCTCGCCAACAGCAAGGCGGATTCGGCCTCAATGTATCTTGTTTCGTTTATGGAGGAAGACTAGCCTATCGAATTTTTGACGGTAACTTGAATCACCAAAGACATTTGGAAATTTTAGATGATTGAATGTTTCTTCCAACAAGATGGCGCACCTTGTCATAACGCAGGTGTCATCAGGGTTTATCTTGATGAAAGATTTCAAAACCAGTGGATTGGTAATAATGGTCATATTCACTGGCCGCCAAGGTCCCCTGACTTATCGTTATTAGATTTAACCTTATGGGGCTATATAAAAAATTAAATATATCACACGTGGCATGAAAATCGAGATTCACTGATGAATGCTACGAGAGAAGCTTTCGAATATTTACGTATGAGACCTATATTTTTACTGCGGTCGATTGACGCTATCCTCAGAAGATGTCGGCTGTGTCTTCAACAGAATGGGCAGCAATTTGAATGATATTCATAAGATATTTTCAACAGGAGGAAAATTAATAGAATTGTTTTGTAGTAGTGTTTGAATTTATTGTTTTATCAAATTGTTTTATGTTTGATTGTTTTATGTTTTATCAATTTGTTCCTATCAAATTGTTGATTGAATAATCATTTCAAATGAATACTTCTCATTCTACCTATATAAATGAGTGGTATTTGATTATTGCGCCAGAATATCATTTTAAAAGTAGACGTTATTTGTCATGACTGAAAATCACCCAAAAACAGGACTAATACTCAAAATATCATATAAGTGTTATATATTTTCGAAAAGCGCAAAGCTTTCTTGTTTCAAATATTGAAAAATATACAGGGTGTTCTATGTAAAAAAACATAACTTTGAGTTATATCTAAATAACGACAGCTCATTGAAAAAATCTGACTACGCCACTGGATTCAACGTGGAAAATTGTGAGAGAAACAGTTCTTACTTCTCCTCTGAGTTGAAAGATAGCTGAGATACAGGGGGGGTCCTGAAATGCAATATTTTCAATTCCGCCCTGTATCTCAGGAACGAAGTGGGCTATGGAAATTTTGTTCACGGTTTCGTGAATTTCACAAAAAAGTAGCCAACGTTCGCGGAAACCGCAAATCTGCATCTTCAAAAATAAGCTTGATATCCTGTAAGGACATCGAAAATGGGACAGCCTGTACAGAGGTTTGCCGAATATGTGCGGAGCGAAATCATGCGATATCGCCAGATCCACCTCGTTTGAACATCCGTTCAGAGCGAGGAGTTGGCCCAAGGTGCAAGAAATGTTCAAAGCTGCTGCGCAACACGAATATGGGAATATGCAGAGGTACTTGCAGGGAGTGTAGCATGACGAAGAGATTGCTGCTCCAAAGGTGTCATAGCTGCACGCAATACCAAAATGATTGCTGGAACGGAGTGTGTTCCGGATGTTCGAGGACCAGCTACTTCTGCGATGTTGTGGGACACCTGTTCACAAACGCCGACCATCATTTCAAAGCATGTTGGTGTCTTCCATACGAGTGGCGTTTGTTCATATGGAGTCTAAAGATGCCGGCACCACCTCTGTACTTCGTGCGGGAAGTTGCCAGTTCGGACGAAGATGATGCTTGATTTTCCAGTCATGAACATTGTTATTATTGTATGCACTTTTCTTTCCATCGACCAATTTACACTCATTCTGAATATATGTATATATATATATATATGATTTCTCAGTCTTGTTTCTTTCACATGTTTCAGCTATTTAGGAACAGGTACAAAAGAGGTGGTTCAGTACGTCCAACTTTTTATTAATAACCACTAACATTTCAAATGATCACAGACTCATTGATCCAAGAATTATTTTTGTCAGAAAATCCAAGCCATTTGACATACATTCTCTCTCCACCCTTCTGCTTCCTCTTCTTGTTCTCCCTTCTGATTGTTTTCGTCTCCAAAACCTTCTCCACCAAGTATACGTCAGGATTGTTAGTCTTCAATAATTCCAATTCATAAAAACATCCCTCGATTGGGTGTCCTTCCATATCTTCAAGTTTATTAGTTCTGGGATTGGTTAATTTCGCTTCGAATATTTCAAAGAGTTTTGTAGAAAAATTTGCAGTGTACCCTTTACGAAGATCCCTTTATATTTACTTATGCGCACTATATCACCGACCTGATATTTCACCTTCGGTGCTATTTTCGGGTGGCTATAGGCGCTCAGTATCGTGGTAGGTGTGACTTCAGAGGGTCTTATTCCAATCGTTCTATGTATTTTGTTATTGTATTCGTCGGTTAGATGAGGCAAAATATCACGCCACTTGAATTCACCCCTTGCAGAGAATTCTTCATGTATCCAGTTCTTCAAAGTTCTTATAACTCTCTCGACGATTGCCGCCTTCATTATACTGAACGTTGAATAATGGTTTATATTATATTTCATCATCAATTTTTTGAAATGAACGTTATAGAATTCTTTGCCTTGATCACTTTGCATATTCTTCGGTGTGTATTCAGCTCTCTTCAATACTCTCAGCACTTCTGGGCCGGTTTAATCAAGTATCGGCTCAGTCCAAAGATACTTAGAATAACAGTCGATGACAAATAAAATATATATGTAACCACCATTATCTTCAGAATAATCTTTCATCTCAGCCAAATCAATTTGCCATAGGTCTGCGAAGCCTTTTATAATCGTTCTTCTCCTTTCGAAGTTGCGTCTCGCAGGCGTATGTAATTCATTAACAATCTGTCTCTTGGTAGCGCTTATTTTCATGATGATGTTTCTTCTCTCCACGTCTCAGAAATAGTAATTGTGATCACCGCAATCAATATCCACATACCAATGAGTTGACTGAGACTCTATTGTTATTATACATCATAATGAATGCTTCGAATGGGAATTAATATACGATACCTTCTTCACGTAATCCTTCTATTATAGGCATTATTTCATTATCATGCCCAGTATGGCCGGCCAGTCTAGAACCCCTTAAGAGTCGGAGGCGACTCACTAACTCTTTAGCTTCATTCCAATATATATATTCCTTGCGATATGTTCTGAAATTTCTTTAGAAGGTATTAATTACAGTATTGCTTCACCGCCTTTCGATTTGGGCTGCTGCCGCTGTTGCAGAGTTCTCATTCAATGGGGTGTAGCAATTAATGGTTTGATGATCCGCTGATATTTTTTCTTCGATTTGGCGTTTGCATTCAGTCCCTCTCTGATATCGTAGTTTTTATATGCAGCTCTTGTATTTTCTAGTAGACCAGCATATGTCCGCTTATCTCGATCACCGATTGATTTCGGCACATCTTTCGTGAATATCAAATTGTATAGTTAAGATGTAGCCAGAAATATCATGCTTCGCTTATTGCCGCGCCATAATTCAATTTTGTTCGGTGGGAAACGAATCTGCATATTTCCCATTCTGAATTTTCCTGTTTCGGTATTCATGCTAATATCAAATTCTGTATCATAATTGCGATTACCAGATTTCAAATTATGCAAATGTTGCGTCAACTGCTGTTCTAAATCACTCCCGATTGTGCCATCGGCAATATCATCAGCGGAAATGTATGATAGTGACGATGTTGGCGGCGTATCCATTGTAGCTATATAATCAGGGTGCGCTTGTAGTGATGATGATGGTGATGATGATGCTGGTGATGGAGAAGAATTTCTGATGAAACTGTTGGTTTCACTGATTTTTCTAGAGGTTTTCATAACATTCGATTCATCTTCATGCAACGGTGTGGAGTGATATGTAGGTTCAGCCACCATTGTCACTAGTGCTGCTGAATTGTTGATGTTTTTTTTGTGGATGTGGTGATTGAGGTATTATTGTCAACAGCTGCTGCTGCTGCTGCTGTCGCTGCTGACATGGCTTTCAACGGTTTTGTCAATGGTTCATATATATTTTCGAGCGCCGTTTGATCACCCATACGATCACTCCTGATACTTGTGAATTTTCTTCTTACTGCATCAGTTGCTGCAATAAGCTCGCGTTGGAGGTGGATTTGAGAGGCTATTTCTCTAATTTTCTCGTTAGACGTGCTCATTGCGGTACCTGAGGATTGAATGGATCATATATCAACATTATATCAAGGATATATGAAATTGTCGAGTCCTTTCCTATATCGAACTTCATGTATTTCACTATCCTTATCGATAACGACAAATCCATATTTATCTGTCGAACACTGTGCACACATATCTTGGAATTGTTTGAAACTCACATCAGGGGATAAATGATCGGAAAAGATATGATAAAGATTGGTGTCATCCTGTTTGAACATTACTATGAAATTGGAGTTGTCACGAATCAATTGTTTGGGGACTCTGGAATACGTCTGAGCTAGATAGAAACAATCCACATTTTTATGACGCCCCATAGTGGAATAAGATCTGATCACATCCTGTTTTTCGCATATAACATCGCATATAACATCGTGGTTCCACTATATCGACATTATTATCATACGTATGAAATCCCAATCCTTTTATTGGTTTCAAAACATTTCGCATATATTCATACTTTGGTTGATTTAATGACTTTGAGTATAGGTTTAATATTAGCGAAACGTTAACCATTCTCGTTGGTGAGGAGCGATATCATTACGTTCGTTTTTCCACAATTAGAGGGTCCTATTATGAGACCGCGGATGGTGTTAGGAAATAGAGCTCCATGACGGCGATCTGCTGCAGTTTGATTCCCTAAACCCACTTTCTCACCGAAATTGTCTACATAGAATGTTTCTTTCTGCTGAACAATCCGTATTGTATGATGGTTGGATGATATATAATGAACAACGAGGAAGGTTCTGCTCATTTATATTATGGAAGTGAAATGTTACGCATCGAAAAACAAAAGGGACAAGAGCGCCCAAAGAAATAAAAGTGGTGATGGAATCATTAACACTTTGATCAATAAATTACCTGTTGAAACACACATCCCTGGAGGCTATCAATATTGTGGACCTGGAACAAAACTACAAAGAAGATTAGCTCGTGGTGATACGGGAAAAGAACACGCTATATCATATTTCAAGCATCCAACCGATCTATCTGCTAGACATTTGGCTGATAAAGAATTGGAGGCAGCTGCCTGGGCGCGAGCTGAATCTTAAGACGCTACCGTAGGGGAAAGGGCTGCATCTTGGTTAGTAACCAGCATAATGAAAGGAAAAAGGCGCTTCGGCATGGAATTCAGTAAGAATGGTGGAACAAAAAAACGTCGAGTTTCTAGAAAGAAGAAATCAACCGCGTATGGAAAGAAGATTGCTTTTGGTTCAGGAATAGTACACGAAGTCCGTAATGTGCTACGTCAAATGGGTAAAGAAAGGAACTCAAAAAAAATTCAAAAATCGAACCAAAACCTCCCTCATGGCAATCGGTGCAGCTCGAAAATTCGTGAGGATGGCCAGTGGCAAGAACAATATTCGAACACCTCGAATAATACCAATTCCTAAGGTTGGTGGGATTCTCCCTCTCATACCGATTTTTGCTGGCTCATCAGCATTGGGGAGTTTGGCCGCAGGTAGCGCTGGTATAGCGCGCTCTATTAGTTCGGCTAGAGAAAGTGAGGAGCAACTCTCCACAATCAACAAACCGCCACAATCAACACATGGAGGCTATTGCTCTTGGAAAGGTTGACAAAGGAGTCTATTTGAAGCCGGATCGAAAGGGGCTAGGCATTTATCTGAATCCTCGAAATTCAAAAAACTAAAAACATCACCTCGGAGGGCTTCAACGAACATCGATCTCGCAGACCACGTAGCGAGAATGAAGTTGCCGCACTTCCGAGGTATATTCATGAGAGATACTTTACCTGAGTCTGGCCCAAATCGCATAGAATCTGCCATAATAGATCTCGATATTATTGAAAGAGATGGCACACATTGGGTTGCATATAAAAAGTGCGGTGGAGAAGTAGAATATTATGATAGTTACGGAGATTTACCACCACCCCAGGAGTTGGTCAGATATAATTATGAACGACAACAAGCCTACGGCACAGTCTGGTGTGGACATTTGTGTTTGGAATTCCTCTCAACGAGTAGAAGCTTTACATGATGGATTGGCAGAGTATCAAACGTATGTGGCACTCATTACGAGCCTATCCAAGATTACGCACATTGTTGGAGATGAGCAAGAAACAACTTGCAGATATGCCGAAAGAAGTTCTAATTGGGTGCGCATCACATGAAATAGCTCTTGTATAGGACAAGTTATCGGATGAATTACGAAACGACCCAGAGCAGTCTTAATTGTTGCAAGCAGCAATAAGGTTGGTACTGGAACAGACGAATTAGCATTCATTTTCCAGTTGTTCATTTAATCGAAAAAAAAAAATGTCACGAACGTTCACCATCTCTGGAGATGATAGTATTTTGAGTGTCGACTTCTATCTACCCATAGAGCTCGATGCGAAGAAGAACTACGGATTAGGATTGCATGGTTTCTATTCATACAATTCCATACTCAATATAGATGAGGCGAATGGGTCCATATACATCAGCAGAATGTATATACACAGAACGTCGATTGACAGGAATTTATTAAGTCAGAATCCTAAAAAGATATAATCCCAAATTATCAGAATTGTACTTCGACGACTGTAAAATGGCCGACCCGTAAAGTATCAAACCGTACTTTGTCAGACTGCATACTATCAGAATGTATAAATCAAGAAAGTTCTTCGGCAGACATTCACATCCTCAGAACTGTGATGTCTCAAACCAGTAAATTAAACAATGTTCATGTTATCAGAATCGCAATTATTCAGAATAGTAATATTTCGAAACCGTACTTCGGCAGACTGTTATACCGCAGACTCTCACATTGTATACCTTGAACTCATCAGACTGGAATTCATCAACCGTTGAACTGATAGACATCAAATAGTCAGATTCGGAAATTAACAGAATGTGAAATGTTCAAACCCGTATATCGACAGACTGTGGAAATTTCAGACCATCACTATTACATACAGTCAAATAGATCGACCAGTGATATATCAAAACCGTAAAACGACAGACTCTGAAATGCCAGACCCGTGAATCGTTATGCCGATGATGTCTGGGAATAAAACGGCAGATCCGTAAAACCACAGACTCTTAAAAAGACATAATCTCATACTGACAGACCAGTAAAATGCCGAAATTATAAAAACGCAGAACAGTACAATGATAGAATCGTGATACTACGAATCCGTAATCTCACAGAATCGTAAGATGCCCGACCCGTAAAATGACAGACCGCATAATTTCAGAACCGTACATCGTCAGACCATGATGATGTTGAACGCATGCAGGTCGAGAGACGCGTAGGCGCAGTGTTGCCGAGCTGTTCAGATATGAATTCTGTGCTTTATCCGAAGATAATGGATATCGTTTACTATATACTGATGCATTGAAGGAGATTGTATAGAAAAGGTCATTACTTACCAAACATAACAACAGAAACTTGTCAAACTTCCATCAAATCTTTGTACTCGTGTTATGTGTTATATAGAAAAAAAACCCGAAGGATATATAGAGATGAATAGTTTTATATATATTGTTGTTGTTTTCCTCCTGCCTTGTAGATAGGCACCAGAATAAATGGAGATAGTGTTTCATAATGTGTGTAAGAACCCTCAAAATAGCGCAACCGTTCAAACAAGCTCATTCATCGAAATCTGTATCTCCTGTAGTTTCCGAGATATCTATACTGGCTCACCTTATCTCGGACACAGTGCATATTGATGTGTTGATCATAATTCAATCTGCCAAATGAATCATTGTCAATATCTTATAGAAATAAACAGCAAAAAGGATTCCAGTCGAAGGAAAAATAATGTGAAAATTGTCCATATAGCACTGGAATCATTGAGTATGATGCATCTACGTCGTCGTGCTCAAACATCGTCTTTTCGCTATATTATACAAACTATTGTGGTTGATCAACTTGGTTCCTTCGCAAGGAGCAAAACTTACGGCTTACGAATAACTCGATCAATTGACTATGGTATCCCATAATAATGAGATAAATATGTCATTATAATGTGATAAATCATCTCATTACATCGAGATATTTGAGTCATAATAATGAGTTATGTATCTCATAATAACCAGATAGCTAACTCATGATAATGAGATGAAAATAAAATCTACCATGTCCCTTCAGCGCTTTCGTAATGTGGGGAGAATGGACGAGTGGACGTTTTTTTTCCTCATTTTTATTCCATATTCTTTACATCAATACAATCCTTTCAAATATTTTTCAAAATTTTTTTGATCCATTATGAATCCTCAGGTAGTTGTTGATGTTCAAGGAAAGTTTTTTCACTCGTTCTGTCTTGCTCGAACAACCGAAATGTAGAATATACTTCAGAGAATCCTTGTCAGATTGTGAGAGCTGGCAACGTTGTCTAAAGCCAGCGTTCGGTACCCCTCTAAACTTTCTCACCGCAGTCTGTCGATGTTCGGTTTGATGAATTACAGTTCTGAACTAATACGATTCTGACGTTTTGCGGTTCTGACATTTTCCGATTCTGATATTTTACGGTCCTGGCATTTTATGATTCTGAGGTTATAGGGTTCTGACATTTTATGATTTTGTTGATGTACTGTCTATAGCTTTACATTCCTGCCAAGATACATTCTGCTGTTTTATGAGTCTGACGAAGTACGGGTCGTCATTTTACGGTCTAGTGTTGTGGGATTCTGATGAAATACGGTATGATATTTTACGGTTCTGAGAAATTATCATTCTGATAGTTCATGATTTTGTTGAATGAACAGTTTGTTGATTTGCGAGTCTGACGTTTCACGGTTTGCTGTATTACGATTCTGATGAAGTACAGTTTGCGAATTCACGGTCTCAAATTTTATGATTCTGACGAAGTAAAGTGTGAAATTTTGAGATTCTGACGGAATCATATTCTGCTTTGATCATGGTTTGCTACTTTCTAATTCTGTTCGTAAACTGTTCTGTCACATTGCTGGTATGGTGGGATACACATCTGTGCATTTGCAGTCTTTCAATGTATGGTTTGCTCGTTCATAGTATACAAAATACGGTCTGAGAAAGTGCGGTTCTACAAACTTGGGGTACAGATTTGTACGTTTTCTGGATTCGTCTATTCTGTCCATTTATCAGTCTGACCACATGATATTCTGATTCTTCACGGATCTGTGATATTACATTCTGTAGACTTATGTGCTCCCGAGGCGAATAATACATTCGGTTATTGGGTTGAGTCAAAATCTGATATCGAGTTGATAATGACTACTTAACCACAAGGTGTGTATGAGATAGAATGGATAAATGAAGCTATACAAAAAGCGATAGCTCGTAGAAAACCGCCGGCTGAAGGAGAGAGTATGGATAATATGTTTCTCCTACGAGCTAATAATAATACACTGAAATGTGAAATGAAGTGAGTGCCAGTGTATTGGGATTCGAAACGAGGTATTACTCGAAGAATGTGGTACACAAATCTACGTTACCGGTGAATATCATCAAGGTGAGACTCATTAGAGTTGACTGTAACATTACTGCAGGAGCTTACCTCAACGGTGTGGAGGTACATACACTATACGAGTTCGATGTTAAAGTGGAGCCTGGGTATAAGCTATCAAAAGAGCCAGAAAGTATTATATATCTACCAATCAGTCCGACTGGACGTCAGTATATCGACAACATCACGCTGAGAATTTTGGATGATAACGGTCTGCTAGTTGATTTTCGAGGGAGAAAAATTATAGTAAAACTAGAACTCAAAACGCTCACATGAACCTACATCGAGAATTGGTTTCTGCTTTGAGTACTAATCAAAGCGTGTGACACTAGCTGAAAATAGTACCAGCAACCAGAATATCAATAAGAAGGGAAAGCAACGAGGTGGTGGATTCATTCGAACAGAACTATCCAGACAGGATAGACGTATATTATCTGTGAGCGACATCGATTTTTTGAAATCTATCGGTTTGAAGTTGCGACGAAAAACATCGACAAGCTTACAACTGTAAGTATTTGATGAACCAATTCTCGATCACTCCCTGATAAGTCTACATTATCACACTCACGAACCATATGGTTCACCATCATTCAAGAATTCCGATGAAATAAGAATCGCCATCAACTTTCAGGATCTGATACTCGATATTGCTGAAAGCTATATTTATATCGAAGGAAAATTCATTCCCAATGATGTGACTAAATAATGCTATCTATCCAATAATGCTTTGTAACGTCTCCCCCTTCTTGGGGGAGTGTTACTAGAGTGGTGCTCAACAGATCAAATAATCACAGGGTAGGTTACCCTAACCACATATATCTACGGGTGCAGTTCCCTATTAACTGGCCGCTGTCAAACGTCACGACAAATGTCACAACAACTGGGTTTTTACTGGAAAATTATTCGATCTATGAAGTTAATCTGCAGTTTGATAGAAAGATGAGAAAATGCAGTTAGATCAAAATGCAGTTAACTCACACTTGACTGGTAATATTCTTCACGAGTGAATATCGTCGGCAGAAAAAGCTCTGGCTCACTTTTTCAACTTTGTGTAACACAAAAACGAGATGTAAATACAGGAAAAACTTCGAGCACCTCGATCACTTTTTATAACGGTTATACGAACTGAATCAAACGGTAAGAATCGGACTGAATCGAAAATCAATTAGTGAGACTGAGAATCAGAATTAGAATCGAGAATCGGAATCAGAATAATCACTGCCAAATGTCTCTATCTCCTCGGGCCTCTGGATTTTGCTACATATACTCTTTTCAGGTTTGGCAAAAAACAGAGCGAGGTCGGGATTCTGATTGGTCGGGCTGGTCTGGCCTCGAGCTGACCATGATTTGTTTTCTCAAGGAAAAAGTGAACACTACTTGACCTTGGGTCTGGAAACTTGCGGTGGAAATCATTTTTCCTCAAAACTGGTAGTATCAAAGAGCTGGGCATTCCATGTTTTTGCTACTGAGCGAATTTGATTGAAAAATTACGAAGGATAACAAAGTTATGACCTAAACAATATCACATGGCTCTGAAATGTCTTTCCAGGTATGGAAACCATTCTAACTCTTTCCAAAATCATAAATAAACTCTCCATAGGCAATAAGAAGTCTTAGTCTCTGGGTTGATCAGGATTTCCGGATGCTAAAATCATTGCAAGATGAATGAAGCAAGTAAACGGATAGCATACTGGACTTCTTATTTCCCAGGGCTGTGGACGGTCATTATGCAATAAAATCCTACCAATACTAATATCGAGAGTCTGAACATGATATGTGTGAAATCATTAGCCTGGTAGTGCTTCCAAAACGGAGGCAGGGGTGTCATGAAGTTGATTACCCTCAGCAGGGTGCAACGGGGCTAAACAAGGTTAGTCTGGGGTAGGGCTCTCTGGGTGGCTCAAAATACTAGCCAAAGGAGCTCCTTGATTCATGAATTGGTCACTCAGGTATACAGGGTGACTCTAAAATGGCCTTAACCCCATTTCTCGTATGAGGCTCGTACACCGAAGCCTAGTAATGAAGCTGGTGAGAAAACACTTCATTACAGCTTCAGCATTTCTGTTCGATGAAATTTGTCATGTCATGGGTGGAGAACAAGTATGTATGGTTCGAAAGCCTGGCATTACCACCACCATGGAAAGTATAATCTCTTATGGTGAAGCAAATGCTGAATCCCCAGAAACAGTTGGATGGAGCCTTAGCAATGAGAAACAGGTGATTCTGGATGAAAAATAGTCACATATTCAGCGGCAAACTCGTTCTCAGATATTTGATGGGATTTGCTGAAGATTATAATGAAGTTATTCTGAATATAAAACAAGAGCTGATACTTATCATATCTCGATCATTCAAGAACTCCTGTATGAGGAAAGTTGATGCCAATGTAGAAATTAACAAAATCGAGTGGAATATAAGACACGTTATACCGTCAGATCAACAGGAACTGAAACTTTCGAATCGTGTGAATCGAAGTGCAGCAGCAAGAGTGAAAATTGCATACAGGGTGTGGGATCTGTATGAATTACCAACCATTCGTGAACGGCTTCCGATATTTGGGCTGTCAAAACTACAAATAGTCTCGAACGCCCTCGTTACATCGTGATAGGCTTTCAGAGATCCGATATTGCGGATAATAGATCTGAGGATGTCACACAATTCATCGATGATGGAGTCAATAATAAACGTCTATATTTAAATTCGGAAGTTTATCCATACGAACGCTGGAATTTGGATCTCGACAAGAAGTTGGATGCAGTAGCATATTATGCATATGATAATTCCCAACGCAGCTATCGAGATATGAGTGAACCAATGATAAGTATTGAGGAATTCCGAAAAAATCCGCTCTTCATCATCGACTGTTGCCACCAACCAGAAGCTGTGAAATCCTCAACTGTTGACATCAAGTTGGAGTTTGAAACCCACCGAACCAAATTCCCATCAAACACCAAGGTCTATGCTCTCATTCTCCATGATGCCTATCTAACATATAGTGCATTGTATGGTTCCATACATATGGGAGCTATATAAATGCTATAGATGCGACGTCAATTCACACCACTACAATTATACATTATTTGATCTATAATTATTATCGAGTGTAGTAGTTGTTTTATGATCAATAAAAGACATGATAAACTACTATTGTATTATTATTATCATTGTTATTATTATTATTATTATTATTTCTACTTCATGGCTCATCAATGATATCAGAGTTATCATAGGAATACAGATTATTTTACATAAGTCAACTATCTCATTTCCTTCCCGCTTCTTCTTGTTTGTCAGAAACTTCTTCTGGAACCACCTCTAGCCTATACTTCTGAATGGGGTGGTATGGTAGGAATTCTGCAATTTCCTGGAGGTATTATCTCAAGTTTTCTCTTACCATTGCTGCGAGGAACTGATCTAAAGTAATGCTGCCGTATTCGAATCTCTCGCACAGGATCCGCCCCCATTGATACTGTTCAGCTGTTGTGTAAAGGTGTTGAATTTTTTCTTCATCGAAGCACACACTCACATCATAATTCATGACATGATGTATATCGCGCTCCAAGTCCGCCATCTGACACCTCAGCCGCCTCACAGATGATTCGATGTCTTCTGCCGCTGGCCAGCCTCGACTAGAATAGTGCATCCACATGTTTGGAACACTTACGATGATTCTATGGATGAATAAAATATTCAAGCTCGTGATTGGTGATAAGAAGATATAATTTCCTCTCTACATCTGATCTACCACTTACCGCAGAACAAATATGAAGGCGACTTGCGATAGAGAGAAAATGTGAATGTGAGAAATATTATTATATAATTTCTAAACCCTTTTCACTCTGACGAACAAAAAAATTGAATAAATGAGGATATATACATTTGACTACGATGCCTTGGTACCGAACTTGATCAGAGCTCTCGTTGTTGCACCCTCAAATACTGGCTCGCTCTGACCCAAGTATGTGAGAGTATATAATCCGTTAGAAGAATTCATCTCAATAACATCGATTTCTTTCATCTCTTCTACAACTCTTTTCGGTTACCAGCATTCGATACAAACTTCAGTTTTCTCATCGTACAATATCACAGTACAGCTTTAACCGAACTTGGTCGGAAAAAACGATATCTTCTTGATTATATAATTTTTATTCAAGGGTAGCGATGATAACAGAATTTACTCTATAATTTCATCAACCTCATTGATTCTATGATAGATAGCGTCTAGATCAATTCTAGAAGATGCCATTTCCACTCCCTCGGTTACGTGAAAGAAGGTCCAAAAAGTATATGAACAATTGTACTCACAAGAAACAGATTACACTTTATCGCACTCTCAGATTCTCACTTATCTTGGCAGATTATGTATTCAGTATGTTTGCTGCTGTGAGAACTATGTTGTGTAGATGGAAAATATGGTATTCATAGGTCATATACATGGTCCACACCACTCCTCAAGGACAAAACCCCCAATAGCGCTTCTCAAGGTCACTCCCCCTAAGGTCATACCCCTGTGACCTTGGGGGAGACCCAGAAACACCAGAGACCTTCTACTGATGTGGATACCTTGCAATGAAATATATATTTCGTCTTTGGTATGGAGATGATACGCGTTTTGATTCAAATTTCCACTTATTCTCAGATAGAAAAATCTCTTCAAATCGCTTGGATCAGTTGACTTTTGTTCATATAGATGTAACAAGATGTTTTTCCCGAGGAATTTTCGTTTCGATTTGATGGAAATTATAGCATTGAATCGAGAAAAAATCATTATCGAATTCCAAGAAATCTTTAAGTACGTCAAAATCTTTCAGATTGTATTGAATAGATGATCATTTCATCTTCTCAGTCAAAAATCATCATAAGTTCATTTCTGGACATTGGTATCACAAGCGTTATTTCTTCCATTGAAGATAATATTTTCAAAGCAAAATTTTATCTCGACTGAAGAAAACTGTTTTCACCGTGTTGAGCATTGTTGTTCTCCAACAAAATATGGATATGCTCCATGCTACAAATATCTTCAGAACAAATTTCAACTCAGGCAGAAAACTTTGTACATTTACTTCAAAAAGTGTATATTTCCAATTGACAGATATATCAGCTTCAAACGAATACTTTATACATGGCATATAAAGAAATTTATACTCTCGTCTTTGGTGAAGATAGAATATACACTCGATTAATATCATGAATATTCTTGAAATGAGAGCAAGTATTGTCTCCATGTGAGCATTGTTATTCTCTAACAAAATATGGATATGCTTCATGCTACAAATATCTTGAGAACAAATATTAACTTAGACAGGATTCATTGTATATTCACTTTGAGAAGCGTATATTCCCAAGTGAGAAAAATATCAGTTTTCAACTAATAATTCAAAAATATTCTCTGATCAAATGTTCATTAGTTTTTGATGAAGATAGTATGCCTCCGATTGAAATAGTGGAACATTTTGAAATCCGAAATAGTATAGTTTCAGTCCGAGCTTTGTTGTTTCCCAATGATTCATCAATATGCTTCAAATTAGCATTTTCTCGAGAAAATTGAGTTCTCGGTAGGATATATCTAATACTTCTCCTTCAAGAATTGATTATCCATTCTAAAAGTTAGTCATTCCTTCCAAGTAAAAATTTTCAAAACATTATTTCATCTTGATTGGAGATAACTGTTTTTGCCGTGTAGGTTCGCATACGCTTCGTTACGGATCTACAGGATGTTGAAGTTTAATTGAACGAAAAAGTAAGAACAGTATATTCCGAAAACGGCTTGAGACATTGTGATGAAATATCACGCGTGTTGATAGATATGGGAGACGCATACTCTGCAAAACACAACGATTTTTTAGTCTCACCAGCGGCGCACGTATTGGCACGTCACTGGCTATTTTTGATGAAAAACATAGAACGGCACTGGATTCACTGAAAATAAAACATTGTTCTTCATTCCTTGTTCAATTGTAAAGAAAAAAAACGTCTGTTGTTATTTTATCGTACGACGCATACTTTTTGAGTAGAGAATAAAGAACATTTGAAATACCTGTTCCATTCACTGTATTTAAGAATCAAGGATGTCAGTATTATTTGAATGCGTCTTGTGATGAATGATTTTGAATCCGTCAAATTTGTTCCGTTTTCAAAGTGTCATGAATCACTATAAGAATGCCGAGATGACCGACATGCATTTCATTTATGGACTTGCTGATGACAATGAATTAGAAGGTAGGCGGTTGTATACAGGAAGATTTCCAAACCGCATTGTTCCTGAAAGAAGAACGTCCCAATGTATTCATCGACGCCTTTCTAAAACAGGAACATTGAAACGAAATGGAGGAGGAGAAGGACAGTAAAAACGGTAGCACTGGTACTTCTACCCGAAATATTGCCGATACTTCAGATGTTAGTGATGGGACTGTTTAGTACATTCTCAAAGACAATTTGTTGTATCCATTCCACAATCAACGCGTTCGAGCACTCCTTCCTGCTGATTTTCCTTCACGTGTTGCATATCGCTTCTTGTCGAGGTTCGAAAGCACTTTGGTCGCTTCGTCCATTTTTGTCACCACAGGATGAGGGGCGAGGTCGATTCCATCTCTCTTCAGAATGATATATCTGATGGATATTCACTTCACTGATTCATATCAGACAGGTTACATTGAATATCTGACTACAATCGAATATAATAAAACTCGAAGATCAGTTCGACATTGCGAATGTAGAGGTTAGTGTTTGTCGAGAACCATCTTCTTCATGTCCAGAATGAAAAAAAAAATCGAAAAAAGTACGAAAATTCCGCAGTTTTCGAGATAGTCGAAAGTGAGATGGGGGGCTGGTGAAGTCGAAAACTTGGATTTTGCATCTCAGACACATGTCAAACCTACAACTCCAAACATTCCAATACATTCCTCTTTCCTCAACGCTGTCTCACACAATGTTCAACGAACATCATAGGTTTTTCTTTCGTGTTATGAGAAGACGAATCGAACGATATCAAAAAATCATATTGAAAATTAAATATGTATTTATTTATATGCAATAAAATGAAGGGAGATGAATTATCTCGACATATTCTACACTGAGAGAAATCGACCAAATGAAGTACTTTGCTGATATCATATGTATTGTATTCAATGGAATTCATGCTATGACAGAGAAGTGCTTATTTGTTACGAACCTATGAACGAACGAGAACAAAAACAATTATTTTGCTAAGACTCTCTTTCGGAAATAGCATAATTATCTATTTGTCTGAAGAAAAAACTTGCATACTTTAGTTTCAATGAGACTTTTCCATTGATAGCAGATATAATCTTATTTATTCTAAATAGGTTGACTTTGCTAAGAAGGCACTTATCAAAAGTTACAAAGTTGCCTTATTGGCACAGGAAGGTTAGTCTTCCCTTAATCAACAATCTTCCTGTAATAAATAGGAACCCACTTGCCACTAATTCATTTGACTCTTAGAGGAGCGCATGCGCTTCACCTGAAAATTCCTGTTCGGACAGGAAGAGCGTGGGCAGAGCGAGAGCGGGTGGCGCAGTTGTGGTTATAGCGGTGGAAACTGTAGAAAGGGTTCGCGAAGAGTTTTGTTTGTTGCATTGTTGCAAATTTCAGTGCAGGTTCGATGAATTTGGTGATATAGTATATATTGATATTATCTATATAGTTCACCTCATAAAGTGTTGTATTGTCTGGTTTTTTGAGTTTTATGTGCATCCAACTATGGCGTACAAATTAAATTTGCTCGAGTGGGGCCTACAAGATTACGTTGAAAAATTTGAGGGTAAGTACCTGCCTGATTCAAATGAAATAATGAGACATCTCTCCAATTATGTCACTATTAATTGTTATTCATGTGAATATCTTGAGGTCCTATACCTACGAAAGTATTATTCTCGATATTATCTGTCTACGATTTTTTGAGAAGAATTCAAATATTTAGAATTTCACGCCACTTTTCAATTTCTTGTTACGAAATTTCCGAGCAGCATTTTCATAACTTCACAGAAATATATTACTGGCAAAAGTTCGAGCAAAAGTTTTAGCTGGAATTTGCATCAAAAACCCTCATAAGAGTACCATAGGTATACATAGGGAAACCATGATGAAGTTGGAAGTGTGCACTTCCACCTTTGATACCTATTACTTTCTTTCATTATCTACCTAATTTGCTAAAAGCCAAAGCTATAGTTTTTTACCTACTCAGGGGATATTTTTCCGTATTCTGCGTAGGTATGTTTGCGAAGCTGAGGGGCAAACCGCGGTAAAATTCTTGTGTGAGAACAACTGGAATTCCCATCAATTTTCTCTCGAATTTCCTTGGAACTCCCTGAAATACTTTTGAATTCCTCGGAATTAAAAAAAAAACAACCTGATTCACCCATATTTCATCAATTCATTGAAATTCCTCGCGGAAACGGTTTTGTCAGTAGGGATGCACCGGAATTCCGGCGGTACCACAAATCCCGCCCGATACGGCCTGTTGGCCGGAACGCTCTGACCTGATCGCTTTCCGGCCGGAATATTCGGAACTTTTTGGAAATGTCTGGATTTCAAATTTTTAATATAATTTAAATTCGAATATATGCAAAAATAGAGTAAATTATTTTAAGGTTTTTTTAATTGGTGCCTACTTACCTATTGTTAAGCCGTTAATTAATCACAAATAATTTTTTTTTTTTTCAACAAAATAGGATTTCTCGACTTTCGCGTCTGTGATTCCCCGACGTTCGCGTCTGGGATGCCCCAACTTTCGACCGATATTTTGTTGTTGGTCAACAGTGAAGGGTGTGCGTGCTTCCTTGCCTATGATAGACCGGCGGCTGTGGTTCCCCGACTTCTTTTTGATTTTTTTATTATTGGCAGGTGACTGCTATTCTCCAATTGAATGAGTAGAATTGTTTCAATTTTGTTAATGCTGATTAAAAATCAATATTTAAATAAACAGTAATTTCTACTAATCTTACTGACAATTCGGAAAATAACTAGGTACCTACATACAACTCAAGTCAATCTCGAGTAGTTAGCTAACCATGAGCCATGAACAAGATATCATCTGAATGATGAAAAATATGGTCATTCAGCACATTCATTATGCAAAATTACAGCAAAGAATGACAAATAATTCATTTTTATAGATGAGGGTATCGATGATGGAAGCTTTAATCTCTTAGATGAAGAGACGATTCAAAGAATTTTCACTGAATCTGGACCTCGGTTGATTTTTAAAAAGCACTTCAGCCAACATTCCCGAGATCAGACTAACGATGGGGCTGATAGACAGAAGGGTATCATGGTATGTGATTCTTTTACTTAAAATAATAGGCAGGATCTACTTCATGTGAAAATCTGTTATGTACCTTCACATTGAATAGAAGATTTTCTAGAAATGTGGAGTAATTGTAAAGAATTTCAAGAAATTATAAAAATCCCACTATGATAAATATACTATACTGAATTCCAATGAACTGATGATATGGATATTAAAGGAATTCTTGGGAAGTTTGAATAACTTCAGGGAATTTTGAGCTTTCAGTTTTTCTCATCAGAACACTTACCACATGGTTATCCCCTCACCTAAAACTAGTAAAATTTTTCATTGAAAAATGAATTTCTATTCCTGTAGGGTTGGAAAAAAATATATTAAAGTTTGGCAGTTGAAATACAGAATTTGTCATTTCTGGTTCAAATGAAAGTTCACCAATTGTTAGTTGGTTCAAATTGAGTGTTTAGAGAATCATTCAATTTTTTTTGTATCCATCAAAATTGAAAAATTTGTTAATTGAATTTGTGAACTAGTATGACTCAACTACAGAGCTTTAGTAGATGTGATGAATGGAAATATCTTCAAATGTATATTAAGTATAATTGTATATATGCTTTTAGGTATCTGATGAAAGGGACTTATCCACTGCTTCTACATCAACAGAGACATTGAGTCTTGCCAGTACAAGCTCTGATGGAAGCGGTATAGTTGAAAACAATTATTATTTTCAACCAGATGAAGAAACACTGCTCGCATTGGAATCATCACTAGATGATATTGAAGTCGTAGAGTTTTCTGTCCCACAGAGCCCTCAGAAAAAAAGGAAGTCATCAGAAGATCTCCTTGACCATAGCCACTCGAAATATGCCAAGTTGTGCAATGTATTCCCTGAAGTATGTTTCCCTTTTGAAACCATAATTACTAGCATTCATGAATTCTTAATATTTCAGGGATTGGAAACAGTATTGAAAAAATATACGGATGGACAAATAGCCTTAATTAATGAAAATAAATTGACCAATGACCAGAGGCAGAAAATAGTGAAGGTCATAATAATGAACTCGTTGCAACTCTTGGGCCGAAGTGAGTTTGCTTATTTCCGTATTAGTTTGCTTGTGAATTATTTTTTCTTCTTTTTATTTTGGTTGATGTTATTCATTAGAGAAAGAGAATCATATCCTCTGAAAATGAAAGGCTGAGCTCATAGCTGGGAAATCTCCAAAATCTCATATTCATCAGAGATATTCTTTTTTTTTATTATCTCCGATAATTATCAAACAATATTATCGAAAATAAATTTACATGTTCAATTCATATCCAGCACAGAAATACTACTACTTTTTTTTATTTTTCCCTCAACTGAATTGCAAGTTTCTGAATGTATTTGCCACTTGAGAAAAATTCGTTCATTTGTATTGTTGATAATTTTTTTATCATCATAAAAGTAGCTAGAGTTCATTTTGTTTTGTATTAATAAGATTTCACTAATATTTGCTGCATGTTCAAGTTGAGGTTGGTTCAGCAAATAATGAAATAATTTTGTGTATTGATTTAATTCATTTCCTTTCAGGATCAGAGCTAGTACATTCCTCCAAATATCAGAAGAAATAGAAAATGTTTTTCCCAATGAAAAAACAGCTGCCTACTACATCCCTTATGTTCCGGGGGGGAAAAACAGAAAGGAATAGGACCCAGAGGAAAGTTGTGGTCGCGTTATGTTAACGTTAGAACCGCATTACGCCAAGCTAACAGCTTACGGAAACTAAAAGAGATAAATGAAGAGTCAAAGACGAATAGTCCTCCCAATGAGTCTCACGCTGCTCTTCTAGAATCTCTTAAGATTGCTACAGAACCTTAAAACAAAGTCTTGGAGGCTTGGGAGCAAACCTTCAAGTTAAGGAGGAAGTTGTACCTCAATACTGAGTTGGCAAACATTTTCAAAGAATTTCCTTCATTGAAACTCAATAGTGGTATAGATTTGGTGAGTATTCTTTTATATTGAGCCAATTATCAACTCTTTCATTGTACATTTTTGTCAAAGCTAAAGTGTGGCTACTTTGGATCGATGGTAATTTTTTGCTACTCTTTGAGCAAATGAATCATTTTTTCAATTTGATATGAGCCCACAGTGAATTATATATACAGGGTGTAACATAAGTACGTTAAAATATTGAAATGACATATTGTTGGAACAATTTTGAGAAAAAAAAGTTTACATGAACTTGTGTCCTCAAATGCTTCGTTTCGGAGATACAGGGTGAGATACATGTGTGGGGATTTTCCCCGTAATTAATTTCGATTTCATTCTTGTTAAAACTCAGATTATTTTCAGTCCTGGGTCTTTTTCGAGTTCCTTTGTAATAGGTTTTAAAGTGCAATCGACCGAACCATCCATCTGTTTGGAATTTCATCAAGTTACCCATGCTTAATGTCTTCTCGGGTTTTTCTTATCGCAGGTAGATTTGCGACTCTTGAGGGTTTTCAAATCTGGGTTTTTCCCTTCAAACAGACGGACAGTTTCGGTCGATGGAATTTTGATGGCCCATTTTTATGACACAGAGGTATCAAATTCCGCTGGGTCGAGGCAGTCGGTTTTTGGAGTTTCTAACGGAGACACGCACTTTGGGGTGTTCCCGCGATTGTCTCCTCGAGTGTTTTTATTAAATACAGTTTTTAATTCGGTGCCTGTCGAACATTTATTTATCGTCACCTTGTCCCAACATTGGTGACCCCGACGTGATTAGCACGTCGAAGTTTATGAGTGACAGTGACGATTCGTTGGTAACACCGAAATCTTCAAGAAGTGGCGCAAGTTCTTCGAGTGAGTTAGACGAAACTCTCGTGAATGAAACCATCGTCAACAACCGACGCACAGCCACCAAGATGCCAAACCAAAACGCTGAGGCCCCCAAACCGGAAGTCCTCGCGCGATTGAAGATTCCCGCGTTCACCCCAGACGACCCAGAGGTCTGGTTCCAACAGGTCGAGTGGGCCCTGGAGGACGTCGGCGTGACAGCGAGTGCGGCCAAATTCCGTCAAGTGGCTAAATCGCTTGACGGGAAATACTCGAAGGAGGTTCGTGACCTCATTATCACCCCGCCAACAGACAGGCCGTACGAGACGCTCAAGGAGGAATTGCTACGGCGCCTGGGGAGATCGCAGGCACAAAAGACGCGGCAGCTGCTGGAACGTGTGGAAATCGGCGACCAAAAGCCGTCGCAGTTCCTGCGACACCTGACGCAGCTGGCGGGAGCCAACGCCGCCGAAGACATCGTCCGCGCTTTATGGATGGAGCGAATCAAACCGCTCGCTCGCGCCAGCATCGCCGCTCAAGCCGCGCAACCAAACGTCACCTTGGATGACTTGGCGAAGACCGCCGATTGTGTGATGGAGGCCCTGGGTGCCGCCGCACCCCAACAAGTATCCGCGGTGTCATCCAATAGTGAATCGCGGTTGTGCGAAGTGCTCGAGCGATTGACAGTGCGTTTAGACGAGCAAAGCCGCGAGTTGAACGAACTTCGTGCGGAAGTGCGCGGCCGACAACATTTCCGCGGTGGTACCGATACGCGTCGTCGCCCGCGCTCCAGGTCGCGAAACCGGTTCGGTGGTTTATGCTTCTACCACCACCGATTCGGCGCTAAGGCTCACAGGTGCGAACAACCGTGCACCTATGTCGCCAGCGATGAGTCGTCGTCGGGAAAAGGTCCGGGCAGTCGTTAAACGCGGCAAGCGACAACTGCCCCAACACGTGCCGCTTATTTTTAACGGACCGGAACAGTGCGGTTGACTTTCTCATCGACACCGGGGCTGATTTGTGCGTGTTTCCGCGGAGACTAGTGTCGGGCCGGCGGGTGAAAACCGGGTACGAGCTAACCGCGGCGAACGGAACCACCATCGCCACTTACGGGTTGATTCCGATGACGCTGAACCTCGGTCTCCGTCGCGACTTCCCGTGGAACTTCGTCATCGCGGACGTGGCTAAGGCCATCATCGGGGTGGATTTTTTGACCCACTTCGATCTCCTCGTGGATCTGCGTAACGGGCGGCTGCTCGATCGGTCTACGAGTGTGTGCGTCGTGGGTCAGGAGTCCAAGTGCTCGACCGTCGCCGGGATTAGGACGTCCGCTGGGAACACTCGGTACCACGAACTGCTCCAGCAATTCCCGGAGCTGACGCGCCCCGATGGCGCCTGCAAAGCGGCTGATGTGAAACACCGGACGGTGCACCACATTCACACCACACCAGGACCACCTGTCGCCCAGAAACCACGTCGCTTGGCTGCTGACCGTTACGTCGCCGCCAAGAAGGAGTTCGAGTCCATGCTGCGATTGGGCATTTGTCGCCCATCGAAGAGCAGCTGGGCTTCGCCACTCCACATGGTGCCGAAGAAGGGCGACGAGTGGCGCCCTTGTGGGGACTACCGGGGTCTCAACGCACGGACGATCCCGGACCGGTACCCAGTGCGCCATATCCAGGACTTCGCCCAGACGCTCCGCGGAAAGAAGGTCTTTTCTACCATCGACTTGGTGCGGGCGTACCACCACATCCCTGTCGCCCCAGAGGACGTGGAGAAGACCGCGATCATCACCCCGTTCGGCCTGTTCGAGTTTCCGTCGATGAGTTTCGGCCTTCGGAACGCCGCACAAACATTCCAGCGGTTCATCGACGAGGTCCTGCGCGGTTTGGACTTCGTCTACGCCTATATTGACGACCTCCTGGTGGCTTCTTCGTCCGAGGAAGAGCACCAGGAGCATCTCCGTCTGCTTTGTGAACGTCTTCGGCGGTATGGAATCGTCGTCAATACGGCAAAATGCTGTTTCGGTGCCACGGAGGTCAAGTTCCTGGGCTACCTGGTGTCTGGCGGCGGAACGCAACCGCTTCCCGAGAAGGTCTACGCCATCCAAGACTATCCCCGGCCGAAGACAGCAAAAGAGCTCCGACAGTTTCTGGGTATGATAAACTTTTACAGACGTTTTATGCCCAGAACTGCTCGGACCCAGACGCCACTCAACGACCTTCTCCAAGGCAACATCAAGGGGAAGACGCCAGTGGTGTGGAACGAAGCCGCAGATGCCTCTTTTAACGCCTGCAAAGAGGATCTTGCCGCGGCAACTCTCCTGGCGCACCCTAAGGTTGGCGCCGAGATCTCCTTGGTTTGCGACGCGTCAGACCACACCGTCGGAGCCGCTCTGCAGCAGCTGGTTGGCGACGTTTGGGAGCCACTTGGTTTCTTCTCGAAGAAGCTAAGTGGCGCCGAAACCAAGTACAGCGCCTACGATCGGGAACTTCTGGCCATCTACAAGGCGGTCAAGTACTTCCGGCATATGGTTGAAGGACGCCACTTCTTCGTCCTCACTGACCACAAACCGTTGACCTTCGCCTTCAACCAGAAGTCCGATCAGTGTTCGCCACGTCGTTACCGCCACCTGGACTTCATCGGGCAGTTCACCACCGACATTCGCCACATCTCCGGGAAGAACAACGTCGTCGCAGATGCCCTCTCCAGGGTTGACGCGATCGCAACGCCACTCGACTTCGAGGCCCTGGCAGCATCCCAGCAGGATGACCCAGAGCTCCAGGAGTTTCGCCAGAGGCACGACTCTGGCTTACTCCTGCGCCAGGTCACTATCCCGGGATCCAACGCTGCCGTTTTCTGCGATGTCTCCACCACAAAGGTGCGGCCCTTCCTGACGGCCGCATTCCGCAGACCAGCCTTCAATGCCATCCATGGGCAATCCCATCCTGGCGCCAAGGTTACCACCAACATGGTGAGAGAACGGTACGTCTGGCCCTCCATCTCCAAGGATTGTCGAGCTTGGTCCCGAGTCTGCATCCAGTGCCAGCGATCAAAGGTCTCGCGCCATGTCTCGTCTCCGATCGGCAATTTTACACCGCCGTCGAGACGCTTCGAACATGTGCACATCGACCTGATCGTCATGCCACCTTCCGAAGGATATCAGTATTGCCTCACCTGCGTCGATCGATTTTCTCGATGGCCAGAAGCAATACCGCTCCAGGACCAGACGGCGGAAACCGTCGCCCGAGCGTTTTACACCAACTGGGTCGCCAGGTTTGGTGTCCCGCTCCGAGTGACGACGGACCAAGGACGCCAGTTCGAGTCCCACCTGTTCCGCTGCTTGAACAAGCTGCTGGGGACGGACCACCTTCGGACCACGGCTTACCACCCGGCGGCCAACGGAATGGTCGAGCGCCTCCACCGTCCGCTGAAAGCCTCCATCAAGTGCTTGGAGTCAAACACGTGGACCCATACGCTCCCGACGGCACTCCTGGGGATCCGCGCCGCGTGGAAGGAAGATCTTCGATCCACCGCTGCGGAGTTGGTATATGGAGAACCCCTTCGTCTACCTGGTGAGTTCCTGGTTTCAACATCCACCAGGGATCTAGACAATTCCGCTGACTTCATTCGAGAGCTTCGCCAGCACTTCGAGGCGCTCCGACCAGTCAACGGCACCAGGCACGGTGAGCGAAAGATCTTCATGTTCAGAGATCTCGCCACCGCGTCGCACGTCTTTGTTCGGCACGACGCCGTCCGGCGTCCACTACAGCACCCATACGATGGGCCGTTCGAGGTGGTTTCTCGGACCGAGAAACATTTCACCCTCCGGATCCACGGCGCCAACGTCCCTGTGTCGATAGATAGGCTAAAACCAGCCTACATCGTCTCCGAGGACATACCACCGGCAGGTGCTGGAAATCCAGACGAAGACGATGACGACGAAGGAATCCTGCTCTTTGTGCCAGACGGAAACCCACCTCCGCCCCAGCAACCTGCTCCGGTGGCACCAGCAGCTCCACAGGCGCCAGCTCCTTACGTGACTCGCTCCGGTCGTCAAGTCCGTTTCCCTGACCGTTTCCAGGCGGGCTTGTAAATTTCGCGAGGAATTATTTCATTTTTGACGATTTTATTCAGTAATCGCAAGATGAAATAATCCGCGAGTTCTAGTTTTAGTTTTATTTGCTAATATTTGTATCGTTAAACACTAGCAGGGGGGTACTGTGGGGATTTTCCCCGTAATTAATTTTGATTTCATTCTTGTTAAAACTCAGATTATTTTCAGTCCTGGGTCTTTTTCGAGTTCCTTTGTAATAGGTTTTAAAGTGCAATCGACCGAACCATCCATCTGTTTGGAATTTCATCAAGTTACCCATGCTTAATGTCTTCTCGGGTTTTTCTTATCGCAGGTAGATTTGCGACTCTTGAGGGTTTTCAAATCTGGGTTTTTCCCTTCAAACAGACGGACAGTTTCGGTCGATGGAATTTTGATGGCCCATTTTTATGACACAGAGGTATCAAATTCCGCTGGGTCGAGGCAGTCGGTTTTTGGAGTTTCTAACGGAGACACGCACTTTGGGGTGTTCCCGCGATTGTCTCCTCGAGTGTTTTTATTAAATAAAGTTTTTAATTCGGTGCCTGTCGAACATTTATTTATCGTCACCTTGTCCCAACACATGAAAATTAATACGAAAATATGATTACCCACTTCGAAAGAACCCCGTGTACCAAATTTAGTGCAGAAAACTTATTTGCAAAAAATCAATTTTAACACCCTGTATCTCCGAAACGAAGCATTTCCGGACACAAGTTCATATAGTCTTTTTTTCTAATTCCTTTCCACCCTGAAGTTGAAATTATATATGGTTCAATAGCAACTCGTAGTGTATGTAGTGACCTTTATTAAAAATATCTGCCAAAGTCACATCCCTTAATATTTTTGACAAACGTCAAAGGAACATTGAAATTTGTTTTGGAATTTATCATCAGTAGCATATCAACATCCCTATAGAAACTAAGGAGTACTCTTATTAATTTGTGATAAAATTCAATCTTTTTTTCACCACTAGTTCAACATACTATTATGCTTTCTTGAGCATCTAAAATAGTTTTTCTTCACTAGAAATTTATAAGAAAAATTGACATTCCTGCTAGCAGATAATAAAAACCAATCTCATTATGATGCTTTGAATATATGATATATTGTGAATTAATTGAATTAATTACGTATGTACAGGGTTTTCCCGTATAATTTTGCACCCCACCTACAGAGGTTATTTCCAGAGTTGATAAAAAAATTTGGAAACAAAAGTTTCATATTTGTTTTGAAACGTCAGAATATTTTGGCAAAAATTCAAAATTATCACGGCAAATGTCATATTTTGACATGTCGGCAATTTTTTTTTCAATAGGACAGCCTACATATTATTTGATATCTGAAAAGAGCTATTTTTTTTGATTTCAAAAATATATACATGTACTTCATTTCATACATCCGTTCTCGAAGTATAAGCGTTAAAAAATTTTAAGATGATAAATTAAAACCTAGTTAGGTATGCGAAGCTGTAATCGGGAATGACAGGACCTGGCGACATTTCCGTTGTTACCTATCAAAAAATGTATGTTTTGATGAATTCATAATGGTTTTATAACTTTGCAAATATCTAACTATATTTTAGTGAATGATAATTTACATTTATTAAAATATTTGAACGCTTATATTTCGAAAACGGATGTATGAAATAGAGCACAGATATACAGGGTGTCCCAGAATAATAATAATAATAATAATAATAATAATCGTCTTTATTTGGGCGAAATTTAGCCATAGGCTATTCTTACATTTAACCCATATTTAAATAACTAACTTAACCTAACTAACTAACCTAACCTAATGCACAGACGAGAAACTAAATTTTCATAAAGATTGTGTTGAACAATACTCGGAGTGAGAACCATAAAAATTGAAAAGGGGTTCAAATCAAGAATTCAACAACTCATGCTTCAATTTGTATTTGAATTTCGTAGCAGGTAAACATTTATGGTCAGTAGTCATTTGATTATACAAAATAACTGCATTGTATGTGAAAGATCTCTTGAATAACGAAGTAGAGTACTGAGGCATGGTCAACAAATTTTTCTTCCTAATATTTCGCGCATGAACATCGGTTCGAGCTATCAATTTATCTCTCAAGTAAAGAGGAGTGGAAGAGAGTAGAAGGCGATGAATAAAGACAACGTATCGGAATTTGACAAGAGATTCAATATCTAGCCATTTCAGTTGTTTTAATTTGTCTGATACCGAATCATATTTTCTTAAGCCATAAATAAAACGACAACATGTGTTTTGGATGATCTGGATACGATGTTTGGTGGTTTTATCCAAGCATGGATAGTAAACCAAATCACAATATCCAATTATCGATACTACCAAACTCTCGCATAGTGTCTTTTTAATGGAGAAATTCAAGATATGTTTATTCGAGTATAGTAGTTTGAGAGTAGAATATGCCCTCTGTACAATTTTCTTCACGTGATCTTTAAATCTTAGCTTTTCATCAAATATCACTCCCAGATTTCTCAATGACTGCACTAAGTTCACAGTTTTTCCATCAATCTGTATATTCGAGTTACTCTTCAATTCATCTCGATATCTATCGGCAGAGAAAATAATTGCATTACACTTTTCAGGATTGAGTTTCAAGTTATGTTCATTTGAAAATGATGAGAGATTATCAAGGTCACTGTTCAGGTCTGCAAAATGATCATAAGCAGCAGAAGGATCAAAGTGGTATAATATATTGCTATCATCAGCATATGCTTGTATACTAGAGTTGTTTACTGATTTGAACATATCTGCCGTATAAATGATGAATAGAAGTGGTCCCAAAATCGACCCTTGAGGTACCCCAGACGAAACACTTTTACTTTCTGACACAAAGTTTCCAATTTTAACTTTCTGAGTTCTATCCGACAAATAAGACTCGAAAAAACTCACTGATGTATCATCAAACCCATAGTAACGCAATTTAGCACAAAGAAGCCTGTGATCAATAGTGTCAAAAGCCTTTGAGAAATCTAAAGCAACTAGAACAGTCCCCATTTTTTTGTCGAGTGCTCTGAGTATATTATCACTCATTTCCAGCAGTGAAGTGGTAGTACTATGGGCCGAGCGGAAACCAGACTGATGCACCGGAATTATGGAGTTATTCTTGAAAAAAGTATGCATTTGTTTATAAATTAGTTTTTCGAGTAATTTGGCCAATACGGGTAACAAACTGATAGGTTTCAAATCTTTTAAGGATGCTGGAGAGGATATTTTTGGAACAGGGCATATAACAGACTCTTTCCATTTTTGTGGAAAGTAGCCGCTTTCTAGACAACAGTTTACTATATGGGTTATAAATGGAGTGATAACTGCCGAACAATATTTAATCATGGTTAGAGATATATCGTCACAACCCGAAGCATTCGATTTGATATCCGACAGAGCAGTTTTAACTTCATCGCAACTCACTAATGAAAATTGGAATGTAGATCCATCAGTAAATTTGTTACTATTGTAATGGTCGATTTTGTCTTCACAATGAGAACTTGTATTATAAACACTGAGAAAGTATTCGTTTATTTTCGTTACGTTTTTGATATTATCTGGAATTACGCTGTCCTTATTTGACTGGATGTTCATTGATTTCAGACTCTTCCAGAATTTATTTTTATTTTTATCTCTGTAGAGTTGACTCAAGAAGGCTGCCTTTTCTCTACGTATAGACGCTAGTGTGAAATTTCGCAGTTCTTTATATTGATTCCAATTCTCATCGGTTGAATTCAGTTTGAATTTTTGCATAGCTTTATCTCGTTCCTTCATTATCATTTTGATTACATCCGTTATCCATGGACAAGGCGGTTTACTTACTCTAACATTTCTTAATGGAGCGTGCTTTTCGAAGAGGCCATTTATAAAATCTGTAATCATCATAACTTTGTGGTCGATATCACAGAGCCGAATAATCGTGTGCCATGGTATGGACAACAAATCTACATTGAAACTTTCTTGGTCAAAATGCTTGAAATCCTGGTACGTTATGAATTTATGACACAATTTATATTCCGGTACTTTCATTTCACAGTACACGTACTCGTGGTCAGATATGAGATATGACGTTTGTATACGCCGGGAGTCGATCTACAGACAAAAATAAAAATAAATGTTCCTATCAACATGTGTACGGAAATGCTTCCTAAGGGCACCAGAGCCCTTTGAAGGTTGGTCCCTGAATGCAGTTTTCTTCAATTATCTTTGCTACCATTGATCCTAGTATCACGAAATTTGGTACCTATAGGTAATTTATATAGGACATTCGCATAACAAAATAAGATTCGTAACTTAATCCATGTTGATTTGTTGACAAAACAACCGCAACGGAATTGTCGAAATTTCACAAACTTGAATGAAAATGAAAGAAAACTGCATTTAGGGACCAACCTTCCAACTGGGCTGTAGCACCCTTAGGAAGCATTTTCAGACACATGTTGATAGAAACATTTCTTCTTATTTTTGTCTGTAGATCGACCTCCCGGAGTATACGAAGGTTATTCTGGGACACCCTGTATATATTTCTAAAATCAGAAAAATCAGCTCTTTTCAGATATGATATAATATATAGGGTGTTCTATTGAAACAAAATGACACAAAATATGACATTTGCCATGATAATTTTGAATTTATTCTAATTTTTTTTGATAACTCGAAAAAACCCCAGTAGGTAGGGTGCAAAAATAAAAGCGAAAACTCTGTATGTGAATTATGAGGTAGATATTTTATGTATTTATATCAAAATTTCTAAATGTAGTTGCTGTATTTTTTTGGGACAATTAAGGTTAAATGAAAATCAGCAGGTTTTTCAGATTAGAATCACGTTGTGAAATATGCTGGTAGTCGAAAAAATAATATATAATAACGAGTACAATTCTCGTCTTGCTTCCTTATTTTCTTTGATGCGAGTATCTCGAGAATTTCATTCAATAGGGCTGAGAAAAGTGACTTCTGAAACCTTGATATATCATCAAATAATTAATCTCACTTTCAGATTCAAGTCTTCAAGCCTTAATGACCCTTCCATACCTGT
The DNA here is from genome assembly GCA_963576655.1 of Gastrophysa polygoni. Lineage (NCBI taxonomy): Eukaryota > Metazoa > Arthropoda > Insecta > Coleoptera > Chrysomelidae > Gastrophysa > Gastrophysa polygoni. The sequence goes on from OY755083.1 coordinate 31,279,569, forward strand.
TCTCCCGAGTAACTCTGAAAAAGGACAGGAAAGGCGAGAATTGGCGTCCTACTAGAAGCGAAATCCAGGAAAGTTTTTTCTTACACATTGACGTAAGTACATTATTATGCAGGTTTATGAGGCGTCCCAAAATGTTTCATACCTATATATTTTTTTAGAATTTTGACGATTTGAATGAAAGACTTGTATCAAGAAGGACTAAATTAGACAGTTTCGGAGTAACTTTTCAACCAATGGGTTGTGTGGTGGGGCAATTAGACAACCCTGATAATTTCTTCATCCTAGTGGATAATGTTAAATATAAATTGGATTCCAGTGTGAGAGCATTAGAGTTGCTGTTTAAATTGTTTCATGCACGGGATATTGCTTATCCTGTAGAAAGTGAGCATATTTGGCTTTTCATAGAAGAACTCGTCTTCAAAATGAAACCGAAAAATAAATGCCCTGCCACAGTTGCTGTTACCACTGATATTCAGTACCATTTGAAAAAAGAATAGTTTCTCTCCATTATACAGCGCATAACTGGCTCGAATATCAATATGCCTAAATGTAGTTTTTGTGATGATTCTTTTTCAACGGCCAATTATCTCATAACACACATGAGAATACATTTGAAGAGGCATGAACCATTCGTTGAACTTGCTACCTCGAATCAAGTGCGTTTAGAGAAGTTGGACAATGGAACGTCAGATTCTTTAATTCAAAATTCTGCTTTACAAGATTCAAGACAAGATTGTGCTGTAGCTATTTCTCCTAAGTCTTCACCTCTTCACGACAGAAGTAGATCTGATAATCTACAAGGGTTATTTGTTAATTTGAAAAAAAAATAGAGAGCAATAATGTTTCATTCATATGTTCCCTTTATAATGAGAATACCTTTTGCAGAAAAGATGTTGTAAAATTATGAGTGGTATATCTGATATGCTTCGAGAGCCCATCCTTATGTTGAAAGATGTCATAGTCAATCATATCTCAATATCCGAGGGAGATAAATTTGAACTTGAAAAATATTTCGTGGAATTTGAGGATTTATTCAGTGATTTTCGTAGTGAATACTTACGCTTGAAATATTTGCAGAAGTTGGGAGTGTTTGTATCTCCAAGTCAGTTTGTGATTGGACAACGCCTAGAAGGTAACAAAAATATTCCAAACCCAAAAAACTATACGATGGAATTTATCCCCTTTCAGAATGTACTTAAAATGTTTTTTTCGATGCCAAATGTGTTGCAAGATACTTTGAACTATATCAAGTCTTTAGAAACAGATACTGCTTTGTACAATATTATACAAACAACATTTTGGAAAGGTAAAACTCATTCTTATGATGAAAATGATCTAGTTCTTCCATTGTTCATCTATTATGATGATTTCGAATGTGGCAACCCCCTAGGTTCTCATGCTGGGATACACAAAATTGGTGCTATTTATTATTCTCTAGGCTGCTTACCTCCAAAATTGCAAGCTCAATTAGAAAATATTTTTCTGGCTCTTTTATTTCATGCCTCAGATCTCAAAGAGTTCGGGGAGAGAATGATATTCTCTAAATTGGTTGATGAACTCAATATTCTCAAGAGGAAGGGCATACAAGTTGACTCGCCATCTGGACCAGTTCAAATTTACTTTTGTACTATTTTATTCCTCGGTGACAATCTGGGTCTCAATACAATTTTGGGCTTTCAACAAAGTTTCGTATCAAACTCATTTTGCAGATTCTGTAAATGTCTCCGTTCAAAAACCCAAACTCAGTCATTCGAGGATAATACTTCATTGAAAAATATTGAAAATTATAAGGAAGATGTCTCAACAAACAATGCTTTCCTCACTGGTATAAAATTTTCAACCATTTTTAACAATATCGCTTCATTTCATGTAACCGAGAATTATTCCGTGGACATAGCGCACGATATATTTGAAGGAGTCGGTGTTTTTATAATGAGTGAGTTGTTACATCAGTTTATATTAATCGATAAATTTTTCAATCTAGAGACGTTGAATCATAAAATTGAATACTTCAACTTTAATATTAACCATAATAAACCACCACTAATATCTCGTGATTAGTTGAAAAATAAATCACTCAAAATGTCAGCTTCCGAAATGAAATACTTCATTTTGAATACTGGACTTTTATTAGCTCAATTAATTCCTGAAGGTAACAAACATTGGCATATGTATATACTTCTGAGAAAAATTTTACACATTGTGTTGGCCAGATGTGTAACACCAGGTATGGATTTAAAATTATGCTCGTTAATTCGCGAGTTCATTGAATTATTCATTGAGCTATTTTCAGCCTCTCTGAAACCTAAATTTCATTTTTCAACTCATTATCCTTCTATAATGAATGAAATTGGACCATTAGAACAAACTGCCACATTAAGATATGAATCGAAGCATAGACAGTTGAAATTAGCTGCAAATGTTGTTTCTTCTAGAACCAATATCACTCATACTTTAGCAATGAAACATCAACTTCAATTAGCACATAGATTCGTTAGCAATTCTGGATTCACACATTCTTTAACTTCCTCTAGCACAGAAAATTCTGCAAAATGTATTTTTGATATATTGAAAGTATTCAGTGATGTAGCATCCAACTTTGAAATTCCTGAAGTGAGAAAGAAATTAGAGTCGTTTCAAAACAACATAAATGAGGTATCTAGAGTATCTATCAAATCAAAAATATTTAGATGCAATGATATTATTATCATAGGAAATGAGGAAAAGCCCAGTTTTGGCAAAATTGTCAAAATTGTTATCAACCAGGAAAATAATATATGTTTTATTTGTGAATTAATTAGAACTTCTAAATTCAATGAACATTGTTTTTCTTTTGAAGTTGATTTGAGCAACATGATGGTTTGTGCCTTCTTTGATGAAATGCACTCTATCAATACCCATTCCATTCATTACAGGGACAACAAAAAGTTCATCACATTATTCTAGGTAATAGGGGCCACTTAAATATTTACTCATTTCAGTATTATTCATTCAAGCTGTTAAGGAATGTATTTGAATTCCTTGAGTAATACTTTTTCACCACAAAGCCAATATATATTCATTCCTTCATTTGTATTTGACATAATCTGTTGTATCAAATATTTATTTTTTGTGGATTGTTGAATATCAATGTGTTCATTTCTTGACTTGTACCTGACATGTACCTGTAGAAAGTTCCTGGGTATGTTGTAAAATAACATACCTGTATCATACATATTATATACGGGTTGTAAGAAATTCGATGCTCGCCCTTTGAATCTCGCAAATTTCAAAAATCAATCTTGATTTAATCCTTCCTTACTGACATCATTCAACGAGAGAGACCAAAGTAATTATCACTGTCTTTCTATTTTAATCTATTCCATTGATAAAAGTCTCCAAAATTAATCAAAATAACTTCCATCGTATGAAAATAACCGATTTTCGGTTTCCGTCGGATGTCTCTGGATATACGTAGTTGTAATTTTCTAGATTTGTTGACACCAGTTATTTCAGATCTAAATTCTAAAATAGTTTGTCCTCATTTAACCATCTCTGTATATCTTTGTGTATCAGTTTTCTATATCTTAATGGTGAGCATCGAATTTGTTACAGCCCATATATATAAAATTTGATTTTTGACAATCGTTCATTTGTATATGAAATACAGGGTGATTAACGTTCATTTCAAATTTTCGCCAAATATTGAAACCTACTAGTTCATACACCCCCAAATAGGGTTCGTTAAGAAGCTATAGCTCTTTGAAGTTCCTTTTGAAGTCGTCGATGGTATACAAATTATATGAGAAATGGAATGTGTCTTGTGGATCCTATACCGATGCTACAGTGTAAGTTTTCAATGTGATGATTCATAATTGGAAATTGTCGGAAAGAGAAAAATTCCTGTTCATTACTTACCAATATTTCATAAAAACTTGATCATCCAAATGCTCTTCAACGACTCTGTAACTCCTAAACGAACCCTACTTGATGTTATGGGAACTACCAGGATTTTTGGGATCTTGGGATTCACGTGTTTATATAAGTAAATCGTTTATGTTTGTTACATGAATATAAAATGTTCATTTCAGAACTTGTATAATATTTATGAGTTGTTTATTTTTTTGTAAATCGTTGAATTTTTCAATAAAACGTTCAAGTTGTACCCCATCTTTGATTCATTATCAAGTGTGCAGTATTTGTGCAGATTTATCTTTAAAAAATGCCTGTGTTTCAAACAAGAAAATGTATTTGTGTAACTTGACAATTCAACTATTGATAGTTGATGTTCAGTTTGAAATATTTCAATAAAACTCATCATAATTTACCATGATTCAGAAAAAGCACATTCAGGAGTGAGAGTGACAAGTATGGAGAAATTGAAATTTCCAGCAATTCACTACTCCCAATGGACCAGGAATGTCGTGACGTCAGATGTACATCTGAACTGTCATTCTGGGAGTGTTCACGAAGTTATGGGCAATTCCCAGATCTTGGCAAGACACATTGAAATAATAGGATTCTCATTCGAAATGTATTGAAAAAAAAAACGCGCCTGTGGGATACTCATAGAGAGCAGAACTGCTTTTAGATTTTCTTTCAGTTCCTTTCCCAAGACGGTGAAATGAAAAGTACTTCAAAGTTCTATTCAGGGCCATATGAATAATAATGAGGCTGAGATGAATACAAAAAAGTTAGGTTCATTTCATGTGCACCTGAAAGAATTCTGGAATCAATCTCTTTTCCCTGAATTGGGTATAAATAGTGCGTGCATAAAATTTCATCGAGCTCTAAGGGACTAAAGAAAAATCCTATTAGGAAAGCTGTTCCGCCTTCACTTGATGGGTGTGTTTTTTTCAATATTTTCCATGAAAAACCCTTAATATACACGGTGATTCAGAATTCGATGTAGATATTTCAAGGTCGTATTGTTGGAATCAAATCAAGACTTTTTTTTTAAATAAAGAAGTGTCCTAAAATTCACCCCCTCCGAGCTACTGCCACTGTGAGATCCGTGAAAAAAACAAATATTTGAAATTGGTATGCCAAAAAATGAAGTGGCTGTAGCTCGCGGGGGTGCATTTTAGGATACAAACATGTATGTTTTGAAAAAGTCTTATTTTGATCCCAACAATACATGCAACAAATACCTACATCGAATTTTGAATCACCCTGTATATGTTTCTCATTTATATCCGGGAGATTGACCACATTTTTTTGGACACCCTGTATATAACAAGAGTGTCGTTTTTGATGTCCAAATTTTTCTACAGTGAACATAAAATCTACTTCCTCAAATACACACGACCGTGCTGTAGCTGTTTGAAAATCTATTTATGACAATATGAAATTCCACCTGGAATAATAAAAAACCTTATAGTAGCTATTAGGGTATCTATCAGTGATGACAAAAATATTGACCTTTTACTATACAGAAAACCTTACTATAAGTGTTTGCCCATCTATTTATAGCAACAAAGGTAATTTCCTGGTATTAGTAAACATTCAAAGAAGAACTGTGTGTTGTAAATCAGTCGACCTATTTGATTCAAATAAGTTGGCAAGTGGGGGTAGGTAATACAACCTATTACTGATAGCTATATTTCGTTATTGTGCGAGCAGGTACTGAATAATGCAACTTTCTATTCAGGGCAAATAAAGCTCTTTCAGCAAGATGATTTTTCTTGTGTTAGCAAATGAACTGCTTTGGCGCCTATTTCATGTTGATATTCTGCTGTGATAATGCAATTTCTATTTACTACTAATAGAAATTTCTTTCAGTGTAGGGATGAGCTTATCAATAATGGTTCACGATATATGCAAGAGGAATCTTACCGACGAAGATGATCAAGAATTAACGAAAATGGAATTGATATCTACTTTAGCAGGAGAACACTCAAGAGATGTTAACTGAAGCTGCGAGAAGGACTGAGAACACAATTTCTCAATGAGAGAACAGCAGTTATGGAATGCCATATAGTCATCTACATAGGATATGGGATATAAGTATACAGATAGGAACATAGTATGATTCATAATCATACGAAACCTAGTATGATACAGAACTATGAATGATCATAATATTTCATTACTGGGCATCAAAAATTCGATTCGACCCTATTTAGAAGTTCTTGTTGACATTTAATGTGCATTTATCGTATTGGTGACTATACTTGAGGAAACTTTCCAAAATGATACACCCATCAGGATGAATTGAGGAAAAACACTAGTGGCTATATATATAACATCATGCTTCTGGTTGGTACGAAACTGGCTGTCTTAGTTGTGGACCAATTGAAAAAATGTTCCCTCTCCATTCGCAGTATTGCAAGTATACAGCTCAAATAACCATCATCATTTCGATTTCAGTCATGATCATAACAATGATAAATAGTTTCGGTTTTTTGACAATGATATTTTGACACAATGAAAATTCAGGTCATCAAACACCTTAAACTAACGCTCAATCTTTGATATCACCCCATATTCAATATCGATTAGGCTCAGTGGAATGGTTCACTGGACACGCTTGAGAATTTAATATGGCCGTCGGTAATTCCCATGAGATCCTGAACAGATACCCTCTGGGCAAACACAAACAGCGAAGAAACAATAATCAGCGGAGTGAAACTTCCATTCAACATCATTGGTATTTATGGGAGTTGAATTTTGGTCTTGAAATTCCCATTGTATGATATATTATTGATTCGATGCCGCTTTTACACGGAAGGTTTTCAGATGAATTATTTAGAATTTCCGATTTCCGATTCATGATTCATGGGATTCCACGGTGTGGGAATTGAGACATGAACAAGTTTTTGATATATATTCGATCGTTTCAAAATCTCCCAGGCAGGTACAAATCGTTGGCATGTATGTAAGGGAATGAATGAAATGAATAACTGTTTCAACTACAGAATTTTGGTTGCCCCAACATATTGATTTACTGTTGAATGGACAATTCGAATCCAAACCATACAGTTTGTTATAATATGAGTTGATATAAGGAGGGCTTCCTCTGCTAGTGAACGTCTGTTCCATAGCATAGTAAAACTATGTAAAATGTCGCCACCCATAAACACTATGTGGAAAGTTTACATGTATGTCCAATCTAGATCGAATGAATATGTAATGATGTAATTGAGAATAACAACTAAATACTTACTCATCGAGTATTCACAAGATTCTCAATAAGCCTAATCATATCATCAGATGGAATGGAGACAATAATACACTACGACCAGACATGTTCTCAACATACAGTGAGCACGTGCAGGTGTGAATAAATTCAGTGAAATATCTTTCAAGCAATAAAAAAACCGTTCGGACAACGTTAATTTCAAATTGCGTGAATTTCCTCTTGTGCGTTATGTGACGTCATCGCTGTCATAGATATGACGCCACATTACATTTCTTCCAAGGCCAACTTTTGAAGGTGCTGTTGAAACAGAACGATGAAAGTTCCAATGAGAACAAAAATAATTTATTTTCCATTGGTAAGATATTTCAATTATTTCTTCATTAATTTGGAGTTCTGCAACAGAACATAACACCCACAGTTTTGACTTTCATCCAAATGAACAAGATTTTGATTCGCCATTACCTTGATACTGTTTTCCGAACAAGAGGATTGGCAGGCGGGGGGCAATTGAGTGGCCAGCAAGTTCTCTAGACTCAAGTGCACTCGAGTATTCCTTGTGGTGGGGCTATATGAAATCAAAAGTTCAGGTAAATCGTCCTGATAGAAGTGAAGATCTGAGAAGAGAATCACGGAGGAAATTATACGATCACTCATTCATTGTGTGCAAGTGAGAACAGAAAATAAATCACTCATGAAAATAGTTGAAATCATTTGTTTTTTTTTCAATATAACCCATTGAAAATGTTATCGTTCTGTATGTAGAAAAATGGGTCCTTCTCAATGGCAAAAACTTGGTCTGACCATCTAGAAAAAATGAGGTTGACGTCATATCTACGACACCGGTGACGCGACGACTTCACATGGCGCATTCACGTGTCAAACTTTGCGCAGTAATTTTTTTTTCTGATTGCTTCATAAATATTTCACTGAATTCATGCCAACCTGAGCGTGCTCACTCAGTCCAATAGGACTGAAATTTCAAAACTAACCTTATAGACAAATTCATTCCAATAATCCAATCCAACACATATGAAATATTCAGAAGATATTTCCTGGCCGCAAGTGAAATGTGACAATATACAGGGTGACGATGCGGGTGCGACACACTTTGACCGTTTTGGTGAAAAATAACAAAACAAATACCGATGTACGTTCCTTCGATATCGTCCAGGCACATCACTCTCTTCATTCGACTAAAACTAATTCAATAAATTTTTCACCTAATCATACAGCAGCAGATAGTTCGATAAAGATTTCAGGACTGGACTTGATATTTGAAAATAACTTCAAAACAATTATTATTTCTGAAAAAGATTTGTCTGGATCCCATTATCTCTCAACGAAGATTCTCAAAATTTTCTTCCTTCAATTCCCATACATTTTTTGCAGGGAACATAGGAGGCCATGAATGAGGGCCGACTCGACCTATTCGGCGGTTAGAGAAATGGGTGTCTAGGTATTCTCTTACTTGTATTGAGGAATGTGGAGGTACGATGGTATGACCAATTTGAGGAACTCCCACATATGGGCACACGAAAAAAATTCACAGCACAAGTTCTCCCTGAATGAATGGTCTCATTCTTTCGAGGCACGACTGACAGGGGACTTTTATCTGAATTTTCTTGAGAACGTTCTGCCTAACTTGTTAACGGCGCAAATTATTCGAAATTAGTCGAAAAGCCATAAGAGATCTCTCGAAGAGATATATATACGTTCGTCCGAAGTGTTCAACTATTGAGAAAATGCATCCAACCAGGAGGAAGGATGTCGTTTAGTGGAGGAAACTGTGATGGTGAATTTATGCGCGACATACCCTAGTCATGATTTGAGACTTGACTCAAGATTCCCATAGAAATTTGTGATAGGTGTTCAAACACGACTTAACTTAATAATGTACCTTCATGAATATTGTGAATTGCAATCATTCCTAATTACAGATTCCTGAAAGTGCTCATCAGTGATATACAGTGTGGAACAGCCAAATGGAATGAATTCGATAAGGAATAAATGAGAGCGTTTTGGAAAAAACGCTTGGACACGTCGATTTGTATTTTCAGATGCGCATTTTTCTGGAAAAAAATTAATAAATACATGGGGCGTGTCATGTGACAGTGGCCAATACCAATTTTCTTATTCCGAAAACAACCTCCTGTATATTAGTAGTTTTTCGGATTCTTCAGGAAATTCTAGACATAATTCATGTACAATGTCCCATACCTATCTTCAACTGTTTCGGAAATATCAAGTTATATCAAAAAATTATATAAAAAAAAAAAAAACAAAAAAACATCGAGAGATGTTGAAAATGATCGCCACGAACGTCTTGGCAACATGCTAATCTGGTAGAAGAATGTCTTCTAACGTTACTCAACATCACAGGCGTGACTGATCTAATCGCAAGCGTGATTCGCCTTTTTTTTAAGTCATCTAAGTTGTTTGGTAGTTTGATATACAATACTTTTGACATATCTCCACAAGAAGAAGTCTAATGGCGTCAGATCAGGAGATCGTGCTGGCCATTCTATCGATCCGCGCCTCCCTATCCACCAATTTGGGAAATTTTGGTTCAGGTACTGTCGGACATCGATTTGGTGATGGGGCGGTGCTCCATCTTGCTGAAACCATAGTTTGTTGGCATTGGGTTTGCTGGATCAGGATATAACTTTGTGAAAGTTGGCACGAAATCATTTCGGAGCAGTTCTAAATATTTATCTCCATTCAAGTTGCCATCAATGAGAACGGGACCTACGAAATGATTTCCAACAATTCCTGTCCAAACATTATTTTTTTCAGGATGTTGCGTATGTTCCTCTCTCATCCAGTGAGGATTCTCATCAGACCACTAGCAATTCTGATGATCAACATGACCGTTGAGTGTAAATGTGCTCTCATCAGAAAACAAAACATCTTCTAATTGGATCATATTCTCATCCAACATTTCCATCATTTGTTCACAAAAATAAAACAATTAGAACGTGCTATCAAGAAACGCAAGTCGATGTATCTCCAAATACGATCACGGGACTTAGCAATAGCGGAAATGAATCAAAGAAAAAAGAATCATTCTTATTTCGAACTATTATGGTCGATGGCAATGGTCATTGTTCAATATTGTTTATTTTTATATTGAATTTCTTGCTCTTTATACCAGGTACATAGATTTGTATTCAATCTAGTCATTTCAAGCTAGCTTTGTTGTTGCTATGTAAAATAATATAAAAAAACATAAAAAATAATTTGTCACTTGAAAGTCACGTTATTGAACTTGATTCTTTTCACAAAGAATAGTCGATCCACTGTGGTGCTTCGTAACAGTAGCAGACCATTCAGAATTTGACCGCACGTCTTCTAGATGAAGAGGCAAACTTAACCATAAGTGAAGAATCGGAGGTCGCGTTAACTGCTTCATCGAATAACAATCAAAAGTACAAAAAGAAGAACAGACCCAAGTTCTGTTATAACTCTCGCGAAAAGGGTCACCTTGGAAAAGATTGCAAAGATTGCTTTCAATGTAGAAAGTAATGAAAGTTGCAATATCTCTGAAGTTTATTGGATCTTAGATAGTTGAGCTTCAGCGCATATGACTTTCCATAGAGAATATTTCACTACTTTCGAAAAAAATCATGATGGTAATTCGGTATTTCTTGGGAATATTCACAACTTGATTGTACGAGGCAAAGGAACAATCAAAATTCAAAAATTTATTAACGGAAAATGGTCAAATGCTTCAATCCAAAACGTTTTGTATATTCCTGAACTCAGAAAAAATCTGTTCTCCGAAGAAGTTCTCACCAGCAAAGGAATGAAAATCTTTGAGGAGGATGAAGAAGCAAACATTTTCGAGGAAAATGAATTAGTTGCTTGCGCCATCAAGCAGTCGAATAACATCTACCGTATGCTTTTCCGTACCATTACAAATCAAGTGAATGCTGCTGCAGAAAATTATCTCCAACTATGGCATCAACGTTTAGGACATGTGAATATGAAATACCTCCAAGATACCAGTTTAAAAGGACTAGTGGGTGATATTCAGATGACCAAATCCGAAAATTCCATCTGTGCAGACTGTGCTCACGGTAAACAAAATAGACTACCCTTCAAGAGAAGCGATTCCAACCAACACATACTACCTGGAGAGCTAATATTCAGTGACGTTTGCGGACCAATGGCTGTACCTTCGGTCAGAGGTGCAAGATATTTTGTACTCTTCAAAAATAGTTGCTCAGGATATTGTATATTTGTTGTATATTTTATCAAGCACAAGTCGGATGCATCAGAATGTTTCAAGATATTTTGCAATCTCGCAAAGAATAGGTTCGGATTTTCAGTGAAATCTCTTCATGTCGACAATGTAACAGAATATTGCAATGCAGACTTCAAAAGAGTATCTCCATGTACAAGGAATTGACATGGAAAGAACGGCAACATATACTCCAGAACAGAATGGGAGAATTGAACGAGACAACAGAACGATCGTTGAGAGTGCACGTTCAATGCTATGTGGAGGAGACGTCCCAAAATATCTATGGGCTGAAGCAGTGAACTCAGCAGTTTACGTCTCAAACAGAACTCCAACATCGCAAACTCCGAATTCAACACTTTTTGACACATGGACAGGAAAGAAACCAACACTAAGTCATACAAGAATCTCTGGAAGTGAAGCTCATGTTCATATTTCAAAAGAAAAAATAACGAAGTTACAAGCTGAAAGTATGTAATTGATAATGGTTGGTTATGATGAAAAATCATGTAATTACAGACTCTTTGATCCAGTTACAAAGAAGATAACTGTTTCCAGATACGTCATATTCAATGAAAGAGTCATAGGATTCGCAGATAATGGTTGTGATAAATTGGTCCCTGTATATTTTGAAACTGACGATATAACGAAAACTCCAAGCGGAGTGTTCGAACCTGAAAATAAACCCGAAATATGTCATAATCAAATGCCAGATGAACGTCAAAGAAGACATATTCGGATACCGGAAAGATTAAATGATCATGAACTGAATATGTCGGAATTATGTACTCCACAATCATTCCAAGAAGCCATCAATAGCGAAGAACTCAGTGCATTGACTAGAAATAATACATGAGAGCTAACAACTTTACCACCAGGAAAGAAAACCATCGAATCAAAATGGGTATTCAAGATAAAGTTGAATACCGACGGCAGTATATCTCGTTATGAAGCAAGACTTTGTGCTGCACAGAAGGAAGGTGAAGATTATAATGAGATCTTTTCTCCTACAACCAGATATGATTCTATACGTGTACTACTAGCTATTTCAGTATTGAGAGGATTCAAATTGAAACAATTTGATGTAAAGACTGCGTTTCTCCATGGTGACTCGGAGGAAGAGATTTATATGCAAGTCCCAGAAGGTGTCAGCGATTCAGAAAATCGAGTTTGCAGATTGAGAAAGTCACTATACGGTCTCAAGCAATCTCCACGTTGCTGGAATAACAAATTCAACAAATTTCTCAAAAATTCTGGTTTTCAACAAAGTCAAGTGTGTCTACAGGGACAATGTTGATGATACGAAAGTTTTGTTGGTCATTTTAGTGGATGATGGGCTTATTATATCCGAAAGTGAATCTGAAATTGCCATTGTTCTGAATTATTTAACTGAATCCTTCGAAATGAATTCCGGTGAACTTGATGTATACGTGGGTATGGAGATCGTCCGAAGTATAGAAGATGGATCAATATTCATTCACCAGTCCAGGTACATTGAGAAGATATTGGAGAAGTTCAAAATGGACACAGCAAATCCTGTCAAAATACCTGCCGATTGTCATACGATATCCACAGATCAGTCAACCTCGAATATATCAGGAAAAATACCTCCGAACAACAAACCCACTAGAAGGATCACAAAACAAATATTCTGATGCTAACATGAATTCCCAGAATTATCATAATATTAGTACCCAATCGTCGCCAGTGTTGTCATATCCAATCATCAAAAAGTGATGAATAGTCCATAATATTTAAATTCCTTTATAAATTCATGTAGTTCAATGCACAAATATTATAATCAATTTGGGTCATGACGATTATGAATCAGTTCTGATTAATAGAAGATTGCTACATTATTCTGAGACTTAGCAATTTTACTTTCTTGGGGGCTCGAGGACCAGCATGGGTATCGTGAATACTTTTTGCTCAACGTTGCAACACCGCAATTTGATATTGACAGTCGACGGCGATTATTGCTTTGTTTGGTATCTGGCATTATTTACGTTTGGATTTATCGATATTATTCAACTTGTGTTCAGTTTTGTGTACTCAGAATTCATCAGAAACTCAGTTTAATTCCAGTTTTGGTGATTTGATATAATGGTGAGACGTTGTGAGGTGTGTTGAAGACAATTTGAACCGGCGATCAAAACACGTCATTTCATAGGTGAGTTACCATTGTCGTATCATTCGAGATTTTCAAGCATTTTCCCAAATGGAATGGATAAAAATGAATTTGAATTAAATTGATTAGAATAAATTGATTATACCCATAGGTCAGCTGAGACAGTGTCTTGTGGTGAAATATGTAGCACTGATAAATGCTCCCTTATTTGTGGTCAAAATATGCAAAGCTGCTGAAAAATCACTGAGAATAATGAACTCAATTAATATTTTTGATAAAAAATATAAGGATATTTCTATACTTCTCCAACACACAACAATGAGAAATTTACTGTTTTTGGAACTAGTCAAACTAATTTGAAGAAATATTTCACTGTAAGACCCATCATGAGGCGAATAAATTGAAAGATTCAACGGAAGTTAGAGTAAGAAGTAAGTTAACAAAAACAATCCTATTCAAAAATCAATAAATTATTTGTGTGATTATCCATGGTTGTTTTTCATTTCAGTCCTGTTTTAAATATGAAACACTGCTATTTGTTACATCTTCACATGAGTCATGATTTTATTGTTGATATAACATTTCGTCATAATACTTTTCAACATCACATATTCATTATCGATTTTCATCTATCTACATGAAATGAAATAATCAGACATCAATTTTTGCGTCAAAATATATCAATTCTGCTCAAGATGAAACCTCCTTCATTTTTGACGATATCGTGAAATGATATAAACAAGTTTCATCTTCAGATTTGAAAATTACCTTCAAATATGCAATCATATCTATTTGCCTTGGAAACGAGTTTTTCACTTTTTTGAAAATTATTTCCACTAGTAGGTACTGAACTTTGAAATCGTAAATATACTTACATGCACTGTCTCTGATCGCCAAAGATATAAATGTTCATCATTGAAATTGAACGTTATTTATGATAAAGAATAAGTAGACAACTGTATACTGAATAGTAAGTATATTGTTTCATATGGCGTTGAGAATTGAACTTTTCTTGTGACGTGGTCATAATAAGTCTATTGATCACAAGCAAGTTACAAAAATTACTACAGGATTGTATGTATTCGAATTTTTCGTAACAATGTGAAGGAAGTATAAGGATGTTCATTTTCCCACCAAGAAATGCTGAAAAGTACCACTGAAATTGTTACGGATTTTCAATTTGGTTTCATCATGAATTAATAATAAATTCGACCCTCTCTGACAACACGGCCCTGGTGCTGGGAGAATCAGCTCCTGCTATCCTTGTTTAGACAAAGATAGATACTATAGATGTTGCTTCCAAACAAACTGTACTGCCAGGGGTGTGGATTACTTATCTAGTTTGTTCAATGATCGAAGAACAATACCATATAGACAAGCAGTTGGATCTTCAATTTTTGCCGCAATTGTATGTAGACCTGACATATCATACTCAGTGGGGGTTGTGAGCCGATACTTAGCAAATCCAACAAATGCTCACTGGAATGGCGTTAAACGAATATTCAAGTATTTACTGCATACAATTGACTATGGAATAAGATACTACAAAAACGAAGATGCCTTGAATTTAACTGGATATTCTGATTCTGATTTTGCCGGTGACATATATACTAGATGTTCAACAAATGGCTATATGTTCAAGATTTGTAGCGGACCAGTAACTTGGGCAAGTCAAAGACAACATAGTGTATGTTTATCTACCACCGAAGCTGAATATGTTGCCGCTTCGAATGCGACGAAGGAAGCCATTTGGTTGCGTAGGTTATTAGAAGATATTGGAGAAGACATCGAGAAGCCAACGATTCTATATATAGATGATCAGAGTGCTATAAAGTTGATTCGCAATCCAGAATTCCACAAACTTACTAAACATATCGACATACGTTTTCATTTTATTCGAGAAAAATCCAAGAATGGTGAGATTTCACCAACCCATATACCAAGTAGAGAACAAGAAGCTGATATATTAACGAAGCAATTACCAGCAAGTGTCTTTGAGGAACTGCGAAAATTGATAGGCATACGTTCAAGATTATAGATGATCTACATATGCTCCTACAGTGAGCACTCAATTAGTGGGAGTGTTGATTTTTATATTGAATTTCTTGCTCTTCATACCCGATATATAGATTCGTATTCAATCTAGTCATTTCAAGCTAGCTTTGTTGTTGTTTTGTAAAATAATATAAAAGTTAATAAAAAATAATTTGTCACTTGAAAGTCACGTTATTGTACTTTATTCTTTCTACAAAGGATATCGATCCACTGTGGTGCCTCGTAACAAATATTCATGATTATGCGACTGCTTGTCACTGAAAATTGTATATGCAAGTTGGATTCTCCATGTTTTCTTCACTGTCTCTAAGAATTTTTGGTCTCTTGCTGTTTTGAAATCTCCTAAATTTTGAAGGCAATTGACTAGAACCGATCAGCGTGACGCACGAGTGTTCGGCAGAAGTGGGTTGGCTTCGGGGTTACTTCGAACGGTATAATCGTGAAATATCCATGCAGCGGTTGGGTTGGCGTTGGCCCGAAAAACATGGCAAAAATATGGCAAGAAGAAGTGAGGAAATGATGACATACCATTTTTAGTGTGAGTGACATTCAAGAATTTCACTTCTCGCGAGATACCTTGGAGGGTAGTGCTGTTCAGGTTATTCAGTCTCTCGAATTTTCGGCAAGCAATTAGATAGATAGATTGTTTATTGTATCTGAGAAAATATATATCATCACAAGAGGTTTGATTCCATTGTAATGAGCTATGAATAGTTGTATACTCATTGGCAACAGGTTCAATTCGGTCTCTTCTAAAGTAATAACAACAATAATAATAATAATAACTGCTACATAGAATGAATTACTCGTCTACTCATTCAGAACAAAGGAGCGCAGTTTGAGCATATTGATTAGGACGTTGACAAAGCTGGATAATTGAGTAAAGTTGCCAGAATCGAGTGAGATAGTTGAATTATCGGAAGAATTGACAGCTGAGAAACGTTTATTATTTCTGATACCAGTGTAAATAGGACACTCAAAGAGGACATGTGTGAGTGATTCATTCACGCACAGATTGCAGAGTGAGCAAATTTCTGTAGGATCTGTTACAGGATCGAATAATTCATTAGTTATGTACTACATATCAGTTTCCCTTGAAATATCTGGAAAAGAATGATTGTTATGAAGATGATTCAGACAAAAACTTGAGATCGTTATATGTACTTCATTCACTAAACATCTCATACAGCTCCTCCCTTTCTACTATCTCAAATCAGGCATAACAACAAGATGCTTTTGTGTCTTACGTTCAAAGTTTTCTGTGCCAAATTTGGTCGAGCAGAGCCTTTCTGAAAATAAAAACAAATAGCCATAAAGAGATCCTACCTAAGATATCTTGTATCATTACCTTTATTATTTTGCAGACAATTTCAACGAAGTCGAGCTCTTGTTTACATTCAATTCTGATTTGGTTGCTATCCAACCTGAATTATTGCCTCATATTTGGAACTTCTGTCAGTTTTATGGGATTATCCAGGGTACCCCGAATGAATCTGAGGAATTTACTATAGTTAAATACCTGAGGAATTCAGGAAAATGATGTTCAAAACATAACCTGTTCTTGTCCATTGTCATCAACTTTCATTTGACAAATGGCCATCATCAATGTCATCTTCTGATGTTTGGCAGCTATCGTTTCTGGTTGTTATCAGGGCAATCACTTCTGGTGGTTATAAAAAAAAAGAAACACAAAAAAGATCTTTTCTTGAGTATCCATGTGGATCTAGAGAAGGACTTCGTGATTTAACGGAATATAATATTCATTCTTGGAAATTGGAAGATAGTTAGCAATTGAGTTTTTCAATTGCTCACTGCAGTGGATAAAATCTTGTACTAATTTTCCAAGTTTGATCTTCACCACTAACCACTACGAGGCCACCCAACATCTTCAGGCCTCTTCTTCTTCGGTTACCACCTGGTAGTTGTGTTACCAAGTACTACCTACCCTGTACATTATTCTGGAGGAAACACCGAGGACCTATTATTGCATTTGGGAATATCGAATCCCGGACGAGGCTGAACTACACCTGCTCGCGGTGGCTGTATGGTAGCCAACCAACCAGATGAGCATACCTATTTCAGTACTACCTACCTAGCTCGGAAGAGGCCGTTGTATCGAGGGGTTGTCCGCAGGGGGGGGTACTATCTCCTCTTCTGTGGTGCCTCGTCGTGGATGACCTCCTATTAGAGATACAGACCATGGGCTACTTACCCAGGTCTATGCAGATGACATCGTCATCCTGATAGACGGCCGAGTATCAATTCCTAGTCGGATACTGGCACAACGGGCCCTGGATGAGGTGGACCGCTAGTGTCACAGCACGGGACTAAGTGCTAACCCTGATAAGGTGGAAATTGTACTTTTCACCAGGAAACGCAAGGTAGAGGATCTCCCCGATATACGTTTATCGGGAAAAATCTTGCAGTATAAAGGCTCCACCAAATATTGCCACGTACTTTCCTCTAATATACAAAACGAGTGCCCTTAAGCACGAGCAAGAAGATTGCTCGGTACTCAGTCGGGTATAGCGTGACTTCACAAAAAAATGAATATTTAGGGCGCCACCAACTTATGGCGGGCGAGTTTAAGTCGGAAAACTCCCTTGATCTTGATAAGGCCCCGTCCTCTACACCGTTAAGAAAAAACCAAGTTTTATTTTCGTTTCAACCACTCAAGAAAACAGATGGTAATTTTCCCCGAAATTTATATAATTTTATTCAAATCGTCATCATCATGAAGACAAACAAGGGTCAGTTGATATCATCGAATGTACTTATCATCGTCATGCAGATATTATGAATCCATGAACAAGTGTACTGAATAAAATACCCCCCTGTGTGTACACGCAGAGTTCACAATTATAACCGTCTTGGTATAACACTGAACTAAATTATAACTAAAGTACGTATTGGAGTGGCGAAATAATAGATCTCATTCAAATTATAGATAATGACGATAATGGTATGATACTGATGGTAACAATGATATAAAGCAGAACCTGGTATAATAATATATGAGATAGGTGGGATGAATAATCGATACTAAAACATGCAGCTTATCTGTAGGTGGTGATGATGCGACAGTATCACTCCGGGTCCTCTAATATGTCCTCCAACGTCCTAAAGATTACATAACAGCAGCGACAGCAAGCACTTCAAGCGACCAATTTCAGCTCATCAGCGTAGCCAGTATAGTGATGACGTGAATGACGAGTGATGATGCAATCAATCGTGATGATGAAATGAACCTGGATGATGTAATGACTCAAGCGGCGAACAAGGATGATGCACCATATACACCAACAGTAACAAAGACCCTAAAAGCATTATGCAATGAATATTGGGGTAACTCACCAGAAAGCGGCACATTTTACCTCATACGATGTTCGAGGGAAACTATATGT
The DNA here is from genome assembly GCA_963576655.1 of Gastrophysa polygoni. Classification (NCBI taxonomy): domain Eukaryota; kingdom Metazoa; phylum Arthropoda; class Insecta; order Coleoptera; family Chrysomelidae; genus Gastrophysa; species Gastrophysa polygoni. The sequence goes on from OY755083.1 coordinate 31,298,516, forward strand.
GGTATGTTGGAGCACAGGGTTAGGCACGAACCATGTGCCGGTAACCAAACGAATCCTTCCGTAGAAGAGCAATTAGCAATTTTCTCAATATCACCAACGTGAAAAACGATAAGAAATGCTATATCGCAAATGAAAATAAGGCCGAAATATCCCAAAATGTTGGATGAATGCAAAATTCATAAAACACAACGGCACTTATTCATGGCTGAGCGACATCTTGTCCCCAAAAATCAGCCTCCTCCTTGAGAACCACATGACTGATATTTCCGAGTTTATTGGACCTGACTCGACGAAGTCTGATCACACCTTGGTAATAATATACGAATCAGCGACTTAATTTCTTCGATTTAATTTCTTCCTCTATCGATTAATAAATGAATATAAAACTAGCAATGTACTAATACGTAATTCTTTAACAACTACCTAATAAGTACGGGTAACGATCTCCACCAATCAATACTGACACCCATACCAGAACCAATTGAACGACGAAATGAATAAACACCGTTACAATATCTAGGAGTCATTATTGACTCCAAGCTTAATTGGAACGAGCACATCGAGAGGAAGGTCCAGAAGGCAACTGCGGCATTCTGGGCGTGCAGGAGGACGTTTGGGGAACGTGGGGGCTCAAGCCCAGCATCCTTCATTGGATGTATACAGCCCTCATACGGCCAATGATAACTTACGGGGCCATCGTATGGTGGCCGGGAACATTGACAGGCAAGTCGAGGATTCAGCTCGATAGAATCCAACGACTGGCCAGAATCTCGATAACAGGAGCAATGAGGACGGCGCCGTCAAGGGCACTGGAGACTCTGATAGGACTGCCACCTCTGAATCTATGTGTAGAGCATGAGGCGATGAAGGCCGCCGCTCGCTTGCAAAGTTCCAACCAGTGGAGGAGCAAGGGAACGTACGGCCATTCTCGCCTCTGGAATCAAATGACTGATGATTGCCCCTCACTCAGCATGAAAGGGGACAATATAACACCTATTATTCGATTCAGGAAAATGCCCCAGGTCAAAATTCCAACAAGGAGGGACTGGGAGCAGAATAAGCACTGCATGGTACCCACCAAGGGTATCACCTGGTATACAGATGGCTCTAGGATGGAAGAAAGCGCAGGTGCTGGGGTCTATGGGCAATCCCCAAGGGCAGAACATTACTTCACCCTTGGGAAATATGCCACGATCTTTCAGGCGGAAGTATTCGCAATACTCGCATGTGTTCAAGAAAACATAGAAAGGGGTTATCATGGCCGGCAAATTACTATATGCACTGACAGCCAGGCAGCAATCAAGGCACTGATTTCGTACAGAGTGACCTCCTCCCTGGTGTCAGAATGCATAGACAGCCTACAAAGGCTGTCAGCGACGAATGAAGTCTGTCTCCTGTGGGTCCCTGGTCACTCAGGGGTACCTGGTAATGAAATGGCCGACAGTCTGGCCAGGAAGGGTGCGGAGGGCTCAGTGATTGGCCCATAGCCAATACTGGTGGTCACTCGATCCTGGAGCAATTCTAGAATGGCGGGAATCCTGATGAAGAGATTTCAGAATAGCTGGGCGGAGGCTCCAGGAATGAGGCAGTTCAGACTCCACATAGGAAATCCGTCACGAAGACAAATGCACTCCTGGATTTGAACAGGAGAGAGCTGAAATTGGTCGTGGGGCTCCTGACAGGGCACTGCCCCTTGAACAAACACCTCAACACGATCGGAATTGTAGGAGATCCTGGATGTAGATGGTGCATTGAGGACGAAGAGACTTCTACTCACATCCTCACTGAATGCCTGGCGGTGGTAGCAGCAAGGGAAATACATCCTGAACCCAGAGGATGTGAAAAAGATTGGGCCAAGGAAAACGGTATCTTTCGCCCGCGAAATTGGCCTTCTCCATGGCTGACTTACGATCCCAGGAGTTGTGGGTGCACACCGGGCCCGAAGAGGTGGCCTAAGTGCGTTAGGTCTCAGACCGCCCACTTTCTTACATTACATTACATTACTACCTACTTTTTTTTGGTGACTAATAATCTGAATACTGGACACTGATTTCTATTATGGGGGTACTTAGCTCCATACTCTGACTAAGTTTATAACTACTTTATGTGATCTGTTACTACTTTCACTGTTAATATTCTTCAGACTCATACTTGCCCCAGAAACCACTATTGGTGAGTGAGGACTTGGTCTCTGTAGTCAAATTATATTCACAAAGGTATGTTGTATGACATCTCCTACAAATCCTTGTGAACTCTAAGTATACATACTGAAGGGGCATTGAGAATACTTACTGTCGGAAGAGTGGAATATTTTGATAACTGAGTCGTAGGAGTACCGTTGTTCAGTGTAATTGAGGAATTCAGAGATAAAAATCATTATTACAAGTTCCCAATAGGTAGTCATTCCTGTTATATAACCAATTCACAATTTGACAGCTGGTAGTGAAGTCAGGTTAGCTCGACCCATAACTGAGACCGTCCACAATTCGTCTTCTTCTGTTTCTCCGTATATAACCATCTGTCTTCATTTCTTCTTCTTCTCTTTTCACCGTGCCAATAAACACTTTGTCAACTGCTGCACTTCTCTTCTTCACTTTAAGGTACCACTTATCACCACCCACACCTTCTTCACTGTGCCAGGGCCTAATAATTGAAAATAGTCCGCCTATTCATTCTTTGGGAATAGATTAGGTGGCAGATTTATGAAATAAGTTATACCTCGATAGGTTATTTCGATTCAGTTCTTACTACATAGGCGAATTTGAGCAATCATTCTCGAGATGTAAATAGGAGCTAATTTCCATAAGTAACTTCTGCTCTGGTCGGATGTAGATAAACTTTGATATAAACGGGGATATAATGAGCTCGATAATTTCTCCAAGTCAACACTCAAAAGTTTGTTCTTGTAACTATCCAGAATTTGGTACAATAGATTCTTTGAATTGCTACGGAGATAATTTGTCCATAGGTTACCACAGCCCGCAAAATCAAAGTATTCTTTTGTTTGAATAAAAAGTTATATTTTATATTATCATGATGTAGTTGTGTTAGTCGCAGGAAGCATCGTTTCGATAAATGTACCTTATCTGTAGCTTTAAGCTTGTTCAGCCAGAGCAGGGCAGATTTGAATATAAGAAAACTCAGTTTAACTGAGCCAGTTTCCAGTCTGGATATGTAGTTTGGAGTACATTTCGGTGAGCACAGCAATCTTTTGAAGAAACTGACCTGCACACGTTCTAATATGTCCCCATAGCGTAAACCCCAAATACCAATACCGTATGAGAGTGACGTAATTATAATTGAGCTGTAAAGCTCTTTTCTAGCATCCCATGAATTAACTTTTGATCTACTCATCAGGTACATAACGGCTCCTGTCGCTTGATTGGCTTTAATGACCGTGTTTATTGCTATTTCCAGATAGATAGATAGATAGATCATTCATTGTCTGATTTACTATTGTACAATAGATTAGACATTGTCAGAGGTAAGCAAAGGATAATATACATATACAGGACGAATATCATCTACATAACATTTTCAGACATATAAACAGGATGCATAATAATGATGTCAAGTCAGAATACAAGTGCAGGACAAGAAATAGTTATTCACATAATTTTCCAGACATTCACAACTAACAAACCATTTATATTCACAGAATACGTAATAATAAGAGGTAATAAAATAACATTTGGAAATTGCTAGAAGGGTGCTTTTTCTAAGTGTTAGCAAGGAAACATTCAAACTCTTTCAGATTAAAGAAACACTCATCATGACGGATATTTTTCAACCTCCTCTTGAATATACCATACGGTTCGCTATCGTTGACGATAGCCGGAAGTTTATTATAATATTGAATGCCAGCATTATTGAGAGCTTTTCCCCGAAACGGATGATTCATTTTACCTATGAAAAAATTATTTTCATGCCTTGTATCGTAATCATGGATGCCACTATTTTTGGTTAGTTTACCTTTATTGATATATATATACAGGGTGAGTCAAAAATGTGTACCGAGCTTTCTGGGGGTGATAGACCATTATAAAATAAGTGTAGTTTGATGATTAAACTCATGGCCCAAAATGCATATTGAGGCATATATCTCCTTCCAAAGTTGATAAAATTATAATAATTTCTCCGCATAACTTCTGAACGATGAAAGCCACCCGATTGAAATTTTGTGCATGAATGTATGTTGTCAAAATACATTTTTTCGTCACACTTTCACATTTCTGATATTGTTATAAAGGGTGTTTTCAGAGGGTGAGTCATAATTTTTTGTAGAAAACTTTTTTCCCTGTATTATTTTCGGTGAAAAAACAGGAGCATTCGATGGAGCGAAGCAAATTACATGAAAAGGGTACTCTTATTCAAATACAAAAAATTGAGCTGTTCGTGAGATATTTGAGTTTTTGTTGTTACATGATATCAGCAGATTGATTTTATTCATCGCGAGATTCATCGGTAACAATATTTTAGCAGGCCATGATGAATAATTTTGTTCTCAATTTTGACGTTCATGTCATCAACATTCGAGTCAACATTTTTGTAGTCGATTTGTTCGTGTGGTTTTTCTGTGTCATTTATCACTGCGATTATCAACTGAGATTTTGAGAAATATGGCAGGTTATTCGTTCTCTGAACAAACTGATATGCTTCTGATGCTTGGCGAGTGCTTCGGAAATACCACACGAACAAATCGACTACAACAATGTTGACTCGAATGTTGATGACATAAACGTCAAAATCGAGAACAAAATTATTCATCATGGCCTGCTAAAATATTGTTACCGATGAATCTCGTGATGAATAAGATCAATCTGCTAATATCATGTAACTACAAAAACTCAAATATCTCACGAACGGCTCAATTTTTTGTATTTGAATAAGAGTACCTTTTTCATGTAATTTTCTTCGCTCCATCAAATGCTCCTGTTTTTTCACCGAAAATGACACAGGGAAAAAAGTTTTCTACAAAAAATCATGACTCACCCTCTGAAAACACCCTTTATAACAATATCAGAAATGTGGAAGTGTGACGAAAAAATGTATTTTGACAACATACATTCATGCACAAAATTTCAATCGGGTGGCTTCCATCGTTCAGAAGTTATGCGGAGAAATTATTTTAATTTTATCAACTTTGAAAGGATATATCTCCCTTAATATGCATTTTGGGCCATGAGTTTAATCATCAAACTACACTTATTTTTCAATGGTCTATCACCCCCAGAAAGCTCGGTACACATTTTTGACTCACCCTGTATATATATAACTAAGCAGTTTTTGTGGGTAAATTAAAGAGACTGTTGAGATTTTATGCTCCTTGAAGATTTCAAGACAAGAAGTTCTACGAGCCCGACATAGACAAAGTAACCTCCAAGTAGGTGTAGGTCTTAACAATTTCGAGATGTTGTTCAAATGGAAATTCAAGTTATTATCGCTAGTATAACCCCTTTTACAGAGAACCATTATTTTGGTTTTATTTGTATTTACCGAGAGTTTATTGGAGTGGCAGTAATCTTCCAAAGTTTCCAATTTGCGTGAAATATCTATAGGTGAATCCCCTAACAAAACTAGGTCATCAGCATAGAGCAACATCAATACATCATCATAACCGTCAATATTGATACCTGGACAAACCTCAGATCGAAAGAATTTCTCAATATCTCCTAGACATGAAGAGAACAAAAGGGGGCTCAAAGGTTCTCCTTGTAAAACTCCTTCTGAAATTGCATATTCCTCAGAAAAAGAACTGTTCACCCTAACAGACATTTTAGCATTGTCATATATATTTTTGATGATCCCAATTACTTTAGAGCTTCTTCCCAGTTTATACAACTTTCGCCACAGTAACTCATGGCGTTTGCAATCAAAACCTCTTTTGAAATCGAGAAAGACAGCAAACACTTTTCTCTTTGGTAACCTGAGGTGGATTTGTGAAGCGATGTTTAGGATGAAAATATTATCCGAAGTACTTCTATTCTTTCTGAATCTGAATTGGCACTCTGGTAAAATGCAGTTTTCCTCGCATCATGCAGATAAGCCATTCAACAAAATCAAAGTGAAAACTTTTGCAAAGAATTTCAATGAAGCAATTCCTTTATAGTTGGCAGGGTCCTCTGAATGTCCCTTTTTGTGTAACATTGTTAGTTTTGTTTTATGCCAAGCAGAAGGTATAGTTTCATTATCGAAAAATTGAATAAACCACCTACAGACATATAGCAACCGATCTTGTGAAAGATTCTTCATGTATTCATATGTAATTCCACCTTCACCAGGAGGTCAATCATTTTTGCAAATTTCAAGAGCATCGCATAGTTCCGTGAGTGAGATCTGAGAGTCCAAATAAAGCGATCTTGCATCATAAGAAGTAACGTGCGCGACGATTTTTTCGTTGTATTTGCTGCATCAGCATGTTTTTTTGTTATTCAGTTTCTTTTGCGTTTAGGTATTTTTTTTGTGTTTAGATACTCAATTTTGGAGGATTCACAAAAGTTACAGTTCTTACATTGCTTGAATGTAGATTTCATTTTTTTTTTTGCGATTCCACAACATGGATAAATCCAGGGTTGATTTCTGAAAGGTCCATAAGATTCTTTAGATACCAAACCGGTGCTTCTTGCTATCCCAACAATTGTAGTACAAATATTTTCATATGCATTTTTGATATCTACTAGAAGATCAACATTTGGAGAGTACTTACTGCATTAGACTTTGATTTCCCATTTCATGATTGTCTTCGACGTATTATTCTTCACTTGTCTATGAGAGACTTCAAATATCAGCTTTAGGCATATTGGACGATGATCAGACATATATTGACCATCCAAGACTGAAAGACTTTCAATAATACTCAGCTTGTCACTACAACAAAAGCATAAATCGATCACACTATGGCCAAGAGAACTGAAATATATGGATCTTGCAGGCCCATCATTACATGTATGCCCATTGATAAGTGATAGGTTGATAGAATATGAGATATCTAGGAGTGTTGTTCCCCTTTTATCTAGTCAATTCATCATTGCTCAACACATTAGGAAATAGATTGGTATCTTCAAAAAGTTCCAACGCTATGATACTTTTTTGACTAATTCTACAGTTGAAGACGCCAGTCAATAAGAAGGGCAAGTCTTTATAATCATCATATATATATATTATCTAGGTTGATCTGAAAGGTATCAAGCAGTTCATTAAGATCCACAGATTGCTTAGAATAGGCATGACCCAGAATAAAGCTATTTGAACCAAAACTATAGACCTAAAATAGACCTAAAAATAGACCTATCAGCCACCAAGATGATGAATCAAGAATCTGCGCTTTATACCCCTTTTCATAGATGATAGCAAGACCTCCACTGGAACGGTCCCGAGACTTCTCCTTAGTAGATGGTGTAGATATAACATACCACGTCTCACAGACATATAGAAAATCAAAGCATCTTGCTGACTGCTCAGCTAGAAAATTATATATGTTTTCAAAACCGTTCATATTCCAAGAAATTATAGTCAGCTTATGCTTGCCAGGATTTAGTTTTTTGAAGAATGATTAGTGTCCTGTTTGGTGGATTTTCGTGGATTATGACCAGGGGATCCATCTTCGTCACGATGCCTCTTGGAATCCTGCCGTCTATCTTTTGCTGGAACTATTATGGGACAGTTGTTTATATATTTGATCACAACAACATTCTCATTGATCAACATTCTCCCCCGCTCTTTTCCTTGCATTTAGAGATGTATAGAGATCCGTGAGTTCTAGGGTCTGATTTGGAGTTCTATGACATTTAATTTTCAGATTTGGGTATTTTAATGATATCTTCACTCTGTTCCTTATGACCTTCAGGACGCTTTCAGCATCAGGTAGCTCAACTTTCACGGGACTAATTGAGTCATCTCTGATTCTGCCCAATCTTTCAACTTTTTCCACAAGTAATGTGTCAGGAGAAGCTATATTGTTAATTATTTCTTCGACTATTTCGTTTGTATCGAGAGTTTCATCCATTCCCAAAATTATAACATTTTTCTCTCTCTCTGTTCTCATTTTCACCTCGTAATATATATCCGGTGGAGGAGCACTTTTATTTTCGAACTCATCAATTCGCGAGCGTAAGTTATCATTGACTCTTTGCAGACTTTCTATCCTACCAAGTTGTGATTCCATTTCTTATTTTTTGAAATCAGAAGTTTCCAGTTCGAGCAAGCAATTATACAGTGGCGTGAAAGATTCTGCAAGAACGATATGACAACAAAATATTGCTCGTGCATAATCACGTTGAGTCTATTTTCAATCTAGAACACATTGAAAAGGAGTCGGGAGATGGTCAATTTTCATTCCAGCGTTTCAACGTTTACTTCTCGGTTGATAGGATGTCATCACAGACCGTTGCTTGCTTTCGTGTCGAGATATCGTCAGAGCATAAAACTAATGCATTTTCTTCCTGGACGAGCTTAATGAACTTGGCCAGAACACGAATACGTTATTTATACCGTTTGCATCCGAGAGGTGAGCGACTGAAAGCTCAGTTCACATTGGAGAAACCTGATAACCTGAAACCTGAAACGTAGCACTAGCTACATATTTTCGTAATGGATGTGTGGCTATTTCATGATGAGGAATTCTTCCGTGATGGAAATCCGTGACCGACGTAACGAGACGGATTCCGCTCAGCAAAAAGAACCAATAGTACAGGTGGAGAATCAAGATGAAAATGAGTGAATTATCAATTCGTGAACGTATAAATGCTGGATGATACAATGGACGGAACTGATTATCTGGATATTTGGAACTTGCTGTGTGTGGAATAATATTATATAATAATATTAACTTATACGTCAATTCAGCAGAACAAATCTGAGTGAGCGAAATAAATGGAGATCAGAGTTCGGCCTTCATTTCTCTTCATCCGTGACCTCTGTAGATCTTCTGTGTATCAATCCAGCACACCAAATTAAGCTTGAGATTCCTCACGATTGAATTCATTTCTGCCCTCGAATTTTCTCCACCGAATTGGCGAAACCGAAAATCTGTTGTAACTTCACATTTAGAATATCATCTGCCAGGCCCATATCATTTCTGAGTTCATTCAGCCTGTTGAGATCTTCAAGCGAACGAACAGACATTCCTGTTTGAATATACATTACTGAACTGCAGATTTTTTTTGGAGCCACATCCTGTTCTTGTCATATCTGGCTAATCAGGTGACATCTCTTCGAATTTCGGATTTTACTGGAAACAAACTGATTTCCCGCATGCATCGTGCTAAAGATGGAAGTATCTTTATTTTGGAGGCATGAGAATACTGCGATTGTAGGAAACACTATATTTCTGAACTAATATGCGACTAGTTCACTTTCTGAATACAACTACTTTAACGAACTGGCCAATGAGTAATGAATGACGAACAATACCCACGGATCTCCTTTTCATCCCGGGTCAATACGTAACGCTGAGTCAAGTCTGAGAATGAAAATAGAGGATATGCATTCCTTCGTGGTTATCTTGGTATCAATTAATTGAATCGCTGCTGTACGAGCTGCCTCATGGAGAGGCAGCCCTGAGCAGTTATCAAGAAAGTTGTCTGCAGCTGTTTATACATGGTGTTTTATTTTTTATTGTTGCACGAAACTTCGAGGTCAGATTTGTTGTGTCAAAATATGAAAAGTCAGAATGAAAACCAAACTTATGCATAGCTGTTGGAAGAAAATCTGTGATACTCGAGAAATCTATTTAGCTACAGCCGATCGATCAGCAAACTAATCGGATAACTAGGTATACCTACAAAAATCGAATAACTGATCGGATAACTAGTGTTAGAAACAGGATATAACACCGCACCACCCTATATTGCGATACCTTCTGATTCTATGAGTGAGACGTGACTCAGGTGGTTACGTTACATGGAGAATAAGGAGAACAGTTGGAGAAAATAGATTATTAATCGTTCAACTTTTGTAGAGCACACATCGTGAATAAATCGTTAAACTTTGGATAGTGTTTAAATAACCATAGTCTTATACTAGGTATACCTAACAGAAATCCACTTGGAACATTTCTGAAACGAATCGTTTCCAGACATATAAGTATCTGAACTTTGTTCATATTTTGGCCCATGAAATTTGATCTTGAATTTTCGTGCAGAATTGATGACACACCCTGTATAGGCATTGCAGAACCGAACAGATTGAAGTGTAGGTATGTTTTTCAATCGTTTCTACTGGCCTGTCGAACTATATGTATATAATATATCGCGACGGCTCTGATCGAATTCGACGGAACAAAAGATCATATGTGATATATATATCTCATAATACAGGGTAATTTCAACTCGATGGCGTATAAGAAGTATCTAGAGAACGGAGGAGAATATATTTTTGAAATTTTGGGTACAGAAATGAGATGTCAAAATCTAGCTCTTGAAAATATTTCAACATCTGCAATTTTGCTAGATCTAGTGTTACTAAGAGCAACTTTTGAATTCCAAATGGAACACCCTATATATCATCAGATTCTCGAATTCTGAGACATTTGAATTGATTGTTGATTTTCCACGGCGAAAACTGCGACATTTTTCTTGCCAGTCACGACAGAAAGCTGAAATTTCTACAGCGGCTTCCTAAAACACGGGTATCCGAGCAGGTATCTCATGAATTCTCGTGCATATTGAATCAATATTATACAGGGTGTGAAAGAAGGTGCGTCAAACTCGGGTACAAATAAACTCCAGAAATTCGATTTTTTCAATAATTTCTATCATCCATTATCTTCCGCATGATATAATATGTCCCTTCGCCTATCTTCAACAGTTTTCGAATTATAGGATTGAAAAGGTGGAGTTCGAGTAATGGGAATGGCATATTTATATACGAGAGGAAAAATTTGAAAACCATTCTCCATTCATGGTCAGTTTAACATGATAATACCAAGGGCATGCAGAAAATTGATGAAGATATTTCATGAGATATTTCGGAAGAAGAATAAAATTTGTTCAAATTTGATTGTAGTGGGCCACATGACTGAAATTTATCAGACACAAATGATGATTAACCTAACAATGACAATTTTATCCTGGTTTATATCGATATAACATTTAACAATCGACTTTTTCGATCTTATTCGTGCCCGAGTTTGACGCACCGTTTTTCATACCCCGTATAATAATATTTCAATATGCGCCAAACCTAATAAGAAGACTATGTTTGAGGAAGCACTCGAGGAAGCAGCTGTGAAAATTGCAATATTCTGACAGTATTGATTCTTAGGTCAAAAACAGTGAAAGATAGCTATAGGACATGCTACAGCAAATATGCTCAGAATCTTCTTCAGAATCCAAAAATCTAATAATATATAGGGTGTTTCATTCGAAAATATCAAGGCTCCCATTTGCGTAGCCATTTCTCACCGTTCTCTAGATATTTCTAACACGCCATCGAGTGACTGAATCTTTTCAATTCCCAAGAATACAACAAAAGCATACATTGTGGGACTCATTTTCAGAAGTTCGAATTGATTTTTTTGATCAGATTATTAGTCTCGCCTTCCCCAATGCTAATGCTAGACCTTGTTTATACTGTTATGCCACGACCATGCTAATTGTGAAGGCAAAAGGCAAAGCAGTTCGCACGATGACTGAGTCATTCACCTAAGGCAAAAAATACGCCACTTGAGCGTTGACTCTGGGCACCGACCTGTACCCGAATGCACCCGAGAGGTATGAGAGAAGCGGGGTAGGTAACGACTCAAGTGATCCAGAGACCAGCAACAACGATCTGCAAACTCTGTACCAACCAGTGTTGCCAAGGGTATAAGATTTCAGTTGAATTCAATGCAAAACAGTAGTTGTAAATAATTATTGACTTCCATCTTATTGACAATTGTTGCTCTTATGCTGAACCCCAGCATCAAATATTTTACCCCGATAGTATGTACAAGGATCATCACTATATTCTGACTCATAGATACAACGCACGTGGGCGTGGCTAGTGTGACGTCAGCTTGTGAGAAATTTCGCCATATTGGTGTTATTGGGCTATATATTTCTCAAATTCATGTTTTCTACTTTATCTTCGAACGAAATTCCTTCAGAATCCAACATCATAAACCATAAATAGCGTCCTTGTGTCAAATTTCAGATCCAAACATGCTTTTTGTTCGAAGGAAGGCATTTCAGATGCTGATATTTTGGTGAAGCATTTTGGTTCCATAGAATGGGGTAATTCCATTTGAATCTGAGACACAAATTTTACAATGTTTACATTTTTCAATGACCCATAACTTTTTTAAATGGAAGAGTTTTGACTCCAAAAAATACTCATTCCCTAATTTGAACCTTCCTCTTTACCATAATTCAATTACTTTTGGGATTGAATCCATGACAAGGCCGGAAAGCATGTTAAAAAAAGGGTCTGCCAAACCATTTTAGTGAAACGCCCGTCTCAACGTCGTCAATCTGTCACCTACATTTCCTCGGCACTAACCATCTCCTTCCACACTCAGTTATTCTGTGAACTCTAGTTGCTTGAAAGTCATATTCTCTGAAAATGGTTTTCATCATAGTTCCCGGAAAGGGGTATTTCTTTTATATGGCAAATCTGGTCGTCTGGTCTTGTGCTCCTTTCAACCGATCTTCCTCTGATATCATTAGCACACTATGTTCAAGAATTGCGGGATTTCGGCTCAACGCGTCGACATGTTGCATTATGTGCATCAAGTGTCAGCCTTATATTGTATCTGGAAGTTATATTCTTACAGACTGAGCAACCATCTTGCTATTTTTGGGATTATTTCGTGTTTTGACATTGCATTTTTGACTGCACTACAGTATGTTATGATGGTGAAGAACTTTGATTTTGACTTCTCATGGTGAATCCAAAGCTTTTAACAATTTCGAATACTTTCCCACATAATTCTAACTCATCTTGAGCAGAGTTTGAAGGGATAATTATATCTTCTGAATTTGGTACTACCCCAAATTCCCGTAGTGGCTGAAAAATTTCCGTCATCATTTTTTGAAAAAGGGCTGGGACGTTGCATGATCTCTCTTGTGCACCCACCGAGTTCCCACAGGAGTTGCAACGCTTGAAAATTATCCTTATTATAATCATCTTCGGATTTTCTATGACATTCTGTACGATTATTGGGTTAACTAGGCCCCGTTTGTGCTCGCAGTGTATGGTAATGAGTTTTATCACGTAAATAAAAAGCTAGATCATTGATGTTCTTCAGCTGAGCAGCTTCTACTGCAGTTTCGATACATTGGTACCCGATTGCCCCTAACACTAAAGGAATTTTGTCACATTCAAAAATATTCAGTCTCAACTTATCTATTTTTGCTGAATGCAGAAATGAATATTCGTAGAGTGATTTTTCCCTAACGTGTTCATGGTTTATCAAATTTTGAGAGAGGAAATGAATGTCACGTCTACTTTGAAATTTTTCTGACAATTTTTCTCTCCAATCTTTCCACGTATAGTGAGCCCAGTTGACATCAGTCAAACTATGATACCCAAACATACGCTGAAGCTTTCAGATTCAATTCAGGAGAGAGCTATTCGCCTAGTCGATGATACAACACTCACCAAATCATTGACCTCTCTAGAATATCGTAGAAAGGTCGGCGATCTCTGAATTCCTTATAGATACATCCACGGTCGGTGCGATTCCTACTAGACAAACGACGAGCTCGGGCTGTTCACCCCTACACTGTCAGGCTCGAGATCTGTCGAACATCGCTATACCAAGCATCATGCGAGAGTTATGATGGATAACATCTAACCAGTGCAGAATATCGTCATTCATAGGATTGAATCCCGGTATGACTACGCTTATATTCAACTGTTGCGGGGAACTAAGTGAAACTGTGTCACTTACCCCTGCTATTTCGGTACTTCAACTAACTCTTCTTGATTTGCTCTTGAGTTCACTCCTTTTCTTCTTGTAACTTCGGTTGCTGCAAGCATCACTTGATGGAGTCTGATCATGATGTGGATGTGAATGATTGTGCCTTGGCATGATGTCAGGATATTCACAACACAAATCGGCACTCAAAAGAGAAAACAAAAATCACCACTTCTGATGTTAGAGATGGAACTACTCTATTTTTGAGGAATGAGACTACTGCGATTGTAGGAAGCACTATATTTCTGAACTATTAATTAGCGACCAAATCACAGAACTTCTTTCTGAATACAACTACTTCAACTGGTTGATGAGTAATGAATGAAGAATAATGCCCATGCATCTCCTTTTATCCCAGGCCAATACGTAACGCTCAGTCCTGTCTTGCTCGTTGTCACCATCGGTTTATATACCGGGGGTGCCAACAATCGCTACGTGGATTCTGATAGCTACGTACGCGAACCTGCATGATCCCTACTGCAAACTCATCAACGGCTCCAACTGAATCCAGACCGTTAGTTAGGCCGAATAGCTCTATGAGCGCTGGCGATTATTGCGTTCAATAGGCGATATTGAATCAATGGCGTGCTCATGGGAAGGTATGATTATTTCCTATTGAGAATTGTCAACACGGGACCCCTGAGAATGAGCTGTACTTTCAAGTTCAATCATTTTCGTATTCGTCAGCATGAACAGATCAAGAAAATACGTGCAGAACTTTGTCGTTTTCTCTATTCGAAGACGTACTGAAGTGGTTCATTCAATTCTTCATCGTTGTTTCGATATCATTCCACTATGGATTCCAATAGCGGACATTTGAGAAGTAAGATTGATGAGCAATCATTCTTGAACTGTTCTATTACGATATCATGGAATATTAAAGTATTCTCACTGATCTAACTTATCTCAGTCACCAAGTCACAAATGCCAGCAGCGTTCAAATATTATTTGTGAACTTGGTCCAGGAGTCCAATGCTTGTCCTGACCTTGTCTTCCTCTTTTGTTTTGCCATTGGGCCATACTTTTCTCGCGTCCAGCTGTTCACTATAGGCATTATTTCACATACAATCAGCTCAAATGAGGATGATGTGACTCAAATTTTCAGTAAGTTTTGAGTTGGATCTTTACAGTTGTGAAATTGCATTAGAGTTGAAATGAATCGTAGTAATCAATAGAAGAGTAAAGCCTTGAATGTAAAATTGAAAGAAATAAAAATGATGAAAATTGGGAAAACCACTAGAATCACATATGTATTTCAGGAGACCCACAAGACTTGAAGATACGAACGTGAAATTGGTTCTTCTATTAGTTTCATTCCTTCCACAAGTTTCATTTTGCTTATATGTCAGAAGTACTCAATCTCCACCACTGCCAAGATAATCACAATTTGACGTTCTTCAATGGAAGGATAATTCATTTGTTCTCCTATCAAAAGGTATTCATCTGGGTGAAATTCAGCAGTTCGAAACGAAATGTTTTCTCAAACTTGAATACTGTTGGACAATATTTCATTTTCGATGGGTGGGGGCACATAGGAGCAGATGAATTTGGGCGTCGAAGACCACTGGTTCTTTTCGTCCTGCTGGAGGAGTTGGTCCTGCATGATGAAATGAGAAATTCATTGCATATGTACTACGCTCCGGAAATGCATAGTTTTCAACATACAGTGTGTTGAACTTTTTTTGAAAAAATGGTTTTTCATGATTATCTCAGATATCCTTCCAACGATTTCCTTGAAATCTGGCATTGTTATTCTTCTCTCAAGGGGCTGATTCAGCCATAACTGAATTGGAATTATGAAATCCAGTGTCGTCCTGGGTGGCACCCTACCGAATATTATTGTCGATGAAATGTGCGCCACTGGTTTGCCTGAATTTTTCATCTTCCTATCCTATTTACCAACTGGAAATACACTATTTTGGTGTCTTGAATTGTTTTGATATTTTGCTTCCATGGTCCTCCAATTTATTCAAAAATTCCAACGAACTCTAGCGAATATTCCCTCTTTTTGTTTGACTTTTGTTTGACACATATCGATAATTCTTTGCCTAAGCTCTCCAACATCATGCCCATGAGTGCTGTATACGAGGGTTTTGAGATAACCCCAGGAGAGAAAGTCCACTGGGTTCAAATCAGGTGATCTAGGGGCCCACTGCACCAACTCTCCGCGCCCTATCCATCTTACAGGAAAAGTTTCATTGAGGTCATCTGCATGATGCGGCGGCGCACCGTCATGAAGCAGCCGCATCGAATTTCTCACTCGAAGAGGTACGTCCTCCAAAAGAATGGGCAATTGATTTCTCCAAAAATCTGAATAAACTTCACCATTCAGTCTCTGTGTAAACTTATTTTATACCCATGTTCTACTCCCAAGTGAGTATTGTAATCACACCAGTTAGGTTCAATGGGGATATTGTATGAGCCATCTTGTTCGAAGCCAGCTTCGTCCGTTAAAAGAATAGGAGATATCAGATTTCGATCTGCGTTAAGGATATTTCACATGGTTTTGCAGAAACTCAGACGAGCAACAGGGTCTTCAGGAGACAGGGCTTGAACTTCCTGATAATGGAAGGGATAAAGGAGTTGTTCTTCCAAAATTTCGAATACCAAGCTCTTCGGGATATCTTCCCGAGAAGCGATTGATCTCACGCTTACGTTGGGATTATCCTCGATTGAATTCAATACCCGTTCTTCTGCTTCTCCAGTTCTAGTTCTTCGCGGACGGCCTGCATCAAGATATTCAGATTCGAATAATCCACATTCTCCAAGTCTTTGATGGATATTGCTGAACATCCGTGATTGTGGTGTCCTTCTATCAGGAAACGCTTCACTATACAAATGTGAAATTCCAAGGGTATCTCTAACCCATAATCTCCAAGGATGTGGAAAGAGTGGCTTCATCTAGTTCTGATGCAGTCCAATATAGTTCAATATTCTGTTTCCATTTCTCCCAAGACACTGCTGGGTCAAGTTCTGGGTCGAATGATTTCGGCGGTTGTGATGCTGACATCTTTAGAGCGATTTCATTCGTCGTGAGTTTCCGCTGTCACCATATTATATATATAACAGGTATTCGATATTATATAGTATCATTCATTCAGTCTTTGGCTGGTAATCCACAAGATGATGATGACAACATCTATCGAAATTTCAAATCATATTTAGAGTGAAACATCTGGTAACAAGCGCTTACCAGGAATGATGGCAGTAATGTCAGTCATATCGTTCGTCACATGATGAAAGCGATGTCATACGCAGAAACAGATCGATTGGTTTCTTGAAAGTTGAAAGGTTTGGAAAAATGATAGTCAGAGAATTTGAAATTGAAAGAGACACGTGAAATGATTTGAGTTATGATTTTCAGATGACGTTGCTTGATATCTGAATATCTGCGAGGACTTCGCTCTCACAATATCATCTGCCAGGCCCATATCATTCGTATGCTTCATGAGATCTGATCTGATTTGATCAGCAGATCAATTCATGTCCTTGTCCGTATTTTTTTCTTTTGAAGCCACATCCTTCTCTCTCCAGAATGTCTAATGGATTTCGTGTACGAATACTTTCAAGTGAAAATACCTATGTGTAATTGCCATTCCTTACGTTCGTACAAATGTTTCGATACTATTGTTATATGTATGAATGATATATTACGTGTCCGAATCATATGTAGCTCATCAGGTGATATCTCTCCGGATCATCCTAGAAACAAACCGATTTCTCGCATTTGGTGAAAATGATCTGAAATTCAATTCGAATGAACTATCGTTACATCATTCAAACATAATACGCCTCTGTATATAGTTGGCATTTCGCTGAAATGGTGCGGAATCGATTACAAATGAAGGACTATTCCGGATATCGACTTCTATCATGATTCGCCGCGTTCCTGGAAAGCCATTTCCCACTCAGGTCCTAGTTTGCGGCCGTTATGTCAATTCGCAATGATACTGTTCATTATGAATTCTGAGATTCAGCATAGCGACAATTCGCATTACAGATGTCTACAATACCTACTGTGGAATCATCTGATGTATTTGCATTCGGCCTCATTGAAGGGTTCAATTTCACGACTGGATAGGTAGGTGATTGTAGCTTGAAAGTAAGTTAGTTTTGGTACATGATGAGACAACAATTCGAGAACAAGTTATATCAATGAGCAGTTCCCGTATCTGCTTCTTGAGGAACAGCGACCGCAACAGGAAAGAACTAAAAACCAAGGATATGATGTTCAAATCTTCCTCGTGGCTAATCTTGTGTGATAGTTTGGAAATCTCCAAAAACTCATACTGTCTACCGACCGTCTGACTAGACTGTCGTCCTCGATGGCACAAAGGCCTATTGGCCGGATGTATCTTCTCTCATATGTATTTACCTACATGACAAGAACTTATGCGCTGATCTGCTACAAATAGCTTCAGCTCCGTTTTCATCTTTGAGACCTATGATTTCTCCATTTGTACACAATGGTCTCAAGATATTTCAATATCTGAATCGTGAGAAGGGTGTTTCACGACGGACTAGGTAGAGAGGAGACAGAAAAAGTGTAGCTGACTCTCAACAATACCAATTACGAACAGAACAGTAAATGACGAAAATAAATGAATTCATTTCAAACTGTCTGGTTGAAATGAATTAGCGTACTCGATTTCGACTGGTTGTTGATACTGATCACTATATAGGATTGAATAATAATGACAGTTTGAACGAGTTATTCATAACTCAATCGATCTGTCGAATCCACAAAGAACCCCCTTTTGCAGGACCTTTTTCAATGTCTCGAGATTCACAGTTACACTAAGTAGATATTAGGTACCTGGAACAGATTCACAAGGTTGGTACAGATATACTAATGAGTGGTTAGTTGTCAATTTGTGACTCATCTGACATCAGCCAGCAAAGCGATCGCCGCAGCAGAGGTAGAAAATGATGTTCCGTTTCCATCTCGATTTATATAAATTCACTCGTCATTCATTCAGAGTACAGTCCTGATCGTTTTCAGAATATGCCAATTGAATTATTTCCTCTCAGTATTCCATTTTTTTTTATTGTGATAATCAATCAATAATTATTTGTCACGATGATGACAAGAGGCATTTGGTGACTGATCTCCCTGTACTAGAACCAGGCACTACAGCAACCATGCTGATCTATGACTCTAACAGAACAAATGACCGGTGCCGGTGTAAATGAAAATCATACGATTCTCAAACACTCATTCGATAACTCACAATCTGTACCGTAGCAAATAGTACGGAGAGATCCTGTGGCATCCGCCGACATCAGCAAAACAGTACATACAAGTGAGCGACCTTTTCTCACCTCTTATCATTAACTGAATTGAAAAATCGAAATGTACAGTCCCTTTCGCGCCAAAATGAAAACAATCGGAAGAGACTTCAATATCAGCTCTTTTCATGAATTCGAATGAAATGTCTCATTCGAATGAAACGAGCTGAAACTTGTCGCCCTCTTATCTTCGAAGCCGTAGAAAAAATTGACTATACTTGTGATACATCATTTTGAAGGTAATTCAATCTCAAATACATCGGTGTAGTGCAATCGAGAATCGAACAAAAGTTTCGTGAAAGTTTCAATGGAAACTGAGTGTGAAAAAATATCTTTAATTTTTTCATAATAATGATATTTCCTTAGCTATTTGTTGGTTCTTAATTCACTGTTGGTAAGTCACATCGCTCCTGTTTTTGTACTCATATTTCTGGTCATGCTTTGGTATGATAATCATTCGATTCAATACATTCAATAACCGGAGTACTTCTGGAAATGATTCAAACTCCACAAGAAAGAATATCAACTTTAGCTACGTAGAGGTACAGCTAGAATTTCCAATAGAATAGATCCATAAGAAAACCACATCATATCAGTACGTGATACAATTGTTGAATCAGTTCATGTAGTCGGGATCAGTGCGAAATGAAAAACATGAACAAGAGGAGCCTATCAGAAATGAAGGGGTCCCTGTTGCAGTTCAATCTTTGAGACAACTCGAGACTATTCCTGGAGATTAAAGAAGGAGCATACATCGAATTCTGAAATGTAGTATATTCAAGAATTGAATGGAGATGATCCTGACAGACGTAAGACGAAATTGAAGCAATAGAATTTTCACCTAGGAATTTTAATGTAGTCTTTGTCACTGTGAAATCTTAGTCTGTGAAATTTTTCACGAGAATAGGAAGAAATATATCTAATATGTACAAAACTTATCAACATCTATTTATTCAAATATTGGTTTTATAATCAATTCCATATATGAAGTGTATGGAGGATATCGTCGGAGTTAGAAACCCACCTGTAGATTTCATATGTATCGATATGTTCTGAGTGCGTGATGTCACATAATATTATAACATACCCTGCGGAGAATTCATGAATTTTTATTGAGTTATATGTATTCTGACTATGGCCGGTCTTTCAGAAGGGCTAGAATATTGACAATCTTCGAGAATATATGAATAAATGGTAACCTGGTGAAATTGATTTCGTCTTGATACATAAAGAAGAATTGATGAAAGATCCTGATGTGTGTAATGGGGCGATTCTTTTTCCTTTTTTTCAACTATTCAATCTACTTCTGAATGGGAGACGAAGTGTCCCCGTGATGACTGATGGCACTGAAGAGAAGAGAAGAAACGGTCCATTGAAGCGGTCGTGAATTCGATGTGATGGAGGCAAAGGCAAACGTTTTCATGGTCATTCCAGAAAACCCCATTTCAATAGAACGAGTGCTCAATATGGATGTCAAAGGAAACTAAGGAGAAAGGAACTCAATACTGTGTTTCAGAGGGTCAAAATCACACCGTTTTTTGGTATATGGAATGATAGCTTCGTTAGAGTGACGGAGGTTTGGGATTCACCACTTTATTATTATTGAAACTGGAATAAAACACCTGGAACCCCAGGCAGGAGCTATCAAAAAAACGACATCGAGAGTGTTCCTCACCAGAATTTTTCTCCACAGGAAACCTCATCGTGACACGGAATGTCAAGATGACAATGTCAATTTTTTCCGAACACGAATGTACCATATATGTAATAATAACTGTATGGATAACATCCACTGTTTTCCTTAATGATCGGCGAAGCCACTTTTCGATGAAACAAATGACAGTCTACCGGTCTAAACAGATATGTGCGCATGCGCAAGTTTTGTCAAACTGACGGACGAAATTGACGTACATAATTTATTGGTTATGTTATTTCGTGACGTTTCACGTCTTATTGTTTTTCAGTTATTTATTGGAATCGTCGACGTGAATGTATTTTAATGTATGCTGCTTGATTCTAATTTTTAACAAAACATCTTTGTAACTACTGATGCTACTGAAAGTAGATGGCGAAAGATGATGCGACTTGAAGTAAGACACATATGACTACCTTAAATGCACCTTCAAGTAGGTACATAATTTTCTGTTATTCAGAAAGGAACCATAGCTTCATAGAATGCTTCTCAAATATTCACAGAATTTTCTAGAACTCGCAACAACTCTCAATTATATTGCACATTTGAATGTTTGTAAAGTTCCACCCCCTTTTGTTTTAGATTATTCATATTCAAGATTTATAATCCATCAGAATAATTCTTATCGTCTATTCAGAATACAAACAAACTGATACTATAAGAAATTTATTTGATTTATGAAATATTGAAGAGAACAATGAAAACGGAATGAATAATTCAATTCAGGAAGTCTCAGATAATAAGTACAAGTAATAAAAATTAATAAATAATTATAACGAATGAAATAGGGCGTATCATGAGAAAATGCTTGCAAAGTTACATTGTCTGTCATGTGCATTAAAATTTCACTAAGCATAAGTCGAAATTCCATAAGGTACAGGATTTACAAATTCTTGCCTCATGCTGTTGTTAGGTTAGTCGAAAAGGTAGTGTATTCATCTTCCAGGATTTTTTGGGATTTCAGAAACGAGGAGAGAAAATCCCAAAAAAATCTACGAAGATGAATCTTGTCTCATAATACATAAGAGATATAAGGTTCAAATGAGGGGCTGTGAATTCAAGAGCCCATTAGTTGTTACCTCACTGTATATCAGACCAGATTTTCAAATTTCAATATTGGTTGAAAAACGTTTCAACATTCTATTTTTGAAATAAAAATTACAAGTTCTGCAAACTGAATATTAGTAATAATGTTTCGAATTATGTTGTCTACCAATTGGATGAATGCAAAAAAAAAGTTTTTTTTTATTAAGTGCGTAAAATGTTTTTTTAATGGCACATGAGAGTTTTCGCGACCTCATACGCAAAACGGGTCCCTCATTTTTTCACAAAAAATGATTGAATTAAATTTACACACATTCTTCTGCTCCAAGCAAGACTGCAAACGAACGAAAACATTGATCATCTTCACTTGAAACAGTCACTATAAACTTTTATATTTATTACATATACTTCGTTAAAAAAATAACGACTTCGTACGAATATGCATATTCCGAAGGAGCGAGAGGGTTGCAAGTAATTCCCAGAAACAGTATTTTGGTGCATACATTGCATTTTCAATCTTTTATATGACTTTGTTCGAATGGTCGCAAATTTACTGTAGGATGTGAATTGCTAACATTGCTTCTAACATTTCCAATCATTTGGTGAAAACTACTGCTATTTTAATCTCATTCTGTGATTGTATATTTGCTGAAAATATGCTCTCAGTATCAGAACAATATAAGCTCGGTACCTACTTATGAAAGGTATATGTATGAAAAGGCTAGTCAGAGGAGTAACGTCTGAACGTCTCAAGTCAGCTAACATAATAATAATGATAATAATAATAATAATGATAATAATAATAATAATAATAATAATAATAATAATAATGGTCTTCATTCATCGATTACAAATTACAAACTACAAATTGCATCAAGATTGGGAGTGTTTGATAATGCATAGATGAAGGGCGAAGTTCAGCCTAGTCTGTTTTTCAACTTAACCAGGTAGAATGACTTTTTCTATTGCTCAGAATATATTCCTAAACAGATCAATTCAATATTAGAACAAATAAAGAGGAAAAGTCTCATGATCATAGTGAAAATAATAATAGTTACAAGAAAATAGTGAATATAAGTTGAATATTGAAAATAATGATGCCAATATAATAGCAGTGATAATAATGAAATATTCATAATGTACATATAAGAATAATGAAAATAATCTAAATCGAATCGAAACGTTTGCGGGTTGAGAAAAGCGGGACCTACATTCAAAGTGGCATCAGAAACACTTTTAAGGGGACTGCTGAAGCGATTTCGGGATTGAAATCATGAACCAACTTTAGTGAGAATCAACAACCTGACAGGATTGAAATGAAGTATCATCAAGTACCCAACCGCTGGCTGGGTTCGAACGCACGACCGCTCGACTATCGAACTGTGGTGCAGTACATTTATTAATCGCCACTTCAACGTTGCATATCAACGTCCCAATAAGCCGAAGCTTGTGAGGGTTGAGAAGAGCGGGACAGTTTTCAATAGTGGACTCCGGAACCACTTCTGGGGGACCGAGATTGCCGAAGCGGACGTCAGGATTGAAATCATGAACCAGTTTTCAACAGAAAAATTTCAGCCGCTGACTGGATTCGAACTAACAACCGCTGGGCTATGGAACAGACACGTTACCACTACGCTACGGCCCCCATCATATCCTTATTCCTTACATATTTAACACCACATCAACAATCAGGAGTGTCTAAAGTATCATTCCAGTACATAATTGACTGAGTTGAAAATCGAATCTGTCAAAACAAATACCAATATAATATGAAATGATAATATGAAGAATTGACTTGAGCCACGGGAAGAGGAAAGTATCGAAAATTGTTTTTGCTTTCCTTGACACAATGACTAGAAATTCTTGTGATTTTTTTTACATTTTTATTCAGATTTTTAGACAATTATTATGCTTATTGATGTTATCGTTACGTTCCAGTTTATTCAATTCATCTCAATTTCATTTTGTTTCATCATAAAAATTTCTATTGATTCTTGAATAAGATCAGCTTTGTATATTTCTGTCGAACATATTCATCTTTCTGATGATTTTTCAATTTTGTTTTATGGTGCATTCTTAAATTAACGAAACAGTCTACTACTAATTTGATCAACTGAGTCCTATGGTTATCTAATATATCATGGGTTTTAATATGCGATAGCATTTGTTCGTTACTAAATAGGTGACTACTGTCATTCAACACTAAAACCATGATGAAATTTTTGATGTTAGTTTTTTTTGGGAATACGCTTATGTGTTGCCTAATAACTCGTTCTGTTATGGAAGACAATTTAATAAAATCTCTTGAAGGTACCAATAATTTACCCCGATTTTTCAGTTTTATCAACAAAGGAGTCGATTCCGTGGAGCCGATTAATTGTTGGGAACAAATTGCACAAACAATTTTTTTCTGAATTTTTCCAACTACATATCCAGATATATTTTCTATAACATCTTTAGCAAATGCATTGAGCGTCCAGATAGTGTTGATATAATCATGATCAATTGAATTATACATTTCAGGTTCATCTGTTTCATCAATTATCGTATTGGTTTTGTTTCGTGATGACACACCCAAAATGTCCAAAGCATCACTGATGCAATTGCTGTTACCATCAAAGAATTTCAACTCATTTTTTATCAATAGGCGTTTGAAAGCACTTTTGAATTGAATAACATTTGGATTATCATTGAATCCGCCTCTGCTTCGCATAGCACTGAAAAATATCTCTATTGGGTCTTGTGATACTTTGAATGTCAGGAAATATTCCACTTCGAGATCTTTAGATTCTTTATAAACTTTGAAAACGTTTGTCAAACAAATGATCAATCCAAGAAAGCCAGTCTTTCTTCTAGTTTCCAGGATTGGCGTGCCAAATTGATCCTTCAAACCCTTGATATAATTTATGAATGTTAGAGATTTATTAGCCAAAAATTCCTCCGAATTTGCATCTATTGGAATGTTGAATTTATTTCTCTTTGAAAATTTATTGCGGCAGTTGAGTAAGTCAAAAATGTTATTGAACATTGAACAAAAATCTGCTGTTGCCAGTGCATCTTCAAAACCTTCACTTTTGGTATCAATAAGGTATCTCAGTGAATTGTACACACTCTCACTGAGAGTTTGCACTGCTAAACAAACATTCATTCTATTGTTCTCAAAATTCACGTGTTTCCTTGTCAGTTTGTTTGCAAGATGTAATCCCTCTTTGATCTGTAGCTCATGTAACTTTTCAATATGAAACCACTTTATTTTTTGATTCCGTTCATTCAGCAAAACCTGCTTGTCTCCGAAAGTATTTCTGACCAGCTTGAGCATGTGACAGACATTCCAAAAAATGAATATTTTCTGTTGAGAAAATGGATTGATTAAATATAATTTGAAACACCCATTAATATCAAAATCTGCACCAAGTTTAGTGCACATTCCTATGTTCACTGATGCCCCATCAAATGTTACTGATAGTACTCTACTGCCTGTTTCATGTAGTAATTCAAGACATTTCCTTAAAATATTTGCTCTCTCAGACGCGTTGAGGCTGTGGATAAAAAAGTACCCAAATGGAACTTTCCAGGATGAATTCAACGCAACTGCCATAAAAACTAGAGCATGAGTTGCTTCGATGTTGTTGTCAGAATCTTCATGGAAATCTGTCCCCAAATCTACACCCCCAACAAGTCTATCATTATTATATAGAGACTGGCTCCTTATTGACATTTCATCTATTATAATATCAAGTAAAATTGGTCTATCTCGGTTCTTTATTTTTATAGCTGATAAAGCCTCACTTGAAAAACCAGGATTTCCGTTCACAGTACTATACCACTTCTTCATAGTACTGGTATGAGGCAGCACATTTCCCCATGTTTTTCTTGTTGAGTAGAACTGTAATGTCACAGCGAATTTCCTCAGTTCTGGGGGATATTGTTTCAACTTCTTCTTCCTCAATTTGGTCTGTATGAGGGATTTCAGGTTTTCAGGAACATTGGCCTATGAATAATTAATTTCATTAGGTATTTTTTCATAATGGAGGACCCATTTTTGATGTTACAACTTTTCATTGATTCAAACTGTTCAAAAATTAATGTGTTATATCTGTCGTGTCCCGTACATTGGTGATCGAATGAAGTTAGGTGATATCCCAAGTAATTTAGCATCATTGAAGTGGGATTGCATTGATATCCAAACTCTTCTTTGTTTTTTTCTAAATGAATGAATCCTAATTCATTCGATATACAATAACACATATGAAAATGATTGTAATGTAGAGGTATATTCAAATTTCTGAAATCAGGGAGATTAAGAATATATCATTGGTAAGTGGCATTTTATTTAGAACGCTCTGTGATTGCTGCAAATTTCAAATTCCTAATAAAATACAGTCCAATAATACAAAATTTCTCAATTAGAAAAATATTGATCTTTGAAATATTGAAATTCCAAGTGAATGAATAAATAAATAAATTAAATACCAATAAGTTATTGTGAGCCTCTTCAGAAATCCAATGTTGTGATTTCAAATGTCCCAACAGTTGCTGGAGTGAAGAAACCTTCTTAATCAATCGTCGATTTTTCTGTTGCAGTATTCTGATCTTCTTCTTTTGCTTTTCTATTTTTTGATGTTGTTTCTTTAATTTTCTCTCTGAACCATCAACTTTTCTTTCAGTAGTTGTACTGGTGTGTTCTGTGTACCAATGATAACTTAGTTATATGTTTGTAAAATTGCACCATCGAAAAAGTAGCATGAAAATTTCAGGATATGGTACATAGATATATTGAAAAATCTTACCACTGAGCAGGGTTGAAGGTCCACTGGGTTCGTTTGATGTTTTTCAATTTTAGTACCTTCTGTTGTCCCTGAATAATAGAGTTCAGAAAAATTAGGAAAAACCCAAATTGTTCAATGATTTGATCTCTGATAATTGGTGAAATTTCTTGCCGAAATCAAATAAGTACATATATTATGTAACTGGAGTTGATATGAAGTCAAATGTGAAATTCTAGGTGATTTGAATTTTGTAGATTATGACTTATGATTGTGAAAATTCAAATATCCCATAGTTTCCCATTCATCTTCATATCAAGTTCAGTACTTGAAATCATATATTGAGGACAGCTTCTCAACATAACATAATATCCAGCTCTGTCTCAGCATATTGAAAATATTTCTAATTTTAAAAAAAACTATATATAATTCATGATGCAATTCGAAGATGCAAGTAGAACTCTGAGTAAAATGACTATAAAATGCTGGAGGACTATTTTGTCCCATTTGATAATTGAATACATTAGATAAGCTTCCTTCCGCAGATTCCAAAAATGTAATCAAACATGTCTAGTCAAAATAGAATAATTGCATTGTTTTATTCTTGAGACATATCATTTTGTTGTTAAAATTGCTCACCATCAGATTTTGAAGAGTGGCCAAATGTTTCCTTGTATGTTCTTTTGCGGCTTCCTGGTGTGTCAATTATTGGTTCCAATATTTCTTTTGAAAATAATAGAGGTAATGATACATAATGATAATGATACAGTTGGCAAATGACCCATTGATAAAACAAGAAAAAGAGGGATATCATGAAATCACAAAAAAATATTGTATACAAATATTTCTCACTCAAAAATATCAAGATTTCAATTCATCAGGCTCATGAACCTGCTTTCTGCCAGGTGAATATATTTACAGAAGTGTGATTCTCAGAATTTCTAATTTGAAAATGATAGTATATAAAAATGCAAAATCCTATATTATTGGATAATTTGAGAAATATTGTTCATTTCTTGAAAGACTTGGGGACTAATTTGAAGTACTCTTCAGGCGGTACCAAGAACTTCATTCAAAACTTTGATTTTTCAATTATTTCTAATGAAACTTAGTTCTTTGATTTTGAAATTGATCAAGAATTCTAGAACTCTGCCAAGCAAATAAAAAAACATCAGAACTTTTTTCAGAACTACTGTGATATTCTCAGAATTTCTAATAATATATTAAAATAGTGAGCACCCTAAATAATTCAATATTTTGAGTAATATTGTTTCTTTCTTATATTGCTTGGAGAATATCTTGGAACTCTTTGGGGCCTACATAGAACTCCTTTCAGAACTGTGATATCCACAGAATTCTTTGATACTGTCTAGTCTAGAATCAGGGATGTGTTTGTCTTGAATACCTTTATGATTCCACTCATCAGTTTTTACAATTTTTCCTTCTGTTTATTAAAAAACTGACTAATGTTCCTATTCTTTCAATATCATAGAACATCACGTCAAATACAAATATATGAATACAGGATTTTCTCATAATAATGATAGTGTACAAAGAGTGAGTACCATGTATTATTAATTAATTTGGGAAATATTGTTTTTCCTTGAAATGCTTGGGGAATATTTTGAGGAATTCTTCAGTCGCAACCCAGAACTCCCTTGAAAACTGTGATTTTCTGAATCAATTTCTGATGTAGGTACACAATTTCCTCAACAACTTGTTCAAACAATGAAAATAGATATATTGGGTAGGTACTTACCCTGAGGATGAGTGGAAGGAATTGAGAGTCCAGTATATCTTGGTAAGAGGCCAGATGATGAGATATTCAAGGATGGCACTGCACCTTAATTCAATCTGATCATATATCCTTTTTGTGGCATATTCATTCCTCGAACATAATCAGTTTTTGCAAAATGATTCATACACAGGACAAGATTTGAAACATTGTCAAATCTGCTGTTTAGCTCACAAACTTTCATCCATTTCTGCTTCACACTGGGGTCTTTAGGGAACCTGTAGAATATAATGTGAATTTTTTGATACTTACTCCCAGGGTATTTGGAAATGTGACACTTGTGAAAAACTGAGGATTTTTCACCACAAAGAAAAAATATTTTTTCTGAAAGGGCAACATATTTGAAAAATAATTTCTTGAGTTTACAGAAAAAATTGAACATCAGAAATAATAACATGCCTTCATAGGTATGATTGAGATTTTTACAATATATAGGCATCTTAGCTATGACCTTCATATAAAATAAGTTATGGATTGATAAAATATAGAAATATACTCATCCTCCTTTTTTGTTTTGAATTGGTTTTGTCTGATTCCTTCATCAAAATGAGCGAATCTGCATTCTTTTGCGATTTTCCTTATGTGACAGCACAAGCTATGATCTTCATCTGAAATAAGATATTATCGTTTGATGAATATTGGAAAAATATACTCATCCTTTTTATTTGTTGTGAGATTGATACTCAGTCTGTTTTCTTCATCGAAATAAGCTAAAATACAAGCAAGTATCCACTCCCGGACTGGCGAGAGATTTTCTGAATTGGTTTCAGCTGTTTCAGCACAAATATAAACATAAACACCAAATGTTAGGTTATGTCGTACATTTCCTGGGATTTTCAATAATAGTCCTACGTTCATCACAAAGCTATCAGATGCAGACAGGACTGATGCGAACTGATGTGTATTCTTATTTTAGATGGCGCATGCGCTGTAATGCATATAGACCGGTAGACGGTCATTTTTCTTTTTTTGGATTCACCGTGGAGAGTGGAGACCCTTGTTACCCATAAAGTTATTATTACATATATGGAAGGTACACGAAATATCCTCCAGAAAAATATGGTGAGTTACCAGCCCTTTGAACCAACCAATATCATAACCCGTAACCATCAACCACTAAGTGTCGGAACAGGAAAAAAACGGCAAACGGCAAATCGACGTGATTCGACATTTCGTATTTCTAACTACAATTTCATCAGAGCAAACATTGGTCAATAGCAAGGAAATGAAAGAATGCATGAATAATATACCCAAACCCATCGGCCAAACAATATTCACAAGTGAGTATGAACATATGATACAAATATGATCCCAATATCGAGAACTGGCACTGTCCTCCACTCTGTTCAAGTACCAAGTGTACATAACTGAATTTACAGAAATGATTCGAACATAATAATGTTTGAATCTCAGCTCAGGGTTAGGATTGTTTTTCAGCGAATTTCTCGCTGTTACCTATTGATGCTGAGCTACAAGCTACTGATGATATACAGGGAGGAACAGTAAATATTGGCTGGTTGGTATTACATTATTTTTACCTTATGAACGCTTCATAAGATAACGAATGAATGAAAAGTATCTCCATAACGAATTAATTACATTCAAAACGAGTAACGTCTGAGCAATCTCATACCTTTGTGAAACAGAAACGTAACACTGTGAACAGGCACGATTGCAGATACTGGAGTGACGTAAATCCTCATTGGTACAGGATAACTGATTCACAATCTCCCCAGGAATTGTATGTTTGGGCTAGGGTTCTAGGAGACCAAATTGTAGGTTAATAAATACTGTCTGTAAGTTCTTCGAGGAGGTGGTACATTCATTTTTCAGCTTTTCATGGGATTCTCTCTCCTCGTTTCTAAAAAATAGAGTAGGAGTCATTAAAAATTATTTCAATATATTTGTAATGAGATGTTAGTTTATTTCTAATGCACGGTTACCACAATATATAGGCAGTCCCCTGAATAAAAGTGACGGAATTATGGTATATATCAGGGATACTATAGATTCCACTTCGAAACCAATTAACTTAGGTGAAGCACAGGCGGTCTTCACTGAATTTGACATTGGTATGAAGAAAATCTCGAAACTGTCGATCTATCGATCACCATCGACCTCTGTTCAAATATTCAATGATAGGATGGAACTTCTTCTGAGTAATGTGGATACAGAAATATATGACCAATTTTATATCATAGACCTCATGGTGGATAGCGATGAATCAACCCAAGAATATATCAATTTATTACTAAAGTTACTAGTGTGTTACTAGAGTATTTCATACTACCGCTACCTGCATAGATCATGCTTTTGTGAAAATGAGAACGGAACAGTATACTAAAGAAGGAACTAGGAGAAGGAACAGTATACTACAGAAATAACCCCAGCTATCATCAGAACCAACATCACCGACTATTACTCATTTATCTTAGGTACGAAAATCATTGATAAGATGAACAAAACCAAAAAAAATACCTCACCTATGAAAAATTAAATGAAAATAAATTCCTCCAATTGATACAAAGTGAACAGTGGCACGATGTTCACACCTCAGAAAATGCCGAAAAAGCGACTGATGCATTTGTCAAAAGACTGCATCACTGTATGAAAACCGCAAGAACAACCATTGAGAAAACCATGAAACAAAAAAAGAATGGATAACAAAAGGAATCATAGCTCAGTTAAAAGAAAGAGACCAATTGCGTCAAAAGATTCCTAAATTTCCCGAAAACCAGATTCTTAAAACCGAATATAATAACTACCGTAACGAACTGAACTCCCTCATGAAGAAAACAAAATTTAACTTTTACAAAAACAAGATAATCCAAAATTCCCAAAATTCCGAAAACATGTGGTAAACAATAAGAGAGTATATAGGAAACGATCCCAAGAGGCAGAATATTGACAGAATCGAACAAGAAAACGGCAATATTGTCTATGATGAAAAAAATATTGCAGCATGCTCCAATATTTATTTTACGAATGTAGGCAAGGACTTAGCTACAGAACCCAAAAATCATTGAATAAGCCCACTACCCGTAAACAACCTCAATCAATGTTCCTGGAACAAACCCGTCTGAAGTGAGAAAAATAATTACTGAACTGAAATCCAAGAAGGCACCTGGCCCAGACAAAATCACTAACGACATCCATATCTGAACATATAGCACGACCTCTCTCATTCATAATAAATAAATGTTCCTCCCTACCCACTTTAAAAACGCAATTATCATACCAATCTCCAAAAATGGTGATGAGATGTCAACAATTACAGACCTATATCAATCACTTTCACAATTTCTAAAATCTTTGTGAAAATCCTAAAATTGCGAATGATAGGCTACCTCGATAAATACAATTTGATTGCACCATCACAATTTGGTTTCCGTGATAACCTCTCCAACTCAGGACGCCATCGCTGCTATCTCCTACGACATTAATCAAGGAATGGATGAGAGAAAAGCTTGTCTAGGAATTTTTATCGACTTAGCGAAAGCTTTTGATACTTTTTATCACATGCTGCTGTTGGAAAAACTGGAATGTTCAGGTTTTCGTGGGTCTACTTATAAATCACTCGAAAATTTATCAACAAACCGCAACAACAACAACTGCAACAAAGTGTGCAGATAGGAAACGAAGAGGGCAATGAAATGAATACAACCTATGGTGTTCCTCAAAGGACCGTACTAGGCCCAGTCCTGTTCACAATTTATATAAATGAAATACTTACTAAAGAAAACTCTGGGACGATGATTTCTTCCGCTGACGATACGACGATAATATATAATGCCATATCATGGCAACAAGTATGGGAAACAGCGGAAAACGATCTAAAAAATATTTTCAAATGGTTCCGATGTGATGTCCTCACAGTTAACGTAGAGAAAACTAAGTTATCCCATTAACATCATATGAAAATAATCTACCACATTACGACACCGTCACGTTGAACAATGTGGATGTCCCATTAGAGAGATCGGTGAAATACCTAGGAATCCATATCGATTCGTTCCTTAGATGGGACACACACACTTCTGATGTAGTGAAGTAAATCCGTGGATTGATATACAGATTCTGGCAGTTCAAAGAATTTTTAGGGTTTACAGATCTCAAAATTCTGTATCATGCTCTAGTAGAATCCATCATTCAGTACGGTATTATTGGCTGGGGAGGCATCCTGAGTTGCCATCTCAAACCTTTAGAGGTACTCCAAAAATAGTTCATCGCAATAATCATTGGAAAACCGAAGACTTATCCAACTGACCAATTGTTTTCTGAATCCGGACTACTCGATTTGATTCAATTGTTCTGTGAAATGATTATTCAATTCGTTTCCGGAAATGAAGCATACATCCATGTAGGGAAACATAAATATCCCACCAGAATTAACGAAGGGATCAATGTGTTCATTCCCAAAGCAAATAAGTCAGTTGGCCAGAGATGTTTCACCTATCTTGCTCCTCGTTTACTCCGCTTATTACCTGATGAACTTCAAAGAATCAATTCAAAATCAATATTTAAGAAAAGAGTGAAACGTTGGCTTCTGCATACCGATAGACCAAAAATTCATAACATCATGAAATGATGATTATTTATACTTGCTATTTTCTCTTACATTCACTTCATCGAAACCTTTCCGAATATGTATCTACTTTATAACCCTCGAAACTGTAAAACTGAACGATATCCTGTATTTTTTGTAGGTAGCATTCTTCATCATAATGATATTTGTTATTTTTTTTTTTATTTTCAACAAGTGTTGTTCACCATGACAAATATTAAACAAAACATAAACGAATAAGAGAAAATTGAATATGGAGGTATGCTCACGGACAAGTTCTTCAATGAACTTAGGTGAGTTAATATATTCATACCGTATCTTATAGTATATTTTCGTGTTTATTGTCGTATATCGTGTATATACAGGGTGAGTCAAAAATGTGTACCGAGCTTTCTGGGGGTGATAGAACATTGAAAAATAAGTGTAGTTTGATGATTAAACTCATGGCCCAAAATGCATATTAAGGGAGATATATCCTTCCAAAGTTGATAAAATTAAAATAATTTCTCTGCATAACTTCTAAACGATGAAAGCCACCCGATTGAAATTCTGTGCATTAATGTATGTTGTCAAAATACATTTTTTCGTCACACTTCCACATTTCTGATTTTGTTATAAAGGGTGTTTTCAGAGGGTGAGTCATGATTTTTTGTAGAAAACTTTTTTCCCTGTATTATTCTCGGTGAAAAAACAGGAGCATTCGGTGGAGCGAAGAAAATTACATGAAGAAGGTACTCTTATTCAAATACAAAAAATTGAGCCGTTCGTGAGATATTTGAGTTTTTGTAGTTACATGATATCAGCAGATTGATTTTATTCATCGCGAGATTCATCGGTAACGATATTTTAGCAGGCCATGATGAATAATTTTGTTCTCAATTTTGACGTTCATGTCATCAACATTCGAGTCAACATTGTTGTAGTCGATTTGTTCGTGTGGTTTTCTCTGTGTCATTTATCACTGCGATTATCAACTGAGATTTTAAGAAATATGGCAGGTTATTCGTTCTCTGACAAACTGATATGCTTCTAATGCTTGGCGAGTGCTTCGGAAATGCAAATGCTGCTGAAATATCGTTATACCGATGAATCTCGCGATGAATAAAATCAATCTGCTGATATCATGTAACTACAAAAACTCAAATATCTCACGAACGGCTCAATTTTTTGTATTTGAATAAGAGTACATTTTTCATGTAATTTTCTTCGCTCCATCGAATGCTCCTGTTTTTTCACCGAAAATAATACAAAGAAAAAAGTTTTCTACAAAAAATCATGACTCACCCTCTGAAAACACCCTTTATAACAATATCAGAAATGTGGAAGTGTGACGAAAAAATGTATTTTGACAACATACATTAATGCACAGAATTTCAGTCGGGTGGCTTTCATCGTTCAGAAGTTATGCGGAGAAATTATTTTAATTTTATCAACTTTGGAAGGATATATCTCCCTTAATATGCATTTTGGGTCATGAGTTCAATCATCAAACTACACTTATTTTTCAATGTTCTATCACCCCCAAAAAGCTCGGTACACATTTTTGACTCACCCTGTATACCCCATTCATGTTTTCAATATTCCACATTTCCACTTAGTAGGTACAATTTATATTCGTATAGGTACAATTTTCACACATTCATACCTTTTTTTCAATATGAATTCTTTGTATTTGTCTATTTGTTTGCCAAACAAGTGCTATGCACTTATCGCTTAACCACTTCATTCACCTTTTGTATTTTAAATTCGTTAGATGGATTGGGAGGCGAGCGCCAATAGAATGGCCTGATCTATCACCATCGGTCTTTCTTCATGGAAACATATTTTATCGAAAGTTTATATCATACACCACAATTCTCTTGATGATCTATGCAGGATAATTGTAGATCAGTGTCTTTCAGTGACACCAATTGCACTCCCTCGTTGGGTGGAACCAGCGCCTCAGAACTCGGAACTTGAGCGGGGTTGAGAAGGCATACATACACAAA
Source organism: Gastrophysa polygoni (assembly GCA_963576655.1). Classification (NCBI taxonomy): domain Eukaryota; kingdom Metazoa; phylum Arthropoda; class Insecta; order Coleoptera; family Chrysomelidae; genus Gastrophysa; species Gastrophysa polygoni. The sequence goes on from OY755083.1 coordinate 31,333,552, forward strand.
CATTTGGCAACTCATGGTATAACACAATATGTAACGGAACCAACGCGGGTGACTGATACCAGTGAAACGTTAGTTGATTATGTTTTGTCGTATCAAAATAATATTGTAACAGATGTCCACGACTGTCCTAAAATTATGAATCACTCCATACTATCTATAAATATGCACAATACAAATGATTCAGTTAGTCATCATATGAAAAAACATTACAGAAATCTGAACTCTAACAATTTGAACGTTATCAAAACTAATCTTATTATGTGTCCCTGGAATTCAAATACCATCGATGTGAATATGTTATACGAAGAGCTCATACAAAATTGTGAAACTGTTATCAATAATAATATTGCCCCTATCGAAACATGTAGATATGAATCATACTTACCATGGTTTGAAATAAGAGATCGTGATACAGCCTATGAATATTTCAAATCTTGCCAACAAGTAGATAAACAGAAAAAAATAAAGAAACAATTTTGTAAATCCCTCGAAATCGGAAAAACAGTACAGATATAGAAATAATCCCAAAGAAATGTGGAGAACTTTGAAAAAGTTGATACTTAGATGAACGATGCGCCAAAATGTATCCAATTCGAAACTGATGATGAGCAAATAATTAAAAGAGAAGATTCAGTTATAGCAAATGATGTATGGTCGAATATAAACAATAATTAGTATCAAGAAATCAACAGTTTCAAAGCATTGTCATTGAAAGAATTGCAGCAAATTGTTCATACCCTGGATTCTAAGTATTCACTTGATGAAATTCACAATGGGATAATGTTGAGAGAAATCTTTCAAACAATTGGTAATGTCATACTCAATTTGATAAATACATCACTTGATACATGTTAAGTTCCAAACTTATTGAAAGTTAGCACAATCGTTCCAATTGAAAAAATTGCATGTACTATAAAGGCTTGTGAATTCAGACCTATAAATACATTACCTCCAATTGGAAAGATTTTAGAAATAGCCGTTTACCAACAATTATTAGAACATATTTCGTGCAATGATATTCTGATTGATAATCAATTCGGTTTTCGAAAAAAATACTTCTGCGAAACATCACTACAATCAAAACTGTGTGAATTCAAAAATGAATTGGATAATAATAAGTATGTCGTCAGTGTTTTCTTGAATTTGAAGCGAGCTTTTGAAACCATAGACCGTAAAATATTAATGTCAAAATTAACTCAATACGGTATTCTTGGAGAAGTTCATGATTGGCTAAAGAATTACCTAAATGATCGTGAATAGAAAGTTCGTTTCAACAACTTGTGTTCATCAGAAATAAATATCAATGTAGGAGTCCCGCAAGGCAGCGTCTTAGGTATTTTGCTTTTCATTCTTTATTTAAATGATTGAACTATTCGTAAATTGTTTATTCATCAACGTTTCTGCCGATGATACGTTGATAGCATGTAGTGATACAAGTTTGGAAAAAGCAATTTAAAAAATGAATACAGTGTTGATAGATGTTTTCGATTACTTTAACATCAATAAACTTGAATCAAATGTTGCAAGAACGAAAGGAATGATTTTAACGACTAAATATAAATATAACTCGATTAACATTGCTGATATAAAATCACTTATCAACAATGAACGGATTGAATTCGTTCAAGCTGTTGAATACTTGGGATTTCAGTTGGATGATTTATTATCATTCGATAGCCATTTTGAATATATTCACAGAAAGATATCAAAAAATCTGTATTTTTTCACACGAATTGCCAAAAAGTCAATAGCTGATACTGAAATCACCATATATAATACAATTATTCAACACCATTTCGACTACTGTGCGTCGGTATTGTATACATCAGATTTGAATGAAACCAATCAACTGCAGAAATTGCAAAATCGCGGTATGAGGGTGATTCTGAAAACAAGCCGTGATACTCCTATTGTTCGAATGCATAATACACTACGATGGTATTCAGTTAAACTGAGACTATATCATTTCACAATGATTCTTGTCTTCGAAATACTTAATAATTTGGGTCCCACGTATTTCCATCCCTATATGTATAGTTCTGCACAGAGATGTTGATAACCACTTCACAAGGAACCTCAATAATATCTACATCCCTAAAACAAACTATAGAAAAACAATGAACTCCTTATTATTCAAAGGATTCCACGGATTTAATCAACTACCTAAGTCAATGAGAAACAGTGATTCACTGATCAAATTCAAAAACAACATTGAAAACTATATACAGAATCAGTGACACCACAGTATTTATTTTCTAGTGTTTTCTGTGTTTATTATTTCATAAGTACCTATCTGCACCACTATCTTGTAAATGTTTTATCTTTCATATTTTCATATTTGTAATTTTTATATTTGTACTTTTCTATATATTTTGTGTATTATTACGATAATTGTGTGATTACTTGTGATTTATGGTATTGTTGTGATTTAATGTAATGATGTTTCAATATCGTTTGATATTAGGATTCCTATATTGAATAAAGATCTATCTCTCTCTCATCCATGTCTACGCTGGGATCCGAACCCAGGTCGCGGTGGAAGCGATTTATAGTTTAAATTCGAACGAGTGTCTTAACACTTTCGATGATTGCGAAGGGCGATCCAGCTTATTATTTGAGACAACTGTGTCGACCAGACCGGATTACAAATTGAGTTTTTTCATCATCAATCAACTCCCTCATATTCACGTGTCGCCAAATAATCAACAAATCAATGCACGTATAAGTCAAATTCACCCAACATATGACGGTCACGATGCCCTGTGATAAATTCACTTGTGCCTCATCAAGACATTTCTTACTGAGCCCAATTGATGATTGTGTTGTGAATAACGTATATACCGGTCCATCTGATATTTGCGAAATAAGCTCAATTATTTCAACTTACCTAATGAATTTCTCACATTACGAATTCATGCGATTCGGAATCATCAGCAATGTTGCTCACATATGTGTCAGATAATTCACGAGAAAATGTTGCGATATGGACTGGTTAATGAGAAAATATTGAATTGGGCAAATCGAGGGAGATCCAATGATCTAATACGGGAACCTCCAGATGTTCGCAAAACGGGCTCTAATATATTTTTATCGACTTGAATTCTCACGCATGGTACCTGAACATGCAATCATCGAACATTGTCTGTGGACATTTATAATTCCTTTCATCGTATAATTTTTCAGTCACCCTGTATATATGTGAATATATGTATGTCACTATAAATTCTCATAAAATGCTTGATGATTCTGCATCACTTTTAACGGTGTTATTTTGAACCCCCCACAATCAGAAAATGTAAAAAAATCTTGTATTTATTCAACGTGCTCCGAGTATTTTAATTTCTGCCGTTCCTTGTTTCACCAATGAGGTTAGTAAGGTTGAACCCCTCTCAAATTGAATGAGGCCACGGGTACCGCCTGCAGCTGCATGGGGTTCACAAGGACCGCTGAGTATTACATTTCTATAAAAATCATCAAATTTTCGAGCACTCAAATTCCAGAAGAATGTTAAATTAGAAATAGCCAAACTTTTTCACACTCGACATTGTGACACATTATTTGGTGAATATACATGATCGTAAAATGCAAATCAAAATCTTAAATAATTATATTACAGATTCAGAACGGGCTCCCGGATTGGGGTGAATACACATAGCATAGCATAGGGGAGTATTTGAATGCAACCTCTCCTTAATTTAGTTCGTCACCTTGCCAGGGACAATTCCACTTCAACCTAACAGTTCACTCTGCTTTAGACGAACAAAGTTCAACAAAAAACACTCTCAATAATATAAACCTTTGAAACCATTTTGGTACCTGAGTATATCGAAATACTCAACCCAGAGTCTTGCAAACTCGAAAGCAAGTCATTCATCTTGGAAAACTGATTTTATAGCATTAGGGAGTATTTGGATGCAACCTCTCCTTAATTCACTCTGTCACCTTGCCAGGGTCAATTTCACTTCATATGTTTTATGTTGTAGGCTCAGGATTACGTATTCGTATTTTCACTATGTGAAATGTTTTCATATGGTGATTATATATTTTATATTGTTTATACACACAGGGTTGGAATGAAGTATGGAACCAAGTAAATATCTTTTAGACAGAACGATATTCATGAAAATTTTGAGGTAAGTGCACTGGAACAAAGTGCATCTGATGTACATTTTTTTGTTATTATTATACTCCTGATTTGACCAGAAATGATTTCAACTTCTTCAATTTGAATGGGACACCTCATATATTTTCACAGATTTTGAAAGAGCTTGTTATTTTGAATTCATACATACTGAGTTTAGTGTGGGAAAAATTGTAAAAACGAGGAATATTGCACATTAATCAACCTCCTCCGAGTTTTTTGAATCAGAGCAAAGAACTATGGATTGGTCGTCGTCGAGTGAGGTTGTGTGTTGAATTCCAAATATCTCTTCACACATGAAGAATATAGCGAATTCATAACAAATTGTTATACTTGTACATTCCAATGAGTCATCTGGAATAAACACAATCAACACAGCAATTCATGCCTGAAACAAAGGAATTCAGAGTACGAGGGACAGTTGGTAATTTATATCGTTGAAATGGGTGAAAAAGATATAACAATAAAGGACGTATATATATTCATCGAACAAATCAATATCAGTTCATCTGAGAAGATTGATGAAGTCGAACAGTCAACCCAATCCATATGCAAGGCCCTGCAAACTGAGGTTGCAATCGCAAAAGAAGAAGTGCAGGCACTCCAAGGAGAGAACAAGCGATTGAAAAGTGAATTGGAGACGGCAGAAAGAAGATTGAGATACAATATTTTGGTATTTCATGGAATAAGAGAGGAAACAGTTGAGACACAGAGTTCCTTGATTGAAACTTTACTGGAAATATCGAATCAAAAGTTGACAGTTCATCAAACCGAATCAGATCTGAAGGATAGATAGATCTTCGTAGAAGGGTTGAAAGAAGCTCGAAGTGAAAGTCAAAAAGCTACCATCAAAGGAAATATCCTGATTATTCAAGGAGAAGAATACACAGCTAGCGATATTGAACAATCCAAGCAAATCACCAACACCGACTATTTTCCCAAAGACAGACAGTAAGTGAACCAATACCCTCACCAAAAGAGGTGGAGATTGAAGGAGAGGAAGGTGCTGCTTCCGGCGAACATTCAACAAAGGAGGAAGGAAAACCCAAAGGAATCAATAAAAAGGAAGGAGTGAAGCATGAACCAGAAATAGTTGCAGTAAGCTCTCTTGGAGAAACGCCTGAAAAACTCACCAGAACCAACACAAGACCTACCAGAAGGTGAAAAACGGAATGATTGAACCATCACAAACTCAGGTGTAACTTATTCTAGTTTCATTTTATATTTTATATACAACCGCATGCACTTTTTCAATTTGATATTCAAATATGGATCAGTATATGAAAATATATCACAATATACTCAAATAGAGAAATTCAATGAACATGTTTCGCAAAACGGACACAATTTCAGGATTCTACATCAAAATATAAGGAGTGTATCAAAACACTCAGATACTTTGAAGGCTTACTCATCAGAAACTATCAACGAATTCCCAATTTTGGTATTAACAGAAAAACGAAAAATCCATGATCTCGACTTATTTCAGTTAGATGGTTACAATATAATATATAATGTACGAAATGCTAATAAATGTGATGGTGTCTTGGTATACACTTCAACAAGCTTTGGATGTAATCACCAAATAGTACAAATAGATACTTGCAAAGCCATAGAAGTGAAATTTGAAGTAGATAATGAACAATTTCATATAACTGCTGTTCACAGGTCCCCAAGCTCCGATCCGAAACGATTCATCATCGATTCAACAGAATATACAGGGTGTCCCATAAACATACCGACAAACTCTGAGGGATGGTAGAGAACATCAAAATAAACATTTTTGCTCGATAAACATAAGTCCGAAAACTCTTCGTTTTCGAGATACAGAGTGTTTAATCAAACATTTCATTGCTTTAGCACCCTTTATTTTTCGGTATGTTTTGGATACTCTTCCCAAGATATTGAAAATTACGAATATTTTCCAATTAAATACAAAACAAAAAATGATTAACAAGCATTAATAATAATTATTGATTAGTAAAAAAAAGTTATTGAAAGTTTTATTAGTTTTTCAATATTTCAATAAATGCATTGGTGAAATGTAAGGTATAATTTTGAAGCATTTAATTTTTTTTTCCATAGATGTGAGAGATATGGTCTTTATTTTTTTCTTCAAAACGAATCTACATACGGAAAAATTTCAAGGGACAAAAGAATTGCATTTTTGGTTGTTTATTTGAAGAAAATATCATAATCACAAAAAATCTATTGTGCAATATTTATTTTGTGCAAAAACTATCCCACATAGCCCTTGGGCACGCCACTGAAATTATTGGGCAAATTCTAATAGCTTCAAAAGATACCTCATAAATGCATCAATAATCTGTGGGAATTTCATTGTATTCGACCAAATCATTTTTACGATATCAATAAAAAATCGATTTTGAAAAAAAAAATAAACACCCTGTATCTCGGAAACAAAGAGTTTCCGGACTTATGTTAAACGAGCAAAAATGTTTATTTTGATGTCCTCTACCATCCCTTAGAGTTTGTCGGTATGTTTATGGGACACCCTGTATATGAAATTACAATTCCAACCACCATGTTATCGTATTTGATATGAATTCGAACATTTGAGAAGAGGACGATGTTACTTTCAATCATTTAAATGTCATGAATTAATTCAATTCCAATTCTCTAATGAACTGACCGACTAGACTACAGAGCAATATATGCTTAGATCACTTTTTCTATAAAAATTTCAGAAAACAAATCGCCCTGCCATCTGCGGTCTTATGAATATATGTAACAGATCACTCGGCTACCTTGCTGGAGTTACCACTGAAACACTCAAAAATACCAATGAAAAGTAATAATACCGGCGCTGTCGTCAACTATGGAAAATTAGGAGATATAAATAGACAATCATGATTGGGCCCACTATCATAAGTTGCAAAATGTAGATGCATGCACCGATTATAATATAGTTCCCTTCTTCAGAAATGCTATCGCAATCTGCTCCAAATCATACCAGACAGACATAATGAAGTGAAGAGGAATAACTGGATTACAGAAGGTTCAGTCAAAAGTATCAATCATAGGAATGAACTATTCAAACAATATAAAAAGGATAAAAATGACGAAATCTTGAGAAATGCATACATAAATACCGAAACATGGTTGAAACAATCATCAAAGATGCCAAAATCGACTATTATAAAAATAAAATCGATAACAGTGAAGGCGACAATAAAATAATTCGGAATATACTGAAAGACCTATCAGCTTCTAAACAATGAAATATCATAAACGAATCACAACACGACGGAAAAACTGTCACTGACAATTTAGAAATAGCAAACCTTTTTAATGATCACTACACCTCATTAGGTAAGGAGTTTGCAGATTAGATCGAAACTCCTCCAGTTTCACCTTTCATGAGTTCCTATATTACAAAAATATATTGAATACCTACCAAATGAAAACTCAATGCCATGCATTAGTCAAGTCAAGATTGTCACTTAGAATTCCTGGTCGTCCTCCAAAAAAATTCCTCGAGATCTGTTTCAATAAAAATTGGACTTGACCTCCTATTTTCTGAGAGTGAAATGTTAGACTTTCGGCAGTTATATTTCTAACGTACTCATATAGATCGATTCAAAAATAAAAGTAATTTGAGGCATATTGATCACAGTTATGATACTAGAGCAAAACAAAAAAACATGTTCCGCACTGAGTACTCATTCAGAACAATCGGCCAAAGAGGATATACTCACCTCAGTAGTGGAATATTCAACAGCATCCCCAAAAAAATTAAGGAATCAACATCAATTCTTCCATTTGAAGAAATAAAATGAAGACCTATCTCATTGAAACAGAGAGGACACATATCCATAACATAATGGAACCGAATATATGAACCTTGCAGTTCACCATTTTTCACCATTATTTTTCTGAGTATTTTGTTTATATGTATATCAACACTTTGTTATATTTAGCACTCTGCCCTCTCAGCACTTATATTCAGCACTTATATTCAGCACTTTGCTCACCTTGATGTTATTTGTCATCTGCAATTTGTTGAACTGAGAATTCATACATTTTTATTTCACTTTTTTTCTATTCATTATTATATCCATAATTATTTCGGAAGTATATACAGGGTAACTCAAACTCAACTGGGGATATTTAAAATCACGTGTTCACGTAAGACGACCAACCAAACTCTTTACAGGAATTGAGACAAAGAATTATTGATGAATGTGAACTAATACGTGGAGCGGTTTCTAGTTGTTGGTCGGGTTCAAATAATCATACCTTTCAATCTCCCCGATAGATGAAGACCTAAACAAGTCAGATCTGGAGACCTAGCTGGCCACCCAAACATGCTAGGATCAGAAGTGCCGTCGGAAACATAATAATGGCCGAACTGGAAGCTGCAGTTTTATCCACTCGACGGAGACTCAATTCATGTATAGAAGATGATGGCAGACGATTCGAGCATCCAGGAAGTCACTAGTGCTACCAATTATTTCAGTTTCTATTTGATTTATATATATATATATAATATTTCTCCGGTTCCTTAAGAAGTATCAACTCCATTCTTCTTCTCGTTTGCTCTTATTTCATATCAGAGCAAGAGACATGTTTGAAATTCTCGAGAAATAATGAAAAATCGTCTGTTTTTCCCAACGGTGTCATCTAGCGGCCACCACGGGATTTGGATTGATTTGTTTCGTGATTAATATGGAAGAACCGGAAAAACCCTCCATAATGAGACCAAGTTTGTTCAGTTCTCTTACACCACTGAAGTAATAAGAGTTCTTACATAGTGCTATCCATCCTTCCCTCCCTCTTCCTCGAGATCATGAAAAAAGTGTTTTTGATATGTCTTAATATATCAAATCCTCATAAAAACCTGTTTCCTAAACTGGCCAATGCAAGCGGCCAACGTGGAAACTTGAAAATGATTTCGAGAGATTTCTCTTGGCCACATCATGGCCGTGCGGCGAATAGTTTCCTAGATACAGCCGGCGTTCTCCTTTAGTGGTACACCCGGTACACCTATTGCACAACTGACAGTGAGGTATTCCTCGTTTTTACGATTTTTTCCACACTAAGCTCAGTAGGTATGAATACAAACCGGAAGTATATCATTAACAAAGAAATAATCATCAGATGCATTTTGTTCCATTGCACTCACCTGCGAGTTTTCATGAATATCGTTCTATGCGTTCAAAAAATATTAACTTGGTTCCATACCCTATCCCAACCCCGTAAATTTCAAGGACTCGTGAATTTTTACACTGTAAATGTCTTGTTACCTTTCTCGCAGCAAACATCTAATGTAGAGTTGTCAAATGAATCTATCTATGTCTGATTTCGAATGGATTAGTGATCCAGATGAAATTATTACAATAATTATCATTCATTATTCATCTGGTTTTCGTATCTCCTAATGTATTCATAATGTATAACCTTCGAAATCATCATTTTCTTGTAATTGTCTTGTAACTGAACGATTCATTCTGAATACTCTTCTTCTACCATGATAATCATAAAGATGATGAGAAAATATATTCTCATAATCATTATTCTCACCGTGTATAACGGTGAAGCGAACATAAGACGTAATTCCAGAAGCACCGTTGAAATTGTGAGGTAGTAACTACATACGATCAATCATTCGAAACCAGGTATCATAAACTCAGAAGATACATCAAAACTACACAACTATTCTGAAGCCTAGACCAGTTATTGAAACCTACTTGGAAAATTCCTCATAACCATAATGTATCAGAATTATTGCTGGGAATGTCTACCTGCAGGCACTCTTCTTGGTGAAGAATTTTCACCTAATATAACTTCAGAAGTTAGAGTGAATCTCATTCACACTGAAACTCAGAAGTAATTAACCGTGAAATTCACTGTGTCTGAGGAAATAATGTCGCACTTCCTCTATTATAGTCCCTAGAATTATTTTAGACGCTCCGAAATTTTATTAAAACTCATTCATCAACTTAGATGGACACATTAACGGAGCTTGGAATGCGAATACTTCGAAAAGATCGTCAGCAGCTTGACAAAGATAAGAGGGTGTAGACATCGCTAATGAATTCAGAAGATGTCGCCGAAAAACTGAGACCAAAACTGTGTATGTCGGGAAAGATATGATATGAATCTTGAATAGAACGTATTTTGAAAAATTCTTGAACTGAGTTTAGTCAGAATGGGTTGTATTTGAATGAACTTATGTATTTGAAATTCAAATCCTCACCGTTAGACAAAAAAAAAATCAAGCAGGGTAGCTTTCATACCAGACAAAAAGTTTGAAAACAGATTTCGTTCTTAACGCTTTGATGAAAGTTCGAAACCATCTCAATATTTCAACTATCATGACATAATATGAAATCAAAAGATCGTCAAAAAATCGTCTTCGAAGGAAGGTAAGGAAAGGGGTGAATCAATTTCCTTAAGGTCATCGTTGAAAGAAGAATGAGCAGCTCATTTCTGTCTAATTGTCGAAATTTCCGAAATGCATATCATACATGGAAACTCAGTACATTCAAATGGAATTTACTGTAGCACGCTTTATGATAGTATCATATTTTCCGATTAGACTTCTATGACTTTCTGATTGTTCTTCATACGTGAGAAAAATTCTCTGGGAAAGCATGAGAATAATTCAGGGGTCCAACCAGTCAAGTCACACTGAGCAAAATGTTGGGGAAAAGTGAATAATAATTTTGAGGTTGAATCATAATTGGCGATGTGTTCTGAATATTTCAACATCTGCATCTGATCTTGGTATGTAAGTTCTGAGCAGTATTGAGATGTGTAGCAGAAGGGTAAATGAGATATTTGAGAAAAATCAATGGACTTGACTGCCTTATGCACAGTTTTTCAATTTATTTGGAGTGAAATAAAAAAAATAATAATGAATTTCATATGCAAAAACTATTTCTTCATTGAATTTCAGAATGGAATGTACGAAAACAATGATCAATTCAACAACTTTCGTGAATTTGAGATAATTTCATTCACTAGTAGATAAGCTATGCCAGTTCTGGCGCATTTTGCACCATTCTCCCATGATAATCTCCATGAGAAAATTTGAGCTCCGAATGAACAAAGAACGGTTCCATTCAAGGTCATTCGCAATTGCCGACAAGTGAGGGTACATCGATGATTCTACAGGGTGTCTTAGAATGAAAGAAAATATATACAGGATGAATCAGTCAATGAAAACTTTCTACAGTGCGGATCAAAAAAATATATATACAGGGTGAATGAAAAAATGAATACAACGGCTCGAAGTTGAATTGAAAATGAATGAGCTGGACAAATGGGGTGACCCAAAATGATAGGAAAACAAGGTGAGTCAAAACACATCTACGGAGAGGCTCAGATTGAATCAAAGATTGACAGAGAAAAATTCCACAGTGTGTCTTAGAATGAGAGGGAATATATACAGGATGATTCAGATGATAAATAAAATTTCAGTCAGAAATACATCTATAGGATGTCTCAGAATGAGGAAAAATATATATGGGATGAATCAGTCGGCGAGAAATCTGTGAAGTGTGGATAAAGAAAAAATAAATTGAAAATGAACTGGATGTATTACTATGGAGTGTCTTAGAATGAAGGAAAATATATACACGATGAATCAGTTAGCAAAAATATCTATAGAGCGAATCAAGAATTTATCAGCAGGGTGGGTCGAAACACATCTATGGGACGAATCGAAATTAAATTAAAAATGAACAGAGAAAAATTGTACAAGGTGTCTTAGGATGAAATGGAATATATACTGGATGAATCAGTCGATGGAAAGTTCTACAGAGTGACTAATAAAAAATATATATATCAGGTGAATCAAAAAATATATCGATAATATGGGCGATTTTTGTACTCCATATTCTCGAGGAGTACACTGACCCACCCCAACCGACCTCAACTGTTCAATGACGAAACGTCAAAACAAGAAACGTCAAAACGAGAAAACGTCAAAACGACGGAACGTCAGAACAACGAAACGTCGAAACAAGGGAACGTCGAAACAACGAAACGTCAAAACGGCGAAACGTCAAAAAGACGAAACGTCAAAACGACGGAAAGTCAAAACGACGGAACGTCAAGACGACGAAACATCAAAACAACGGAACGTCAAAACAAAGAAACGTCAAGACGACGAACCGTCAAAACAACAAACCGTCAAAACAACGAAACGTTAAAATCTCAAAACGACGAAACGTCAAAACGACAAAATGTCTAAGCGAGGGAACGTCAAAACGACGAAACGTCGAAACGACGAAACGTCAAAACGTCAAACGACAAAACGTCAAAACGTCGAAACTTCAAAACGACGAAACGTCAAAACGACAAAACGTCAAAACAACAAAATTTCAAAACAACGAAACGTCAGAACGACGAAACGGCGAATACGTCAAGCATCGAAATGGTGAAACGTCAAAACAACAGACCGTCAAAACGACGAAACGACGAAATGTAAAAACAACAGGGTAACTAGATGTTGAATATACAGTGGAATGACAACTTTCGATTTCCACTTCTGGTCGTTCAATTTTGGTGATTTTGGTATCAACGGAATCGTCTCGATGTCCAGATTCGTAACCAAACATTTGTCGAAACAGAGAAGGATATAGGAAGCTAACTATAGGAAGCTAAGATAGCAGACCATGCGGGTGCCCTAATGACACGACTTCAAGTGTTGGTTATGGTTATGAATGAGGATATTTTCGACGAATGGTTGTTTTCAATTGAGGCTTCCAACACAAAATAAGAGTTCCATGTTGAGAGCGTTAAAGTTGATTTTGCGAATGAAGTTATCACGCTAGTATTTGAGATTTTTCAATCTTTGATCATTCATTGACAATCATTCAGATAACACGCGATCAAATTAGCGCTGATATATAATGATTCATTAGGATATCATAAGCATTCGAACGATAGTAGTTATCACAGGAACAACGCATCCTTCATTTATATTCTATAATGGAGAAAATTGAAGTAGATGCATGTTGGAGATGATGTCACAACAGATCTTTCGTTGAATCAGTGGTATCATCATCGAAAGATTTCATGCCATATATTATATATCGATGGCAAACAAGCATCATATGCGTTGATGTTGAATATGGTGTCTGATCCATTGAGTGAACACACTAATCCGAAGATGTTCCAACTGATATATACCATGATATGTCATCGCGGAAAAGGACCGGCAACCAAAAATAATGCTCCATATCAAGAAGATAAATGAATCTTCTGCATTTTGTTCAAACAGAATATCTGAAATTTTATTCGGGAAATGCAACTGTATTAGCTATGGAACGATGAATGGCGCTGTAATGTTCAGATATCCATAATGAACTTATTGAGGTGAAAGTGCATGATTTATAATATCCTTACTGATAGTAATTGAAGCGTTACTCGTATGATATTCCGTTTTGCTGCGTCAAAGACGTTTATTCATATATTCTTCACACTCATCCTAGCATTGTACTTCAATTCTTCGAAAAAATTGTCTATTTCTCAACCTCCCCCCCCCCCCAGGAGGTAGGACAGTGATGCGTTGCTTTTTTTTAAGTGGAAAGCTCCCTAGTGAGGCTATCATAAGCACTCAATTAGAGAATTCAGTAGATATAAATACAACAATGAGCATAATATAACCCCATTTTTCACCGCATATTCATAGGAAACTACAATACATTAATTTATATCCAGCTCTTCAGTAACGTCCATTTCTCCAATGACAGCCATTGTAGTAGAGGGAATAGAGTAGTGTCCTCAAGGTAGAGTTCCCTATGATCCTTGTATAATATACCTCTTGTCCTCTTCAGAGCTGAGAGCAATCTTCTCTTGTTTGATGGAATGAACCTTATGCTTTTTGATCTCATGAAACTCTCTTCTGTTCATGCGTCTCCAGACAATCAAAATAATTCTCGGAATTTATTTCATTTTCAATGACTGAGTATTTTACGCCTCTGGCTTCTTTCGTTACTTTTGGGTTCCTCTTGCAGCCTGTTCCGTTTCTTCATTATGTCATCTTCAGTTACCAGCACCCTTATTGAGTATAGCTTTGAGCGGAGGCCTACATAGTCTGTCATCAGGATACAATTGTTCTCATCCTTCATCATTCCTAGATCCCTTCTGTTTACTGGAGGAATTCCATGAATATTATCCTGCGGATAGTCTGAAGTATCTGAATATTGGTGACAATCCCGTTTTATGACTTCATATGGATCATGACTTCTTATCTAATGTCGTAGATTAGGGAGTCTGTATCAGTAAAGCAAACAGTATACTCATCTTCAAATTCTCTTCGCATATAATCGTAATGGGAACCATAGATGGTGGTCTTCGCAAGGTCGAGGATAGCTTGTCGAACATATTTGAGCTTGTTGAGATAATTCGGTGATTTCTTGAGCTCAACTGCCACCAAGTCCTCATAGAATATGGTTGAAGATTTGAACTCTGGCTTCGAATTCCATGCTTCAGCACCATACCTTCCAGACTACATAAGGTCGGTTGCATGAAGAAACATTGATCATGTGATTATCTGATGCCACATTAGCGGTGATGTTACACTTAATCCAATTTGCGTTGCATAAAACTCCCGTATGATATGATTATCTTTCCATTAACTAACGACGAAAAATGCGTGGCAACAGGGCTAATTTGCTGGATCCACACGTTCCGTACTCGTGAATGATGATGCTTTGCGCATTTATAGGTTAGGTTCAATCATCTGATTTGACGAAGCAGTTTCACAGATCTGTGGCAGTATGGATATTGATATGGATAGCTTGAAGAAGAAACGGGGGCAAACTATTCGGAATCAGAAAAAACAACACTGCTGGAGATTGTTAAAAAGTACTTATAGTTTACCATGATATATAAAATTTGTTACCTACCTTTCCAATTCATACCTATATATCCAATTCATTCCTTCACAGATATAAAAAAATAATAGAATGCAAACAGTCCGATACCATATCTAAAAAAAAACGTGATACATTATTCAATATATATATATATATATATATATATATATATATATATATATCTCAAAATATTCGAAATCATTCAAATATATAAGAGTTGATTGGCTTTTGTGCAACTGCTTTTTTACTTAATTGGGCATTCTCATAAGTTGATTAGGTGATGAAGTTAACATACCATCAAGTATATGATGAATGTTTATGAAACCAAATTCCACTGAAAAGTGACAATTTGGTAGACGGAGGAATTCTGGTTACAAGGTGTTTTCATTAATTGAAATCAGACTTTCCATTTTCATATTCGATTTTTAGAAGTGGGTGCCAAGTTCTATCTATATCAACTGAACAAGAAGCAATTTTATGGTCTCCGTTCAGGAGAATGCAAGCAGACTCTTCAATTTTCCGTTTTTTGTTGTTGTATTCTTTTCCTATGATCCTAATATCACCCTAATCGGCCATATGTCGTCCTTTTTCAGTGAGGATATGTTCAGCTAATTTTGATTTGACAGTTTATCTTTCCTTTATATTGTTCTTATGCTCTTTCATCCTTACTGATAAAGGCCTGCTGGTTTCACCGGTATAATATTTTCCACTAACACATGGTAAACTGTAAATACAATTTTTCAATGATTGTTCTTCATTTTTTGGTTTTGTATGAGTTAATATCGATCTAACTGTATTTTCTGCCTTGAACACTATTTTCACTCGAAACTTGTCACCAACACGTTCAATTTTCTCAGATATTCCGGGAATGTATGGGATTACATTCGTTATCAGTGGTGGTTGTCTTTGTGGTTGTTGTATATTCTATCTGTTCTCAATTTGGTGTATCGTTTTATCAATGGAATGTTTCGGATAAGTGTTGAGTTGTAAAACATCATTTATATGGTTCATTTCGGTATTGAAAATTTGGTGGTTTGATGATATGGATTTGGCTCTATCATGAAGTGATTTGATTAATCCTTTCTTCATACTTGTATGATGATTTGATTGAAAATTGAGGTATCTGTCGTTGTGTGTATTTTTACGATATACACTTGTTAGCAAAATGTTATATCTGATTTTCTAATGAGGACATCTAAAAATGATAATTGATTATTAGATTCGATTCCTGAAGAGAATTTGATTGTGGGTTCTATATTGTTTATATAATTCAGAAAATCATCTAGTTCCATACGGTTATGTGGTCAACTGATGGAAATATCATCCACACATTTCCGCCATCTCTTTGGTTGTTCATTGAATTTTTTCAAAATATTTTCTCTAAAATCTTTCATGAATATATTAATCAGGATAGGAGATAATGGCCATACCAAATTTTGTTGATAAAAATCATTATCTGATTGGAAGTAAGTTGTTTTGAGACATAGTTCCAAAAATTCTAAAATGCCTTCTACACTCAGCTCAGTTCTTTCATTGAGTTTTTCATCATCTTCCAGTTTCTTTTTCACTTATGAAGTTTTTTCTATAGGAGAATTAGTAAATAAACCCACTACATTGAAACTCGTCTGTATCGAGGTGGATGTTATTTAGTTGTTCGATTCATGTATTTTTGGAAGTCCAAATAAAAGGTGGGGGTTTGCTATGGTATCTGTATATATGTTTCCTATCTGTTAGTGTCAGTTTATTTTCATGTTTTTTTTCATCATGTTTCGTATTTTTCTCTGTATTTTTGCTGTTGGATCTCCATCCAATTATATTTATTTGTATTCTATTCATTTATAATTTGTATTATTTTATCATTTATATTCATTTTTGTTCATAATGACTGTATCGCTACCTCCATCAGCTGGAAGTATTGTATCATCATGTTTTAGATTATTATGTGTGTTCTTCTCTTCTCTCGTGATGTTTGGTGTTATTTCATGTTTTTTCTCAATAATCATTTTATTTCTGATTCTATATTCATTAGAGAATTCATCAGGAAGTCTTTGTGCAGTTTGTTCAATAGCTGTTATCAAATCTAACATTGGAATATGATTCAGAGTGATTGAAAAGTAATAATAATTTTTCAGAATCTGTTGATGTTCTTGAGGATAGGTTCATAACAGTTCTATTCATTAAATTTTGTTGACGATGCTCTGATCTCAATTTTTTTCCATATTTCTTTCTACAATGAGTTCATTGAATTTTTGAAAATTTTTAAGAGTTGGTGAGTCGCCTCCGACTCTTATGGGGTTCTAGACTGGCTGGCCATACTGGGCATGATGATGAAACAATGTCTATAATAAAAGAATTACGTGGAGAAGGTATCGTATATTAATTCCCATTCGAAGCATTCATTATGATGTATAATAACGACAGAGTCTCAGTCAACTCATGAGTATTTTGATATTGATTGCGGTGATCACAACAACTATTTCTGACGTGAAGAGGAAAAACATCATCATGAAAATAAGCACTACCAAGAGACAGATTGTTCATGAATTACATACACCTGCGGGACGCGACTTCAAAAGGAGAAGAACGATTATAAGAGGCTTCGCAGACCTATGGCAAATTGATTCGGCTGAGATGCAAGATTATTCTGAAGATAATGGTGGTTACAGATATATTTTATTCGTCATCGACTGTTTTTCTAAGTACATTATAGTATATTTTATTTGATCATGTTATGTACATAAAACATTCATGGCAAGTCGCATAGGCAATATAACTTCGAAGTCAAGAATATAAAATGATAATGATGATAAAATATTCTATCACTACAAGTATTATATGAATTTCAGCTGAAAATATACTGACTTACAATTGATCAGCGTAGATATTAAAAATTCGAACAATACAAGTTAAAAAAAATACAAGAAATGAAGATAATTAGTGCACATCTAGATATCTACAGATAAAAATACAGAGAATCGTGATGAAAAATTATTGAAGGTAAAAGTGGATTAAAATTGAATGCACAATGAACTGACAGAGACGATATAGCTATCAATGTCATAAAAACAATGGCTGAGCAGAAATTTTTTTATCACCGTTTTGAATCTATTGAATTCCAATATTTTGACAGATTTATCAAGAGTGTTATAGAGATCTTTGGACTGAGCCGATACTTGATGAAACCGGCCCAGAAGTGGCACATGCAATGCTGAGAGTATTAAAGAGAGCTGAATACACACCGAAGAATATGCAAAGTGATCAAGGCAAAGAGTTGTATAACGTTCATTTCAAGAAATTGATGGTGAAATATGATATAAACCATTATTCAACGTTCAGTGTGATGAAGGCGGCAATCGTCGAGAGAGTTATATATATTGATATATTATATGGATTTATGAAGAATTCTCTGCAAGGGGTGAATTCAAGTGGCGTGATTTGCCCCATCTAACCGACGAATACACTAACAAAATACATAGAACGATTGGTATGAGACCTTCTGAAGTTTCACCTACCACAATACTAAGCGCCTATAGCCACCAGAAAATAGCGCCGAAGGCGAAGCGAAATATCAGGTCGGTGATATAGTGCGCATAAGTGAATATAAAGGGATCTCCGGAAAAATGTGCACCGCAAATTCTTCTACAAAACTCTCCAAAATATCCGAAGCGAAATTAACCAATCCCAGAACTTACAAACTTGAAGATATGGGAGGACACCCAATCGAGGGGTGTTTTTATGAATTGGAATTATTGAAAACTAACAATCCTGACGTATACTTGGTGGAGAGAAGGAAGCAGAAGGGTGAAAAGGAAATGTGTGTCGAATGGCTTGGATTTTCTGACAAATATAGTTCTTGGATCAATGAGTCTGCAATTGAGATGTTGGTGATCATTAATGAAAAGTTGGACGTACTGAGTCACC
The DNA here is from genome assembly GCA_963576655.1 of Gastrophysa polygoni. Classification (NCBI taxonomy): domain Eukaryota; kingdom Metazoa; phylum Arthropoda; class Insecta; order Coleoptera; family Chrysomelidae; genus Gastrophysa; species Gastrophysa polygoni. The sequence continues at coordinate 31,352,467 of OY755083.1, forward strand.
TCTTTTCTATTCGTTCCCAATAATATATATATATAGAAACAATATATATATATATATATATATATATATATATATATATATATATATATATACTGAAAAATGAGGCATCATCTTCGTCCGAACTGGCAACTTCCCGCACGAAGTACAGAGGTGCTGCTGGCATCTTTAGATTCCTTCTGAACACCCTCTCGTATGGAAGACACCAACATGCTTTGAAATGGTGGTCGGCGTTCGTGAACAGGTGGCCCACCACTTCGCAGAAGTAGCTGGTCCTCGAACATCCGGAACACACTCCGTTTCAGCAATCATTTTGGTATTGCGTGCAGCTATGACACCTTTGGAGCAGCAATCTCTTCGTCATGCTACACTCCTTGCAAGTACCTCTGCATATTCCCATATTCGTGTTCCACAGCAGCTTTGCACATTTCTTGCATCTTGGGCCAACTCCTCGATCTGAACGGGTGCTCAAATGAGGTGGATCTGGCGATATCGCATGGTTTCGCTCCGAACGTACAAGCGTTCATCTCGACAGCTGGCCAGCACGCATCGCAATTGTGTATCGATCCACCCCAGACGGGTAAACTAGCACCACTGGTTCGGCGTCCCATGATTGCGAATACGTCATTTGTCCCGAACTTTTTTTTGTCTGACTGATATACACGATGAAGATTCGAGAAGATTTGTGAATGATGTGAAATACTCAAAATTTTCTCTTTCATACACTCCAGTTGGTCCCCCTCCAGATGACTGTTATTATTGCGCTGATGGAGTGGTAGGAACAACTTTGCCTCCACCAATGAGTCCCTCACTATCCAAGGACTACCTACCATAGAACCGCTAATCTCCAAGGTTGCCTCCACTTCCGCCAATGAGAGCTATTCTCCAAGGTCGCCTCCGCTGTAGCCAAGTAGCCAAAAAAAAGAATGAGCTCTGTCGCTGCTGTCGCTAACTCGAGAGACAGTGAATGCTCGCGATGCCTACAGTTTTATTCTTTCGCGTTGAGTGGATATTATACTAAAATATTCAGCATACTTCGTGAAATGTGTAAACCTGTTTTGTGGTTATCTGTTTCCGATAATTCACCGGAAGCGAGCTCGTGATGATTATCGATGGTCTCACTGAATCGAGAATCCGAATACAGGATGATGAAAATTGTCGTGAACAAAACTCATTTATTCCTCAATAATTGTGCAATGTTGAATGTAATTATTCCAACTAGTGATTCTAAAATCATGATACATCATATTGTATTGGTTCCGATGTGGAAGGCGTTTTCGATGACGGTGATGTCGGCTGCGGTGGTGGCGGTGGCGGAATCACCAAAAGTACTATACTTGGAATTACCCAGATTTTATATATCTTTGAGCTGATGAACAACGCTGTCTTTGGTAAAACCATGGAGAACATTCGTGGAAGGAACACATTCGTGTCCGTCCTTTGCCTAAATGGTCTGGAAGGTACGGTGCTGAAGCATGGACTTCAAAGCCAGAGTTCAGATCTTCAACCATAGTCAATGAAGATTTGGTGGCAGTTGATCTCAAGAAATTACAGATTCATCTCAACAAGCCCATATATGTTGGACAAGTTATCCTCGACCTTGCAAAGACCACCATCTATGGTTTCCATTACGATTATATGCACAGAAAATATGAAGATGACTCTACTGCTTGCTCTACTGATACAGACTCCCTAATCTACGAGATCAGAAGTGGCGATTCATATGAGGTCATGAAACGGGATATTTCGATACCTAAGACTATCCGCAGGAAAATATTCATGGAATTCCTTTAGTGATGTGAGTGAAGGTCCTAGAAATGATGAAGGATGAGAACAATTGTAAGTAGTAGCCCAGTTTCATCGATTTTTTTTTTCCGTTGTTTTGCATGACTCATATTTTCGGGGTAACGCTGACCCACCCCACACCTTCGCTCCAATGGTCCATGATCCTGTGGATTAGTCACCCTGAAGAAATTTCGTACTCATCCTTTTAGTTGGTCTGTGGATATTTTTCGATTCACCTTGTAGATATTCTCCTGATCCGCCTTGTAGAATTTTTCTCCGACTTGTTCCTTCTCAACTTGATTTTGATCAGCTCCATAGATATTTTTTGAATCACCCTGGATGTTTTATCGAGCACCCTGAAGAATTTCTCACTGACTAATTCAACCTTTGTATATTTTCCATCATTTTGAGCCGTCCTGTAGATTTGTTTTCGATCCACCCTTTCGATATGTTTTTGATTCACACGGAGAAATTTTTTGGTTCACCTGTTTGGTTCACCTGTATGTTTTCCAACCACCCTTCAGAATTTTCCAGTGAATGATTCAACCTGTATATATTATTCCTCATTTTGAGCCGCCCCGTAGATCTGTTTTTAATCCACCCTGTTGATATGTTTTTGATCCATACTGTACATTTTTTTCATTCTTCCTGTAGATATCTTCTCTTTCTCTCTAATTTAATTTCGATCTGCTCCGTCAATATTTTTGGGATCACCTTTTTTTTTTCAAGCACCCTCTATAATATTTTTTCCTGACTGATCCAACCCGTACATATTCTCCATGATTTTGAGCCGTCCTGTGGATTCGTTTTTGATCCATCCTTTTGATATGTTTTTGATCCACTCTGTAGAAAATTTTTAGTTCACCCTGAATGTTTTTCAACCACCCTGTAGAATTTTCCACTGACTGATTCAACCTGTATATATTCTCCCTCATTCTGAGCCGCCTCGTAGATTTGTCTTTGTGGGGAGGTGTTGGGTGCGTCATTGACCAGGGGGACGGTGCGGGGTGGCGGGGTGCGTCATAGGCCATTGGGACAGTGCGGGGTGGGTCATGGATCGTTGGGTGGGTGTGGGTTGGGTCAGTGTACCCCCCGGGGGGTGACGGAGTCAGGCAGTGTACCTTCGAGGGGTTGACAAAGTCGGGCAGTGTACCTTCGAGGGGGGTTTGATGCTTTTCAGCAGAGTCGCTTATGTTGGGTTTCATGCATTCTGCCAAAGTCGCTCATGTTGGGTTTGATGCGCGCGCAGCTGGGCTTCAATCTGCTTTGTATCACTACTATTGTATGCTGATGACAGACCATGTACGCCTCCGTTCAAAGCTATAGGTACTCAATAAGGGTGCTGGTAACTGAAGATGACATAATGAAGAGACGGAACAGGCTGCAAGAGGAGAGTTATAAAGTGGATGAGATTGATGGCATCATTATGAACATGGGAGTTACGAAGGAAGCAAAAGGCGTGAACTCCTCAGTCATTGAAGATGTAATAATTTTCGAGGATTGTCTGGAGACATGAACAGAAGAGAGTTATCCTAAGTTTCATGGGATCGAAAAACCATAAGGTTCATTTCATCAAACAAGAGAAAATTACTCCCAGCTCTGAAGATGACGACAGGTATATCACACCAGGATCATACAAAACTCTACAGGACACAATGTCTGTCACACAATGTCTGTCATTGGAGAAATGGACGTTGCTGAAGAACTGGATATACATTATGTATTGTATGCGGCGAATACATGAGGTGATATTATGCTTATTGTTGTATTTATATCTACTGAATTCTATGATAGGGTGGTTATGATAGCCTTACTGAAGAGCTTTCCACTTGAGGAAAAAGCAACGCATCACTGTCCTACCTCCTGGGGTGGTGTGGTGGGGAAATAGACAATTGTTCTCACTGAAAAATTGAAGTACAATGCTGAAATGTGTGGAAGAAATTTATGAATCAATGTATTTGACGCAACAGAACGGAATATTGTACAAGTAACGTTTCCATCACTATCAGTGGGGATATTATGAATCATGCATTTCCACCTCAATAATTTTATCATGGATACCAGAAAATTACAGCGCCATGCATTATTCCATAGCTTATAACATCTAGACCCCATGGTTGATATTGAAAAAACCCTAATTTTGAATCAACTTGTTGTTTCGACGTTTCGTTGTTTTGAAGTTTCGTTGTTTTGACGTTTCGTCGTTTTGACGTTTTGTCGTTTTGACGTTTCCTTGTTTTGACATTTCGTCGTTTTGACGTTTCGTCAGCTAACAGTTGAGGACGGTTGGGGTGGGTCATGAATCATTGGGGAGGTGCGGAGTGGGTCAGTGTACCTCCCGAAAATATGGGGTACAAAAATCGCCCATGTTATCGATATATTGATTGATCCACCCGGTATATATATTTTTTAGCCCCTCTGTTGAACTTTCCATTGACTGATGCAGCCTGTATATACAGTCTGTCCAAGATAAGGTTGCACAGCATGGGGATCTCGGAAACGGTAGGAGATACGGAGTCTGTTAAATGGGGAAAAAGTTGCGCATTCGGAGGCTCATACCAACAGCCTTCGAAAATTTCCAAAATTGTTTTTAGTTTTTCAGTTATATCGAAAAAAGTGAATTTTTGGAATATCTATTTTATTTTTTTTCTCCGTTATTATTAGAGATACAGAAAAACTGAAAATACTTTTTCATAGCAACTTTTGATGACGTTCAACGAGGTGATACCGATTTTTCTATGCGACGTTTCGTATTCGTAGAACCATCATCAACTTTTGTTTTTTGAATACGGTCCTGATAATTCTTCCACAGATTCTGAAAGCTTTTTTTATTCTGAATTCAACCATGTATTATACAAGGTGGTTTGAATGTGTTTCGAACTATTTTTAGCCATCATCAGTGTTTTTTTCGAAATTCCAAAGGAGAAATGTCATCAGTTCCACTTATTTTGAAGGAAAATTAGTCAACACACTAATACCTTATCAACTCGTTCCAATTGATAGGCTTATAGGGATAATTAGTTCGAAAAATCTAATTATGACAGGCTCCTTCGGAAAAATACGAATACAATTTTTTCTCAATGTTTTTAACTGGAGTATAATTTCTTCATAATCACTCACTATTCTGCAAAAATTGAATTTTCGTTGTTTCAATAGTTTTTCCAATTGCAATCATGAAATAATTCATTTCATCAAATCGATCAATGAAGAATACGACGATATTATGCTATGTACAGCTTGGAAAATCTAGCTGTGCCTCTGAGATGCTCGAGAAAGTGCGAGCGAGAAACGAATAACTAGTCCATCAATGTTTGACACTAAATGATCAGAAATAAGTGGAACTGATGACATTTTTCCTTTGTAATTTCGAAAAAAACATTGATGATGGCTAAAAATAGTTCGAAACACATTCAAACCACCTTGTATATTACATGGTTGAATTCAGAATAAAAAAAGATTTCAGAATCTGTGGAAGAATTATCAGGACCGTATTTAAAAAACAAAAGTTGATGATGGTTCTACGAATACGAAACGTCGCATAGAAAAATTGGTATCACCTCGTTGAACGTCATCGAAAGTTGCTATGAAAAAGTATTTTCAGTTTTTCTGTATCTCTAATAATAACGGAGAAAAAAAATAAAATAGATATTCCAAAAATTCACTTTTTTCGATATAACTGAAAAACTAAAAACAATTTTGGAAATTTTCGAAGGCTGTTGGTATGAGCCTCCGAATGCGCAACTTTTTCCCCATTTAACAGACTCCGTATCTCCTACCGTTTCCGAGATCCCCATGCTGTGCAACCTTATCTTGGACAGACTGTATTTCATTTCATTCTTAGACACCCTGTAGAATTTTTCTCTGTTTATTTTTGATCCAATCTCGATTCGCCCCGTAGATGTGTTTTGACCCACCCTGCTGATATGTTCTTGATTCGCGCTTTGAATATTCTTACTGACTGATTCATCCTGTTTCTTTTTTTCTTATTCACTCCATAGAATTCTTCTCTGAGTGATACATCCAGTTCATTTCCAATCTCTTTTTGTGAGCTGCACTGTAGTTATTTTCTGATTCAGCAAGGTTTTTTTATCCACACTTCACAAATTTTTCGCTGACTGATTCATCCTATATATATTTTCCCTCATTCTAAGACATACTGTAGATATATTTCCTCACATTATGAGATGCTGTGGAATTTTTCTCTGTTTATCTCTGATTTGACACACCTTGTTTTCCCATCATTTTCATTGTTCCATCCCATTTATTCTTGATTGAACTTTGAGCCGATCTGTATCCATTCTTTCATTCACCCTGTATGTATATTTTTTGATTCGCACCGTAGAAATTTTTCATTGACTGATTCATCCTGTATATTTTTTCTTCCATTCTAAGACACCCTGTAGTTCGTGTTTTTTTTTTATAATCCTGAAAATAATGGGAAAATGAAACAACATCGACACTCAGAAATCTACACCGAGAATGATAGCATGAGTGAGTTTAGGAATGATCAATACCTTGAGAGTTCGTACTTTCCCTTCCAATTCGAATGGTACGCTTGCGACTCCGATAACCTCGAAGCATTCGTCATTGGCCACGACACACGATTTCACCTCGGAAGTACTAAGAACAATTCCCATATGGCGTAACAAGGTCTCCCAATAACAGTCCTACTACAGCTACTATCTAACAGAGCTTCAAATTTCAGTTCTGATACACCAATATCCAAGTACGGTCGATTATCGCTCTCGCAATGTGACGTAATGAATGTCAGAACCGGTTGAATGTTGGTGGGAAATGCGATTGCTGGGGGCTGCAAAGTAGAGCAAACTGCACGACCAGTCAATGGGTCCTACGATCGTTTCCCGAACAGCCTCCACAGGTCCTGATCGTAACGCCTTGTGTTCCATAGCGGAAATAGCGCCTACGAGGTGCTTGGGTACGATCCGATCGTAAGTGCCCGAGTTGGCCACAATTCCAGCAACGAACGGTTCCTGAAGTTTTCCTTATCGGAGCTGCCCCAAAGGCAGCAGGAACAGGACCGCCAACGTCGTGCCTCGGTTGGTCAGGACGTGAATCGATTATCGAGACTCTCGACTCGACTCCTGCGTCGATATTCAAGGCCAGACTCCAAGGAATTCCTGGGTAGAACTAGAGGACCTCTATACTCTTGAGTGCTCAAACTAGCCTCTTCAATTTCACGACCAACATTTATCAATGAACTCAAGCGTGAAATTCCTTTACCGGCAATCGCCATCTGTGAATGGGGTAGCATTTTTCCACGAATGGAATTAACACGCGACTCTCCACTAGGTTTACTAGCCAATTTGGCGAAAAGATTTTCCATACAAGCGACGTGATTCCTAGGTGGAGAGCTAACTCGAACCAAATTCAGAAAATCATCATAATTCTTGATTTGGTTCCTGGCAAATCGAAACCACACTGAGGCATCACCCTCTAAAAATTCTGACAATGAGTCAAGCACTGAGTGTTGAGTGAATGTGACTCAATTCAAGAATTGGAGAGAATTTATCATTGTTCGGTACGGTAGGCTGCATTTGATTCGTCGAAACTTTAGGAGAAGCGCGATAATGACTGAGACTCAGCTTCTTCAGTTTCTCAGCTAAACTCTCGGAAACAATTGCCTTTGCCTTTGGTTCTTTGCCTTTGGTTCAGGATGTGATTCACAAGCATTGTAGAAGTTGGTACTGGAATTTGATTGCTGACAGAATGAGATCAAGTCTCTATCAATATCCGCAGGTTCGGGGTTATTTGTTGGGGCTGGTCCCGCATCGGTGCGTAATGAAGATGAAGATGGCAATAAACAATTTGGTTCATCAATTATGGAAATGTTCCTTAACTGCACCACATGATCTAAGATTTCAGATGCATGTCTGTTTCTTGTATTCGGATCGATATTTGTAGTATATACTTCTTCCAAGGTATGACGAGTTTCGTCAACTACCGTTAATAATTCATTCCTTCCAATTACAATATCCTGCGTATCTGGTTTAATTCTTAACAGACGATTATGAAAGTGATTCAGTCGCGTTTCGATCCGCTTATGTTCGTCATCTAAATTTGAAATATTGATATCTCAAAAATGTCCTATCAATCCCTCTAGTTCATGGCTACAAATTACTATCTCACTACTAGGGTCGCAATGCACTGAACCTAAACTTGCATATCCCTCACGCTCGCGTATGAAGGCCTGTCTCCAAAGAAAGCGTTTGTCCTGAACAGTTCCATTTCCTAAGCCCGAGCCACGAATTAGCAATTCATAAGTTAATTCTCCACTTAACAATCGTTTGACATCCATTTTGAATCAATTTTAGGACCAATGTCATAATTTCCACCCTTTACTCAAATATATTCGATCATTTTTCTGCAAGTAAAGAAGCAAACCCTCTCCCCTTCCTTGAGAAAAAAAAAAAACAAAAAAAATCGAGTCCACTACCAACCTCAGAGAGTCCAATGCAGAATCACTCTGTACAACCCCAAGTAACATAGACTGCGAAGCAACCCGCCAATGCATAACTTGAACCACAACTGAGCCGTTTGTTGAAAAAAAAATAGTATTTGCGCCAAGATATAATCGCCCTGTATGACAATCCAAACAAACTGTCGAGTTGAATTGAAAACAGGAGCTGATGGATGGAGGATGGAGTGTGATGGATTTCAGTTTCACTCTAGATGTTAATTCATCACGATTACCAAAACACCCAAAAAATTAAGAAAAATTATCAATTTGTCGATATCACCAATCAACAAACAAATTGATCAACAATAGTTCTTCCTGTATAACCCTCTACAAACTCCTGTCAATGGAGCTAAAAATCTCTACTACACAATTTCCGAATATTCATTCAAGTGGATCTTCTGAAGAGAATTACCATAATAGCCGAAATTCTGTCAAAAGTAACCGATGGGACAAAAACAAAGAATCTGAGTGAGGAGAAACGAGATTCAGTCTGCTGTCTCTCAACCGATGTATCAGAAATACTGAATGAAGAGGAAAAAAATAATAGGGTACCTAGCAAAGAACCATGAAAAGTGAGGAGAAATGGAAAAAAATCAAGCGCCTTGTCCACCCTGTATATTCAAACCCATGTTATTAAAAAAAACCTCAATGTTATTTTAACCTAATTTCAGATGTGATGGTACATCCTGCAAGAAATCACCAAAAAATTCCATCTGTCAGGAGATGACTGTAATTTCACTCTATAGCTGACTGCTATGTCGTCGAAGCATCCAACATTAGTTGAAGTTCAATTCAAATGTAGTTACGACCATACAATCGAAATTTGTATGGCTGCAGTAACTGATATCACCCTGTATGTGTTTTTTTGGAAAATCTCAACAATATATTATTCGATGGAATTATTATAGTAGAAACTGTATTATCACTTGAATATAAAAGATAGATAGATGGATATCATTTATTCTGCCAAAGATTACAGTTTTGTAATATAGCAATAGTCGAATATATAAATATACACAGAAATATGTATACATACATATATAAACAAATACCAACACATATATAGCAGAAAAAATATATATCACAAACTGAGTATATGAACACAGGGTGATATTGAAGACGAATAGACAAATTACTCGGACAGATGGTAGAAGCACTTATCCAATATCCTATATTATTAAATTTCCTTGAGAGTTTTCCTGAACTCGGTACAGCTGACAATATTCTTAATCGTGTCAGGTAACTTTTCAAAAATACGCACCCCTATGTATTCGATAGCTTATACCCATTTCTGCAAATGGTACCCTGAAATTATTTTTATTCGTGATATTCATTGAATGCATATCTTCATTCAGTTTGGAGCTATTCTTTTTTTTTGAAAATATATATAGACATTCCCAGAATATATAAAGAAGTGAAAGGTAATACCCCAAACTTCGTGAAAATGTTTCCGCTAAAATGAGTATATTTCACTCCAGCAATACATCGGATAATGCGCTTTTGTGAAATAAACACATCTGCTGCTAGAGTGGAGTTACCCCAAAGACAAATACCGAATATAATGCGGGAGTCTACTTGTGCATGATACAAATTCATCATTTGTCCTCTATTCAGAACACATTTAACATTTTTGAAAAAATAATGGATTGAATTAAGTTTTGATATCAATGATTCACTTTGTGGTTTCCAACTGATCGCCTCTCGTACCATACAGTAGTAAATAATAGATATATTTAGTGGATCGCATACTTTTTGTCTGTTATGGAATGTCACTAATTGAGTTCTTTCAGAATTGAAAAATAATTGATGTTAATGAAGCCATTCATGTGTTTCTTCTAATAAATTTGTGATATCTGTTCAAATATTTATTGCTGACGGACTTGAGGTGATTAACGATAAATCATCTGCAAACATTGTAAAAAACTGATTTTTGAATCAAGGCTATTGACAAACAGCGAAAATAGGCAAGTCCCAGCACAGAACCTTGTGGAACACCTGATTCCACTGAAGAATGGTCTGAATTATATTTTTCAATTTCAGTCAGATCTGTATGTTGTATTCGGACAAATTGTTTTCTATACTTCGGAAAAGATGATATCCCGCTTAGAGGCTGCCCTCTTATTCCAGAGTCGTACAGCTTTGATAGTAAAGTATCATGATTGACACAGTTGAATGCCCTGCTGAGATTACAGAAAATTCCAACAGGACACTCGGCGGCCTCAATACATTTGATAATCTGACTATGAAAGGAGTGAATTGCGGTATCAATAGATTTTCCTGCACGGAATCCATCTTGTTCTTATGTTAATATTTCGATTTTTTCTAAAAAATCATCGAGACGTGATTAAAAGGCATATTCAAAAATTTTGAAGACTGAGATAGGGACCGTTACTCTCTACAGTTTTCAAATAATAATTGATTCTTTTTTACCAATATTGGAATAATTTTTCCCACTTTCAAACAGGTCGGAAACGTGCCTGAAGTGAATGATAAATTCACCAGGTGAGTAAGCGGCTTTTTTACAAAGGGTATAATTTTTTTCACTGAAAATCATAGGTTTATCACCAGAGCCTAATGAACTTTTATATTTCAATTTATTTTTAGAAACTTTTTCCATGTCATCGTCTCCATAAGGGGTTGAGAAAAAGGAATCATATCGGATAACTCTACAATCTAATACATGAGTTTTACTTTTGTTGGTCAAGTTTTCAATTATTTTTTTCGTTCTCACTTGAACGAAAAAAATAATATTTTTACTACCAAAAATCGAATGGAGCCACCCTAGTCACCCAACAACTACTTGAATAGACGAAAATCATTTGGCCGCCATTGTTGCCGTTTCAACCCCTTAGGGGAGTTCTGATGTTAAGAGCGGGGATTCACTACTTCTGCTTCTGAAACTCTGTCTAGATGGCGATGCGATGCTCGATCGTAATAAAATATGATTATTTTCCTAAGGCTGGTGCCTTATTGTAGTTTCCTTCTTTTTGGTCAGTTCGGGCATGTTCTCAATACGTGTCGGTATACTAGCATCGCATCGAAGTATAATTTTAATATTATATGGTTGCTGTTACTGTCCGCGCAAGATAATTATATGTTTGTTGTTTTTATAGGTCTAGAGTCTCGATCCAGACAATGTCAGTATTTATTTATGTCGCGGGTCGCGCAGCGTGGTAGAACCGAGCCGACTAATTTGACGATATTTATCTCTGTCAGAGATAAATCTTGATAGCTTTGACAGAACGCGGGTATTTCGCACTGAATTTTCATCTATAAGAATATGAGGGGTATTCCCGATCTCTCGTATTCCACCTCGTATGTTTTCGAATTTGACATTTCGTATACAATCGAGACAGGTGATTGGTTGACATACTTACGAAACGTCAATTTCGTAAGTATACGAAGAAAAATACGAAGATCAGGAATACCCGTAATATCAAAATGAAAAATGGTTACATGTGGTCTTTGTTTTATCTTGCAAGTTGAATTTGACCCACTTCTTATCGTTCGAATGATTAGGAATTTGGCAGGTGGACACAATTTTTACGACAACGCATTATGAAATGAAAAAAATGGCGGACGAGTTTTGTGGTTATCGTCAGATTTTACTCAAAATCGATGTCTGGTGGTCTTTGGAGTCGGAAATTAGAAGTTTTTGTAAAAAAATTGAAAATTCAACATGGCGGCTCCAAAATGGCGGAACACTTATTTTGGTCTGATCATGATTATTCGTCAAAATCCAGAAATTCAACATGGCGGCCCCAAAATGACCATTTTTTTTATAATGATCCCAGTCTATTCGGTATCTGGGGTATTCGGAGGAGATTATAATTCTTTGTCAAAATTAAAAATTCAACATCACTGCTCCAAAATGGCGGAACAGTTTTGTGATTATATCTAGACAGATTCTTTTCGAAATTTTCATTTGGGGGTTTTTAGGGTCGGACATTATGATTTTTTGTCAAAATTCAAAGATTCAACATGACTTCAAAATGGCGGAACCGAGGGCGGAACAGTTTTGTGATTTTGGTCAGATTCGATTAGGAATTTTCGTTGTGGAATTTTCGAGGTCGGAGATTGTGATTTTTTGTCAAAATTCAAAACTTCAACATGGCGGCTCCAAAATGGTAGATATTTTTTTGATTTTGATCTAATTCTAAACAAAATTGCTTAGTATATGTGGAGGTTTTTGGGGTCGAAGATTTTTTTTTGTTCCACCTGTCCCACTGTCTGTCTGTCTGTAATCATATCATGCAAGTTAAATGAATGAACAAAATAAAAAAAAATTGAACAAGCTTCCATTTGTTGTTTCAAGATGAAGAACTGGAAACTAGCACCCTGACCGGCCGCTGTTTATACATGTTGCACGAAACTTCGAGATCAGATTTGTTGGGTCAAAATATGAAAAGAGTCAGAATGAAAACCGAACTTATGCATAGCTGTTGGAAGAGAATCTGTGATACTCGAGAAATGTATTTAGCTACAGCCGATCGATCAGCCAACTAATCGGATAACTAGGTATGCCAAAACAAAAATCCACCTGAAACATTTCTGAAAATCGTTTCCAGACATATAATTATCTGAACTTCGTTCATATTTTGGCCCATGAAATTTGACCTTGAATTTTCGTGCAGCATTAATGACACACCCTGTATAGGCATTGCAGAACCGAACAGATTGAAGTAAAGGTATGTTTTTCAATCGTTCCTACTGGCCTCTCGAACTATATGTATATAATATATCGCGACGGCTCTGATCGAATTCGAAGGAACACAAGAATTGAATATCCCTATTCGCATATTTATTTTGTATTGGCTCTGAACCCATTCTGAATTACTTCATCGATATCGATATCTGCTTCCAGGATGATAGTATATAAACATGGTTGCAACGATTACCATTGTGTACCTACCATAGTAAACACCAAATATGTGTCAGGCGTTCGAATAGTTTGAAATGTAGTATTTTTGAATAGTTCAATATTATAACAGGTATTTGATCTCTCTTCGTCGGGTGTTTGTCAGATTCTTTGTTCAGAACCAAGCCGCGAACATGTGTTCTTGTAGCAAAGTCGCTGTAGGTGGGGAGGTGATAATAATAATGATATTAATGATAATTTATTCACCTAAATGAGGAGATACACAATGGGTTACAAGTGTATACATAAATAACAAGCGAATAAAAAATAATATAATATAATATGCGCGGTAAGTAAAATGAACATTCTATCGATGAACAAAAAAAGTAATGTTTTTGTTATGTCATTTGGAACTATGGCAACAGAAGAATGTAAAGTGAAACGCACTAGTATGGTAATTTTTCACAAACGCACACTCATCAATGATCGATGCAATGATGAATGTGATGATATTTCAATTGGGAATTTAACTGCTGATATGATCACATATAAATGGTGCCTATGCCCACTTATCATATATCTAGATTCATTCCGCATCCCGATCTCTCAAAATATGAATCTCCAACAATTCAAGAAGATCAAGTTTATCGATTTTATCGTTTCATATACAGGGTGTCCTTAAAAGGTCTTTACAAAAAGCTACCACATATTCTTCAGACCAAAACAATTCGATACAAGCAAACTTACCTCAGTAAAAAGTTGCTTAGTTTGGGCGCTAGACGGCTCTGAAGTTGAAATTTTCAAATCGATTTTGCTTTATAACTTTTGAACGGCTCATGAGATTTTTTTCAAATTTGGTACGTTGGCATAGACTCATCGGGCAATGAAACTCATATCATAATCATAATGAATATCATTCCATGGGCGTAGAACTTGATTTTTTCAGTAAATAAACATCTGAAACTCCTACGCCAATGGAAAAAAATTAGTTTCAATATGAAATCTAAATTATTCAACTCATTCACTACAAAAAAGGTACTCTTGACAAAAGTCGATTCCTCTCATGGTTTCGACAAAATTTTAATTTTAGTGATTTAGAGCATAATTAATAATAAAACGATTAACAGATATTTCATAAAAATTGTTCAAAATGTTCACCATTTTCACGTATACAAAGATTTATACGACGCAAAAAGTTGAGATGTACTTTTTGCATAGGTTATTTCTATTGAAAATAAGTAGCACTGGTTTTTTTTTCTGAAGACTATTATTATCTGCTCGAAAACAGTGATATTCACATTCTTGGTTTCCATAGTTTCATCTGTGTTGATTTGTCGAGTTTTATTGACGTTGATTGTTGATATCGGACTTTTCTGATTTATCATGGCCGTACAATACAATGAGCGAAACTGACTAGAAACATGTCTCATAAACACTCATAATGCTCATAATTGAAATATCCTTGGTCGTCGAGAAATAGTGTACATAACTCGTTGGAAAGTGTATTTCAAGCACTCGTTACATTTCCGCACTTGTCGCTACACGGCTCGTACTGAATATCTTCTCGTGCGAAATATGTCTCTTTCCATACTAGTCATATGTGATATATCTCATAATACAGGGTACATTCAACTCGAAGGCGTATTAGAAGTATCTAGAGAACGAAAACGAATATATTTTCGAAATTTTGGGTACGGAAATGGGATGTCAAAATCTAGCTCTTGAGAATATTTTCACATGTGCTATTTTGCCAGATCCAGTGTTACTGAGAGCAACTCTTGAATTTCAAATGGAAGACCCTATATATCATTAGATACTCGAATTCTGAGACATTTGAATTGATTATTGATTTTCCACGACGAAAACTGCGATATTTTTCTTGCCAGTTACGACAGAAAGCTGAAATTTCTACAGCGGCTCCCTAAAACACAGTTATCCGAGCAGGTATCTTATGAATTCTCGTGCATATTGAATCAATATTATACAGGGTGTGAAAAAAGGTGTGGCAAACTCGGGTAAAACTAAACTCAAAAAAGTCGATTTTTCCAATAATTTCTATCATCCATTACCTTACAAATGATATAATATTGATATAGGATTGAAAAGGTGGAGTTCGAGTAATGGGAATGGCATATTCATATACGAGAGGAAGAATTTGAAAATCATTCTCCATTCATGGTCAGTTTAACATGATATTTCGGAAGAAAAATAAAATTTGTTTGAATTTGATTGTAG
Organism: Gastrophysa polygoni; assembly: GCA_963576655.1. Lineage (NCBI taxonomy): Eukaryota > Metazoa > Arthropoda > Insecta > Coleoptera > Chrysomelidae > Gastrophysa > Gastrophysa polygoni. The sequence goes on from OY755083.1 coordinate 31,367,820, forward strand.
TGGGCCACATGACTCAAATTCATCAGACACAAATGATGATTAACCTAACAATGACAATTTTTATCCTGGTTTATATCGATATAACATTTTAAAGAAATCGACTTTCTCGATCTTATTCGTGCCCGAGTTTGACGCACCTTTTTTATACTCCGTATAATAATAATTCAATATGCGCCAAACCTAATAAGATGACTATGTTTCAGGAATCACTCGAGGAAGCAGCTGTGAAAATTGCAACTTTCTGACAGTATAGATTCATATGTCAAAAACAGGGAAAGATAGCTATAGGACATGCTACAGCAAATATGCTCAGAATCTTCTTCAGAATCCAGAAATCTAATAATTTATAGGGTGTTCCATTCGAAATATCAAGGCTCCCATTTTCGTAGCCAAAATTTTAAAAAAATATTTCTTCTCGTTCTCTAGATACTTCTAACACGCCATCGAGTGACTGAATCTTTTCAATTCCCAAGAATAAAACAATAGCATACATTGTAGGACTCATTTTCAGAAGTTCGAATTGATTTTTTCGATCTGATTATTAGTCTCGCCTTCCCCAATGCTAATGCTAGAGCTTGTTTATATTGCTATGCCAGGACCATGCTAATTGTGAAAGCAAAAGGCAAATCAGTTCGCACGATAACTGAGTCATTTACCTACGGCAAAAAATACGCCACTTGAGCGTTGACTCTGTCACCGACCTGTACCCGAATGCACCCGAGAGGTATGAAAGGAGCGGGGTAGGTAACGACTCAAGTGAGCCAGAGACCAGCAACAAAGATCTACAAACTCTGTACCAACCAGTGTTGCCAAAGGTAGGAAATTTCAGTTGAATTCACTGCGAAGCAGTAGTTGTAAATAATTATTGACTTCCATCTCATTGAAAATTGTTGCTCTATTGCTGAACCCCAGCCACAGATTACCTAGGTGATCTGTGCCCCAGCATCAAATATTTTACCCCGATATCATCACTATATTCTGACTCATAGTTACCACGCATGTGGGCGTGGCTAGTGTGACGTCAGCTTGTGAGAAATTTCGCCATATTGGTGTTATCGATTGAAGATGAGCTGCCCAGTGTATGGTTGAAATGTTGACAATAAGTGCAAGGGCTTTGTGTCTGGTACAAAGTTTTATAGCTTTCCTAAGGACAAGGAAATGCAAAGTGATAGGGTAGTGCTGTGTGGACGACAGGACAGACAGACATTGTTGAAGTCCAGTAGGAGTGAAAAAATTGTTGTAGCAATTTTTATTGACGCAAATATTAGTAATTTTCATTAGATATCCTCGAATTTGCGATAATTCCGAGTATTTGGCAACACGGCATCAATATTTCTACTTCCACGAGGAGTTCCATAGAGGTGATAAACTTACGATATTCTATACCGATTCTTGCTCCATAACAAATTAGATAGAAATACATAATGAGTAATATATAAATATGATTCAAGAGTCGAACACATTCGTGTAACTTGTAATCTTCCGTATCATTGAAAACGCGGGTCGACGTGAATGCCATCTGCTGGTTGTTTACAGAAACAACATCTCACGAAATCACAGTTGGTAGCACTGGATTGCGAGGTACGTGTGTACCGCCGTCTATTAGGTAGGGTCCGAACTTGCAAATTCATGTTTCCTACTTTATCTTCGAACGGAATTCCTTCAGAATTTAACTAATAAACTATAAATAGCGTTCTTGTGTCAAATTTCAGGATCAAACATGCTTTCAGTTCGAAGGAAGGCATTTCAGGTGCTGTTATTTTGGTGAAGTATTCCTCAATTTTGGTTCCATAGAATGAGGTAATTTCATTCTAATCTGAGACACAAATTTTACAATGTTTACATTTTTCAATGACCCATAACTTTTTCAAATGGAAGAGTTTCGACTCCAGAAAATACTCATTCCCTAATTTTAACCTTCCTCTTTACAATAATTCAATTACTTTTGGGATTGAATCCATGACAAGGTCGGAAAGCATGCTGAAAAAAGGGTCTGCCAAACCAATTTAATGAAACACCCGTCTTAAGAATTGAATCAGGCAAGACAACAAGAAGTGTTTGAAGTGCCTCACTCTTTCAGAACACTGGCTAGCTCAATAGGCGGTGGGGTGAGAAAGGGTGGTTGTCATAAATAAAGTAGGGTGAGTTGGACTGATGTTTTTCATTATATGATATCGCTGGTAGTGTTTTCTATACCTGATTCATGCAATAAGATTACAATAATGAAATGGTCATATCAATTCTTATAACCTTCGTGCGGTTCAATGGTTAGTGTTATCACGAAAGATAATGGTAATTGATGAAATATATACGACCTGATACTTGGGTGATCACCGCAGTTCACTATCAATCGTATAATCATACATATATGATCTCTAGAAGTCAATTCTGCTTCCTATAGTCCGGCAGTATTCGATAGCTCGGAAGTAGGGCCCCAAAATGAAATTGGAAGACTCTTACCAGGATAGAAATGAATTGGTACTTGTCTCTGATATGATACGTATCGAACTATAACTTCAGTTCTCAGTTTTTGGTGGAAGTTATGCAGTCAAGATCCAGATCTAGCCAGGGCACAACTCTCGTGCCTGGAGTCTTACAGTGTGACTCTACCAGTTCGTCCAACCAGTAATTGGCGTTGAAAATCGATATTTTATGAAGAATGAATGTGCAGAAAGATTCCAGTGTGCTCAATGGGAAGAGAGCGCTAGAAGGAGTCGGAAGATGGAGCCGCTAGAAGAAGCCGCTCGAAGAAGCCGCTAGCAGAACCCCCAAAATGAAGCATGGTGTTGCAGTCCGGTACTTCGGAGGAATATGTTTATGGTTGGGCTAGACGTACTTTTGGAAGAAATTCAAGATATTTGATCCCCCGAAGAGATATCGAGCTGAATCCAATGATTTCCATTGGAGAGTCCGTTGATCTCACAACTAATAGGGAATATGTCGGTTATTTTGCACTTATCATGCTATGGGTTTTTTTTTCAATTTTTTTTCGGTACTCACGTATTTCGACATCAGCAACCCGAATTCCACAATAAAAACGTGCACAAACTCATATTCTTCGAGATATTCCAAGAAAAAGTATGAAATCAAAGCTGCCCGTCTCTATGTCCAAAACGCTGAGAAGAAGAAATCCCATACTCCCACTGTTGAGTGGAAATCAGCTGTCTCACTAGGTCATTGGCATCGATAATAAGATATAGGTCGAGTGAACATGCAGGTAACCATTTATCCCGGATTTCACCGTGGAAAACCAATAACTAGTAGAGAGTGAATCCAAATCACAACCTATGGTAAGTACGATCAGACCAACAATATCCCTCATCGGATCTATACAACGTAACTTTTTTGCTGAATGTTCGAATACATGGAAGGTTATTCCTTACAGAAGTTCAAGATCGTATGTTCGATCATATGTCAGACCGAGCTGGATCAACATGAAACCGTCTTCATACAGTGTGAAACGGCCGTGACTAAACTATAATGAATTTTCAATAAGAAGAAACTATTGCTGATTCTGTTCGGTATGTACACTTCATTAATATCTCTCTTGTTTTTGAGCGGACGATTGTTCACTTTCAGGAAGAAGATCCTTAGTACATAACAGATATCTTGAGAAGAGTCTCCATTGAGAATGAAATCAGATACACAGGTATGCTGATATTATACTTGATGAATTGAAGATTGATGTGAAGTTTTTCGACTTTCACAATTATCAAGCTATTGTTTACTTAGGCAGAAATGAGCATGTAACGAACACTATCAGTTAGTTGAACTTTTTCGAACGATTCTTTCGAAATATCAGTTATCGTTTTTATAACACTCAAATAGAGGAGGGGATTCGGTAGGATGGGATTATTATGGAATGGTTATTTTTTATCATGTGTGAATACATTGCATGTACCCACCCCACTCTGAGACATTGGTATTCAAGCATACGTCTTCGATGTGATCACATTCATACACACACACATCATTGCTATCAAAATTGTGTAAGTACATCAAGGTACATCATTCTATGATTCTCGCGTATAAATCTCGCACATATCAGCTCCGTTCGTGTTCAACATTTTGGGAACAGTCCTAGATAGTCATCCTAGGATTGCGCAAAACCAGATGCGTGTCAAATTCAATGTCAGTTCAAGTCAAGTTCTATGAGAGTCCGGAAAACACGAAAACGAAAATGCGTTTCATCTCCTTTTCGATCATGATCTGATCTTCTCCTTAGTAGGTTCGAGTTCACTTAGGTTATGTTTGAAACTTTGTCTTCTTTCTGAAATCCCAGACGATATTTTACGATCATCATTTTCATTCATCAGTATAATCTATTAGCCTACGAAAAATAATTCCATCTGATATTCAGTAGTTTGGTCACCGATTAAAGTAATGGATATTGGAGAATATCATCATTACTACACTGTTTCAATGCTCAATAATAATTTACAAGATGAAAAATTGAGGTTTGAGGTTAACAAATCGATCAACACAAGAATCAAGAAGAATAACGTTCGCATGCGCATTCGAAATAGTACACAGACGTCAGAAACAGTTCTTGCTTACAGGCTCGTACTCACTTAGAGCAATTCCAAACTGTCCCGAACCATCACGAACTAAATCCACTAGAACGAAAACACGTGACCTGTGGAATACGAAACAGTCCTGAGAAAACGCGAACACTTCTGTGGAACTGCGCATGCTTGTGACGGTTTTGGACGCTCCATTTAGTGAACGCCAACAGACCTATTATTCGCGCATGCTCTCCCCATTCTTATGCATAGAGGTGCTGTGTATCATGATGCTCTACAGTCAGTCGAGAACGTCGACTCGCCAGGATCGCACGTATGAATGCTCTAGCTCTCTAGCACTCCAGTCACCATTACTACAGCAAATACCTAGCAATATGTTGGTACCCTCGAGAGTTCGTCTTGGATGTAATCACATCCAAACATACTCACATCACTGCTATAACAATTGTGTGAGTACATCGAGGTACACCATTTTATCATTCTCGCGTATATATCTCGCACGTATCATCCGCGTATGCCCTTCCCACCATCATGCGTATAGGTGCTGTGGTGCTCTACAGTTAGTCGAGAACGTCGACTTGCGAGGATCGCATATACGAATGCTCTATCTCTCTAGCACTCCAGTCACCACATCATACATCATGGCTATTATTATATAATTATACATCAAAGTGGACGGTTCTAGAGCCACTGGAGGAGGCAATTGGAGGTATTCTACATATATTTGTAGCACGATACAATCATCCTGTACTCAAGGTCGAGTAAATGAATCTTGGACGATTCCAGAACCACTGGGAAAGGCAATTGGAGGTGTCTCACCTCCTGGCTCTGGAACCGTCCAATAATCACTACTAGAATATCTATTCTTTCGTTATAATCCACTTTGACTGTCATGATATGAATCAACTCTTGATAGTGCTAAACCTTCTCTGATGTTCAGGAAGAAATCTATGGAAAATACGAGCGCCAATACGATGGCAGTTATCCCCAGTGCTAGTTCAAATGTATCACTGCCCTCCCCGAAGGAATACACTATGTAGAACCAATTCCTCAGATGATGTCGTTTCGTGTAGCGTATCAGAGTGAAAATTCCTGCGATCATATTGATGACACATCCTGCCGCAGCAAACAGCATATCAGTGAAAGGGCTCAGATATTCCAAGATGATGACCAACAGCATTACTATGGAGATCAGTAGGTATCCACCCAAACTCATCAGTAGTGTTCCGAAGATCCATTTGTCGAAGAATCGAGCCGTGTATTCCATGAGAGTCAATCCGATCAGACATAATATCTGGAATGAAAATATATGGAGCTATTAAAGGAACATTGAATTTGTGGAACTCAATGAACTGTTCATTCCATCCGTAGATAAATGCAATGATATGGGTGTTTTCCGTATTGAAAATTATTCAGTGCAAAATTCAAATCAGTCTGATAGTGTTGAAAATAGAGCAGGACTAAGATATGTCATGCGATGCGATGTCTGTGGATATTTTCTAGTTCTGCATCACGAATACCCATATCCCATTCATAGTGAGGTACATATAGGGTATAAGTACAACTTATATGGAAAGGATCATATAATTCAGCAAATGATTCAATCCTTTCAAAATCAATATGGTGAGGATACCACCTATGTGACCAATAATTTTCCGGGGGGACCACGAATATTGGCAGAACAATTCAAAATTGCAGAACTATATATGAATGAATTGATTTCAGACGAAGTGGTATTCTGAATATGGATGATCAAAAGAAGTGGAATGATATACAGGGTTGGTATAAAGTATGGAAGCAAGCACGAAAAGAACGATATTTATGAAAATTTGCAGGTGAGTTCAATGGAACGAAATGCATCTGTGGAACATTTTTTTGTTGATAATATACTTCCGGTTTGACTGGAAATGCCATCAACTTCTTGAATTCAAATGGGACACCCTATATATTTCCACAATTTTTTGAAGGGCTTGTTATTTTGAATTCATACATACTGAGTTTAGTGTGAAAGAATTGTGAAAACGAGGAATATAGCACTTGAATCAACCTCCTTCGAGGTTTTTCGCATTGGAGCAGAAAAGTATTTAGATGAACTAATTGATGTTGTTTGTATGCATAGTGATGGATAAACGTACATGTCACATATTGTACAATCCAGAATGGTTCATTCAAGTGAAAACGAGCGTATTGAAATTTCAATGATGATCGGTTATGGTCATTTTGAAATTCATTTCCGTCAATTAGAATTCGACACTTGGAGAAAAAAAGATCACTCTCTCATCCATTACTATGCATACAAACGACATAAATTAATTCATCTGAATAGGTTTTTGCTCTGATGCAAAAAACTCAAAGGAGGTTGATTAAAGTGCTATATTCCTCGTTTTTACATTTTTCTCACACTAAACTCAGTATGTATGAATTCAAAATACTAGCTTTTCCGAAACCTGTATAAATATATAGGGTGTCCATGAAAATTGAAGAAGTTGATGGCATTTCCGGTTGAGCCGGAAATATATTATCAACAAAAGAAAATGTAAATCAGATGCATTTTGTTCCATTACACTTTTCTGCAAATTTTTATGAATATCGTTCTTTTCATTCGAAAGATATTTATTTGGTTCCATACTCCATCCCAACCCTGTGCATGAATGAGAATTCCTGTGTTGAGAATATGAATGTATGATGTGAGTTGCAAAGAACTAATTCCTATTGAAATATTCCATACAATTAGAGTTTGAACTTCAAGTTGGAAGTAGCTGATGGATTTCTAGGTGAAGAATTCTCAGTCAGCCTGAATCAGTCCTGAATATACTAAAACACCATCCTTGAGGTCAAATTCCCATCCATGTTCAGAGGGATGCTCTCGTTAGTATCACGCAGATCCAATATAAGTAGTCAGGGCCAAACTTGATCATACAAGGCGAAATTCTGACTAGCTCATATCATCAATAGGTATTGCTCATTGTCTTATTCGAACTCTGGATGATCGATTCGATACAGAAACAACTAGCAGTTTGTATTCCATTCGAAAGTTGGGACGAGTACTCACAGATTCAATGATTTTCAAATGAAATCTCCTGTCGACCAGAACTGTGGAGAAATTGTATGCCATATGAAATTTGCTAATGGCTTAAATTCAGTATCCTTGTTTCTCATATAACGATGCACGATAATTTGTTGGTTTCATGTGACAGCTATCATAAATAGACGTGTTATAGATCTCACGAGAGTGTCTTACCGACCACTACCACTGTGATCCCTTGCCATGTCCTCTATGAAACAGAGTCATCCGACCCGTATTTTGTTTTTTTTTTTTTTACTTTCTGTTATTGTTCAATGCATCTTGTGCTATTATGCGTGTGCTACTATAATATGTGAAATCGTTATTCAATCTGTGATAACTCGGCTGGATCTCATTGACTACAGTGAGTTTGAATGTAACTTTTCATAGGAGTACAAGGGTCTGATGTCGTATGAATGGACGGACAGCAGAGCTGTTTTCAAAGTGTCGATCTGAGTTTATTATATGAAAGAGTAGATTCATACCATTTCGCCAATACTGCATATCGTTATGATTTCGAGTGAATCTATCTTAAAATGATTCGCATACCGTAGTATGCGTAGTACTAGAAGTAGTAATTTAATCATATTGATATGATGTTTTGAGCACCAGAAGGTATTATCCGCATTCCAAAACGAGCTGCCGATAAGAAATTTGAGATTTTGTTACCTCACCTAATGATTTTTTCCACCTTCCGACAACACGAAAGGCAAACCTAGTGTTAGCCAGCTATCAAATGTTGGGATAAGAGGAAGTTATTGGATTTCTTGTTGAGAGTTTGGAGGTTGTGAGCATCAGGAAAGACTTCGCTAGGCAGATAATTCCACAAACATGCCGTTCTATTAATGACTATCACTTTCAGAGCGAAGTTCGGCAGGTCTCGAATCTGACAATGTTAGGGTGACCAGTCTGAGCTCGTCTTTTTTGTTCACCTGAAATTGCTCGTGCTGGCATGGTGAAAACCGACCATAGAAATATTCATAAGCGAGGAACTTCCTTTTTCTAACCTTCCTACGATATCCTAGAAAGGTCACTGATTCTGTGAGTGTAGTATCTCCGACTTAGCGCTTCAAATATGTTTGGAAGCTGAACTCCAAACATGTTAACAGTACACCAGGACAGGTCGAATTTGCGCATTGCAGATCGTGAGCAGCTGCTGAGGTGTCTTATTGCGCAGAAGAGAAAGCAATACACCTGAAAGCTCTCGCAATAGACCTGAAAGAGCGCTGCTAGTGGTGATACCGAGCATAGCTACTGAGGACTTCAAAGGAACAGTGATACCTGACATTACTCTGGGCATCATGAATCCTCCTCCTCTCCTTCCTTCCTGGTAATTGAAGAAGCTTGAGTTTTTGTTGCGATGAAATCTACTGGGTTTTCATACCACCATTTCAGATGGTTGACAGATCAAAATTTGAAGCATCGATCTGTCTGTCCGTTTGCGCATACAGTGTGGAACAGCCAAATGGAATGAGTTCGATAACGAATAAATGAGAGCGTGTTGGGAAAAACGATCGGACACGTCGATTTGTATTTTCAGATGCGCATTTTTTTCGGAAGAAATAATTATATAAGGTGGGTCATGTGACAGTGGCCGATACCAACTTTCTTATTTTGAATACAACCCCCTGTATATTATTAGTTTTTTGTATTATTCAGAAGATTCTAGACATAATTCATTGACAATGTCTCATACCTATCTTCAACTGTTTCGGAAATATCAAGTGTTTTCACATGTATTACAAAAATTAAAATGATGTATCAAAATAAGGGAATTATTTCATTTCACGAATAATGTGGAAAAGACGAGAAAACATGGAGTCCAATGTGAGAAATGTCCAGAATGTTTGCCGCGAACGTCTTGGCAACATGCTAATCTGGTATAGAAATGTCTTCTAACGTTACTCAACATCTCAGGCGTGACTGATCTGATCGCAAACGTGATTCGTCTTTTTAAGTCATCTTAGTTGAGTGGTTTAGTTTGATATACAATACTTTGGACATATCCCCAGAAGGAGAAGTCTAATAGAGCTTTCCTATCCACCGATTCGGAAAATTTCGGTTCAGGTACTGCCGGACATTGATTTGGTAACGGGGCGGTGCTCCATCTTGCTGAAACCATAGTATATTGACAGGAACTTGTGGGTTTGCTGGATCAGGATATAGGTTTGTCAAAGGTGGCACGACATCATTTTGGAGCAGTTCTGAATATTCATCTCCATTCAAGTTGCCATCAATGGAAGAAGGACCTACGATATGATTTCCAACAATTCCTGTCCAAACATTTACTTTTTCAGGATATTGCGTATGTTCCTCTCTCATCCAGTGAGGATTCTCATTAGACCAATAGTGGCAATTTTGAAGATTATAAAATGACCGTTAAGTGTTGAAACATCTTCTGATTGGATCATATTGTTATCTAACATTTCCATCATTTGTTCACAAAAATACGTTCTCCTGTCAAAATCGTGTTTCATTAGCTCCTGGGTTGGCATCATTTTATAGGGATGCATTTCACTTTCCTTAAATATTCGAAAAATTGATGCGTGTGGCTAATGTTGAACAGTGAGGCTGCTTTTCGACCAGAATTATGTGGGTTTTCTTGAAACTCAATCATAACATCCAATTTTGTTTCATCACTCACTGCATTGGCAGGTTCTTTTATTTGTCTCACATGACCAACTTCGAGAAACTGTTTTTTATTTTGCTAATTGTTTCTTGGGATATAGGCGGTAAATTTGGAGATTTTTCGTGAAATAAGCGAGAAACTCCCATTCGACTGACACTGACACTGATCACTACTCTCATGCAGACAGACCACAAGTTGCTGAGTTTCACACGAGAATAAACAAGACTGATTTTGTATTTTTCTTTCATTTCATATCAGTATAAAGGAACGCATTGATGGTTTTCGCTTAATTTCTCAATATAAGGAGCTGAATGAGAAATAAGTTTCGAGTATTATGAAGCGAATTCGTGAAATAAAATAATTCTTGCAATACATCTGAGAACACTTAATATTTCCGAAACAGTTGAAGATAGGTTTGGGACATATTTCAGAGCAATAGAACGAATTAATGAATGAATCTGATGGATTTTGTGAACAAGCGGAAAATGTTTCATCAGAGAAAAGTGTTATTTCCAAACTCAATTTATGTTCAGCTATGATGGAGCTACAGAAGAAACTTGTTGATTTTTGGCAACGTCGCAAAGTCAGACGATATCGACATTCTTTGGGCTCTATCGGAAAGTGTGCATTCATGCTACAAAACGTAACGTATAAGGCATTGGTGAGCAACTAATTCAACTAATCAAGCTAAAAACAGGAATTGATTACTCAGAGCTATGATTTTCATAATTTATATCATCCGATACTACCAATAAAAACTAGTGGTCATCAACAAACTCAACTGCGGAACCTGTGGGGAGCGACCTGCAGATGAAGATGAAATAACATTGGAATGTTGTTCCACGGTATTCCATGCAAGCTGTGTCGATGTTTCAGAGGATAAACTCCCATTGTTCAAAGCAGAAGATTGTTTGTTTGCATGTAAAGCATGGGAAAGCGAAATGATTGGAATGATGGCACAAATTTTGTAGGTACTGAACATGAATATAAGGTGATCCTATCAAACTTTGAAGCGAATAATCAATCCAGTGAATTTCTGAAATCCGCAAAATATCACTTGAAAAGAATAGTAGATAATTCCCAAATAACATTCGAGGATTCATATACAGTGATAACTCAGGTTGAGGCAGCCTCCCCTATTCAACCATTCCAAATGATCTTTCCACTCTAACATCAGCGCATTTTCTCATTGGTGAGCCATTGACTACTTCACCTCAAGATGACGTTAGAGAAGTCGCAATAAACTGTTTATACCACTTCAAGAGTATTCAGCGACAAATACAGCACACAGACAAGATTGTTTGGGTTGTGTGCATCAAGACTGCAAATGGTATATCGAAAAGACCAGTGTCCAAAATTAGTGCTCTCCCAATCAATTCTTGATGAATCATTTTCGAAGTTCACAATTGTTCGGAGTGAGGCTGCTCATCTATTATTTCGAAAGCCGATCTTCTCAAGGGGGTCGATATGTAATGTTTTCTACGATTTATTATTTCTGGCAACAACGCAAGAGCCACAGGCAGCTAGGACAATGCCCATATCAACCGTTGTCAGATACGTTTCTGTTATTTTCATAATATATGTATTGTCAAAAAAATCTTTCAATTAAAATATAATTCAGCAACATATCGCAGTTTGTGCATATGTCCATTGAAACTCTCATCATCAAGCATATCTATAGACATATACATCTTATACATCATACATCATATATCGCATCACAGTAAGTCGAGTGAAATAACTCCAGAGACTGAACACTGGGCATGAGTCAGAAGAATCCCACATTGCGATTACCTAGAGAATACGCGGTGAGAGAGGTAATTCCACCAAACTGATGATGACATTCCCAAAGCAATGCTATCTAGTAAGAGAACTGAATTCTGTATATGTAAATGAAATTCATGCGTTATGTCTTGAAACATTATTTTCGAAAGCGAGAGGGTACAGAACAGAAAACAGTATAAGGTTTTCATGGATTGGAAATGGCACAATTTATATGAGTAGATCAGAGAGCACCCATGCAATAACAATACACTGTGTAAAGGAACCGCCAAATAGTTAAACCTTTTTATCACGTTTTGTACCCCTCCCCGTGCCATGCCACGCCAAGTGGCTACGCTACTGGGACCGCTTTCCTATCGTCCGCCTGCTATCTTTACCATACCTAGTTTTTTGGCTATATTTTTTTTGAAGATCGTCGTACCTCCGCGTTCGAACTAGCGATAAGGGTTCTGTCTCAACTGTGAAATCGATTCCACGATATTTCAAAATTGGATTTTTTAAGTAATCACTGTTTGGCGGGGGTACTACTTATTAGATCACTACTTATTAGAGCTGTGCACGGGCCTGATTTTCGATGCCCGACACGCCCCGCATATACACAAATTGAGCGAGCCCGGCCCGCAGGAACCCGCACGGCATGAAATTCAATGGTGACTCGCGCGATCCGCACTGCGCGGCACGATGGTTATTCAGACCCTCACCACGAAGCCCAAACAACCCGCTCGGCCCGTTAGGTCAGCACGACCCATTAGGGCTACACGGCCCGTTAGGCCCGCTAGACTCACAAGGCCCGATACATCTGCATGGACCGTTAGGCCCATACGGTTTCTTAGGCTCGCACGTCTTGTAGGCCCGTTGAGCCCGCAGGGCCGATTCAGCCGGCTTTGGTTCATGTGATTGTTGCTTCATCATTCGCATTTTCAATGAAAAATGAACATCGATCTTTCGGCTCGCGAGACCTGCAGGGCATTCACCTAATCTGAAAGAGATTTTCAATTTGAAAGATGAAGTGTTGGCTGAGTTCAATAGAGATAAGTGAAGCTATTTGGGCTGCATATGAGCAGATGATGCACTTCTATAACTCATTCGTGAATAACGAAAAAAAAAAGCATATTTTCAAAATGTCGTTCGCGTTGATACGAATTCATAAACCATGAGGAAAACTTTGGATAACCTCAATACCTTCAAGCAGCAAAAAAAATGATTTCACCTCACCTTCTGAGCTATCTGATAGAGATTAAATTAATGAATATCTCGTGAGTGCCTCGCGACACATAAATCTACTATCTAGTATAAGAACAGTGAAAGAACAATTCCTCACTATGAAATCTGACGCCAAAAGAGCTGATAGTATGAATCTGAAGATGTTCCTGTTCTGTTGCCCGTATATATTCATATATTTGACCCGCATTATAGATTCTTGTATTGAGCAATCTTATTTTCCTGACAACTGGAGAGTATCACACGTGCTTCCACTTCCTGAGGTGAAAAGCCCCAAAAGAACTGAGAGATTTGGGGCCTATCAGTATATTGCTGGTCATGTTGAAGTTACTTGAAAAAATCTCGAACAAACGAATCAGAGAATATCTTAATAGCTTCAGTATTTTACCTGTAAATCAATCAGGGCTCAGGCCACACTATAGCTGCTCTTTAGCTCTTTCGAATGTAACCTATCCACTGCCATTGATGAGAATAAATCACCTGTTGATATTTGGCATTCGGGATAGATATCAGTGCAAGACAAACTTGGATATATCAATGAACTCTTAACCTTTAGAAATCATGGGTATTGAATTTACATTCAGCAAACATGTTTCTGACCGTGTGAAAAGACCATTCCGTCATCTGGAATTGATTCATAATGTCTCCAGGATTGTGAACACAACAACCAAGAGAACTTCATGTGACGCGCTAGTATTGGAATTTCAATATTCCGAGTTGCAACTTGGAATGAAGTAATTCAATTGCTGATTTTCCAATGAGCATAATGATTATCTTGAGCGTATCCTGATATTTCGACTATAGAATTTCAAACAATTATGCTGCGGTTGAAGAGCAATTATAGATTGGAATTCCAAAATGTTTTCAATAATCAAGGACCAAATTTCTGACCGGTGTATCGCAAGACGGTCTAACATGATTTAATATTATTGACTTAGGGCCGAACAATAGCATGTTCGCAGATGGTAGTTAAGCTGTAGTTACCGATATGGATATTAACTCTGAGCGTTCAAAACATCTTGATAACCGTCAACAAATCAAATGAACGGAACATGCTGCAGTGTGTTCAAATATACAGGTGAGTCATGAATATTGTGACGTAACTAAGGGCAGATTGTTTGGACCAAAATATGGCGATAGGATCAAATATGCCTGAATGGAATATTGTCGCGGAAAAAGGTACACAGGGCGTTGAGACTGGTTTTCTGTTTTAGTTTTTCGCTAATAATTCCACTGTATGTTTATAAATCGTTATCAAAATCGGCACGGAGGCATGAATATTATTTTGAGCATTATTCTACATTTTGTTGAGGGAACGCCACAGAAATGATTCCTGATGATGAAATCGATTGGTAACTTTTTTGAGCAGACATTTCAATGCTTCTGATCAGAAAATGTGACATGAACATTGAACTCTTGTTCAAGCACGACATTTCCATCTGTTTTCGAGAAAACCGCAATTGAATAGTCCAGAGGAGTCTCCGAAGGAGATTTCAAATATCATTCAATATTATTTTCAATTCATTTCTTTCTACCGTATACTTTTTCGATCGAAATCCCTCGTCACGATCTCCTTACGACTGAAGAAATGCGGGATATGATTTGTGTATACGCACAAGAACATTTTTGCGGTCGCTCTGCAGCCAGAAGGTATGAATTGATATATTCGAAAGCAATAGAAAATAACCAAACTTTCCCAAATCCATTGGATTGATAGACATATTAACAGACAAATTCGAACCACTTCGATTGTCATTGCGTAGAAGAATACAATTCATCACACCTGTCAATTCATACAATAGATTACGCAAATATATAGCCTCTTCAGCACCTTCTGCCAGGGTCATGTACTCTGCCTCTGTGCATGAAAGCGCTACTGTTTTTTGCCCAATACTACTATATGATATGACTGAACCACAAAAGATTTCCTATTCACTGAACTATTTGCCCCATCGTCATCATTGTAACCCTGCAATCCATTATCATCATTTGAAAAACACAGACACATATCTTTTGTATTTTAGAGATATCTCAATACTATTTTAGCACACTTCCAATGAGTTGCATTCCAACATGAATTGAATTGACTGGGATAGCTAATACTAAAGACAATGTCTGGCTTAGTCAGCACATTCAAATACACCAAACCTCAGATCAATTATTGGTATGACACATCAATAGGTTTTTTGTCACTGGTAGAAACAGTCAACTTGGTTTCTAAAGGAACCTCAACGGGACTTCAATCAATCATATTGTAATCATTCAACAATTCATTTATACAGGCTGATTCACGGTGAATTAGATGTTTCTGGTGAACCAGACAACAGATCGCTTTGAGAATTTGGCTTAGACCATGTTCGGAGATTCTCTACCCAACTGAAATATTTTCGACAATGCCGTGTTGCCACTTTTTTTTAGAAATAAGTAGCAACTTTGATATCTCTGGATACCCTGTATACAGGACTGTATAGGGACTGCCGATATGATTGCAAAGCGCCATATCGAAATATTCAGGACCGCTTAGTTACTGATGATATACAGTGATTCGTGAATTTCATCGAAAAATTCAATCCGCCATATTATATACCCAGACAACACAGTATATCCATTAGACATCTACAGGATATATTTTTTGGATATCCTGTATATCCACTGGATATACAAGATATCCTATGGACATACAATAGATATCCATATGTCCGCCTATATCCAGGATATAGAAGATATCTTATGGATGTCCGTGAAGATATTTGGTTTATTTGGTTTATCCATTAGATAAACAGTGAGTCTGAGAAGAGGTTATCCACCACGGATCCAACGTCCAACCAAAAGTCCGTCGCCCCCACCATAATTTTTGTATTTTACATATCACAAAACAAAATGTTGAATGCATAAGTTGTATGGTTTCATTCGATCACTTCAATGGTGTGAGTTTCATTCATACAGAGTGTCGCAAGAAACCGCAGCGATTCAGAAGTTAATTTTTTTCAATAGGACTTTATATTATTGCATTTTTAGATTCTACGTTAAATTTTGGACAAGTTGGATAGATGGTTTATATTACAAGAAATAATAAGTTTTGGAATTATGAACACTTGTAAATCGCTGCGTTTTCTTGAGACACTCTGTATGAATGAAACTCAAACCATAGAGATCGAATGAAACCCTAAAACTTATGCACCTGAAATTTTTTTGTAATATGTAGAATGAAGAAGTTACAGAGAGTCCTTTCTGTGGAATTTTGTATATTGAAATAAATAAATAGAGAGAAGAAAACTAGGTTGAATTGTTTCTATTTGACCACTTTGTATTTCCAACAGTATTGACATGAGGAAATGATACTGATAGATTGATTAAAAATAGTTTATTGGAAATCGAAGTACAATACGTAAATATTTACAAACATTTTTTGTACTAAAATTGTCTGTTTTATCAGCCCATCGATTCCAGATTCTTCTTCCTATAAAAAAAAACATTGTTGATTCTCAGGGTCAGACTAGCTTATATAGTGTACAAAATAAAACTTGAATACAGTTTAGCTGGAACTGTGACTATAAATGAGGAACTGAAATACCCATATTGTTGTCCATTTTAAAGATAATTCACACAATATGAGTGATTATGTATTTCGAATGGAAAAACCGATCTAGTTTGTTGGGTAGGTACATGTTTCTCGAATTTGAAAATTCAAATGAGTGGAACATTTGTCGTTCATCAATAAATTCATCAGCAGTTCATCAAAAAACAAACCCAAATGTACTCTAGTATCATGACAATGTACTATCTATCTGACATTTCGACACCACAATGCTACCAAAATGTAATCGATCATACCCTATCGTTCCTATTTACCAAGAAATAATAAAACATACCTTTTCCACAGTTTCCAAAAATCCACGCTACAAAAAACAATAAAAAACCACACTTCACTTTCATAAAATCAACCATAAACAAAATGGCGTTGGCTTGCCTCTGTCTTTCATAACTAACGACAACAGACAGACTCCACACTTGACCTCGGCCAGTTCAATTCGTGTTGCGATCGACAACTCTCGAGCAATAGCGCTGCTTAGTGCGTACGCTAGGACCATCACAGATGCACGTACCGTCTGTCATTTCTCTCTCTCATAAGTAGAACCGCAATCAAAATGTTCAGTCCATAACGCTTAGCTGAGGACTACGGACAAATTTTAAATTCGTACCAATTAACAATTGGAAAATGGTAAACCTGAGGTGGCTGGGATTCCGGATATAATGATTGATGATTAAATACAGCAAAATAATGTTCTCTTTGATAATTTGAAAAATCGAGGTTACAAATTATTTATGAATGTTCGTATAAAATAATGGATATCCAATGGATATCCTTTGGATATATATGTGGGAACTCAAGCATTTTCATACATTGGAGATACCTATCAGAGCTGTCTTCTGGACTATTGATGTAATTATTCGTTATATCATTAGTTGATATACCAAACAAGAAATTTTATTGTTTTTAATATCCATGGAGTATATTCACTGGATATCCATTAGATATATCTCATGGATTGGATATTCAGTGGATATTGGGCCATCCATTAGATATCTAATGGATGTTGTGTGCTGTCTGGGTACAGGTATCAGCCGATTTGCTCGAAATTTGGTACATGAGTTCAACTCGAATGCCTCAACAAGAAACTCTCCGAACGAAACCAATATCAGGACCGGAAGATTGTTCTTCTCCCATTCTGAGGTGAAAATCTTGCAAGAAGTTGTTGAAAAAATTTCTGCCACATTTCTAGTAATTCCGTCACTCAAGAAACTCATTTTCGGATTTACGAAACCAAGACACAAATATTGTTATCCTGTTCAATCAGTCCGTTAAGTGAAATTTCATGAAATACTCTCATAATTCGAAACAATACAAAAGGTGATCATGTACCACACATAACGTTCTCTAGATGGTGCTTAGCTCATAGAAGAAGAATTTTATTTGCCAATTCACCAGGGATAGAATCAATAATACCAGAAATTTGCATAATTGGGCAGAGGAAACCCACATACCATTGTTCAGAAAAACTGCCAATACAAATGGAAAGTGAGCACCTCAAATTATTGAATAATTTGCGAAATATTGTCTCTTTCATGAAACGCTTGGAGAATATTTCGTAGAACTCTTCGAGCGCTACTCAGAACTCCTTTCAGAACTGTGGAATTATTTGAATTCTTCATTTGGTTATGATGATCGATGGAAATCTAGCACTTTATATTATTGAAAAATTTGCGATATATTGTTGGGAAATATATTGTAGACTCTTCGAGTGCTACCGAGAACTCCTTTCACAACTGTGAGATTATTTGAATTTTTCATTTGGTAATGATAATTGATGAGGATCTAGCACCTTATATTATTGAATAATTTGCGAAATATTATTGTTTTCATAAAACGATTGGGGAATATATCGTAGGACTTTTCGAGCGCTACCGAGAGTGAAATTATTTGAATTTCTCTAGCACCTTATATTATTGAAATATTTTCGGAATATTGTTGTTTTCATGGAACGCTTTGTGAATATATTGTAGAACTCTTCGAATGCTACCTAGAACTTCCTTCAGATCTTTGATATTTGCTGATTTTTTCATTCGATATTCAGAGTGAGCACTATAAATTATTAAATAATTTGCGAAATATTGTTCTTTTCATAAAACGCTCGGGAAATATTTGGTAGAACTCTTCGAGTGCTAGTCATAACTTCCTTCAGAACTTTGATATCAGCTAAATTTTCATTATGATCTTAACAATTTTCTGAATTGAGCGGTCCAGGAGGGTTTGAGAAATGCATTCTTTCTTGTGAAACACAATACAATCAACAGTCGAAATTGTTCAATGGTACAGGGTATGCAATCTCAGAAATGATTCAAATTTTCCGAAACATGTTTCGATGGAAGGGAATTTCTCCTCAATAATTCTGTCAATTTGACAGAACTATTTTCGAAATCGGTCAAGAACTCCAGAACTTCGTCAGATGAATCCAAAAAAGGAATCAGAACTCATAATTTCGAAAAAAAAACCGCACTGCGTGAAGTCAACGCCCATATTTGTTCATATTCAAATTGAATCCATCATCGACCAGAACTATGAAAAATTCCTGTCAGGAAATCTAGAATTCCATCATTTCTACCAAGAACTACGGAAGAAAAAATTATTTTTACGAAAATTTGGCGCCGTCTTCACATGAGTGGCAGAACGTCGGTTTCACAATTAATCTCCCAGGAATCATCAAGTACGAAGTTTCCTATACCACAGTTTATTGAATGAATATTCTCTATACTTTGCCTATACCGCAGTTACTTTGCTTAGTATTCTGTATACTTTGCCTATACCCGATTCAAAGATTGGCGCAGTTCCAAAAGAATTTAGAAATTGTCCGAATCAGTATTATTGGCATACATCGAACATTTAAATGAAAAAGTAATACCTTCATCTTCATGGTTGATGTATTTTCTATGCTGAAAAGTATGTTGAATGTGAATATCACAAAATTTCCGGAACTGATATCATATCCGAAAAACAAATCAGTTGGATACATCCGAGGAAGTCGAAGATTTTAAATTGAGAAGAATACGAAAGATTTATGCAAGGAGCATGTAAATAGATCGATCGATCGTTTTTTCAGGTGATTTCAATATGATAGGAGTTCGTGGAGCCTGTAGAAGAGACGAAGTGTTGAAAATAACGATCGATGATATGGTTTACAAGGATTCACATATTATTATGAGAATTCCGATCAAGATATACCGCAAGTACTGTGTGTTACGACCGGCAATTACCATTAGTCGAATTTGAAGTACGTCTGAGAGTATGTGTTAACCAAGAAATAGAATCTCATCTCAAATCCTCTCATTCAGAAACTAACCAGTGTCAATAGCAAAGAGAATGCCTTCACAACAAATTATTGAAGAAATAGCATCTCATCTCAAATCCTCTCATTCATAAACTAACCAGTGACGATAGCAAAGAAAATGCCTTCACAACAAACTAATGAAGAAAGATTGATATTCTGTCATCGACATTTTTCTTGACAATATTGCGTTTCGCGAAATTTTATGAACCATTCATGATGGAAGTTTGATTGTTTGAGAATAAGGATGAGTAGTCTGCAGATTGTGTTGAAGTCCAATCTAGGTTTCGAATATCATGAAAATTTTTGTCTAATCGCAATATGATTGCCAGTGGAGCTTTGCAACCTGAAAAGGATAACGATATGTTGAACGGTATTTTATAGCTGGTAAATTTTTTTTGTTTCTATAACCTCTCATAAGAACATGATTGGTTTCTCCTTTGTTCCTAATCTATGATCTTGAATTCACCATGTAGTTGTTTTGTGCGAATTGAATCATAGTTAGGCCACACATTCTCTCTCCTATGTGTACCTGAGATATTCTCATATATTGTGAGACATTGAAGAAATGTCCGATGTACTCGTACTTTCCTGCAACAGTCGTTGACATGCCACATGTCTTATCTGCCCCCTTGAAAACTCAGCTGAACGAATTGCATATTTGGAATTCGCAATGATTCATCACGAATTCATTTTCATTCATTCAATCATTGCCTCTTTTGAAGGACAAGCCAACAGCTCTGGTAATTTCATATCAAGTTATTGGAGCCACTACATGGAAAAATAAAAACAAATCAGAATTATTTCATGGCTTATTACTCTTATATCACTAATTTATCACCACAAATTCGAAAACTTCAATGCCATCAACATAGCAGAACCAGAACTCGAATCAAAATTGAAGGCTTTGGAAATTTCCAGAAATTTTATTTGATTCATAATTCATAATTAAATCGTCGTCAATTCACTGCCCTGCTCAATCGAAACACCCGAGATAAAGCCAACGATATTACTAGCAGCTTCCTGTCAACCTAGCAGAATTAAAACTTGAATCACATAAGTTTTTTGAAATTTCATTCGGTTCATGATTGAAATGCGATCTGGGAAATGCGAAATGCGGACATGAAAATATCCATCAATTTATTTATTCATTCATCAATTCATTTTTTATTGACAATCCATCATTATATTGCTAATTCATTATTGCTCCTTTGATATAAAAAACAACAGCTCTGCAATCTTTGCGTCAACCTAGTAGAACCGCTTCACAAAAAATGATCAATTCCAAACCTGAAATAGGCTTTAATTCACAAGATATCACTTTTTATTGGAGATTCATAGCCACAAATTCTGAAATTGAATTTTTCATCTGAACCAAAACTCAATTCTCAAATAATAAGTCCCCTAATTTTTCAATGATTTTGGTTAACTTTCAACCAATTTATTACATTAATAGAATCACTGAGAAAGGTGTGGTATATTTCAAATTTTGAAAGAAATCTTGTTTTGTGTAGTATTTCTGCTAGTTTGATGTGAAGCTAGCATAGGTATTGTTTTTGTGCCATCGAATAAATTCGCGAATGAGGTGACAAGCCGAGCCATGAACCCAATGACATCAATTCTTTCTATAACATGAAGAGTAAAAATTCCGTTAATGTGGTGAAAAATTTGTGAGTGAGTGATCAATTATGAAACGAATGATTCTCTCGAAAACTTGTGATTCTATACAGGGTGTTTCCGAAATTCGAGCGAATATTGAAATGGGTAATAAGAGACCAAAAAACAAAACGAAATGAAAGTGTACATTTCTGTCGAAAACAAATATTCTGGAAGATACTGAATTTCAAAGTTTCCCCCGACATTTTCTGAACCACTGATCAGAGGTTGATAACCGTCCTCCAGCAACTCGCAGCGAAACGCTTTTTGCGCAAGGTTTATAACCATAAAAAAATTTTAGTTTCATTTGTGCATGTGTTTGTTGGACGCTTTGATAATTTGAAATGACTATTTATGAGAATGATGAACTTGTAGATATGCTCCTAATAATGGTTAAGTACATCAAGTTGGTGAAGCAGCATCCTGCCTCTATGTAGAGCGTTTTCCCGATCGTGTTCATCCAGCTGGTCGCGGGTTTGTTGCCCTTGCACAAAGAAATCGAGATACCGGTGAACTGTGCACTCATAGAGGTCAAGATGCTGGTAGAAATAGACCTCTGAGGATTATCAACGCAGAAGAACAAATTTTGGACATCTCTGCAAATAATCCAACTTCAAGTACCCGCATCGTTGGTCGTCAGTTAGGGGTTTCCAATAAAAGTGTATGGAGGACATTGAATGAGGATATGCAGCATTCTTTCCACTATCAGCGCATGCAATCATCGAAACCGGAAGACTATCTACGAAGAATACAATCTTGTGAATGGATAATTCGTCAACACAAAGTTATTCAAACTCGCCTGAATGAAATACTTTTCACCAATGAGACGACATTCACCAGGAATGGTATTTTCAATCACCATAGTTATCATCATCGGACTGTCGAAAATCCACATAAAATCAGGCAAACTGACTTTCATCATATACAGGGTATGAAGAAAGGTGCGTCAAACTCGGGCACGAATAAGATCAAAAAAGTCGATTTCTTTTTCAAATGGAACACCCTGTATTTTGTATCTTCGAGAAATTTAATGTTTCATATATTATATTATTGTAAACCAGGATGAATTTGTCATTGTTAGGTCCATCATCATTTGTGTCTGATGAATTTGTTTCGAGTCATGTGGCCCCCTACAATCAAATTTGAAAAAATTTTATTTTTCACCCGAATTATCTCATTTAATATCTCCATCAATTTTCTGCATGCCCTAGGTATTATCATGAAACTGACCATACGTGGATAATAATTCTCACATTCGTCCTCTCGTATATAAATATGCCATTCCCACTACTCTAACTTCACCTTTTCAATCCTCTGACAAATTTGATTCGTGGCCCGCTATAATAATAATTGAACACATTGGTTTTTCACCTGAAATATCCTATATTTCGAAAACCGTTGAAGATAGGCAAAGAGACATATTATATCATTTGGTTTTTTGAGTTTATTTGTACCCGAGTTTGACGCACCTTTTTTCACACCCTGTATAATATCGATTCAATATGCACGAGAATTCATAAGATACCTGCTCGGGTACCTGTGTTTCAGGAAGCCGCATTAAAAATTTCAGCTTTCTGTCGTAACTGGCAAGAAAAATGTTGCAATTTATAATGATGCTGTTTTTGCCGTGGAAAATCAAAGATGAATTCATATATCATAAACAAAGGAAGATAGCCATAGTACATGCTTTAGCAAATATGCTCATAATTCGAGAATCTGATGATATATAGGGTGTTCCATCTGAAATTTCAAAGTTGCTCTTAGTAACACTAGATCTGGCAACATTGCACATATGGAAATATTCTCAAGAGCTAGATTTCAGCATCTCATTTCCGTACCCAAAATTTCAGAAATATATTCTTCTCCGTTCTTTGTATACTCCTAATACGCCCTCGAGCTTAGCGTACCCTGTATTATGAGATATATCACATATGACTGGTATGGAAAGAGACATATTTCGCACGAGAAGATATTTAGTACGAGCCGTGTACCGACAAGTGCGGAAATGTAACGAGTGCTCGAAATACACTTTCCAACGAGTTAATATTTACACTATTTCTCGACGACCAAGAATATTTCAATTATGAGCATAATGAGTGTTTATGAAACATGTTCTAATCAGTTTCGCTCATTGTCGACGGCTACCACGCAATCCAAAATATAGCAGTCTGGCACGAGAATACCCGAGCGGTGAACCGTTAGAATGACCGATCTGATGAAAATACCTATGTCAATTTCATGAGAATAAATCTGTGCGCAGAAAAATTAATTCAAGTTCATCGTATGGAAATGACTCAACTGTGTTGAGATGTCTAGGGATGGTCAAATTCATCGATAATTCTAGATGATGTCGATAAAAATTCACACTTACAAAATTATCGATATTATCGCTATCATCGTTGTTATAGATATCATTGGTATCATCGATATTATCTATGAAAGGATAAAATCGATAAACTTGATCTTCTTGAATTGTAGTGGATTCATATTTCGAAAGATCGGGATGCGGAATGAATCTAGATATATGATAAGTAGGCATAGGCACCATGTATATGTAATCATACCATCAGTTAAATTTCCAATTGAAATATTATTACATTCATCATCGCATCGATCATTGGTGCGAGTGTGCGTTTGTGAAAAATTTCCGTACTAGTGCGTTTTACTTTATATTTTCCTTCTGTCATAGTTCGGAATGACATAACAGAAACATAAAGTCACCCTCATATACATATATAAGTGTATTGTTCATTCTACCTTTTACTTTTTCTGCTTATCGATAGATTGATCATTTTGCTTACCGCCCATATTATATTATATTATTTTCTATTCGCTTGTTATTTATATATATACTTGTTACTCATTGTGTATTTTCTCATTTAGGTGAATGAATTATCATTATTTTTATCACCTTTCTACTTACAGCGACTTTGTCACAAGAACACGTGTTCGCGGCTCGGTTCTGAACAAAGAATCTGTCAAACACCCGACGAAGAGAGATCAAATACCTGTTATAATATTATACTATTCAAAAATACTACATTTCAAACTCTCCAAATGCGTGACACAAATTTGGTGCTTACGATGGTATAGGTACACAAAAGTGACCGTTGCAACCATGTTCATATACTACCATCCTGGAATTCGATCAGAATCGTCGCGATATATTATATACAAAATAGTTCGACAGGTCAGTAGGAACGATTGAAAAACAAACACTTCAATCTGATCTGAGAATGATTGTAGGTTCGGTTCTGGAATGCCTCTGCAGGGTGTGTCAGGTGTCAACAATAATTAAACACCCTTTATAAACAGCGGCCGGTCAGCGTGCCAGTTTCCAGTTCTTCATTTTGTTTTGACGAATGAAAGCATGTTTTATTTTTGTTATTTTGTTCATTCATTCAACTTGACATGATTACAGATAGACAGACACTGGGACAGGTGAAACAAAAAAAAATCTCCGACCCCAAAAACCTCCTCATATACTGAGCATTCTGTATACAGAATTGTACCAGAATCGAAGAAAAATCAATATATTGAATTTTGACAAAAAAACACAATATCCGACCTCGAAAACCCCACAACAAAAATTCCTGATCAAATCTGACCAAAATCACAAAACTGTTCCGCAGTCATGTTAAATTTTTGAATTTGGACAATAAATCATAATTTCCGATCCTAGAAACCCCCATATGACAATTTTTAATAGAATCTGACCATAATCACAAAACTATTCCGCCATGTTTGGGAAGAATCATGTTGAATTTTTGAATTTTGACAAAAAATCATGATGTCCGACAATAAAAACCTCCAAATAAAAATTTTGA
Organism: Gastrophysa polygoni; assembly: GCA_963576655.1. Taxonomy (NCBI): domain Eukaryota; kingdom Metazoa; phylum Arthropoda; class Insecta; order Coleoptera; family Chrysomelidae; genus Gastrophysa; species Gastrophysa polygoni. The sequence continues at coordinate 31,393,406 of OY755083.1, forward strand.
AAGGAATCTGACCAGACATAATCACAACACAAAGCTGTGCCGCCATTTTGGAGCAGTGATGTTGAATTTTCAATTTTGACAAAAAATTAGATTTTTCTCCGAATACTCCAGATACCGAATAGAGTGTGTTACGGTCTGACAGCCCCTAGGAATCCATTCGGATCACGAATGACCCTTCGATATGCTCATTGTACTTCACCTCACATGAACTGCACATTCGAGATGCTCCTGGATCCTTGATTACCCTGAAACAAAATAAAAAGAAGTTATCCATAAGATCTGAATGAAATATAGAACAAACCCCTTCTGCCACTCAGTAGGAGTCGAATATTCAATCTTCTTGCCTCAGATAGAAGTCACTGTATCACTATAGGTGGAGCCATCGCATCTCTCATCAGCTTGATCATGTATACTCTTCGTAATGCTTGAAAATCTTCAGCAGGTATATCTCTCACTTCCCTTGTACTGTTCCCATTCTTTTCCTCTATGCCGTTTTCCAGGCTTTTGATACTGAGATGAAATGAGATAAAATCAACAAAAGGTGAACAAACAATTGTATACTTAACCCCACATACATGCATGTTCACTGAACTGTATTCTGTGGAATGTTACTTCCATACCTTTCCTAGAGTTGGCCTTTGAAATTTGGTTTCCAAAAATATTTCCCACAAAAATTCGTGAATTTTCCTTCATTCACATTGTCAACCCTGTCATGTCAGATTTCATAAGAATGACCAGTGACTTGACACATTGAAACATTCAAAATTTACCTACTTCAGCAAACCTGTGATTCAGCAAAAAAAAATTTAATTCTTTTTTTTTTGGTTCAGACCATAACACGTGAAGAGCTTCGCAAATTTTGCATATCTAATCGAGAGTATATGTATTTCAAATCCAGTAATTAATGGGATTCATCTTAGGACAGATATTCCATACTCAACTTCAGTTGGATATATTATATTGAATTGCATATATTTTCATCTGAGATCTTGTTTGTCAAAGGACGAACTCTCTAAGAGGCCACTCTCCACCAAAGGTATGTGATTTTGTTCACCCTAGCTAAGAACTCTCAATCTACCTGTTATCCTAAAATTTTATCTGAAAGACTTTTCCTTTCAGGCCTTTTTCTGGGGGGATCTTCCTCTCGCTTTTCTGCTCATGAGATTGTCAGACCTTCCTTCGGATACTGAAACCTGCTATCTTGTATGATATTGGCTTTCTACACCTCTCTTATCTCTAAAGCTATCTAACTTCTACGAAGTCACTCCTCCCTAGTCAGAATTGAACACCCAGAGAGGACACTAGGAAGAGATTCCTCTGGCAAGTCATCATTTCGGACTGATCTGAGGTAACTTTAGTATAGTAGAGCGTTGGGACATCCCAACAGACAGTCAAAGTCGATGAAGTGATCCCAATCTACGAAGACAGTGCCTTGATTACCTCTTGTACTATTTTCACTCTATATTTTGGTCTTACGTTATCGAACATCAAACGTCTGTGAACCGGTTTTATGCAAACTGAAGATAGTTGATATTTGTTATACATATGGTGTTTGATCAGGCAGTGTTGTACGGTAAGATTTAACATTTTGTATTTTGAAATCCTGTAAGGTCATCATCTCTAGGTTATCGGTATTTGTGTCAACTTTTCTATTTCTTCTTTCTTCTTCTCTCAGTCAGTACCGGCAGATAAGCCTCTCACTCTTCTCACTTTCAACCTTCTCGACCTTCTTACTCTTCTTCTCGATCTCCTTCTCACTCTTCTTCTCGATCGTGAGTGCCACATTAGACAAGCTCAGGGATGCTAGATTTCTGACGACCTTAGATATAAAGAGTGCGTACTGGCAGATCCCGGTTGCAGAATCATCTAGACCCCTCACTGCCTTTGTGGTCCCCACCAGAGGGTTATTCCAGTTCAAACGCATGCCATTTGGCCTTCACAATGCTCCCGCAACGTGGCAGCGATTCATTGACCGAGTCATTGGCGTCGATCTGGAGCAGTATGTTTTTGTTTATCTGGACGATGTGGTTGTACGTACGCCAATTTTCTCTAAACATCTCGAAGTACTTCGTGAAGTGCTCAATCGCATTCAAAAGGCTGGCCCTACATTGAACCAGTCTAAAAGTAATTTCTGTAAGTCAGAATTACGATACCTCGGTTACGTTGTAAATGCCTCGGGCCTAATGGTCGACCCGGAGAAAGTTGATGCCATTGTTCAAATCCCAGTCCCCATAACAGTCTCTGAAGTTAGACGTATTGTAGGGATGGCCTCTTGGTATAGGCGCTTCATTGATAATTTTTCGACATTGGTCGCTCCCTTAACGAACTTGCTGCGGAAAGATAAAAAGTTTCATTGGGATGAAGCCTGTCAAAAAGCTCTGGACACCGTCAAGAATTGTCTCGTTTCTGCACCTATATTGTCGTGCCCTGACTTCGACCTCCCATTTCAAATTCAAACAGATGCCTCTGATTATGGTATTGGGGCAGTACTCTCGCGAGAACAAAATGATGGTGAAAAGGTTATCTGCTACCTTAGACGGTCATTGACAAGAGTTGAAAGGAAGTATAGTACCACTGAAAAAGAGTGTGTTATTTGCAATTGAAAAACTAAGACCGTATATCGAAGGAACCCGCTTCACAGTAGTTACAGACTACTATATCTTGAAATCGATGTATAACATCAATGATCCCGTTGGTCGTATAGCACGATGGGCAGTTCGGATCCAACAATACGACTTCGACATCATGAACCGCAAGGGAAAGGACCATGTCGTCCCTGACACACTATCACGGTCTGTTCCGGTTGTGGACTCTGTTAACCTTCCAACTCCTGAAGATGATGCACCTGAAGACAGTTGGTACACTAAAATGCTGCAGAACATCGGGAAGTTTCCCGCGAAATACCCACTTTGAGGATATCCGGAGATAAAATTCTCAAAAGGTCTTTTCGAAAATACCCGGATTTGTTTGATGATACGGATGGATGATCGGAGATCATACGCAGTAACCACGACCCACCTACTTGTGGTCACTTAGGTGTTTGGAGAACTTCTGGGCGTATCTCACAGAAGTTTTACTGGCCCAAAATGAGAAATGATGTAGCCAACTACATTCGACGATGTACCATTTGTATTTTCAGACAAAACCTGAACAGAGACGGCCTGCAGGGTATATGCTAAGTCTTGCTCCTACCACCACTAGACCATGGCAAAATATTTGCGTTGATATTGTTGGCCCATCACCACGGCCGTCACAAGGAAATGCTTTCATCCTCTCAGTATCGGACTATTGGATATTATAGTACGCATATCGAGTATACAGCTGTTATCTTGAGAGCTCCACGTTTTTCACAGTTTAAAGTGGTAAAAAAGTCATTTGAAATTCGGCTTTTTCGCATACTACGCTAGTTATTAGTTAAGTATAACATGTAAACTTAGTTATCGAAATATTTGCTGGGAAACCCTTGTAAATCAAGAATATTCCCGATCGACATGTCATCAGTGTGTGAAAAGTGCACAAAAACAATCAACGACCGCTGGCCCGGCATAAAGTGCTTTTTTTGCAAGAAATTCCTTCATGCGAAATGTTTGGGTCTGAGTAAAGATCAATATTCTACGTTCACCGATATACAGGGATCAGTTTATGTATGCGGAGATTGTCAAGTTTCCAATTCGGCACCAACTATGGAAAAGGAACGTGAAAATAATTGGCAGGAGCTGGTGAATGCCAGTCTTGAAGTTCAAGCATAAACTCAAAACCCTCAACCTAGGAGTTCAAATAACTACCGACAGAACGCAAATACAACGAGATCAATTCAAAGAAATAGAAGGGGAATTGAAGGAACGGGAAGGTCAAGGCGAACAAGGACTCTACATGAAGTACATCAATGGAAGCCCAACCATAAGTACTAAATCAAAAAACTACCAAGGATTAGTTTCAAAATTAGCCACGTAAACATCAGATCAATAAACAAGTGCTTTGGAGACTTCAAAGACATTGTTCTCAAAAATTACTTCTGCATAATAGGTATGACAGAAACGTGGCTAGATCAAGATTATCCAGATAAATATTTACATATTCCCAATTACAACTTGGTTAGAAGCGATCGTGATGGAAGAGGAGGTGGAGTTGCATGCTACTTGAGCGCTCCCTATAAATTCAAAATATTTTCATCTTCGATTACAGACAATGGATTGAAATAGCTATGGTTGACAGTGAATATTAACAAACAATGGATAGGATTGGGAATCGTTTATCGGCCACCCCGGTCGGATGTTGAAGGGTGCATTAGGGATCTTAGTGAAATGATTGAGAGAATTCATCTCGAAGTTAACTCTATTGTGTTAGTAGGGGATATTGATTCAAATATGTTGTCTGTAAACTCCCCAGATGTCAGAAAATTTGCAAATCTTATGTTTAACTTCGATTTGTGCCAAATAATGAAAGATCCCACTCGCATAACTGCGAATTCAGAATCGCTGATCGATGTAATTTGCATCAGCAATGGATTGCAATTGACATGCACGGTATCACTGACCATATGATGATAGCTTGTAGAGTGGATGTTGGAATGCGACAGGTATGTGACGATTTGATTTACTATAGAAATTTCAGGAACTTCAACCCTGAAGACTTTGCGTTAGATGCAAACAGTCTGCCATGGGGAGAAATAGTGTATTTACAGGACATGAATGATAAAGTAACTCTCATAAATAATCATATCATATCTATCTTTAATATTCATGCGCCAGTCTGCACTAGGAGAAAAAATATCAAAAAAAGAAAACATGATATGCCTTATATTACATATAACCTGAAGCTTATGATTCGAACAAAAAATATACCTCATAGAAAATATTTGAGAACTAGGACTGAGAACGATAGGGAATACTATGTAGGATTAAGAAACTATGTTAACGAAGCTATGAAGCGGGAGTAATCAGCATACATGCAGTTCATGCTCAATAAAAATAAAAATAATACAAGGTCGATGTGGCGTCATCTCACTGATTGGGGAACCTGCACAAAGTCTAGTTCAAAAGCAAATATAATACCTTCAGAACTTCGAAATCCCAATGAGTTAAATGATTACTTTTTGAATGTTTCCGGTAATACTACTATAGATATTGATTTAATGATACATTATAATAGTAGTAAGCTGGACAATAATATGAGATTCACATTTTCAGAAATTTCCATTGACGATATATGGGATGCACTGAAATGCTTGAAATTGCAAGCCTTGGGAATTGATAATATAAGTCTCAGAATGGTCACTATTGTACTATCATTTTGTGTCAATGAATTGGAACACATTTTTAACGAATCTATCAGAACAGGTATTTTTCCGCAACAATGGAAAATCGCCCAACGTCATTCCAATTGCAAAAATCAACATATACCTACTAGTTTCAACGATTCACGTCCCATATGCATACTGCCCACTTTGTCCAAGCTTTTTGAAAAAATAGTTTCATTACAAATAAAGGAACATTTGGAAACATACGACATCTTGCCAGAAGTACAGTCCAGATTCCGTAAAAAACATGGCACCCATACTGCTCTGCTCAAAGTTATCAATGATATATGCTCCAATCTCGATAAATCCATACCATCAATATCAGTACTTCTAGATCAGAGCAAGGCTTTTGACTTAAGTAAATTTAGTAAAGTAAATTTTCAGCTCCTGCTTGCAAAACTGAATTACATTGGTTTCCAGAAAACTGCTTTGAAGCTAATGAGTAGCTATATTCGAGGAAGGTCACAGAGAGTCACAATAGATGGAAATTCATCGTGTTCTGATATGAAGGAGACTACTTCTGGAGTTCCTCAAGGCAGTATTCTGGGACCTCTGATGTTTGCTATATACATATATGATTTTCCATCGGCCCTAACCTATTGTCAAATTCATCTTTATGCAGATGATTTTCAATTATATAGACCATGTGATATGTCAGATTTGGCAGGCTGCATAGAAAGTATCAAAAGAGACCTTCAAAACACCACAATATATTCCGAAAAACATGGATTACGCATCAATCCGAACAAAACCGTAGCACTTTGCATAGGTTCTCCAAGGCAAACATTATATATGAAAGACTATAGTCTTGAAATAAACAACAGCAATATCGAATGGGTCGACTCAACAAAAAACCTTGGATTGATCATTGACCAGAATCTGAGCTTTCACAATCATGTACAGCACGTCTTCAAAATTGCATTCTTCAAATTGAAATCACTCTTTGTATTTAAATATCAACTTTCAACAGGAATCAAATTGAAATTAGTAAAATCGCTGATATATCCCCATATAGAATATTGCGCTACAGTATACTACTGCCCCAATATAACCGACTGAAACTCCAACGCATTCAGAATGCTTGTGTTCCCTATAGGGAACATATTACCCCCTATCTAATAGGGCTCAACGAATTGAATATATATTGCAGGGTACAGTATTTGATAACAATGTTTGTATTCAAACTCCTGAAAACTAAAACACCAAAATTTTTGTTCGATCTTCTATCACTCCGTTCTGAAACACATAATGCCAACATAAGAACTGATAGTTTCAGTATTCCACATCACGTTACATCCAAATACGAAGGATGCTTTTCTTATTTGGCACCATCTTATTTGAATAAGTTCTTTTCATATTGTAATTTATCAATATCTCAAATAAAATCCCAACTGAAAAGAGTTCTGTTATCGAGTATATCAGACTAAATACTTTACTGTATTCGAAAAATGAAAATTTTCTTTTTCTCTTTCTGTCCTGTAGTCATTTTTTGATACACATCCACTTTCATTTTCTTGATTTCGTTATGTATCAATTACGGAAATACATATATATTTTTTTTGTTAATTTTCATACTTAGGGAAATTCACGTTATATAGAAGGCAGTGTTCACTCAAAATATTCAAGAATATACTCGAATTTGCAGTAAAATTGAATCTGTAGGAGGGGTGGAAGCTAGCCTCAGGCTAACCCCTACCTTTTTTGTATACTACTATGTATCACTATGTATCAATGCTATAACTGTTTTGCACAATTAACGTCATTATTATCATAATTATTATTATTATCATTATTATATTTATAATTACTATTATTTCACCAAATTCACCCTATTATTTCCCATTCGTATGGCTACTGCCAGTTGAGTCGCCAAAATTGTGGAAGAACAAGTTATATTGATGTTTGGAGCACCTACTTGCCTCGTGTCTGACAATGGCAAACACTTCATGAGCAAAATATTTCAGCACAAAATGAAGGAATATGATATCAAACACTCGTTTATTGCTTTCTATCACCCTCAAGCGAACCCCGTGGAACACGTACACCGAGTTGTCAAAAAAATGTTGACCGCCTATGTAGCTGATAACCACCGTGGATGGGACCAGTTTCTTCCCAGAGTTGCTTGGGGTATTCGTTCAGCAAAGCACGAAGCCACTGGTTTGACTCCTAACTTCGCCATGTTTGGACACGAACTCAAAATTTCGGGCTCAACACCAGATATAGGCAATTCTTGTGATAATTCTATCGATCCTAGGACTTGGTCAGAATCTTTGAAAGAGATTTTTGAGGATATCAATGAGCGACTGAAACACGTGAACAATGAAAGCCAGAAATTTTATAACCTTCGTCGACGTGATGAACGATTCACCCTGAAACAACTAGTTTGGAAGAAAAATCATGTTATTTCTGATGCAACTAAACAGTTCTCATCCAAATTAGCTCCTGAATTTGTTGGCCCATACACCATTGACAGAATTGTTTCGCCCTGGACATATCAGCTCGAAGACGAGAGTGGAAAAGATTGCGGATGTTGGCACGCTAAAGATCTGAAGGCCCATCCACCTGAGGAGGATGAAGGCATGTCAATAGAAGGAACTGATGAGTAGTTGACGGTCAATCATAAACGAGCGGTCGTCGATGGATTTGTGCCTTCCTTTGCATTATTGAGAGAAATTTTTTGTTAGAACAAAAACTTTATTTCGGGAAGGAGGGGTGTGTTACGGTCTGACAACAACGCGATTCATGAGATGCGACAACAAAATATTTTCCAGCGTGCTTGCGAATCTCTACAAACTCAAACAACAATCGGTGACAGTGTGAGTTGTTTCTCTAACAATAGCTCAGATAACGTTCTTGTCATGGAATGAAATGGGCCTATTTCAATTCATTGTCTTCATTCCGGTTGATCTCAAGCAAAATATGACGAGTGGTAGAGCTTACGAAATGAAAATACATCAGCATCAGCGCGCGGGTAACAGTGCATGCGCGAACTGCCGCATGCTGAGTGAGGAATCAAACCAGACAATCTCAAATGTTGGTGAGTGAAATCGCACTATTTTCAAAATCTTCGATTGACTCGATTTTTCTTGCGATTCATTTTGTTATTATAACTCCTTCAATACCCCATTTCAATAATCGCTCAAATTTCGGAAACACCCTGTATCTAAAGATCATGATTCCCGAAGGAAAAAATTGAAATTAATTTTCATTCCGAAAACAATGACAGATAGAAATAGGAAGATATCAGAAGAGGTTATGAGGAAATTGTTGGAGATTCTGAAAATAATAATATATACAAGGTGTTCCATTTCAAATATCAGAATTGCTACTACTTTCCAAAATGAGTGGCAACGCCGCATTGTCGAAAATATTTCAGTTGGATAGAGACTGTCCGAATATGGTTTCCACCAAATTCTGGATTCAATCAATTGTCTGGTTCACCAGGAACATCTTATGTGCCATCCACCGTGAATCAGCCTATATCTCTCTCGGCTCAGGTATATAGTTTGTTTTTCATTATCATACGAAATTTGCATGCGTAAGCAATTACTAGTGCTGCCTGAGTCTTTGACTCTGAAATGAGAGTTCAATTGATTCTTCACATTTTCAGTTTCGACTCCATGATCCGAAAAAAACAAAGAAATCATCCACATATAATGCAATAATTGTGATGGAATTGTGATGGAACTGTGTTGCTTCCTGTGGTAACTCCTGCAACTCCCAAGCATCATTCTCCTCAAAGGATTCCAGTTTCTTCTCAATGACACACCACTATCTCTCTGCATCCGGACTGGACTGTTGTCGGTTCTTCAATGCAACCTGATTGATCAACACACATGTACGTTGAATAATCTTCTAATCATTTTGGCTTTCGCTCTCTTCCTGACCTTCTCACAATATCTAGGTATACTTTTAGTTGGACCAATAATATATTCTTCATCACTCATGTTCATTTCTGAACCAGCATATCTATTGATTGTTCCAGAAAATTCTTTGTCGGCAAGTGACGAATCTGCGACTTCTTTGTAATCCTCCACTGAGTCTGCACATATATTTCCATACATCTCATCACCAGCAATCTCTACTCATAACAACTTTTTTATTGTATCATACTCCTTTCATTGATTCATTTATTCGTTCATTCATTTCTCAAACAAGTTAAAATCACTTTATCATATGAGAAAATATCATCATTTCTCTGGAACTGATAATATTCATAATCGATGCAAAAAAAAGGAAATTTGAAGCTGAACATACAACATAAAATTGACAATTATAGCGTTCTCTTTTTTCTAGTACTCGATAATATCATACATTTTGTTTTGTTGGCAGATCTTTCGCAAGAGACCATGAGTAAGCTGAATCCATATCACTCTGGAGATGAAAGTTTTGTTTGTTCAACGACGAAAAGGCTTTTCAAAAATTGGTTTAAGCGACTGCTCATTACAAAAGCTAGCTTAAGATTGATTCGATTTGATAATTATACAATGCAAATCATATCTGTCCGTAGTGGGGTTTTTCTTCTGCGGGGTTTTCTTATGCTATGGACATTTTCCATGCATATAACTCCTCCCTTCTTATGATGAGAAAATCACGGAGTGATTTTTTGAAGTTTCCTGCAACTCCAAATCCTGGATGTTTCTTCCTTCTTCCTTGCTGAATATTTTCTTGAATGAGGGCCTTTCTCACATTTATACTGTATGTTTGGATTTTGTCGCAGTTCCACTGGTTCTAACTGTTGAGCCATTTCGTTCATTTGGTGGATTTCTTCCATGTTGACTTTTGTGAAGTTTGGCATCTGGTAGTCTTCAACTTGTTGTTTCTCATTTATATTTATTCTCGGAAGGATTAGTGGTTTTCCTTCTCGAAGATTTCTTTCGTTGACATACTTCTTGTTTTTGACTGTGATACTACAGAATTCTTGAATTTTCACTAGAGTTGGAAGCTTGATTTCGATGTATCGGTCGGTTTTACATTTGGAAAATATTTTTTCTTCATTGGCAGGGACAATCAGGACCTCCTCGTTTGTTACTTGTTCGACGATGGATTCTTGTAGATGGATTTCTATCACTTGGCAATGTTGTGGAAAATATGGAATTTCCTCTTTTTTATAGATTCTGGCAACATAAATTAACATTTCCTCAAGTTCATTACTTGGATGATCGAATTATGTAATGTATTTGATTTTGCAAACATTATAGCATCTTCTACATCATCAAGGAATGTTATCATGTTTTGACAATCAAGATTTATTTGTGTTATCATTCTTTGAAAACTTATATAATCAGACATAGTTTGAATAGTGTTCTGAACGGATATCTGAAATATTTTCAATCTATGCTCGAGACTCTTTTGATTCCCACTTATAACTTCAATTGTTTTGTTATAATCACTCATGAGCTTTTTCGATAGAGAAATTTGTAAGTTCACCTCTTGAACTATATTTTTCTGATTCTGTACTAAAATTAATAAAGATTGATCGTATCTTTTTCCGTCTTCAGCATCGAGTGTACCAAAAAGCCATTTATTTACTTTTCCTACTCCATCAATCATTCCTCTTTCATGACGAATGTGTGGATACAGATTTCTGAGCTTTTTTTGAGTAATTTCAATTAAATATTCTGTTCTTGATAATAAGTTTTGGGACAATGACATGATATAAGGTTAGTTATATTCTCATTATTGAGATTATTTCGTATAGTATGGAGATATTCCATTAAATTATTTAGTTGATTAATTATTTGCTCTAAATCTGAATAATGCAAAAACGTATGCTTAGTATATATAAGCTCTGCGTTTCCTAGCTGTATAGGAAGCATAAAATTATTCAAAGTGGTTATTTGTATATCTTCATCACTAGTATATACTATACTGAGTGTTTGAAATAGAAGAATTATGTTAATCAACAATATCTTCATGTTTTTTCCTCTTGGGTGTCTTGTCATGATCGTGTTTTGTGTCCTGTAACAATGGATTTTTATTAATATTCCTTTTAGGTTTTTTTACAATGTTTTCATGAGTTCCTTCACTTGTTTTCAATTTGATGTCACTTTGACCGATTATTTCCGCTTCTTTATATTTTGATTTATCTTTACTTCTGAATTTATTTTTTATATACACTGGTGTATCTTCGGGATATTCCATGGGTGGATCACGTTTTTCATTACGTTTCTCAATTATTTTCTCTTTCGTAAGTTGATTGTTCTCTTGAATTTTTTCATATAATTTCTTTGTAACTTCCTTGTGATTTTGAACATAATCTGAAATTATTAATCGATCATTCAGATCATAAGGATCGTTATGACTTATATGACCTTTTATTACTTCAAATGGGGTAAACTTTGTTACACTGTATATTGAGTTGTTATACGCTAAAATTGATCGTTTCATCAATTGTTCAGTTGTATAATTGCTGTTTCCATTTTTTAAACATCGGAAATGTTCTATTTCAGTTGAATGAAATCGTTCAACTGGTGAATTTGAGTTACTATTTTTCGGTGTCGTATAATGTATATAGTTCTATACGATGTAAAGATTGAGTCTTTATTTTTGAATTCACTTTCTGAATCGGTTGTAATTTTTTGTAGTGATCCATGATGTGATATATATATTAGAAGATTGTCAAGAACTGAAGTTCCTGTTACACTTTTTAAATTGTACGCTTGTCCATATCGTGAAAATGTATCTATAATCGTCAAATAGTTTTCATTACATATAGTAAAAGTATCTATGTGAATATGATCGAATGGTTTCGAAGTTGTAGGGGTTAGATTGAATTTTATGACTGGTGGATTCCTGTCATATTCATTCTTTTGACATGTTTCACAGTTGTTTACATAGTTTTCAATATCCATGACCATTGTTGGCCACTAATATATAGATTTTAGTGATGTTGTCATTTCATCGATTCCTCTATGTCCGCTTTTATAAATATGATAATATTCAAGTCTTTGATTTTTCTCATCCGAGGTTTCTACATCGGTTAGGAATTTGGGACATTCTAAAAATTTGAAAGGTGAGTTTTTGAAGTACTTCATTGTGACGAGTGTAAAAAATCTTGATAGTTCTTGATTTTTAAAATGAATTGCGTACAGTTGTTTTGGGTCAATAAAATCTTTAATGAATTTCATTATATGCAATTCTAGATAATTTTTTGGAATGGTAACATTCGTTCTTATGTGATCAAAGATGTTTTCGATTTTACATTGTATTTTATCCATGTCACTATCTCGTATTATTGATTGATTTTCATACGTATTCAGTGAACGTTCTGATATTGGAATTTTAAAGATAGGGTCTTCAATAGAAGTATGTGTGTATGGACCCGATAAGATAATTGCAGACTATATACAAAATCCTGAACAACTACCCGAGTTAGACGAACAAATACTCGATTTATTAAGACCAGATGATAGTAACGAAAAAATTAAAATTATCTCGAAGATTCAGATAAAGAAACCTGCAAAGCGAATGCATAATATTGATGAGCAAACCGACCTAGAATACATCACCAGGATTGTTGATGAGTGATTCTGTTTCGATTGCATTCAAATCTAGGTCTTTCGTTATATAGTTATTTCGTAAGCGTGATAAACAATCAGCTGCTTGATTGTTTTTACCTTTCTTATATTCAATATTATAATCGAATTCTTCGAATCCTAATCGCCATCTGACTAATCTCGAATTTGGTTCTTTTAATGAGAATAACCATTGTAGGGGTTTATGATCTGTTAAAGTTTTGAATTTACGTCCAAATGAATAAGGTCTGACGTATTTACAACTCCATACTAAAGCTAATAACTCTTTTTCAATCGTTGAGTAATTTATTTCAGCTAGATTCGATGTTCGTGATGCGTAACTTATAGGGTGTCCATTTTGAGAAATGCGCCTATTGCGTAATTTGAGGCATCAGTTGTTAATTCGAATTCCTTCATGAAATCTGGGTATGCTAATACTGGTTCCGATGTTGAAATATTTCTGAAAATATTGAAACATGAAACGAGTTCTTTATTATGTTCCCTTTTTAATTTTTCTTGAGACATTGTGTTAGAGGTTTCGTTATTTCAGCAAAGTTCTTTATAAATTTTCTATAATAACCTACCAATCCTAGGAAAGATTTTATTTCCTTTTGTGTGTTTGGAATGGAGAATTTTTTTATTGTTTCAATTTTCTTTGCATTTGGTTTAATTCCTTCAGGTGTTACTACATGTCCTAAAAATTCTACTTCTTTTCTGAGGAAGTCAGATTTATCCAGTTCTACCTTCATTTGAGCTTCACGTAATTCTGAAAATACTTGTTTAAGATTTTGAATGTGTTCTTGTAAACCTGTACTGAAAATTATGATATCATCCATGTATACCATACAGATTTTGTTTTGTAAATCTTTTAAGATTCCATCCATTACTCTCTGAAATGTAGATGGTGCGTTCTTCAATCGAAAAGGCATTCTGAGGTACTCATAGTGCCCATTTTCTACTGTGAATGATGTTTTTTCGACTGTATTTTTATTCATTTCAATTTGATGGAATCCACTAGCTAAATCAAGTGTTGAAAAGTATTGTGCTCTTCCTAACTTGTCTAGTATGTCAGTAATATTTGGTATTGGATATCTATCATCAATGGTTTTTCCATTAATTTTGCGGTAATCTACTACGATTCTCCATTTTTGTTTATTTGATGCGTCCATTTTCTTTGGTACTATCCAGATTGGTGATCACCAAGGACTATGTGATGGTCTTATTATATTTTTATCAAGCATATCATTGATTTGTCTCTGAATTTCTTGTTTGTGAACATATGGATATCTATAAGATTTTGTATAGACTGGTATTTCATCTTTTGTTTTTATTTCATGTTTGACTTTTGTTGTAAATGTTGATTTCGTTCGGATTACAGAATATGTCCGAATATTCTTTGCATAATTTAAAAATTTCTGATTTTTCTTCTGAATTCATATTACTATTTCTTATTTTATCTTGTGAATTGGAAGTTCTTAAATTCTCATGGTTTCTTGAATCCATGAAATTTTCTATCGTGAATATTTCATACTGATTTGAATCGAAAGATTGTACTGGTATAGTTTCTTTAAAAGTTATAATTCACTAAATACTGTCTGTAAGTTCTTCGAGGAGGTGGTACATTCATTTTTCAGCTTTTGATGGGATTTTCTCTCCTCGTTTCTGAAAAATAGAGAAGAAGTTATTAAAAATTATTGCAATATATTTGTAGTAAGGACAGATTTAGGATCTGTCCCAAAATGTCACTGCGCTTGAAATTAAACCTTTAGATACCTAAAAGAGAAATTCTCTATTGGTCAGTGACACCTTGTTTTTGAAAAAATTTGGAAATACGAATATATTTAATAATAATAAAACCTCTACTTATCTTGGTGGACGTTTCGGAAACGAATCTGCCCCCGTTCTCAACACAATTGAAATAATTAATTTTCTCTTCGTAAACTTTTTTCAATGTTTCCGATTTTGACACTGAAAAGTGACAATTGGGCAGACGGAGGAATTCTGGTTACGAGGTGTTTTCATTAATTGATATCGAATTTTCCATTTTCATATTCAAGTTTCAGAAGTAGATGCCAAGTTCTATCTATATCAACTGAACAAGAAGCAATATTATTGTCTCCGTTCAGGAGAATGCAAGCAGACTCTTTGATTTTCCGTTTTTGGTTGTTGTCTTCTTTTCCTATGATCTTAATATTACTCCAATCGGCCATATGTTGTCCATTTTCAGTAAGGATATGCTCAGCTAATTTTGATTTGTCAGTATATCTTCTCTTCATATTGTTCTTCTGTTCTTCCATCCTCACTGATAGAGGCCTGCTGGTTTCACCGGTATAATATTTTCCACAAACACATGGTATACTGTATATACAATTTTTTGATGACTGTTCTTCATTTTTCGGTTTTGTATGAGTCAAACTCGATCTCATTGTATTTTCTGTCTTGAACACTGTTTTCACTCGAAACTTGTCACCAAAACGTTTAATTTTTTCAGATATTCCGGGAATGTATGGGATTACATTTATTATCAGTGTTGGTTGTCTTTGTGTTTGTTGTATATTCTGTCTGTTCTCAATTTGGTGTATTGTTTTATCAATGAAATGTTTCGGATAAGTGTTGAGTTGTAAAACATCTTTTATATGGTTCATTTCGGCATTGAAAATTTGGTGGTTCGATGATATGGATTTGGCTCTATCATGAAGTGATTTGATTATTCCTTGCTTTATACTTGTATGATGATTCGATTGAAAATTGAGGTATCTGTCGGTGTGTGTATTTTTACGATATACACTCGTTATCAAAATGTTATCTGATTTTTAATGAGGACATCTGAAAATGGTAATTGATTATTACATTCGATTTCTGAAGTGAATTTGATTGTGGGTTCGATATTGTTTATATAATTTAGAAAATTATCTAGTTACATACGGTTATGTGGCCAAATGATGAAAATATCATCCACATATCTCCACCAAGTCTTTGGTTGTTTACTGATTTTTTTCACAATATTCTCTTCGAAATCTTCCATGAATATATTACTTAGAATAGGAGATAATGGTGAACCCATGGCCATACCAAAATTTTGATGATAAAAATCATGATCTAATTGAAAATAAGTTGTTTTGAGACATAGTTCCAAAAATTCTAAAATGCCTTCTACACTCAGCTTAGTTCTTTTAATGAGTTTTTCATCATCTTCCAGTTTCTTTTTCACTATTTGTAAAGTTTTTCTCTATAGGAACATTAGTAAATAAACTCACTACTATATTTTAGTAAGTTTCGATGATTGGCTGGCGGGGCCATACTGGTTTTTGATTATATTGTTGATTGAAACGTTGTTGTTCTGAAATTGATTGTGGCTCATTCGTGGTTTGTAATCGATTTTGACTCGGAAATCCGAGAAATGGTCTGTTAGAAGACATTCTAGGATTCTGCAATGATTTTTGTTCATAATTGTCATTCAAATTACCATAAAGTTTTTCGAAATTTTCATACTCTTAACTCAACATATGCCATAGCATCTTCAAGAGACGCTGGGTGTTTAGGATGTGAATTATTTTTTAATGTGCCTGTACATCCTGCAATGAATGATGTTTTATCATAATGAGATATTCGACACATTTTTTCTTGTTAACTTAATGTCGTACTATTGCTAACTCTTTGAGCAACATTACTTCTGACTAGTTGACATGTCATTCTAGGTGGAGGGTTGTTTTCCGTTTGTTTGTTTGAATTCTGATTCGAATTTGGATTGTCAGAAAATGATAAATTTTGTAGCCTATCAGATATTGTCTCTAATATCTCGTTTATTTCACTCTGCATTCACTCAAGTTGTTTGCTTTTTCGAAAACTGCTATGTTTTTCTGTTTGTTTCGTTTTCTTGTTTTGTTCGCGGTGCTTTTGTCCTAACTATCTCTTTTGAAGTCCTTATACATAGGGTTCAAAAAAGGCAAAAAGGAAATTTGGCTTTTACAGTTCCGAGTTCTTCAAATATCTGTAGTCTCTGGTTATCCTTCTTCTGGTTGTTGAATCTTCGCCTTGTGTTGTAAAGACAGCTTCTTCTTTCCGACTGGACTGTGTTGGATTCTGTGCTCACGAGGTTGAAACTTCGCTGAACAGGCGGGTTTTTCACTTCACGACTACACTTTATCCTTTCGATAATGTTCAGACTTTTAACTGTTCGTTACTGGATCCGATATTCACTCGAATAAAGTCTTTCACTACCGTTTTTGTTTTCGTATTCCCGATTAATCGTTGGTACGAAAAATTACTCGTTCGATACGGTCAATTTTCGGGAATCCTACCGACTGCGCCAGTTTTGTTTGTTCAACGACGAAAAGGCTTTTTAAAAATTGGTTTATTTTCTCAAGGCAACTGCTCATTACAAAAGCTAGCTGAAGATTGATTCGATTTAATAATTATACAATGCAAATCATATCTGTCCGTAGTGGGGTTTATCTACTGCAAGCTCAGCGGTTATCTTATGCTATGGACATTTTCCATGCATATAACTTGAAGGCAATCCTCTAACGTTTCTATTTTCCTATAGAATCTGAGGTCGTCGGCAAACAGCAAACAGTGAGAGTACCAGGTGTTGCGGTAGATCATTACACATAAGGAATGATAGTGATCCTAAATTGGACCCTTGAGGTACTCTCGAGTTTGCCGTATATCGGCTGGAGCAAATGCCATGATATTTGACTTTGTGAACCTGATTTTATAGATATGACACGAAAAATTCCATACTTGGTAGATCCATAACCACTTATTTCTTCACTTCATCGAATTCTTCCTGAGAATCAGTGCAGATAACGTCGACTTGAACATTTTCGGAAATGCATCTGTGCACATCATGTGTAAAAGAGAGCAAACTCGTTGCGGTAGATTTTCTTGGTACAAATCCATGTTGTTCCTCACATATGTTGGTATTGATAGAATTCAAGATTTTGTAATATATTATTTGCTCAAATAATTTGGCTATTATAATATTTTTTTAAGTCAGATGTAATTCCAGACTTATATAGAGGTGTTTTTATTGCCTCCTTCCATACTTCAGGAAAGATGGACGTACTAATGGACAGATTGATTAGAGAACACAGTGGTGTTTGAAACCACTCGGCACATCCTTTGATCATATAAAGCTAATTGCTATCACATCCTGAAAATTTTTTTGATTTCAGTTTTTTTATCGCCTCAAAATAGTCTCCTGCCGATACTCCACTAAGAAATGATGTCTCATTCTCAGCTCCATGGTTTATGACATATTGAGCTTTTCCCCTATTTGAAAACTGATTGAAAATATCTGGCGAAACAATCAGCAGCTTCACCTATTGCTATTGTCTCCATGGTTTAGGTTAGAAACAGAGGTAATTGTTTTTGTTTGATCTTGTGAATGCCCAGAAGTTCCGACTATCTGTTCCAATTGAATTTTCCACATTGTTAATTCAATCATCATGACATTTTTCCATCATTTTTCTCAATTTAGCTCTTTCGTTTTTGAATAAATCCATATGAAATTCCGAAAGATGTCTTCCCGAGTGAAATTATTGTTTCCTTTTGATGCAATCTCTTACTCCTCTATTGAACCATATTCTATATTTTGTATGCCTTACTGTGCGGATGAAAACTACAATGTCAAAAATATTATACATAGTATCATAGAAATATTTGAGTGCTTCATTGACATCTCTGATCATCGTTGATAGAGTTGGGAAATCACAATTCTTGAAATTGTAGTACCTCAAACCATTTGTTGAGAACTCTGAATTGCTTTGTTCGCTCTACGTTTGTGCACTGATCCTTATTTCGAGAATTGGGTGGAGATTATCTCCTATTTCTAATGGAAACTCTTGCCTCAGTATTTCTATATTATTAGTATTATTATCGCGGACCAACACCAAATCTAAAGTTCTGTTGTTTATGTTGAATGTGCAATGGAGCTGTTCCAAAGCATTCACATTTAGGAAGTCGGAAAATAATCTATGCCTTTCGTACAAATCACCAGAAATGTCGCTTTCATTGGATATATTTGGCAGATTGAAATAGCTAACTATCAAATTTCTTCCTCCCATTATACTTTCTACATAGTCAAAAAAATCAACATATACAGGGTGTAACATGAGTACGTTGAAATATTCAAGTGACGTATTCCTGAAGTCGATATGAACTTGTGTCCAGAAAAGCTTCGTTTCGGAGAGACAGGGTGTTGAAATTAATTTTTTTGGTCACTTTTTGAACATAGCTCTTGAAAAAAATATGTTATTCGCAAAACGCTGCGAACGCTGTCATTATTTATTCCAAATTTCCCTAACATCTTTGACAGTGATTTTTTGGTACGTTTCATGAAGGAATCTCATTCCCAATTCCAATTTCCAATTCTCAAGATACACTACATAAAAGGTACACTTCCTCAACAACGTTGGATGTGATCGTTTTCGAGATACAAATGGTTGAAATTATGCAAAACATGGTTGGTTTTCGTCATGAGTTATTTGCAACGGCTTTTATTTTCGTCTGAGCATTATCGAATTAGTATAGTCAAATTTGATTTCGATAATTTTTGTCACTCTCCGCTTGCAAATTAAGTTAATTGAATCGAGTGGGCTATGGACGTTTGTTCACAAAAATAGAAGTTTGCTGTCACATTTTCAACTATTGTTCGAGAAAGAACAAGGAATATCAGTCTTACATTAAATGTGAGTCACGTGACCATTCATAGAATTTCAAAGGAAAATCAATTATATCCTTATCATGCTCATAGCGTGTACAGGCACTCACGCTATGTGATTTCCAACCACGTATCGAATTTGCTCAATGGCTCCAACGAAAAGTCGAACAACATACACAAATTTCATCGAAAATCCTCTTCACAGATGAGGCTTATTTTTCAAGAAATGGTATCATGTAGATGGAAGATGTTTCCATTGGTCTCCGATACCACTCTTGGATTATGCACGATAGAGTCCCTGCTCATTTCAGTCTGAAAGCAAGAAATTTCTCAGATGTAGCATATCGTATCATTACTTGCTGCAAAACGTTGAGAAATACTCTCGGCCTTCTTCAACGGGTGCGGAATTCTTTGATGATGAGAGCAGAAGCTTGTATTACTGTTGGGGGTCGTCACTTTGAACATTTGTTCGTTCAATTTCAATATTTTCAATTTCCTAATAGATCACAAACTCCGAGATATAGCACTTTCAAATCGAATAATTGAACCTGGCAATTTTTTTCAATTTGATTCGATCAAGCAGTTTGATAATGCTCAGTTCAAAAGGAGTCTCTCCGGGTTTACTGAGTATGAAGTTTGATGAGAATGAAAGCAGTTGCAAATAATTTATAACGAAAACTATCAATGTTTTGGAAAATTTCAACCATCTGTATATCGAAATCAAATAGTTCTTTGATGAACCATAGGAAGGTAGTTTTTATTGACGAGACCAACCACATACTGAGTTTCTGTGATGTTCCCAGCAACTCCAATCAACGCTCTAGCAGCTAAGTAACATATGCATCGATATAGAAAATTGTAAATATCTCGAAATCGATCACCTCCAGCGTTGATGAGGAAGTGTACTTTTTTCATAGTTCATCCATAAAAAGTACCAAAAGATCACTATCAGAAATGTAAGGGCAATTTTGAATGAATAATGACCTGTAGATGTTACATGAAAATTAATACGGAATTATGATTTCCCACGTCAAAAATACCCCGGTTATCAAATTTTGTGCGAATACCTCATTTTTCGCAAAAGTTATGTTCGAAAAGCGAACCAAAAAATCAAATATCAACACCGAAACGAAGCATTTCCGGACACAAGTTCATGTGGACTCTTCTTCTTGAAATTTTCTCAGGAAAACATCACTTGAATATCTCAACGTACTTATGTTCAACTCTGTATATGCGCATTCGAATCAGGAGGAAAATATACTGGAACAGCATAATGATTTTCCTTTTTTGATTTGAATTTCACACTGATCATATCGAATGCTCTGTTCAATCGAGTAACTCCTGAAATTTCATAATTCTCTCTTACTGCTATCAAAACACTTATCTCTCTAATTCATCTTACCTTTTTGGTTATATCAGCATTTCTGTTGGCTCTGTACAGATTGTATCCTTCCAAATTGTCAACTTCTGAGTCATATATATCCACATGCAACCAAATCTCTGTTCTGAATATCAGGTCATGACACTCCTCTCCAGTACCTACTTTGAAATCTTTGTCCCCAATCCTCCCCAGCAAACACATTCGTTATGTTCACAATAATATGCTGTACACTTCCTATAACGAATGTTCCATGATTCCATTCCCTTGAATTGACATCAGTATTATGTGAATCGTACATAAAAATCATACATAATCTTATTCCTCTCGATTTGACATCAATGTTCTCTATACCAGTGATATCTCCTTCACATAAGATTTTCAACTGACAATTCATATAACATCTCTATCATAATGATGATGTAAATGTATGGTCTATAGAATTATTTCGATTTTATGTGTCCCCGATGCGCCATAAACGAGATGAAGGTTATAAATATGCCAATTTCAAATTTCGCGGTTTTGTGGTGGTGAAGTTGACAGTGACGATTCTTCTCGGGTTTCCTCGAAAGTTGGCAAATTGTCGATATGGCGATGGCGTCGGCTCGTTTCAAAATTTTCACAAAGTGAGTAAAGCTTCACATAAAGCTCTTGGGTTCCGATTCTGAGTTCTGAGAAATATTATAATTGATTAGAGCTAATTAGTTATGAGTGGCTTGGGTCTCTGGAAGAAGAGAGGTGAGAAATTTAGTGAGTATCAAGTGTTTGACATGCCTCGAGATTTCTCACTTCTCTCAGATCGACAAAAACGTCAAGTTTCATCGAATCAACTGAATTCATCTGGAAAAACTAAATTTTAGATCTTTAGGATCGGTCATTAATCCAGTCAACGTCTGAGAGTCATGATGAGTGTTCAGTCGGTGAATATCAGTTTCTTGGTGATGAGCTGTATACCAGTTCGACAGACGAGTGTTCTTTCCCCAATACCAATATTAATAGTTTTCTGGACTCTAATGATGCTATGAATTTGTAACATGATCAAGAAGGTGAGAATGATGAATGGTTGAATAATAATTGTAAATCATCTGATTCTGATGTCAGCAACATCATCCTTCATTTTTCTGATGATCTCAGAGATTGTTTGATGAAACATAATGTTACTCAGAATTTTACCAATGATTCGCTCTCAGTTCTAAAAAAACATGGGCATCAATCATTGCCTAATAGTCAGTTTTGGCCAATTCTAAGTGAAAAATGATGTGCATACGCAACCTTTTACGATAGGAATCTTTCATGGTATGTCTAAACCAAAAGACTGCAACGAATTTTTGAAATACTTTGTAGATGGAATGGTAGATTTATAAAAAAAATGCTGCTATGGTGAATGGATAACAAATTCAAATCAAAATGGAAAGTTTCATCTGTGATGCTCCAGCTCGTGCATTCATTTTGAATGTTAAGAACCATAATGGTAACTATGCTTGCACCGAGTGAATTTGTGAAGGGGAATGGAAGGATGAAGTTGTTTTTTTGTCAACGAATTCCGAAACTCGAACTGATAAATATTTCAGGAAAACAAAATATCCAAATCACCATAATGGCTCTTCAAATTTAGAAAAGTTGAACATTACTAGGTTACTAGGGGTAACCAAAAGAATTCTCAGCTAGACGACTAGATAACTCCAGTGTTTTTGAAAAACATACTTGATAAAAGGAGTCATTCCCATTTTCATCTTTTTCGGTAGATATTCGACTGTTGTGTAATATAGATCTGACTTCTGAAGATATTGAATATGCAAATTCACTATTGAAATATTTTGTAGAGAAATTTGATATTTTTTTCGGAAATGATTATCTTACATATGATTGTCATAACCTTATACACATAGCAGGAGATGTCGAAAATCATGGTCCTTAAGACATATTCAGTGCTTTCAAAGGTGAAGCAACACTTCCAAAGTTCATGAAGAGATTGAAAACCTCCCCATTTCTCCTACAGACGATTTGCAACCGTATTGAAGGAGAAATGAAAATTTTTTATGAAAATGATGTTTCAAAAACACTACATTTCTCCCGAATATTTGAAAAAAAAACGATGAAATTCGAAAAGTTCCATTTTCTCATATTACTTTGGAATTGACGTTCAATAAAAACTGATGTTTTCGGGAGATGGACCTGTTGTTCTGATTGAAAATTTTTTGGAAACAAATGATGATTTTCTTCGATACGGAAAGTACTATACTGATTCTGAGCCATTTTTCGATAGTCCCTGTGTATCCAAATCATTAGGAATCCAAATGGTTTCAAAATTATCAAGTGATTTCATATCCTTCGATATTAACATGATATTGTTACGAGATTAGAGAAGCATCATTAGGAGAAGTTGACCCGCGCCCACTCTAATTGTCGGCCGACCGAAAAGGGACAGAATCATCGCGAAATACTAGGAATCTACCTGAAGTTCGCGAGGGTTCTGGAATCATGTGTATCTCGATATAAATACGGGAATGATGTGCCGGGAGAGCAGTACGATTTAGAACTGTGAATCGAGCAATAATAAGCGAGATCGAATTAGAAGTGAATTGTTATTGTGTTTTGTAGAATTTGTTGAATAAATCGTTTTAAGTGTTCTACGGAGTATTTGTAGAAACCGAACCCGGACTACAACGTAACAGTGGTGTCAGAAGTGGGATTTTCATTGAACGATTATTTATGGTGAATACGAGAAGTACATCGTACGACGCAATGGAGGACATTTTGAAATTAATGGAGAATAAATTTGCGGAATTGGAGCAAAGCCGCCAAAAAGAAGAAAAGCGTCGTGAAGAAGAAGAAAAGCGTCGTCAAGTAGAAATATTGGAAGAAAGAAAGCGTCGTGAAGAAGAAGAAAAGCGTCGTCAAGAAGAAAAATGGGAAGAAGAAAAGCGTCGTCAAGAAGAAAAATTGGAAGAAGAAAAGCGTCGTCAAGAAGAAAAATTGGAAGAAGAAAAGCGTCGTCAAGAAGAAAAATTGGAAGAAGAAAAGCGTCGTCAAGAAGAAAAATGGGAAGAAGAAAAGCGTCGGCAGGAAGACTTCCAGAGAATTCTAGAAGAACAAGGAAAAATGGAAATACAAAGAAGAAACGAATTCCAGAGGTATTTGGAACAAGTACAACGGAAAACCGAAGAACAAATCGAAGAATTGAAGGAAGACGTTAAGAAAATCGATGAATTGAAGGAAGACGTAAGGAAAATCGACGGATAGTTGAGGAAAGAAGTGGATATAGTACGGGATGAAGTGAACGACATGAAGAAGGAGATCGAGAACCAGAGAGCTCTATACAGGGTCCAAGATCGACGTGACAGAGTTGCCACATCGAATGCTTCCGTAAAACCACCGACTTTTGATGGACAGTCGTCATGGGCCATGTATCATAGACAGTTCGAAGCTGCAGCTACGGCTAATGGGTGGAACAACGATGAGAAGGCTACTGCACTTATAGTAGCATTGAGAGGGCCAGCTTTGGGGATCTTGCAGACAATACCTCTCGAACAACAAAACCGATATGGAGATCTAGTTGCCGCACTGGAATGCAGGTATGGTGATCAACATCGGGAACAGCTATACCGGGCACAGATGAAGACTCGTGTACAAAAAGCTGGCGAGAGTCTTCAGGAATTCGAAGCAGATGTGCGAAGACTGATCCAGCTAGCCTATCCAAGTGCCCCAGAAGACTTCAAGGAACAACTGGCAGTGCAGCTATTCATCGATGGGCTTAGAGACATTGAAATTCAAAGAACTCTGCGACTGACGAATTTCACGAACAGCAGTGAAGCCTTGGTCAGATCTTTGGAGGTAGAGGCAGCTTTTAACACCTCGAGACCAAAAGTTCGAGCGGTGTCAATTGAGGAACCGACCCAGCAGACTGATACAGTAGTACAATTAATCGAAAAAGTTTTGGAAAAGCTCGAATCAAAGAAGGGTGGTACAGACAACCGACAAAATCGGACCTGCTATCGTTGTGGAAGATCAGGACATTTCATAAGAGACTGCAGGGCTAGGGTATCAGGACGATCCAATTCACCAGCGAGGACGCCACCGCGTGAATATTTACCTGCGAGGAATGGAAGGAGGAACTAGAACATCTAGTGAGTCCTCAAGAAATCAGCAGGAAAACTAAAATCAGCCAGCATATCGGGGCGCATGCTGGCTAGTAATAACGAAGCCCCCAGGATCGTGCAAGTCAACCGAATAAGAAGAACTACGGACAGCCTCACCATCAAAGGAAAAGTGAATGGGAAAGATGTTATATGCACCATAGACACCGGTGCATCAGTTTCCTTGGTTCGTAGTGATATTCTTCGCCCGGAATGTGTGAAACCAACCGCATCCAACTGGTTCCTCCGTACTGTCACTGGAGAAAATGCACCGATACGAGGTGAAGCCGATATTACGTTGACTCTTGGCAGGCTTAACATCATAGATACGGTGTACGTCGCAGATATTGAAGATGAATTCATTTTGGGGATGGACTTAATAAGTGATTATGGGTTCTCATTTGATGGTGAACAGAGAATGATGAACTTCGGTGGAGAAGAGTTTGTCCTGACGACACCAGCCGAGAAAAATCTACCAGTGAAATTGCGAGTCGCGAGGACTGTAAGAATCTCTGGATTTTCCGAGAAAATCGTTCATGCACCTTTAGAAAAGGATCCTGGGTGCTGCGTTGGAATAGTACAGCCATGTCAAGAATCCCCCGACAAAATATTGCTCGCACGAGCCTTAGTAACAACAAATCGAGAAATTCCCGTACGAATAGCCAATGTGTTTCCCACCACAACAGTAGTTAGAGAAGGTGACGTCATTGGAACCTGTGAACCTGTTGAATGGATAGCAAAGTGTGACTTGGGTGAAAACCAGGACAGAGGAAGAGTTTCAGAAAATGTTATGGAAATATTGGGAAAGTCCTTGGATCATTTGTCAGCAGATGAATATGCTGCTTTCAAGACATTTATTACTGCTGAGAGTGACATCTTCGAGTCAACCGGTACGGGTCGAACCAACTTGGTGAAGCACAGAATAGATACTGGCCTAGCGCATCCAATTCGACAGCCACCAAGAAGATTGCCTTTTGCGAAGCAACAAGAGGTAGAAAAGCTTATTGAGAAAATGCAGAAGGATGGAGTCATCGAAGAATCTTAAAGCCCTTGGTCAGCACCAGTTGTATTGGTTTCCAAGAAGGATGGGTCCACAAGATTTTGTGTGGATTATAGGAAACTCAATGACGTCTCCAAGAAGGACAGCTACCCTTTACCCAGAATTGACGATACCCTAACAACCTTGGCAGAGTCACGATGATTCTCGACACTGGATCTGAAGAGTGGATACTGGCAAGTCGGCATACATGAAGAGGACAAGGAAAAGACAGCGTTCACCACTGGCAGTGGACTATACCAGTTCACTGTGATGCCTTTTGGATTATGTAATGCCCCAGCGACTTTCGAAAGGCTCATGGAATTGGTGTTGCGTGGGCTAACTTGGAAAACTTGCCTGGTGTATCTCGATGACGTGTTAGTGTCCGGAAGGAACTTTGAGGAACATCTTCGTAATCTGCGAGAAGTTTTCCAACGGTTCAGGAGTGCCAACCTCAAACTGAACCTGAAAAAGTGCTCATTGTTCCAGAAAGAAGTGGAGTTCCTGGGTCACAAAGTTTCGTCAAAAGGCATTGAAACTAATGAGGCTAAAATACTGGCAATCCGAGACTGGCCACGACCGAAAGATAAGCATGAGATGAGGAGCTTTTTGGGATTATGTACCTATTACCGCCGGTTTGTGGAAGGATTTGCTGACATCGCAAGGCCACTCCATAAGTTGACAGAAGACCGAGCCATTTTCAACTGGTCTACGGAAAGTGAGAAAGCATTCAAGAAATTGAAAGCAGCCCTTTGTTCGAGTCCAATCTTGGGTTTTCCACAACAAAGAGGCCTGTTCATATTGGATACAGATGCCAGTAACAACGGAATTGGAGCTATACTTTCACAAGTACAGGATGGTCAAGAAAGGGTGATAGAATATTACAGCAAAGTGATGACCAAATCAGAAAGAAATTACTGTGTCACCAGGAAAGAATTACTGGCAATCATTAAGGCGGTGGACCACCTCCACAGGTTCCTATATGGAAGAGAGTTCCTTATCAGGACAGATCATGCGGCTTTGAAGTGGTTACTTGAGATGAAGACCCCTGAAGGACAAGTAGCAAGATGGCTGGAAAAGTTGAGCCAGTATCATTTCAAGATTAAACATCGACCGGGACGTCTACACAGCAACGCTGATGCCTTGTCCAGAAGACCATGCCCAGATTCCTGCAAACATTACGTGAGAGTTGAGCGCCGGGAAGGACTTGTCGAGGCCAGACAAATCAGACTCACGGCAGATAACAAATGGACATCAGCACACATGAGACAGGACCAAGAGAAGGACTTGGATATCGCAGACTTTCTACGTTGGAAAGAAGCAGGAGCAGATAGACCCACCTGGCAGGACATATCAGACAGAGGTCCTATCTTCAAGGCCATATGGACACAGTGGGATTCCCTGGTTGTGGAGAATGGTTTGCTGAAACGAATTTGGGAGTCAGCCGATGGTAGATCAGCAATTTCCCAACTGGTTGTGCCTAGGGATAGGATAAATGAAATCTTGGAAGAAGTTCATGGCGGATCCTCTGGTGGACACTTAGGAGTAAATAAGACCTTGGATAAGATTCGACAGAGATTTTATTGGGTACAATGTCGAAATGACGTAGAAAGCTGGTGCAGAAAATGTCCGGTGTGCGAAGCTACTAAAGGCCCCAAGACCAGATCAAGAGGAGAGATGAAGCAATACATTGTAGGTGCCCCTTTCGAACGGTTTGCCATCGATGTAGCTGGTCCATTTCCGACGACCAATGACGGCAACAAATACATCCTCGTTGTAATGGACTATTTCAGTAAATGGGTTGAAGCATATTCAATGCCAAACCAGGAAGCTTCCACCGTGGCCAGAGCATTGGTGGACAACATCTTTTCAAGATTTGGATTACCAATGGAACTTCATTCCGATCAAGGGAGGAATTTCGAGTCGAAACTCTTCAAGGAAGTTTGCGAGTTAATGGGAATCAACAAAACCAGAACTACTCCGCTTCATCCGCAGTCAGATGGCATGGTGGAAAGATTCAATCGGACAATGGAGGAACATCTTTCCAAAGTAGTGGAAGATCATCAGAGAGACTGGGATAGGCACCTGCCTCTATTCTTGATGGCATATAGAGCGGCTGTCCATGATTCAACGAAGCTAACTCCAGCTAGCATAGTCCTTGGAAGGGAACTCCGGTTACCCTGTGACTTGGTGTTCGGGTCACCAAGTAATCAAGAAAAAGAGGTGCGAGATTATGCAGACGAATTACGGGATAGTTTGACAAAGATACATGAGATTGCTCGAGGAAGACTGAAATTGGCTAGCGACAAAATGAAGGCTCGATATGATCTCAGAGCAAATTCAGAGGGATTCTCAGTGGGAGACCACGTTTGGCTGTATAATCCACGCAGGAAGAAAGGAATATCCCCCAAGCTGACAGCTTCATGGGAAGGACCATACAAGGTGGTGAAAAGGATCAACGATGTGGTCTACAGGATACAACGTAGCCCTCGGACCAAGATGAAGGTTGTCCACCTAGAGAGGCTGAAGCCCTATCACGGTGATGCAAGAACTGAGTTTGATCGGGACGATCAACTTTGAAGAGGGGGGCAGTGTTACGAGATTAGAGAAGCATCATTAGGAGAAGTTGACCCGCGCCCACTCTAATTGTCGGCCGACCGAAAAGGGACAGAATCATCGCGAAATACTAGGAATCTACCTGAAGTTCGCGAGGGTTCTGGAATCATGTGTATCTCGATATAAATACGGGAATGATGTGCCGGGAGAGCAGTACGATTTAGAACTGTGAATGGAGCAATAATAAGCGAGATCGAATTAGAAGTGAATTGTTATTGTGTTTTGTAGAATTTGTTGAATAAATCGTTTTAAGTGTTCTACGGAGTGTTTGTAGAAACCGAACCCGGACTACAACGTAACAATATCAAAGAAATATCTTAGATTGCAATTCGAGAATGGTTTCATTATCCTCCCTATTCTTCATTCTTCAGTTCAACTCTTGTCTCAGATTGAGGGTTTACCATAAATATCTGAAATAGAAATAAGAAAACCTCAACTGATAATAATTATACATTTTCATGATTCATTCACTCTGTATATGAGGAAGTAGTCTTCGATAGTTGCAATTCTCATTTAAATACTCACATTCTGATCTATATTCAATTCTCAAATGACTATCTGCACAATGTTCTTTGATACTCATATCATACAAATAATATACTAATTTTTTTCATGTATCTCTAATGAAACCAAAAAAAAAGATTTTTGGGTTATCGAAGACAATGAAATCAGTTTCAACGAATCACCAGCTATAAATTCACAGTCGAAGGGATAGATTCTCATAATTTAATAAAAATATCACATGTTGTACCACAAAGTTCATCTGCTGCCTTTATCTATATCTGCCTTATCCTTGACTCACTCATTAAACCTGTTCGTGTTACTTGATTATTTTGTACTTTTGAAACTTCAAAACTTCAAGTTTTTCATTGGTGCTCGTGAATGATTTATTGCAAGTTTATTATTAGTTTCGCTTGTGTAGGTTCAATTGTTTTTTTTTTGAAATATTTTGTAAACGTTCCCTTTTACTTTTCATACCCCCACTTTCGAGAAGGCAATAAATTTCTTTTTCTTTTTATTTTATTCATTTTCATTGAAGAAGAAGATTTGACTAACTAATAATGCTCACTATCTGTACTGAACCTCATTTTCATATTTCAACGTAATAATTGGTTTAAGACCAATAATTTCTTATTGATTGGATTCAGCCATTTTCGGAGGGAACGGTGACAGATAGCGATTTTAACAAAAGTACCTTTTTTATGTAAAAGGCATTGGAGAATCATAATCAAATAAAAAATAGTAAGAAATTGGAGCCTAAGAGGAGTAGGGTCAAATTTGCCCAAATACCCCCCTGGTTTGTACGCCCCTGGTTGAAGGTTACAAAATCCGGAATGCTCAAATTGATGAACCTACGAACTAGATTTCATGTCCCAAAATTGGTTGCGACAGCTGCAGTAGTACCGAAGCTATAAAACGAAAAGTAGTTTTTGGAGGTCATCTTCGAAGGGCCCTAGCTCCCTGAAGAAGCGTTTCCGGACCCATGTTCACATGAACTTTTTTTCTTATTTCCGTGTGTTTTATCTACCCTAGAAGTTCGTAACATGATCATCGGAACACCCTGTATACAGGGTGAGTCAAAAATGTGTACCGATCTTCCTGGGGGTGGTAGACCATTGAAAAATAAGTGTAGTTTGATGATTAAACTCATGGCCCAAAATGCATATTAAGGGAGATATATCCTTCCAAAGTTGATATAATTAAAATAATTTCTCCGCATAACTTCCGAACGATGAAAGCCACCTGATCGAAATTTTGTGCATGAATGTATGTTGTCAAAATAAATTTTTTTGTCACACTTCCACATTTCTGATATTGTTATAAAGGGTGTTTTCAGAGGGTGAGTCATGATTTTTTGTAGAAAACTTTTTTCCCTGTATTATTTTCAGTGAAAAAACAAAAGCATTCGATGGAGCGGAGAAAATCACATGAAAAAGGTACTCTTATTCAAATACAAAAAATTGAGCCGTTCGTGAGGTATTTGAGTTTTTGTAGTTACATGATATCAGCAGATTTATTTTATTCATTGCGAGATTCATCGGTATAACGATATTTCAGCAGGCCATGAACATGTTTGTTTTTAATTCCGTCGATAATATCACCTCCCTGTGCCACGTTACTGAGCAATAAGTACATAGCATAAGTCTGTCCCAACAAGGTTTGAATAAAAATAAAAGTTTGATAATGTTTTTGGTACTTTCAATTAATACATAATTTTGAATGGAAGAAAAAAAAACAAATTTAAGTAGCTGTTCGATATATCCACCGTTAAACATAATCTGAAGCGTTTACGTAAATTATTCATCAAACCGTTCATAGTTTGGTGATCATTTTGCAACAACGTAAATTCGTTCACAATTTTTTGCCTCAGCTCCTCAACATTCCGAATTTCGCTTGAATAAACCCTAGATTTCATGTAACCCCAGATCGAAAAATCTAGTGGATTGAGGTCAGGCGAACGAGCGGGCCAGGAAATAGGAGCGTCTATGCCTCGTCCTATCCACCTATCAGGAAAATTATCATAAAGCCATTCACGTACAACTCTTACATAATGAGGTGGTGCTCCATCATGCATAAAGCAGATTTCCCTACGTATGTTGAGAGGAATGTCTTCTAATATCGTACCTAACTCATTTTCTAAGGAGTTGAGGTACATTGCACCATTCAGAGACCCTGGGAACATGTAGTATCCAACGAATTTGTCTCCTAAAGTCGCAGCCCAGACATTCACTCTGAAATTATATTGAAAATGCGTTACTTTAACAACGTGTGGATTTTCGTCAGCCCAAAAATGAGTGTTGCGCGAACTGAAAACACCGTTTCTAGTAAAAGTTGCTTCGTCTGTGAACAATATTTTGTTTAAAAACTCAGGACATCTTCGAGTTCGTTCCAGCAACTCTTCAATCTTATTTCATTGTCTCGTGGTAACAGTTCTTGTACCTGCAAATAATGATAAGGGTGTAGCTGTTGCTCTCTGAGAATCCTGGTTACATTCGCTTGTGTTGTGTCTATTCGTCTTGCTAATTTCCTTGTACTTATTTCCGGATCCTGTTCCACAGTATTTAATACTTCTTCTTCAACTTCTACAGTTCTCGCACTTCTGGGTCGGCCACCATTTCTATTATTGGTTTTCAAACATCCTGTTTCACGCAGTCTTTGTACAATCCTCTCGAATGTTCTCGAATTTGGAACGCGTCGAGCGGGAAACATCTTTGCATATCGTCTCACAGCAGCATTTGCATTTCCGAAGCACTCGCCAAGCATTAGAAGCATATCAGTTTGTTCAGAGAACGAATAACCTGCCATATTTCTTAAAATCTCAGTTGATAATCGCAGTGATAAATGACACAGAAAAACCACACGAACAAATCGACTACAACAATGTTGACTCGAATGTTGATGACATGAACGTCGAAATTGAGAACAAAATTATTCATCATGGCCTGCTAAAATATTGTTACCGATGAATCTCGCCATGAATAAAATCAATCTGCTGATATCATGTAACTACAAAAACTCAAATATCTCACGATGGCTCAATTTTTTGTATTTGAATAAGAGTACCTTTTTCATGTAATTTTCTTCGCTCCATCGAATGCTTCTGTTTTTTCACCGAAAATGATACAGGGAAAAAATTTTTCTACAAAAAACATGACTCACCCTCTGAAAACACCCTTCATAACAATATCAGAAATGTGAAAGTGTGACGAAAGAATGTATTTTGACAACATACATTCATGCACAAAATTTCAATCAGGTGACTTTCATCGTTCAGAAGTTATGCGGAGAAATAATTTAAACTTTATCAACTTTGGAAGGATATATCTCCCTTGATATGCATTTTGGGCCATGAGTTTAATCATCAAACTACACTTATTTTTCAATGTTCTATCACCTCCAGAAAGCTCGGTACACATTTTTGACTCACCCTGTATATATACATATATAGAAAATCTAAAATTCAGAAAACTAGATGGTTTTCTTCGTGAGGGTGCAGTCGAAGTTTTTGGCATTGAATAAGTGGACTCTTTGTTAATAAGCCGAGCTTTCGGAAATGTTTATTTCCTTTATCAAGACAATCTATAAAAAAAAGAAAAAATGGGTATATATAGAAACCATGTCAGTTACACAAACAACAAACTACTTACTAACGTGAGATCGAAGATGAAGATATTGCAATACATAACAGATGTAGCATTAGCGGAAAAAATAATCAGGAGAATTCATCTCGTGGACAATTACGAGGAATGAAAAAATATATAACTATAAGAGCAAGTTTTCTGGACGGACGATACAAAATGGACGGTTGGTCGTTTCAAAAGACGCAAAACGATTTGGAAACGTTCGGCCCCGAACCGACCTACACGTTGTCAACCCAGTGGCGGGAAAAAAAAATATATTTCAAATTGGGAAACGAATTGAGGAAATAAATGTGGAAAATGGTCAATGTTGAGGAACTGATTGTGAGAGTCTCAAAATATTATTGGGAATGCAATTGTTCTGTTCTATTCTGTTCTGTTCTGTTCTGGCAAGGAATTCTATAAATGATATTAGTCTTTTCTAATTTATTGAAAGGGGATTTGGTTTTTGAGTACAGAGCTGATACTGTTCTGAAATAAATTAGAAAATTAGAAATTAGAAATACCCTTTTTTTTCTTTTTTTTTTTATAGATTGTCTTGATAAAGGAAATAAACATTTCCGAAAGCTCGGCTTATTAACAAAGAGTCCACTTATTCAATGCCAATAACTTTGACTGCACCCTCACGAAGAAAACCTTCATTTTGTTTTCTGAATTTTAGATTTTTCACCTTAACTAGTCAGTCACGACTACCCTCCTCCTAAAAACATATACATATACAGGGTGTTCCGTTGATCATGTTACAAACTTCTAGGGTAGATGAAACACACAAAAATAAGGAAAAAAGTTCATGTGAACATGGGTCCGAAAACGCTTCTTCAGGGAGCTAGGGCCCTTCGAAGATGACCTCCAAAAACTACTTTTCGTTTTATAGCTTCGGTACTACTGCAGCTATCGCAACCAATTTCGGGACATGAAATCTAGTCCGTAGGTTCATCAATTTGATCCTTCCGGATTTTGTCACCTTTAACCAGGGGCGTACAAACCAGGGGGGTATTTGGGCAAATTTGACCCTACTCCTTTTAGGCTTCAATTCCTCACCATTTTCATATCTGATTATGATTCTCCAATGCCTATTACATAAAAAAGGTTCTCTTGTAAAAATCGCTATCTGTCACCGTTTCCTCCGAAAATGGCTGAATCCAATCAATAATAAATTATTGGTCTTGAACCAATTATTACGTTGAAATATGAAAATGAGGTTCAGTACAGATAGTGAGCATCATTAGTTAGTCAAATCTTCGACACAATATTTTATTGACAGATATTTGACAACTATCTGTACTGAACCTCATTCTCATATTTCAACGTAATAATTGGTTTAAGACAAATAATTTATTATTGATTGGATTAAGCCATTTTCGGAGGAAACGGTGACAGATAGCGATTTTTACAAGAGTACCTCTTTTATGAAATAGGCATTGGAGAATCATAATCAGATATGAAAATGGTGAGGAATTGAAGCCTAAAAGAAGTAGGGTCAAATTTGCCCAAATACCCCCCTGGTTTGTACGCCCCTGGTTAAAGGTGACAAAATCCGGAAGGATCAAATTGATGAAACTACGGACTAGATTTCATGTCCCGAAATTGGTTGCGATAGCTGCAGTAGTACCGAAGCTATAAAACGAAAAGTAGTTTTTGGAGGTCATCTTCGAAGGGCCCTAGCTCCCTGAAGAAGCGTTTCCGGACCCATGTTCACATGAACTTTTTTTCTAATTTTCGTGTGTTTTATCTACCCTAGAAGTTTGTAACATGATCAACGGAACACCCTGTATATATATATATTGTTGTAGGAATGAGACATATAGTACAATGTCGGTGTCAACTTAATGTCCCATTCCTTCTTTTGTGTGCGTATTTCTATTTATTTCAAGGTTTGTTTAGGCCCTCACTTTGTCAACAAGATTGTATCTTTGGACAATAAAGCATATTATTCTTCTTCTTCTATATATATATATCTATGAATTTGACCAATCACAGAAATAACACAGTTGAGTGGAGTTGGTAACCGAAGGTGACAGCTGACATACTCGGAGATTTATTTTCATGAAATCCATATACGCATTGTCATGAAATCATCAAACGCTAATTCTCGTTCCCTGACTGTTGTAGGTAATATGGATTGCGTGCTTCCTGACGACAATCAGCAAAAGTGACTGAAAACATGATAAACATGATGGAATAGATTCATGAACATTCATGTCATAATTCAAAATTTTGTGATTGTTGAAAAGTGTGTATTTCAAGCATACTCGTTACATTTCTGCACGAGCCGCTGTCTACTCCTGCAAAATAAGTCACTTTCCAAATTAA
Organism: Gastrophysa polygoni; assembly: GCA_963576655.1. Taxonomy (NCBI): domain Eukaryota; kingdom Metazoa; phylum Arthropoda; class Insecta; order Coleoptera; family Chrysomelidae; genus Gastrophysa; species Gastrophysa polygoni. The sequence goes on from OY755083.1 coordinate 31,428,504, forward strand.
TCACGCAATTAACTATTCAGAAAAATGAAAATCTAACTGGATCCCATCCCAGATATCATGATATGACTATTTTGGGAATCAGCTTTAAGATCACTTCATACATTTCTACCGAATTCACTGATGAACTTTTGTAGTCATACCTGGGATCAACACTCATCAACCGAGTTCTCAACAACCAGAATATAAATAATATCCGAGAAATGTCACCGAAAGATATAACTCGGCAATATAAAATTCCTCATGTACTAATCGAAAGACCTCGGAAAAATATCAATATTATTAAGTTACCGAACAAGAAGATGAAGAAAATATTAGAATTCATTTCGATTCAAGATCAAATCTCATATGCAAATTTCCTTGTTATGTCAATGATGATAACTATATCGCTCAAACTGAAAGATATGGAGAAATAAACTCAAAGAACATGAACCTGATATGAAACTCATAGTGGTATATACAACTTCTCAAATACTCTTCTTCTTAAGAATCTCAAATACTGAAATAATGGGTGATGAGTCGATTATTTTGGAAGACAGGAAAGATTGACATCGTGAAGTATAAGACGATTCATTCTAGATGATCACATATATTTCAATATGTTTCAGTGCCTTGATGAGGACAGAATAAACTGTTGAAATGACGGTTTTTAAAAATATAGCTTCTATTGCTGAACACCTGAACTGAACAGCACTCACTTGGAATTCGATAAAGGAGGTTCATTTTCATTCAAGTATATGAAAATATGATTCCAATAGGTTCATTAAAAACTGACACTGTTCCATAACCTTAAAAAATACAGCAGAAACTTAAAAAAAAGTATATCTGGTCAAACGTCAGGTTTTCGTTTTGTGGATTTCTTTTCTTTCCTCTGTGTTCAACCAAGATACTCTATCTGCAACAAAAATTGACAAGTTATTCAACTACGTGATTCATTGAGAGCTGGATAAGTACTTCTGTTCAAGATCATTCACTCATGACTTTCCGAGAAGTGCCTTTCGAAACATTGATTGATCAGACACACCCCTCTTTGTTTTACTTTTAACTAAGTATCATGAGCTCTCAATATTCGATGAGACGATACGGGCAGGGACTTACCCAGCTCTTAAATGCCACCTTCGCTTTATCCGGTCGATTTAAGTAATTGTTGATCTCGACATACTTGTTAAACGTGGTATTGCCTCTGGAAAATATATATCAATAATATCAAATGACAAATGGGATACCAACTGAAATGTTCATCAAAAAATTGATTGATCTAGTGTGCAGTGGATCCCAAACAAAAAGTGGTTCACGGCACCTCGAGAGGTCGCCGAGAATTTCCAAAGTAAGAAACAACACCTAGTTGAATCATGTGAAAACATTCGAATAACCTGAACGTGAATGAAGATATATCTGATAGTTTCCGAGTGGAACTCGAAAGCATCAAATATCATCAATATCATATTATTTACATAACAAAATATTAGTGTATTTTTGTTTTCGACAACGTAGACAAAAATATAGAGAATAGTCGAAAAATAGAGAATGATCGTGAAATAGTCGCTCCTTTTTCTGTATCCTAGGATTTTGAGATGCACATAGATGAGAAATTCACCCCAAATCAATAAGATATTACGAACAAAAAATTTGACAGCTTCATACGCCAACTGAGGGTATTCCTGTATTCTTCTGGTCCAGAATGAGACTGGATTCTGACATTGTTTTTTGAATAAGGAAGGACTCTCGTGGATATCATAAAAATATAAAAACAACGAAAGATATTGCGATATACAAAGTATAGTCGATCTTCTTATCGTCGGCAGAAGTACATATATCCATTTTGATTGCCGTATCTAGTTTTCGTCTTTCTAATTCATCAATTTCCATTCTTCTAGATTTCAGGGATTTTCTCTCCTAGTTTTTGGACAATGAAAGTGGAAATTATTATAATTTTCCCAATTCATTTGTAGTAAGGACAGATTCATGATCTGCCCTGAAATGTCACTGTACTTGGAACTCAACCTTCAGATAGCTAAAAGAGGCATTCTCTATTCGTCACTGACAACTTGTTCCGAATACATTTGGAAGAGGAATATATCCAATTGATATCAAAAGTTCTACTCACTCACAACTAATCTTATTGTTGTGGACGAAGACAATAATATGTCTTCTCATTCAAATAATATAGGTAGAACTTGACATTCACTTCTCAAAACTAAACATGAGAATGGTGAACTCAAGATCTGAAATGAATGAACTCATCACTGTTGAGTGCCAAAAACATAGTTAAAATCACGAATAGAAACTTTATTCATTGTTTTTCATACGGAAGCTGATTTGTTCCAGAAACGTCCACCATTAAGATAAGTAGAGATTTTGACAACTGGTTGGAATATTATGTCTTCCAAATTTTTTGAAAAACAAGGCATCACTGAACAAATAGAGAATTTCTCGTTTGGGTATCTGAAAGTCTTATTTCAAGCGCAGTGAAATTTTGGAGCAGATTGTAAATAATATGTCCTCCTATACAGGATATCTCGTAATTGCTGGGACACAAAGCTACCACGTCTGAATGAGGTCAAAATGAGTTGAAAAAGACCCAATGTATTCAAATACCAAAATGTACCATTTGCAAGTGAGGAGAGTTCGAAGAATTTGAATAATGACAACAGATATTCCTATTACAAGTTTGGGAAAATTGTTATACAAAATTTAATCGACAGTGGTGACAGAGGCAGACGGTTTTCTATAACAAATGTTCGATATGACGGCCACCTTCATCATAGCAAAAGTCGATTCGACGAGTCAGTTCCAATCAGCCCATTTCACCAGTAACCAATCTATCTATATGTCATAACTTACAATTCACAATAATACCTCATAACATGCATAACTTGTGGGTAGATTACTTCTCGTAGTTTTTTCATACGCTCTAGCCTTCCCTCACCTCTCCTCTACACATTCCATGTGACATCAGCATTTCCATCTGGAGTACCCTTAACTGAACTCAACCTAACCTAACCTAAATGATCACTCATCAAATCATTCACCTATCTGGAACATCCTAGGAAGGTGGACCATCTCTTTCTTCTTCATAGATAATTCCACGGACGGTGCTCGATAGAAATATCGTGAACAAATCAGACGAGCTCAGGCTGGTCACTCCTAACTGTCAGGCTCGAGATCAGTCGAACATCGCTATACCAAGCATCATTCATGAATAGAACGGCAAAGTTATGGTGTTATTTGCTTAGTGAAGTCTTTCCCGATGCTCAAAACCTCCAAACTTTCGAGAAAGATTTCAACACCTTCCTTCTCTACCAAAATTTCACCTCTGGCTAACATGATGTTCCACGAACATTATAGTTTTTCCTTTTGTTACGACAACAAGCTTAAGTTGGTACTCAATTTATGCCTCAATATTAGTAATTGCTTCAATCATTCTTTGAAAGTAGAATTCGCGCTCAAAGACACTAAACGGCGCACGCCTCAGCAAATTGGAAAATCGGAAGACGATCCGAGACGAACCAATCGTCGAAAAACCATATATACGAGTATTCATGCTAGGTACTACCGCAATTATTAGTTACCGGCGCGAACCATATTACGATTGTGACGATTACCCGCTTGCTTATTCCGGAAAGTGCCAATTCTGGATTACGCTGTGCTTTGGAAGAGTTTGAAGGTACTTATCATCCTACCCACACGAAACCTCCTCAGAAAGGGCCCTTTAACCGGCAGTGAAGAATTATCCACTATGGCGGCCATTAACCAGTGGTAAGTCCGTTTAGTGCCATCGATTCTTTTTGCAATTCGAGCTACTCATTTTCTTGTATATACAGTCCATTTCATCAAACCACTTAAGAGTTGTCATATTATACATTGGTCCTTCGAGCCAAATTCACATAAAAAATTTCGGTTTTTAATATCGCTCGAAACGCTGAAAAATCATACGTATATTCAAGTGCTCAAGTTCGCGCCAAATAAGATCGCTAAATAAATATCGCTAATAAAAACCCTAATTTCATACGATTTCGTCTATTGCGCTGCTAAAACTCGAAATAAATTTGTTACGCAATTTTTCATAAATATCGGTACTTCATCTTGAATCATTATCGGTCTTCTATATTTGCAGAAGGAAGGGGACAACGCAGGTCACGATTTCATTGACTAAACTCGATCACGTGCTAGTCTCATATTCTGCTTCACACCTAGTAGGAAATATTTTCAATATAGAGAAATACCTAGTTCCGCAGTTTTTTTGATATCGCCCAAGTACAAGGTCGTTCACTTCTTTTTTGCTTAGGTACGTCGAACTCAGACTAAAATCAGCTGTTCTGTTATCTATTGATTGTAAGCAATGGAAAAATTGAAAAAATATAAATCTCATCGCTCGACATCCCTCAATGACATTAGCGTGATAAGTACCCTCGCAAATCAAGCCAAAACCGATCGATCTGTTCGAACTCTGTTCAGAGTTAGATATGCTGACCTACAGGATGTTTATGACGATTTCCTTCGCCAACATAACAATGTTGTCAGTACCCTCCTGACTGATCCTCAAGCCGATGTAACAGATGAAAATGTATTACGCGAGGGTTTTCTCAAGGAATACTATGAAATCAAAGCCGTGTACGCCGACTTATTCGATGATCCGTTACAGGGTCATTCTAGTATGAACTCTACCGTGAATCCTAACGCTTCGAATCATAATCATATACGCTTGCCAAAAATTGAATTACAGAAGTTTACGGGTGATTACAAGTCATTTTTGACTTACATAGATTTGTTCAATGCATTGGTGCATACCAATAATTCGCTGAGTGAAGTCGAAAAATTCAATTATCTGATTTCGTCACTGCAGGGACAACCCCTAACCTTAGTACGCACTTTACCATTAATTGCTGATAATTATTTCATCGCTTATCAAACATTAGTTGACCGCTACTCAAACAAACGACTCAGCGCGCAAGCTCATTGGTCGGAAATTCAGAATTGCCCGAAAGCAAACTCAGAAAATGCTGAATCGTTGAGAAAATTGCTCGATACTTTCTCGGAAAATCTGGCAGCTCTAAAAAACTTGGAATTTCCTACGGATGAGTGGGACTTTATTTTAGTTATGATGATACTTCAACGTCTAGATGAATCCATTGTCACTCGATTTGAGCTCGCTCATGGCTCTGGCGAAATACCCACTTACAAAAAATTAATTGGATTTTTGCAAAATCATTGTACCGTGCTCGACACTCTTGGTATTTCTCGTTTTGTACCGACTAACACTAATTCGGTGCCTCGTATGAAAAATGTACCGCCAAAACGTCAGTCGTCTACGTATCGAACAACCACCTCTCTATTTGTAAACAAATCGCCTGCTGTATCTTGTTTACTTTGTAAGGAAAATCATTCGCTATACACTTGTTCTGCTTTTGCTAGTAAGTCGCCGGGTGAACGATATACATTTTGCCGGAGTTCGCGTCTCTGTTTCGGTTGTCTCAGTGCTTCTCATGATCTTCGATCTTGTCGTTCTCAGGCGCGTTGTAAACGATGCGCGTCAAAATATCATCATACGCTATTACATGCCGAAAAATCTGAGCCAGCCGCCGTTGCCGCGTCCGCTGCCGAAATTCCCGGAAGCTCCGTTAATGTTGCGCCTTCGCCAAATTCGCTAATTGAAAATACTAATTCAAATTCCTCGCTTTTTGCTGGTGCTGGCGTAATAGCAAAAAATCACAGTGTACTTCTCTCTACTGCTTGGGTGGATTTTACTGATGGTCGGGGCAACTCTCAACCTCTTAGGTGTTTGCTAGATTCGGGTAGTATGACCTCGTTCATTAGCCAAAAGGCGGTTCATAAACTCGGATTACCACAATTAAAAGGTTCAATCGAATTGAAAGGTCTTGGGACCATGCAGTCCGCGTGTGATAAGGGGTTCGTTACCCTTAGCTTGAAACCAATCGGAAAACCTGCTCCTTTGTTGCATACTGATGCAATTATACTAAATCGAATATGTGATGACATGCCTGCTTCGCTTGTTTCATGTCAGGAATGGTCCCATATTCTCAATTTACAGCTCGCTGACCCTCATTTTAATAGACCAGGAGCTATTGATGTTCTATTGGGTGCTGACATTTTCTCAAAAATTATTTTAAATGGTCGCATTTCTGGTCCTACTGACGAACCTGTTGCTATCAACACCATATTCGGTTATATTCTGATGGGTAAAATCAAATTGAATACCGCACCTGCAGTCTCCTCTTTTTTTTGTTCCGCAACGGAAAGTCATTTAGATGCAATTATGATAAGGTTCTGGGAGGTTGAGGGCGTGCCTTTGATCGCGAATTCCGCCCCGGAAGATGACGTATGCGAAAATCTCTTCTTAAATACTTTCCAGCGTGAAGATTCTGGTCGCTATATTGTTTCGCTACCCTTCAAAGATGTTCGTCCCGTGTTTCCAGGATTTCGTAGTTTCGCTTATAACCGATTTTTGTCATTGGAACGCCGCTTATTAAAAAATCCTGTCCTGTATTCGCAGTATTCGGAGTTTATGCGCGAATATCTCGATTCAAAACACATGGAACCAGTTGAAAGTTCAGAAATCCCGGACGAATCTTATTATTTGATTCATCACTGTGTCTTAAAACCTGATAGTTCCACCACAAAACTACGTGTAGTCTTCAATGCATCTGCTAAATTGCCAAGTCAAAAATCGTTGAATGATTATTTACTCATTGGTCCCAAATTACAGCAAGATCTAGTGAGCATTTTGATCAATTTTCGGTTGCACCCCTTCGCTTTGTGTACTGACATAAAGCAAATGTACCGTATGATCCGTGTTTTCCCCGCACAATGTGATTATCAACGTATACTGTGGCGCTTTTCTCCTCACGATCAAATTCAAGATTTCCGCTTATCTACAGTAACTTACGGAGTAAATTGTGCCCCTTTTCTTGCGCTCCGCACCCTCCGTCAACTTGCCGACGATGAAGGTACTCAATTCCCAAATGCGGCTCATGCCATTCGGAATTTTTCTTATATAGATGATTTTGTTTTATCGGTGGCAACCTATGAAGAAGCTCGCAGTCTTGTGGATGAATTAATATCTCTCATGAAATGTGGCGGATTTGAATTACGTAAATGGTGTACTAATGAAAATTCATTGCTTTCCCATCTACCCTCTTCGCATTTGTCCAAAGACCCTTTAACTTTCAATTCGGATTTTTTGAGTGCATCCTTGAAAGTACTTGGCCTTCAATGGAATCCCTTACAGGATTGTTTCTTTTTCTCCATATCACCTGCAGATGACAAGACTTGTACGAAGCGTACCCTTCTCTCGGAGCTGGCAAGAGTTTATGACCCCTTGGGATTTTTATGTCCTGTAACTTTCTACACCAAATATTTGATTCAACGCATATGGTCATCAGGCATCGGGTGGGATGAGTCCCCGAGTTTTGAAATAGTTCGGGCGTGGAATCAATATAAATTTGAGCTAAAATTCTTGTCTGAATTACGAATTCCTAGGTGTATACGTCCTGTTAATTATTTAATCTGCGATCTTCATGGATTTTGCGATGCCAGCGAGCGAGGATACGCCTGCGTGATTTACTTACGAACTGTAAGTTCTACTAATTCTGTATCAAATCATTTTCTCTGTGCTAAGTCAAAAGTCGCCCCGCTTCATAAATTAACTATCCCGCGCTTAGAGCTCTGTGCCGCTGTTCTTTTGACCAAATTAATCAATTACACTCTAACGGTTTTCGGGAATAATATTCAATTTCGCAGAATATATGCCTGGTCTGATTCTCAAATCACCCTATATTGGATTAATGGTGATCCTCACATTCGAAAAACGTTTGTGGCTAATCGGGTGTCATATATTCAGGAAAAACTTCCGCCAAATTCTTGGCACTATATTGAATCTGCTAAAAATCCTGCTGACGTTGCCTCCAGAGGTATTTTTCCATCGGCTTTCCTCTCGCATCCCCTCTGGTTTGATGGTCCATCATTTCTATATGAATCTGATGAAAACTGGCCTCCTCCCTTCGCAATTAACTTTTCAGAAATTTCATGCCCGGAGGAAGACAAAAAAAGTTGCCTTCTTGCCGTAGCTCACGAAGATTCTGTTTTGAATTCTTTGATCAACGATAGGTCTAGCTTCGCTAAAATTCAACGCATCATAGCGTATCTTTCACGTTTCGCTTTCAATTCTCGCTCCCCCGAGCGCCGCCTTGGCCCTCTATCGCGTTCAGAGTTACATGATGCATTGCTTGTCCTCGTGAAATTCACACAACATCTTCATTTTCAAGATGATGGGCTCACTAGCCCACCACTTTCGAAACCGCTCCGAAAACTTCATGCTTTCATTGATTCTCAAGGAATCTTACGTGTGGGAGGACGCCTTAGGCATGCTCCAGTAGAATATGACGTCAAATATCCCATATTGTTACCCTGCCAAAGCCGCCTTACCACCTTAATAATTCAACACTTTCATGAAAAGTATTTTCATGCGGGATTCCGCACCACTCAGTATTTGATCTCTCAGCAGTTCTGGGTTTTGTCGTTCAAACGAGCTATTAACTCAGTCCTATCGAAATGTGTACGCTGTTGGCGAACCCGTCCCAAGAGTTTTCAACCCCCTATGGGTAATTTACCCTCGTCAAGAGTTACGCAGGTGAAGCCTTTTTCGCAAACCGGAGTAGACTTTGGTGGACCCTTCTTCATTACCTTAAGTCGGCACCGAGGTGTGAAGTCGACCAAAGCATATCTCTGTATTTTCGTGTGCTTCGTTACGAAAGCCGTTCACTTAGAACTAGCCAGTGATTTGTCGGCAGAAACCTTTTTATCCGCATTGCAAAGGTTCATTGCTCGACGAGGCCGGGTTTCTACTATATACTGCGATAATGCTACCAATTTTGTGAGTGCTAGCAAACAATTGAATTTACTCAAAGATGCTGCTGCAAAGGAACACATCGATTTCAAATTCTCTCCTCCTGGAGGGCCTCACTTCAATGGGCTCTGTGAAGCGGGAGTAAAGTCGGTTAAAAGCCATTTACTGAAAGTAATTGGAGATCAAATTCTTACTTTTGAAGAATTCTATACCGTTCTTACGCTCATAGAAGCTCTGCTCAATTCTAGACCACTTACCCCCCTCAGTGCTGATTTGGAGGATATCAACGCGTTAACTCCAGGACATTTTCTAACCCTAGAGCCGATTTCGTCTTTGAACGTCCCCGATTATTCCTCCTTACCAATCAATCGGCTGTCCCGCTGGCAAATGTTACAGCGTGTACAGCAGGATTTCTGGAAGCGGTGGCATCGCGAATACCTACACACCCTTCAACAACGTGGAAAATGGTTGGAGTCAGGACATGCACCCGAAATCGGTCAACTAGTCGTGCTCAAAGATGAAAATCTTCCTCCCAGTCGATGGTCTCTGGGTCGCATTATTTCATGGTTTCCTGGGGATGACGGAATAGTTCGCGTGGCAACTGTGAAAACGGCTTCGAATGTTTTCAAGCGCCCGCTTGTTAAACTGTGCCCTCTTCCCTCTGCTTAACCGTTACTTTCGCTTCACTGAATATTATGTGTTGTATCGTCCTAATTATTTGTCGGGAGCTTGAGAACTTGAAGCTATGTTAGATAATTAATTTCGCACAATTATAATTATTTATTTATTTTTTTTTTTCATTTTATTTTATTTTTTTGGAAAATGCAACGGTGCATTTTGGTGGGCAGTAATGTTACGACAACAAGCTTAAGTTGGTACTCAATTTATGCCTCAATATTAGTAATTGCTTCAATCATTCTTTGAAAGTAGAATTCGCGCTCAAAGACACTAAACGGCGCACGCCTCAGCAAATTGGAAAATCGGAAGACGATCCGAGACGAACCAATCGTCGAAAAACCATATATACGAGTATTCATGCTAGGTACTACCGCAATTATTAGTTACCGGCGCGAACCATATTACGATTGTGACGATTACCCGCTTGCTTATTCCGGAAAGTGCCAATTCTGGATTACGCTGTGCTTTGGAAGAGTTTGAAGGTACTTATCATCCTACCCACACGAAACCTCCTCAGAAAGGGCCCTTTAACCGGCAGTGAAGAATTATCCACTATGGCGGCCATTAACCAGTGGTAAGTCCGTTTAGTGCCATCGATTCTTTTTGCAATTCGAGCTACTCATTTTCTTGTATATACAGTCCATTTCATCAAACCACTTAAGAGTTGTCATATTATACACCTTTCATGTTGTCGATAGATGAAGAAAAATGAATGCACTATTCTCATCGAAGGAGATCGTCGTTTTCTTGTAGTGCATTCACGGCATTTTGGATTATGTTCCACAGCTGATGAATCCAATCCAAACATTGATTCCGAATTCTCGTTGATAGTGTCTGGCATCAATAGCATGTAAGTTTTCATCAGCATCAACATGCTCATTGTGGAGGTTTGTTATGCCACGACGTGGCAAAGAAGACTCATCAGTGAACAAGATATTAGTTTGGAATCACGTATTTTGCGAGTCCGGATAATTTGGGATAGATTTACAAGTATTCTGTGGTCAAGTGGTGATAAGTCTAGTTGCTTCAGCTGTATGTGGAATGGACGAATTAATTGTTCACTGCAGATCCCATCTTTTCGAAATTCCTGGTCGACGATGAACAGATCTGATACTAATCTCAGGATTGTCATCGATTATTTCAAGAACAACTCCTTCCGCATGCGGTCTTGTAACATTTCCTTTTTTTTTCTCAATCCTATTTGATAATTTATGTCACATAAGTGCACGCTGGTTTCTCCCTGAGAGCATTCGGAAAGTAGATCTCCAGGAACTCAAAAGGGTTATATATTCAAAAGTTTCTTTTTATATCCTTTCTGTTTGTTTGGAGCACCATTTTGTTTATAATTGAATTTATGAATTTGCGAAATTGACAGTTTCGAGTTGTGCTGCTTACTGAGAAACCAGACACAGACACATTCTTGAAAGATGATCTCAATATAATTGCTCTACGTTGCAGATATTCAGCCGAGAGGAAATACTTGAATAACAACACCTTTTATATACCAGTGGGACTTGATTTAATGAAAAATGAATCGCTGCATACAAGAACAATAATTTTGGGAAATGACTAGGTATATGTGATATGTTATCAGAAGGTACCTCAGTTCGGTAGTTAAATGAGGTAAAATATGTTGTTTGATAGTGAATGAGGTGGAATGTTGATGAATTGCCATGAAGAGTTGATAGCCCAGCGTAGTACTATGTGCCACCTCACATAATTCAACAATAGGTGATAGAGGATTCAAATTGAATGTTCTCTACCCATGGAATTTTCCCAATGGAATGAAATATCAATTTCTACGTTCCACCGAATGAAGTTATAGTCCTATACGTATTATATGTATATATAGAGGAATAGAGTAGAGTAGATTTTATTGGTGTAGCTGATTATAGCAAATCTTTACACAGGTCATCAGGAAGGAACATTTCACAGACAGTAACGAGAAAATATGTACGTACACGCACCCACATATGTATAAGAATGTATATATGTGAATCACAAACATGTTCAATGAGTCAATCACAAATGGGGTTGAGTGAAGTGCCCCATATACAATTGCTGAATAAGAATAACTTAATGTGTGAAAGATGCAGTTTGGTGAATTGAAGTAATCATGTGAATCATCAATAGTGTTTGAGGATACTTTCCTGACGATTCTTTCGAGATTATGAAGTGTGAGCTACTTGGTTTCGTCTGGTAATTCATTGAGAAGTTTCATATGAAATTTATTTTAGGCTCAATTTTCCAATCTCAATACATCATTAACAAAGTTGTTGGCATTTCTTGTTTGATAGCATTGAATATCACTGTGTGTCTAGGATTTTTTAGGATTTTTGTGGATTTCAACAAGCGACTGATAGATGTACTCGGCTGGGAGAGTCATAATATGAAGGCTTACAAATAAGGGTTTGAAATCGTTGATTTGTGTATAGGGTAGTAACATACAATTGAATACAAATGAACTCGCGCTCATTACACGATATCTCACAATCCGCGTTTGGTACTCGAAAATTTATACAGTGGCATTTAGAAATGCTATAGTCTTCGGACTCGGGGTCTTCCAGCGTGAATTCTGACTGGTTTCAACACACCAGTTTCTCGAAGACGCCTCTCAATTCTGGCATGATAATAATTATGATATTAATGATAATAATAATAATGATAATGATAATATCTGCTGGCATCATTTGAAAAAATTTTTCTTCTTCCGGAATTATGCAGTACACCAAAGTTTGAAACAAAACGAAGATGATCAATCAGTCATTCCGCTGGAAGGAATTGAGAACCCTATTACCATCCCTAATGAAGTTCTGAAGAAATGTCAGGGTATCAGGATGGTTTCAACCCTTCTAGGATTTATTTTGGGTTTGTTCATTACCAAAATGAGTATTTTTGTACAGCGAACAAAAATGTTAATTTTCATATGAACTCTGAACTCTACTAACGGGCGAACGATACATCTTGGTATTCAAATCAAGTTGTTATATTACTTTCACAGATTTTTAAGATTTTCCCCCGCGGTGAGAATGAAAATAGAAATTTCAATGATCATTTCGATATATTTGTGGTAACGACAGATTGATGATCTGTTGGTGACAACGGTGCAATCTTTGCATCAAAATAAATAGTCAGCATCATGAAAAATTATTGTGAAGATAATTCATTTGTTGGTGAAGCAAAATTATTAAGTTCACATTGATCTAATTAGTGCGCAGTATAATAGGTACCTACCAAAAAGTTTTTCTACTATACAGCCCAACCGGCTCATTTGCGGACATGTTCATGTGAACATGTCCGCAACGAACATGTTCATGTGCTTGTTCCAATGCCCTATCATCTCTTGAAGTTTGTCTGTATCTTTCCGGAGCACCTTATATATCAACTGAACAAAAGGAAATATCATGATCTCCGTTCAGAAGAATGCAAGCAAATTTTTTAATATTTTTTTTTGTTCATCTTACCATTCTGTGGTCTCAATATCACTCCAATCGGTCATATGTTTCCAGTCTTCAGAGAGGATATGCTCAGCTGATTTTGAATTTTCGACAAATCATTTCTTTATATTGTCCTTATGTTCTTTTACACTGTTTCTACTCTGAACTCGTCACCAACACGTTCAATTTCTCGATATTCCGGGAATATATTGGAATATGTTTGTAATCAGTGATAGTTATCTCTGTTGTCTGATTTGATGTATTGTTTCATCCATGAAATGTTTCGAATGAGAGGTGAATTGTGGATTGTGGAACATCTTCGATATGGTTGATTCCGTTATTAGAATGATGATTGATATTTGAATGATGATTTGATTGGGAGTTGAGGTATCTGTTGGTATTAGATAATTATTTTTGACAGAGTTTTGGTATGCCGCATGGGTACGCCATCATCTCATATTGTGAAATATATTCATGGACAATTTTTGAGATTGTGAAGGGAAATAAAATGAACAACCATAAACATGGTAGAGATATGTAAATGATATTCCCATTGTTTGGCGAGAGAGCTGTGAAGATCTAGATAAATTTCTGAATTATCTGAGAAATAACTAACCCACAATCAAATTGAATCCAGAAATTGAATCGGATAATCAGGTATCAATTCCAGATTTCTTCATCGAGGAAATCGAATGAAATTTCGATAACAATCGTACCACACAAGAATACACACATACATCACCTAATACACAACAGATACCTCAACTTTCAATCAAATCATCATGAAAGTCATCGAAAGAAGAATATTCGATTCACTCCATGACAGAACCAATACATATCATCTGACCATAAAATTTTCAATAACGAAATCAACCATATAAAAAATGTTCTACATTCTGACTTCCATCCGAAACATTTCATTGACAAAACGCAATATACCGAATTGACTTGATACATGGAAACAGAGACAACAAACGCTGATAACAAATTTGATCCCATACATTACTGGAACATATGAAAGAATCTACGGAAGGAAGGAATGTTCGTGACAAGTTCAGAGTGAAAACATTGTTCAAGATTGAAAATACAGTGAGATTAATTCTGGCTCATAGAAAAGCAAAACAATCAGAAACAATCATTGAGAGATTGCATATTCGCAGTATACCATGTGTGGTGAATATATAGTATACAGGTGGAACTAGGGGACATTGAAACAATAAATGAAAAAAAAGTGATATCGACGAGTCGAAATCAGCTGAACATATCCTCACTGGAGATGGGCAATATATGGCGGATTGGTGTGATATCACGATCATAGGATCCTGAATTCCTTTGGACGGACACAATAATATTCTATATAGATAGAACTTGGCATTGACTCGAAAATGGAAATGAAAATGGCAAATTCAATATCGATTGATAAATGAATCCTTGATACCCAGACGAAATGCCATTCTTCACTGTCATAAGACAGTAAGCTGAACGATTCAGGAAAATAACATCTTCCCAATGACAGCAGATTTGTTACTGAAACGTCCACCACTGAGATAAGTAGAACAGGGAATTCAAATTCTCTGAAGAACAAGATGTCACTGACAAATAGAGAATACATCTTTCAGGTACTTGAAAATTGAATTCCGATCACACTGATTTTTTTTTGCAGATCATAAATCTGTCCTCACAACAAATATATCGAAATATTTATTATAAGTATTCTCTTCATTTTCAGAAACGAGGAGAGAAAATCCCAACAACCCCTGTCAAGTTCGAGTCTTATACCCTTGGGCTCTGGAAATCTTGATTCGTGTGACGAAGACGTTGACAGCTGGTATATATCTGTACTCAGTCAATAAAAATTGATATTTCGACAAAGTAGTGTATAAGAAAGAATGAAAAGAAGAAACGTAGGGAGAACCCTAATTAAATATTTTTGTGCATGGGAATGTATTTGGTTTCAACCGATATCAGGTAATGTTCGTTTTATCATATGCATCGACTTTTATCGCGATTATTCTTATGATTTTCATTAGATTCCCTATACCACACTCATTCTGATTTTTCGAAAAAAAAAAACAACAGAACACGTGAGTTCAAAAAAAATGTTTTCTTTCTTCCATTTGATGTCACTGAAATCAATGAATATCAATATAGTTCATCGATTCCTCCATATCAAAGATATTTTTGGTTAGATTTCCATCGTTCGCCCCTTCACACATTATATTATCCGCCGGGCGTTAAAGTATTCCACAGACATTGAGGTGCTTTCATGCGCGAAATCGATTCCATCCAAATACTCTAGAATATATAGCGATATAATAATTGAGTAACCAAAAGAATGAATCATGTTTTGTGACTCCACCCTAGGCGACAAAAATATGTGTCAGGAAATTCATGAGTTTTTGGTATCTCTGAGTATTTCATTTAAACTATCTCAACTGAACCTCTCTTTGGAAGGAAATATTTGAAGTTCAAAATACCCATCCTTATAACTATTAACACACGGAATTCCATCACACCATCGCGGCTTCAATATTTCTTTAAACGAGACTATATATCATACCTGTCCAATCATAGATGCCATCTTCGTTGTAACCCTTTTTCACAAATAAATCCTTGAACAATTTGCGGAGATAATCGTAGTCGGGCGTTTCAGCGAAATCTAGTTTCCGTACGTATTTCAAGTAAGTTGCCCATTCCTCTGGTTGCCCTTCGCATAAACATTCTATTGGAGTTGTTCGTTTCGTTTCCCCTATTTTCTGATATCGCTCCTGAAATGAACAGTATAAATTTCATGTTCATGTCAATTCGATAGGTTTAGTTTCCATTATTAGGTATGTGCAATTTCTGATGTATCAGAATACTTTATGAGTCCCTGCATATTTGTCGAATGGATATTTTCTTTCAATATTTCTTCAAAAAATGGTAGCATCTAGTACTGATGTATCTATGAATGAGAAATTCTAACTCTTACCTCTGATAATATCAGTTGTTACTATCAAATATCTACATCAAAGTCATGAAAAGGGATTCCTGAGCACAAGGTGATGATTATTTGAATAATCAGTTATTATACAAATTCATGAAAAAAGCCTCATAGAATAAAATTGACCGAGTCAGAAGATATTCAATCATAACGTTGAGGGAGATCTTATTTTTCGAATTCCTTCGGATAACAGTGTGATAATTTTGAAGTTTTTATAGGTGATATTCTTTTCTGTTAATGAAATTCTCGGAACATTTGCTTGATGATTGACAATCTTCCGACAGAATGTGAGCCTCAGGACATCATCACCATCTTCGAGAGGGTGATTTCTCTCTTCTTTTTATAGATATTTCCATGATCGATACTCAACAGAAAGGTAGTCTGCTATGCCAACCCTAGCAATTCTATGTAAATAGAATAAACAAGGTCAGGCTGGTAAACCCTGCATTGCCAGGCTCGAGACCTGCCAAACTTCGCTCTACCGAGAATCATTCATCAATTGAACGGCAAAGTTGTGGAATTATTTGCCTGGTGACGTCTTTTCTGATGCTTACGACCTCCAAACTCATTAGAAGAATTCCAAGACCTTCCATCTCTTGAAAAATTCTACCGATGACATCATGGGTTTACCATTCACGTTGTCGAAAGATGAAAAAATGATATGAATGGGCGAGGACTCTACGTCCAAGATGGCGTACCTACCGCCACATTTTCCTCGACAATGCAGGGAATACTTTACACCCAATACCGTGATCATTGGATGAGTCGATGAGGTCCGCGTTACTGGTCATCGAGATCCAATCTCACAATCCAAGATTATTATGTCTGGGGGTATTCATAACTTTTGTTTCACCATGTTCCACCATGTATCGAAACGCTGTACAAAATACATAGCAGTTGTAGGAGGACATTTCGAGCAATCATGTTGAGACATCAGATCTACACTTGTGATACCTTTTATTATTGCTTGTTTTTTTTTTCACGTTGGTATATTCATAGATGATCAAGTTCGAAGAACTTGAATCACTTAGCATGATACAAGTGTCTGAGTTCTCAATCGTTGAAAGGACTAATACGAGTAGCGGTGCATCAAAGTCATTCGTCTGAGAAAAAAATCCACTCTGTGGCTTCTTCAAGTTATTTCCACTTGTCAACTCTGAATCAACGGAAATGTGCAAATAACCGGTTTGAATAAATGACGTAGAATAATGAGAGCCAGGTCAAAATCGAAAATCCTTCCGAAAGATATTGTTTGAAATTTGTTGAATGAACCCGTTGGAGTATGCTTTGTGAATTGAAGTGCAGATCTTATGACATTCTGCCTGTTCTTTTCGAATCTCGCAGAATTTTTCCAGAAAAATGATCAGAGACTCAACTCCTTCCACATAACATTGAAAAATGAATTTTTCCACTTTGGCGCTGGATTTTTTATCCATATCATGCTATCTTGGACTGCCTCAAGAATAAAACGTTGCTTTCAAATTCCAGCAGATTTTGTTAGAAAACTTCTGAAATATAGGTCGTTGAATTTATACAACGAATTCATGAAATACCCTGTATCTCTATTATGAATGACCAGAAAAACTTTCCGTACAGTCACATCGACTCGTCTTGATCCACTCTGTTCACCATTTGACTATGAATCACCCATAGTGGCATTTGCCTTCCAGGATGAGGGATATTGAAACGACTCATGAAAGAACTCACTTCAGTCAACCGTCGAATTCATATTGAAATTGAATGAAACGATTCAAATAGTACCTGGCTGCATTCGATGCTCTTTTCAAAAGCTCATGAAGAATGTGTTTGAATCATGGTATACTTAATATCCAATATCAACGACAGTGTGAACCGATGAGAGTTGTTGAAATGATATTCCATGTACATGGAAAGGAGTCAATCGCCTCACTGAATTGAATATTGATCGATTATTTATGATGCGTTATTGTTGAGATTGCACACTCTCTATTGTTTCCTATCATTCTATTATTTCCTTCTCAACTGAAAGATAGCTGAATTCCAACCAATGGGATGGGATGGGATGCAGTGGAGTCCAATGCACGAATACTCAAGCTTGTACCTTCACATCATGAGTTGAGACAGATTGGAAAAACGCCATGATATGATTGATATCTCATGCAAGTTGGATGAGAACAAACATCGGAAAAATCAAAATAGTTTCTGCAAAGTTGATCTCCACAGATTTTCAAAAGAGAAATTCTCTATTTGTCAGTGACACCTTGTTCTGCAGAAAGTTTGGAAGACAAATGTATCTGACGAATATTGGAATCACAGTCAGGTAATTTGGCAATGAGGTTCAGCAATTTTTTTTGTTCACTTCACCGCATAAGAGTTTTGGACGATGTGTGGAGAAAGAAATGTTAACGAACAAGGACTTCTTCGTGATTTTCCTGAACAGCAATTCTTTTCCAAGTATCCAGGGCCAGTCAGACTCCAGCAATACTTTGCAACTTTCTCATTATGAAGTCTGCCACCTTCATATCTCAGAATGATGAGGGTTATTTGGAAGAGAAAACCACATTTGAGTATGATGATGGGGATGGTTTAGGATGACAAACCACATGATCAAAACAATATATCTGAGCGTGAGTATGATGATAAACACGATTCGAGAGAGAAGAACACATGATCAGAACAATTCATGTAGGTGTCCAGGGCCAGTCTGTTCCCCAGAAATATTTCCTAACTTTCTTGATATGAACTCTGTCACGTTTGAATTTCAGTATGATGATGTGGATGGTTGGAGAGAAAAAATACATGATCGAAACAATTCATTCGGCGTCCAGGGCCGGTCCGGCTCCAGAAATATTCCGCAACTTTCTCATCATGAACTCTGCCACCTCCATATTTTAGTATGAATAAGAGGATGGTTCGTTAGGAAGAACCAGATGATCAAAACAATCCATCTGGGAGTCCAGGTCCGGTCTGGCTCCAGCAATATTTCGCAACTTTCTTATTATCAACTCTGCCACCTCCATATTATGTTATGATGAGGAGATGGTTTGATAGGAAGAACCAGATGATCGAAACAATTTATCCAGGCGTCCTGGGCCGGTTTTTAGGGTGGTCAGTTTCCTCATGGGCCATTCAAACATCGATGAATCATATCGTTGGAACATTCCGAAGCAGTCTCGACTCGTTCTTGGTACAGCAATTGATTTTTTGTAATTTCCCCCAGTTGTATGCCATCATTTCAGCTGAAGCATTCCGTTAGCTCCTGAAATTTCATGTAGTACAATTATCCTCACAATTCAATATTACATCTATGCAATTGATTTCGAATCTGACAAGGCGATGGGTTCTATGATGGTGGTTCATGTGGGTCAGCACTTTCATTAGTCCACTTTCCATTTCTCCGTTTGCATTCTAGCAATGATTATAAGACACTCTATCTGTGATGAGAATGAGAAATTTCATGTTATGTCTTTCTATTGTTTGAGAAATATCTATATCTTTCGAATCCTCTGATCGGAAAAACCTGATATTACCAATGAATATATGCCTGGCTGAGGCAAACATGAGTATGAAATGGATCCGAGTTTTGTACCTCGATGTCAGTGCACTATGACCACGAGTAAGGGTTAGCCATTCCTCAGTTCCTTCTTGTATTGGTATTGAAACTATACCCTCGATGATATTCAAACGAAACGGAAAAATAAGGAATCAGCTTCGCCAGATCAACAAGACAACAAATGTTTGATTCGAATTTCATAAATGTATTTCTCCATGAATGAAAAGGGTTTGAAAAGGGTGAATCTCGAGTACTCTCGGGAAAGGGTGATCCTTCAAATGGTCGAACCATCGGAAGTCAAACAGGTGTACTTAGTAGCGGAATTGGAATTATAAATCAGGGCTTGCTCACTAGTACAGCGCCCAGAGCATATCCAAACAGGTTTATTTGAAATTGAATAAATATGCACACCAATGTGCTTCATCAGCTCCCACTTTCATAGAAGGAGAGGTTCTTCGTTAGTGGGAATATAATATCACTGAACTTATAACTAGGAGCCAGTCGAATGAAAAGAATCAAATCAACATATACCTAATGAAATATTTTTGCATGACTCAGTGCTTCTATAGGAGCGTACTGTACCCAGTATCTGCATTATCTCAGTACGTATTTGGCACTGTAATGCACTAAGTTCGGTAACCATGTCGTTCTGCGACATGTCGCTCATTGGTCAGTGCTCAGATATGACTTGACGGAGTTATATTTTTTCTCACTCCCACTTATATATCTTCAGATTTCTTCACAACTCATGAAACGAATAAGTAGTAGTCAATTCCAATCAACTGAATGGATATGAATCGTGATAATCTTCAACATAGAAATTACTGATGGATATCAAAAGTCAACAGGATTGAGGTATTTCGGTTTGTCAAAACAACCAATTCAAAAGGAGTGTTTGCAAGCAGAGAGGCTCAAGATCAGCCAAAAATCACCACCAAGACGCGTAAATCTCATCAAACGAAACTCCCAAGAAAACAACAGAAATACATAGAGCCTCGAGGAATCAGAAGAAAAATCTGCTAGCTAGCAAACGCTAATTATATATATATATATATATATATATATATATATACAGGGTGTCCTTAAAAGGTCTTTACAAAAAGCTACCACATATTCTTCAGACAAAAACAATTCGATACAAGCAAATTTACCTCAGTAAAAAGTTGCTTAGTTTGGGCGCTAGACGGCTCTGAAGTTGAAATTTTCAAATCGATTTTGCTTCATAACTTTCGAACGGCTCATGAGATTTTTTTCAAATTTGGTACGTTGGCATAGACTCATCGGGCAATGAAACTCATATCATAATCATAATGAATATCATTCCATGGGCGTAGAACTTGATTTTTTCAGTAAATAAACATCTAAAACTCCTACGCCAATGGAAAAAAATTAGTTTCAATATGAAATCTAAATTATTCAACTCATTCACTACAAAAAAGGTACTCTTGACAAAAGTCGATTTCTCTCATGGTTTCGACAAAATTTTAATTTTAGTGATTTAGAGCATAATTAATAATAAAACGATTAACAGATATTTCATAAAAATTGTTCAAAATGTTCACCATTTTCACGTATACAAAGATTTATACGACGCAAAAAGTTGAGATGTACTTTTTGCATAGGTTATTTCTATTGAAAATAAGTAGCACTGGTTTTTTTTTCTGAAGACTATTATTATCTGCTCGAAAACAGTGATATTCACATTCTTGGTTCCCATAGTTTCATCTGTGTTGATTTGTCGAGTTTTATTGACGTTGATTGTTGATATCGGACTTTTCTGATTTATCATGGCCGTACAATACACCAATGAAGAATACACCGATATGTTATCGGTATTCGGATATTGTCAAGGAAATGGTCGAGAGAGTGTGAGGGTGTATTCGGCAAGGTTTCCAAATCGTCGCGTACCAAGCCACCCAACCTTTGCTGCAGTTGAGAGACGTCTTCGGGAGACCGGTCATTTTGCTCTTAGAACTGGTGATTATGGAAGACAGCGTTATGTAAGGACTCCCGAAGTCGAAGTAGAAATTTTAGACCGTATTGAAGAAAATCCAGAATTGAGTACTAGACGGATAAGTAATGAACTAGAAGTTTCTAGGAATGCCGTTCATGAAGTACTAAGAGAACAATTATTATACCCATACCACAAGACGCCAGTTCAAGATTTATTAATCAATGATTCACAAAGTCGTCTGATGTTTTGTAGGTTCATTAATTTGCAAAGAGAAATGAATCTGAACTTTGGAAAGAATATTTTGTTCACTGATGAAGCCTGTTTCACGAGAAGAGGAATAACTAATTTTCATAATGAACACGTTTATGCAATTGAAAATCCTCATTCCATTAAAATAAACCATTTTCAACACGAATTCAAAATCAACGTTTGGGCTGGAATAATAGGAAATTTTATAATTGGTCCTGTCATACTTCCACAAAGATTAACAGGAGACATGTATTTACAACATCTACGAAATACGTTGCCAAATTTGTTGGAAGATTTACCACTCCAACATCGGGTAGATATGTGGTTTATGCACGATGGAGCTCCACCACATTTTTCGGTGGATGTTAGGAATTTTTTAAACCAACAGTACCCAGTCAGATGGATAGGTAGAGGTAATGATGCACCCGTGAATTGGCCACCACGTTCTCCAGACTTAACACCGATGGATTATTTTGTATGGGGTTATCTCAAGTCTACGGTTTACAAGACCCCTGTGAATACTGTAGAACAATTATGGCAACGTATCCAACAGGCGACGAATAATCTGGCGAATAATACAGGCGATGAAGAAGTTATGCAAAGAGTACATTTCAACTTTTTGCGTCGTATAAATCTTTGTATACGTGAAAATGGTAAACATTTTGAACAATTTTTATGAAATATCTGTCAATCGTTTTATTATTAATCATGCTCTAAATCACTAAAATTAAAATTTTGTCGAAACCATGAGAGGAATCGACTTTTGTCAAGAGTACCTTTTTTGTAGTGAATGAGTTGAATAATTTAGATTTCATATTGAAACTAAGTTTTTTCCATTGGCGTAGGAGTTTTAAATGTTTATTTACTGAAAAAATCAAGTTCTACGCCCATGGAATGATATTCATTATGATTATGAAATGAGTTTCATTGCCCGATGAGTCTATGCCAACGTACCAAATTTGAAAAAAATCTCATGAGCCGTTCAAAAGTTATGAAGCAAAATCGATTTGAAAATTTCAACTTCAGAGCCGTCTAGCGCCCAAACTAAGCAACTTTTTACTGAGGTAAGTTTGCTTGTATCGAATTGTTTTGGTCTGAAGAATATGTGGTAGCTTTTTGTAAAGACCTTTTAAGGACACCCTGTATATATATATATATATATATATATATATATATATATAAGTCAATACTTTTTATTATTTTTCATCTACTATCTATTCTTACTCCCAATTATCCATTCAGAAACAAAATTAAATGGATGCATATATAAGAGATTACCTACCAACACAAATCTGTACTACAGTAACCAACTCTGTTGATGATTGTGATCGATTGCTCAAAAAATCATCAATGATTAACATATTTCACAATAACACATAAGAAGTCTTGCGAAACACTTCGATGAACTTACAATATTTCTTAGTGAATTCGAATGTCATTTTGATTGCATAATTTCAACTGAAACGTGGAATCTGTACGATACGGGAATATTTAACTTGAAAGGATATGACATGATTTATTCGTGAGGTGACTGAGAAATAAGACAGATAGTATCCTTGTCTACATCAGGAAAGAATTACATTTTAATCATAAGATCATTGTCCTTGGGGGCGTGCATGCAATTGAGTTGACTCTTGAAGTGAATGGAAGAACTTTCAAAATTGTATCCATATATAGATCACCTTCTACAGATGTCAATAATTTCAATCTTGATTTAAATAATCATTTAGAAACCTGTAATAATGATAAAGATATCAATATCATACTAGGTGATATAAATATAGATCTCCTGAAAGAGAGTCATGATAGGGAAGAATATTTGAACTGCATGCAGGAACATGGATATATTTCAATGGTTAACGAGGCAACTCGTGAACAAGGTCAAAGCAGCAGCTGTCTTGATCATATTTTTGTGAAAACTAAGGAAATATATGGGGACTTCATTCCAATAGTCTTGAAATCATCCCTCTCGGACCATTATTCGGAAATTCTGCAGTGTAAGCTTCAATCTGGAAATGAAAAATCAAAATCGAATGTATGTCAGAAAACATATATAAATAATGATGAACTGAAAAAAAGATTAGCCCAGGGAACATGGACGGCAATGTTCACATCCAACGTCATAAATTGTATCACGGAATCGTTTATTAATAAATTGAAAACGATCACTATCAGCAGAAAAAAACAAAAAAGGAATCCCTGGATAACTGATGGACTTGTGAAATTGGTCAATGAAAAAACTGCAAGAAAGCCCAGAAAACTTAAACCAAAAGAATGAATTTAAAATATACAGGAACACTCTGTATGCCCTTATTGATAAAAGTAAGGCAGACTATTATGAAAGAGAGATAAATAAAAATAAGAATTGTCCGAAACACATGTGGAACTGTGTAAAAAAACTACAAAGAATCAGTCAATAAGATTGAAGAATACAATAAATACAATAAATAAATGAATAAAAACAATAAATAAAGGTAGACAATGAAACAGAAACTGACACTTCCATTATAGCAGAATCATTCAATAATTATTTCATCAGTGTGGATACAAACCTTGCTAATGAAATAACGAGAACAGATCAACAATTCCACACAAATATGATTCCAAATACACTATATTTAGGTCCAACAGATGAGGGCGAAATTAGACAGGTTGTAAAAGAACTAAAATCGAATAAGGCCCCGGGACTAGACGGAATCGGAGTAGAGACCATTAAGAAATGCATTGACCTCTTGATTTATCCGATTGAAAGAATATTAAATTTGGTCTTAGAAACTGGAGTATTTCCAGAAATATTGAAAATTGCTGTAGTGAAACCTCTCTATGAGTCAGGAACTAAAAATTCCCTTACAAATTACAGACCTATTTCAGTTCTTTCAAATATCAGCAGAATAATAGAAAAAATAATAAAAAAACGAATCATCGATTTTGTACAAAAGTACAAATTAATTTCTGGAAATCAATTTGGTTTCATGAAGGGTAAATCAACCCAAGATGCAATGGCCGATTCAATCAGAAATATGTACGCAGTGGTAGACACTAAGGAACCGGACATATGTGTTTTTGGCTCGAAAATATTGGATTCAGAGGAAAATCAAGTGATTTAATAAGTAGCTATTTGAATAATCGGAAGCAATGTGTGCAAATTGATAACACTCTGAGTAACAATAAAACTATACGATATGGAGTTCCACAGGGCATTGTTTTGGGACCTATTCTTTTCATACTTCATATCAATGAAATGTTAACATTCCTGGAGGTATAACTGGTTTTGCTGATGACACGGTTGTTTTCTTCGAAGATCAAGATTGGATCACACTGAAAGAGAAAATGCACTGCCTGTTTTATTCAAGTTCTTCAGTAGTAAACTTCTGACAGTCAATGTTGGAAAAACAGTATACTTACCACTGACCAGTTATGAACCAAACTTACCCAATTCCGACCGAATTGAAGTTAAAATTGAAGACCAATCTATGCTTCTGATGGAAAACAGAACTGTTAAATATCTCGGCATCACAGTAGATAGTCATTTGAGGTGGGATGCCCACATCAGTAACCTGATGAACAAACTCGTTTTTTTTTGAGTAAATTTAAATATTTGAAACGCTTTTTTGATATCCATCATCTTCGCATTATGTATTATACACTTGTCCAAACACACATCAATTATGGAATTATTGCATGGGGTGGAGTGAACAACAATTATCTGAAAAATCTCGAAACACTACAGAAAT
Source organism: Gastrophysa polygoni (assembly GCA_963576655.1). NCBI lineage: Eukaryota > Metazoa > Arthropoda > Insecta > Coleoptera > Chrysomelidae > Gastrophysa > Gastrophysa polygoni. The sequence goes on from OY755083.1 coordinate 31,453,934, forward strand.
GGCTCATAAAAATCATACTCAGAAAAAAACGTGACTATTCAAGTAATGATCTTCATAGGGAATCAGGGTTTCTTGATATACGCCAAACTTTTCTACTCACTCTCTTAGTGTACCAACGAAAATATATTTCATCAAGCAAACACACGTGCGTCATATATACAACACCCGATATAAAAAAGAAGCTTTGGATGTACCTAAGATGACCAAAACTATTGGACAGAGATGTTATGTTTTTCTTGCTCCTAAGCTTTTCAATAAAATTCCAACTGAAATTAAGAATCACAATTCATTATCTCTATTCAAGCAAGAAGCCAAGAAATGAGATACACTGTTTAATAGACCTCAAAAACGCAAACTGAAATGTATCCATGTTTTGAAGTCGTATCTACTTGTGAACCATTTAGTATTCAGTATATATATAATCAAAACCCGTTCAAATTCCAACTCTTCCCAAACCCATGGAATGCTCTCAAAATAAGTTTTATTATTCATAATTTTTCAAATCATAAGTGCATTTTCTCGTTTATATATAATATTTTATAAATTGTTGAAACCATTACGTATATCTATATGTAAATACAAATGATGAACTCGTATATAAGGGATTTTACTCTTCAAGAAATTGAAAATTACCAATTGCAAAATTCTTCGGAGGCAAAGCAAGTGCTACAAGTTAATGAAATCAATTCAAATATACAAATAGTACACAATAACATTAGAAGCATAAGAAAGAACTTCGATGAATTCAAGATATTCTTGAGTGAACTAGACTCTTCTATTGATTGTATAATCCTCACTGAAACCAGAATTGTAGACGATATTGGAGTGTATAACTTAGATGGCTACAAAACACTTCATAACCTAGGTAAAAAAAATCAGAATGACGGCGTTATAGCCTTCGTGAAAACGAATCTATACCGCTCGCATGTTAATATACCACTAAATGGCAGTTTCCTACTACAAATCAAACTTGCACTGGATAATACCATCTTCTATGTAAACGCATTTCACCGATCGTCATCAGATCAAACTATTGAGAACTTTTTAAACGAGTTGGGTATTGTATTGGAAAATCATCCTGGGCATTACGATTATATTGTATTCATAGGCGATATTAACATAAATTCATTGGCCAAGAACTCGGAAGATGTACAAAATTACTCTACCCTATTAGGTGAACACGGTTTTCTATCCGCCATTAACACTACCACAAGACCCGACTCAGGTACCTGCATAGATCACATTTTAATAAAGTCCAAAAGTGAGACATATCAGAACATAATACCACTCGTTATACAAACCAATATAACCGACCACTTCACAACGCTATTACAAATAATAACAAAAAATAAGGAAAACAATAACGAATCTCGTGATAACAAATATTTTACGCGAATTGATGAGATGAAGTTACTGGATAACATGAGGCAAATCGATTGGGCAAAGTTCAATCAAATCCAGTTGTCTACCGTTACATTGAGGTAGACAACTTTATCACATTAATACAATATGCAGTCCATAAATCAGGAATTGAAATAAGAATCAGAAACAATGAGAGGAAGAGGAACTCTTGGATAACACACTCACTGATTGAAATAATCAACAAAAAGAATAACTTGTTCAAGAAACTGAAAAGAGACTTCCAAAACGCCGAAATTGAATCTGGATATACTAACCTGAAGAACGAAGTTAACCGGCAGATATTGCGAACTAAAGCTGAATACTATAGAAACAAAATAAATGAAAACCGAGACCCTGAGAACTTGTGGAAATGAACACGGACATACAAACACTAACCCAAAACAAATCTCAAATGACTTCAACAACTTCTCTTCTAATATTGGTAATGACTTGGCAAGAAAAATAAAAACCTCAGCAAATATCAACGAAAACAAAGTCCACTCCGAAAAAACATTTTTTTTATCTCCCGCGTCCGAAAACGAGGTGAAAAATCTAATTTTTGATTCCAAAACCAAAAAAGCACCAGGACCAGATGACTTAAAAAACGAGACAATCAAAATCATTGCAAACTACATCCTACTACCACTAACTAACATCATGAATAAATCAATAGCAACACGCATTTCTCCAGATAAATTCAAAGAATCAATCATAACACCAATACACAAAAGTGGAGATAGAGAAGATATGTCGAATTACCGTTCAATTGCACTCATCTCGAATATAGGGAAAATACTAGAAGAGGTAATGAAATCTAGGTTAAATAGCTTTGTAGAAAAAAACGAACTACTTTCAGATAATCAGTACGGATTCCGACAAAAAATATCGACTCAAGATGCTATACGAGACTTGACGACTAAAATCTATAATGCAATTGATAACAAAAAACCGACCATAAGGATATTCCTGGACCTAACAAAAGCGTTTGATACAGTGGACCATGCCATTTTACTAGATAAACTAGAAGAAATTGGTATAAGGGGCAAGGCGCACGATCTAATGAAATCATACATAACTAATAGATACCAGAGAACAAAAGTCGAAGGCGAAGTAAATCATAAGCAACTTATATCATGCGGCGTACCCCAGGGGACGCTACTAGGACTATTGTTATTCATAATCTATTTGAATAATCTTTTTTCTGTTACAACTTCAGCTCAACTACTCAGCTTCGCAGATGACACAGTAACACTATACGAAGACAAAACCTGGTCTGAATTGAAGCTGAAAATAGAAAATGATCTTCCAAATTTGATTGATTGGTTCGATGATAGACTTTTGTCATTGAATTACAAGAAGATATTTCATCTTCCTTTTTGCAGTTTGGCTACTAATTTGCCAAGTTACCAGCACATAAACCTCAATAACAATTTGGGAATTTCATCAAAAGATAAAATAAAGTATTTAGGCATCATCTTGGACAATCATCTCCGATGGGATAAGCACATGAGCTACGTAGTTAGTAAAATGCGCTGCGTCTTATAAAAATTCACGCAAGTATCGAATATGCCACAAAAAAATCCTATACCACAGCTTACTAGAACCCCACATAACGTATGGAATCATAGGATGGGGAGGGGTATATAGGTCATATTTAAAACAAGTGGAAATTGTTCAAAAGAGATTCTTAAAAATCTGGCTAGGAAAAAAATCGCGATTTCCTAGCGATCAGCTTTATACTGAGGCAAATGTACTAGATCCCAGACGATTATACTTTTATAACATATTAACTACACAATTCCAACACCAGAGTGAACTCGCAATATATAACCACGGATATGAAACAAGACAACAAAACAGATATATACCACCACACATGAACAAAAAACAATGGAAGAAAAAATACATTGGAACTATCCCTAGAACTGAAATTCATGAATTATTAGAGAAATAATTAACACACCTACAACCAAGTGAACTACATGAAGTTTTCTCAATTATACACACAAATACACAATAATTCTATATAGATCCAAAGAAGGATCTTGCATTGCACTCCCAGATTTATATTTACCATGTTTATTAACTTAATTCATTATATTTACCCTTTTTTGATATATATATATATATATATATATATATATATATATATATATATATATATATATATATATATATATATATATTAATTATATTTATACCCACCTTGTAATATACCTATACTTGTTACATTTTCTCACACACAAGTTGGCCTTAGAACTCATGTTCTGAGGATCAGCTTCGTGAGTATTGCATTTATTTATCGGATGTACATATCTTATCAGGTTCAAGTTGATGTTATTGCTTGGTTTATATCAAATTGTATCTATTCGATGGATAAACTATATTATTATTATTATTATATTATTTAGTATTTTAATATGTTGAATATGTGATTGTGTTTATTCACTAGACAAACTTTTTATATATTTTATTTATTCTACTGCTTCCTAATTTTTTATCAATATTTCATTTTTAGTAACTCATCATCCATTTTGAAATTGTACAATAACCTCGGTGATCCACGCGCAGGTTAGCCTTTGTGGATCTTCTCTGTGTTTATTTACCTGCACTCTATTCAATTGAAAGTATATACTGTCTGTAAGTTCTTCGAGGAGGTGGTACATTCATTTTTCAGTTTTTGATGGGATTTTCTCTCCTCGTTTCTAAAGAATAGAGTAGAAGTTATTGGAAATTATTGCAATATATTTGTAGTAAGGACAGATTTAGGATCTGTCCCAAAATGTCACTGCGCTTGAAATTAAACCTTTAGATACCTAAAAGAGAAATTCTCTATTGGTCAGTGACACCTTGTTTCTGAAAAAATTTGGAAATACAAATATATTTAATAATAATAAAACCTCTACTTATCTTGGTGGACGTTTCGGGAACGAATCTGCTCCCGTTCTCAACACAATTGAAATATTATTCTTCGTAAACTTTTTTCGATGTTTCCGATTTTGACACTGAAAAGTGAAATTTCACTTTTTCAGAGAATTTCTCTTTTAGGTATCTAAAGGTTTAATTTCAAGCGCAGTGACATTTTGGGACAGATCCTAAATCTGTCCTTACTACAAATATATTGCAATAATTTTTAATAACCTCTACTCTATTTTTTAGAAACGAGGAGAGAAAATCCCATCAAAAACTGAAAAATGAAAGTATATGTAACGTTTTTATGGTGAATAAATATTAAAATATCATATTATATATATGTATATATGTATGTGAATCGTGGAGTATGGGGACGTTTTCGGAGACTCAATGGTTAGTTTGGGGACATTTGTTGAATTTGGGGTCCGTCCTCAAACTTTTTTTTTAGGAATTGGTTAGTTTGAGGACTAGTCCTCAAACTTCTTCGTGAAACGATAAGATGGTTGCTTTGGGGACATTTTCATAAAAATGCTCAATATTCAAGAAATTCATAATATTAAGGAATTTGATATTCCGAAGATTTTTTTTGAGTTGTTCAACTCTCATCATATAACATATATTTTCTCAGTACCCATTAGAAGAAAAAAAGTCGGAGAGGTTCACCCAACCATATTTCATGAATTAATTTGGATCGACTAATTCAAGATCCTATAGATGACAATACGATTGGTTCTCCTGAGATGACCAATAATAATTATCATAATTTTGTCACATGACCATGAGGTGGCATTCTCGTCGAAATAAAACGATGATATTTGGATAATCGACTATGTGTTAGTAGTGGAAGGGCACGTGGGTCCTTGTAAAACAACTCGACGATTATATTGGAGAAATTGAGATGTTTCTGAGAATTTTCATTCACTTAACCTATAAATTCTATCACTCACTACGAAACCCACAAAATGAGTGATATAGATTTTTCCACTCTAATCTTGAAATTATTTTGGACATAATGTGAAAATCATTTATCTTTTGTGTTGGCTGCAGATGAGCCTATGTTGATATGATAGTTTATTTCCGTTGTGTAATAATAAAGTGACAAGAGCAAGTTGAGATAAATGTATTCTTCTGAAAAGTCGAAGTGATCCTTTATTGTGATCTAGGATGTCCAACAAGATATCTCCGTCAACAAATTTTGAGGCCGTTTTGGCGTTGGTATTGAGATTTGAAAAACAGGGGCCACTGATCCTTATGTTTCATTTGAAATATTCTACATGCTATATCGAATATCATAACCTACTGAGGTTATTTAAAAATATATACATATTTATTTCTCACTTGTCAATTACTGCTCTATAATACATCGGCAACGGTTGCTATTAACAGACCCATAACGTCCTAAGGCGTTATGGAGGGCATAATGAATCAGAACGCCCGCCAAATGTTTCTTTCTGTAGTTCAATAACTAAATTACTCCGAAAAGTTCTATTCATAACAGTAGATGAAAGGGAATAATCAGTTTTTCTCAAATAGAAATTGAAATTTCCAAATGTTCCTGACAAATGAGTACCAAGTTTGAAGTTCACTTTGTTTCAAGAAATGGTCTCACAAGGAGTATCGTATTAGTATTTAGATTTCACAGGCAGTGAATTTCCTAACGATTTTTCAGCTTTCAGCGTCACATTCTGTGGGATCTCCATAATTATTATGAACACAACCGTTTTTAGTTTCCTCCACTAACAAGCTCGTCAATTCTCACAAAAATACAGCGTCGTTTCATTAAATGAACAACCCTTAGCAACATCTTCAATGCTTCCATAGCAACTGCATAGAAGCTCCCTTGTGCTCAGTTGGCGACCATGAAATGAACAACGTCGTTCAAGATGATTTTTTCGTGAAAAATAAAATCTAGTTTGCACCACGGGCCAAAGGCACTCGGATGAGTCAGGTACAATTTTTTTCCTACGAGAGTTTTTGTCCATCTTATTCATGAAAAAAAAAGGTTTTCATTGAGCAAGATTTCATAATAATGTTACAAAATGACACATAAGAAAGAATAGTTACATAGATCATTTGGTTATAGTCCTAAATATCCTCATTTTCAAAAATATAAATAAAAATCGTATGGAAAAGTAACTTTTTAGTACCAGTGCGAAAGAGTAACTTTTCAGCACTAGTGCGGAAGAGTAACTTTTCCGCATGATTTCATCTTTCCGCGAGATTTTTTTATGCACTGAAAAGTAATGAAACAGATTTTTTTATCGATTTAATAGGAAACTTATTTGAAGAACATTTGGATACCAATAACGAATAAATTAACGATGGTAAATATTGAAATCGAAAGTGTAATTTGTCTTTCGTGCGGAAAAGTAGAATTATTATTACGAAAAATCGTGCGGGAAAGTTACTTTTCCGCACGCTCGTAGGAAAAGGATATATCCAGTTCAATAATATTACGGTTATACAATTCCAGGTGAGGATTTGGCTACCAATCACAGGATCTGTTGTACTGGTGGTACATACTGGGTGTTTCACGGTCGATGGTACCTTAGACGTGTACGGAGAACGGGACATTGGATTATTCTGAATATTCAGGTACTCTAATAAGCAGTCGTGATCTAACGACTCAAAATATTTCCGGTGATGCAGCTTGGCCGCTTAAACCAAAAAGTAGCCTATCAAAGTAGCTACCTTAATCTTCTGAATAATCCAATGTCCCGTTCTCCGTATACGTCTTAGGTACCATCGACCGTGAGACACCCTCTATATGCTGAAGGTCATTCTATACCTATAGTGATCTCAATTTGATACGTACGTATTGATGCAAAAACCGATTCATCATTACAACCGGACAAAGTATTTTCCTCAGTGCATCGTTCACTCTTCAGTCTTGTCAAATGTCCGACCCCAAAAACCTCCACATATACCAATTCTCAATCGAACCCGACCATACATGACTCATCCGCTGTCTCAGTATCGCCATCTTGCAATTATCAAATTCGACAAAAAAATATAAAGTCCTTCCCTGACTACTTTCATATACTAATTTTGAATCAAATCGGACCATTATCACAAAACTCGTGCGTCATCTTGGTGCCGCCATCTTGAATTGAATAATTTTGGCTAAAAAGACTCCAAACCGCCACAAACTCGTCGGCCATTTCGGTGCCGTCATCTCGAATTTTAGAATTTTGACAAAAGAACCACAAGATACCAATTTTGAATCGAATCGACTATCACAAAATTTGTTCGCCATACAATCGTAACCTCTAACCTTGAAAATCCCCATATACCAACTTTGAATCGAATCGGACCAGACTCACAAAGCTCGTCCGCCATTTTATTTTTTCATTAAAAAAAATTTGTCACGCATTCTCATACGAATGCTGCCAAATTTCAATTGAATCGTGGGTCAACTTGCAAGATTTAATTACATTGTTTGTTGAATGAAAGCTTGTAACTTATGTACATCCCTGAATATACACAAGCAAACTCACAAATTGATATTCATTCCAAAATTTATCGACAACGAATAATGAGAATAACTTTTCTCCATTCGAACGAATGTGTCTCTCTCTTAAATGACAATGCATATTATGTACACAAGGTGTATCTGTGTGTATCCTGTATACAAGCTGGCCAGTTTCAATAGAAATATTTCTATTTTGAAAATCACCGTTGAAAGGTGAATATGTAGATTTATTCCGCTTTATCTGATATTGAAATTGAACTGTTCGATCGGTTTTTTATTCATTGAATCACGACAGAGAAAATCCGAGTGGAACTTCTTCGATGCGGCACCCAGTATATCCAAATGAGATTGGTAGACATGGGTGGAAACAGTGACGACATGGAAATGTCAAATACCATTGCAAAGAACTTACTCGAATTAGTGATTCCAGTGTTGATTATATACACATTGAAATTATTGCAGATTATGATTATGTTGTTGATGGTCGATATAAATCGTGGGGCAGACACAACGGTATTTCCTTGAACACAATCTGATTCTATAAGATATTCTATAAGAGTCCCTGAATGTTGACTAATCACGAAGTTTCGTGAATTCAATAGAATTTAAAAACTGTTTCACATCGAGATGGAATTTTTTTTATTGATGCAATCTAAATTGAGAGAAAAATCATGGAATATGACTAGATATTCATCACATTTCATATTCATGCTTAGGTGGAGGAAGAAACTAACCGTGCATTAATAAGAAAGTTGCTTCATATTTACTTCCTTTATGTCTCACAATGCACTTATCGTTCTCTTTCAGAATAATATTCTTGTGGTGATAAATATTCGTAGAATGCTCTTCGAACTCTACCAATACGTACATGGTTCTCGCAGGGAAACTAGTCCTCTATTACTAAATAATAGAATACATCAGTATTTTTTTGAAGCTCAGATTCCCCCTACTTCACGAGTAATGTCCCCAAATTCCACAAATGTCGAATATATATATTCGAGAATGCACTAAAAAACGCGGTGATTTTTTTGACGTCTCGTCGAATGATGTCCGAATTCTACAATTCTGCAATTCTAAAAGTCTGAATGTAGGTAAGAGCTTGTTTGAAATCGACTCATTCGAAGAAAATAGGTTACTGCAAATGCTGAGCCAAATAGACGTGGAATGAATCTCCTTTCCTCCACGCAACTAATTATTTGTCAATCAGTAGGTACCTTACAAAACGCATCGTGTATGTGTATACCTATTCCATCTAGCGCCACAATGTTCGCCCTCGTTCGAAGAAAAATCATCGCTTGGTATTTATTTCTTATTAATTCCGAGAATGATTAGTACACACCCGACAAACACGGCTCATTCGAATATCAAACAGACCTGGTTAGATAGTGGGTTAGACAGGGATGGAGGATTCATGAATCTTTATTGTGTGTATTTCTCTATTCTATCCATCATTGCTCAATGGCTTCCATTTAATGAAGATGATCGGAATATTTTTGCAGACCACGATAACTGTTCGAAGACTATGTGAATCACGAAATGAATTGGCATTGAATAAAAAATCTAGCAATATATATACAGGGTTCATCACTTAATCCGTTGCTTGAAAGTTTTCGATGTTCCCATTCGAATAAAATTCTGAAAATTTGGAACATCATAGGAGTCAACATGAACGCCAAGGGCGTAGCACTTCGGTTGAACTGGAAGTGGACACAAACGTCCTCATTTCGAATGGAACACCCAGTATTTTATTACATTCTTCGAATCTACGTATCGATTTGACATTATTATTTCCAATTCTCGTCCAGGTCACTCGTTAGAGCTGATAGATAGGCCTTCAATTTGTTACCAAACTCGATATACCTACGTCTTCATGCAGAATATAGAGGAATAGGTCTGTAGGTTTGTCGAGGAGGAAGAATGTTTATTCATTCTCTTAGATTTCTTGGGATTTTCTCTCCTCGTTTCTAAAAACGAAAAATAGAGGTTATTGTAGTTATTTTAATATATTCGAAGTAAAGATAGTTTCTTGAACGATCCCAAAATGTCACTACGATTAAAATTCAACTTTCAGGCACCTGATATATTTGCATCTCAAAATTTTCGAAAAACAAAGTGTCACTGACAAATACAGAATTTCTCGTCCAGGTGCCTGAAAGTTAAATTTTGAACGTAGTTAACATTCTGGGATAGTTCAAGGAACTATCCTTACAACGAATATATTGAAATAAATACTGTTAATACTTCTATTTTCAAGTTTTAGAAGCGGGAAGAGAAAATCCCAATGAATCTAGGAAAATGAATGGGCGATTTTCGAAAATTTCGACAGTTGACAGGTGACGGAAAATAGTATCGTGAATTTCGGTATTCATAGGTTTTCGGAGTTGCTGATCTCGAATCCGTCACGGGGTAGTTGGAGCCCGAAAAACACGAATTCGATGTTATTTTTGACCTATACTACTATTTAGTAACCTCAATTCGCGTAAAAGTCACTCGATATAGAGTTTGTCGCTAATACAAAACTAGGAGAAAAATGTCGTAGTTCAGAAAGAATATCGAATTCTTGTTTTTCGGAATCCAAATACCACGAAAACCCTATTTTTCTCGATGACAATTAATATCGACTTCTGACGCATGCGCAGTAGCGTACGATTCACGATAGCACTGCGCAGTGAACGGATTCGGGTAAAGCGGCACTAAAAACTATCGTTTACCTAATTCAGCATCCCAGCTGTATTCTCCGTCACCTGTCAAAATCTTTGAACAACACCCATTTCTCGATCATCTGATGACCTTGGTATATCGAGTTCGCTATCAAACCCGATACTAGATATATCGCATACTATCGAAATACTCTTCGACGAAAAGTTGGGCAATGAATGGAAGAATTTGGAGATGTATTGTACAGTGGGTACTCAAAATATGTGCAACCTTGTATGTCGATCGAAATTTCATGGGACGCTTTCTCTTGGGACGATCATGTGAGGTCCATTGCGAGGGTTACTTCACAAATATTGGTTTCCTGTTCCGTGCGAAGAGGAACTACTACCCCAGCAACTGCTCACGATCTACAAACATACGCTGAAGCTGTTAGATTCTATTCAGAAGAGAGCTAGTCGCCTAGTCAGTGATACGAATTCATTGACCTCTCTAGAACATCATAGAGATAGATCACTCCCTCTTCTACATATATTTCCACGGTGAGGGCTCAACGGAAATTTCGTCTATCATGACAACGCGAGCAATTTCAAGTAGACAAACTAAATGAGCTGGTAATCTCTAATTGTCAGGCTCGAAACATGCCGAACTTCTTTCTACCATTCATCATGAAATGCTTTGCCTAGTGAAGTCTTTCCTGATGCTTACGACCTCTGGACCTCCAAGAAGAAAATTCCAACACCTTTCTCTTTCCCGAAAATTTCACTGCTGGCTAACACGATGATACCCGAACATTATAGAATTTCCTTCCGTGTTGTCAAAAGTTGGAAAAGAATCCTGATAGATATTATCAGAGTATTAAAGGCTGTGAACACTCGATATATAGGTAAGGAATCGAAGTCCCCAAAATTTACAATACATTGCAAGATTCGAGAAAAACAAGCATTGGTCGAAATTTCTAGATTTTTTCAACTTCTAACACGAATGTATACTTATGTATACGAAAAAAATGGGCAGTTAGAAATGTCCCCAAACTTAACGATTTACATACATATATATATATATTTATGTATATATAATATATATATATATATATATATATATATATATATATATATATATATATATATATATCATATATTATAATCATTGTCAATCTGAAATAACGAAAAATATCGATTTTTTTTGTAATCAATTGGCAATGCTGTTAATAAGTGAATGAATGGATAAATAAATGAGAGAATGAATGAGTATCCAAATAACTAGACAAAGAACTCTATTGAATATAGACGTATTCATTCAAAAAATATCAACAATTTCGAAAATGGAGTACGAAGGTGTAAAGACACGTGCTTCAATTCTGAGTTGCAACACGAAAATAGCATTAACTTCGACATACAACTCGGAATTAGGGTGATTGATGTCAATTTCGAGTTGCAACACGAAATCATAATGACTTAGCACTGATTTCAATTCGAAATTCCAAATCAAAATTGACACAATTCATACCGCATGTACGTTACACGCCTAAAAACTACCAGTTGGCCTGTTCATGAATCTGAGATATTAAAACTCACCTTCAGTGTATCAGCCTTAAGTCCCTGCCATGGTAGCGAACCTCTCAAAAAGTACATGAACATGTGGCCCATCGCCTCTAAATCATCTCTGCGGGACTGTTCGTGGCCCAGATGGGTGTTTATGCTCATGTAACGGGCAGTTCCAGTTAGAGATTTATGCTCCCTGTAACATTGGTAGACTGCGGTTAACTTTCACAGTTGCGGCCGAGAGGATCCACAATTGCTCGATATGATATTTCCGGCTGATTGATTGTTGATATGAATGTTCTCTCAGAGGGAGGGGGAATTTCCTCGCAGTTTCCATAGACGTATCCTAGATCTATACCCCATGATTGAACTGAATCCTGTTGTAGAGTATACACATCCGGTGAATGTCATCATCATTCAAGATACCAGGTTGCTCAGATTTAACTCAACAATATATTGCTCTGCTGTCATTGGAAATGAAAGTATTCAGCGTTGGGAATGATTATGATTACTAGAAGGCTATCAGAAAAACTCCAATCCCGCTGGAATAATCACGTATCCACTATTGAATTCTAATGGAACACCATGTAGATCATTCGATTTTCAATAATGTTCATTATTATCACCAGAAATCAGTCAAACTGATGAAAAGTGAAGGAATAGTTATTTATACACTAATGTGTAAATCAATTTTTTTTCACCACTAGCAATGTATCCGAATCGTTTTTGGTGCTACGAAACTCACTGGAATGAAAGCTCTTCTTTTTGATCCTGGTGGAAATCTAGGAGCCATGACCATGTCAGCATATGACAGTCATTATTGAAAAACAACTCACAACAACAACAACTATCTGAACACCAAAAAAATCAAACAACAGCTATGCCCACAAGGCACAGTGCACATGGGACTCACATGGAGTCAGTTGCTCCAGATCAAGAATCTATTGGCAACAAACATGCTGATACAGACTTCACCATCCAAATGACTTGTGATAATTGTACCATCAATTATCACTTCACGTCCTAATTTTTCAATATATGTATTCAAGTTCCAATATATTATGTTAGGAACAGCTCGTCCTGATCAACAAATATCAATATTGAATATTATCAATCAAATCAACGTTATTCAAGATAATGTACTGTGGTCTCAGCGTATAAGGAGTGAAACCATATATGTATTAACTACGAATATCGATAATAAGGACAGCCTATCTGATGTCAAAATGAAAGAGTACAATTGGCAAGGATTTATTTATGCGCATGCGCCAAAATGAAAGTGGAAGATGACAGACTCTCTTAGTGTTGTTTCACTCTTACGCCTGTCGTTGCTACTCAAATTGGGAATGATCGTGCGTCGTGTCTTATACCTAATACTTTTTGTGTAGTGTAATTATTCAAACAATCAGATTCTTTGAACTGTCGTCTTGTCAATGTTTAAGAATTGAATATTTTCATTACTCGTAATTAGCGTTATTGTTAGTGATTGTTCTTTTTCGGTTCTGGATTATTCAGTATTTCTGTTTAGACGTTAGTTCATAGTTGTTGTTGTTGTTTGTGGTATTCGTAGTTCAAGTTTGTAACTTTTCATAAAATGTCCGCAAAAAACGTACATATTTGTTTTCTCTGCGACTCCAAGAGCTCCAACTCATATCATCGGTAAGAAATTTATCACACGGATATGTGTTGCTTCCATAATGAATGTTCATTCACATCATTTCAATAGTGAGGATATCTTATATTTCTACCGAGAATTCTACCATTTTTTTAATATTGATTGCTCCATTCTATTCAATCTGAAAAAAACATACCTGTATAACCAGATCACTCTATATCAAAGCTAAGTATATGTTATGTTGTCTAACATAAATATATATATACATATTCAGATATATATTTTCCAAATAACATGATTATTTACAGATAAAATCTTAGATGAGGATGATCTAAGGAGAAAATAGATAAGTAGTACAAACATAACCTGTAAACTGAAGAGATTGACACACCTACAACCAAGTGAACTACATGAAGTTTTCTCAATTATACACACAAATACACAATAATTCTATATGAACATGAAGTTTCAAAATTTGAATTTTGCGCATGCGCCCTATATCATCGTTGCCAATTAGACAAGGAAAGACGTATATAATGAAGCATCACTTTTCTAACATTGCTCTTATGGCGTTTGGTCAATATTGTAGTTAATACATATATGAGTAAAACATGTTATTGTGTTTGACGTTTGACAGGGTAGCGGTAGGTATAAACGAGTTTTTGGACAGCGAGGTGATTGAAGGAATAGCAGTGCTACCAAAGAGTATATATATGGTACTGTGTTCTGTGGTGATACACGGCGGAACACGAGAAGTAGAATGCAAAACTTTTCGAAATGTTGGTAGCAGTGGTACATGTATGATTGTCTATGAATGTCTATGTTCTCTTGTTCTCTCTCAAACTTCAGGATTTTTGTAGGTTGAGCAATTGAAAAATAATGAAATTGATGTTTGATCAACTATTCACTACCTACTATTTTCCCTGGTTCAGGATCTGGGTCACTAGACTCTTCAAAAAGTTTTGAATTTTCAGCAATATTCCTGTACAGTATTATTGAGTTCCATTCCAGCGGACATCGTATGGGAGTGATGTGACTTCAGGTTGATGAATAACGAAAGGTGGCTTTGTGTTCATAAACCTTGGTGAAAAAAGAGCCCCTTTAAGCCGCGAGAAGGAGTAGATGATGGCAGGTTCTATGGCTAATGGTGGAAAAACACATTGCATGAATTGAGACTACTCGTTAGTTCAAATCCAAATAATGGAAGAATAGAATTAGGTTGTGAACTGATTCACTGCTAATTGATTATCAATTTCTCAATTTGCAATTTGTTTTACGATCTGTTACTTTGTCTGAGTTCTCGATCTATCAATTGCGGGTTCCTGGATTTCTCCAAATTCTCCTTCTCTTCAAGATCCAGTTTCATTATTCATTTGTCATCAATTCATCGAGGAAGTATAAGGAGGAGTTGAAGAAGGAAATCCCCAGTCGACTATTTGTGTGCCGAATTTTGATTTCATCCTGAGGTTATACACCGACGTAGACAGTTAACCAAAATTGGTAATCATTACACAAGATTGATTCTCACAATATGTCGATTTTGATGATTTTGGTATTCATATGTTATGCGAATTGAGAAAGATTGTGAAAGTATATCACGAAACAAGAGTTGTAATTCGTGTGTGACTCCACGAGTGCGTAATTGCATCACAACATCGAGTTGTGAACTATACTTTTTCTACAACCACAAATACAGTGGGTCAAGAAAATTTGCGCCATATGGGTGACATTGTTATCATCAGTATTTGTCAGAAAATTCCATTATCGATAGAAGTTGTTGAATTGTA
The DNA here is from genome assembly GCA_963576655.1 of Gastrophysa polygoni. Lineage (NCBI taxonomy): Eukaryota > Metazoa > Arthropoda > Insecta > Coleoptera > Chrysomelidae > Gastrophysa > Gastrophysa polygoni. The sequence goes on from OY755083.1 coordinate 31,469,321, forward strand.
GAAAACCTACAATGATATCATCAAATTTTAGGAAGGTGTACAAGGAATAAAAAATGAGAATTTCGATCAATCGTAAAGTTCCATTATTTTCGACATCATCAGAAAATATTTTCGCAATGCATAATTTTTTTTCGGAATTCTTTTGACAAATCACGAAATACATTTGTCATGTATACATGGATCAAATATTTCCACTAACTGTGTATCCTTCAGAGGTGAGTGTGAAGACATCGTATTTCAGTAAAAAAAACGGGAAACTGGGAATATGTCAGTGAGTGGGAATGTTTGATAAACACCATTCATGTGATCATCGGTTATTTATACGAAACCAATCAGCATGAAACAATTATCATTCATCCAATAAATCAACAGATAATTCTGATAAAACTAATTCACTGGAGAAAAGTGAGCGTTTTTTTTTTCAATTTCAGATCCTTTTCAGTGGTGAAAATTGAATAACCATTGGAAGTGGAACCGCGCGTATGATTCGATCCTGCGACGTTTTGGGGGCAATGTCAAAAATGTTGAACGCAGACACGCTGCGCCACCGAGCAATTTATTCAAACTACCTACCTCATTAGATCTTGAGTAGGTGGGTACGCGACTAACTATTGGCATACACATTATTGTCAATGACATAATAATACAATAAGGTGAAATACAAAATTGAAACTATGATTGAAACTATAATAGCTATGTATATATACATGGTGTAACTAAATAAGTGCGAAACATTTTCGGGAGTGATTCCTCATCGAAAAAAAGATAGGATTCTTCATATGATGAAACTTCATTGGAGCATCCCATGTTGAGATACAGCCCCTAGAAGGGGGTACATAAAATTTGTTCGAATTTTTTTTTAATGCGCTGCACTGCAGAAAATTCAGTATTGATATCAACCTGACATTCTCTACTACCAAAGACACTTAGCTAGTAATTTATTTGGTTTACCCCATGGTTGTAAGGAGTTGAAATCACAACCCCTAAAATTCATTTCCAATGTAAATTTATCAATTGAATTTTATTTGTTAACCATTCGAAAATTTATTTTCGATAGCCTGTTTCATTGTGAACAGAAAATGTTCCTTGAATTTTCGTCCAGAAAAAAAAACAGTTCGCAGCAAAATATCATTTAACGACCAGAATACATATCGCCATAAAATGGAAATACGAAACTTATTCATCTAGTAGGCAGCTATCAGCGATAGTGACAATTAAATTGGTATCGAGATGTCAGTTTGTGAATTGTTGAACCTGGAGTAAAACTAATTGTGTATTGTTGTTCTATTCTCAATTTGTTACTTTAATGATTCACTTGTTATTGAAATGGCGGTCTGTCGTAGGGGAATGGGTCAGAAGCTCCTAGGAGATATACTGATATGTATCCTCAACGGCAGCATCCTCCACATAGAATATTTTCTCGAATTCATCAACGATTATGAGAATATGGTTCATTCGACAAAAGAAAGTAGGATTGTGGTCGCCATCGAGAAGTAAGAACACCACACCTTGAGGAAGCAGTACTTGATTTGATTGAAGAACAACCTACTTCCAGTACTAGAAAGATTGCTTTCCAGCTAAATGTTGATCATATGACGGTATTTCGGATTTCAAAGGAACAACTCTTATACCGTTACCATCTGAAACGAGTACAGGCACTGTTATCGCGAGACTTCCCGAACCGTCTTGAAGTTTGCAATTGGATGCTGGAAATGATCAGAAGGAATCGTGACTTTCTGAAGACGATCGAATTTACAGACGGATGTAGATTTTCTCGGGACAAGATCAATAATTTCCATAATTACCACATATGGGCTGATGAAAACCCTAACGCTATTGTCGAAACTAACCATCAAGAACAGTTTTCTCTCAACGTGCGGGTCGGAGTTATTGGGGATTATTCAATTGTGCCCCATTTTCTACCTCCTCGATTGAATGGTGAGGCATATGTTCAACTTTTGAGAGAATAAGACGTCTAGACGCATGCGTAATGCGTAATGCGTAGGTAGACATATTGAATATTTACTATGATTTTTACATGTTTATTTATTTATTTATTGAAGTAATCTACAGAACAGGTGGTTCCAATGATCGACTACAGTATTATACTATAAGTAAGTATATATAAGTATATAAATACTGGGTACCCATTCTTACAATAATAGCTATATATATATATATATATATATATATATACAGGGTAACTGACGGTCGATGGTACGTTAGACAAATATGGACAAAATATGGAGAACGCAACGCAGGATTTTTCTGAAAATTTCGCATCTTACATTTTATCACCTGTTCTATCGATCTAAAATATTTTCGGAATTGCAACGTTGCCGTTTCTACCAAAAAGTCCTAGCAACTCAATTTTTTTAAATGGAACACCCCGTATATTACCAAATTTTCAGGATTGCCTTTTTATGACAAAGGATGATTATACATTGGCTATAACACCTCATGAGAAAGCCAACACCTTCGCCACAATGTTTGCAGACAATTCTACCTTGTATCCACGAGACCAGGAACTTCCCAAAATCGCTACCATCGATAACCGTATTCTACAAATTGTCTTCCGGCAACGCACAATCAGACACATTCTGCTTAGCCTCAACGTCAAGAAGGCTATGGGGCCTGACGGAATACCGCCTATTGTTCTCAAAAAATGTGCCACAGAACTAACACCAGTTCTTTGCAGGTTGTTCACCCTTTCGTACAAACTCGGCGTATTTCCTTCTAACTGGAAGAAAGCTAGGGTCCAACCGATTCCAAAGAAGGGCAAGAAAACCCTCCCTAACAACTATAGACCGATTGCACTACTATCTGTGGTCTCTAAAGTAATGGAGAGAGCAATCAACATCGAGCTCATCCGATATCTAGAGAGCTCAAGAATCGTGAACGACCGGCAATATGGCTTTCGTCACCAGAGGTCAACTAAAGATCTGCTTGCCTATGTGACACATAAGTGGCAGATGTCAATAGAGAAACATGGAGAGTCTCTGGCTGTAGCCTTGGATATCTCCAAAGCATTTGACCGAGTTTGGCACCAAGGCCTCCTAGCGAAACTTCCGTCATATGGTTTGCCGCCCCAATTGTGTCTTTTACTATCGAGTTTTCTTGCAGATAGATCACTCTACGTGGTGGTAGACGGGGTATCGTCTGATACAATGACTATCAATGCTGGTGTTCCACAAGGCTCTGTCTTGGCACCAACTTTGTTCTTGCTCCACATCAATGATTTGTTGAATGTGACCTCCAGCCCAGTTCATAGCTTTGCGGATGATAGTACACTTCATTCCGCCTTTTCTTCTAGAGCCCCCATATCATCCAACGAGGCCAGAGGTGCAAGGCGAATACAGGTTGATGCTTCAAATGAGGATCTGACAAGAATTCTGGAATGGGGATCTGAGAATCTAGTACAGTTCAATGCAACTAAAACTCAAGCTTGTATGTTCACCAAGAAGGCTGATCACACAATGCCCAATTTGATGATGATGGGTACCACTGTTCCTATGAAGTCGTCAATATCCATGCTGGGTGTCACCACCAACAGTGCTCTCTCATGGGACGATCATGTGAGGTCCATTGCGAAAACTGCTTCACAAAAACTTGGTTTTCTATTCCGTGCGAAGAGATACTTAGCATTCCAGCTTATGATCAACAAAGCACAAATTCGACCTGTCCTGGAGTACTGTTCACATGTTTGGAGCTCAGCCGCCAAACATACGCTAAAGCTCTCAGATTCAGAAGAGAGCTATTCGCCTAGTCGATGATACAACACTCACCAAATCATTGACCTCTCTAGATCATCGTAGAATGGTCGGCGATCTATGCCTTTTTTATAGGTACTTTCATGGTCGGTGCTCAACGGAGATATCATCTATTATGCCACCACGCGCGATTCCTAGTAGACAAACCAGACGAGCTCAAGCTGGTCACTCCTACACTGTCAGGCTCGAGACCTGTCGAACATCGCTATACCAAGCATGATTCCTCAATAGAACGGCAAAGTTATGGAATTCTTTGACTAGTGAAGTCTTTCCTGATGCTTACAACCTCCAAACTCTCAAGAAAAATTCCAACACCTTCCTACTCTCCCAAAATTCCACCGCTGGCTAACACGATGTTCCTCGAACATCATAGGTTTCCCTTTCGTGTTGTCCACAGATAAAAAAAAATACTCTTTTGTTGATGAATCCTTATACCTATTTCTATCGATTTTCAAGATATAAAATAATTTGTGTTAAATATGATCCAAAACATATCCCTAATTGAACTCATGTAAATCAGGGCTCTCGAATCATGAAGAGTTGATATTTTAGTGGTGGTTTTGACTGGCTCGATGTATTCAATTTATACCGAGAAGTCGCCTCCATAAAAGGCGTGCTGAAATTATTATTATATCCGTTGTTCATACGAGTGGTCAAAATTTCAGTTCTTCAAATGGTACAAATTGTTTCTCACTCAATGAATTGAAAGACGAATAAAAATGCTACAAGATGACATAGCATGTCCCTATACCTACATCATCAAGTTTTCCTAATAAAGCCGCTTTTTGTGGAAGAAAAATGAATTTTATGAAAAAATAATTTTAGATGGCCATGGAAATATCAAACTCATGACAATTCGGTGACATTGATGAGTAATTCAAAAATTGTTATCGACAGTGTTTCGAAAAATCTCCCTGATTGAACGCGAATATCGATTATTCAAACGAAGTTCTTATGGAGTTATTCATTATACACGGACAATGTGATCAAATCATTGCCAGAACTTGCAGAAAATTCAACCGAATGTATCCTGAATTGACACCAATGAACAAGAGGTAGTTTGTGAGATTACGAAATAATTTCATCAACTATGGCTCAAAGTTAAAAGCGCCTCCAACATTACCAAAACCTGTTGATTCGAAAGAAGACAATATTGTTGACATTTGGGCATATTTTCATGCATATCCAGAAGCATCCATTCAAAAAGATTCGGGTGTATCATATGCTTCAGTACGAAGAATTTAGGGAAATCACAAAATGCATCCGTATAAATTCAGTAAAGTTCGAGCTCTCAATGCAGAAGACTGGCGGAGAGTGCATTTTTGCGAAGCCCTTTCAATGCATACCCAGATATAAGCATTTTCGGAATGATCATAATCCTCATATAACAAAAAGAATGGGTTTTCAAGTAAAATTTGACCTAAATGTTTTCTGTATTTTGAAAAATTATATAATCAGCTTTTTCATTTACGATGGCACACTGAATGCTGAGAGATATATATTCAAATATTGAGGACGACTGTGACAGATCTCCTCGAAAATTTGCCTTTAGAGGAGTATAGGAATTCATGGTTCCAACTGGACGGGGCGCCAGCTCATTCAACTCAGGAAGTTTCCAGGAAACTTCGAATGTTTGAGGATCGTTGGTTTGGCCGCTTAGGTTCGTGGGACTGGCCACCGATATCACCTGATCTCACGCCGCTTGAATTTCTTTTCATGGGGTGTTTTAAAAGAAAGGGTGTACAGTACTCCAGTGCCTACCAAAGAAGAACTGCGACGGCGAATAGTGCGGTGTATTGAAGATTTGGATCCTCATGAAATCCAAAAGGCAACCACGAGTCGCGAAATTGAGGTTTTATTCTATTGTAACCCCCAAGTCTTTGAATTCCGTTCTTTTAACTAAGTGTTCTCCATTAATCATATATTGTGACTCGACCGTTTGTTTTTTTCTAGTTATTGTCATACTGAAACATTTGTCAACATTGAATCATAGTCGACTTGCCCGGGACCATTCGTATACTCTATCTAGATCTTCTTGTAGAAGAATAGCATCTTCTTGATTTTCAATTTCGTTATATAATTCGAAATCGAATAATGCGCAATGTGAATGCTGAATTACTCCCGGCAGGTCGTCTATCAGTCATGAGAAAAATAGGGGCCCCAGGTTAGACCCTTGCGGTACCCCTGATCTTGCCAGGAAATCCCCAGATTTTCTCCCCTTGTACACTACCGTATGTGTCCTCTCCAAGTATAATATCGATAACTTCAAAAGTCGATCAGAAGGTCCAAAAGTGTATAGTTTCTGCAACGTTACATCATGATCGACCTTATCGAATGCTCTGCTAAAATCTGTGAATATCACATCTAGCTGGCTTGGATAAACATGATTCAATATTTTTTCATGAATAATTGATTCGGAAATCTTGCTTGGTGCGCAAATGAGTGCTATAGGTCGATAGTTTTCGATATCCTGCTTTGAGCCATTTTTGTATATTGGGCAGACTTTTGAACGTGTCCATAGTGTTGGGTAAGTACTTGTTTCGAAGATCAAGTCGTACATGATATTAAGAGGTTTGATTAGGAATTGTATGCATCCTTCGATTATATAGGGAGGAATCATATCTGGGCCAGAAGATTTTTTTGGTTTGAGTTTTTTAGCAGCTTCAAGTATATCTTTGTCGCTCACAGAGTCTATGTCCAGGCACGTGTTTGTTAGTAATGTTCCATTGAGATTTTCTATATTATATTCCACTTGATTTTTGTATATACATTTACGAAATTATCTGCAAACGCTTGTGTTATGTTATGATGACATTTTATTGGACCCCCCTCATTCATCATTCATCGCATCAGATGAATGATTCGATATTGATTTATTTCTTGCAACATGCGGCCAAAAATTTTGAGATAAAAATCTTACTCCATTCTTCTTCTTGTATTCTCTGCATTTACCAAGCAATGCCTTGTTGTGTCCGGAAAGCGCTTCGTTTATGTATATTGGTATTTTTGCTTCGGATCTTTTTGTATCCGGGTAAATATCTCCAACATTCACTAACCTTCCAACCTCGAAACAAATCCCAAGAAGATAGTTTTTGGTTGACCATTTTTATTTTTCCTTTCAGCACGATAACAATAGTCGATTTGGCTTCTTTCGATTGTTACATTTAGCGCTCTACAAATGCTCGTCACAGTAGTCGTTATATTCTCATCCTTGATTTCGGGCATTCCTAAAATCTCAACCATGTCGAGTTTCGATGTTTGCTCTTCGAAGTTCAGTTCTGACTTAAGCTCTTCGTTTTCTTCTAAGATACACAAATTCTGTTTCCAAGTGTTCTATCTTTTGCATACATTCTTCAATTTTTTCTGCCTGTGCCTTTATCAACCTATTGTTTTCATCAATTTTTTCATCACAGCTTCCCAAGGTCTGCTCAATGTTCTTAACTTGGATTGACATAGTTTTTATTGCCTTCATCAGATCGGCAATTGAAGGGTTGCATTCCCTGCACGTCCATTCCTCGTGTTTCGTGTATATTTTTTTACGTACATTCCGTATGACTCACTTTGGTACAATTTTCTGTTACATTTTGCTTCTAAACGTATATTCAGATTCTTTGCATTGCATATCTGACATACTCAGTTTATTGTACCTTGTTTCCAGAAACAATGCCTCCAACCAAGGCCTCCTAGCGAAACTTCCGTCATATGGTTTGCCGCCCCAACTGTGTCTTTTACTATCGAGTTTTCTTGCAGATAGATCACTCAACGTGGTGGTAGACGGCGTCTCGTTTGATACAATGACGATCAATGCTGGTGTTCCACAAGGCTCTGTCTTGGCACCAACTTTGTTCTTGCTCCATCAATGATTTGTTGGATGTGACCTCCAGCCCAGTTCATAGCTTTGCGGATGATAATACACTTCATTTCGCCTTTTCCTCTAGAGCCCCTATATCATCCAACGAGGCCAGAGGTGCAAGGCGAAGACAGGTTGATGCTTCAAATGAGGATCTGACAAGAATTCTGAAATGGGGATCTGAGAATCTAGTACAGTTCAATACGGGTGAGTGGAAGAACATTTTCTGTTATGCCTAGCAGTGCAGAAAATGAACTTCGCCCTTTATTTCTTGATTCCTTGGTTGAAAAATAATGAAGAATTATGAATTGGTTTTTCCTCAAGAAATGATAAAGTCGATATTAATATTATTATTATTATTATTATTAACCAATACTCAAGCTTGTATGTTCACCAAGAAGGCTGATCACACAATGCCCAATTTGATGATGTCGGGTACCACTGTTCCTATGAGGTCGTCAATATCCATGTTGGGTGTCACCACCAACAGTGCTCTCTCATGAGACGATCATGTGAGGTCCATTGCGAAAACTGCTTCACAAAAACTTGGTTTTCTATTCCGTGCGAAGAGATACTTAACATTCCAGCAAATGCTTATGATCAACAAAGCACAAATTCGACCTGTCCTGGAGTACTGTTCACATGTTTGGAGCTCAGCCCCCAAACATACGCTAAAGCTCTTAGATTCAATTCAGAAGAGAGCTATCCGCCTAGTCGATGATACAACACTCACCAAATCATTGACCTCTCTAGATCATAGTAGAAAAGTCGGCCTATGCCTTTTTTATAGGTACTTTCACGTTCGGTGCTCAACGGAAATATCATCTATTATGCCACCACGCGCGATTCCTAGTAGACAAACCAGGCGAGTTCAAGCTGGTCACCCCTACACTGTCAGACTCGAGACCTGTCGAACATCGCTATACCAAGCATCATTCATCAATAGAACGGCAAAGTTATGGAATTCTTTATTTCGCTTTGAATGCTGGTTTTATCCACTATTGCTGAGTGTTTGTTTTATTGCACTTTGGATGTTAAATACGTAGTTGCCTTTTTCATCCAACGTTTGGTAATAGTTTACTATCACTCCTTTACGAATTTGAAGATTCAACTTCAATTTTGAAACACTTTCTTTCAACTTTTCTCAGAGCACTTGTATTTCACGTATGAACGGTTAGAATGCTAGATACATGTTTTGTTATTGATAAATTAGTTCTGTTCATCCTCCTCCAATCATTCAATGCAGGTAGTAACTACAAAATAACAATAAATCCAGTTTGCATTTATGACGTTGTATTTCTGTAGTTGTTCGTAAAATAATGTTTTGCTGCGAATTGGTTTATGTTGGACAAGAAATTCGAGGAACATTTTTCATCAAGAATGGAACAGGCTATCAGGAATGAATTCTCAAATGGTAAACAAATAATGAGACAGAAAGTTACATTAGAATTAAACTCTAGGGGTAGCATTTTCCACCCGTCGCAATCATGAGGTAAACCAAATAAATTACTGGCTGAGTGTCTTTTTGGTAGTAGAAAATGTCCGATTGATTTCAAAACTGTGACTTCCTCAGTGCGTGTAAAAAAAATTGTTGAACAAATTTTATGTACCCCCTTCAAGGGGCTGTGTCTCAACATGGGATGCTTCAATGAAGTTTATTTATATGAAAGATCCTATCTTCTTTTCGATGAGGAATCACCCACTTGAATGTTTCACAATTATTTAGTTACAACGTCTATACATACAAAGAATTGATCGATATTATGGTAAGAATATAATATGTATAGCTGATGGTAGTGTAACCAATTAACCTCACTGTCAGATCAGTGTCATGTTACAATGGATACCCATACAAGAAGACATTTCACTGAAAGATATAAATATGGTATGAAAGCGTGAAAGAGTTGCAAGTAGAAATTAGGACTATCATAGTAACATTTCACGACATACCATCAATCGCGCAAGTACCTATCGACACAACAGAAGGAAACTTCAATGTGTGATCGTCGAGGTCTCCACGTATTGGATGATCATCTGAACATATCTTTGGAAACCGTGCTTTCATTCATATTACATAACACTTTGGGCAAACTGTGTGTAGGGAGAAGTTTTCTGCGATTATTTTTTGTTCGTAATCACTAGCTCACACTAAAAATATACTCAAAAAATACTGAAGAATATCAATATTTTTCTTTTAAATACTTTGCTTCCACACTGATTGGGAATGAAATAGAGATTATCTTCATATGGTGATTCCAGAAGTAGGTCTATATCGAACTCCATTCTATCGAGTTTTTTGTCCACCTTGTATTCCTTGTAGTGAATTTCATCTTCAGAGAATATGATAGTGTGAATAACATAGTATATTCTTCAAGTATATCTATATTCTCAGATTATGATTACATCATCTATAGTCTATGATATGTATACATGATGCATGTATGGTATGTTTATATGGATGAAATATCATTGTCTATGCTGCAACGATGTATATGATCCACATCACTTCTCTTTGAATAGTTTTTTATTCACAACAGACGGACCTTTCGAATATCTCACTTCTAAACATTTTCAACTCAATATACCTACATGAAAATTATGAATTCGTTTTCTATGATTTGGAAAGATACCATTTTCACATGTCATGATTTCTGGGGTGATTTTCCAATATAGAGATCTCTAGAGTATCTCAGAACAGAATTTTGCCGACTTAATAAAGATGTTGGCCAGGAATTGTAGGATTAGTGACCAAAAATGTGATAATATTTCATTTCAGAATTCATAGGGCACTATTTTCTCAGTCGTTAGACACACTTCCATGAATAGTTGAGTTTGTAATTACCCTTCCTATCCGATCAAGTAACGAAACATAGAAAAAACAAACTATTCGATTTGCCTCGGAGCATACAACACCCTCTAGCTTCAGATGATTGTCATTCGTATTTTTCAAGCATACCTTATCCAAACTCAATGAATAGAGAACATATTCCTGGAACAAGTCGAGCTCTGCTGTTCTTATGATTAATGATGTTTGGTACAGCAGTTTAGACTGGTCTCGATCATGTAGGGATGACCAACCGGAGCTCGTCTGGTTTGTCTACCAGGAATTGGTCATAGGCGAGACAGGTTCAGTTCATAACGGAAAGAGAGAGCTTGAGAATCCAGTACTGAATGTACCTACGGAGATAGCAGTATTTGGGCATTGCAACAGGTGTGTCTCGTACCAGTGTCCAACGGGTATTGAAAAAATACAAATCCGATCCTCACAAAATGAGCTTGGTGCACGAACTGAATGAAGACGACCCTGATCGTCGCTCGCAATTGTGCGAAATCACACAATGGTAATTTTCTATTCGATGTGTGTTTCTCGGACGAATGTTCCTTCTTCCTGAATGGTTTAGTGAATCGCCACAATTGCCGGTACTGGGCTGACACCAATCCAAGGATTTCCCACGAGACACACACGCAACACCCCCAAAAGTTAAATGTGTGGGCTGGTATTTTTGGAAATGTCATTGTAGGACCTTTTTTCCTTCCTGGAAATTCAATAGGCGATATGTGCTTGGATTTACTACAAAATGCCATCGACCCAGCCCTAACAAATATCATTGATAACGATTCCGCATATGATGAACAGGAACTGATTCATCAACAAAACGGAGCTCCTCCTCATTATTCCCACAATGTGCACAATTATTTACATGACACATTTCCATGACGATGGATAGGACGACGGGGTGATAGAATGGCCACCTTGGTTACCCGACTAAAGTCCTTCAGATTTTAGATCAGAAGCGTTATTCACAAAACACCATCAGACACATTAGAACCGTTGTAACGAAGAATCATTAACGTATGTCGCGAAGTAACACCCCAAATGCTCCAAAGTGTACGACAACGGTTCGAAAAGAACTCATGCTACTGTATGCAGGTTGACGGACAGCAACTCGAACATTCACTTGACTAACAAATGAGTTATGAAGTACCATTGAATCAATTCTTGCATTTTTCGTCACACATCATCGTTGGTGTTCCAACGCTCCATATTTTCTGAACGAGTGGATCGATTTTGAAAATGTAAGCAGCACTGTGTAGGGAATGACCAGCATCTTCTAAAGAGGTATCGCTTGATCCCCTTTCCCATTTGAAAAAAATGTTGGGGTGACACCGCTACTTAGGGACTTGAAGGTTTCACTATGCTTGTAACGTCAGAATGTGCCCCCTGACAAACAAACTTGACGTGTTTTCGGATTTCATCGAAAAGTTTCTTTCCCAGCCTGTAATGCTTTGCGGTACGTTTTCAATGGCCCACCCTGTATCTGTCCGTCCGTGTTGAGAGTGCCATGACCGGATTAGAAAATTTCGATTGGTAGGTAATTTTGAAAGTGATGAATACGATGATGGATACAAGTTTATTTTCCTGCACGATAATGATATATTCATACAGAAAATTCAATCAAAGACCCAAAACTTGACAGTGCCATGAATATTCACAAATGTTGACTGTTCCTCATTATGATAAAATTTTCGAGCAAGTGATTGACCATCAGAATCTCGTAAACTAGTAGAGGTGAACTTTTGTTCACTCAAGGAATATCATGAAAATATTAAATTTTATACAGGGTGGATCACTTTCCAGATACAGTGCCCAACTTCAGTTTTTTTCATGGTGGACATATCGGATATTAGTGCCATTGAAGGAGCGAAAAAGAAAATCACTCAGCATATTCATCATTGAAGATAACAAAGACATTCAACGATTTCATTGATTCTTATCTCAAGTATCAGGAATGCGAGAAAACAAAGAATAATCGACATGGATGTGTGAATAAAATCAAGCTTATTCACATAATGTGCTCCATATGACCACCGAGAAAACACGAGAAAGATGTCGGTTTTCTCATAGTTATGAAATTGAATTTCTTGAATATTCACGAAAAATCATAACATTTGCTCTGAATTCTACTTGACACCTCTGTTCATCACTCAAATCAGCTAGTTCACCTTATATCCAACATTTTGCGAATCCAACTTGGATAATATGTTATGAAGTTCGGAAACTGTTGATATTCCAATATTTTCCCTATTTACCATATCGTTATTTCATCAAGGTTTCTTCGAAAGAATATATGGTGAATTTCACATGATTTTCAAATATTTGTTCCACTCTTTCTAATAGCCGCCATGAAGAAAAAACTGAAGCTGGATACTATTACCGGAAAATAGTTGACCCTGTATGAAATGATATTGCTTTTGTATCATTGCAGTTGTGTACTGGACTTCGCTCCATCAACTGTTCATTAAATGAATTCAAAATTGAAAGAAAAAATTGGTTTTCAATTTGTTCTTCATATTTCTAGATCATTCTTTCAATGAAATTCCATTTCATTCTTTCTTATTTGAGTAACTCTGTTTCTCTTACACTTCACGAGATCCCAGTGGTAAGAAAGGTGAGAAAATTTCATCTATGATACACAAAAGTTTCGTTCATCATATATGAACACCTCTTTCGTGTGGTTCATAAGCCTTCAAAAACAATGTTGAGATGTATCGTCTCATTCTGAATCGTTTCGGCACGTATTATCATTCCAAAGCTCTCAAGTAAGCATAATAATTTCATTTTCAACTGCAATTTCAGCGAAATTTCACTGAATATGTGCCTCTCTACTCGAATGTGTGTTTATATTATGTCTCTTCATCCCCACAACATGGCTTCCGGCTGCGCGGGATGTTGTGCGCCTACTTGAGAATTGGAGGAGTGTGACGCTGCTGCATAATCCTTATGCTGTGGTTCGAGTATCTCAGTTGAAATAAGGACAACCAGAACTGATAGAGAAGGTAAAGAAAGAGAAGAAAAGAGAAGAAGACTGAACAAAGAATATTGATCTGAACTCACTTGAATGGGATATGTTTTCCAGTGTCAACGTCGATATATTCTTTGGCTAACCCAAAGTCGATTATATGTATCGTCTTATCCTTCTTGTTCCTCGATCTCCCGATCAAGAAATTCTCAGGCTTCACATCTCTGAATATCAGTCTCTTGCTGTGCACGTACTCTATTCTTGTGATGAGCTGATCCGCTATCATCAGTACAGTTTTGAGTCGAAATCGTCGGCTACATAAAGAAAACAGATCTTCCAGACTGGGGCCGAGAAGTTCCATCACCAATGCGTTGTATCGACCACCACATGTGCCCAAATGATAAATTTTGGCAATACCTATGAAATATTAGTTATCGTTATTATAATTTTTCTCTGGCTTCTGCTGGTGAATTATTTCCTTGTTCATATTTCCTAATCTTAGTTATCGAATTCAGTTTCTCAACATTACTATAACCTTCGAATGTCAAACCTCTGTTCTGCTTGATTGATATGATATTTCAACGTAGTCTTCGGTCTGACATATGACAAAAAAATCTCATATTTCAGAGATTGCATCAGAAAAAGTTATGAAGAATTCATAAAGAGTGTTATTGTTATTTTTCAGTTCAATGGTTCCCATCATTGCCTCGCTGATATACAGTGTGACAATTGGGAACTGGATATTCTTGGGACGCATCGAATGGGACCTAACAAGCTGAGACAATGGGCACCCATGAAATCATGGATATTCATCTCACAATGTTGAAGAGTGTTATGGAGGATTTCAAGAAGAGGCTTTTCATATGTCTATTCCACAATGGACTTGCAAATAACAGATGGAGTGTCACCAAACTCCTCCTATATGAAAGCCGTCTCTCAAAATGTGATGGTTTCTATAGTAATATTGATTGACTGAATTGAATACGATGAAGAACAATAAGGGGTACAATGATTTGGGAGAAGAGAAAAAGAGAGATAGACAGATAGAGAGATAAAAAAAAATCAACAGTATCAAAAACGATAAACTTGACATATAACCGTCTGAGGTGTATTTTCATATTTGTTTCCGAGGCCGATCTTGAATTATTAGGCCAATTGCAAACATAATACCAACAATGTAGGTATATTTTCAATCATCAAATATCAATATAGTCATGAGTGGAAAAGAAATACTTCAGCTACTAATCTGCTACGTATCAAATATATCTGATATTCCCACAGTATGTTTACCTCAAGTTTCACTTTTTCAAGCTCTCTAGCAGAAATTGATGTAGAGAAATGAAAAGTTGAATGGAGTTCCTATGATATTATAGAATCCATAGATATTCTTTGTTATTTTACCTTCTTGCTGTCCCAGCATTTTGTAAAACCTATATTCTAAATGGAGCTGAGGTGCTTTGGACTTTAGTGGTTCTAATTTGATAGCAACATGCTCATTATTGTACAAGTTCTTGCCCAATCTGATTTCACCAAAATTTCCACTTCCTATTTTCTTGCCAACTCTAAAATTAGGGCCAACCATTAGAACACCAGAAGTGGAAGAATTTCTTGAACTTCTGTTCTGCATTTTCGCTTTGGTTATCAAATTATGATTTTCTAAAATGGAAAAACAATAGTTACCGGTAGTACTCTATAGGTGATTTGAAAGTCACAGGTACAGCTGCAATTTTTGGGGCAAATGGAATCCTCATCATTTTGCATTGAGCACCAATTTTTAATTTTGTATTTTATATCTTCATACCTTCTGTTCTTGGGAATTCCTTAACGGTAGTTGAGTTTCCTTTATCTGTTTTACTACTGAACTTCAATTTTAGGAAATTCATTTTATTTGAGCATCTAATCTGATGATGGACTGCCCTGAAAAGTTTTGTTCCATATTTGACGTAATGTCGATTTGAAATGTCATGCTCACCAATTCGGACGGTCCAGTTCTTCGAAAATTTTGCGTTAGATAAAAATTAATTTCATATCTTCACCAGAATGTGTTATGAAGTCGAAATAAATGATGACCGATTACTAGACCGGGAATTTTGACAAACTGATTTGTCAATATGGACATCCACGTCAACATCAAAGTAGGGAAATTGAGTCCAACCATACAGAGTGTATAAAAAATAATTTTTATGATTTCGACAGAAAATGTATGATTATTTATCGAAACTGAGATGGTTAGAAGAATGATGTCATTGCTGATGTCATTGCTGATTTCACACCCATTTCAAAATCAAAATGATGTGAGAACGGTACACAGTATCACAGTTAGTATTCTCTATTCTGTGACAGTATCAAGCTTCACCAAGACTCAGTTTAATACGACCCAAAAATTTGAGTTGACTGGATATTTACTATGATTTTGATATTTCGAGATCGGAAGCGCGCCGTACCTACTACTTCTGATTGTTAGCAAAAGACACTGTCAGAATTTTGGGAATTTTCAAAGTACAGATGAATGAAAACGAAATTGGACAATTAACCGTTTATCATAATATATGAAAAGACATTGAGAAAAATCACAAATGCTGTGATATTGTAAGTTTTGTATCAACTTTACTTGATGCTTTTCCTGTTTTCATATTTCGATTGGCAAATTTCGATGTGAAATAAATACGAACTCTGCAATACAAATTGATGAAGTAGTCCAAAGGAAACTTGTCACATGGACGACTTGAAGATATTTTCGGGAAACGTTTTTTCAGTGTGTTTCCAATGTTAACTTGGGAAACCAGTTCCTCAAATTCACTTGTGAAAATATCCTCCAGCGCAATAACGAACTCGACGATATTTCTGGAGGGCACAACTGAACCCCTTGTACTTCTATTTGATTTGAGATAGCAGAACGCGGTTTCTCTCTCATTCGAAGTGTTTGAGTTACTGAAATCATGGCCTTCAGGAGTTTCTAGATTTCGATAATCGCTTGTGTATACTTTGAGCGGAGTATACGTAGGTTTGAGAATTATATCTCGATTGACATTTTCGACGATATTTTTTGAAGCGATACTCAATAAAACTTCATTTATGTCTCCCATACAATAAGTACCGTCGGTTTGATCAAAATATTTCAATGCGAACATTTTTTTAAACGAACGACTGAATTGTATGGGAGTGGGATTTTTCAAATTACCTGTTCCTGTTCCTGATTTCTCCAAAAAATCTTCTGAACAATTTTGATTGAGATTTCGAGTGAATGAAAACTTATACCCGTTGGTTTGTGATGTCCTAAATATAATGAGAATCGAATTAATTGTCAATCGCCAACCAAAAATAAATTTCAGCTCTTTGGTAACATTTTTTTCATTATTATTTTCTACTTGTAAATCTTTGAACAAATTATCCATCTCTTTCAAAACGGAAATTTCTTCAGTTCCCATAAAGGCTCTGAAATTAGGAAGAGTGTTCGAGTGTCCCACAGGACAATACAGCAATACACCACAGGCATTATTATAAAATAAAAAACGAGCACTGAAGAATTAAGATACGTAGTAATTTTCTCGCACTCTATATTTATAGCCTACGGCACGTTACACTAGAGCGCAGAACTGTTCGTTAGCCACTGCGTAGCGGTCTGGCTACCGAACGGTGTCCGAGGGGCCTGAGGGAAAGGGAACCGGTAAGCGAGCACGTAGGCCAGAGTCGGTCTACTGTTAATATTCTCTATACTGTGACCAAGAGTACTGCCCTCTTTGGAAACAATCATAATTTGTTTCCTGTCCATTTGAAGCCAGTGAATTGAATATCCAAACCTCTCCATGATGACGAACGATATCTTGATTTTTGGGTTGTGGGAAATATTCTGCCCAAGTCTATTGATTTATTCAGTTCTTGATACGAACATGCAACTTCTTCTGGTAATCTGGCTAAATACAAGAATTGATATGAAACACTCCTTCTAAACGTACTAGTGTCCTATGATAAATAGGAAGTAATGAAATTCATAAATCTTGTTTGATTCCTCTTTGTATTCCAAAATGAGCAAAAATAATATAATAGCTCATGATATGAGTGTGCACCGATGGAGAGTACATCGTTGAATAGACATTGGCATGCGCTCATCAGATATGGCGGAAAAATTGAGAATTTAAAATGTATATGGTGTTGTTGTAGGGCTGAAAGAATTTGCAAATTTTTAGTGAAGCCGGACCTGGATTCCATCTTTTTTGATGCTACAATGAATTGAGCATGGAAGATTGAGAGAGTATACCAATTTCTGAAAACAAATACAGGTTTGTTGGGAAGTTATCACAAATGCTCCATGTTTCAAGATAGAATATTATCGACATGACAACGATAAATCGTTCATTGAACAGAATACCAACATCATACATGATAAGACCATGAAAAAAATATAATGATAAGCAAAAGGTGAAGTGATAGGTCTATTGTCCAAATATTCCACACTCCCCTAAGTTACACACACCTTACCAACTTCTGCCACACTAACTTAGGTTACATAGCAAAATGAATCGGTCCATGAAAGATCTGCCAGAATTCCAGCAACAAAAATATATTATTATTTCAAACTCATATAAAATATAAAAAATGGTAACCTCATTCGATTCTGAATAAATGAGTAGTAAGAATTCATGGAGATTTTCGATTAGGAATTTCGAAAGAAATATTGTGAGAAAATACAATGGACATTCAAAGACATGGTGGAGATCATGATGTAAATATAGACTGGTCTCCCAACTCCCTATACCCCGCCACCAGAAAACGTTGTAGACTCTCGCCTATTTGATTATAATGAATTTCAATACCTTACTAAGGCTTCCCAAGATCGAAACTAGATGGCATTACCTCTCCTGATCTCGAAAGTTATCTTGGGAACTCTGAAAGATACGATTTGAATTCGAAATTCAACACGAATGCAAGATTTGAACCATTCGCTATCCATTAATGTCAGATATCCGTCATTATCAGTTGAAGCGAATTCGATCGACGATCTAATTGCCATCTCTGCTCGAGCGGTACGGTCTTAGTGAGGTTGTTTGACAGATCTACATGTTTTGGAAACAATTGGAGAGTTGATTCACCATACTACATCCACCTTGGTGGAGTGGAGACCTATAGATGATATTTTCATTATTTGGCCATATAACCATGAATATAGTTTCCTGAATAATATGAACAATATCGAACTCACATTCAAATCCACCTCAAAAATAAAATCTGATAATAAGTTACCAATTTTCAGACGTTTCAATGAGATATACGATGACGTTCTGATACCAACAGATACCACAACTTCCAATCACATCATCATACAATCCAGAAGGGAGGAATAGTCCCTCCATTATAGAGTCGAATCCATACTAGCCGATTTCGAATTCTCAATCTTGAAGTAAACCATATCAAAGATGTTCTACCACTAAACCTCAATCCGAAACATTCCATTGATGGAACATTACATCAAATAGAAAACAGCCACATCAAAGACAACCAATGCTGATATTGAATATAATTCTATATATTCCCCGAATATCTGGAGAAATCAAACGTACTTGTCGGTGACAACTCAAGAAATAAAACAGTGTTCAACACTGAAAATACAGTGAGATCGATTCTTACACACACGAAACCAAGAGATGAAGTATAATCTGTGTCTGTGGAAAATATTATAGAGGTGATATTACTAGCAGACTTCTATCAGTGAGGATGAAAGAACATAAGAACAATAAAAAGAAAAGATTAATCGACAAGTCGTAATCAGCTGTACATACATGTACTACAGATGAACATTAGGCCGATTGGAGTGATATTAGGATCATAGGAAGAGTGAAAAAACAATCAAGAAATGGAAATGAAACATGCTGCTCTCCCAAAGCCACTTTGCATGCATGTTTCCAACAAACGTTTCGCCTTTGAGCAACCATAATCAACTCCATATCATCAAAAATAGCCGTGATTTCAAAATGTCTAATTCTAAGAGCCCTCTCCTTCCTTGATTTCACGATTCACTACTATGATCATATTGATGATGGTCACTGAAAGTCGAAAGGTCGGATGAAGATATCAGTGATACTACATCGATAATCTTAAACTGGGACACGAATGGAAGATTTTCAATTACACAACATCTCACCCATTAATCCAACCAACTCTGTATCTCCTGTAGTTACCAATATAGTCTGCTTTTAACAATTGGATTAATTTTTCGTTTCGACAGCATACTGAGATCACAACTGCGAGTTCATCTATGATCCCTTAGAATAATTATAATACTAATGATGATAACGTTTATTGTACATGAAGAAAATTATTTTAAACACAACGAGAGAAAGGGTTAGCAAGAAGCTATCTTCCATTGCAACTGGGCCATATCTCCAGGTTGATGTCTTTGGACTCTTTGGCGAAGTTTCCTCGAGGTAGTAATGTTGCTGTTGGGCCTTGTGTTGAGCAGATGATATAATGACAGAAAGAATTTAGCAGATAATGATGATAAAATATATTCGTCTCTTAGAGTAGAAAAACTCGAAGTCATCTCCACAATATTTAATGGTGTGGTTGGATTAATTGTAAATGGTGAAAATGGTGAGACATGTTTCGGACATATATATGTCCATCTTCAGTCTTAACAATCGGCGTAAATCTACAAGAAATTAAGTAAGGTATGGTAATAAACCTATAGGTTATGTTTAACTCACATGGTTAGAGATGAAAGTCAATACATTGAAGTTAAAATTTTGAAATTATATAATGAAATGGGATTCAAACCCATCTATACGAGAGCCCCATTAGGGGGGTTGGAAATTGGAAGCACTCTTCAGTTGGAAGGTTTGGAGAATCGAGTGATACAAAGTGATGTCAATCGCCATTTTTGTACAGGTACGAGTATGAGTACCAACTGTGCAAAATAAATTCAAAACTGAAATAGGAGACAAGGCCCTCTTTCGAGATTATTCTGTACGGTACAAGGATTAACAAGAAAACTGTATAAAGTTGTCAGCTGCCATCTATATAATTGGTTATGAAGTTAAACAAGGAGACTGTGAAAAAATTTTTTTTTTTTTTAAACTGTAATATTATTATCTTTGGCTGTAACAGAAAATAGTATATGGGTGTAATGAACGACTGTATGAAACATTGTTATTTGAGCTATAATGTTGAGGAGGCAAGGTTCATAGTAAAGTTATGATTACAAAAGGAATTTTAAGGAATTGAAAAATGATAGGGAGTCAAAATGAGTTTGTTCGTTCAACGAGATAGAGTTTGGATCTATTTGGGATTTATTAATTTCGAAAATTTCTAAAATGTTAAGTTTATTACTCTCATTACAAATATGTAAGATTTCTAGATTATTCTTGATATCAAAATTGTGTTGGTTGTTAATTATGTGGTTGGCGAAAGAACTTTTTGAGACATAGTCTTCATGATCACGGTTACTAGGGAATTTTGAAATTATGGATGTGTGCTCATGTACCCTTTGTGAAATTTTTCTGCCCGTTTGACCGATATAAGTACCTTTACAGTTGGAGCAATTGAGTTTATATACTCCTGACTTTTCCATCAGGGGGACTTTATCTTTTGAATCAATGAGATTCAAAGCTAATGTATTATTCGTATAAAATGAGATTCTGATATCAGGATCAAATCTATGAAAAATGTTTTTTAAATCATTGGAAACTTTACCTAAATATGGAATGGAGGAATAGCGAATGTGGTTGGGAGGAGGTAGCAAATTATGATTGATATTCTTAGAGACATGACGATGATAAATTTTGTTAACTATGTGTTGTGGAAAGCCATTATTGTAACCAATTTGGCGTATGATATTCAGTTCCTTATCAAAGTTATCTTGGGACATAGGTATAGCAAAAAGACGTGAAAAGAGAGAATCGAAAGATGCATGTTTCTGGGAATCAGGATGGAACGAACAAAAAGGTATAATAGTATCTGTATGTGTAGGTTTACGGTAGATTGAAAACTCTAATTTATTATCTGTAGTTCTTGTAATGAGCAAGTCAAGGTAAGGGATACAATTATCTTTTTCTATTTCCATGGTGAATGTGATTGCAGGGTGAAGAGAGTTTAAGAAGATTAGTAATTCATTGAGTTCGTTATGGGTACTGGAAAATAAAATGATAGTGTCATCTACGTATCTGTAGTAAAATAGAAAATTCGTCTCTTCTCGAATATGCATTTGAATGGTATCCACTTGCGAAAAAATCGATATAATATATAAATATCAATACGAACTCAAAACGAAATGATAATTGATGTGACGTTATGTCCTGGTTCACTCTAGCCAAAGATAGACTGTGTACCTGTGCATGAAAGGTATATGATCGTGACAATGTTGTGAATGAAATCATAAGTATACTGAGACTAATATCAATAAGAGAATGTTTTTGTTACAATGATTCTCATTTCCTTCTGACCATCTGAAGGGAAGTCAACTTTAGTTGTAAGGTTAATTGATAAGAAAATAATGCACAACATGCAATGCATTTTTCGATGTAATCAGATCATTTGACGCTACTTTATTCAAACAAACTGGAATACTCATAGATAGCATCATTATCATAATTGGTGCACGAGATAGAAATTATTCATTGATGCAATAATGTTGCTGGAAAAAACACTCATCCAAATTATTGGTATTTGGGTAGCTGATATCGCATTGAATATTGTGTGATATTGTGGTGTACCAGAAGTTCCATTTAAGATTGGTCCTCTCAGAATCTGGAAACATTTTCCAACAACTCCCTTCTCTTCAAATGATTCAATCGAAAGAAAAGGCTCTTAAGTTAGGCACCTATACGATGGGACATTTCCACACAAAGGTATGTGGGAATCATTTCAATGAATATCTGAGATATCTACAAACTAGAATATATACAAATGCAGATGCTATCACATTATCATTCGAAGCTTACGGAATAGTAACTTCATGTCATGCTATTTCCTCTCATGATAGATTTCTATGTAATGATATCCTACAAGTTACTTGGTATGAGTACCGGAATAGATGAATTCTGTTCTATCGACATTGATAGTCAGATTTTTGATTGAACTAGTCCATGATCCATTACTTCAAGTGATAACTATTGTTATCAATCATCTCAGTTATGAAGTTGAATGTAGTATGGAAGTCTCAATTTTATGGTCGAAGCAATATCACGTTGACATATAGATATGATAACATCTTGAAGTGATCCACGAGCTGATTATAGTTACTATCATTATCTACATCTATTCGCAGGGAATGAGACTCGATTCCTTTAATAAATCTGTATAATCCCATTACCAATCAGTCAGTGATGGATTAAGACAAGAATTCCAACTGAACAACATTCAATTCATGGCACTCAGTCCAAATCCACTACGGAACTGAATTGTTCTGTTAATGAATAAGCCAGTGGAAAATTATTAATTGAACATCATTCGAATCTTCAGAGATGATATGTTTGAAGATGTTGAGTTCTCTCGTGAATATCGGGACACAACGAGAATGTGGTTCATAATAGCAGTTCAGAAGGAAAGGATCGATTATATGTAGAATAAGTTTCAAAGGAACTCACTCACAATTTGCTGGTATCTCTTCGATTCATGAGTCCACAACTTCCTTTTTTCACTCCACTTTTTTCCATAGAAATCATATATTACGTTTATGATGGGTGAAGCCGAAGCCAAACATTATCGAATCACTTCTCGCACCATATCTGACCAGCAGAACACCATTTTGTGACAATTTCCAACGGCTCAATCACAGCGTATAATTATCTCATTATTATATTGTGGCTCAAGCGACAACCAGAGAATCCAGAGGAGCAGAGGAGATTGAACTGCCCCATTAGTTATGATAGAAGGCGATTTAGAGAGATTTTACTAGATTTTACTTATTTCTTAACACGGTAAGACCACAGAGTATGCGCATTAGCTTTCTTACCATCTCAATCGAGACATAGTTTCTTCAAAATAATGTTTTCGGTTACGGTGCACGTTCACGGACACACGATTTCTCAATATTTTCTGCACAGATCGCAAATACGACATAAGGATACATTTGAAAAAGATTGTCTGGTCGGCCCATATTTTTCGAAAAAAAAAAAACAAAGAAAAATTGAACTCTCTAATGTGGGAGACAGGGTCCAGTTTTATTTTTTTTTCAATTTCATTCATATAATTTTCCATTGTGGTCTATTTCTAATCCTATCGTTCGACAAAGTCTTCAAGATTACTCCAATATCAGAGAACTTATACCAAGATCATGATGAATTAAGAATTGTGAATGTGTGATGTTTTTGTTGACATTGTGTCACGATCCGGAGTCAATATCACGCATTCGAATCAATTCATGATTTCATGTAATATACAAAATTCAATTCCTCTGATTGCAGGAAATTTCGAATTCGAAAGTCGAATAGTGGTACACCCTTCGGGGAAATTATTGCCTTCTACATGAGTCGTGTGAAGCGACTTGGTGCAATTTTCCACCATTGCATTAACCATTTATCATTCTGTCCATGGTATAGGTATAGAATTCATGTCGATAAACCGTGTTTAGATAACGCGGTTGGTGTATTCAAAACGGACCAAAAGTAGTTCCAATACCTATTCGCAAGAAATCATCACCGGGAATTCAACGTTCAGCCATGCCTAGGTTTATTCGTTGGTTTCAAATATTATGTTTCATTCAAATCTACAGAAACCAAGATGAAGGGATAAGTTCATGCTACGCCTACTAATGCTGCTTCCACATGAACCAACCTATGCTTAGCAGCTTTTATTTCAAATATTTCATTACACTTGACTTCATCAGAACCAATTGGCAAACAATGTTTTGCAAGTGAGTTCGGTGGTTGAGAAAAAGTACATTCAAATTCTTCATCAAAACCTATGAACAACCACCATCGACCCATGCTTCAGCGAGCAGGTGTTATGCAAATTTTTCTGGGGATTTCTCGTGTACTATCAATTTCCTGATGAATCCGAGTCAGATATCTGAAATATATTTAATTGCTCCATGATAATTTTCCACAGCGTTTCAGGGCCCTGAAAAAAATCCTAATATTCCTGTTCTGTAGTCGTTGGTGATAAAATGCCTTTGGTTGGAAAGAGAACTCTTTTTATTTCAAAATTGGTATTGTCTTGAAATGATGTGGCAAATGACTATGAATGCTACAGCTACCTCACCTTCACTATGAAAACATGACATAATTTCTGCATTTGCTATCATCACTCGACAATAATCAATAATCAATAATAGTCATTTCAGTTGGGAGTCATTTCCATTTCCAGCAATAACCCAGTATATTTCACCTACTTCATTGTGAATTGATAGCTGTAATGTGTTCACATGAAGATGATCTTCCACACACCGATAATGGGAATGTTGATATATCTTGTGGAAAAACAAAAAGAGAAATATACTACCTTGTGAATCTGAAAAACCACATGGTGCCAGCGAACAAATTACGCTTGAGCACCTACAATAAATTTCATCTCGTAGAATAACCTTTTTCTCGCTTATATTTCATTATATTTCACTCGACCTCTAAGTCCTCACATATAAATTGTTAGGTATTATGGAGCTTTCCAGTGATAATATGACTTATGAATCTATAGGCGAATATCCGAGTGCTAATTGTTTGAAGTGAGGCAGTTATATGCATGAATCAATTATTATTACCCGAGGGAGTGCGCTCGAGGAGATAATGACAGTAATTATATCACGTTTAATTGAATTTAAGGGTGGAAAATCGTATCAGGTATTTCTTCAAGTATGATGGAAATGATAGTATGAATATATGTCATATACAAGTCACAAATGAATATTGCTCTCTTACTATACAAATACGAAAAAGCTTACAAGCACGAGACTCATGACATAACCAAATCTCATGGTGATGATCTTCATCTGCATACACTTCTCTCTTGAATAAACTAAGATCAATACTGTAGAGTATTCTGTATATGAAAAAAAAATGAAAAATATGAAAAAAATAGTTGAATGTCCAAACAGGAATAAATCCCAATAACAAGACATACATATCAATTGGAAAGAAATGTACAGTTTCATATCTTCTTATATATATATATAGGTATATTTATATATCGCGATAGCGGGCAAGTTGGCATCTGTACAGATTTGTATCCCAGTGACATCCGCCGATATATACTACGTATATAGGGCAGCCCCAATGTATCGAGATCAAGCACAAAGTGGCTTCCTCTCATTTGGCAACACTGTGAGAATCCTTTCGTCCTGCATATTGTGTTTGTATACAGGTCGCGTTTAAAGTGACTTCCAGCGATTAAATAACTACTATTAATTATTTCGATCGAGAAGGAGTACCTATATATTCCAATAATTGACGCCGTATTCCCTATTTTTGTTTCCATAGACCTCATCGCGAACCTCATCGAGTAACACGTGAAATCAAATCAATTGCGCTAACTTCTCCAGAAGATAGGAGTCATATCATTCCTGTTCTAACACAGGCGGGTGTCCCAAAAATAGATGCAGTAAATTCTACAGAGTGGAAAGAATCTCCTCTGTTGAACCGTAAGAGGACGATGGGAGATATTTTTTTTTTTTCGAATAGATATATTTTGAAGCATTTTTGTTGTTGAGAAAAATCAAATTCACTTATATCCCTTTTGTTGAATATCGAAGCCTCAGTGAAAGTTTTTCGTTTTTATTTTTTCGACTGCTAAGCTTATCGAAAACTGACATAAGGAAACAGAGTGAATACAGTGGTGCAAAATTAACGAACTGAACTGATTGAACTAGAAGAAATTTATGAAAATTGACTTTCTGATCCTCAAATTGTCATTCTAAATCCATTATGGATCCAAAAGCAACGTTTTCCTCTTTTATTCGAGTGGAAATTCATTTTGAAGGACTTAAAACACAAAGACATGAATTGAATTTTTCAAAATATCTAGTTCGTCAACGGGCATTTCATCAACTTCCGATATTCAGATATAATTTCATCAAGATGTAGCATCATTGAGAATTGGACGATACCAGCCCACCGAGCATTATACACAACAGACACATGACATACACTGGTCATTCATCCAAAAAGTTTATACCGAGTTGAATGATGGTGAGTTGGTAGCAGCAGTGTTCTGTGATTTGTCGAAGGCTTTTGACTGCGTGAATCACGGGATTCTGCTGCAGAAACTTTATCATTATGGAATCAGAGGAGTCGCCTCTGATTGGTGTAAATCTTACTTATCTAGGCGTGCCAGCTAGGAAGACCTCAACACCGTCTAATGAAGCAGATATAAACTCAGGAGTACCACAGGGATCGATACTCGGTCCTCTTCTTTTATTGATCTATATAAACGATTTGCCAGTTATCAGAATCTCAGGAAACTTCACACTTTACGCCGATGACAACACAATAATATGGCAGAAACAAGTCAGTACTGATCTGAATTCGTCAATTTGTGAAGACATAGAAAAGATAAAAAAATGGTGCGACTCAAACCAACTATCTCTCAATGTGTCTAAAACATACGTCATAATTCCAACAGTAGTCTCGATATCTACATTCTTGAAACAATATGTATAGTCAAAAAACATATTGATAACTTTGACACAAATCCTTCCCATTATGCCACTCGCCAAAACAGCGTCATTAAGCTTCCACGTCCGGCAACAGATCTTATCAAAGATTCTTTGATTTACAATGGTTGCAAAAAGTACAACCACCTCCCAATAAAAAATAGGGAAATTAGTTTGCTTGATAACTTCCGGAAGAGACTAAAACGTCTACTATTGGATCGCCCCTATTACAGTGTTACTGAGTTTTTTAACGACGAGCATTAGCAGACTTATTTATGTATAGGCTTATTTCTGACTATTTCTATGAAAATTTTCAACTATTTGTTGTAACTTGTAGATGGGTATCAGAACTAATTGTTGTTACTTTTATTCATCAATTTTTAACTGGTGACGTATATTTATAAAGTTTTTGATCAGCATTAGCGGATATGTATGCATTGACTTATTTTCTGATTACCTTTTATGCAGATTTCAATGACTTATTGGACTGTATGTTGTTGGATATTTTTAGAGCTGCTTGTCCATACTGCTATTATTTTTCCTTTTTTCCATTCAAATTGATGTCGTCTCTTGTAGACCCTCACTTGCTGGTGTTACTATTGTTTATTTTTAGACTTGAGGTTATTCTTAAGAAACAAGCTTTGTCAATGAGAACAATTTCTTTGGACAATGAAGCATATTTCTCTTTCTTTCTCTCGATTTAGGAATAAATTATTTTCCTCAAACGGAAAGATGTAAGGGAACATTCGAGAAAGAAATATTCTTAGGCAATTGAACATCCAATTTTTTTTTCATGAAGATTTCACACTCGTATTGATGAACCAATTGGAGGCTCACTTTTTGTTTCCTCACGGAGACATTTTCGATTTTTTCTTCGTCCTGGACTTCCGCACCTTCCTCTCCGAAAAAAAAAATGAATATACAATTCTTCTAGTTTTGGAAATTTTATTCGAGCATCAATATTCATTTTGGTGTATTCAACAGTTTGGAAAAATGTGGAATCTCTGAAATCATGATGAACATTAAGAAAAGTTCAAGTACCCACCCAAGTAGGAGCGCATGTGGTGGAAATGAGTAGTTTAATTATTTCTGGTTATCATCATTCAAGGTGGGAGTTCGAATCGTAGTGTTGAACCGTGAACGAATGGTCGAAGTGATTCGATTGAAAATTGCTACAAAGGCATTGGAAAATGATCGATGATATCGTAACCTTCGTGGAAACTCCCTTAACTAGATGTGCATCTATAAAAATTCTCAGAACTGGAGGAGTTGAGGTTACTAGTTATTCATTTCAGAATTATGAATTAGCTTATGACCTCACCTAACCTGAACTGATGCTGCTTACTACTATTTTACCTTTATGAAAGATTTTTGTATTTTCTTCCTTAATAATTCTGCCTCGCAAATATTTCCGAATCTCGATATACTAGAATATTATTTAGTGTTAAATTCTGTTTTTGACGTTTCACAATTGTCAATCTGATGAGAAGCGCAAGCTTCATGAATAAATGCTGTCGTTGCTACGGTAACGTATTTTATCCGATATTTTTATCGTCTTCTTAATTACAAATAAACCAATAGACAGCTTGATTTTTCTTTCCTAACGTCAACATTCACAACCTTTTTCCTCGTCTCGGACCTTTTCGACGCGATGAACAGGAGGAAAGTTCTCTGACGAAACACTGATAACATCACGTTGATATATATGTTTGCTTATTGGCTGCTATCTTGTGTTCTGTCTCGAATGATTATCATGTCACGTACAATTATTAGTTATCAATTGAATGTCTCAAGGTGTGGAATTTTCTCATTGAATACCCCATGGGCCAGAATTACTTGCTCGAATTCTTTCTCGTGCATGGATTTTTTGAGAGAATTCAGGTGAACGAAAAATTCCTGGCAATAATTATTTCACTTGATTGAAGTGAAAATCTTGAATTGTTTCAATTTGCCTACTGCGAGAGAGTGAACTGAAACATAAAAATTTATGAATAACGGTTGAGAAGCCAACCTATAGTGTCGAAAGCTTCAGAGAATCAGAAGTGAGATCGGCAACCCTGTTTGGATACCATCCTGCAAGATATTCACATATACGGACGCCATATTATACCGTTCTTTGATATGTATATAGAAGTAAGCTGACTTGTGCGTCAGATGTATATTCAATATACGAGAGTGCTACTATAACGCCGCCTGTCGAGAACACCATGAACCTTGGAGTATAAGTTTATAGAAAAACTGGCCAGAGTGACGTCCAGCTGATTTCAGCAGCAATGGATTACCAATGGTTTACTGAATCGTTTGCGATATTTCAGAGCACGATGCAAGGTGACGTCCGTATATCGGATGCCACCTTACCGCGGATGCCACTTCAACCGCGATTTTAACATGGGCGGACGCCACTTCACGCCGTATATATATATATATATATATATATATATATATATTATTATATTATTATTATATATTCTATATATATATATATTTATATATATATATGATATATATTAAAATTAAAATTGAAATTTCATCAACTGGAAACATTCGAAGAGAATGAAAAAGTTACAAGAAACATGTTTCTGCTGCATTACAGTAATAATAGTAGTAACCTCATATAGTAAGGTGCTTCAGACTGGGCTCATATTTTGACTTGTGTGTAGAAGGTTCTTGATATGGTTCTTTATCTGACCAATAGATTCATAATATATGTCGAGATTTGCACAGAGTTGATTGAATAGTTTGCCCATTGCAACGACTGGTGACTTGAGTAATATGTTAGTTCTTGAATTTGGTAGGTGAAAAGTCAATTCATTTCTAGAGGTCAATCGCGGAACATGGGAGTTGAATTGGGAAAGTAATTCAGGTCAGTCTATGAGGTAATTCACTAGTTATCGAATAATAGATTTTTCGATTGTGAAGGGACAGAAGATTGAATTCATTCAATAATAATCTTCTGTCTTCACCTTGTTCAGGGTGAACTCCTTCCAGTTCATAAGAAATATATTTCATGGAGCCTCTTTGTATAGACTCGATTTCGTTTGAATGTATACTGTATATGGGCGACCAAATCTAGGAGCCATATTTCAGCAGAGATTAATCTCACAATCACTACTTCATTTCTGAAATCCATGAGATATAGATCACAGTTTCGAGAATATAATCGAAAACAAGCTCGAACAATTATATAACGGACATTATAGCATAGACAGAACACGATAAGTCGATGTGTGATGTACTGGGTGGGTTGATAGTGAGTCAGAGTCTAATTGGTCCGGTGAAAGCGCATCTCAACATTCAAATGACCTCCATCAGATCACTAGAACAAAGAGATTTTTTTTGTAGTGATAATACCATTTGCGGATGCATGATTATCATATTATAATCATCATTTTATAATTATCATATCATAATTATCAATATTGGAATTCATTAGTATTCCGAGTTGCAACTCGGAATTTGAGCGAAAAATGAGAATTGAATAATATTGGCCCTACTACTCTTCCGTAGATATGAGACTCATTCTCTGCAAAAATTCGAATCACTTGACATCGAACAATAATTTTGTGGCTATCGATTATGGTCAGCAATCATTCTGCTGGTGGCTATTGAAATGTTACGAATGAAATGATCATTGGTCTCTTTTTCTCTCATCGTACACATTCTTCGTCCAATCATTACAGTGAATTCTAACTTCATTCATGTACAATGTTGAAAATTAAAAAAATTATTTTGATAGTACCCACCCAAACTATTTTTCTGGCTTGAACCGTTTTTTTTTCTTTTTTCAAGAACTCCTTACATATTTCAAATATTCATTGAATTTCTTGATTTCCAAATGAGCAGATAACGAACAGATCTGGTGACGTCAAAATCCGTCTCTTCGACCGCCATCCATGAACAGAGTTGAACTGCTATCGTAACCAATCAAAATTGAAGCGAAAATTCTCAATTTAACAAGACATAACTATCGACTTGTAATGTTGACGAGCTGCATGAATATCTTTGAGATCTTTGAATTCATCTTATTCATTGATTCATATTTTCCTCCTAAATCAAATTTGCATATGCGCATATACAGGGTGTGACAAAGCGAGGAGGCATCTATGCTGATTTTCTGTCTACAGGAGTTGTAGGTCCAAGAGATGCATATTTTGAAATAATTTCCCAGTATACACTGTGTCTCAGAAAAATGTGACAATCAAAGTTATGGTTTTTTAGAATTTCATCACCCAATATATTATATGGATTCTCTCGAATGATGCCAGATTCTGGTTCTTTGTTTTTGAAAATTCGACAAGGCGATGCCAAGTTATAATCGTTTTTCCGGAAATGCAGGCATCTTTGAAGAAAATTCTACTACCCACAATTGCTAGAATTGATTCAATTATTTCAAATGGCACATCATGATTCATCTCACAATATTCAATAGATATTCCAAGAGGCTCTCGACTGATATGGGATTTGACCTAACTAAACATTTTAGTTCAGCTGTTCCATTCAATATCACGCGACATTTGATTGTTTCTCTCATTTTTGAAAACTCAGTAGGATGAAAATGTATGTAGAAAAATCTGGTCATTGCTACGAAATACTCTCTCCTATTGTTAGATACGAAAATGATCATCATTCGAAATACTTTCTATCTGATTGCATACAACAAAATAAAAAATTAGACTTGAATGTTCAGTGTAACCTTCGCGGCTTGGATATTCCTATTCAGATGCCTGCATTTCCGAAAAAACGGTTATAACTTGGCAACGCCGCGTCGGATTGGCAAAAACAAAAATTCAGGAGTGAGTATCATGAGATGAGAATCCACATATGTTGAGATATATTGGGTGTCCCATTCAAAGAAACATAAGTTTGATATGTTACATTGTTTTTGAGACCCGTGTAATGGAAAATAATTCTTAAATATATCTCTTGGACCTACGATGAAAGAACATTTCTTCCATCTCGAATAGCGGGGTTGCTATTCATCCACCCTGTATGTACTGATTTTCCTGTCTATGGTGGAAGTGTAATAGAATGCAGAAATTCAATGATCGTGAACGATTTCATTCTGTGAGATATATCCAATGGAAGCAAGAATTTTGGTGAATTGGACGAAAGCCATAGATTATTTTTGGACTAACCAAATGTGGATGCTTAGGAACAGTAAAGAGTCCTACAAAAACTCAGGATCTGAGATATCAACACAGCTCATTTCAACTTATCGCAATTATATCAACACGGTGAAAGTGTCCAGATACCAGATCACACAGTTCGGCAACAAAAACTGTTTTCTGAAACTCACGGAAGTCTCACTTCAATCGGTTAACTTGTTTCTACAAAAAAAGAACTGATTTATCGGATCCAAAAAACCGTCTGCATACCCATGAGATCGAATGGTGTCCAATAAGGTGTTGAGGGTGACATCAATAATTTCATAGTTGACAGAGGCATTCTGTATATCATCTAGAAGTGATAAATCTGAATCTAGCATCCCGGATAATAAGAACCTTCCACCATAAATGGTCGAAGATGAGAACTATCGCACATATTCGTCTTCCAAGATTTTGTGTGTCAAGTGTTTGTCAGGACTACGCCTACCGCATTCACAGAATATCTTGCGGAATACGAAAGGAAAACGAACGAGCAGAGGATGGGCAGAAGAGTACCTCGATTTGGCAGCCATCCAAACTACACGGAATGCACTTGGAAAATCACTTGAAAACTTCATCTGATTCGGAAACTTCGATTAGAGAAGAAGCGTACACAAGTGCTGAAAAATTCTTCATTCTCTTTTTCATCATCATTGAGATTATTGTATTCTTATTATGAATACTGGGATCTATCAATTGGAATTTCTATGATGACAGTTGGTCTATTTCAGTCGAGAAAATTGATAAATGAGTATCAACACTCTTTGTCATACAATGGAGCATCAAAAGTTGTGTTCAGCATAAAATTTTGGCTGAAGTTACCATCCGGAGACTGTGGTTGAATATTCAAATACAAAATGAATGTATACCCAAAAACCCACAACAATTTTCAGTCTCAATAATTATTTCGGCAACTAAGTTGCCATCTTCAGTGGATCTGAGAGTGAAAATGATTAGCGACTCCTCAGTTTTTCTCAAGATATTCTCCAGAAATTACCAACTACCTGACTCCAACTACTATACCAACTACTACCCGACTTGATTTCCCAGAAAATAATTCAGTGCCGATAAATCGTGATATGAGTGTCATATATCGAAGCTGGACAAAGCAGGTCCCGGCTTCTAAACGTCAATCATCGAATCATACAGCGTTAGACGATTCCTCGCGGGGATTTCGAAATGCTCAGTACTCGACTACTCATCTTATTCTGTATAACTCAGCGCGAGATGTTCGAGGTCCGAACAAATGAAAATGAGAATTTATCAGCTCAGTGTTCAATCACCTACCAGTTTACCTACTACTTCAATCAATATCCAAACATCTTCCAACATCTCGATGCATGTAGCTTCCCCTACACGCTTTTGTCGGTATTCCTCTACTATCATAGATTACAGATCATGCACAACGTTTCATCTTCACTCTCCTCTTTCATCAACTTTCATTTAATTTAACCTTTCATCAGGGACTCCTTCACCCTCATGCAAAAACTTTAATGAATTGAAACTCTACTCCGTCATGTGATACTATATAGTCGGCGCTCACGTACTTAGTCCGATCTGATTATTTGTGTTTTGATGGTTCATAGTGATGAACTGAAACTCAAATACCGAGGTTTTCACAGGAGTTTGATTATTGTTTCAATGAGAGTCTAATTCCTGCCTGAATAAGTGGCAAGTTGGAAAAATCCTGACCACAATTGATAAAAATAAGAGGAAATGATTATTGACATATTCGCGCATGTGCACATCGTTTTTTACTATTGAATATCTCTCAAATGAAGGATAGTGGAAGATTGGAGTTATTTGGGATGTATCAATGGTTACATGGAAATGGATAATTTTCAATATTTTGATGAATACGTTGAAGAGAGAGAAAATGAAAATGAACAAAAAAGCGCTGTGCAGGAATCCGGCTTACGTCTGCAGTAATTTTTGACAATGTTTTTCGTGAAGTAGTATGGACAGCTGGTCAGCTGGTCTGCCTGATCATGAAGCAGAATACTGTAATTCAACATTGAATGTAGTACCTCAGTCTACAAAGTTTGAAATAGGAAAGTTTAGAAGGAGCAACAAAAACTTGAGGTGAACTCCAATATAACATTCACGATTCAGAAGATGAGAACTAACGAAAAAAAAAAAACTGAAAACCTGTGGATTAGCGAAGGTATCAGAATTCCACCAAACTGGTGTCTGCATCATATTAGGAAATCACGAATAATATATATTTTCATTCGCATTATCATGATTAGAGGAAAATCTATGGAAAACTAGAAACCCGTGGATCAGCAAAGGTATTAGAATTCCACCAAACTGCTATCTCCATCATATTAGAAAATCAGGAATTATATATATTTCCATTCGCATAATTATTATTATTATAGAGAGAAATCTATGGAAGAGTGATGAGATATGCGGAAGAAAAATATTATAGCACCAGAATTGAACATTCTAATGGTGAATCGAAAGAGAGCTGAGCTATAAAAAATGAAATGGCAGAACACACGAAGAATATATGGATATTCCATCAGGTCCAGATACTCTGAATAAAATATTGATCTGAAACTCTCGAAGGACATTCATCTGCAGACTGATCCTATGTCATACTCAAATAGGATTGAAACGAAGAGTGTTCAAGTTGATGCGTGTAGTTTGCTGGTCTTTCTCAGATCCTTCCAGAATTCTTCAGATTCTTTGCGAAATATATATTTTCAACCCTCCCTAAAAACGTCACTCTTCACACCTGTCCATGAAGGAGGAATCTTGCTAATACCAACTCTGGCGAAAATATCTGAGAAGCTAGTTGAAAGGGAAGTCATCCAGTTTTTGGACAGGCAGAGCAGTTTGTGTTCCAGAGGCAAAATCGATACAAATGATAGGTATCATTTCTATGGAGCTCATGAAATGTATTAGGAATTGAGAGAGAACAGAACCAACGATCCTTGAAGAATTGTTTTTCTACCTACGGTATACTTTGCTCATTCTCAGTTGACAATTATGTTATTGCTTCGAAAAATGCAGTGTTGTCGATTGAGAAAAAAATGCTTATATTTTCAGATACAGTGATTTATTCTCGATCTACGATTGTTCAATAATAAATTGCAAGATGGCGATTGGTTTCTGTCCGTTATATATAACTGAGCGAATTAAAGTAGCAGATCTTCATTCTGGCAGCGGAGATGAAGATAACCGCTTCAATTTAGTAACTCTATGGAACTTTGGAATTGAGATAATTGAAATATAACAGACATCATTCTATTCACGAATTCATGCCTTGGAAAGTTGGTATTTGTAATATGGTTTTTTTTCACGAACTGAATAGTTCCGTCTCGGAAGATACAGGTCTCATCCAGGATGATGATATCTTTGAAGAAATGTTATGAGTTTGAATGCAATAGGCGAAAATAATGCGGTTTCATCATTCCTTTCCGTGGTATATGTTCAATGTCTGAAACCAATGGTCTTCAACACTCTCCAAACATTCGTTTTGCTTCCATCAAAGAGTTGGAGATTAGCAAAGAAAAAAATTTAAAACAATCATCGTCATATGAGGAGATATGTGCGAGCCTTGAATCGAGTAGCATGTGCGCTGAATTGCTATGTTTGAAACTATAAAACTCATTCAAATATCGAAAATCGATAGCATATCCTCGTACGAAATCAACAAGTAGTGTAGTGGAATCCATTGAGTGACTTGCAAATTGAAAACTGTGTCTCCCAAGCCTGTGAGTTTTGATTTTCCTTTGTATTCCCTGATAATATGGAAAGTAGAACTCGAGAGAATACGAGCAAGGACGAGGACGAACTGCTCGCACGAATAAAATCCTCGGTTACGAGTTCATGTACATCTTTATTATTGAAATATCAAAAGCCATTAACGAGAATATCAGTAAAAGATTCAAGATGACATCCAGAAGTTGAAAGATGAAAACACATATAATGAAAAGAACAAGAAAGGGTTATAGAAAGTTCAAGATAAAACTTTCATAAGTCACAATGTTTAATTTCTATGATGTAAAGGAAAATAATGGAGACAACTGTGATGAGTTGATAATGAATATACTCACAGAAAAAATGGAGTTGAATGTTGAAGAAGAAAATATTGAATCAAATTGGATGATGAAAAATTGCTAAAAGGGACAAATTTCATCATCAGAGAGGACTTGATGCCTAGCAAAGTTAAGCTGTTGGAAGCAGCATTGGAAAAAAAAGCGAAGATAGGGAAGGTATGGAGGAATCATGGCAACGTGTTTGTGAAGCGTTATAATTCTGATCGCATTACAAAAATCATGAAGGCCGAGGATATTGACGAACTTTAGCTACTGCCCTTTCTCCTCTCACAAAACATGCTTCTCTCATCTCGTTTCGCATTGTTTTTCTTCTCTCTGGTTTTACTTCGAAACACAATTCATGTTATTCTTCTGTCAATATGTGAATATATATATATATATATATATATATATATATATATATATATGTGAATTCAAAATGAGATTAGTCACACGCTTAATAATTGAGCTGTTCACTGGTGTTTTTTTTTGCCAGGTTTATTTCTGTCATTATTGATACAACGAAGATTGTTTTTTTTTTGTTTTTTAGGTGTGGATAAAAATATATCTTTGATTATTGTGGATGCCTTCTTTGAGAATTGGTTTCGCTAATGCTAGATCATTACTTTCCTCTATACACGATGCCACACAAGTTATTTTACAAAATGATTTCGACATCTTTTTGATTTGTGAGTCCTGATTGAAAAGTTCCACTGACAATGGTTCTCTGAATATTAGGAACTATAACCTCATCAGGGCCGACAAAAATCGAAATGGTAAATGTTCACGTATTCATAGTAGGAACAAAATCCACAGCGAGATAATCATTAGCAGGAGTGATTGTATTTGAGAACAACTGAAGATAAAGGTCAACCTAAATAAAAAGTCGTACGCCATAAGAGTTGTTCACAAACCTCATGAACAGAACACGAGTAGTTCTTTGGATGAGTTCGAAGATAGCCTTATCTCTATATAGCGTGTTAGAAAAAACGCTTGGACACGTCGAGTTGAATTTTTAAATGCGCATTTCTAAAAAAAAATTATAATTGAATAGGGTGTGCCATTTGCGAATACCAACTTTCTTATTTCAAATACAACCTTCTGTGTATTATTATTTCTTTGGATTCTTTAGAAACAATTTCCCATACCTATCTTCAATTGTTTCGGAAATATCAATAGTCTTCAGATATATTACAAAAATCATTGCAAGAGGAGAATTATTTTATTTCACAAATTCGCTACATTTCACTCAATACTTATTTCCCATTGAGCTCTTAATATTCAGAAGATATGCCAAAACCAATAATGCGTTCCTTTCTACTGATATGGAATGAATGCAACAATACAAAAACAGTTTTGTTCATTCTCGTATGAAACTCATAGCCTTAGCAACTCGTCTGTCTGCATGACAGTAGTGATCAGTGCTATTGTCGCTTGAATTTCGTTAACTTCACGTGATAATATCAGAAAAATGGTTCATTCAACAGAAATGCATAAGATAACCATTCTACAAATGATTGGTTATAGAGATAACACACGGGCACAAATTGAAGTTTCTCGCTCATTTCACGAAAAATTTCCAAATGTGCCGCCTATATCCCAAGGAACAAGCAAAATAGAAGAACAGTGATGATATGATGGATGTTATGCTTGAGTTTCGAGAAAACTCACATAATCCTGGTCGAAAAGCAGCCTCACTGTTCAACATGAGCCACACATCAATTTTCCGAATATTGAAGGAATATAAAAGGAAAGTAGAATGCATCTCTATGAAATGATGCCAACTCAGGGGCTGATGGAAGATAATTTCGACAGGAGAACGTATTTTTGTGAACAAATGATCGAAATATAACAATATGTTCATTTTCCAGCTTTTCGTGGGATTTTCTCTCCTCCTTTCTGAAAAATAGATTAGAAGTTATCAAAAATTATTTCAATATATTTGTAGTTAGGGCAGATTTTATGATCTGCCCCAAAATGTCACTGCGCTTGGAATTAAACCTTTAGATACCTAAAATCTGTCCTTACTACAAATATATCGAAATAATTTTCAATAACTTCTTCTCTATTTTCTAGAAACGAGGAGAGAAAATCCCACGAAAAGCTGGAAAATGAATGTACGACCTCCTAGAAGAACTTACAGACAGTATATAACAATATGATCCAACTAGAAGATGTTTTGTTCTCTGATGAGAGCATATTTACACTTAACGGTCATGTTAATCGTCAAAATTGCCACTTTTGGTCTAATGAGAATTCTCACTGGATGAGAGAGCAACATACGCAATATCCTGAAAAAGTTGATGTTCGGACAGGAATTGTTGGAAATCATATCGTATGTCCTTTTTTCATTGATGGCAACTTGAATGGAGATAAATATTTAGAACTGCTCCAAAATAATGTCGTGCCAACTTTCGAAAACTCATATCCTGATCCAGCAAACCCACAAGTTCCTGCCAATAAACTATGGTTACAGCAAGATGGAGCACCGCCCCATCACCAAATCAATGTCTGGCAGCACCTCAACCAAAATTTTCCAAATCGGTGGATAGGGAGGCGCGGATCGATAGAATGGCCAGCACAAACTCCTGATCTGACGCCATTAGACTTCTTTTTGTGAGGATATGTCAAAAGAATTGTATACCAAACTAATCCACTCAACTCAGATCACTTTGAAAGACGAATCACGCTTGCGATCAGATCAGTCACGCCGGAGATGTTGAGTAACGTTAGAAGACATTTATATACCAGATTAGCATGTTGCCAATACGTTCGCGGCGAACATTTCGAACATCCATCTCATTGAAATTGATGTTTTCTCGTTTCTCTTCTACATCATTTGTGAAATGAAATAATTTTCTTCTTTTAATGTTAATTTTTGTGATACATCTGAAAACACTCAATATTTCCGAAACAATTGAAGACAGGTATGGGACATTGTACATGGCTCGTACCTTGGCTAGCGTTTCCTACAAAAATTTTGATGGATGAGAGGGCAGAGCACTAAATAAATATAAACCAACAAAATCGGCGGCTCATTTGCAAACTTATATAGATTCACGCAATCACATAACTCATTCAATTAAAAGGGAGAAGAAAGTATGTTCCACTCACCAACCGAGTAGCAATGTTGCTCCAAAGGATAAAAAAAACGCTAAGAAATAATAAATTTCTTCCTGAGAAGAAATTTGACATTCCGGATACGTTGAACGATCCAAATGATGTTGATAGATTTTCTATCGAGTCTTCTCCTGAAACCAAAGCATCTGAAGAAATCATGAATTTCTATGGATCTAATAGGATGAACGACTCTTTCATCTTTTATCTTTTCATGGAATATATATATATACGATATATTCATTTACGGAACGATTTGTGGCATGACGGCTGAGGCTGAGGGATTTGATTTGGTTAAATTGTGTTGCCCACATATTTTACCCTATATAACTTATATAGTCAATTTTGCATAACCGGAAATGTTATTCGAAATGCTTGGAGAAAGCAATTGTAAGAGTTTTACCAGAAAAAAGATTCCCACCGAATTTAAAGACCTGCGCGCAGTAACTATTTTGCCGGTGCTGTCAAAAATTTTGGAGAGGGCCCTAGACTATCAAATTGAGGACTATCTATACAACCACTCCCTACTTCCTTCAATTCAATTAGGTTTTCGTAAATTCTTCAGCTGCACCACTGCCTCAGTCCACATTACTGATGACATTATGAAAGCTTCAGATGAAGGTCAGGTCACTATGCTAGTACCATCAGATTTTACTCGAGCTTTTGACACCATCAACTATGGTTGACTAGTCAGCATGCTGAAATATATGGGATTTTCCAACAACGCATCTACCTTGATCAAGAAAATATCTCGATTATCGACAGCAAGTCTGTATGAATGGTGTCTGCTCGGATATTTTCTCCATATACTCAACTCATGATCTTGTCAAAATCCAAAATTGCAAGGCGCATCTCTACGCTGATGGCACTCAGCTATACTATAGTTTCAAGCCTCAAGAATTAGTAAATAGCTGTGCAGTTATGAACGAGGACCTAAAAGCTTCCATCAATTATGCCACTGATCATTGCCTGCCTATCATAGGCAAAACTTACCCACTGAAATCAATATTCATGTAAATGATGAGAGAATAGCTTTGGTGAATGGAACAAGAAATCTGGGCGTAGTGATGGATTCTGACTTGAGATTTGAAAAGCATTAAAAAAAATGATACAGCGTGCTTACTCCAACATCAAATTGATCTATGCTGTCTTGAAGTGAATATCAAAGGCAAAACTCGCCCACTGAAATCAATATTCATGTAAATGATGAAAAATAGCTTTGGTGAATGGAACAAAAATCTGGGCGTCGTAATGGATCCTGACTTGAGATTTGAGAAGCATAAAAAAATGATACAGCGTGCTTACTCCAACATCAAATTGATCTATGGTTAACGACATCAATTCCCAATCAAAATTAAAATGGGACTTTGTGAATCATTATTTCTATCTCAATTTAATTATGCGGATGCTCTGTATAGACCTGACCTAACTATATAATACAAAACGAAATCCAGAAAGTTCAGAATTCGTGCTTACGTCTGATTTTTGGTGTAAAGAATCTCGCAAGACGAGAAATCAGATGACTGAATTTGGAACACAGGAGGAAGCTATACCTTGCTAATCTATGTCATGGCGTGATCGTAAATGAAAAACCTCCGTATGTGCATCGCAAAATAAAGTATAGAAATGATTCATGAATATAAGAAATAGAGGCTTACCGAGGGTACCACCATTCAAAACAGGAATCGTCAGACGCTCGTTCAGTTATCGAGTATATAGCATTTACAACTCGATTTCATCAAAACTTGAAAAACTCCGTGTTATGAAATTCAAAGAGAACTTCAAGATGAATTTTTTGAATTATCAACATAGGCTCTCATTTTCCATATAATTTCTCAACTCTCGATGCTCGTGTTTTAGTCATACATAGGTAAGTGAACATTGGATGCATCATACTTCTGTACAGCAACATCTATTAGTATTCTCCTCCTGCCACTTTTTTTGGATTTTTTTTATTCAGCAATGAGAATCTTGTTATGGATGTATTTACAATAACTCGAACTTTATACTTTCACCTGATCAATTATATTTATACTTCGAGCTAATCAGTTTTATTTGATCTAAATCAAATAGGTCTCTTTTTTTTTTGGGTTGAGTGGAAGAATATTTTTGATTGTGCTAGTACTCAATCAAAAATAAACTTCACCCTTTATTTTCGAAGGAATCTATGTTTTTTTAGGTTTACATACTGTTCAAATCTGATTGAAAATAATGAAGACGATCATTATTATTATTATTGATATTATTATTATTATTAGAAGTATCACAATTCATTTTCCACACAGCATTCGATGTGAGCAAAATGGGCCTTCATTATTTTGTTTCATTCTCGAAATATTGTATGAATAATGCAATCATTTTCTGTGCATACTCAGATAACGCTTCCAGCATTTTATACACCATCAATAAATTTGCGAATGTATTCAATGGAGGAACAGGATTCCGATTATTCTCGAAAAAATGAACATCTCCAACGAATCAAGCGGAAGTTTGGCTACTTGAGAGACATAAGCCATTGAAGAGTTGATGGTCAGTTTGAAATTTTGGATTTTCTACCCGACTGGAACGGCCTGAATATTTCTTAGCCCACATCACGAAGGCTAACTCTGTTTCTATTGTTGAGTAATTTTGTTCTGAATCGTTCAAAGTACGTGATGAGTTTGTCTTGTCCGATGAGACCTTGCGGAAAAATAGCGATAACGGTGATATCGATGGCATCTGGTCTCAGGATTTTGTCAAAACTTTGATGATCGGATCGTTAGTCAGGAGAGTTAGTCCCAATCTTTGGTAGTTCCAATTTGAGAAGGATCATTGATATTTATTTCAGCGCCTCCATTCGAATATATTGTGAGAGGTTTTTTGTTGTATCTTAGTCATTCGATCCTTCTATTTCTTTTGTGATTCTCGGTATTGGATAATTGGAAATGGACTTGATTCTATCCAGATTTGGTCCACATTTCGTGCAGACATCTCATATGGACTTGGGAAGTTATCTTGGTAATTGTTGGATTGGTGAATGGAACTGGTTGTGATAACCGTGATTGAATCTTGGATTTTGTTTGGATGTGAATTGATCATTGCTTGGTTTTTTAGATGACGAATATAATGTTTCGATATTGAATATCTACTGCCTAGCTCCGGCCATCTCATTTGGTTTCATTGTTCTGATTGTATAGCCTAAGGGTTCTTCCAATCCTGCAAGGAAATATTGTCAATACGTGTATAGAATATTCCTTTTACTGTCTAACTATTATCGTCAATTTTATGTGTGCCAAGATAGTTGTGAAGAGCACTGTAATTCAATATGATTTGGGTATAGAATGCAGTTTCGTGATCACTTTGACTGAATCGATCCCAATTGAAAAATGAATGATTTCATCTCTCTGATCACCAAAATATGCGACTAGATCGTTTTTATCTTCTGATCGCCAGTCGGAATGCAAATAATATAAATTTCGCGTTTTCCCTATACTTATTCTGCATGAATGCCATGAATTAAAGTTTCATTCACCATACTACTTATTATTGATGTATCAACTGTATCTCAAATTCTTGAAATTCGGGTCGTCCATATTTATTGTTGTTATTCGAACTTCTGAATCACTATCTTCTGAAATATTCGAAGTTGCAAGTAGATTAGTGATTTTATATTTGAATGTTCAGGATTCCTCGATCTAACTCGCGATCAGTATTATCACTCGAAACCCTTGGGACGGAGAAAATGACATGAAATCTTGGAAGGAAGGAAACTGAATGATATGAGCAACAGTTTATTTATCAGCTCAGTGACTCGCGTTTATTGAATCGTTTCACGCACATCTTCCACTAGTTGGGAAAGTGGAGTCGGCGTACAACGATGGACATCGTTTCCAATGAGCGGATTTCAAACGGAAATTTCGAGGTTTACGTTGCAGGGAACAGTGGAGTACTGGCTTGGTTTACACGATACGCGCATACATAAGTTTGGTATTGGAATAATGACAGTGAGTCCATGCATGTCCTTTCCTTATTTATGAGCTGTTTTCCACTGTTTGAGAAAATTGGTAATTGCTCATCTCATTATTATTATTCATATTTCGTTGCAATATGTGGAATACAATGGTAGATGAAATTAAAATACTACATAGAAAGAGAAGTGTATTCAACCATATTCAAAAAATTTGTGAATGGATATTTGGATAGAAAAGTCAGTGGCCAGTCTATAGAGGAACTATCTTTGATGGAATTGGAGTCAAGAAATAATTCACATCATTCTTCACCATCAGAATTTGGAGAAGTTCGAAATGCAATAAAAATGTTAGTAGAAGAAAGTGACTTAGATAGTCAGTTGGAAATTCGCGAAGAGTTTGATTATGGTTTCCATAAATTTATGGCCATTTGCAGAGAAGTTTTGGGTGGGTTCGACTCAAATACAGATGATAACATTTCGGATGGAGATGTTTCACTACGATCGGCTGCTCTTTCCATACACAATTCTAGAGCCCATAATGCTGAACTTCCACCAATTCCTATTCCTAAATTAAGTAAAGTCCATCAAATCATTGATACATGAGAATGACTCCATTGGTAATATTGATAAATTCCACTTCCTTCGAGGTGCTCTGGATGGAGATGCCGGGCAAATAATTCAATCGTTAGAATTTTCAGCCGCAAATTACCAAATTTTGTGAGATTTTCTGTGCGATAGGTATAATCACGAATCTCTGTTGATGAGAAATCATTTGAAATCATTAATCGCATTGCGATCATTGGTAAGAGAGTCTTCTAGTGAATTGAGAAAACTTATGGACTCAATGACAAAACACTTGAGGTCTCTAGAATCTCTGGGATTGGAAATCAACTTTCGGGATGTGAATATGATATTTCTGATTTGTGAAAAGATTCTAGTACACTACGTCAATGAGAAAAAGAAA
Source organism: Gastrophysa polygoni (assembly GCA_963576655.1). NCBI lineage: Eukaryota > Metazoa > Arthropoda > Insecta > Coleoptera > Chrysomelidae > Gastrophysa > Gastrophysa polygoni. The sequence continues at coordinate 31,513,538 of OY755083.1, forward strand.
GGCATCAGGATAATTTAGCGAAATTGAATGAATTCAAAGAATTCCTAAAATCGAGAGCTGAACTCTAGATAACATTAAAAAACAATCGTGGTGATAAAAAAACCTCATCAATCGGAATATAGATCTGATTTCAAATCCAGTAGATCTCTTGCTGTAATATCAGATAAAATTTGTACAAATTGCGAGAAATTTGAAAAAATGAGAGTTCACTCGAGGTATGAATATGCTAAGCGTACGAAATTGTGAGTAGAGATTGTTTGAGTGGTAATTGTAGAAAATGTGGTCAGAAACACAATACTCCATTGCATTATTAAGTGCAAAAAGTTGATGAACTCATTGGTGAAACATCATGTAATCATGAGACACATATTTCTGTTCAGGGTTGTGGAAATAGATCGATTGATAATCAAATCAATACATCAGCAGAAGTCAGCTCAATCAATCAATCTGTTATGACTACTCATGATGGGAATGAAGATGATTATGTGGATAATGAGGTACTATCATCTACAACTTTGGTTTATGTTATCGATAGAAATAACTGTCCCCAAATTGCTAGAGTACTTCTTAATGATGGATCTCAATCTAACTCAATCACATATAATTTCATCGAAAAGTTGGGAATTGAGTCGGAAAATATTCAAATATCAATCATTGGCATTGATCAGTCCGTGTCTCAGATCAAGAATAGGTGTAACATCACAATCCAATCTATGAGAAATAATTTTCGACAGAATATAATGTGTTTGGTTGTTCCTCAGATTTCAGTAAATGTTCCAAATTACAATATTGATGTTGCTCATTTGAATATTCCTCATCATCTATCTAACATATACCCAAAGAAGTGAGAATAAAATACTAAGAAAAAATCTTTTTCTCGCCAAGCAAGAGGGAAATTATAGAGATTGTTACATCAGAAGAGACAGACTATTCATAGATGGAATATCCTATGGAGTCGAAGACCTAGAAAAAGAAGATTATCTGGAAACCAAACATAACAGTGCACCTTCAACCCCAATAGTTGAACCTTTAGAGAAAGTCTCCACTGATTTGCGAAAAGGCCCAAGTACCCCAAAAACTTCAGTAGCAAAAAAAACCGTTCCACCGATCTACAAACCAGTACCGGAAAAACCGAGAACACGCTCGATCAACAAAAACCAATGAAAGAAGAAACATAACAACTAAAGTAAGACTCTTGATCGTTATTCAATGTCATTGTAATGTGATTTTATTTTATATATTCTACTAATGCCTAGATCTAAATTTTATCCTAAAACTTGTAAATCTACATTTCCAATCCCCCTTACTTCAATTCATAGAAGTTAACTCTATACCAAACTCCGTTTTATCAAACTTTTAGTTAATTAACAATGGATCCTTATGTAAGATACTTTGATGTGACAAAAACAGAGACCTTAACGCTAGATTCAGCATTTCAAACAAACGAAGTGCTGAAAATCAATAACCAATCAAATAATTTCAAACTAATACACAATAACATCAGAAGTATTAAAAAAAACCTAGACGAATTTCTGATTTTTCTCAAACAGTTTGAATTTGAATATGATTGTATTGTACTCACAGAGACGAGAAAAATTGTAGACACTAGTGTATTCAATTTGCCAGGATACAAAATGATTTACAATGAAGGGAACTTGAATCAGAATGATGGAACTGTTGTTTATATTAAAACTAAAATGTATAAAAACCACGAACTATTGCCATTCAATGATTCAGTTTTACTGAACTTGGAAGTTGATTTCCATGGGAATTCCATATTAATTAACGCCTTTTATAGGTCCCCCTCCACTTGTATCGAACATTTCAATAACAATCTAAAAAATCACCTAGAATCCCAAACAAAGAATAAAAATAAATATAATATTTTTGTAGGAGATATCAACATTGACATTCTCGACGAAAATGACGATAATGTTAACGATTATTTAACCAATATGGCAGAGTATGGATACATACCTCTTATAAATGCACCCACACGCCTAGAATCCTGTCTTGACCACATCTTCATGAGAAAAAGTGGCCAAAATACTGAAAATATAATACCTATCGTAACCTGCTCAGACATCACAGATCACTCAACCATCATTGTCCAAATAATAACTGATGAAAATAATAACAGAAAAATTAATGAGAGAAAAACTATAAAACGTTTCAATGAGAAAAAATTTGTGGAAAAAATAAAGAATACAAACTGGTCAGACAATATGTTAGAGAACGACTTGGATAAAATGACTGAGAAATTTGTGATGACTTTACAAAACGAAATTGAGCAATGCACTAGTCATATACCAATAAAAGGAAATAAAAAAAAGAGGAAAGACTGGATATCGACATCTCTGATTAAGTCGGTAAACTAGAAAAATTGTTTGTACCTTCAGTTGAAAAAAGATCCGAATAATATAGACCTGAAAACCGAATACAAAAATTATAAGAACACTCTCAATAAACTTATACAAAAAACCAAAAACGAATACTACAAAAACAAAATCAACGAAAACAAATATAATGCTGGCAACTTGTGGAAACATATAAATGAAATGTTTTGTGAGGACCCAAAAGTGGGAATACATTCCATAAAAAATCAAAAAGGAGATATAACCTATGATATGAATGAAATAGTTGATACTTTCAATAGCACTTATATAGATACGGGAAAAGAACTAGCGAAAAGAATAAAAAGGTCATCAAATTATGAATTTAGGCAATATATAAATGAAAACTCAATATTTCTCAATCCAGCAAGTGAAACAGAAGTTTCAAATACAATAAGGGAGCTAAAAAATCATAAAGCACCCGGAATAGACAACATAAAAAGTGAAACACTAAAACTAATAGCTGAGTACATTGCAGGACCGATAGCATACATATTCAACCAGGCAGTGGAAAAGGGGCACTTCCCATCGTGTTTGAAACTATCAATAGTTACTCCTATATATAAAAATGGTTGTAGAGATGAAGTGATTAACTATAGACCGGTATCCTTGATAACAAACCTGAGCAAGATCATAGAAAAATTGATAAAAGTTAGATTAAACTCATTCCTCAAAAAATATAAAATATTATCCGAATCACAATATGGTTTTCAAGAAGGAAAATCTACCCAAAACGCAATATTACAACTTACAGACCTAATCTACGATGGCCTTGATAAAAGCAAACCAACAATAGGAGTCTTCATTGATTTGTCGAAGGCATTCGATACTGTGAACCACTCAATCCTATTGAGAACTCTAGAGAATATGGGAATGAGAGGAAACATATTGAATCTATTCGAATCTTATCTAGAAAATCGAGAACAAATAGTGAGAATAGGAAATATAATGAGTAATAAAAAGACAATTGAATGTGGAGTACCGCAAGGAACGGTTCTAGGACCAATACTATTCTGCATATACGTCAACGAATTATTCTCAATAGGGGCTAGTGGCAGAATAATTAGTTTTGCAGACGATACTGCTGTTTTTCATTCTGGGGAAACATGGTTGGAAGTCAAAGAACAAACTGAGAGGGACCTGGAATTTATAAAAGATTGGTTCGACTACAAACAGTTCTCCTTAAACTTCAAAAAAACCTACTATCTACCGTTCTGTAACTACAAATCTTCTTTACCAAATTTCAAATTCATTACACTGCGAAGTACATTCAAAATATACTCAGCAACACATATAAAATATTTAGGAGTTATCATAGACTCTCACTTAAGATGGGACTTTCACATGAAACTCCTTGTGAAAAAATTGAGAATTGTTTTATATAAGTTCCGTCAGCTCAAAGACAGGCTAAATCAAGAACAGAAAAAAATCATTTATTATAGTCTGGTACAAAGTCACCTAATATACTGCCAAATAGGGTGGGGTGGAGTATCAAAAACTTACTTGCGTCCAGTAGAAGTTATCCAAAAAAAAAATTTATAAGACTAATATTGAATAAGCCTTTTCGATATAGTAGTGACAAATTACATGAAGAATCCGGTATATTCGACTTGAGGCAATTATTTTATAAAACACTTGTCTTGAATCAATATAAAGATTTACAAAAACTCAATAGGCCAAGCCATAACTACATCACACGCCACAAAAATAATTATACAATTCCATTTGCACTCAAAACTATAGGGCAGAGATCTTATCGTTTTCTAGGTCCAACAGTGTTCAACTCCTTACCAGAAAATATACAAAATACCCATTCACTTTCTCGATTGAAAAAAGTTATTCATAGATTTATATCATGTAAGCCTCGTAGAAGTATTAGTGAAATCTTTGACCGGAAAAATTAGGTTTCTACAACAGATCCATCATGAATCATATGACCCGAATTGTATAATTCCTTACCCAATCAAAAGATAAAAAAAAAAAAAAAAAGTATTTCCATCAATTTTAAACATACTAATCGAGTTTTTATTCTATAATTGTGTGATTTTATTTTGTGAAATTTTACATTTGAATGATTTCACTAGATATATATGTATGTATGTATATATGTATATATGTGTGTGTGTATGTATATATATGTATGTATATATATGTATATATTTGTGACTTTTTATTTAAATATATATGTAAATTAATATTTGCGTCATTTGATATTTGAATAATTGTATACTTATGTAACTCTATTTTTAAATATGTGTTATTCATCAATATAAGGTGTCGAATTTTAAATAGAACTTTGGTGTTTTTTATAGATGCATTAATATTATTCTAGTTAGTTTAGTTTTTGTGCCCATATGTATGTTATATCTATATTTCTTATGATTTAGTTTATATAATATTCTTTAGAGTTTACTCAATTTATATTTTACTACACACATACAAGTAACTTTTGTTGCTTCTGTGGTTCCTATAATATTTATTTGAATAATGTAAATTTTGCCATTTCTCTGTTTTCTGTTTAATTGCAAATAAATATTCTTATTATTATTATTATTATTATTATCTTCCATCGGCAGACCCTGGATTCGCAATATCTGGTCATATAGATATTCTCTTATGAGTAGATGTTTTTTACTCTTTTCTATTCATTGGTCGAATCAATTTGGGACAGAGAAGTCCAATTTTACAAAAAACATCGCTTGGTTGGGTTGTGTGCGGATCTATAGGAAGGAATAGAGCAAACATGGTTACACAATGTAACCTTGCTACTAACAATGGTATCCAAACTTCTGATCTACATGGTCAATTGGAGAAGTTTTGGGCTTTAGAGGAACCTCCTTCTCTGAATAGTCATATGTCAGAGGATGAACAGAAGTGTGAGGAGATCTTGGTCAAGACAACAAAGAGATCTTCTGATGACAATTTCCTTCTGAGAGTGCCATTATCTGATTCACCATCCAATAAGGAGACTCCAAGAAACATGCATAAAAGATGTTTTTGGATTTGGAAGAACGATAAGGAATAAAGAATCCAAGATTGAAAGAAATGTATTGAGTATTCATGGTATGAAGAGTATGAAAAAATGGGACACATGTCGTTGGTTCATTCATCTCCATATAATGACCAAGTGTCATATTTTTCACCACATCATGGTGTTCTAAAAGAACAAAGTTCGACAACAAATCTACGAGTGGTCTTCAATGGGTCAGCACAAACAAGTAATGATATTTCTCTCAATGACATCCAGCATGAAGGTGCAAATGATCAAGATGAACTCCTAAAAATCTCATTGCGTTTTCGTCAATTCGATATTGTTGTTTGTGCAGACATAGAAAAAATGTATAGGCAAATTTGGATAGATCCTATGCAGAGGAATCTTAAGAAGATCTTGTGGAGAAAAAATCCAGAACAAAACATCGAGAAATATGTTTTGAATACTATTATGAGGCTATGAGAAGTTGGCATTCAGGACTCGAAAAATTCTCCCAGGGCCGCACATGCTATTTTGCATCATTTCTATAATGACGATTTCCTATCTGGTGCAGATTCTTCAGAAGAATTTGTTATATTATGCAATGATGTGTCATCATTGTTGAAGTCAGGTGGATTTCCGTTGAGGATATGGATTAGCGATGATTCACAGGTTTGTTCAAAGAATGAATGGCAGTTCTTCAAAATTGGTGAATGTTCACTTTGGTGAAAAGGAACAGAACGAAACCCTTGGTTTATATCGGTCTTTTGGATTGGATGTACTCAAGTACATTATTGATTTCTCAGAGTCTGACAAAATAATGAAGAGATCGATTTTGTCTGACACATCGAAAATCTTTGATCCGCTTGGTTCATTGGGTCCCTGTGTTATCAATGCCAAGATTTTGCTTATGGACATTGGAGGTCTGTTGAGATGAAATGTTACCGACTGACATCCACACGCAATGGTATAAATTACGAAATCAATTCCATTCTCTGAATAATTTGCATATTACAAGACGTGTAGTTTGTAAGAATCCTAGTAGGTTGAAGAAACATGTCTTTTCTGATGCTTCTTTGAAAGCCTATGGAGCATGCGTATACATAGGGAGCATGGATCAGGTAATATTCATGTCTGTTCAGTTAGTTTGAAGGTCAAGGTAGCCCCGTTAAAAACCCAAACAATTTCACGACTCGAATTGTGTGGTGCGTTAGTTTTGATTGAATTGATTTCACAGGTCAGAAATTCCATTTATCTTCAGTTTTCAGAAACAGTGCTTTGGTATGACTCATCTGTAGTTGAATGTTGGATTGGTACATCACCACATTTGCTACCGACCTTTGTTGCAAACAGCGTGTCTCAAATTCGAAATCTTCATAGCTCATGTCAAAGCTGATGACAACCCTGCTGATCCCCTTTCACGTGGGATAACCTATGAAAAAGTTGGTGATTGTAGAATATGGTGGAAAGGCCTGTACTGGCTTCCTTTAACAGAGGAAAATCGGCCTTCATCATCTGTAGAGAAAATTGAACCTGAAAGTATTCCAGAAAGAAAGGAGAATAATATATTGTCATGTAGAAGAAACGCATTCTTGTTCTCTATTCGAATGATTTTCATCTTTTACCAAGTCTTAGATGCATTCACAACTGTAAAACGAAACACAATAATGAAAACGATTCTTCAACACCATTGGAATCAGAATATGCAATAACAACCCTAGTGAAATGGTTTCGAAAGGAGACTTCTGTAGAAGAAATAAATAATATTCAATCTGGAAAACCTCTGAAATTCAAGTCATTCGCTAGTCTGAGTCCATTCTTGGATGAATCACAACTCCTCGTGATGGAGGGAAGACTTCAATTATCAGAATTGGATCATACTGAGAAGCATCCACTAGTTTTATCATCTCGTCATCATTTCACTTACCTTTCATTTAAATCTGACCATGAGAGACTAGTTCATGGTGGTCCCCTCATGTTATTAAGTTCAATTAGAGGTAGAGGCAAACCAAATCGTATATGGTCTGATAATGAACCAAATTTTATTGGGGCCAACTCGAAATTGAAACAGTTGTCTGAATGGAAAATGAAGAGAGCCTCCTTGTAGACTACTTTGCGAATGATGTCATAAGTTGGAGATTTATTCCCCCGAATTCTCCAAATTTTGGCGGCATATGGGAGGCTGGGGTGAAGTCGACAAAATCCCATTGAAAACGAGTAATGGGTGATGTTTCACTCACATTCGAGCAGTTCCCGAATCTGCTCACGCAGGTGGAAGCAGCATTAAATTCCTGACCTATAACCACACTTTTCCCGAATCCAAATTATATGGACGTTTTGACACCCTCTCACTTCCTCGTTGGAAAAAGACTTACTGGCCTACCTGATCCGAATTCGATGAATATTCCTACCAACCGAGACTCTCGAGATACCAACACACTCAACTGATGTATCAACACTTCTGGAAGTGGTGGTCGAAGGACTACATCACCGAACTTCAGCAGTGCTACAAGTGGCAAACCGAGCAAGACAACTTGCAAACTGGACAGCATATTATAGTACGAGAGGAAAATCTTCCTCCTCTCCAGTGGAAGCTTGACCGTGTGTGTGGAGTGTTTATAGTGCCTGACGGAAAAACTCGTGTTGTTTCTATTGAAACGAAAAATAGTGTTTTCAAAAGAGCTATATCGAAAGTGTGTCCTTTGCCTATTGATAATACCTCTTCATGAATAATGTACTTTGTATGTTACCTTCTGTCCAAGATTTGTAGACATTTTTCATTTATGTTTGTTTTGAAAGACACTCTTTCATGGTGAGGGGTATGTTAGTAATTGGTAGATTCACAGACAATTCAGAGAGCTGGCAAAGCTGCCCTCATCTCATTCCGCACGAACAGAGACATCAGTAGGCTAGCAACTATTGGTAGCGGGATGAAACTCCTAACACTATCGAAGCGTTGAAACTGGTGAAAATTCACAATGAATGTCTCGATCACAAACCTACCGACTGCGCCATTTCACATTTCTTGGTTTTCAAGAAGAAACTATATATTTTCAATATTGTCACAATATGTGTAATGTCTTTTACACAATTACTAGACTTGGATTGAATATCAAATCTTGGATTGAAATAATACAAGTTATATGCTGACAACTTATTATTATTTTTGTATATATCTGATGTGCCACATAGAATGTAAGACTGTCTGAAATCTCCAAAGAGACAGAAGGTGTATGCACACAAAAAGATCAACAAGAAATAGTGCGATAGAGATATGGAGAATCATACACTGGCAGCCGCAATAAAGTATACACTAGCCCACCAAATACACTACAATATGAAATGCGTCCCCACGATACCAAGATTGATTTTGCTGATGCCGGTGTCAACGGTTTTCAAGGGAAACCAGGTAGTTGCTCACATAACTTAGTTTGGCGACACAGAGAGATCATGCGAGGGAGAGTGTAGTCTGTGTTTTGATGTGGTGAAGATGAGATTGTTCACCTTGCTTGTGAGTTTCTGTAGAAAAATACATGAATCTACCTGGATTGTAAAATTCTGAAAGAACTTTTCCTGATGCAACATAATCCCAACACACATTCACAATGTGATATGCAATGACGGTTTGAGGTGATCTGTTCCCACTACGATTCACTCATTCATTACTCCTCGATTATTCCTGGAACAGAAATCTATGTTAGCAAGGAGTAATTCAGGATTTCCAGATTCTCTATTTTTCGACCTAACATAATGGTGACTTTTTTTTTTCAGTTCCTATAACTCCATCGAAGGATAAGGAAATATCAGATAGCATTGAAGATAACGACGACGATGATCCTTCAATACTCGATGATGGTTCGACTATACATGGACTGGAGAGACTGAGTTCAGCAGCAACTTGTTTGGTTGCTGGTGTAGAATATACTCATGGACAGCAGGTAAACATTGATTGTCCATATTATTATTTCCTACCGAAATTCTCGTATAGGATATGGAATCATCTGAACTATGGTTCTGACAACGTTATGTATACAGAGTGACTGATAGAATCCATTCGTTCATAGTTCCGGACGAACCAGATAACGAAAAAATTGAAAAATTCATGTTGGCATCAACAGATATGTTAATAGAATACTGTGTATATCTGACTTCTGTTGGTATTGATTTTCATGGTATTGGATCCATCTGGATAGATCTCCAAAGACCCCGATAATTTATGCACTGTTCTCTGAAGTTCTTATATAGATCAGACTGTTTTCCATCTCAGTGAGATGAATTGGAGTTTCTTGGTTTCTGCTATATTTGTATGAAAGAAACATCAGTTGTCGCATCGATGAAAAGATAATCATTGGGTATACCTTCCATCTTAGTTGATAGTTGATCTCTGGCAAGTTGATGTCGTCGATGAGAACGATCATCTTACCGTTCGCAGGGCCGCTTATCCACATAGGTCTCGTTTGATTTCTGGAATTGGTAGGTAGTGATGGCATTCGAAAGCCCTATTCAGTTATACCTGTCATCAGAATTCATCGATATGTTATAAAGAAAACTATCAACTCGTATCAATCATCTGTATCAAGATGAAAAGGAAACAACCTGTTACCAAGGCATTGACGCTCAGTGCACGAACTGAATGAAGACGACTTTGATCGTCGCTTGCAATGGTAATTTTCTATTCAATGTGTGTTTTTTAGACGAATGTTCCTTCTTCCTCAATGGTTCAGTGAATCGCCACAATTTCCAGAACTGGGCTGACACCAATCCAAGGATTTTCCACGAGACACACACGCAACACCCCCAGAAGGTAAATGTGTGGGCTGGTATTTTTGGGAATGCCATTGTAGGACCTTTTTTCCCCTCCTGGAAATCCAACAGGCGATATGTACTTGGATTTACTACTAAATGCCATCGACCCAGCTCTAACAATTATCATTGAGAACGATCCCGCATGCGATGAACAGGAACTGATTTACCAACAAGACGGAGCTCTTCCTCATTATTCCCACAATGTGCGCAATAATTTACATGACACATTTCCAGGACGATAGATAGGACGACGGGGCCCAATAGAATGGCCACCTTGGTCACCCGAATTGAGTCCTTTAGATTTTTCTTGTGGGGACACATCAGAAGCGTTGTTTACAAAATACCACCGGGCACATCAGAACAGTTGCAACGAACTTATACCACTGTATGCAGGTTGACGGACAGCAATTCGAACATTCACTTGACTTATAAATGAGTTACAATCGAATCAATTCTTGCATTTTTCATCACACATTATTGTTGGAGTTTCAATGCTCCATATTTTCTGAACGAGTGGATCGATCTCGAAAATGTAAGCAGCACTGTGTAGGGAATGACCAGCCCTTTCTGAAGGGGCATCGTTTGACCCCCCTTCCCATTTGAAAAAATGTTGGGGTGACACCCCTAGTTGGGGGTTGAAGGTTTCACTATGCTTGTTACGTCAAAATGTGTCCCTCCTGACAAATAAACTTCACCTGTTTTCGGACTTTATCGAAAAGTTCGGTTCCAACGGCTCCGAAAGTGTTGAAATGGTTGTTGCAGTGTTGATTATAGCAATATATAGCTTGGTTGACATGATGACTCAATGAGTTCACATTCTTTGTGTGTAGAACAATTTTTCATGAATCTGAAGCAATGTGTTATCACTGGGATTGATTTTGTCAAAGATGAGTATCTTGTGGGGATACTAGTGATAGTCATAGTCGATATTATCACTGGGAAATGATAAGGTGGTTTTTTTTCGTTCGGATAAATGGGAGAGATGTGTGTTCCGGAGAGAAGGCCATAATTTTCTTAATTCTTTTCACTACGAAGGTTCGAAAAGATGCTGACTCTGACTATAACCATCCAAGATCAATCGTTGAGTCACACCAATAATATATGTTCTTCAACTCAACGTTCAATGAATTCGTGACCTTATGATCTGGTTGTGCTAATAGAAGTGCACCTGAAAGCTCGGGTCTGGGTAATATGACATTCCCAAGAGGGGCTGACCTCGATTTGACATACAATAAGCGCACCATGCTCCTGATGAACTTATGGACCTGAGATAAATGCATGCTCTACATCCCTCAACAGGATTTATGCATAAACGGTGGTCTTGGAATTTATAACTTGTTCGTTGATTCAAGTCGATAATGAAATTGATGCCACATAATTTGTAAATTAGTAGGTACTCGATCGTCCCATTCTGATTTCAACGACCATAAGCATCATAATTCGATCTTCGCTTCCAGAGTTACTGGTTCCAGTATACCAAAAGGATCGAAAATCTGAGCTATGGTAGAACGAGTGGTACGTTCATTTACTAATTTCTCAATGGAATTGAAATTCACTGAGAAATCCTTCATTTTAAGAATTCCATATTTTTTCTGATGTATAGTATTCAGTCATTGATTGAGAATTAGATATATCAAAAACTCCAGGCTCATTACGACCTATCATGAACTATTGTTCATACATGGAACTGAAAGAGTTCTTAGATAGATCCGAGCATATTTGGCAATCATTTCAGGAAATCCAAGGTGGAATTGATATAAGATCTCGAAGTAGATCAATTAGATGATCATGCTTATGAGCGTGAGAGATTCGGAAATGCATTTCATCATATAATTCCCACAGCAAAAACTTCGCTTGCTGCGGCAGTTGATCCACAAAATACTGTTTGTGTTGCCAACTCAACAACTACCAGCTCAATTTCTGAGAAAGGAGTGAAATTATTTCGAAAATATTATTCATTTAAAAAATATTATTCATGTAAAGGTACACATTTCCTTTATTTATGTCTCAAATTCTTGAATTTGACAGCAAGTATCAGATTATCAGGAGTCGAAAGGTGACTTTCATTCATATTCTAACAATAACTGTTCATCTAGTACATATAGAATATGTGAGAATGAATACATCGAATCATGGAGACAATAACTGTCCAGCTGATTTCAGAATTGATGTATTAGAAACTGATAGTATTCGGCCTACTACTGCTGATATCATTCCGAGTGTTCAAATCGAGGCACAAATAAATACATCTCTTGGTCACAATAGTATTGGGAAGGATGCAGATGATAAGAATCAGCATGAACACCTTCACAAAGGATCTCCAACAACAATGCCCAATATCTTTATCCTTGGTGATGAGTGTGCAGAAGGTTTTCACGCAGTGATGACGTAAGTAAGTAAGTAAGTAAGGATAAATACAAAGTGAGCAGATCTATTTCAGCACATACTGAACTCTCAGTATTGACAAGTTACATTCTCAACTTCACTATTAGTTATGGACAAAACGATTATATCTTAGTTATGTTCAGTACTAAAATTTCAGTAACACCAAAACTTCGAATTCGGCCTTGAGAAATTCTCAATATTAGCAAAGTCACTAATCTAATGATAGTGTCTCAATGTAGTGTTCCCTCAGATCAAATGATCAATGAGTTTATTCTCAACTACATCAGACGTTTCACTCGGTATAACAGAAATAGTTCCAAATCATTTATCAGGGATCCTAAAGTAAGAGGAAGCAAATTTGATGTTGTTAGTCGAATTGAAAAACAATTCACTTCACAAAAATATGTTAACATTGTATTGAAATCGATAATAATGACTGATAATGATGGTGCATTACCCAATGTATATAACATATGTACGAAAAATGTTAGTCCTAGTAATGATGATGATAGTGTGCCGAGTATAGTGCAAATTGATGGAAATATAGAAGAGCCAGAAATTATCAATAATATTTTTTTTCGGTCGAACCACGTTAAAGGATATCAGATTCAACCGTATCAACTAATCAATTGAACGATATCATTATCACCATGCAGTCAATACAGGATGAAATTGATGAACTTTCAGTTTTCCTTATGGATAAGGATATGTCGACTATTTTTGATTATAACTGAGCATTGGTTGAAAACTGATTCACATGTGTACCTCCCTAATTACTGTTTATTATCTAAATATTGTAGAGATAGTACTGGACATGGAGGAACAATGATTTTGCTGGAAAATAACGATGTCACTGACTCCATCAACATCAATATGATTCAATGTTGATAGATAATGAGTTCGAATTCTCAATGGTATACAATGAAATAACCATTTGTATATCATTGGAAATTATAGACCACATAGCTCTAATGGGCACACTTTCATCGATCGTTTGGAAACACTTCTTTCAGAAATACCCTTCATGCTCATATTTTCGTAACAGGTGATCTCAATATCAATTATAACGATAAGCAATCTGCTGTGACTCTAACCTTAACAAACTTATTTCTATCATTCGACCACTATCATTGATTATGCTTTGAATCGAATATATTGAATATATGGTCGAAGACCAAACACCCTTCTGGATACAGATACGGTAGGATTTATAGCAGAAAAAACTATAATGAAATCAGAGAATGTTGCGAAGAAGTGGATTGGAATATTTTGTGAGACGATGAACAACCGATATCTGCATTTCATCATACTATGATAGAATTGTTTGAGATATCTTTTCCTGTGCATGAATTGAGAATTGAGAAATTCTTCATACGATACGGAAAAATACCAAAAATGCATATTTTCTGACATATTCCACTGATTATAGGAGTGTTAACAGAGAAGTTTGTAAGAGTGCCAAAAACAAATATTATGCGGACAGCATAAAAACAGCTAGTAATGAAACAAGAGAAAACTGGTCTATCGTTAATGACCCCAGAGGTGAAAATTAACATCATATCTCCAAATGAAATAAATGATTTCTATTGTACTATTGGCGAAAAATTGGAAGAATATATAAAGGATACTTGTGATTCCTTGGATCACCTCGAGAATGTACCTATTTTTGATGATTATTTCAACCTAACGAATACTGATACATATGAGCTTATAGAGGTAATGAACGAGATCAAAAACAAAAATTCCTCTGGTATGGATGGCTTATCTGTGAAAGTATTCCAAAATCTACATGAAATAGCTCCAAATGAGTCATTTATGAACGGTATATTTCCGCCTTGTCTGAAAACAGCCATAGTTATTCGATTACATAAGGGCGGAGGTATGGAGGATCCATCGAATTTCAGACCTATTTTATTATCATCGACCCTCTCAAAAATTATTGAAAGATTAGTTCAGAAGAGATTACCGTCCTTCTTTTCAAACAACAATGTATTATCTAATTTCGGATTTCAGAGTACGAAAAATACTACAGATGCAATTTTTTCTTCTCTAGAGAATGCATACTCTAGCATTATTAATGACAGAGCCGTGGTGGCAGTATTTTGTGACTTTTCGGAGGCTTTCGATTGTGTTGATCATGAAGTACTGATGCGGAAGCTCTGCCTTTACGGAATCAGGGGATCTCATTCGAACTGGTTCCGTTCATATATGTCTGGACGAAGTCAGGTTGTTAAAACTTCAACTGGACTGTCCGACCACGCTGACACATGGAGTACCCCAAGGATCTGTTCTGGGACCCATATTGTTTTTGATCCATATGCATTATTCACCATCAATTGACATCACACGACGATTCACTATATTTGCTGACGATACAACTATTTTTTGGAGCAGTAGAGATATGGATCAGTCAACAAATATGATAACCATAGATCTGGAAAATATCCAATCCTGATGTAACGCTAATTCTTTATGCTCCAACCTTGAAAAGACGTAACTAGTCACCTTCAAGTGCCTACTAGATGATTGAGTATGAGGAAATCACTATATACAAAACAAAAGGTCATACAAAATTCCTATGTATAAATATAGATAACGAACTGGATTTCAAAGAACATGTATCGCATTTGAGTAAAATGATTTCTAGTGGATGTTTTGCTATGAGAGTTATATCGAAAGATCTGAATTACCATACATCGAGAATGGCTCACTTTGCCCTGATTGAATCTCATATTCGTTATGGGATAGCTTTCTGGGTTCACTTTGATCTTCGACTACTGAATGATATATTTGTTCTCCAGAAACGATCTTTGAGATATATTATGAAGTCAAAACCACGAGATCATTTTGAACCCCTCTCCATCTGCCATAAGATATTGATTGTCATCAGCTTATATATTTTGGGAACAGTATGCTCGGTTCATAAATATGAAACCAGTGTTTATGCAGCCAGAACTAATTTATATAGTACCAGGCAAAACAGTATGCTTTGTCTACCAAAACCCAAATCCACTTAGACGGAACATTTCCTGATTCATGGGAATATCAAAGTATATAATCACCTTCCCAATACTATAAAGAATATTGAAGACAACAAAAGGTTCCGAAATTCGGTTGAAAAAATGTTAACTAATGAAGCCTATCATTCTATCTACGAATACTATCGTGATGAATTTTCACTAAGCTAGGATGTTGATATTTGTATGTTATATTCCTTATTCCTATTATATGTATTGTTCATATGTTATTTGTCAAATTCATTTCAGTGTATTGCTCGTAATTCATTTCAAATGTAATGTATTTTTATATTTTCGATAACACAATGATCTAGTCATGATTATGTGCAATTTATCATCCATGCTTCGTCAATAAGACTCACTATCTTTGACAATGAAGTATATTTCGATTGATTGATTGATTGATCTATTGAACAATACTCTAGTGCGGTGAGAACGACACAAGCATCAAATTCACAAGCCCACACTACAAGTATCAAGTTTTGAACTCACAATCAAACACACGAACAAACTATTCAAGTTGTATACAGTCAGTCCATTTCATCTCTTTTAGTAGCGGATGTAGAGAAACTTATATTCAACTCTCAATAGTAATTATTAAGTACTCAATCATAATAACGAGCCAGTTCAATGTCGAGCTCTTCTTGGATCTGGAATTGCCTTGACTTCCTCGATTTCAAATCACATCACTGTTAATATCATCAATTGATCATGATGAAATCGATATAATTAGATATCTACCTCTAGCTGTTTCAGATTTTTTATATAACATAAAGTTGACATGTTGCTGTAATATTTTGGGATTTGATGTGCAACGATCGAATGAAAACAGATAATAGTCAGCTAGTTTTGCGAAAGGCTGAATTAATGATAATGATAATGATAATGATAATGATATTAATTATACGTTTATCATTCACCAGAATACAACGTGAAAACAGTGAGGTATGTGAATAAAAATAATCTCGATGTAACGAATGAAGGGCCATATTTCAGTTTTCATTTCACCAGGTCTTCCAAAATGGCCAAGCTGAACCTAACAGAATTCAGAAATAAATAAACAAAACTAACCTAGGGAGAGAGAAAGATAGGAAGATAGAGAGAGAGAGAGAGAGAGAGAGAGAGAGAGGAAAAGAGAGGGGGAGATAATAAGAGAGAACATAGGTGAGTATGTAAGTATGATGCTCATATGAATGAGCGAACGAATGAATTCATATGAATGAATGAACGAAGAGGATAAAATCATGAATTCTGTAGTTGGACCAGTTGATTAGATGGTAGTATTTTGAATGGTATTTGCGTATGCCTGAAATCTGATACCCTCAGAGCATTGATATGATAGGAAATGTAAGAAAAACACCTTTTGAAGATTTCTTTCCTATGTCTAGGTACGGTGATTAGTGTGACGAAAGATTCAGATCATGCATATTACTTCTGAATTTGATTCTCTCGTGGAGGTACTCTGTTTTTTTCGTTTTCGGAACTTGGAATGCAGTTCACGCCTGATTCGCATGTTCAACCAGTTGATATTTCTCATTCAATGAGAAATTCTCTGACTTTTTCTGATACCAAAAATGAGCCGTTAACAAGAATTTTGAACTTTTTGTATACGGTTGATATAGACGGAATCTAAACAGATTCTATAAGCAGAATCTCAGTTATTAGGCTGAGAGAGTCACAGAGAATCACAAAGCATTTTTTTTAATATCATTTGCAAGAGAGTGTCTGTGGGGGAACATCAATTTTCGATTGAAATGACATTTCTACAGCATGTACCAGACATGCTCTTCGAAACGTAGTTTGTGATCCAGCACTAGTCAAAAGTTACCTAGGTATAATTGGGTATCATCAGCTTGCATGTGATGATAACAATATTTTATACATTCAGGAAATGTTGAAGTGAACAATGTGAATAGAAGCGGGCCTAATATGCTTTCCTGAGGTATACCGCTCAGTACCTTACTCACTCTTTGACTTCTATTTTTTCAAATATGACTCCAATAGTATACAGGCAGGCTCGCTGAATCCGAAAAAACGTAATTTCGATAAAAGTAGTTTGTGATTGATCGAATTGAAAACTCTTGAGAAATCCAGTGAAATTGAAATGGTTGCATTGCGTTATATCAATAATAATGATGATAATTCATTTGCCATATGAGGTTGGTTACATGAAAGTAAGGAGAATGTATATATATGAATGAAATGGTGAATGAATTGCAGCAACCACTGAAGGAAAGTCCTTGGAAATGGTGTAGTCACCTTTTTCCAAATATAAATGGATGAACATCGGTATTTTTTCATTTGAGACCTTCGGCTCATTTTCACATACTAGCAAATAAATAATATCAGGAAACATATACAAATCAATAAACATATACTTATAGTAATGAAGTTTTTTTTTATCGGTAATCGATTTCTGGACATTAGTAGTGGATATTTGTAACACTAACAAATTGATTGATTCTGAGTTTCGGTGTTTGTTCAATCCACTTCTTTAGTTTGGATATGAAAAGTGTCTGAGCATCAATCAATTTCTGGTCGGTTGGAATGACGCTAAATAATTTTGGTCCTAAGTAAACAAAACTATGCTGAAAGGTATCCTCGCGTGGCCGCGGGATTACATAGGAGTTTTGTCTATTTCTAGTGTTATAAGTGTGGTCTGGCAGTCTCAGATCAGTTCTGTAGGAGGCTTGCCTAGAAACAGTTTCCAAGAAGTATAATGGTATCATGTCAAGGTGACCTGTTTTTGTATAGAGTCCTTCAGTTTAGAAGATGATTGGAAGTGAATATGTTAATGTGCCTATGCGGTTTTGCATTCTTTATAAAGGGTTTATATATTCATTAGTGAATCAATAATGTCATCAGTTATATTGGCCGAGCAGTCTCACAGCTGAAACCTGTTGTGAAGCCAGATTGTTAACCAGGTAGGATCTTGTTACGATCTAAATAAGTGCGGATTTGTGTATTCATGATTTTCTCAAAAACCTTGGATGATGTTGGAAGAATACTAATGCATCGGAAATGATTATATTCAGAAGGTCGCCTAATTTTTGGAAGGGGTATCACATTAGCAATTTTCCACAATCGTGGAAAATACGACGACTCTAGCCATTCATTCAGAATGGAAGTATGTGAGGAATAATGAACGGACAGCAAGGGGCTAATGAAGTAATATTCAGTTGATAATTATCAAAGTCGTTTGGTTCGATATATTTTTTTTTGTTATAAAAAGTGGGCGGTCTGAGACCTAACGCACTTAGGCCACCTCTTCGGAACCGTTGTGCACCCACAACTTCGCGGGCGGAAGATACCATTTTCCTTGGCCGAATCTTTTTCACATCATCTGGGTTCAGGATGCTGCCCCCAAGATGTATTTCCCTTGCTGCTACCACCGCCGGGCATTCAGTGAGGATGTGAGTAGAAGTCTCTTCGTCCTCAAGGCACCATCTACATTCAGGATCTTCTACAATTCCGATCGTGTTGAGATGTTTGTTCAAGGGGCAGTGCCCTGTCAGGAACCCCACCACCAATTTCAGCTCTCTCCTGTTCAAATCCAGGAGTGCATTTGTCTGTCTTCGTGACGGATTTCCTATGTGGAGTCTGGACTGCCTCATTCCTGGAGCCTCCGCCCAGCTATTCTGAAATCTCTTCATCAGGATTCCCGCCATTCTAGAATTGCTCCAGGATTGAGTGACCCCCAGTATTGGCTCTGGGCCAATCACTGAGCCCTCCGCACCCTTCCTGGCCAGACTGTCGGCCATTTCATTACCAGGTACCCCTGAGTAACCAGGGACCCACAGAAGACAGACTTTATTCGTCGCTGACAGCCTTTGTAGGCTGTCTATGCATTCTGACACCAGGGAGGACGTCACTCTGTACGAAATCAGTGCCTTGATCGCTGCCTGGCTGACAGTGCATATAGTAATTTGCCGGCCATGATAGCCCCTTTCTATGTTCTCTTGAACACATGCAAGTATTGCGAATACTTCCGCCTGAAAGATCGTGTCCCCTTTCATGCTGAGTGAGGGGCAATCATCAGTCATTTGATTCCAGAGGCGAGAATGGCCGTACGTTCCCTCGCTCCTCCACTGGTTGGAACTTTGCAAGCGAGCGGTGGCCTTCATCGCCTCATGTTCTACACATAGGTTCAGAGGTGGCAGTCCTATTAGAGTCTCCAGTGCCCTTGACGGCGCCGTCCTCATTGCTCCTGTAATCGAGATGCTAGCCAGTCGTTGGATTCAGGAAAGGAGCTGAATCCTCGACTTGTCTGTCAGTGTTCCCGGCCATCATACGATGGCCCCGTAAGTTATCATTGGTAGTATGAGGGCTGTATACATCCAATGAAGGATGCTGGGCTTGAGCCCCCACGTTCCCCCAAACGTCCTCCTGCACGCCCAGAATGCCGCAGTTGCTTTCTGGACCTTCCTCTCGATGTGCTCGTTCCAATTAAGCTTGGAGTCAATAATGACTCCCAGATATTTGGTGGAGCCTTTATACCGCAGGGTTTTTCCCGATAAACGTATATCGGGGAGATCCTCTACCTTGCGTTTCCTGGTGAAAAGTACAATTTCCACCTTATCAGGGTTAGCACTTAGTCCCGTGCTACGACACCAGCGGTCCACCCCATCCAGGGCCCATTGTGCCAGTCTCCGACTAGGAGTTGATACTCGGCTGTCTATCAGGATGACGATGCCATCTGCATAGGCCTGGGTATAGTAGCCCATGGTCTGTATCTCTAATAGGAGGTCATCCACGACGAGGCACCACAGAAGAGGAGATAGCAACCCCACCCCTGCGGACAACCCCTCGATACAACGGCGTGTATCCATTTTATTGAAATTGGACTAACGCCCCGCTTTTCTACTGCACGACATATAGAGTCAAATGACGTGTTGTTGAATGCACCCTCAATGTCTATGAATATCCCTAAGGCAGAGTCCTTACGGTCTAGCACTCCCTCGATTCTATGGACGAGTCGATGAAGAGCCGCATCGGTGCCCCTGCCACTTTGGTATGCAAATTGTTGGCCACTGAGTGGGAAGATGTTTAGTGGCTCCTCTCTGATGTGGCGGTCTACCAGTTTCTCTAGCGCTTTCAGGAGAAACGATGTGAGACTGATGGGCCGAAACGATTTTGCCTGCGTGAAATCGGATTTCCCAGGCTTTGGTATGAATATAATTCTAGCTGTTCTCCAAGCCTCAGGGACATAAACGTGAGCTAAACAACTTCGAAAGATCTTCAGGAGATGTAGAATGAGTACGTCCATCCCTTGTTGTGAAAGGGCCGGACACACTCCATCCTCACCTGGTGATTTATAGGGCGAAAAGGACTCAATGGCCCATTTCACTCTGTCGTATGTTACAATTCTTGAGGCTATCGTGTAATCCACCATAGCGTCTAGTGGGGTGACAGTCTCAAGCTCAGGCTGAACACTGGTGCTGCCAGGAAGGTGCGTTTCAAGCATATGTTGCAACGTTCCAGCATCCGATGAGGTGAAGCTTCCATCAGGAAGGGTTACCGCTCCCAACTTTGCTCCCGGGTCCTTTGAGAGAACTTTGTTGAGCCTTGCTGCCTCAGGAACAGTATTTATTCCCTGGCAGTATGCTCTCCACGAGTCCCTCCTTGCCGCGCGGATAGCTTCCTTATAGTCCCTCTGGGACGATTTGTACTCTTCCCAGTGGGCCCGTGATTCTGTCCGTTTGGGTTTGTTCGATAGCTTGCGAACTTCCTCACGATGGAGTTCAATTTCTGAATTCCACCATGGTGTTTCGCCCAGGCGATCTGCTCTTTTGAGTGGACAGCTGGCTTCGTAGGATTCGAGTATGGCAGAATTGGGACATCCTACGAACGTCTCTATTTCTGCTTCGAATCCATAGCGTGATGGCATGTTCCAGAGTCTCCCTTCAAGTTCCTCACGATAGAGGTTCCATCTGGTCGTTTTGGGATTTCTAAACCATCGAGTTTCTTCTTGGCTACTGCCTGCTACTGAGAACAGTATGTGTCGGTGATCAGACAAACTTTCCTCTGTCGAAACATGCCAGTTACTGATTCTACTTGTTAGCTCTGTCGAGCATAACGTTAAGTCAACAATCGTTCGTGCCAAAGGCGTGAAATATGTTGACTCAGATCATTTGTTAAGGATCTCTAGATTACTGGAGCTCAGGAACTCCAGAAGTGCCCTGCCTCTCGGATTGACGTCGCGATTCCCCCACAGTGTATGGTGCGAATTTGCGTCGCATCCAATCAGCAAGGGCATTCCCATCTCCTCGCAGTACCGCACAAGGCGTCCTGTCTCAGGTGGAGGGTTCTCCGATTCATAAGGAAAATAGGCTGAGTAAATTACAATATCGCTCAAGCTTTCGTCAGTTGTACTGCTGACTTTGATTCTAACGGCTACCAGGTCTCTGTGGCAGAATCCTGGTAGAAGAATCGTGTCAACACCTCTTGCAAAGATGCATGCTCTTGGCTTCGGGCTGGAAGAGCTGTAATACAGTGTCCCTCCTGCTAGTCCCATGCCCCTCACTCTGTCTTGGTGTACCCAAGGTTCCTGAATAAGGGCCACATTTATTTTAAGCACCCTTAATCTTCTGCATAGGAGAGCCGTGGAGGCCCTCCCATGTTGTAAGTTGGCCTGCAGGAAGTTCAAGGAAGAAGTATGACAGGCCGCCATTTGGTAGCCTAGTCTCCCTTCTTCTTTGATGGGGCATGGCTATTACCACGTCCCTCATCCTCTGAACCATTCCCCTCAAGAGGATATTCTGAATCATAATAAGTACAGAGTTCTCATCCATTGATATGAAAAAAAATATTCCATTCATGCCAAACTTTATATTTGCTGAGTAATGATTCATGAGTTCTTCGCTGGAAGCAATTCCGTTACTAGACAGATTTATAAAATATTCATTCAGAGCATTTACATCAGATAGCATCAGGGAACGGAGTATGCCTGGATTTTCAAATATTCAACTTTTTCAGTTCATACCATTTTTCTTCAGATGTGCAGTTTGCAAATTCACTAGTGAAAAAAGCTTTCTTTTCAGATTTCACTGCAAATTCCGTGTAATCCCTAATTTGTTGATAGTATTCATAATGAGCTGCAATCTCAGTGACTTTCTCAGAGCGTTATCTCGGAGTTTTTGCATGATTTCCATGTTTTTAGTTATTCACGGGGAGAACTTGTATTTTTGCCTTCTTTCAACCTTTTTCAGGAACATGTCTATCAAATGATGAAATATTGATATTATTCAAGAATTGAATTGTATCATCAATAAAATGGAATGATGATACTATTCAAGAATTGAATTGTATCATCAATATATGTGTTTTCATTCAGAACCTTGCATTTCACTGACGAAATTTGCGTATGTTAAAACATTATCTGAGAATCCCCAATCATCGACCCTAGAACAGGAAATATTGAGTTGTTCACTTGCAGAAATTAATGTTGGTTCATTGATATTTATTCATCCATTCAACGGGGATACACCCCCAAAATTCGTGAAATACAATACTTATGTGATATTCACAGAAAAAGTACTAAATCTAGAACTACTACACAAATAACAATTTTCATTCAAAATACAAAGTTTGACATAATAACTCAAAATTGATATATGAAAAAATGGAAATATGTTTTATGATAATCCTACAAAGCACCACTCATTTGTCCAGATGGGAAATCGTTGACCAATGATTTCTTGAAGTTATTGAAGGATGGGTTGAAAAAATCCACATTTGTATTATTTGCATTCCTCATTACACGTGTCAACGGACTGTTTTGCCCATAATTCCTTTGATGGAATTGTACGTGAAATGAAGAAATTGATCTTGTTCCGTAATGCTTCACTTTCAGACAAATATTGTGCAGGAGATCAGGGCAGGAAATTTCACCTGATAGCAACTTGTACAAAAAACAAAAGTTCGCTCGTATTCTCCTATTTTCAAGTGTTTCAATATTCAGCTTGGAGCAATAATTTGCGTAGTCCAAATGGTAGTTTACTATGGGAATATTTAGTTTATATTTGGTGAAGATTGAATATTTCGACAACGTTGCTCAACCGACTGACTCTATTACATAATGAATTAAAAAAATCGTCGTTGAAATCACCTAAACAAACCACTTTCTCATATAGTGAATATTGAATAGACTATCCTCGAAACTATTCATGAATGAGTCAAAGTAGATGATCAATAGGGATTGTAAGTAATTCAAGGTCAAATCGTTCGCCGAAAGTCAGCAAACCCAACAAACGCGATCTCGCCAAAGAATCAAGGGGGTTATTTATAAGCATACCAGACCTAACATTGGGTACTTCGCCAAAACTCATCAAACCCAACACGCGATCTAATAACTTTACTATATCATTCGAATAAAAAAAAGCCCATTTCTTCGTGAGATTTGAGTCCGGGGCCGGTGGGCTCGCAAACTAACTTCAAGTCCTTCATTTTCTCCATAATTTATACGATGTATAGGGACGTCCACAAAAATACATCACATGGAGCTATAAATATCACATATACACAAAGACACGCACACAATATGAATATTGAATGTATATATGACAGAGATACAACATAAATAGATATTAAATGAAATGCACACATGTATATGGATATGTATGAAAAGTAGGTGTATATGTTAAAACACACACGTTAAAATCCACATGGGGCGGCTGATGGAAGCCCCAAACGCTACAGATGTTTATCGGCGAGATCGTCCAAGAATCCTGAAACGGACCGCCTCCTAGGCAATGCTTTTATGCAGTCAATCATGTGTGGCTTGTTGAAAGGAATTCAGTAATTTTTCTTCGATATATTATTGAAAGTCACTGTTACATTCCATTCAATAGTTCGTAATATTATATGACTAGCATTGGACTCAAGATAGTTATACCGTTATATACACGACATGAGTGTTGTACTGACACACCGATACCTTCCCCTTGTAATACACAGGGTCTTTGCATTTGAATTCCGACCTGAATGTTTGGATGAACAGTGATGAATTATCGATTCTTTAAATCAGTTCATGTTCATATTGAAGTTTTGTCAGCTGTTCACATATACACGGGGTATCGGGAAATAACATTCAAGAGTTTTCTCAATACTGTTGATATTTCATCAATTTCTTTCTTTTTTCAAATGCCTGGTTTAGATGAGTATAGACAAAATTGGGAATAGACAAAATTTGTATTCGATTCGGCACAGCTGCTCTCATTGTCAGGGTCTGCAGAAATAGTATCTGCGATGAGTTTTCTGGATTCTGTTATGAATGGTGTTTCAAAACATTCCGTTCTTTTTTCTGAATCGACATAACAATTGGCTTCAAAATACAAATACGACGTATTATCAACCTGACATCAGAAGGTTTCATTCTGGTCTGATTCCAAGTTGATTTTCAAGAATGTTGCCTGTTAGTTGAGATGCCATTCTTAAAACTACTATATACGTTGAATATTATGAATCGATTAGTAGTCTGGAAAATAGCTTGCATATACCCCCCTTACTGAGAAATAATTGTTTTCCCGATTAAATATTTGGTAGTGAAATCCTCTTTGGTTCGAATGCGATTTTCTTTATAAATTCAACAAACACTCGCAAATTCTCATTTTCAGACTATTTCTAATCGATAACAACAAATGAATCGGGTATAATCAATCTTGATGTAGGAAGTGGACCTGGTACTCATTGGACAGCATATTGGAAAAACGGAAAAAATGTCATTCACATTGACAGTTTCGGTAATTTACCACCACCTATTGAATTACTGAAATATTTCAGGAGCAATGGAGATGTGATCATCAGATATAATTATGATTCAATACATAATTCAATTCGTATCAGTGAGGACAATATTGCCTAAAATCTTCATTTAATCAATATTACTAATGAATATTTGTCCATTTGATCAGAAATGGTAGAGAATTTGTTATCAAATATTCTTTCATGCAGCTTTTCGGCGTTTTTTATTATTGATATTTCTCAGATGTATCGGAAGTGAATTATAAAGTTTCGGTCCGTAATGAGTGATGAACTCTTGGTTCTAAGTGAGTCTACAGCAAGGTGTTTGCCTTGAATTCCTACGAGTATTGTGAGGATGAGATACAGTCATATTGAGTGGGGTATCCATCGTCCGTAATAGAGATTGATTGATATACGATTCTTGTAAGTTATACTATTCTCATTTTGAGTAGAGTTTATTTTTCCAATACAATGACGTGAAACTGATTCATATAATAATGTTCGTAGTCTTTTGACCGCACTGCAGAAATAGTCGTCTCAGCGTAGATGTTGGTTAACTGAAACTCCCAAGTATTTCACAGATTTTGTCATCCAGTTCGATCGACACAATCATTCGGAATATTCGAACAGTTGAACGTATGGAGTCGTATCGTATCAGGCGTGTCACGGTCCCGCGCTGTCGAGAAAAGGGCAATGAATTTTGTTCTTGCAATATTGAGACTCAATAAACTTCAGCTGAGTCACTTGAATATAATTTCCATGTCACTTTCGGCATTTGATATGTTTCTGCCGAAGTATTTTCGGTGAATGTACCTGCAGTATCGTCCGCATTGAGCTACTTTTGAAATTAGTTATGAAGAACAATCGAAAAAATACAATAAAAATAATGTAGGGCCCAAAACTGTCCCCTGGGGTACGTCATAGTTACAGGTAGATGTTTACTCAGGGTTGTTTCAATTCCATCAATTTGCTCCCTGTTTTTCAGATGATCTTTCAATGAATCTAGCACAGTACCCCTGATTCCAATGGATATAAGGCGTTCAAATGAAATTGAGTGGTCAACAGTATCAAACGCCTTCGACAAATCTGAAAATATTGTTACACAGTTCTGTTGATTATGGAGAATGTTCATCATATCATTTGTCAACTCAACTTCACGAACTGTGAATCAGGAAATATTTCATTCTTATCGCAGTAGTTCAATAATCTGTTTTCAATGCATTTTTCGAAAACTTTTGCAAAAGTGTTCATGACTGTTATAGGTCTATAGTTTGTTGCTTCTTTTTCATCGCATAATTTGAAGATCATAGTTGTTATAGATTCCTTGGAAGCTGAAGGAACTTTTCCTTCTGTCATGAACATATACTTCGCCAAGGCCAGAAAATGTATTATTTTCCAATCCTGAAATAGTGAAATTCATTTCATTTTTCGTTAACGGATGCGAAAATGAAGACTCTCTGGAACATTTTTTCATCAATGGAACAATAACAAGTGGCTTTATATTTTTTTTGCAATTTTCGTACCAATACCAGAGAGAAACATTGAAGTGATCTGCGATGCCTTTGTCTGGGGTTGATTCCTTTTCAAGTTCATCAACTATGATCAAGCCATTAAAGTTTCTGTTTTGTTTGACGTTTCTGATTTCGATAATATCCTTCCATTTTTCTTTCTCACATCATCATTAGATTCAGCTAGTTTCATTTGAAATTGTGCAATGAGTTGCATAAAAAGTTTCTGCGATATTTATATCCCTTTTTGGCTTCTACATTACATTATTATTTTCGAGTTTTTGTTTCAGGGAATTACTATGTCTGATTGAATCTAGCAATGCTGGCGTCATCCTGGATCTCGACATGATATTCTTGTCATCAAATGTTTTTTGTCTCATGTGAGTGCATATTGATTGAACATCACTTTGATAGACTGCAAGTCATTTTCCATTGCAGACATTTCTTCAATTTGTGATTAATCAAATAACTGTGAGTAGTAGTTTCTGAAATGATATTATGTTCTCTTGAAAGCATGCTAATTGATATTATGAGGATGTAATGGTCAGTTAAGTCAGCTTTGAATATAAAAGTGTTAATCAGCAATTCTTTCTGCATTTTTGGACAGCGAAATTCAGAAATATGTAGTTCATGGGTCCGGAAGATGAATGTGTTACCCTGGTAGGTTTATTCATGAACGAAAAGTATCCTGAGTTGGCCATGAGGCAAACATATCTATTGATCTTCACATCTGAAGTGTTCAAGATATTCAAATTTATATCACCAATAAATATTTGTACATCAGACTCTGCAATGGTAGATAGATAGTTCTCTATATCCGTCGAATATACATATATCGATATCAGTTGCTGGCGACCTATATGATGCAGTTTGGGAATATGCAATCTTCAAGGCTTGTCGAGAATGTCCGAAATATCCGGAAGGGGATACCTGTCGTCAATAGTTTCCTCGTTGAGTTTCCTATAATCAACCACTATTCTCTACTTGATCTATCCAGAGGCGTCCGGTTTTTTGGGAACGACCCATATTGGCGAAGACCACGGTGAATTGCTCGGTCGAATAATTCGTTGTTCGAGCATGGATGTTATTTGATTTTGGACTTCTTCCTTATGAACGTGGGGGTATCTTTAGGATTTTGTATAAACAGGTATCTCGTCCTTTGTCTTAATATGGTGTTTTACTTGATTGGTGAATGTCAGTGACGTATCAGGTCTTTGGAATATGTCTGAATATTTCCTGCACAAATCGATTATATGTTTTTTCTCATCTGGGTTCAAATGATCGGTCCTAATCAAAGTTTCTATGTCGATGTTTTGTGTCTCTGTTAGCTGTATGTCTGCTGTGAATGAGTGATAGTCGTCTAGGCATATTTTCGGAGTATTGATGAGTTCTGATAAGTATAGTTGTAATTTATTGTTGCTAGTATTGATAAGTTCTGCCCAGGCCATTTTGTTGCATGCTTGACTTAATGTTTCTCGCAAAAGAGCTCCTTGAATTTCCTGTTGAGGTAATATGATAGGACCTTCTGTTTCGTTGACAGGGAGTATAACGCGAGTTACAGTGTGTGGATTTAATTGTATAGAAAAAAATTGTTTCTGATCGGTTTCATGATAATGGATAGGAATATTAGAATTTTGCGTGATGAGTCTTGAGTTCGGAAAGAATGAATGAGCTTTTAACAGTTTGAGATTGTCCAATCCAATCAATCCATCGAAAGTTTTGTGAAATTCGAAAACATAAAATTTCATTTTTCTATCATCTCCAAATTCCGTGAAACTTGGAATTTCAGCATTATGATCTTGGGAATAGTTTTGAAAAAAAGATGTTACAACGAATGGTTCATGTTTTATATACTTCTTATAGATTTTGAAAGCAATGTCCGGGTTCAGAAAAGATTTTGTTGCTCCAGTATCGATTGAAAGCTTTAGTGGTAGGTTTGAGATATTTATGTAGGGCAGTTCTTTTTTGTCGAAAAAAACTATGGAGTTCTACTATATCTCGTGATTTCGACTGTTGCCTAACGAAAAATTTTCATTTTGTTCGTTGGATGGAGCTTCCAAATATTCCTCGTAGGTATAGTCTTCATTTTCTTGAATTTCGGCAGGTTCCATATAATATTGGAGATATGGATCTCCATATTCTTCAGGTTCTTGATGTTGCAAGTTATTTAATTCTTCAGAGGTATTCGGTGTTGGATAGTTTCGAGGATTTTGGAATGATCTTCGATACTGATCAGATGATCCTGCTGTGTTTCTTGTACTCGTGCTCATTTGAGTCGGCCTATTATTGGTTTGGAAGGTGTTCCTTGAAATTCCACTCATTGGAGTGGGTTTTGGTTGAAATTGTCCTGAATTAGTTTTCGGGGCCCAAACATATTGGTTTTTTCCGAAAACTTGTTGGTTTGTGAAGTACTTTCGATTAGGTTGGTTATTTCTCTGTTGAAGATTGATTGGTCCTTGAGGGAAGGCTTGACGAGGTTGCGAGTGCCAATTATTAAAATGTTGTGTTGGTGGTCTGAAATTTCTCTGTACCGGCATTTGTTTCCTGTCTGGTACTGAATTGGCGAGTCCGTTATTCTTTTGCAAATAACGTATATTATTCTCTCCTTGAATATATTGCATTGCAGTGGCGAGATTATTCGGTCTCATCGCTCGAATTGTTGAGCCCAGAGGTTCTTTGAGTCTTGCCAGAAACGTAGTGAGAGTTTGTTGTTGAAAAAAAGCCTCCTTGCTTTGTTTCACGACAGCATTCTCATTATGAATATCTAGGTAGTTTGAAATTGTGTTCAAAAGTCCCATGCAACGCTCGTAGAACTGAAGCGGTGATTCGTTCTGTTGTCTCATATTGACCAAATCTCTCGTGAGTGAATTTTCGTCACGTTGGTCGCCAAAATTCTGAATCAAGATATTCTTGATTGAGGGCCAATATTTGCAATCATATATTGATAGGACTTCCTTCGCTCTGCCTGATAGTTTATTGATGATTCCTTGCAAAAGTAGAACATTTTGCAGAGACGCTACATTGGTGGTGTCGAAATAATGATTAGGTAGGGTGGACTCTACTCTAATAAAGTTGTAGAGTCCGTTAGGGTTTCCATCGTATTCTGGTAGAATGCAGAGGTTCTTGACGTCAAATACAGGTCTGGACAGAAGAATCTAATCTTTACTTGCACTATCATGAACATAAACATTGAAAAATAAAAAAGCACGTTCATTGAGACACTCAGACTCATCGATGATTTTTTTAATGTTTGCAGTATAATTTGATACAGCCATTCGAATACAATTATCCAAATGTTCATCTGTGAGTCGATTGCGATATTTGTTCCTAATAAACTTCATATTGGAAAAAGAATATTCACACAAATAGGTAGAACTGAATAATGCTTTCACTTTCAGGGCAACACGACATAGAACTGAATATTTGTCTTTACTTACAATAGGCCAGATACATTTGATACTAGAGACTGACGATTTTAAGGGTAGATCATTTTGAAACTCAATAACTTTCATTTCTGTTGCAGCGATGTCTTCGCCAAAGTTCTGCATGACACAAGTTGCAAACTGTGGGATATCAATTTCCATAAAGGGTGTAGGTGTAGGGTAAAGGGTGTAGGTGTAGGTATTCCTACATGATATTTGCTGTCATAGGGTTCTAATGGATTTTGAGATATTTTTTCTGAAAGAATAGCAAAATGCTTGGCATCCCTGTTAATTAGGTTTTGTTCCCAAAACTCCAGATTTTTGATAAATGCTTTTATATCACAAATCATTTTCACTAGTTCTTTGTCTCTCTCCTGAAGCTGCAAATCAGGTTCGTTCAATTCCTCTGTAATGTCCACGAGAAAACCAGAATCTCTGAGCCAGATTGAATTTTCTAGTTCCGGAGTCGGTTCATCGCGTTGTTTGAAAAATTGAACTATGTAAGATAGGACATTATTAAAACGTTCCAGCACCCGTCCTCTACTGAACCATCGGACTTCAGAGTGAAGGAGTAGGTCCCCGTAGTGACAGTCAACTTCATCGGCCAAGGTTTTGAATAATCTCCTTTGTGACGCTTGAGCTCTAATCTTGTTCACAATTTTTATCTCCAGTTTCATAACGTTGTTCAGTTCCAGGAAATTCCCACCTGATGCTTGCTGATGGATAATGCAGTGGTAACAGAGGAATTGCGGAAATGTTTCTTCTTTACAAAATAACGCCACCAGACCCTTATCAGAACACATAGCTGGAGCGCCATCGGTTGTCAAGCCTAGAAAAATCTCGGAAGAAATAATATTTTTTAAATGAGGAAACGACTCCTGTCTAGTAGTGTGTCTTTTCAGTGGAATGAACTTTAAAAGATCTTCTTTAAACGCTGAAATCACTAAGAACCATCCTGACGAACACGGCCATCTGGGCAGTGTCAACGACATCTGTTGATTCATCCAGTTGAAGTGAAAAATAAACACAGTCATCTAAGTCAGTTCGTGAATGTGAAAAAATATCATTGCTCATTACTTCTACACGTCTCATCACTGTAATAGCAGAAAGTTGCATAGATTTTATAGGTGAAACTATGTCGTCTTTATTTCTGAAGTTAACAAATAACAAATCAGCAGCTTCTAAAAAAGCCTGTTCTATCATTACCCCGTCTCCATGAGGTTTCTTTCGTTGTGCAATAATCTGGGACACACGGTACGATGCTCCAGTTGCAGCCTCATTTCTGTCGACGGTTCGTTAAAATATTGATTGTTGTCCAATTAACTGCTCCTTCAACTGTTTCAGTTCCTTTTTTCTGGCGGCAGAGTGTAGTGGGAATGATTTTTCAAAATTGAACTGTACAGTTCCATGAGGTCTCTCAATATTTCCTCTTTTAGCAACGGAGACCGAAGTATTACATAACAAACACACATTTTTATCGTTAACTTCTGTAAAAAAGTATTGTTTTCCCCATTCCGAATGAAAGTGGTTTGTCTTCACTTCCTTACTTCGATCATTGAACAGACTAGATAAGTAATCCACAGCCCTGGCAATACAGTTTGTTTGAAAGCAACATCTATAGTATCTATCTTTGTCTAAACAAGGATAGCAGAACCTGATTCTCCCAGCAACAGTGCTGTGTTGTCAAAGGGGGCCGAATTCATTATTAATTCATGATGAAACCAAATTGAAAATCCGTAACAATTTCAGTGGTACTTTACAGCATTTCTTGGTGGGAAAATGAACAATGACAAGACACTGTCGCAGCTGACCTATGGGTATAATCAATATAATCTTATCAATTCAATTTGAATTCATTTTTATCCATTCCATTTGGGAAAATTCTTCAAAATCTCGAATGATACGACAATGGTAACTCACCTATGAAATGACGTGTTTTGATCGCCAGTTCAAATTGTCTTTAACACACCTCACAACGTCTCACCATTATATCAAATCACCAAAACAGGAAATAAACTGAGTTTCTGATGAATTCTGAGTACACAAAACTAAACACAAGTTGAATAATATCAATAAATCAAAACGTAAATAATGACAGATACCAAACAAAGCAATAATCGCCGTCGACTGTCTTATCAGATTGCGGTGTTGCAACGTTGAGCAAAAAGTATTCACGATACCCATGCTGGTCCTCGAGCCCCCAAGAAAGTAAAATTGCTGAGTCTCAGAATAATGTAGCAATCTTCTATTGATCAGAACTGATTCATAATCGTCATGACCCAATTCTATTATTATATTTGTGCATTGAACTACATGAATTCATAAAGGACTTTAAATATTATGGACTATTCATCACTTTTTGATGATTGGATATGACAACACTGGCGACGATTGGGTACTAATATTATGATAATTCTGGGAATTCATGTTAGCATCAGAATATTTGTTTTGTGATCCTTCTAGTGGGTTTGTTGTTCGGAGCTTCCTTACAACTGCTTGCCATGATATTATTTTTTGTTGTTCTCTACTAACCCAACCGCTGGACGTTGGTTACGCGTTCAGTTTCGAACTAAGCGGAATGTCGTCGCGCCATGCGTATTTATCCCGTTCAAAGCAATCCTGATCGTTCTCGAACACTAACGCGCTGGTCCGGCTGGTCGGTTCTAGCCAATTCTAGCTTGATGGCGTCAGCGGCAGATCGCTCACCGCAACGTTGCCGCTGTTTATGTTCAATATTATGAGAATTAGATTTTCTTGGGGAATTTTCGAAAGCTTCTCTGATTTTTGCAGTTTGTATTTTTTAAATTGGAATCGTTGTGGGAGCTACCAGAATTGCTTCCGCGAGCTACCGGTAGCTCGCGATCGACAGGTTGGCGACCACTGGTTTATAATGATGACTTAGAAACCCCCTTGATTCTTTGGCGAGATCGCGTATGTTGGGTTTGCTGAGTTTTGGCGAAGGATTTGACCTTGAATTACTTACAATCCCAATTGATTATCTACTTGTCAAAATTGGATTTGGGTAGTCTATAAATGACTCCGATAATGGAGCTTTCTTTTTTACCACTAACATGAACCCGAAGTTGCTCGAGATATCCAGTGCTCTCCATGAGTAAAATATTATATTTCAGTGTCCTGCCTTGTATCTTGCCTTACAAAATTGTAATTATGAAATCGACTAGCATCACCATCTACTTCAGCACGCAGCCAGGTTTCAGTTGCTGCCATTACATCCAGATCATGCACATATTGCTCATATACATGTACAACAAAACAGTTGAAATGCTTCAACAATGAACTACTATTGAGATTATTGCAATTACTAGTATTGCTATTTTCAGATTCATACTTATCTAGAAGAGAGGAGAAGTATAGAGGAGTTGAAAGGAGTAATGAAGATTGGATAAGAACGAGACAATAATTAAGATATATAAGAAAAATAAGCGAAATGTTACAATGAACGATCATCACCCTGAATATTCAAAATGAAGCAATGATATAATCATAACCAGCAATACATAATAAATGATGAATGATAATACATCATACCTAATAATCAAGCAGATGCACGGTGGAATAAATAATAATCACACTGCATATACAATCAAAACACTGAGAAGCTCTGCGATATGATGATTTTATTGTACCGTATTTATGCATTTCTGAAGTACAATTATGCAGAGACCATGGACCTGATATCATCTAATCAAAAACATGTAGGATCGACTGAAAAGTTGATAATCATTGACGCATTTCATCTAACATAGACACATTTTCGATTTCATGACTAATATCATTACATTTGGCAAAAATAGATCCTTTCGCGCTCTAGACATATTTAGCACCAAACTCCTTTGATGCACTTCGTGATATTGCAAGTCTAGTTTCAGGTAAATTCTCCTTGATGGTAATTCTTGAATTTTCGAGATGAACTCTGTTCCTTAGAATGAAATTAGAATGGTATCTTGAATGTCTTCATCGTTTTTTATTCAATTCCGAATATACGAATGTTATGGTTTCTGGATAATTGCTCTCGCTCATCAGCTACAAGTTTTATATTCCTGTAATCCATTGTCAGTGGACGTAACTCCTCTTTCAATTTACAAATTTCCTGGCTTTGTTCTTGCAACTGACAACTCAGTTTTTCTTCTACTTTGGCGAACAGTTTATCGACAATCCCCTGTAGCAAATCTTCATTGAAACCACATCGAAACTGCTCCCCATTCAAAGTTCTTTTATCGTTCAGGTCCTTTTTGCTGAAAGGTATGATGTATACAATCACCTCATGTTGAAAATGAATACAATATCCACGACTTGGTCTGGAGAATGATCACTATTTTTCAAAAAATATTAAATTGCTGGTTCAAATGGAGATGCGGCGAACAGTGACACAAGGCGACCGTCTTACTCGGAAACCATCGCTAGAATTATTCCTGGATTAATGCCAGTATCATCAAGGCACACTACAAAAATGTGCATTTTTTTACGAGATCCGAACATTCGATATCTGTTGGAGAATTTATGGAAAATCGAGGAATGTTTTCAATTCAATAATTTCACTAAAGGAGAGCAAGAAGGCGAAGATCATTATTCAGCTTCAACCAAACGAGATAATGACAGCAGGTTCATTGTCAGTCTACCATTGGCAACGAGTGTTACCATGTTGAGGAATTCAAAACAATCTGCTATTAGCCGATTATATGAGAATTTGCACATTTCCAAACTCATCATCTAGAAATCAGAGTTGATGAAAGAGTATGAAGCACTTGGACACATGTCTGAAGTAGATCCTGATTATACTACAGATCAAATTATTCATTATTTGCCTCGCCATGGAGTTCGCAGGAATTCCAGTATAACTATCGAGTTATCTTTGCCGGCTCTGCAAAGAACTTTAGTGGAATATCACTAAATGACACCCTCATGGTCGGACCCACTATTAACGGTGAACTTCTTCCTATTTTGTGTCGGTTTCGGAAACACAAAATAGCATTCACTGCAGAAATTGCGAACATGTACCGCCAGCTTAATATTTCACCTGAGCAGCGTAGCAATCTTCAAAGAATTGTGTGGCGTCAAAATGCGAATGAACCGCCGAATCATTATCAGCTCAATACCATAACTTATGGAACATCTTTAGTTTCCTACTTGGCTATTCGATCATGAAAACAGATTGCACATGAACAAAATGTCACAATATCCAAACGCTTGCTCATGTATTTATAGATAACTTTGAATCAGGAGCATCAGCCGTTGAACGAGCCAAACAACCGAAGTATACTCAGTTTCAAAAAGTGCGGGATTTGAGCTTCGAAAATAAACTTTTGATGAACTTTCGAATGAAGTTGTTGATATATATGATTCTCAATCAACGACTGAATACTATATTTCAGATAAATCCTGAATCCAAAACTAAGGCAAATCCTATGCGAATCTCTTGTACTTTCTCTTGCAAACTTTACCGACTTCGTGTACGTTCTCAATTCACTAGAAATGGATAAGACTCTTGTTGCACCATGTACTACTGAGTTGATTTCATGTTGTGAAAATTCGTGGTTGGGTTACATCATATTATGTCATCAGATCTGTGATAGTAATTCTATTAATGCTGAACTTGATTTTATCCCTAATTTGTGGAAAATAAAGTTGATACATATCAATAGTGTATGTTAATCATGGTTCAGACTGGAATTTGGGTTAGTGTCATTCATTTATTCACCAGGGAATCGGAAAAATAATGATTATATGACAGATTGCACTGGTGAGTCGTTGTTCAATTCAATTGAACTATCCTACTGCCTACGAATCAGAAACAAAATCTTAGCATGTACGTATGCAATAGCCAATCAGGAGCCGAAATACAATATCGAAAACATGGTGTTATCGTTCATCAACACGATCATTTCAACCAATCAGAAACGTGTATTCAAGTATGCATGGAATAATCGGAATAATCCCAATGAAATCCACACTCGAATTCTCCTTATAAAAATATACCAATATCGTCAACAAGCTGAATAATATAAACGTTATATTCCGCACATCACGGAAATGTAGATGTCAGTTATCCAGGACGAAGAAAACATTTCCTTGGGATCTCGTACAGGGAAAAGTGGATCAGAAGCGATTGTGCGGAACGGATTTCTCATGAGACAGCAGGGTAAATCAGTCGAGCATTCAGTTTGCCAAATGCGTCCCAAGAAGGAGAGATGGAATAAACGCCAACGGGTTTCAAAATGATTCATTGCATGTCGAATTCTGACTCTCCATCAATCACACTAAATATCTGCCGCACAACGGAAATCATTCACGGAATGAAGATTTGAAATCATGAAAAGTTTCACCTTGAGTAGGTACTCATAAAATATAAAGGTACCTTATTTATGCTATGCTGTTCGACACGAAAGAACAGAAAATTGACGGGTTCACCACAGGTATATTCGAGAATGATTTGCCATTGTGAAAGAGTTTCGAAAAAGTGTGAGCTCTCAACCTATAATGCTCGTGCATCGAGTAATCCAGCAGTGAAATTTTGTTACGGGAGGAAGATATTATTGGATTTTTTTTCGGCTTGGCCGTTGTATTGATAATTGATGATGATGTAGAGTCTGGAAAGAAAGGTGACACCAGCCTGAGCTCATCTAGTTTGTCAACCTGGAATCGCTTGTGGTGGACTACGTAGACTATGGAATTATTTATAATGAGAAGAGATCGTTCACCTCCCTACGATGTTTAAGAGAGGTCAATGAATTCGTGAGCTTGATATCACCGACTATTCGAATGATTTATCTCTCTTGATCAGAAACTTGAAGCTCCAGCATATTTTTTCACGAGGGCGTAGAAGTGTCACACTTTTTTTCGTTTGAAATTCCGAATTGTATGTCGGAATCCCGAGGTACAAGTCTGAATTCCGACTCACAAGTCGGAATTTATGATTGAAACGCCTGATGTTCATGACCGAAGTGAGAAGTGATTGAGTATAGTATATTAGACTACTGGAGATGAATATGAGTTTATTCAATGGTGTGAGTATATATATACATATTGAAGTTCCTTGAATATTTTATATTGGTTGCATTAGTGAGCTTGCATTTCATATTTTATGATGATACAAAAATACAAGTATGTATGAACGTGTGGTAGAGCGTAGAGCGGTCATCAGTGAAGAGTGTTTGACTTAGATCAGAAGTATGACTGTTTTGATCCTAGTAGAGGCCCAGCAGAGGATATGTTGCTGGTAGTTGCTAAGTGAGGATGGCGGATGACTGACTGCATAAACAGTTCTTATTAGAAATGAAGCCTTTGCAACAAAATCCAGATAGTTTTGGACTAGCTAACCCTAAATATTGTAGGTAACCCAATTCTCATATACAACTATAACTGTACATTTTTATATATTATTACATTATCATATTGGTGAATCGAAGTGATTTTCCAAGTGATTTCTATATGTAACATAGTGACTCAGGTCAATGTCGATACTTTTTTTCAAAACTCGTGCGGGGCTAACGTACATTATGTTGTTTCGAAACTTCGAACTCTTCCTCTTAGTCTTCATAGTCCTCTTAGTCTTCCTCTGAGTCTTAGAACTGAAAAATACAATGGTATACAGGGTCTCCAGCTTGAAATGATAAAATTAGGAATCACTTCCGGTATTTCCATAGGATTCAACACATACTGGAGAATGATGGGAGGGTAAATCTTTCGGATCTCAAAATCGTGTGATAGACACTTTCCGTGCATATTCCTGTACCTATAAAATTGTAATAGAAGGGATCATTCTGAGGGAACAACTGCAGGGGCATACGAAATAAAGAAATATCTACTCGATTTTGAAGAAAACCTATTGACAGGGTGGCCCACGGACGATGCTACATAAGACTTCCACGGACTTTACGGTAATCCATTCTGTTCTATCGATCTGAAATTTTTCCAGCTCTGCGGCGTTGCCGCTTCTATCGAAAAGTTGCAACAACTTATTTCCAATGGAACACCCTGTATTTTATTGCATCTTCAGATTTTCTCTGAATAGCTGATTTCACCGATGTATCACACTTAGGCACTTGCGGACATGATTACAGAGATATAGGGTGTGAAAAATCGGGATTTTTCAACTTCATAAGGATTTTTTGTGTAAAAAGTACTCATTATTGGTGAAAATGGCTTACATGTCTCTATCCTAACTTTCTATCTACTGACATTTAATTTCGAAACGAACACAGGTTGGTGCAGAATTCAGAATTTTGATCACCCTTCATCTGTTCCAATTAATGGTACATATTGTTTTCCAATATTGTATGCATTATAATATTTCATAATATGACACGCTGTGAGAAACCAATAATGCCGACTTCGCGCGAGGTCCCAGCCGTCCAGGTCGTCCCAGTGCAACATAAATAATACGCAATACAAATGTGATGCAATTACACATCAAGGCTTTCCGGAACATTCTGCCCCGGCAAAATGCAGTTGCATTTTTGTGCCATGAGTCCCAATTGATGAAGGAATTTACAAATCAACGATACAACAAATATCCTTGATGCGTTGAGTTTGCCCAATGTGAGTGATTTTACTGATGTATATGAAAAAAAAAATGATAATAGTAAATCCTACTATATATAGGGTCCATATACATGAGCAGAATGTTTATACACAGACAGTCGATTGACAGGAATTCATTAAGTCAGAATCTTAAAAAGATATAATCCCAAATTATCAGAATTGTACTTCGACGACTGTAAAATGGCCGACCCGTAAAGTATCAAACCGTACTTTGTCAGACTGCATACTATCAGAATGTATAAATCAAGAAAGTTCTTCGGCAGACATTCACATCCTCAGAACTGTAATGTCTCAAACCAGTAAATAAAACAATGTTCATGTTATCAGAATCGCAATTATTCAGAATAGTAATATTTCGAAACCGTACTTCGGCAGACTGTTATACCGCAGACTCTCACATTGTATACCTTGAACTCATCAGACTGGAATTCATCAACCGTTGAACTGATAGACATCAAATAGTCAGATTCGGAAATTAACAGAATGTGAAATGTTCAAACCCGTATATCGACAGACTGTGGAAATTTCAGATCATCACTATTACATACAGGCAAATAGATCGACCAGTGAAATATCAAAACCGTAAAACGACAGACTGTGAAATGCCAGACCCGTGAATCGTTATGCCGATGGTGTCTCGGAATAAAACGGCAGATCCGTAAAACCACAGACTCTTAAAAAGACATAATCTCATACTGACAGACCCGTAAAATGCCGAAATTATAAAAACGCAGAACAGTACAATGATAGAATCGTAATACTACGAATCCGTAATCTCACAGAATCGTAAGATGCCCGAACCATATATGTTCGGTGCCCGAACCGTAAAATGACAGACCGCAAAATTTCAGAACCGTACATCGTCAGACCATGATGATGTTGAACGCATGCAGGTCGAGAGACGCGTAGGCGCAGTGTTGCCGAGCTGTTCAGATATGAATTCTGTGCTTTATCCGAAGATAATGGATATCGTTTACTATATACTGATGCATTGAAGGAGATTGTATAGAAAAGATCATTACTTACCAAAAATAACAACAGAAACTTGTCAAACTTCCATCAAATCTTTGTACTCGTGTTATGTGTTATATAGCAAAAAACCCGAAGGATATATAGAGATGAATAGTTTTATATATATCGTTGTTGTTTGCCTTGTAGATAGGCACCAGAATATATGGAAATAGTGTTTCATAATGTGTGTAAGAACCCTCAAAATAGCGCAACCGTTCAAACAAGCTCATTCATCGAAATCTGTATCTCCTGTAGTTTCCGAGATATTCATACTGGCTCACCTTATATCGGACACAGTGCATATTGATGTGTTGATCATGATTCAATCTGCCAAATGAATCATTGTCGATATCTCATAGAAATAAACAGCAAAAAGGATGCGTTGATGAAACGATTCCAGTCGAAGAAAAAATAATGTGAAACTTGTCCATATAGCACTGGAATCATTGAGTATGATGCATCTACGTCGTCGTGCTCAAACATCGGCTTTTCGCTATATTATACAAACCATTGTGGTTTATCAACTTGGTTCCTTCGCTAGGAGTAAAGCTTACGGCTTACGAATAACTCGATTAATTGACTATGGTATCCCATAATAATGAGATAAATATGTCATTATAATGTGATAAATCATCTCATTACATCGAGATATTTGAGTCATAATAATGAGTTATGTATCTCATAATAACCAGATAGCTAACTCATGATAATGAGATAAAAATGAAATCTACCATGTCCCTTCAGAGCTTTCGTAATGTGGGGAGAATGGGCGAGTGGACTATTTTTTCCTAATTTTTATTCCATATTTTTCATATCAATACCATCCTTTCAAATATTTTTCAAAATTTTTTTGATCCATTATGAATGCTTAGGTAGTTGTTGATGTTCACGGAAAGTTTTTTGTCACTCGTTCACATGTCTTGCTCGACCAACCGAAATGTAGAATATACTACAGAGAATCCTTGTCAGATTGTGAGAGCTGGCAACGTTGTCTAAAGCCAGCGTTCGGTACCCCTCCAAACTTTCTCACCGCAGTCTGTCGATGTTCGGTTTGATGAATTACAGTTCTGAACTGATACGATTCTGACGTTTTGAGGTTCTGACATTTTCCGATTCTGATATTTTACGGTCCTGGCATTTTATGATTCTGAGGTTATAGGGTTCTGACATTTTATGATTTTGTTGATGTACTGTCTATAGCTTTACATTCCTGCCAAGATACATTCTGCTGTTTTATGGGTCTGACAAAGTACGGGTCGTCATTTTACGGTCTAGTGTTTTGGGATTCTGATGAAATACCGTATGATATTTTACGGTTCTGATAAATTATCATTCTGATAGTTCATGATTTTGTTGAATGAACAGTTTGTTGATTTGCGAGTCTGACGTTTCACGGTTTGCTGTATTACGATTCTGATGAAGTACAGTTTGCGAATTCACGGTCTCAAATTATATGATTCTGACGAAGTAAAGTGTGAAATTTTGAGATTCTGACGGAATCATATTCTGCTTTGATCATGGTTTGCTACTTTCTGATTCTGTTCGTTAACTGTTCTGTCACATTGCTGGTATGGTGGGATACACATCTGTGCATTTGCAGTCTTTCAATGTATGGTTTGCTCGTTCATAGTATACAAAATACGGTCTGAGAAAGTGCGGTTCTACAAACTTGGGGTACAGATTTGTACGTTTTCTGGATTTGTCTATTCTGTCCATTTTTCAGTCTGACAACATGATATTCTGATGCTTCACGGATCTGTGATATTACATTCTGTAGACTTATGTGCTCCCCTATATATACTCAAAACTAACCTATATATTGGAATAAGATCCTATGATGTTCCTATGTGATCCTGTCGGTTCACTAGTCACCGCACGCACATGTTTTCCGAAAACAAACAAGTATATTTTGAAAATATAGTCTCAAAGAATAGCAATCGACATAAAACTGGATAGATTTATTAGTGGTATGTGCCAGAAGTTGGAGACAGCGAGTAGCCTGTGAAAATTATCAAGTTGACTCATCGCCAGAGAGTTAGGTTAGGAAATGGCTACTTGCTCCAAGTGCAATACCAAAAAATACGACGATGATACTTGGAATTGTGATAGTTGTAAGAGACCATTATGTACTAAATGTGGTGGTCTCGCAGCCTCTGAAATCAAATGCCTCCAACTCAAGAAACGCGTATTATTATTTTTCTGCGAAGACTGTCGCAATGGACTCTGCCAGGTCCCAATGCTGAGATCTGAAATCGCAGACCTTCGCCAACATATAGATGAGTTTATCAAGACCAATAAAGCTATCTCCACTAGAGCTCAGGATACTCAAGTAAATAAATTCGAGGAAAGCTTTATCGAAGAAATAAATGAAAGGATGAGAAGGAAAAATAATCTGTTGATATTTGGGATGGAGGACAGCAATAATGAAGAAGCAGATCGAAGAATGGTAGCGCAGGTGAAAAGGGAAGTAGATGCAAATATCCATATAGAAAATTACTCAATCTATCGCTTAGGAAACTTCAGTGCCAGTAAAAAACGACCTATAAAAATTATAATGGACAATGAGGAACAAGTTATAAATGTTGTCAAAAAAGGACATCTGCTCCGAAACAATGCCAACATTAGAGGAAGAATATCTTTGGCTCAGGATCGAACACCGAGACAAGTTCAATTCTACAACGATTTGAAAAAAAAACTGATGGAATGTCAAGCTAATGGTGAATCGAATATTAGGATCAGATATGTAAGAGGTGTACCTAAAATAATTGAGTTGGATAAGAATAGCGATAATTTAAACATGTAGAGCCCAACAGCCCATCATTGAAAGAATTTGATATTATTTGTTTTACTGAAACGTGGCTCACCAACAACGTTAGTGACTGTGAGTTGTTCAACAATGAATATATACTATTTCGATTTGATAGAGAAGTCTCACGGGGCGGGGGAGTATTGATTGCAACGAGGAACTCATTCCAGACATCCAACCTGGATTCAGCTAATCTCAAACAACAAGTACCTGACATAAATATAGTAGGTTGCAAAACATCTTCGGCAACAGCATTAGTGTATGTTTTTGTTATTTACATACTCCCTGGATCTGACAAAGATGTCTATAGAACTATATTTGAATATCTGGAGCTTTTAGAAAGTACATATGATGAAAATATAATTTTACATGGGGATTTCAATATACCAAACTTTGAAAACATTAGGACTACCTTAAATGATCACAAAAATGAATTGGTATTCAACTTCATGACTTTTTTAGATATGCAACAATATAATGCCATACCTAATGCAAATGGAAGGCTTCTTGATTTAGTTATATCAAATTGTGAATGTACTGTGAGTGGAGATCCCCATCCTATAGTAACAGAAGATAGGCATCACCCAGCTCTAAATATAGAGATGAAGGTCAATACTGAGCACACAAAGAATATCTCAGCCAATCTTAACAACAGAGCATACAACTTCAAGAAAGCAAATTTTCTAGCATTGTATAATGATATCCTACTGACCAATTGGCAAGAGTTTGACGATATTACAGATTTAGACATACTATGTGATCGTTTTTATCAAGTTCTTCATGACATTTTTGATCGACATGTACCACTATTCAAGAACTCAAGAAAAAAATTCCCAGTTTGATATACCAGAGAAATTAAAGAAAATTTGAAGAAGAAGAATAAAATGTACAAAAACTATAGAAAAACAACAAATAACGCCAACCTTTATGAACAGTATTGTAATCTGAGATCTTTAATGAAAATACAGGTTGAGCAAGCATTTTCCAGTTATCTGGATGGAATTGAAAATACAATCAAGCATGATTCGGAAGCATTTTGGTCGTTCATACAGCAAAAGCGAAGCACATCCTTAATACCCGGAGAAATGTCACTGAATGGAAATGATTATCAGGATCCCAAGTCTATTGTGCAAGCATTTGCTGATTTCTTCAGTAGTGTCTATAGTAACCAAGATACCAACTTCACAAGTTTGAAATATCAAGGGAGATCGAATAACTCAATAGACTTGCCCCAATTCACAGAAACTGACATTATCTCCATTACAAAAAAGTTAAAACCAAAGATCTCCAGTGGACCCGATGAAATACCGTCATTCATTATTGAAGACTGCATAACCATTCTGGCTGGACCTCTATTAAAAATCTTCAATTTGTCTCTAAAACAAGGTTTTTATCCAACATGTTGGAAAAAAGCAAAAATCTGCCCAATATTCGAAAATGGATCAAAAAGTGACACAAAGAATTATAGACCTGTATCTCTTATTTGTGGTTTCTCAAAATTATTCGAAATGCTGATGTATGAACATATATACAATAAGATTGAACCGCTTCTTTCACCTGAGCAGCATGGCTTTATGAGGGGTCGGTCGACAGCAACTAACCTGGCGTGTTTCACCCAGTGTACTTCAAAGGCGCTGGATGAAAGGCGGCAGGTGGATGTTGTTTTTACCGACTTCTCTAAAGCTTTCGATAAAATTAGTCACCCGATAATCTTAGAGAAAATGAGATTGTTTGACTTTAGTGACACATTAGTGAAATTCTTTGAATCGTACTTAAATGGAAGAAAACAATATGTGCAATATG
Source organism: Gastrophysa polygoni (assembly GCA_963576655.1). Taxonomy (NCBI): domain Eukaryota; kingdom Metazoa; phylum Arthropoda; class Insecta; order Coleoptera; family Chrysomelidae; genus Gastrophysa; species Gastrophysa polygoni. The sequence goes on from OY755083.1 coordinate 31,557,963, forward strand.
ATGGATATAAATCATCAGAATATGGAGCCATTTCAGGTGTGCCACAAGGGTCTAACTTGGGGCCACTTTTGTTTTCGATATTCATTAACGACATAACAAGCGTACTAAATGTTGAATACCAACTATTTGCAGATGATATGAAGCTTTACCTTACCATAAACTCTACAAGAGATTCTCAGGTACTGCAGGATGATTTGAATATCCTACAAGATTGGTGCACTGAAAACCTTCTACTTCTGAATGTATCTAAATGTTCAGTATTGACCATCACTCGGAAACAAGATCCAACACTTTTTGACTATGAGCTGGGCAATGCCAGCTTAAACAGATCCGAATGTGTCAGAGACCTAGGAATATTTGTAGATCAAAAACTCACCATTGATTATCATATTCAAAAAATTACCTCAGCAGCTATGAGGATGTTAGGATTTATAATAAGGAACTGTAAACAATTCAAAAACACTGAGACTTTCAAAACCATTTATTACTCACTGGTAAGAAGTAAATTAGAATATGCAGCACTGATTTGGTCACCTTACTATTCAAAAAATATTAATGCCATTGAGCAAGTTCAAAGAGTTTTTGCCAAGTATGTCATATTCAAAATGGATGGAGCATACCCTTCTAGAGGCATAGACAACCAGTTACTCCTATCTAGGTTGAATATGACAAACTTACGCCAGAGGAGGGTAATGAATATTTGTGTTTTCCTATTTAAATTAGTCAATGGCTCTATCAAATGTGGATTTCTTCTAGGAGAACTGAATTTTTTAATTCCCAGAATAGCCAGTAGGTTCAATCCAACTTCTTATTTACCACAGGCAAAATCAAACAAATTATTGTACAATTGTCCAATACATAAAATGTGTTCCTATTACAATACTTTCTGCCGATGTGTGGACTTTGCACAATCTCTCAAGGAATTCACATCCATTTTAAGCCAAAATTTTCAATGAACTTTTTATTCATGTGTTTTGTGATATTGATAACCTTGCTACACTCACTTTTCATGAAAATGTTAAGACGCACAAATATGTAAATTTGTACATTCACTTAAATGGTTAAATTAAGCCATATATAGTTGTGATAAATAGGTATCTTATTTTTATTTTTTAGTTCAGTATACATATAAGTATATTATTTATATGCAAAAATCTATTTCTTCAAGTTCAGTCTATCCATTGTACTCTCATCATTTAATTTGAAATTGTTAATCATGTGTGTAATTTAATGTGTCCCTATCAATGGACTCTGTCTGTTGGGCTTCGTTTCCAAATGAATAAATGAATAAATAAATGAATAAATGAATTAATTTTCATCCTGATGGCCAGAATTCAGAAGTGGGCACAATTTGACAAGTGCGCGCGACAATGTGCCAGTACCAGTTTTCACAGTGGCAACCCTAGCGATTCCATCACGACCCGGGTGAAGAACTGTTATACGTCCCAGAGTCCACTGGCATGGAGGCATATTTTCCGATTCAATTAAAATCATAGTTCCCACTACAGGAGAGGGAGCATACGGTTTGAGCCACTTACTTCTTTGCTGAAGGGTATGGAGATATTCTCCATGCCACCGTTTCCAGAAGTCCTGGTGGAGACTTTGTGTCATCTGCCACCGTGACAGGCTATTGAGTTTGAAAGGGGAGTCGGAAAGAGGTATTGTGGAAACCGGTTCCAGGGTTGAAAAATGAATAGGTGTCAGCGCATGGATATCCTCAATGTCATGCGTTAACCGGCCGAGAGGCCGTGAGTTCAGAATAGATTCAATAAGTACTAGAACTGTGTAAAATTTCTCGTAAGTAAGGAGTTGTTGCCCTATTAGTCGTGACAAGTGACCTTTGACCGATTTCACCCCGCTTTCCCACAAACCACCCCAATGAGGTGAGGCGGCTGGTATGACAGAATGAGTTATTTTCTCATGTGCAGCGGCGGTTTTCATCAAATTGTGAAGCTCACGACTGGATCCTTGAAAATTGGTACCATTGTCGCTGTACAACCGAAAAACTCTTCCCCGCCGAGCGATAAATCTTTGTAATGCGTCCAAAAAAGTGTCGGTGGTTAAATCACTCGCAAGCTCCAGATGGAGAGCTTTGGTAGTGAAACAAACAAACAAACAGAGGTATGCCTTGCAAGTTCTGACTCCAACATGACTGAAGGGCTTTACCTAGGAGATTCGTGACGTGGGCAGGTCTCCCATGGGGGGTTGAAATGGAGTGGGTTTTGTCTTCCAGCAACGTACACATTTGGTGAGAACAGATTTTGGCGCTCGTTTGGGTGACAATATCCAAAACTGCTGTGATAAGAGGTATTGGGTAGTGCAAAATCCAGCATGTAGATGTTTTTTGTGTTGATATTCAATCAAGAGTGTGGTCAAACGGCTATTGCGGGGTAATAAAATAGGAAATTTGGAATCTCGCGGCAAAGACGAATATTTCAATCGACCACCAACTCGAAGTAATTTAGAATCATCATCAAGGAAGACATGTAATTTTCGTAGAGGCTTTGAACTATTCTGAATTTCATCAGCAAAATGGATCTGCCGAGTCCGTTTGACTAGGATAATAAGAGCATCGAATAGTTCGAAAGTTCCAAGTGGACCTTGCCTACGAACGGAAGGATTCAAACAATTGAAAGAGAAACGAATTAAAGAGGCGATGATTCGTTGGAGAGTAAGGAAAGAGGAGAATTTATTGAGCAACTCGTCAATCATGGTAGGTTCAGGAGAGTGAGTGAAAAGGACGAGTTTGCGGTTCTCATCTTGAGCAGGGTTGCAAAGAAAAGATGAAGCAGGATATTCCAACCAAGGACTACGAGACTCGCGTAAAAAGTCAGGTCCTTGAAACCGAAGCATATTGTCAAGCATTTCAGAAGGGAAAAGTCCACGAGAGGCTACATCAGCAGAGTTATTTTTTCAATTTACTTGAAACCAGTTATCGCAATGGAGGTTTTCTTGGATGGAAGCCCCTCGATTAGCAACGAAGGTTTTTGACTCATGTGGAGAGCGTTTGATCCAATGTAGAGATATTTGAGAATCAGACCATGCACAGACTGTTGAAATATTCATATGATTTCGCAAAATTTTCCTAACGAATGACAGTAATTTGGAGAGCATGAGCGCGGCACACAGCTCTAATCGCGGTATGGTGATATTCTTGAGAGGGGCTACCTTAGATTTTCCGCAAAAAAAGGAAGTTGGAATTATAGAATCAGAATCAATAGTTCTCAAATAAATGACGCAAGCATAGCCCTTCTCGCTGGCGTCACAAAATCCGTGAAGTTCGGACACGAACGAGGACATTTTAAGTAACGAGTTATTTTCAAACTGCACAATGATGATAGTTCAGTTTTGTAATGTGTCCAAACACGAGTGATGTCATCATTTGGTGTATCATCCCAACCAAGATTTGAGGCCCACAGCCACTGAAATAAGTATTTTGTGAAGAAAGTGACTGGGGCTAGGAATCCCAGGGGGTCATAGATTCGAGCTAACTCAGATAACATCAGTCTTTTTGTGCATAATCGATTCTCTATATGTTCCACAGTGAAAGCGAAACAGTCCGAGGTAGGGTTCCAATGCAATCCTAAAACCTTTAGCGACATATCAGGATCGAATAATAGCGGATTACTTGATGAGTGAGAGGAAGGAAGGTGTGCCAATAAGGATGGCTCATTGGCAGATCATTCGCGGAGCTCGAAGTCCCCTTGCTTCATCAAAGCAGTCAATTCAAGGATTGAAATGCGAGCTTCCTCAATGGTGGATGCGCCAAAAACAAAATTATCGACATAAGAAGATCGACGTATGATGTCAGCAGCGAGCGGAAATCGTTCTCCCTCATCTTCTGCTAATTTCAAGAGAGTGCGGAGTGCCAGGTAAGGAGATGAGGTGAGACCATAAACGACCGTATTCAGTAAATAATCTTGAATCGGATCTTCCGGAGATAATCTCCAAACTATCCTTTGATAGTCCCTCTGTGACGAATCTACCAGTATCATAAGATACATCTGCTTTATGTCTGCGCAAATAGCATGAGTGTGACATCTGAAATTCAGTAAGAGTGTAACGATGTCTTGTTGTAGTTTAGGGCCGGTGAGAAGAAAATCATTTAGCGAGGGTTGATTTGGGTGTCTTGCCGATCCATTGAAAACTACCCTCAATTTTGTAGTGCTACTCTCCGGTTTCTGGACACAATGATGTGGGATATAATAAACCTTATCAGAATTAGGTTTTTTAGGTACAGGCGACATGTGGTCTAATTGAAGATATCCCTGCATAAAATCTTCATATTGCAAGTAGAGAGCGGGTTGTTTCATAAGGCGACGTTCGAGAGAAATAAATCTGGATATAGCTAACTCCCGGATTCGAGGAGAAATTGGACTGGGTTCACGGAAAGGCAAGAATACAGTATATCGACCTGTTGGATCTCTGAAGTGAGTTGTAGAAGAATGATCTTCGCACGAAACTTCTTCAGGAGACCTTGAGGTCACCCTTGGAACTTCCTCCACCAAAATTTTTTCTTCCTCAATTGAGTCCCTTCAATATCATCTTGTGCGGAGGAGAGAAATGTAGGAATGGATTTAGTGACATTTCTAGCTCGTCCCATAACTACGTTACCAAACACAGTATTGATGGCTTCCGGTAAGTCAGAATTTACAGAAATTTCACCGTTCAATAGAATTTTGAGAAATATGTCTGCACCCAATAGTATGTCGATAGCACCAGGAGAATAGAAGTTACGATCAGCAAGTCGCAGATTCGAAAGATGAGACCAACTCTCGATCGAAAGTTTCGAAGTAGGTAACTGATCACAAATCTTAGTCAAAATTATAGCATCCTTATACAAGAGCGGAGTGTCTTCTCCCACTGGTTTGATAACAAGGGTGAGTTGACCGTTCGTGGAGTGAGATTTCATTGTACCAATTCCTTTAATTTCGATGGCTGATGGAGATTGAGGCAAGTCTAATTTACGAACTGCTCGTTTTGTAATGAACGAGCTCATACTGCCACTATCAATGATACAACGTAGGGGTTGGTATGATCCTCGATTATCAAGAACATCGATGCATGCGGTGACTAGAAGCACGCCAGAATTCAGGCTCGTGTCTGTACCCGCCGAACACGTAGTATCGTTGCTTGCATGGTGACTAGCGGTGGATGCATTTGTATAGAGGGTGGTTCGACTGCTACTTTGGGCTGCACACGAACTAGCAGGATGGCTAGGATCTATTCGACTTGAAAGATTCGGTTTGTCAATGTGCAATAACGTATGATGATATTTGGATTTGCATTTTTCACAAGTGTAATTTGATTTGCATTAACGTGTATCATGAGCACTGCTCAAACAATTGAAACAAAGATATGCTGATCTACAGAAGGAGTAACGATCGGATCCAGATTTGGCAGCAAAGGCATTGCATGTATATAAAGAGTGATTTTCTTTGCATAGGGCGCAATTAGTCGCGGGAGATTTATTGATGAAAAAGGTATAAGTCATGGAAGATAGATTTGGCGAAGGCGTGATAGTGGGCAGTTTGGTTGGTGTACCGCGTTTCGCGTGGAACGAGGATTGCGAAAAATTAATTGTTTCAAGAGTGGCACAATGCTTGTTCAGAAATTCAATAAGCTGCTGATGAGTTGGAATGTCCGATGAGCTATGTTGCATCTCGAATCGAGTAACAAAATTAGTATCAAGTCGTTTCAACAGCATCATTACTAGAACGAAATCCCAATGCTCAGTGGGAAATTCCATCTGTTTCAGCGCTGCCAAAATTTCTAATAATTTGCGAAGGGCAGTAGTATCATCAGAACTCACTTTGGCTGAGTTCTCAAGCTCAAGCCAATGAGCCTGAGCGTGTAGTCGAGTATGAACGTATCTCTCTCCTGAAGTCTTGTATGCGATTTCATAATTGATAGAAATTAATGGTAAGGTTCGAACCAGAGATGATGGCGCACCTTGCAAAGATGAGACTAAATAGTTGAATTTTTCAATTTCAGTTAGCGTGGGATTTGTATATGTACGAGAGCATTGAATAATTCCGAATATGACGAGAATGATTTATAATCTGCACTGAATTTTGGCAGTTCAATTTTCGGGAAATTGACGTGCATCTGAGTATTTCCATGCGTAGCAAGAGTCGAGGTCAAACCCGGCAGTGGAATCATATTTTGAGAATCGAACATCTCAGTATAAACGCTTTTAATAAAATAGAAATCTTCAAGAAAGCTCTCGCGCACACCGTCCTAACTTGCGACGTCGCTATCGGCGATAACAGCGTCGTAGCAACGGCGTTATGATGTTTCACGTATTCATCGCGAGTATCTTCTAAATCAGCGCATCGAACTTTAAACATTGTTCGAACAGTTTTATCATGCTTAGCTCGGTCAGCTGAATTGCGAACGATACGAATTTAATTAATGCACGTCGACCTATAGGTTTGATATTTTTTCAATTTGTCTGCCATGATTCTCAGATCTATCAAAAGTTGAGTTGCGGTGACGAGAGCGCGGGACAATGCACCTATTTGGACTGAAGAGATAGACAAACCAGCTGCTTTCTGAGCGAAGTACGGTACGAGCTCGAAATGTTACAGTCAAGATTCAAACGCAGACTGAACTAGTAAGACACGCCCACCTGACACTTGATCGACGCAGTGTCCACTTCCGAGGTTCTAGAATGGAGTTTTTCTGATCAACACCAGAGTGAACTTCAATTAAATGGCGGACACAAGGAGATGCCGAATTTGGCTACCAGTACCGTGTGAGAATGTTGATCTATCTATTCGCGACAAATACGGTAAAAGTTGAAGAAAAAAAAATTTTCAATTCAATATGCGAAAAATTCAATATGCGATAGTCTTGCAGTACCTATCACAATTTACCGTATCCAGAGAAAGAAAGGCTTTCCGTAACAAATAGATTACCCTCTTTGTTTTTATCAGTATCAGGTGCATTTCTGAAGTCGGTTATTAGTTTGTGGTGTGTTCATTTTTTCAACTTCAAGGTATAATAGGGATCCAATCCGCAATTATATGATTGATGAATGGGAATGACGAAAGATACGTAAATTTTTTCAATCATTGTTCCTCGTCCGAAAACGAAAAACTTTCTCCTGATTACCTTCCTATCGAATCGATGTTGCATGAATATCTATAGCTTTCTTTCTATTTCCTATGCTTGTACTTACCTAATTGGCAAACAAAGTATTACCTAGCTTATCATTTGGACTTTGATAAAATGTGTGACTGATATTTTGAACTTTTTGTGTAATAACGGTAGTTTTTTCATATCATTATGATGAGTTGATTATCTCATTTCAATTAGTTAGCTAAAACTCATAATAATGAGATGAAAGAAGAATGTACTCTTAGAAATCGTTGAAGGGACTCCAACGATTTCGTAATTCGAGACTAGGTAACTGTTTTAGGATTTCGAAAATATCAACATTTCGAAGAATTTCTTCGAAATCAAGATCTACCAACTTTAACATTTCATCCAGGAAAAGGTGAGTATACCACTCGATAGTACTCACCCCTAGTAGCTTTCTGGCACAATTTGTTTCTCTTCAAGTACTTCCTAGGTTTTTCAAATAGTTATTGAAATTCGCGATATTCATATTAGCAGGAAACGAACAGATGTGGTTACGTCAGCATCCGTACGTCACCATCCGATGCCACAAGTTCGATGTAAATATTACTATTCAAGGAATGTATGAGATTTCCGCATTGAAAACTTCAAGATTCCATGTGGCTACTACTAGGAAATCTGATGAGAGCGATGATGAGGACTCGAAGTATATTCCACCTACATCAACAAAAAGTGGATCTAATCATGAAGGCCGTAGGGAAGATACAGAAAGATATGATGTCACACTTGGACGCTCAGAACGTTAAAAAAATTCTGGAGGCCTTCAAGAGTTTGTATCGAACAACACAGCAGACGAATTTGTTCCAGTGAGTACCCACCTACATATACGCATACAGCCATCTTCAGTGTTGTTATCAAAACAGATGGAATAGAAAGTGAAGTAACAAATGTCGAGAAAAATATTCATAATGATATAGTCATTATACATATCCCTCATTCAACTGGAAAACTTATGATCTGACGATGATCACTATGAACAGAAGCAGATATAAGTGTATATATACAGGGTGTCCTTAAAAGGTCTTTACAAAAAGCTACCACATATTCTTCAGACCAAAACAATTCGATACAAGCAAACTTACCTCAGTAAAAAGTTGCTTAGTTTGGGCGCTAGACGGCTCTGAAGTTGAAATTTTCAAATCGATTTTGCTTCATAACTTTTGAACGGCTCATGAGATTTTTTTTCAAATTTGGTACGTTGGCATAGACTCATCGGGCAATGAAACTCATATCATAATCATAATGAATATCATTCCATGGGCGTAGAACTTGATTTTTTCAGTAAATAAACATCTAAAACTCCTACGCCAATGGGAAAAAATTAGTTTCAATATGAAATCTAAATTATTCAACTCATTCACTACAAAAAAGGTACTCTTGACAAAAGTCGATTCCTCTCATGGTTTCGACAAAATTTTAATTTTAGTGATTTAGAGCATAATTAATAATAAAACGATTAACAGATATTTCATAAAAATTGTTCAAAATGTTCACCATTTTCACGTATACAAAGATTTATACGACGCAAAAAGTTGAGATGTACTTTTTGCATAGGTTATTTCTATTGAAAATAAGTAGCACTGGTTTTTTTTTCTGAAGACTATTATTATCTGCTCGAAAACAGTGATATTCACATTCTTGGTTTCCATAGTTTCATCTGTGTTGATTTGTCGAGTTTTATTGACGTTGATTGTTGATATCGGACTTTTCTGATTTATCATGGCCGTACAATACACCAATGAAGAATACACCGATATGTTATTGGTATTCGGATATTGTCAAGGAAATGGTCGAGAGAGTGTGAGGGTGTATTCGGCAAGGTTTCCAAATCGTCGCGTACCAAGCCACCCAACCTTTGCTGCAGTTGAGAGACGTCTTCGGGAGACCGGTCATTTTGCTCCTAGAACTGGTGATTATGGAAGACAGCGTTATGTAAGGATTCCCGAAGTCGAAGTAGAAATTTTAGACCGTATTGAAGAAAATCCAGAATTGAGTACTAGACGGATAAGTAATGAACTAGAAGTTTCTAGGAATGCCGTTCATGAAGTACTAAGAGAACAATTATTATACCCATACCACAAGACGCCAGTTCAAGATTCATTAATCCATGATTCACAAAGTCGTCTGATGTTTTGTAGGTTCATTAATTTGCAAAGAGAAATGAATCTGAACTTTGGAAAGAATATTTTGTTCACTGATGAAGCCTGTTTCACGAGAAGAGGAATGAATAATTTTCATAATGAACACGTTTATGCAATTGAAAATCCTCATTCCATTAAAATAAACCATTTTCAACACGAATTCAAAATCAACGTTTGGGCTGGAATAATAGGAAATTTTATAATTGGTCCTGTCATACTTCCACAAAGATTAACAGGAGACATGTATTTACAACATCTACGAAATACGTTGCCAAATTTGTTGGAAGATTTACCACTCCAACATCGGGTAGATATGTGGTTTATGCACGATGGAGCTCCACCACATTTTTCGGTGGATGTTAGGATTTTTTTAAACCAACAGTACCCAGACAGATGGATAGGTAGAGGTAATGATGCACCCGTGAATTGGCCACCACGTTCGCCAGACTTAACACCGATGGATTATTTTGTATGGGGTTATCTCAAGTCTACGGTTTACAAGACCCCTGTGAATACTGTAGAACAATTATGGCAACGTATCCAACAGGCGACGAATAATCATACAGGCGATGAAGAAGTTATGCAAAGAGTACATTTCAACTTTTTGCGTCGTATAAATCTTTGTATACGTGAAAATGGTGAACATTTTGAACAATTTTTATGAAATATCTGTTAATCGTTTTATTATTAATTATGCTCTAAATCACTAAAATTAAAATTTTGTCGAAACCATGAGAGGAATCGACTTTTGTCAAGAGTACCTTTTTTGTAGTGAATAAGTTGAATAATTTAGATTTCATATTGAAACTATTTCTTTTCCATTGGCGTAGGAGTTTTAGATGTTTATTTACTGAAAAAATCAAGTTCTACGCCCATGGAATGATATTCATTATGATTATGATATGAGTTTCATTGCCCGATGAGTCTATGCCAACGTACCAAATTTGAAAAAAATCTCATGAGCCGTTCAAAAGTTATGAAGCAAAATCGATTTGAAAATTTCAACTTCAGAGCCGTCTAGCGCCCAAACTGAGCAACTTTTTACTGAGGTAAGTTTGCTTGTATCGAATTGTTTTGGTCTGAAGAATATGTGGTAGCTTTTTGTAAAGACCTTTTAAGGACACCCTGTATATATATGTATATATAGGGTGTTTCACGGTGGATGGATGGATGTTTCACGGAGAGCGGATTATTTTGAAAATTTCGTTTCTTGGGTGATCAGTTCTGTTCTATCGAAAAGTAACGATTACTTTGTCATTCCAAATGGAAAACCCTGTATTCTATTGAATTTTCTGATTTTTCCTTGGGGTCACTTGGGGTCTAGCATGAGTAATTACAGAGATGAAGGGTGTGCAAAATCGAGATTTTGCAACTCTAGGATTTTTTGTGTCGAAACCATTCATTATTGGACAGAACGGCGTTCATGTCCCATCCCAACATTTGATACACTATCTACAGACTTTCAATCAGAACAAATTCTGGCTGATCAGATTTCTGAATCCTAAACCACTCTGTATTTGTTTCGAATAAATATCAGTAGATAGTTATATCAAAAGTTGAGTCAGGGACATGGAAGCCGTTCTGACCAATAAGGAATATTTTCGACTATCATAGCAATTCATATTTCACGAATGCTTGCCTTACTCCATCAATATTTGTGAGATCGAATGATGACACTGATCATATTTATAGATATAATATAGCCTTTTCGATTTCACAATAAAGAGGGTACAACTCCCTTACATTACATTTCCACCATTTTGTATTCGCGATATTCATCTTCTTGAATCATCACTTGATTTGGCTTCACAATCTTTTGAGAATGTTTTGAATCATCATTGAATTGATTTCAAAATATATCTCGAATCATTTATAATTGAAGGGGATAATGGACGAAGGTGTTGAATATTTTTTCAGAATATGCCATGTTTTCATTGAATGAAGGTGACAATAGAATATTATTATACAAGTTTTATGAGACACTATTTTGTCGCACGCGTTGTTGAGCGAAGCAACATAGTCAACTTTACATAATCTAAACATGATTTTTTCATTTTTGAATCGTTCGGTTCGAAAGTTCATAAGAGTTGAATATTCTAGACGCACACAATATGGAACCTGAAATGAATTACGAGACTTATGGATACTTTTATTCCAGGCTACTCACTTTTCAATAAAATCAGAAGTAGACGGTGCATCTGGTGAATACAGTCTGTTCAACTATAAAATTATGGAAATCTAATTTTACACAGGGAAAATGTTCTCGAGAAGATGATTGGGGCAGTTGAAACGAGAAGCGTACAGCTCCAACATGTACATATCGAGATGATATTGCCAACTGGGAGCTCTGAGCAGGCTGAAGATTTAGGTGGGGTTTTGAAATCTGCACAATGGGTGCGGATTCCAAAGTACCTCGTTTGAGGCACGATATCCAAAAAGAAGAATGGACATCAATTGCAATTGCAAGAATACTCTCCCATTGAAATCGCTCCTCTGTTCATTAAGGATTGTTTCGGCCAGAGTGTAGAAGATGAGGAGGATATTATGGATTATCTTTATATTATATGGATATTATTTATATCATTATGGATAACTTTTTCAAATATGTGTCTCCTTCAGATTCGAATATATTGATGAACGCCCTTGATCATTTTGAGAGAGTAGACTTCGAGAATATTATTGAATTCTGCAACCCTTACGAAGCGAAAATTTCACCAAACAAAGATAATTCCGAAAGGATGGTGCAGCAGATTGCGAGAGAAAGATTTATTAAAAAGCCATATTCCATGTGAAGGAATGTTTCAGCTCATACTTGGAGTTGCTAGTCTGTGAACTTGACCTAGATAGAGTGTATTCGAAATTGAAACCTACTGATAAGAAAATTATTTCTTTGCTAGAGATAGACGACAATTTATCGACAGAGAAAAAAAAAATTGTTACATATTTCAGGGAATCTATAGAAGAATGTGACACAAAAATTAGAGAAGTCATTCTCAGGTTTTGTACGGGTTCTGATCTCGCAATACGAATATTGAAATAGATTTCATTGACACGCAAGGATTCGCAAGAGTACCAGGAGCACATATTTGCTCGAAACTTCTACAAATCCCTATTTTGTATGAGAATTTCGTGACTTTCAGATCCGAGTTCAATAACTTATTATCATCCAACATATGGCTCATGGACATTATCTAGATTACAACAGATATTAAAATGTTCATTCATTTTGGATATCCCAAAGTTTTTTCTTGGGGATCTCAACAGATCGAACAATGAACGATTCAAGTTCAATATACAGGATCATTCAGGTTTTGAGGCATGAACTGAAATGGTTGATAGATATCATCATCTTAATCAAGAAAGTTCACATAAACATCAGTCCGATCTCGATAAGTAGTGGGGCTACAGGGGGTCAAGGTTCAATTATTTTTTTCTAATAATCAAAGTACATAGCTCACTTTTGGAGATATCATATTAATAATAATAATTATTCATTCTCAAACATAATTTCCTCATAATATTTGGTGAGAAGTGGAATTAAATAGAGCAAGGTACACTGAAATCCGTAGATTAGTACGTGTTTGATTTCACTCTAATAAATTTCTAAATCAAAACAAATCGTGAATAGTGATAATGATAATGTGAAATACACGGAAATAAACGGTTTGTTAATTTAACGAAATATATTTGGTTGAAATTATTCGTTTGAACGAATTAAATATCATTCATTTCAATCATCAGTTATATTCATCGAATGACACCATACTTTTGCATGGACGAAATGGGATTTTTGATACAATTCTCATATATGCTTGAACCGAAAATATGTTGATCAAACGGAATCATCTCCAATTCAAATTGAATAAATGATAATGTCGAATCAATAACATTATCTCTTTGAACTGAGTGATTCAAATCGATTCACTTTGAACGAATGGTAATATCAATTCAACTCCGATACAGGATCGATTCAAACAACTGATTTTCCTCAATTCAAGAATATATAGTTATCAAATTAAAGTCGTTCTTTCTCACTTCCAGCTGATGATCATGATGAACTGAATTATAATACGCAAATGGAATGAAATATGTGGATTATGTTCGATCAGTATCAGAAATTATTGACCTGAGAATTTTGGATGAGCTACATTTGTGAATAACTACTAGATTCTACTTGGATATGGAGGTCGAAGATATGCAGAGATAATACAATATTTATTCTTCAAAATTCAACTTCCTGAGTGTATCGAGTGAATTATTTCACTCATTTAGGTACTTATATAATTGACAATCATATTCCAGCACAATAATTTTTTTGGATAGTGAATAGATTGAGTATACCTGAAAGAATATCACTTTATCACTGTAAAAATTATTGGTATATGATTCGATCATTAGGGTGGATGACCCAATATATATCATCACATAACAAATCCAATACCCTATGGAATACCTGAAAGTGCCCACCTCATTAGATCTATATAAAATTTCGATCATTTCTCATATCAGTATTACAATAATTCAGAAAAGAATGAGGAAATCAAACGTAAATTTGGTACATTGGATTGAAATATTTATATTACCATCATGATACTAGGCAATAGATGGCTCTGTTCACAAATACCAATTGGAGAACGGTGCCAAGATATTAAATATTGGGATATAGTTTCGAATCATTACGATTTTCTTTGTTTTTTTTCTATAATAATTGATTTTTGCCAGGTTGATTACCTCATTGAATTCATTCTTATAGGTTTTATATTCACGTTCCAATAATACATCAGTTGGGTCAAGCTGGTATCCTCTATAAAGGTTATGTTTTCTTTGTGCCGACCTGGCCAACGCTGAAGTTATCCACGGTTGCCTTTTAGTTTTAATCGACTTCATCACCATAGTGTCAGTCGCTTGTTTAGTGGAATTTTGTATTTTTTTATTGAACAATTGATGATATTGTCTAAATCTGTAGAATTAAATATGTCATCCCAAGTTACATGCTCTAGAATATTCCTCAGTTTTGTATGGTTGAGTTTTGTTATCTTATTGTTTTAAGTGTTTTCCATGATTTTTTCATTGGCTTGGAGGAGCGCTATTACTGGATAGTGATCCGTTATGTCTGTGTTGTATATAAATGATTTATATTCACCGTCATCCCTATTTTTAATGAATATGTGATCAATGCAGGATCTAGATCCATTTTTGATTCTTGTATATGAGTATCAACGATTTGAAGCCGTACACATTAACTATGTCTAGATATTCTTGACAGCAATCTTTATTGGATTTTATGTCTATATTCACGTCACCTACAAAAAAGTAAATCATATTCAATTTGATGTGATAAATGGTTCAAATAGGTATCCAAATCAATATTGAATATGTAAGGACATGTACCATGTGGTCTATAGAGAGCACTTTCAAGAATTCTTTGTTTTTTTCTTTTTATAGAAATTTCGAGTACTTTACCTTCTCCTAGGTTCCTGATATGAAACTTTCCTGATATCAAAATCTTTGTATATGTCCCCAATATAGACTATAACCCCATCATTCTGATTGAAGTTTCCTTCATTATATAAGGTAGTATAGCCGTTGATTTTGAAAGATTGTAAGTCATGCACTCTCCATGTTCCAGAAAATATAATGAGATCGAAACAGAAGTGTTTCTGAATGAATTCATCCAAGAGAAGATTCATTTCATTGAAGTTTTTGTTGACACTGCGGATATTGCAATGAATTATAGAAAAATACTGTTCGTCTTTTTCTATACGTTGAAAAAAATCATTTTCAGTATATATATCAATTGTTTTGATATCATTGGTATCAAAATCTCTGATGTATTGGTTCATGTTCATATAATGTTGACAGTTATAATATTCTCGAATTTCAAAATGAGGATATTTATCAATAGTTAAATACCTATCTATTAGTTTTCATCTATTTGCTTTTTCTGGCATCGAGTGCACTGTACGTTTCCACCAGCTGTTTGGGATTTTGGACTGATTGCCATTTTTCTTCGTTTGCGTTTCATAGAATTGTCTCCTGTATTTTCCATATAATTTTTTCCAGGGGGTTGCTGTGGCGATGTTGTTTCTTCGTTTTCTGATTCCTCTTCTGACTGTAGTTCCGTCTCTAGTTTCAATAGGTGTTCTGGGGTGTACGTCTTGTTATCTACTATCAGGGTGTTTCCTTTGATTTCGGCTCCAAGATTTTGTGCCAGTGCTTTCTGTTGATAAAATCTCAGGACTTTCCTTTTTTCTCTATCTTCGTAGCAGTATGGCAGGTAGTATAGTAGGTAGTGGCATCGTTATTCGTTTACTTTAGAGAATATCAGTTTCTTCTTCAGAAATGAAAGTAGTTCAATAATAATTGCTGGTTTGCCTTTCCCTGTGCTGTGAATATTGTTTACGTCACTTTCCTGTATTCCCAGGTTCAGAAGTTCGTTCAACTTGTGGAGTGTGTCGTGAAGTAAGTCTCCTGATGGTTGGAAACCAAACCAATTTTGTGACTGAAAGACGTCAGGGGCGTACTACGAAAAAGTTTGGGGAGGATAAAGCAGCCTCTACTTCCAAAAACCATGTAGATTTTAAAAATCTGTGAAATGCCCAAAATGATGATCTCCTAGGGAGTCAAAGTCAAAAGTGAGCGAGATATTCAATTCATAGAGATAAATCACTAAATTTCCCCCCCTCACGTAGCTCCGCCACTGACGAAGATAAGACTCATGTTTATATGAACTCTTTTGATTGAAATGATTGAATCTATCACCCATTTCAGTTTGTGCCTCAAAACCATCATAGGATGGTTTAATATATTATAGATAACTATTTCCATGGGCCGACGATTCAATTTTTTCCTGAAATGTGAAGTGGGGGATAGAACTTAATGAAATATTTCGGACTCAATAAGGAGCGAAGTAAGAAGTTACAGGGCGTTATAGAGCATCAGCGCGATATAGGGTTTTTACTTTTTCGACATCTCGGTCAGCATACATTTCAAAAATATCTTAAAATCATCAATGAATCAGCAATCACCATGATTGTCACAACTCAGACAATGGCGTCATTTTCTGTTTCTGTTGAGGTTTCGCTACAACGATGCTTGTGAATTCTGAAACAGCGACTCATATCACATGAAAAGAATATTTTCCATATGATCATATGTCAACATGAATTCGCATTCTTCGCTATTCAACTGAATTGAAAGGCTATGCTCAGTAGGTATAGAAGAAAATAATCATCAATATTAACTTATCTCTCTGTGTGATATGAGTTGCTCTTCCGAGATTCATGGATGGGCAGTATTGCCTACGGAGGTTCTCAGTTATTGAAAATTGAAAAGTTCGCTAATGAAACCATACGTTGCTACTACTCTGTGATTATTTCATTTCTATTCGTCAGCGCTATGAAAAGCCGTCAAAAAAAAGAATGGAGAAATTGGGGAAACGATACTTCGTAGGTCCATAACTCAAATAAGAACATACAACTCTAATGATATAATAGAAAGTAGGTGCTTGTAGTGAAATGCCGAGAAATCTGTTCTTATTGTTATTTGAAGAATGATAAGTGAAAGATACCAACTTGTGATATGTCATCAGAAAAGAAATTGAATGCTGAATAACGTGAAAAGAAAGAAGACTAGGGTTGCCTTTCAAAATAAGAAAGTGGATGTTATAGTATGGAATATAGTATATATATGCTATAGTAATGGAAAAAATTATATATAAACCACGGTTTCGAGGTCTATTCTTGCCTCACTTCTTTATTTTCCTCGATCGTAGGAAATAAATATCCACAGTTCATCGGCTGAGAAAATCTTCGACCCCTTGGAATATACTTGATCACTTTATACCATATCATATCATCATACACCAGTATATGATACTATGATATGTCTGGAATACAATACAATACAGCCATTAATACAAATTCCATAGCGTTTCAGTTTATCATATGAGTCAACGTGCCATAAATAGTTTGGGCCTTTATCATGATATTGTCGACGTCTCAATCTTTCTCGCTTTCTTGTTCCAACACTTGTAGGATCTATTAACCAGAGTAGTTCCCTGACGATATCTTGAGTAATCACCAAGTTGTTCTGAATGCATCTCAGATGCATCCACCTGTAATCATGAAGTTGACCAGACTTTTCAATTTTTGCTCTCTAATTCATAACATCTACAATATTGGAGTATATTTTCCGTCGATACAAATTATTTTTCCCCAAAATTCTTTTCAACGTATAGAGTGAGATATGTTGCTTGTGTGGAATATCTGAATATTGTAAGATTTCTTGATGTTGGAATCCGTATGAGAAATAAGTCTGCACCAACTCTTCTGTGTTATTCTTCTGCTGAAATTGTCCATCATTCATCATAGTGAAGGTGTTGGAATCATTTATTATTATTGTCATTATTATTATTATCATCATTATATCTCGTATGATATTCTCATAATCATTTTGATTTTGACTTGAAGTATCTAGTATCACAGCTCTGAGTGACTATGAATAATACAATTGAATATTCCTAATCGAACGAAGATACCAAATGGAAGCTGAACGGGAGAAATAGTACTATTCCTGGAAGAGGCAATATATGAACCAAGAAAAATGGAACTAGAGAACAAAATAGTGGTCATAGTATATAGGTGAACAAAAAACGTCATATTGACACAAGTGCTAAAATGACTATCATGTTGACCAATATGAAGAGAGTGAACACGTATGAATAATAAACGATTTTCATTCAATGCGGAAATCAGGCAGGAGTTTATCACAGCCACTTGCCAGAAGCGCGTAGATATTCAGTTCACTGATTCACTGGGACTGGCATGAAACAAATATTTCACTTATTCTTCTTAGCATATTGATGAAGATAATGTGGAAAGTTTCACTTTACATATCAACATTCACATACTTCACTCAGTTCGAATTCACTAAAACACTGGCCATGAAAATCAATCGTCAGCAACTTAAATGCCGACTTGTTACACGGAATTCTGACTTGTATGTCGGAATTCCGACTTGTTACTCGGAATCCTGACATACTAGTCGGAATTCCGATATGAGTCGGAATTCCGCATTTAAGTCGGAATTCTGACATACAAGTAGGAATTCCTAGTAAGAAGTCGGAATTACGATTGACAAGTCGGAATTCCGACATACAAGTCGGACGGAAATAAGTTACACTCAGGTACTCATCGATTATAGGATGCTCTACTATTCGAAACAGAAGAGCAAAACATCTTCAGAAGTTGTGGGGTCACAACAGGCACATTTCATTAGTAAAGTTCATTTATGGTTCATTTCACATTAGTGAAGTGTATTTCGAAAGAGTGCTACGTATCAAACTCCCTGTATATTTATCCATTGCTGAATTCTCAGCTAACTACGATAGCTAATGATGCAGGCATCTCCAAAGAGAAGTACTATATAGTTATAATTTCGAGAATTCTTTCAAACATCCATGGAATTAACAGTCCGACAGGTAATTCTGAATCAGCCTCGAAGCATTACAAGAGAATCCAAAATATTGCGAAATGGCTATGAGCAGTGAATGATTCATCCTGTCGAAGGCTTTGGAATGGTCCGATATAGTTGAAATTGTGAGATCATTGTTGTCGATTGCAGATTGAATATCATCCGTTACTGCCAAGAGTGCAGTTGTACAACTGTGATTCGGACGAAAACCAGACTGACATAGCGGTGAGCAATTTGGATCATTCAAATGCTTCCTTATTTGTCAATTCATTATTTCTTCCAGAACCTCAGACATGGCACACAGAAGGCTTGTAGGACGAAGATCAGAAATTTCTAGCGGTTCCTAATTTTTTGGTAATGGTAGTTCTTGAGATTTCTTCCATGAAATTGGAAACTCTCCCGATCCCAGACAGTGATTGAATATATGTGTGAGATAGGGGATTATGAAGGGGCAACTGTATAATATAATTTCAATATTGATCTCGTCCGCACCTACGGCATTCGATTTCATTGCTTTGTTATGTTTATAAATTTCCTCGTCATCAGTGAGCCTGAACGAGAAGTTTAGTGCATCATCAGATCTATTTTGAGCGAAGTATCTGACTGTGTCAACATCAAGATTCAAGCTAGCACTAGAGACATTCACAAGAAAATTATTGATCTGTTTCACATCATTGAGGTGATCGTTATTCTTCTGTCGTATGCCAAGTTCACGAGAAACCTTCCATAAGTTATCCGTATTCAGTCTCACTTCATGTTCCAGATATGCACGTTGTTCTAGTTTCAGAGATCTATTTGTTGAATTTTTCAATTATTTGTTCAAATAATAGTGGTGATGGAGCTTTGGTCTCTTGAATCTCACAAGAGCTTTGTCTTGTGAAAACATTAGTCCGTTGGCCAAGGAGCTTTTTTCCTTGTGATCCGGACTGTTTTCACCGGCGCATGTATATTGAAATTTTGTGTGATACCATTACAGAGAATTTCAACTCTTTCATTGATATTATCTGTTTGGAATATTCGATTCAAGTTCGTTTTGATCAGATCTTGATAGAAATTTTTATAGATGAAGTTTTCGAAACACTTGTATTTATGTAAAAACGGTTCAGTTTCAACTCTGTTCATAGATATCTCACAAGTGACAAGTAGATGGTCGCTAAATGAGGCG
This sequence comes from Gastrophysa polygoni, assembly GCA_963576655.1. Lineage (NCBI taxonomy): Eukaryota > Metazoa > Arthropoda > Insecta > Coleoptera > Chrysomelidae > Gastrophysa > Gastrophysa polygoni. The sequence continues at coordinate 31,577,886 of OY755083.1, forward strand.
CAATTTACTGTTTTTATGTTATGGTATTTCAAATTGTTGAAGCAGATAATGAAATCCAAGGTTTTAATACTTGGTGGTCCAAACCGAAGAGGTTGGTTTATAACTTGTTTCATGTCATAGGTACCTATTAAATTAGTTTACTCCCTACATGGTTTGTTTGTTAGATCCCAGAAATCAACATTGAGGTCACCTGTGCATATCACATATTCGAATTGCTTGGCATTGACCGCCAGGGAGCTATCTGTGAGATATTCATTCACTTGAAAATAAGGTGGCCTATAAGTCACTCCAACTGCGTATTTATGAGAATTTTCACTGAAGTTGATCCAAAGCAGTTCCGAGTGTAGAGTAACCATATTGGTCAATATCTCAGCTTTAAAGTTCAATTTGATATAAAACGCCAAGCCTCCTCCACGTCCCACCGCTCTATCTCATCTGTGTGATGCATACCTTGCTGAAAGAACACTTGTATTTACAATATCCCTAGTGAGCCATGTTTCTCTCACCGCAATGGAATCATATCTCTGGAATACTGCTCTGCTGAATTCATGGAAGGAGTTCGTAATCGACCTGGCAATTATATGACATATACTGAAACCCAACGTTTTCTATACGTGAAAAAAAATTCTAGGGGTACAATGGAGAAGTCTCGTTTAGGGCTAGTTTACTATAGTATGAGGAGATCATGAATATACGAATATGAATTGAGGAGTCATATCGATCAAAAAATAATACTAACAAAAATAAATGTGATTGGCAATGATTATTTCGTCTTAGTGAAGTGGCTAGAAGATCTTTTCGGTACGTTATCTCCTGCTTCATCAGATTCCAAACGTCCGCTCTTTTTTTCCTCCGATTCCTTCCCTGTCTCCCCAATGATGATAGCAGAGGAAGTGTTGAACTCGAGAGGATCCTGTTTCAGATCTTGTGCCTTGTATTTTTTGTTTTTATTAAGAAGTTTTTCTTTCTCTATTATAGCTTGTGCATCTTCGCAATTTTCAGTTGGTCAGGTAGATATTTCCGTTCCTGGTAATCTTCGTTTGTGTGATCATTGGCGATGAAAATACCAATATCTTTCAATTTGCTCAAATTGTTCATAATATATTGTTTCGTATAGTGATGTAAGACTTCAACTACTACTGGCCTTGGTTTGCCGTCTTGCCCAGCAGAGCCTATTCGGCGTCTCTTAGGTCTCCACGATCGTATGGGGACGGATCAAGAATTTCCCCATGGTAAATCCTGCCTGTCGTAAGAGGCGACTAAATGAATACCCATTGGTGGAAGATGATGGTTTCCATCATCGCCCGGTGCGACACCACCACATCGACATGAAATGGGTAACTCCCATGTTTCAGTATTTGGTCGATGCTTCCGGTCATATCTCCTTCTTCCCAACCCAAACCGCCCATTTCAGCTGAAGGAAAATCTAGATGATGAATTCTCCTAGAGTGAAACACTTCGGAAGTAGAATACCTCTCCGTTCGGATTTCCGGGCGAGAGGTGCTCGAGGGGGTTCACCATCGTAACATGTGAATTTGAAAATAGACCTTTGTAACATCCGAGGTCTGAACGAGAATATGAACGATGTTCATTACCATCTACAGGCTGAGAAACCAGATATACTGGCTTTAACTGAGACGCAGGTGAACTCATCAACTGATACGACCTATATGCTCTGCCCTGGATATGAGCTCCATACCCGTTTCAGATTCAGAGGAGGTTCATGTATCTTTTCCAGAAATGACCTCTCATGCCATCGTGAGGAGGAACTGGAATCAAAAGAATTCGATGTAATGTGGCTCAAGATCGATAACCACAAACAGACAAAGTTAATCTGCAGCCTTTATCTATCACCAAACGAACCAACTCCTGGTGACCTCTTCGAATACCTTTCTCTGAAACTCGATTCCATCCAACAGAATCACCCAGCAGCTGAAATCATCATCATGGGGGATTTCAATGTCCACAACTCCACCTGGCTCAAATTCTTTAATAAAACAGATGACGCAGGACGTGTGGCCGAGGCTTTCGCTATCACTTATGGTCTTGAGCAACTGATAAATGAACCTACTTGGATCCCTGATATCAGCAATCATTATGCCAATACGCTCGACCTGTTCCTCACTAACAATCCGGAACCGTATGAATTGAAAGTCCGTGCACCACTAGGAAACTCAAACCACACACTCATCTCCACGATATGTCCTTACATCACTCCGCGAACCAGTCCAACACCCCCACGCACTGTTTGGCATTACAATGTAGCCGACTGGAATGGCCTTCGCATGTTTTTTTCTGAGTTTCCTTGGAGGAGAATGTGTTTTGAATCGGGAGATCCCACGCAATGTGCTGAAGAGATCTCGGAAATCATCATGCTGGGAATGGAAACTTACATACCACATAGCACCAAATCACGAACCACTGGTGAACCATGGTTCAATAGAACCTGTTCTAGGGTCGTCGCTCTAAAGCAAGCAGCACACCGTCGTTGGCGCAGAAACCCAAGCCCGCAAACTAGAGCTGAATATGTTGAAGCTAGGAATACATGTAATCGAACAATAGATGAGTCTAAAGAGGCATAAAACGCGAAAATAAGATCAAAGCTCAAAGAGTGTCCAAATGGTTCCCGTTCATTCTGGACCTTTGCCAAGGCAATCGGGAGAAATTTCACTTCTAGCTCATTTCCTCCCCTAACAAAGGATGATAATGCATTGGCTATAACACCTCATGAAAAAGCCAACACCTTCGCCACAATGTTTGCAGACAATTCTACCTTGGATCCACGAGGCCAGGAACTTCCCAAAATCGCTACCATCAATAACCGTAGCCAGAAATTGTCTTCCGGCAACGCACAATCGGACACATTCTGTGCCCCAGAACTAACACCAGTTCTTTGCAGGTTGTTCACCCTTTCGTACAAACTCGGCATATTTCCTTCTAACTGGAAGAAAGCTAGGGTCCAACCGATTCCAAAGAAGGGCAAGAAAACCCTCCCTAACAACTATAGACCGATTGCACTACTATCTGTGATCTCTAAAGTAATGGAAAAAGCAATCAACATCGAGCTCATCCGATATCTAGAGAGCTCAAGAATCGTGAACGACCGGCAATATGGCTTTCGTCACTAGAGGTCAACTGGAGATCTGCTTGCCTATGTGACACATAAGTGGCAGATGTCAACAGAGAAACATGGGGAGTCTCTGGCTGTAGCCTTGGATATCTCCAAAGCATTTGACCGAATTTGGCACCAAGGCCTCCTAGCGAAACTTCCGTCATATGGTTTGCCGCCCCAACTGTGTCTTTTACTATCGAGTTTCCTTGCAGATAGATCACTCTACGTGGTGATAGACGGGGTATCGTCTGATACAATGACTATCAATGCTGGTGTTCCACAAGGCTCTGTCTTGGCACCAACTTTGTTCTTGCTCCACATCAATGATTTGTTGAATGTGACCTCCAGCCCAGTTCATAGCTTTGCGGATGATAGTACACTTCATTCAGCCTTTTCCTCTAGAGCCTCTATATCATCCAACGAGGCCAGAGGTGCAAGGCGAAGACAGGTTGATGCTTTAAATGAGGATCTGACAAGAATTCTGAAATAGGGATCTGAGAATCTAGTACAGTTCAATGCAACTAAAACTCAAGCTCGTATGTTAACCAAGAAGACTGATCACACAATGCCCAATTTGATGATGTCGGGTACCACTGTTCTTATGAAGTCGTCAATATCCATGCTGGGTGTCACCACCAACAGTGCTCTCTCATGGGACGATCATGTGATGTCCATTGCGAAAACTGCTTCACAAAAACTTGGTTTTCTATTCCGTGCGAAGAGATACTTCACATCCCAGCAGCTGCTTATGATCTACAAAGCACAAATTCGACCTGTCCTGGAGTACTGTTCACATGTTTGGAGCTCAGCCCCCAAACATACGCTTAAGCTCTCAGATACAATTCAGAAGAGAGCTATTCGCCTAGTCTATGATAAAACACTCACCAAATCATTGACCTCTGTAGATCATCGTAGAAAGGTCGGCGATCTATGCCTTTTTCATAGGTACTTTCATAGTCGGTGCTCAACGGAGATATCATCTATTATGCCACCACGCGCGATTCCTAGTAGACAAACCAGACGAGGTCAAGCTGGTCACTCCTACACTGTCAGGCTCGAGACCTGTCGAACATCGCTATACCAAGCATCATTCCTCAATAGAACGGCAAAGTTATGGAATTCTTTGCCTAGTGAAGTCTTTCCTGATGCTCACAACCTCCAAACTTTCAAGAAAAATTCCAACACCTTCCTACTCTCCCAAAATTCCACCGCTGGCTAATACGATGTTCCTCGAACATCATAGGTTTCTCTTTCGTGTTGTCCACAGATAAAAAAAAAATCACTTCCAGTACGTTATTTTAAGTTGATAGTACAGCTGATAGGCTCTCACCTGGTGTATACCATAAATAATCAGGTTGTATCTTTCTTTGCCTGCGCTCAACAGATTGCACTTTTTGTTACAGGATCGAATAATTTATTTATTAGGTATGTGCTACATATCAGTTTCTCTTGAAATATCTGGAAAAGAATGATTGTTATGAAGATGATTCAGACAAAAACTTGAGTATCGTTATATGTACTTCATTCACTAAACATCTCATACAGCTCTTACGTTCAAGATTTTCTGTGCCAAATTTGGTCGAGCAGAGCCTTTCTGAAAATAAAAACAAATAGCTATCCTAGCTATAGAGATCCTACCAAAGATATCTTGTATCATTACCTTTATCATTCTGCAGACAATTTCAACAAAGTCGAGCTCTTGTTTACATTTAATTCTGATTTGGTTGCTATCCAACCTGAATTATGGCCTCATATTTGGAACTTCTGTCAGTTTTAGGGGATTACCCAGGGTACCCCAAATGAATCTAAGGAATTTACTATAGTTAAATATCTGAGGGATTCAGGTAAATGATGTTCAAAACATAACCTGTTCTTGTCCATTGTCATTAACTTTATCATTTGACAAATGGCCATCATCAATGTCATCTTCTGATCTTTGGCAGATGTCGTTTCTGGTTGTTATCAGGGCAATCACTTCTGGTGGTTATAAAAAGAAAAGAAACACAAAAAAAATCTTTTTTTGAGTATCCATGTGAATCTAGAGAAGGACTTCGTGATTTAACGGATTTTAATATATATTCTTGGAAATTTCTGGAAGATAGTTAGCAATTGAGTTGTTCTAAACAATTGCTCACTGCAGTGGATAAAATCTTCAACTAATTTTCCAAGTTTGATCTTCACCACTAACCACTACGAGGCCACCCAACATCTTCAGGTATGTCTCTTGATTTCCCTAAGTTACTTCCAGGACTTCAGCAGGTCTTCCAATGATATGATTTTCTTCCTTTTTTTTCCACAACATCTTCAGGCCTCTTCTTCTTTGGTTACCACCTGGTAGTTGTGTTACCAAGTACTACCTACCCTGTACATTATTATGGAGGAAACACCGAGGACCTATTATTGCATTTGGGCATATCGAATCCAGGACGAGGCTGAACTACACCTGCTCGCGGTGGCTGTATGGTAGCCAACCAAGCAGATAAGCATACCTATTTCAGTACTACTACTTTTTTGGTGACTAATAATCTGAATACTGGACATTGATTTCTATCATGGGGGTACTTAGCTCCTTACTTTGACTAAGTTTATAACTACTATATTTGATCTGTTACTACTTTCACTGTTGATATTCTTCAGACTCATACTTGCACCAAAAACCACTATTGGTAAGTTAGGACATGGTCTCTGTAGTCAAATTATATCCACAAAGGTATGTTGTATGACATCTCCTACAAATCCATGTGAACTCTAAGTATATATACTGAAGGGGCATTGAAAATACTAACTGTCGGAAGAATGGAATATTTTGATAACTGAGTTGTAGAAGTACCGTTGTTCGGTGTAATTGAGGAATTCAGATATAAAAATCATTATTAGAAGTTCCCAATAGGTAGTCATTCCTGTTACATAACATATAATCAATTCACAATTTGACAGCTGGTAGCGAAGTCAGGTTAGCTCGACCCATAACAGAGACCGTCCACAATTCGTCTTCTTCTGTTTTTTTGTGTATAACCATCTGTATATCTTCATTTCTTCCTCTTCTTCTCTTTTCACCGTGCCAATAAACACTTTGTCAACTGCAGCACTTCTCTTCTTCATTTTGAGGTACCACTTATCATCACCCACCCCTTCTTCACTGGGCCAGGGCCTAATGGTTGAAAATAGTCCGCCTATTCATTCTTTGGGAATAGATGAGGTGGCATTTTTTGTTCAGCTCTACAATCTGAGATTTGAGACTGTGATCTTCTTCCTCCAATGACGTTCTTTTCTTCTCGAGACTTTCTTTATATTTTTTCAAGTCTTGTCTCAAATCGTCGTATAGTTGGTTATTTTGTCTATCAGCTTCTGAATGATTCTGAAGCGACTCTAGAGTTACGTCACTCGCTGTGGGGCCAGCTGGCATTTTATGTGTTTGATTCGAGTTACTCTGGATAGCAAGATACAGTCTTGAATCCGCCTACACACTGAAAATGTTCTGTAGCTACTATACGTGGCTAGACCTAGAGACGCCGGATTTTCCCCACTCCCGCTGAAATAAATATCGGTACAATATTCGACCTCATCGTGGTTTGTTCATGTAGCTTGTTTTTCTGTTTTCGATGAACTGACTGAAGTATGCAAGAAGTTTTTATTGATTCAGTCATACCACTCGACAGATCATCGTATGCAGAACAAATCAATCACAAACATTGATTTGATTTACGTTAATTTACTCACATGAATCACGATTCTCAATTTTCTGTGACTCAGTTTTTCGAAGCTCGAAAACGTGCAATTCATGGTAGGCAAATCAGTGTTGGCCCATGCTAATGATGGTGGAATATTTGATTCCATTTCCAAAATATCTGTTGTCCACAGATGAAAAAAAAAATAATTGTCAATTTCATTGGTGTAGTACTTTTTCTTATACTATTAACAACTTCATTACTGAGATTTTTGTATTCTTTCCACCATATTTGTTTCAGATTCTCGGAAGTACATTTTTCAAAAATTTTGTAAGCTCTATCTTTGTTTTTTGGCGAATTTGGTATCCTCCAATCATACCATAGAAGGTGATATGAATTCACAAAGAATTTCAGAGTTCAACATCAGATGTGAGATTATCAATGATATTGAATGAATTGCCTCAATATCCATAGTATCAATGACAGTCGATAGAGATACAGATTGATATTCAATTCTTCTAATTCATCTGGAATTTCTGTATTTTTTCAGTGTTCCTGTGCTCACATTATTATTATTATTCATTGTCACTGGAATAACAGAATGGTCAGTAATTTTTGGCTCATCGTGTACTTGACATTTCACATTACCTTGGTTACATAGTACATAATCAATCAATTATGTACTGATATTAGTGATACGAGTTGGTTCTTGTATCAGTTGTTCAACTTCTATAAGGTTGATTGAAATCTTGAAGTCTTCAATATGCCTATTACATTAGTGTATATGATCAAGGCTATTACTAGAATCGAATAGATTCAAATCGAAATCACCTACAAGAAGACATTCATTTCTTTCGCTAAAGAGTTCCTTATATTCATTCCCATATGTATATCCGTATTGAATAGACATAAAATTTATAGCTCCGGCTTGCCTCTTCGATATTTCAAACAAATCTGTGAAATCCAGTGCAAAAATTTGTCAGGCTTTAGTGAAGTGTAAACACTGTCGATAACTGTTGAGTAAATCTCAAGAAGCAGTAAGTTGTTCGTATTATTGCTGATAATCAATAAAATTATATCAAAATATTGCAATATAATTGGAATGGGTTCAACTGAAAGACAAAAATCTGAACACAAAAACATAGCGAAAGAAGTGTCGAAAGAAGTAGTATACGATTTGATGAGTGACGATCGTTTCTTAGAAAGTCTGGCTGATAAATTAGCTGATAAGGTTTCTGAAAAAGTAAATAGACGAATAGAAGAACTTGCCACAAAAATAAATGTGCTGGAAACGAAAATCACTCATATACAGGGTGAAAACGAAGGTCTCAGACTGAAAATGGAGGAACTAGAACAAAATTCTAAACTTGATCAGTTGAGGATGTATGGCATACCAGAAGAACGTGATGAGAACCTGAGGCAGAAAATGGATAACATTCTTATTTCAAAATTGGGGATGAAAAGTGTTAAGTTACAGCACTGCTATCGGTTGGGACAGTCAGATGCAAAAAGGTCCAGAGCCGTTTCAATCAAATTTGTTGGTGTTCAGGAACGTAATGTAGCATACGATTCTGAGAAACTACTCAAAGGAAGCAGATTAACATTAGTTGAGGACTTGGTTAAGAGTAGACATGAATTGCTGCAATTTGCAAAGGAAAAAATTGGTACCAGAATGGTTTGGACGATGCAGGGTAAAATCTACACTAAGAAGGATGGAAAAAAGATATGCCTGAGGAGTGAAGATGATGTATTGAAAATAGCTTAGTTGTGCCGGAACTATAAACCTAATGAAGAAGAAACCGGAAGAAGATTATTTCCATTAGAAGATTTTTTTATTTTTAATGATAGTTATTTGAATATACTTAATATTTCATTTAGTTATTCACTATGAAAACATTTTCAGTAGCATTCTTGAACAGGAGGTCACTTTTGTTACATTTCACGGATTTCAGGATGTTAGTTCTCAGTCAAAAATATGATATAATAGGTATTTCAGAAACGTGGTTGACACCGAATGTTTCAGATCATATGGTTAAAATACCAGGATATAATTTTATACGAGTTATATTCCCGTGAGAATCATCGACGACCATGGAAACCACCAACATCACCGAAATAGGACTCCTCATAACGCTACATCAACATTATTCTAGGAAATCAGTTAGGGCTATGACATTATAATTCTTTCTTGTATAATCAGTCTTGAATTAGAATCCGAATTGTTCACTTCTCTGTAAGACATAAATAAAAATCTTTTTAAAAAGTAACTTTGACGAAAAGGTTATTTAAGTGGCGCAGTCGGTAGGATAGGTTGATCAACTGTTAGTGGATATAACAAGTTGATTCGTTTCAACGATTTATCGACCTATTCGAAAAATCGGTACGCGTACGGTAGAAAAATCCAGTCAGGTGAATTGAGTAGCTTGACGAGAAGAATCCGTTCGTTTCCACCATCAGCAGCAACCGAGAAGTACAATCGCTGTTTCTTCCGATGCCTAGCCGTGGACCGATGGAGTGGATTTGGGTTTTGCTGTAAGTACCCATGTCATATAGAGCATTTCAAGACCAGTACGATTCTGACAATTCTGAAAATTTTGAACATTCAAATAATTCTGATTCGGACTCAAACTACCCTCAAACCCCCTCGAATTGTTCGAGACCACCAGTTTCAATAAGACAATCTCAACTAAACCAATTAATATTAGAAACTAGTAATATTTCAATAACTGCAAGTTCAGTCCTACAAACAAACACGATGGCTGTCTTGAAACAAGAATATTTCAACATGATTCCCGATTTCCATGGTGAAATGGAATTGTTACCGAGATTCATCGAAATCTCTGAGAAGTTAGTAAATAAATTTTACAATGTTACGGATGTGAACGATTTTCAGAATGAATATCTGATGTCTAGTATCCTAGCAAAGGTGAAAGGCGATGCAGCCTTAAAAATATCGTCTTGTATCATAAGAAATTGGGCAGATTTGAGGAATGCTTTATTGAACACATACGCAGATAAACGCGATATTTTTACATTGAATATTGAGATGACAGAACTAAAACAGGTCAACGAGACACCTTTTGAATTCTACAATAGAATCCAACATGTTCTCAATCTGCAAATCTCTCAGTTGACTACAGGCGCAACTGCAGAAGAATTTCTTATATTAGGGAAATACGTTCGAAATTTGGCACTTCGAGTTTTGTTGCGAGGATTGAAAGATCCAATTGGTTCACTAATGCGAACGAAAAATCCGAAAGATTTGAATGAAGCATTGAATATGCTCACGAACGATTTTCAATTAGATACGGTCAACCAAAGACCACCGAAAAATCACATTCAGACGAAACCATCATTTCAAAACTTCCAAAATAAACCACGCATTACTCAACCACTGCAAATCACAAATTATCCTCATAACTCTCGATTGAATGATAGACCGAACCATTCATCTCAACAACCCCACACATTCCAAAATCAAAATAGAAACTTCAATGCATTCAGACCAAATCAGTCACAAAACCTCCCAAAACCGACACCAATGAGTGTTTCAACTAGGAATACTTGGAGACCTAATCAAGCAAATTCGAACCAGAATCATAGATTAAATCAAAACCCAAATTTCAGACAAAATAGGCCGAATTATATTGCCGAAGAATTGTTTAATATAGATGATCAGCCTATAATTGAACACCCGGTAGAGTCAGATCAAGATTACGATGAACATTTTTTTAGATCAAGAAGCCTCGGAAACACAAAATTAAATAGTTTCGAACTGATGAATCTAACAAATAATACAAGCGAACTTCCTTATATTATTTTTCCAGAAAATAATTTCAAAATTTTAATAGATACCGGTAGTACAAAATCGTTCATTCGACCTGATATTGCCGAGACTTATTTCAAATCATCAATTAAAATTGATCCTTTCCAAATCACTACTGCACATGGCACATCAACTGAACAATATAGTACTATGATACCATGTTCCAAAATACTTGATAAATCTAGTGCACCTTTGAAGTTCCACCTATTCAAATTTCATGATCATTTTGACTGTCTCCTAGGGCTTGACAATTTGAAATTGCTGAACATTGTTATTGATTTGAAAGAAAATGTTTTGATCACTCCAAATTCCAAAGTGAAACTTGAATTTCACAAAGTATCTCCGTGTACGAATTGCATAGTAGTACCACCGAGATCCGAACAAATAATCAAGATAAATATCAGAAACATAAGTGATGGACAAGCAATCATCCCTTATACAAAAATTTCACACTTAGAAATACCAGAATGTTTAACTGTCGTGAAAAATCATCAAGCTATTTGCTCTATACTGAATTCATCAAATTCTCAATTATTTGTTGACATGACCGAACCAATGGACGCCGAAGTTTTCGGTGAATACGAACCCGCTTCTTGTCCAAATTTTAATAATGTCAATTTCGAAAAGTTTCAATTTGATACATCAAAAATTCGGACCGAACATATGAATTCAGAGGAACAACACGAGATAATGAAACTAATTAAGGAATACTCTGACATATTTCATATTGATGGTAATCAATTATCATTCACGAGTAAAGTAAAACATGTCATAAAAACTTCTGATGAGGTTCCAGTGTATACTAAGACGTATAGATACCCTGAAATCCACAAACAAGAAGTTAACACACAAATCCAAAACATGTTACGTCAAAATATTATTAGGCCGTCTCATTCGCCATGGTCATCACCTATTTGGGTTGTACCGAAGAAGTTAGACGCTTCTGGGAAGAAAAAATGGCGAATCGTTGTGGATTATCGGAAACTCAACGACAAAACTATTGGTGACCGATATCCTCTGCCAAATATCACAGAATTACTCGATAAACTTGGCAGATGCCAATATTTCTCAACACTGGACTTAGCTTCAGGGTTCCACCAAATCGAAATGGCTGAAGATGATATCCAAAAAACCGCTTTCAATACTGGTAATGGTCATTACGAATTTCTACGAATGCCATTCGGTTTGAAAAATGCTCCAGCCACTTTCCAAAGGGTTATGGACAATATTCTGAGAGGTATACAAAACGAGAAATGTCTTGTGTATCTCGACGATATCATCATTTTCAGCACAAGTCTCCAAGAACACATTAATCGTTTACGAGAAGTGTTCGAGAGATTGCGAAATTCCAACTTCAAAATACAACTCGATAAGTCAGAATTTCTTAGGAAAGAAGTGGCTTATCTAGGACATATTGTAACCCCTGAAGGTGTTCGACCAAATCCTGACAAAATCAAAGCTATACAAAATTATCCAATACCGAAAAATACAAAACAAATCAAAGGCTTTTTAGGACTATTAGGATACTATAGGAAATTCATTAAAGATTTTGCCAAAATCACAAAACCACTGACCAAATGCCTCAAAAAAGATGCAAACATCGACACAAAGAATCTAGAATACCTAAAATGCTTTGAAATGTGTAAAAACTTATTGATTAATGAACCCATCCTTCAATACCCAGATTTCACGAAAGATTTTGTTCTCACAACAGACGCAAGCAATGTTGCGATAGGGGCAGTTTTGTCTCAAGGTAAAGTCGGCTCAGATCTACCAATAGCATATGCTAGTAGAACACTGAACGAATCTGAACAAAACTACTCCACCATTGAGAAAGAACTGCTAGCGATAGTATGGGCTGTAAAGTATTTCAGACCATACCTTTTTGGACGAAAATTTAAAGTTGTTTGCGACCACAAACCATTGTTATGGCTATTTTCATTGAAAGAACCCAATTCGAAATTACTCAGATGGCGTCTTAAACTAGAGGAATTCGATTATGAAATGGAATACAAAAAGGGAATTCAGAATAAAAACGCGGATGCTCTTTCTAGAATAGAACTGAATATAAACGAAACGAAAGAGAAAGAACCGGATAATATTTTTGATTTTATCACAAAATTCAATGACAATCTTGGAAAAAATAAAATCAGTATCGAAAGCGATAATCAATCAATGATTGCTGAAGCTAACAATTTGGATAACGAGAATAATGCGGAAGAAGATAATGATCAAACCGTCCATTCGAATTCTGAAAATCCGATTATTGGCATCCCAATAATCGACTGTCCAGTAAATTTCGGAAAAAATCAAATCATCATCTCTGAAGTTAATTATGAACCGGCAACACCAAGCGTAATAAAACTGTATAAAACGAAACAGAGAATACTCACACAAATTTCACGAAATCACTACGAACATGATATTCTCACATTTGTCAAAGAATTCATTGTCCCTAAAATCAAATATTATGTTTACTTCGAAGATCCGATATACGAAAAATTCTCCAACGTTCTGCAGAAGTTCTTCAAACATTCTCAAATCAACTTAGTTAGGTGTACAAAAAAATTGATTGATGTAAATTCCGACGATGAAATCAAGGAAATAATTCAGAAATATCACGAAGGCAAAACGAATCACAGGGGATTAGATGAAACAGAAAAACGCATCAAATCAACTTATTATTGGCCAAATCAAAGAAGATCAATACAAAATTATATCAATGAATGTGAGATTTGTCTACAGACAAAATACGACAGGAAACCATTGAAATTGGAATATAATATCACACCCACGCCAGTCAAACCTTTCGAAATATTGCATATGGATAGTATAACTTTGGAAAACGCAAAATTTTTAACAATCATTGATTCCTTTTCCAAATATGCTCAAGCATACAAACTGGATTCTACTCAAGGAATAGAAGTCGTCAACAAGTTGATAAAGTATTTCACTCATCATACAATTCCACATCAAATAGTTTCTGACAACGGTTTAGAATTCAAAAATTCACTAGTTAAAGAACTGCTAGAAATCCATAAAGTCAAAATTCATTTCATATGTTCCCAGCACCCTGAATCAAATGGACTCATAGAAAGATTTCATTCGACCCTCGTAGAGCACATTCGACTATTAAATAATCAAAATGAATACAAAGACGATCCGATAGAATCAAAGGTTAATTACGCACTTCTGGCATACAATAACAGTGTTCATTCTGCAACAAACTTGAAGCCTTATGAAATAGTCACCGGTCATCTAGAAACCGATTGTCCATTCAATATAGACATAGAAAAACAACTAGTTAATAATTATATTTCGAATCACAAAGACAAGGTCAAATTATTATATCAAAAATTGAATAACGATTTGCAGAAAGGCAAAGAAATTATAATTCAGAAAGCTAACCAAAATAAGGAACCGATTCCAACCGAAATTCCAGAAGTTGTATTTGTGAAAAACAAACAGAAACAAAGAAAAACCTTGAATAAATTCAAACGCGAAAATATCAAAACGGTTGATTCAGAACTGAAAACTGCAAAAATTGTGCCAACACACAAAAACACCGTAGACAAAATTCATCTTTCAAATATTAAGAGACCCAGACGACAAACTAAATTGAAAACTATTTCAGGTCCTTCTACTTCTACTACGGATACGCAACGAAACTAGAAAACATAACACACAACCTAGGAATTCTTCCGATCAAGTTAGGCCCTGCAAAACTACAAAGAACAGAACACACATTCACTCATTTTTATGATATCAAGCCCCTTTTCGATGAATTCAATAGATTGAACTCTCAGTACAATAATGTCAATGCAAATATCAAGAATAACTCAATTTACGTCCGATCTGTAGAGAACTACGTAACAATCGTTGAATACATCCGAGCAAGCATCAATGAGAAATTCGAAAACATTCAAATACACTCATCTCCAAAACTCAGGAATAAACGAGGACTGATTAATGGTTTAGGATCGATTCTAAAAACAGGAAATCTCGACGCTGAAGATGGCGAAAGAATCAACGATATTTTAGATCACCTGAAGTCAAACCAAATAAATCTCCAAGGCCAACTCAAAATGCAATACAGTTTGAATACTCAAATTGTCCAAAAATTCAATGATACAATACGAGACATCCAACACAATGAAATCGAACTGACATCAAGAATTTTACAATTGAAAGCCTTCCTCAAACAAGAAATTCAACATCAACACATCCTATACGCTAAAGATATTTTCAATCAAATAATCATTCTTCTCAATGGCATTGTCAACGTTCTACAAGATATAGAGAACTCTCTGACATTCTGTAAACTCAGAACCATGCATCCTAGTATCATGAAGCCTAAAGACTTGTTTCTAGAACTAGAAAAAAATTTCACTGTACTATAAAAACCAACTTCCATTCGATCTAAACTACGAGAATATTCTGGACTTCGAATCAATATTAGATGTCAAATGCAAAGTAGACGGAAATATAATTTATTATTTCCTATCAATTCCTATCGATTTTGAATCAATGTTCGATTTATATTACCTGCTTCCAATACCTACGAAGCACGAATCAGAATTTTTGACAATTATCCCGAATTCGAATTACCTATTGAAATCAAAGGACAATACAATGAAAGCTCTAAGTGACATATGTACCCAAGGTAAAATATTCCACTGTCCAAGTCACCTCCTGAGGAATCTAAAGACAACATGCGAGGAACAGATTATTCTAGGAGAGAATAACAGCAACTGTCAATACAGCCGCTTGGAAATATCAGAAAACCAAATGGAGAGAATCCCGGAGATCGATCAATATCTAGGTGTATTTCCACGAGAAGAAAAATTGAAGCTCCAATGTGAGAACGAAATACAAACTAGAATCGTATCAGGAATATATCTTGTGAAAAACTCCAAATGCAAGATATTCTTCCACGAACAAGAAATGAATTTCCAAGACAAAACATACGGGACGCCCCTGGTAGCGAACCAACTCATATTCGACTTGAAGCAAGAAAATTTCACCGATTTCAAGATCCATCTGAAAACGCTAAAAATCTCGGAGATTCCAACAAATAGAATTATCTCAACTATAAATCAAGATTTTGACTACCGAAGACCAAGCTTTTGGACTATCACCCTGTACATCAGTTTAGCTGTACTAGGCGCAGTCCTCATTTGGCGAAGATGGAAGAAAATCACGAATCAACTTGAAGATGCAGATCAAGTTCCAGAGGTCATTTCCACCGATAGAAAAGTAAACCTTCCGGAGGAAGCTTCATTCTAATGGGGGAGGAGTTATATTCCCGTGAGAATCATCGACGACCATGGAAACCACCAACATCACCGAAATAGGACTCCTCATAACGCTACATCAACATTATTCTAGGAAATCAGTTAGGGCTATGACATTATAATTCTTTCTTGTATAATCAGTCTTGAATTAGAATCCGAATTGTTCACTTCTCTGTAAGACATAAATAAAAATCTTTTTAAAAAGTAACTTTGACGAAAAGGTTATTTAAGTTACGCAAAGATCGGGATGGACGAGGTGGGGGCATAGGTATGTATGTAAGGGATAACTTAACAGGTAATATTTTGAAAACTACGTCACATGCATATTTAGAAGAAATTTGGGTGGATATCAAAATCCCGAATGTATCTTATATTTTTGGATCGTTATATAGACCTCCGAAAGGTAAAGCTGCCGATTTCATTGACATTTTTGAGGATCGTCTAGCCGAATATTTTTGTAATGAGATCATATGTGTAGGTGATTTGAATATTAATTTATTGGAAGATACCCAAAATGCAGAAAATTTTCAAAACACTATCGATACATTCAATCTGCAACAAATTATTACAGTTCCAACTCGTATAAGAAAAAAAAGTGACACACTATTAGATATAATACTGATTTCCACAAACGAGATCAATTACATAAGCGGTACTAAAGAGACCACTGATATTTCTGACCACTCGTTGGTATATTTAATATCAATAAAATAGTTGAGCGAAAAAACCGCAAAGTTAAGACAAGAAATTTAAAACATATTGATAGAGACCTCTTAGAAACATTCTTGGCAACTGCTCCATTCGAAAATATGGTTTATTTGCCAAATGTTACATTATTGCTTGAAATTTTTGATATTTTAGCACCGGTTAGAGAATTTGACATCAAAAATAAACAACCAGGGAGTTCGACAGATAATCTTAAAATTATGATAAAGCTAAAGGAGAAGGCCTATAAAAAATGCATCAAAACGAAAACGGAAGAACATTTTGATTATTATAAACAAATTCGAAACCAAACCAATATTGTCCTACATGATGAAAAAAAAAGGTATTTAGAGCACTGCATTACTAATAATGTCAATAATCCGAGAGAACTCTGGGAGAAATTGAAGGAAAATAATATTTATACAAAAACCCAGTCATCTTGACAATCCAAAAGATATCAACAAACATTTTCTACAATCCTCTACAAGAAATGCTCCACCAGATAATGATACTCTGAATTATTATAAAAATAACCTTGAGGGTGACTTTGTGACACCTTTTAGTTTTCATACAGTTTGTGAAGATGTTAATAGAACACACTTATTAGAGATCAGTTCTACAGCTATTGGGTCGGACCAGATCAGTTTGGAAATGGTTCTGCTAAGTTGTTCGAGAATTCTCCCATTCATCACTAATATAGTAAATACTTGTATTTTGGATAACATATTCCCAGACGAGTGGAAAGTTTCGAGAGTAATCCCACTACCAAAAAAAAAAGATCCCTCTAGCTACAATGATTTACGACCTGTTAGCATTTTACCTGTTCTCTCGAAAGTTATTGAAAAAATTATGAATCATCAAATCAAGAATCATCTGAATATTCACGATATATTACCCCAAAGTCAGTCAGGATTCAGACCAGGCTTTAGTTGCTCCACTGCTTTACTGAATATTACGGATGACATTATAAGAGCAACAGATGAGGGAAAATCTACTGCTTTGGTTCTTCTGGATTACTCAAAAGCATTCGATACTTCAAATCATAGCTTGTTGATATCTACATTACATTTCATTGGTTTTTCTGAGGATGCAATTAAATTGATGAGCAATTATCTCGAACAAAGGTATCAATTTGTTGAAACCAGGAATGGTATCTCATCGAAGGAACTTTCAATTTGTGGAGTTCCCCAAGGATCGATCCTTGGCCCTCTGTTATTCAGCATATACACTTGTAATTTAGTATCTTGTCTGAAGCATTGTTCTGTTCATTTATATGCAGATGACACACAATTATATCTTTGTTTTCTGCCAAGTGAAATCCACATGACTCAAGACGCTATTAATGCTGATCTAATTCGATTGATTGCATTCTCTCATGATCATAATTTAGAATTGAATGCATCGAAGTCAACAGTGTTGATGTTCGGTAGGCAGAAAGAATCTTAGGAAACGATAATCAATATTAAATTACAAATACTGTCTGTAAGTTCTTCGAGGAGGTGGTACATTCATTTTTCAGCTTTTAATGGGATTTTCTCTCCTCGTTTCTGAAAAATAGAGTAGAAGTTATCAAAAACTATTGCAATATATTTGTAGTAAGGACAGATTTAAGATCTGTCCCAAAATGTCACTGCGCTTGAAATTAAACCTTTAGATACCTGAAAGAGAAATTCTCTATTGGTCAGTGACACCTTGTTTTTGAAAAAATTTGGAAATACAAATATATTTAATTAGAATAAAACCTCTATTTATCTTAGTGGACGTTTCGGGAACGAATCCGCTCCCGTTCTCAACACAATTGAAATATTTTTTCTCTTCGTAAAATTTTTTCTTTTTCATAATCATGAGATTATGTAAAGTGGAATATCACAAAACATGATTCAGTGACTCCTTGAATTCTAATACATCATCATAGTAATTCGTTGCATGAAATGGAATACAAAATAAAGGTGGATTACGTTTTCTAGATGGAACATTCAGATTCAACTGACTCCGTAATTGTGGACAATCAATACTATTTTCATTAACAAGTTTGAATAGGAACATCAGGTCCAATATTCTCCTGCTGTTACTGAGGCTTGATAGGTTGAGATCTGAGGACAAGTCAGAAATATAATACAGCACTTTCGAGTGATATTCACGATATGCATAAATTCTCCAAAAATTCATTTTGAACCCTTTCTATTTAGTTGATATGTGAGTGTAACTTGATGTCCCTACGAAGATCCATATTCCAAAATTGGCTGAACTGAATTCAGTGTATCTGGAGAGAAATTGTAGCTATTTCGAATAATGAATCAAAGAGATTTGAGGGCTTTGTCAATCATTTTATCGATGTGCGATCTAAACTTTAGATATGAGTCTAGCAATATGTCCAGATCTTTAGCATTATCTTTCTGCATTGATGTGAGGTTTGCAATCGAGTTTCCACTGTTCTCGTGGTTATTACGACGCGAAAAAGTCATATAGGGGGATTTTTCAATATCAACGTACAACATATTGACCGATGTCCAATGAATGAAACCGTTCAAATCATTCTGTAAAGAAAATATCCGTTATTGATTTCACGAAAAAGTTTCAGGTCGTTTGCATACAGAAGAAAATGAGAATGAACAATATAATTATCCAGGTCGTTTATAAAGATACCAGAAAGTAATGGCCCGCAACGGGATCCTTGGGGAATTCCAAATAGTACAGGAGAAGCAAATGCGAGATTATTATTGGTGCGTACACACTGGAACCGATTGGTGAGGAAACTCCATGTAATTCAATAGCTGAATGATAATGAACAGATAAACTGAACCCTGTATCGGAAGTACTTCTGAATGACGTGAAATAATACAGATTCCTTCAGTAACGTGAAGTTTTGATGTATTCAACCGAAACGATATCGATACTGATGAAACATGAGCGCAATAACATGAATATCTCCAATCGCGGCGAACCAGTTCATCAACCCCACGCACTGTTTGGCATTATAATTCAGCAGACTGGGATGGATTCGCTTGTTCCTTCAGAGACGAATATGTGTTTCAAATCAAGAGATGCTACGGAATGTGATGGAGAGATTCCAGAATTTATCATGCTGGTAATGGGAACTCACATACCACATATCACCAGAACATCAACCACTGGTTAACCGTGGTCCAATAGAGCCTATTCTAAGGTCGTCACTCCGAAGCAAGCGGCATACCGTCGTTGACGCAAGATTCCATGCTCAGAAATTACAGATGGATGGATGGATGGATGGAACGATGGATGCGTCTTAACAGGCAACAACACCAAGATAAGATCAAAGCTTATTGAGTGCTCATGAATGGAACGAATATTACTTCCAGCTCATTCCATCCCCTCACGAAAGATGATAGTACATTGGCTACAACACCTCATGAGAAAGCCAACACCCTCACCAATATCGCTACAATCGATAACCACTTGCCCAAAATTGCTTTCCGTCTAGGCGGAATCAGGCAGATTCTGCATGGCCTCAATGCTCAGTTCCAGACGAAATACCACCTAATGTTCTTGAGGAATATGCACCAGAACTTACACCAGTTATCTGCAGGTTGTTAGTGTTTTCTCTTCTAACCGGAAGATAACTAGAGGATGCGATACTATCTGTGATCTCTGAAGCAGGCATTGAATATCTACAGAGAATATGACAGGCACCAAAGCCTCCTAGCGAAACTTCGATCATATTGCCGTCCCAACTATGTCTTCTACTATCGAGTTTCCTAGCAGATAGATTACTGTATCTGGTGGTCCCCAAGGATCTGTCTTGGCACCAAACTTGTTCTCATTCCACATTAACGATATATTGATATGACTTCATGCTCAGTCCATAGCTTTTGTCGTTTCAGTACACATCATACAGCCTTCTTCTCTAGAGCCCCCATATCATACAATGAGGCCAGAATTGCAAGACGGGAATAGATTGATGCTCAATATGAACAGGTACTTACCAACAACGGCCTCTCATGGGTGGATCATATGAGGTCCATTGCGAGAACTGCTTCACAAAAACTTGGCCTCCTGTTCCGTGCGAAGAAGTGATTCACACCCCACCAACTGCTCACGATCTACGAACCGCAAATTTAACCTTTCCTGGAGTACTGTTCATATGTTTGGAATTGAGCTTCCAAACACGCGCTGAAGCTCTCATACTCTATTCAATAAAGAGCATACTCTATTCGCTCAGTCGGTGAAACTATACTCAAGAATTCATTGACCTCTCCAGAACATTGCAGAAAGGCAGGTGATCTCTCTTTTATGAATATTTCCGAGGTCACATGGTTCTCAACGGAAATATCGTCTATTATGCCACCACGAGCGGTTCCAGGTACACAAACTAGACAAACTCAGGCTGATAATCCATACATCGTTAATCTCGGGTCATGCCAGACTTCCCATTACCAAGCATAATTCATCAATAGAACGGCGAATTAATGGAATGCTCTTCCTATTGAAGTCTTTCCTGACACTCTTGACCTCCAAATCTTCAAGAAGGAACATCAACATGACACTTTGGTTGGATATTTTCTTACGACTGTTGTATAAAACATGTATTTCCTCAAGCAACATGGCATTATCCATAATTCACTGGTCTTTGAAACAAACCTGTGAGCTTTTTGTAACATCGTCGACTTTTGAAGGAGTCATACGAAATAAGTGAACTGTGTAGAAGTCGACGTCGCCTAGTCTACAGAAATGCGAAATTTCCTTGAAGGGTCCACGCGCACGAAAAAATAGAGAAAATAAAAAGTTGAAAGATTCAGGAAGTTCATTTTGGGTGGGAGTAGGATTTTCAGCAACGAAAATGTTGTCGCATGTTTTCTTGTATTGTCAAAGTCGGTGGAGAAGAAGGTGAATTTTTTTTCGAAAAACTGTGTGAGATGAGAAAAATAATCGCGATGTATAATATCAATGGTTCACTGTATAATGTATCGGAAACTCGAATTGTATAATAATCATCTACATTTTTGATGGAATATCATCGGAGACAAGAATTTGTCCCATAGAAGTTAGTATACTCAAGAAAGTATATGTGGTTTATGACTTTTCTATTGGCGTATACGAAACATTTTGTTTGTTTCATGTTTCAATTTACTGAACAAATACACTTTTGTACTGGACAAAATCGATTCCAATGGAAGAGATTGTTGAAAAATACGAATAATAACGAATAGTTTGGGAACGGTGAGACTTTATACTGAATCAGCTTGATCTTCCTCCTCACCTCCGTTAAACTTTTCATCGACCTTTGGAATACCCCATTCAATATAATTATCTTTGATAAGCCAAAAAACATATTTTCAAAGCGGGTAGGTATTTGAAAACTACTATTATACGACATAATCATAAGGACATAAGGTGAATGAATGCCGAAGGTTGAAGTATTCACAACTGTCATGTGAAGTTCAGTGGTGAAATATATCCAAACCCAGGGGCCAGAATTTTATCCCAAGGCGTGAGCTGAGGGATTTGGGTGGATGTTTCCCGTTATGTTTTGATATTATTCACTGAAAAGGTGTAAAAGATTATTTTCCACTGCCGCAATATATGAAACCTCTGTTTTTACTGGAATATGTATAAGTTCTGGCAAACTCCGTGGATACCGCTCGCTACCTTCTGTTTTCTTCTTCTTTCCTTCTAGACCGCAGTAGGTTGGCAGTAGGCGGGATATTTATATAGATATCAACCAGTAAAAGAGTTGAAGCATGTAGATATCGTTATGAAATGTGGGATTTGAATGAATTACAGATATGAAATGGAAAATGAATTGAGTTATATACAGATACCGATATTGTTCCATTAGCAATCCTTATTACAATCAGCGAAGTTTCATGTTGGTGCAAATCCGTCAAAACATGCAGACTAAGAGTTGAGGGAATACAACAACCAGTAGTAGAGCTCGAAGAAATATGGTAATGACAGATGAACAAACTTCAGGAATAGATAGTGAAAAACCAGCAACGATAATAATTTGAAACGAATAAAGAAAATAGGGTGAGATATGCGAGGGAGCAGATCATAGAAATACAGGATGCCTTAACGAAATCTTAACACTTCGATTTACCGTGACTTCAACCCTCTAACCCTCTTGAATTTGCATGAGGGGTGTTACGATACCCCATTTGAACATATCATCGAATACTTTCTGACCCTAGAATTTCGTCTCCAAATTTTCGTCGATAACAAAATGACAACTGAAATAGTAAAAGAAAACTTACTTTCGTGACTAGTTCATTGAAAGCTGGAAATGGGCATCATTCACTTCCATGCAATGAAGAACGCTGGTGTATGGGTAGCAGATGTGAAATTCACCTCGAGGATATCACTCTGATCAGACGTGTTCGGAAATTACTCATTTGCTGATTTTTTGTCCAGAACAGTGGAGGGTTTTTGTACCTCAGTCTAGCGTGAAATTCTGAGAACGTTAAAACTTTGAGGTATCGCAACATCTTTTATCTCTATTCTGTGCTCACTCTCGATAGTAGGTTGAAGTTACGGGGATGAAGGAAGCGGAAAATCGAGGTGTTGACTTTCGTTGTATATTCAGTGATAGATTATTCGTTATGATTAAGTCTGATTGAATGTGAATCAAGTGTTTGTGATTGATGGAATAAGAAACAAAAAGAAGCGAAAAGTTCAACCAGAGAAGGAAATATCGAATCATGTAGAGATGTTGAAGAAAATTTGACTGAGAGGTGGAGCGTAGTAGAATAAAAATTGACCGGTGGTGGAAAAGTGCCGCTTGGAGCTGGCCGGCCGAGATCTAACATGACCGCGGTGTAGAAGCGATGAAATGGTATGTTGCATATGACTTCATTGCGAGAAAACATTTTTTAAGAATGACATTGACGTCCTCCTTATGTTTTTCGAATACTATTGAGAAAGAGTGGTCTCATGCTCTGAAACCGACTGAGCTGAAATGGTGAAACAACAGTGAAAGAAAAAAAGCGAATGGAGGTGAATTATACAAACATGAGGAATCGGATAAACAGATATCAACATTAAAATATACATCACAAAATCATATCATGAGAATATATGTTTCCGAAATATCAGCTGAGTTACGACTCTTTCACTATCTGCCTTGATTCAGTTCCATTGTCTCATCACTCTTTGAATATATGCCTTCGAAAGCGATGCCATTGTTGATAAATCATCGTTGATTTTGTTGAGCTCAGCTCCGACAAAACATCAGTTCACATCATTTCTCATCTAATGAAAGTAGATATTCATTGCAGTGACGAGATCCCACATCTCTTCAATTACAGTAATATGTTCCTCACAAACTCTGGCGAATTGCTTTGGACGTCAGGGCTCACTTCTAATATTTGACGATAACATTTTGTTTCCAGGAAATAACGGACTGAAAAGTGTAAGAGTCATTAGACGATTCAATATGGGTTATTTACGAAATCGTTCCTTTCTACAAGTTCCTCGGAAACTATTCGGAATTGATTTCTGAAATTCGACATCGAAGGATATTGGAGAATCGGGTTTTATTTGGATATTTTCGTCGACGAGTTACTTCCGGTTAGACCTGAAGTAGACGTCAACTTGGAGTGTGACATCTTGTTCATTCCATAATTTTTTGGATCAATGGAGCTATGAAGTTTCAAGACCCGCATCAATTCAACGTTCAGGGTGCTCAAGAATTCAACTTCATAACTGTATGTTATTCAACCGATTGGAACTCATCATTGTGAAAAAGAGCCCATGCATTTTTACTCTCATTTCTTCTTGGAGGAAATTCTCCTACGATTGATATTGACGTTCCATACACTTAGCGTATCTTATCATTATGGAGCCTTTTTAATCAAATGTAACTCGAATGTTCGTATTGATTGTTCCGAATGAGAATACTTTATAAATATGAGAATCTAGAATTCATCCTCATTAAGAGTTCATCTGATTACCTACAGAAAAATTTCTGACATAGTATAACGCCGCTTATTTATTCTGAAAGAACTGATATCGGTCATAATCTCACAACAAGGTTTGTTGATTTTCCAACACATCAAATATTACCAAATATTTTATCACCTTCGAAAAATAATCATTCTGTACTTGTATCTATCTATCTAGCCTGTATATTATCTATCAATTGGTTTTCGATGAAATTTTCGAACAAAAAATATGCACTAACGCTTGTTCACCGAAGCAATTGACGTGAAAATTTTTCGAGAGCTCCAACAACCATCCAAATTTTATCATTTCATTCATCCAATCATGTCAACATCACACTGATAATTGCATCGACAGATGCTTCATGATTTTTCGACGAATTCATTAAGCTCGTTGCTTGGTAACAGCCTGAAGCCGAAGGCTCAGCCTGCAGCGTGAATATTATCTTCACACATTCTAATATTTCCTTATGCTGCCACTTACTGATTATTTCCAACGAACAGTCTTTGGAAATAGTTCTCATAAACTATCTCACAGGCACCCGTCTCGAACATCCAGTTTCCTAACCTATTTTCAGGAAAGGAAGTTCATCTTTGCGAGACCAAATTGAGAAATTTTCTTTCTCATTTTTTTTTTCCATTTTATTGCCTTCGAATTGTCATTTATGAACACTGAAAGCTATGCTCAGCTTCTTGATCAAACGAAAAGTACTCACATTAGAAGAGAAATACAGAATTAGGGATATCCCAAATGAGACATCCCTGTTACTAAAAACAACCGTCCACTCATGGTACCAATATCGGGAGACTCTCTTGATACGTGGATTAACTTCAATATTTCATGATGTTCAATGAAAGTGTTTCGTCACGAACGAGGACATTTCATGGTTACACAATAAATTTTTCTCGATTATATTATAAATATGAATGGAGATAATATTAATGATGAGTTCGGAATATTATTTGGAAAATACCCTTTTGTGAAAATATCATGCTGAAACTCGAGCAGCTGACATACTGGTGAAGTAGGTGATGATTATTTTCAAGAACAACTCAATTATTTCTCTAGTATTGAAACAAATAGGATGAATTTGAAGTTTTGGGTTTCGTATCTGAGACGTTACAATGGATGGTACTTCGTATGGCATTGCAACTAGATCTCCGAGTGGTAAAATCAATGTATTTTTTTCATTTTTCGCAACATGCTGATGATTACTACGATTCACACAGTAGGTGTGCGATCAACATGCGAGATTTTGATTTTTATTATAAGAGTATGTTGTGATTGAATTTACCACAGACTCTTTTAATGAAGAATCAAATATACATAATATAATTGAAAATATATGAATAATGAATAAGAATTGGAACCAAACAAGGCACCAGAGATGGATGAGATTGGATTGAGCACACTCAAAGAATGTGTTGACAGTCTTGTTGAACCCTTAACTTACATAATGAATAGATTTCTCGAGCGTGGAATATTTCCTAAATCCCCGAAAATTGCTGTCATCGAACCAATTCATGAATCTGGGGAAAGGCATGATGTATAAAACTATAGGACCGTATCGATTCTCTCGAATATTTCTATGAATGGGATATCTACTCAGGACGCTATAGCGGATTCGATTAAAAAACTGTACAATACTTTAGATTCGAAAGTCATTCGTCTGTTTGCTGATCTCGCAATAGCGTTTGATAACGTCAGCCATCCAGATTCAATAGAAACCCTCGAGAATATCGGATAAAGGGGGATTAGACT
Organism: Gastrophysa polygoni; assembly: GCA_963576655.1. Classification (NCBI taxonomy): domain Eukaryota; kingdom Metazoa; phylum Arthropoda; class Insecta; order Coleoptera; family Chrysomelidae; genus Gastrophysa; species Gastrophysa polygoni. The sequence continues at coordinate 31,604,166 of OY755083.1, forward strand.
TCGATTGATGGAAAGCTATCTTAACGACCGAAAACACTGCTTTATAATCAATGATGGAACGAGTACAAACAGAACTGTAAGATATGGGGTGCTCGGTCCAATTTTGTTCATTCTCTATATGAAATCAATATTCGACCTACCTATTACTGTCGAGATAACCTGCTTTGCTGATGATACTGTGTTCTTCTTCAAAGGAATGAATTGGGAGGTCACACACCATTCACAAGAGAGGAATCAAATCTACTCAACTATTTATTCATATATGTTCAGGTATCGTATCATATAGAACAGCTCAAATCTTCCAACATTATTGAATATTCAGGTATAACGCTCGACATCAACTTGCAGTGGAACATGCATATCAATAAGCTGACAAAAAAACTGAGATATTCGGTATACAAATTTGAATACTTGAAGAAAGTTCTCGGATCGAAACATCTTGAAATTGTCTACCATGCTTCAGTACAAACACATCTGCTGTATGGTATTATCGCATGGGGTGGGGTCACTAATGATTACCTTGAAGAGACACATCAGAAGTGGATTATCAAGATCATATTGAATAGACCCTATACCTATCCATATGATAATGAACATCCGACAAATATTTGTTCTGACATTACAAGTACACCAATGAAAAAAATCTCAAGAAGGCTGAAACTGTTGCTCACTCACATCACACACATCATATATATATATATATATATATATATTTAGTTATGTTATACTCACCCATTCCAAAAATATCAACTCCCTTACTCTCTTCGAATCTAGAATTGAAAAATGGTCAACACATACTCCTAGAGCAGATATCCATCCATCACTGAATCGATATGAAAAATAATTGATTATAATCATCAAATTGTATTTTTGTATGAATTCAATGTATACGTCAGAATGTGTGAATATGTATATGGATGTATAAGTGTATTTAGCTCAATCTTCAGAAGTGTAACTAGCTATATGTTTTCGAATGGTTCTATATTCAATTGACTATCGATTGATAATGAAATAACAATGTCATTGTAGGCGTTAATGTTACCAATAATTTTGAAACCCACGCACAGGCTGAGCCTTTGTGGGTCTTCTTCATTTATTTGCCCAACTGATGAATCTGTTGAAGAATACTGTTTAAAAACAGTGTAATTCCAATGGCGAATGAATAATTATATTATCATCATTATTATCATCATAATGCTGAACGTAGATCACATAAATTTGCTGTAAATGATGGAAGGAGACAGTTGATATTTGTGGATATGAGGATATATAAGAAATCGAAATCTTTAATCAATATGGACCTGAGTTATGACTATACAATGAATGCTTGAGAGACTACATCATATCTTATCATTCTATTCTACGGGTAAAAGATCAATACCATACTACAATTGACTTGAATGACCAAAAGGATCGTCTTCGTTTCAAAAATGAATGTCATGGTGAATATAATATTGATTGATGAAGATTATGATTATCCAATAGTTGATGTTGATGGAGTTGCTGCAGTTTCTCCAACTGATATTATCAAATCATCGATATCAGTAATGCTAGCAACCATAAATGGTTCAATAACAGTTGTGCAGGATAAGCATGTAGCATATTGAAGATTCACATTCACCGAAGCAACTGAAGATTGGAATATAGTATACATAGGGACAAAATGAATTCTTGTGTCTGAATTTCTTTACAAACAAAAATCAATAATCATCAACGAAATGAAGGTAAGGTGCAATGTGGAGGCATATCGAACAAATTATTCTATAAGTAGGTGATACTTATCATGAGATAGTATTGAATGTGATGTGATTTTTCATTGAGACAATTTTCGAGGAACAGAAACCAAACAATTTATCTACGGACGTGGGGAAGGAGTTCTTCAATTTCGTGAAATTGACGAAAAAATATAACATCAATCATTATCCAGTATATAGTGATAAGCAAGCTTCGATTGTCGAAAGAGAGAATAGAACATTGAAAAATATCATGTGGGAGGAATTCGATTCTCAAGGTCACTATAGATGGATCGTTACTCTACCACATATTGTAGGAGAATTCAATGATACAAAACACCGTACGATTGGAATGGAGCCAGTTGATGTTTCGAATGAAAATGAACAACTTCTTCAAGACGGGCGTTTCACTGGAATGGTTTGGCAGACCCTTTTTTCAGCATGCTTTCCGGCCTTGTCATGGATTCAATCCCAGAAGTATTTGGATTATTGTGTAGAGGAAGGTTCAAATTGGGCAATGAGTCAAAACTCTTCCATTCAAAACAGTTAGGGGTCATTGGAAAATGTGAAACATTTTAAAATTTGTGTCTCAGATTCGAATGGAATTACCTCATTCTATGGAACCAAAATTGAGGAATGCTTCACCAAAATATCAGCACCTGAAATGCCTTCCTTCGAACAAAAAGCATGTTTGAACCTGAAATTTGACACAAGGACGCTATTTATCGTTTATTATGTTAGATTCTGGAAGAATTTCGTTCAAAGATGAAGTAGAAAACATGAATTTGGAAGTTCGGACCGGTTCTTACCCTACCTAATAGAGGGCGGTACACACGTACCTCGCAATCCAGTACTACCAACAGTGATTTCGTGAGATGTTGTTTCTGTCAACAACCAGCAGATGGCATTCACGTCGACCCGCATTTTCAATGATAGAAAAGAGACCAAAAATTTTGCTTTTCAAAACTGAAATCAATAAGTTCTGATGGAAATGGTCAATTGGTCGTGACCTTCTGTAGCAATGAACTGTGAATATATATACAGGGTGTCCTTAAAAGGTCTTTAGAAAAAGCTACCACATATTCTTCAGACCAGAACAATTCGATACAAGAAAACTTACCTCAGTAAAAAGTTGCTTAGTTTGGGCGCTAGACGGCTCTGAAGTTGAAATTTTCAAATCGATTTTGCTTCATAACTTTTGAACGGCTCATGCGATTTTTTTCAAATTTGGTACGTTGGCATAGACTCATCGGGCAATGAAACTCATATCATAATCATAATGAATATCATTCCATGGGCGTAGAACTTGATTTTTTCAGTAAATAAACATCTAAAACTCCTACGCCAATGGAAAAAAATTAGTTTCAATATAAAATCTAAATTATTCAACTCATTCACTACAAAAAAGGTACTCTTGACAAAAGTCGATTCCTCTCATGGTTTCGACAAAATTTTAATTTTAGTGATTTAGAGCATAATTAATAATGAAACGATTAACAGATATTTCATAAAAATTGTTCAAAATGTTCACCATTTTCACGTATACAAAGATTTATACGACGCAAAAAGTTGAGATGTACTTTTTGCATAGGTTATTTCTATTGAAAATAAGTAGCACTGGTTTTTTTTTCTGAAGACTATTATTATCTGCTCGAAAACAGTGATATTCACATTCTTGGTTTCCATAGTTTCATCTGTGTTGATTTGTCGAGTTTTATTGACGTTGATTGTTGATATCGGACTTTTCTGATTTATCATGGCCGTACAATACACCAATGAAGAATACACCGATATGTTATTGGTATTCGGATATTGTCAAGGAAATGGTCGAGAGAGTGTGAGGGTGTATTCGGCAAGGTTTCCAAATCGTCGCGTACCAAGCCACCCAACCTCTGCTGCAGTTGAGAGACGTCTTCGGGAGACCGGTCATTCTGCTCCTAGAACTGGTGATTATGGAAGACAGCGTTATGTAAGGATTCCCGAAGTCGAAGTAGAAATTTTAGACCGTATTGAAGAAAATCCAGAATTGAGTACTAGACGGATAAGTAATGAACTAGAAGTTTCTAGGAATGCCGTTCATGAAGTACTAAGAGAACAATTATTATACCCATACCACAAGACGCCAGTTCAAGATTTATTAATCCATGATTCACAAAGTCGTCTGATGTTTTGTAGGTTCATTAATTTGCAAAGAGAAATGAATCTGAACTTTGGAAAGAATATTTTGTTCACTGATGAAGCCTGTTTCACGAGAAGAGGAATAACTAATTTTCATAATGAACACGTTTATGCAATTGAAAATACTCATTCCATTAAAATAAACCATTTTCAACACGAATTCAAAATCAACGTTCGGGCTGGAATAATAGGAAATTTTATAATTGGTCCTGTCATACTTCCACAAAGATTAACAGGAGACATGTATTTACAACATCTACGAAATACGTTGCCAAATTTGTTGGAATATTTACCACTCCAACATCGGGTAGATATGTGGTTTATGCACGATGGAGCTCCACCACATTTTTCGGTGGATGTTAGGATTTTTTTAAACCAACAGTACCCAGACAGATGGATAGGTAGAGGTAATGATGCACCCGTGAATTGGCCACCACGTTCGCCAGACTTAACACCGATGGATTATTTTGTATGGGGTTATCTCAAGTCTACGGTTTACAAGACCCCTGTGAATACTGTAGAACAATTATGGCAACGTATCCAACAGGCGACGAATAATCTTACAGGCGATGAAGAAGTTATGCAAAGAGTACATTTCAACTTTTTGCGTCGTATAAATCTTTGTATACGTGAAAATGGTGAACATTTTGAACAATTTTTATGAAATATCTGTTAATCGTTTTATTATTAATTATGCTCTAAATCACTAAAATTAAAATTTTGTCGAAACCATGAGAGGAATCGACTTTTGTCAAGAGTACCTTTTTTGTAGTGAATGAGTTGAATAATTTAGATTTCATATTGAAACTATTTCTTTTCCATTGGCGTAGGAGTTTTAGATGTTTATTTACTGAAAAAATCAAGTTCTACGCCCATGGAATGATATTCATTATGATTATGATATGAGTTCCATCGCCCGATGAGTCTATGCCAATGTACCAAATTTGAAAAAAATCTCATGAGCCGTTCAAAAGTTATGAAGCAAAATCGATTTGAAAATTTCAACTTCAGAGCCGTCTAGCGCCCAAACTAAGCAACTTTTTACTGAGGTAAGTTTGCTTGTATCGAATTGTTTTGGTCTGAAGAATATGTGGTAGCTTTTTGTAATGACCTTTTAAGGACACCCTGTATATATATTACTTGTAACCTTGTTGTGACCTACCTGGTTGGACTTCATTGTTCATTTAGTGATTTCAACTGATTCCGTTTGCAACTTGCAACCAAATAATGCCGTCATACCCTAGTATGTTTCTTTTCTTAGTTTGAAAAGGCGTTTCCATTCATCTCTATTTTAGGTAATGTTTTTGTTTGGTGGAATTGAAATCATATCTTCGGAAATGATATTTCATAGAGTTCTCAACTTCATACTCATCTATTTATACTGATAATCGGTGATAATGTCATTGAGTAAATAGAGCTGAAATGAGAGGGAAGAGGATAAGAGGGGAACGTAGTGAGAAGTATGCAACAATCACAAAGTCTGTTACCAAAATTATTCAGTCCAATGTATTGCGGATATTGGAGAATCTTCGCACCAACTGACGTATGATCGAGATCATTGCATGAAGCTATTATTATCGGCTCATCCAAAAATTCGTCACCACTGCAGATTTTTGTGCTAGTGAATATCCACCAAGTACTACTACTGCTTGTGATAAAACATCCATGGATGAAATCGTTTTTATTGGACTGAGAGAAAAAGAAGTAGCACATAACCACAAGAAGAAGAATAGGACAGGACAAGTTCAAAACACTGCCAATGTCGCAATTTATAATCATGCTGTTTTCGCCGTGGAAAATCAAGAATAAATTCATATGTGTGAAACAGTGAAAGATAGCCATAGGACATGCTATGTCAAATATGCTCAGAATTCGAGAATCTAATGATATAAAGTAAGTGCCATTTGAAATTTCAAAGTTGTTCTTAGTTACACTAGATTTGGCAACATTGCACATGTGGAAATATTTCCAAGAGCTAGATTCAAACATCCCATTTCCGTACCCAAGATTTTAAAAATATATTCTTCTCCGTTCTCTAGATACTTCTAATACGCCATCGAGGTAGGCGTACCCTGAATTATGAGATACATCACATATGACTAGTATGGAAAGAGACATATTCCGCACGAGTACGAGCCATGTATCGACAAGTGCAGAAATGTAACGAGTGCTTCAAATACACTTTCCAACGAGTTATGTACACTATTTCTCGACGACCACGAATATTTCAATCATAAGCATTATGAGTGTTTATAAAACATGTTTCTAGTCATTTTCGCTCATTGTCCACGGCTACCACGCAATCCAAAATATAGCAGTCTGGAACGATCATACCCGAGCGGTGACCCGTTTGAGTGACCGATCTGATGAAAATACCCAAGTCAATTCCACGAGAATGAATATGTGCGCAGGAAAATTAATTCAAGTTCATCGTATGGAAATGACCCAACTGTGTTATATGTCTAGGGATGGTCAAATTCATCGATGCTTCTCTATGATGTCGATAAAAATTCACACTTACAAAATTATCGATATTATCGCTATCATCGTTGTTATCGATTTTATTGGTAGCATCGATATTATCTATGAAACGATAGAATCGATAAACTTGATCTTCTTGAATTGTAGTGGATTCATATTTTGAAAGATTGGGATGCGGAATGAATCTAGATATATGATAAGTGGGCATAGGCACCATGTATATGTGATCATATCATCAGTTAAATTTCCAATTTGAATATTATTACATCCAACATCGCATCGATCAATGATGCGAGTGTGCGTTTGTGAAAAATTTCCATAATAGTGCGTTTCACTTCACATCTTCCTGTTGCCATAGTTCGAAATGACATAACAAAAACATAAAGTCACCTTCATTATATACATAGGTGTATTGTTCATTCTCCCTATTACTTTTTCTGCTTATCGATAGAATATTCATTTTGCTAACCGCGCATATTATATTATACTATTTTTTATCCGCTTGTTATTCATGTATATACCTGTTACCCATTGTGTATCTTCTTATAAAGGTGGATGAATTATCGTTAATATCATTATCATTATTATCATCACCTTCCTCCTACAGCGACTTTGTCACAAGAACACGTGTTCGCGGCTTGGTTCTGAACGAAGAATCTGTCAAACACCCGACGAGGAGAGATCAAATACCTGTTATAATATTGAACTATTCGAAAATACTACATTTCGAATTCTTCAAATGCCTGACACGAATTTGGTGTTCACTATGGTTGGTACACAAAGGTGATCGTTGCAACCATGTTTTCATACTATCATCCTGGAAGCAGATATCGATATCGATGAAGTGATTCAGAATGCGTTCAGAGCCAATACAAAATGAATATGCGAATTGGGATATTCAATTCTTTTGTTCCTTCGAATTCGATCATAGCCGCCGCGATATATTATATACATATAGATCGACAGGCCAGTAGAAACGATTGAAAAACATACACTAATTACTTACATCTCCAGCCGTTATGGTTCCCATGGGAAAGTGCTGAATCGCTGATGCTGTCCTTGCAGTTCCTGGAAGGCATTCTCGTGAGATTCCCAACTCGCGGCGGTCTCATAGTCAGTCAGACGCAAATCTTCGAACCATCAACATCTAATTTTTTCGTATTATATTCACGCTATTTACTTGTGCAAAATAAAGTTGTTCTTTAAAAAGGAACTTTGAAGTCTCAAATAGTTAATTGGCGCAGTCGGTAGGATATCTGGATTGTAACGTATCGAACGGGACAATTTCGTTTTAACGATTCACCAGATATTCGAAGTGTTGATTCGTTTTGTGGAGGTATTCGAACCGGAGTGGCTCTTCAAAAATCAAGACACCCAGTCTATCGCAGACCCGACGAGGACCCCTGCCATATCGACGAATCATCGAGTTTTGGAACACACATCGTCCAATTCTGCGAGACCAACGACCCTGGAGGAGACGAAAATTGCAAATCCAGTAGTTGTCTCATAATAAGAGATGCTCAAAGTACTAAACCTTTTAATGTGAGTACAATTATCTATGTCTATTGAAAATTTAACAAATATCCTCGGGAATTTGAATCTGAACATTCCTTCAGCTGACTCTCAAATCACCCCAGAACCCATCTCAATAAACCAAAATATCCAATCAAATTCTGGAAATAATTCGATCACAATGACGGAAACATTCAAATCTGAATACTTGAATTGTGTACCGCAGTTCGACGGTAACCCAAATGAACTCAATCGATACCTAGCAGTATGCGATTCGATTATAAATACTTTTTACGATAGAGTAAATGTGAATAGTTTTCATAACACTTATTTGTTGAATGCATTAATAGCTAAATTGTGCGGAAACGCCAAGTTAGTTGTCAATATCCAAAATACGTCAACTTGGAATGAACTTAAAGAAACGCTTCATAGAAATTTCGCAGATCAAAGAGACGAGAGTTGCCTCAATCGGGATTTGATAATGATGAAACAATACCCGAATGAAAAACCTCAAGATTTCTATGATCGATGTCTGAAAATACTGAATCTCATGTGTAGCTATGTAGACATTCATGAGAATACAAATGAAGCAAAAACTTTGAAACGTACTCTTTATAACGACCTTACATTGAAAACATTTTTGTCTGGCCTAAGAGAACCTCTGGGTACCACAATTCGTTGTATGCGGCCGAATTCACTTACAGAAGCTTTGCAGTTGGTTATTCAAGAGGATAATATCCATTATTTTCAAAATAACTCTCAGAGAATCACGAAGGAGAGTAGTCCTAGAAATAATCAATCTTTCAGACCCAAACAACAGCAGAGATATAGTTCTCAAAATGTTCCTTTCAATGCTCAAACACAAAACAACCAATTTCGACAGAATAATTCATTCCCTTCACAACCAGTGCCGATTCGACAAACATTCAATAACCATCCGAGAAAATATTTTTCGAATGCTCAAGTTTTTGGTCAACAACAAAACAGAAATGTTTTCAAGCCAGGTAATTCGAATCCTAACTTTTCAAGGCCCACGCCAATGTCTACATGCACAAGAAATACGACAATGAATTCAGCATCAAATAATGTTCGCCCCAATCAACATGCTACCCCGATGAGTGTTTCCACAAGGAACACGAATAATTTCCGATCGAACCCATCGACATCTTTCCAATCTCAACCAAGGAGAGATTTCATCTCCGAGGAGCTCTTCAATACAGAATGTGACCCACAATGGGAAGAAACAGATGAACATTTCAATCGAGATCAATATTACGATACTTGCAATGATGAAAATCATGAAAATTATGAAAGCGATAATGTTGATGTGGCCGACGGCAATTCATTCGAAAATTTTCAGTCTGTTCGAAAAACAAGAAACCGAACATAGAACCACAAATCATACCTATCAATTCGTCTAATTCCAGCGAGTTACCCTACATTGTGTTTCCAGAATATAATCTGAAGTTCTTGATTGATTCCGGATCAACGAGATCATTTGTTGACCCCGAAATAGCATATAATCTCTTTCCAAATTTCATAAAAAATGATCCTTTTATCGTTTCTACTGTATTTCAAAAATCAGCGCATAAACATAGTGTACTTATGCCAGCCTCAAGAATATTTCATCTTCCGAATAAAAAACAATTGAAATTCTTTCTCTTCAAGTTCCACAATGTTTTCAACGGTTTGATAGGACTAGACAACCTGAAAATGCTGCAAGCAAGTGTTGACTTTGACAAAGGTTTTTTGATCACCCCGTATAGCAAAATCAAACTACTTTTCCAAAAAACTCAAAGCGAACTGAACCTAATAACAATTTCTGCTCGCACAGAGCAAGTAATACAAATAAATACATCTATACAAAATGGCGAAATAATTTTGCCCCATCAGAAATTTCATAATTGTGAAATACCCGAATGTCTCACAATTGCCAAAAATGGCAAAGCACTCACTACTATTCTCAATAATACGACAGATCCAGTTACTCTAGACTTTTCAGAACCAATCAAAGTTGATAAGTTCTCAAGAAAAGAAATTGAACAAATTGATTTGAATAATTTCGACGATTCACCATCATACTTAGATCCTTCCAAAATTCGGACCGATCATCTGAACGAAGAAGAAAAACATTCGATAATAAATCTTTGTAGAGAATATTCCGATATTTTTTATCAGGAAGATATGGCATTATCATTCACAAACAGAATAAAACATCAAATTCGTACCACAGACGAGATACCGGTTTATACCAAATCTTATAGGTATCCGTTCGTACACAAAGAAGAGGTGGAAAGCCAAATAAATAAAATGTTAAATCAAAAAATAATCAGGCCCAGCAACTCACCATGGTCATCCCCTATTTGGGTAGTCCCAAAGAAGATGGATGCCTCGGGCAAACACAAATGGAGAGTTGTTGTCGACTATCGGAAACTCAATGAGAAAACGATAGATATCCTCTTCCTAATATTACCGACCTTCTTGACAAGCTTGGCAAATGTCAATATTTCACCACCTTGGATTTGGCGAGCGGATTCCATCAAATAGAGATGGACGAAAAAGATATTGAAAAAACGGCGTTCAACACCGAAAACGGTCATTACGAGTATCTTCGTATGCCGTTTGGCCTGAAGAATGCTCCAGCATCTTTCCAGAGGATAATGGATAATATTCTTCGAGGAATCCAAAATGAAAAATGCTTGGTTTACCTCGACGATATCATCGTATTCTCAACATCCCTACAAGAGCATTTAGAACGTTTAAAATCTGTTTTTCAGAGACTTCGCGATTCGAATTTCAAAATTCAAATCGACAAATCTGAGTTTTTACGCAAAGAGGTTGCCTATCTAGGACATGTCGTCACACCAGATGGAGTTAAACCTAATCCGAATAAAGTCCATGCCATCAAAAATTTCCCGGTACCTAAAACAACGAAGCAAATTAAAGGATTACTTGGTCTTTTAGGATACTACCGCAAGTTCATAAATAATTTCGCGAACATCACGAAACCGCTCACAAAATGTCTAAAGAAAGGTGCTGAAATAGAACATAACGACGAATTTCTTTCATGCTTTGAAACTTGTAAAAATCTCCTTATAAACGAGCCTATCTTGCAATATCCTGATTTCACTAAAACATTCAATTTAACTACAGACGCAAGTAACTTTGCCATCGGTGCTGTTTTATCGCAAGGTCCGATTGGTAGTGACTTGCCAATTGCTTTTGCATCAAGAACACTCAACGATTCGGAACAAAATTATTCTGTTATCGAAAAGGAACTTCTTGCAATAGTATGGGCTACGAAATATTTTCGCCCCTACTTATTCGGAAGGAAATTCAACATAATTACTGACCACAAACCCCTTCAATGGCTTTTCTCGCTCAAAGATCCAAATTCTAAATTACTCCGTTGGAGAATAAAATTGGAAGAGTATGACTATACTATAATCTACAAAAAAGGCGAATTAAACACTAACGCAGACTCATTATCACGCATAGAAATTCATGTTAAGGAAAGTAACAATGACATTTGGAACCAAATCGATAACATAATTCAAGATGTAGAAAATAACGGACGCCAGCTGAAAACTCCCGATATTGATCAAGTAATAGGAAAACCACCGGAAGCACCACCAGTTATTTCGTGGCCAGAATTCAATATTACCGATAATACCGATAATATATCCATGCAAGTTAATCGCGACGAAAATGAAACCGAGAACCAAACTAACAACGTAGACAAACAACCAGGACAAATTGACGAAGATGATAATACAATTCACTCGAACAATGAGCAGAACCCTATCGTAGGTATACCAATATCTGAGAGTCCCTTGAACTATGGACAAAATCAAATTATCGTAACAACCGTTCTACATTCTCCTGCGAAGCCAAAAACACTTATATTATTCGAGAAAAAGAAACGTATTCATGTCCAAATATCAGAAAGTCATTTCGAACATGACGTTATTCAGTTCATTAAAAATTTCATTGTACCTAACATGCAATATCATATTCATTTCGAAAATCCATCAACATACGAACCATTCTCTACTGCTCTACAGAAAAATTTCAAATGGCCATCAATAAGATTCAAATACTGTAAAATGAAATTGATCGATGTCACCGTCAAGGACGAAATCGAAATTATAATAAAAAATTATCACGAAGGTAAATCGAACCACCGTGGAATCGATGAAACCGTTCAAAGAATAAAAACTAAATATTATTGGCCACATATTAAGGAAGCAGTTCAAACTTACATCAACGGATGCGAAGTTTGTCAGCAAAGTAAATATGAAAGAAACCCTGTACATATGAAAATGAATGTCACACCAACCGCCTCACAACCCTTCGAAATAGTGCATTTAGATACATTCACATTAGAACAATCAAAATTTCTGACAATTATCGATAGCTTTTCCAGGTACGCACAAGCATACCATTTGAATTCACTAGGTGGTACCGAAATTGCGAATAATCTCATTCAATTCTTTTCACATCATGGAATACCAAAATTCATTGTAGTAGATAACGGAACAGAATTTAAAAATACAGTCGTAGGTGAACTACTCAAACTTCATAAAATCGAAACTCATTTCTGTTCGCCGCATCATCCACAATCGAATGGAATGGCCGAAAGATTCCACTCGACCCTGATCGAACATGTTCGTTTGCTTAACACCAAAGGTTTCTTAAAAACACCTATAAAAACCAAAATTATACAAGCCATTCTCGCTTACAACCACTCTATACATTCTTCCACCAAAATGAAACCAATCGATGTAGTCAATGGTCACATTAGTACCAACGATCCATTTGATATTGCTGTCGATCAAATACTGATCAACGATTACGTTAATGACCACAGAGACCGTACCAAATTGCTTTATTCAAAAATCAATAGTGACTTGAGGAATAACAAACAAAGACTGATAGATAAAATTAACAAATCCAGAGACGATCCAAATATTTTTAAGCCTCAACAAAAGGTATTTCTCAAAAAGCACGTGAGACAAGAAACCGCGAATAAATTTGATAAATCCAAACTTAAATCAGCGAACCCTGAAATGAAAACCACGTCTACCGAAAATCATGAAAAAGTACACATGGATAACCTCAAACGACCTTAAAAAAATACTTATCCACCCAAGAAATAACTTATGTATATATATTTACAGATTCCCCTGTATTCTCGGACTACAAGACCACATAACAGTAAGAAATTTAGACAAAAACTCTGGACTTATTCCACTCCGACTAGGAACAGCGAAAATAGAAGAACAAAGACACACACTTATTCACTTTTACGATCTGAATCCACTGATTTCGGAAATCGAAAGACTGAATATAAAATCATATGATTTGACAAAATTAATCAAGAAAAACGACGATTACTCCAAAGACGTTTCGAACTATTTGAAAATACTTCATTACACCGAAGAAAAAGTTGAGAGCGAACTTGAAGAAATGTTACCATTTCGTCGAAGAACGAAACGAGGATTAATCGATGGACTAGGTTCAATATTCAAATCGATAACCGGTAATTTAGATGCCAATGATGGCGAACGATACGAAAGAATTATTCAAGAACTTCAGAACGGCCAAAGTGAACTCGCTGCACACATTAGAAAACAAAATTCTCTATCTGTGAATCTCATAAACAAATTCAATAATACCATTCAACAAATAAGTCATAACGAAAAACTATTAGAGGAAAAAATCAAACAAATTGCATTTATCGTTCAGAAAAACGTCCTTAGAAAAAATTCGAATTTTATCAAAGATGTATTAATCCAAATCATTAATATGTTCGAAATAATAAATTCAATCATACAAGATATTGAAAACTCAATATCATTTTCTAAAATACAGGTGATGCATCCCAGTATAATGAGAATGAGCGATCTTTATGCAGAGCTTGAAATCTTATCCAAACAATTCAACAAAAATCAATTACCTTTTGAATTAATCTTGGACAATATTCCCTCATTCGAAAAATTAATAAAAATTGACAGTTACATAATCAACAATAAAATAACCTATTTACTACATATCCCCATCACAAATCCTGTTGTTTACGACTTATACCATTTATACTCCGCTCCTGTTCTTTACGAGGGTCAGTTTAAGGCAATCATATCGCGAAATAAATTTCTTGTCAAAAACGAATTGTACTTTGCATTTATGGGCACTCCGTGCTTAGAGACATACGCACAAAATTACTTCTGCGAAAAACTCGACCTACAAGAAATCAAGAGAGAAAATCCATGCGAGATTCAACTATTGGAAATGAAAAACACCTCCACATGCCGACAAATACGAATCAAAATGAGCAAGCCAATGTTCAAACGACTTGACTACTCTGACCAATGGATTGGAATTCTACCATCCGAAGAGAATGCCAAACTACGATGTCACCCTCAACAAGAAGTCTTGAAGCTGAAAGGATCTTTTCTTATTGAAATCCCTGCAGGATGCCAAATTGTAACTAATCAAGAAATAATCACCAATACGAAACAATTCACAACACGAGGGCAACCAATGCTGTTTCCAGACCTAGATGCCACTTACACACCCCTTCCAAGAATGAACTTCACTCTTCATTTGGAAGAAATCGAATTGGACGAACTTCACGACATCAAAACCCAATTCATCGAGAATCAACCCAACCTGACGTCGTCAAACATATCATTGATCCCTAGTAGTTGGACCATCATCGTTTATTTAATTATGTTGCTAATAACATGTTATATTGGTTACAAGAAATTGCTGCCAAAGTTCCGAGGTCAACCACCACCCAGAATTGATCACCAAGACGTTCAACTACCTCGCTAACTCTCCGTAGCTGAATCTTCGAGGGGAGGAATTACATCTCCAGCCGTTATGGTTCCCATGGGAAAGTGCTGAATCGCTGATGCTGTCCTTGCAGTTCCTGGAAGGCCTTCTCGTGAGATTCCCAACTCGCGGCGGTCTCATAGTCAGTCAGACGCAAATCTTCGAACCATCAACATCTAATTTTTTCGTATTATATTCACGCTATTTACTTGTGCAAAATAAAGTTGTTTTTTAAAAAGGAACTTTGAAGTCTCAAATAGTTAATTCACTTCATACAATTCATAATGCCTGGTCATAAAAATTATGTCCACCTGCCAAATTCCGAATCATTCGGACGATTAGAAGTGGGTCAAATTCACCTTGCAAGATTTGATGAAACTAAATGAAAGCTTGTGAAACAAAGACTACATTTAACCATTTTCAATATTGATAGTAGGGGTATTCCTAATATTCGTATTTTTTCTTCGTATACTTAACCACTCACCTGTCTGGATTGTATCCGAAATTCATCCGAAATTCGTAAACATACGAGGTGGAATACGAGAGATCGGGAATACCCCTCATATTCTTAAGACCGGCGTTTCACTAAAATGGTTTGGCATACCCTTTTTTCAGCATGCTTTCCGGCCTTGTCATGGATTCAAACCCAAAAGTAATTAAATTATTGTAAAGAGGAAGGTTCAAATTAGGGAATGAGTATTTTTTGGAGTCAAAACTCTTCCATTTAAGAAAGTTATGGGTCATTGAAAAATGTAAACATTGTAAAATTTGTGTCTCAGATTCAAATGAAATTACCTCATTCTATGGAACCAAAATTGAGGAATGCTTGACCAAAATATCAGCATCTGAAATGCCTTCCTTCGAACTAAAAGCATGTTTGAATCTGAAATTTGACACAAGGACGCTATTTATGGTTTATTATGTTAGATTCTGAAGGGATTTCGTTGAAAGATGAAGTAGAAAACATTGATTTGCGAGTTCGGGCCGGTTCGTACCGGTTCGTACCCTACCTAATAGACGGCGGTACACACGTACCTCGCAATCCAATGCTACCACCTGTGATTTCGTGAGATGTTGTTTCCGTAAACAACCAGCAGATGGCATTCAAGTCGACCCGCGTTTTCAATGATACGAAAGGTTACAAGTTACACGAATGTGTTCGATTCTTGAATCATATTTATATATTACTCATTATGTATAATTCTTTTCTGATTTGTTATGGACCAAGAATTGGTATGAAATATCGTAAGTTTCATCACCTCTATGAAACTCCTCGTGGAAGTGAAAATATTGATGCCGTGTTGCCAAATACTCGTAATTTTCGAGGATATCCAAAGAAAATTAAATAATATTTGCGTCAAAAAAACTGCTATATCAATTTTTTCACTTCTACTGGACTTCGACAATGTCTGTCTGTCCTGTCGTCCACAAAATTCTTTCCTATCACTTTGCATTTCCTTGTCTTTAGGAAAGCTATAAAACTTTGTACCAGACACAAAGCCCTTGCACTTATTGTCAACATTACAACCATATACTGGGCAGCTCATCTTCAATCAAATTCAAACTTCAAAGTTGATTATTTCGAAGAGATATTTTCTTGATTTGCAACAGTAAACACACGCAAAATATAGCCCAATAACACCAATATGGCAAAATTTCTCACAAGCTGACGTCACACCAGCCACGCCCACGTGCGTGGTAACTATGAGTCAGAATATAGTGATGATCCTTGTACATACTATCGGGGTAAAATATTTGATGCTGGGGTTCAGCAATAGAGCAACAATTGTCAATAAGATGGAAGTCAATAATTATTTACAACTACTGTTTTGCAGTGAATTATTTTATACCCTTGGCAACACTGGTTGGTACAGAGTTTGCAGGTCGTTTTTGCTGGTCTCTGGCTCACTTGAGTCGTTACCTACCCCGCTCCTCTCATACCTCTCGGGTGCATTCGGGTACAGGTCGGTGCCCAGAGTCAACGCTCAAGTGGCGTATTTTTTGCCGTAGGTAAATGACTCAGTCATCGTGCGAACTGCTTTGCCTATTGCCTTCACAATAAGCATGGTCGTGGCATAGCAGTATAAACAAGGTCTAGCATTAGCATTGGGGAAGGCGAGACTTATAATCAGATCAAAAAAATATATGAGAAATATATTTTTAAAATTTTGGCTACGCAAATGGGAGCCTTGATATTTAGAATGGAACACCCTATATATCATTAGATTTTCGGATTCTGAAGAAGATTCTGAGCATATTTGCTGTAGCATGTCCTATAGCTATCTTTCACTGTTTTTGACCTAATAATCAATACTGTCAGAATGTTGCAATTTCCACAGCTGCTTCCTCGAGTGCTTCTTGAAACATAGTCATCTTTTTAGGTTTGGCTCATATTGAATTATTATTATACGGGGTATGAGAAAAGGTGCGTCAAACTCGGGCACGAATAAGATCGAAAAAGTCGATTCTTTTCAAATGTTATATCGATATAAACCAGGATAAAATTGTCATTGTTAGGTTAATCATCATTTGTGTCTGATAAATTTGAGTCATGTGGCCCACTACAATCAAATTTGAACAAATTTTATTTTTCTTCCGAAATATCTCATAAAATATCTTCATCAATTTTCTGCATGCCCTTGGTATTATCATGTTAAACTGACCATGAATGGAGAACGGTTCCTGAATTTTTCCTCTCGTATATAAATATGCCATTCCTATTACTCGAACTTCACCTTTTCAATCCTATAATTCAAAAACTGTTGAAGATAGGCGAAGGGACATATTATATCATTCGGAAGGTAATGGATGATAGAAATTATTGAGAAAATCGAATTTTTGGAGTTTTTTTGTACTCAAGTTTGACGCACCTTTTTTCACACCCTGTATAATATTGATTCAATATGCACGAGAATTCATAAGATACCTGCTCAGATACCTGTGTGTTGGGAAGCCGCTGTAGAAATTTCAGCTTTCTGTCGTAACTGGCAAGAAAAATGTCGCAGTTTTCGCCGTCGAAAATCAACAATCAATTCAAATGTCTCAGAATTCAAGAATCTAATGATATATAGGGTGTTCCATTTGAAATCCAAAAGTTGCTCTTAGTAACACTAGATCTGACAACATTGCACATGTGAAAATATTTTCAAGAGCTAGATTTTGACATCCCATTTCCGTACCCAAAATTTCAAAAATATATTCTGCTCCGTTCTCTAGATACTTCTAATAGGCCATCGAGAAGATATTCAGTACGAGCCGTGTAGCGACAAGTGCGGAAATTTAACGAGTGCTTGAAATACACTCTCCAACGAGTTCCAACGACCAAGAATATTTCAATTATGAGCATTATGAGTGTTTATGAGACATGTTTCTAGTCAGTTTCGCTCATTGTCGACGGCTATCCAGAATATAGCAGTCTGGAACGAGAATACCCAAGCGGTGACCCGTTAGAGTGACCGATCTGATGAAAATACCTATGTCAATTTCATGATAATGAATCTGTGCGCAGATGAATTGATTCAAGTTCATCGTATCGAAATGACTCAACTGTGTTATGTCTACACTTTCCAACGAGTTCCAACGACCAAGAATATTTCAATTATGAGCATTATGAGTGTTTATGAGACATGTTTCTAGTCAGTTTCGCTCATTGTCGACGGCTATCCAGAATATAGCAGTCTGGACCGAGAATACCCAAGCGGTGACCCGTTAGAGTGACCGATCTGATGAAAATACCTATGTCAATTTCATGATAATAAATCTGTGCGCAGATAAATTAATTCAAGTTCATCGTATCGAAATGACTCAACTGTGTTATGTCTAGGGATTGTCAAATTCATCGATAATTCTCGATGATGTCGATAAAAATTCACACTAACAAAATTATCGATATTATCGCTATTATCGTTGTTATCGATATTATTGGTATCATCGATATGAAACGATAAAGTCGATAAACTCGATCTTCTTGAATTGTAGTGGATTCATATTTTGATAGATCGGGATGCGGAATGAATCTAGATATATGATAAGTGGGGGCATGGGCACCATGTATATGTGATCATATCATCAGTTAAATTCTCAATTGAAATATCATTACATTTATCATCGCATCGATCATTGATGCGAATGTGCGTTTGTGAAAAATTTTCATACTAGTGCGTTTTACTTCACATTTTCTTGTTGCCTTAGTTCGAAATGACATAACAAAAACATTACTTTTTTTGTTTATCGATAGAATGTTCATTTTGCTTACCGCGCATATTATATTATATTATTTTTTATTCGCTTGTTATTTATGTATACACTTAATAGTTACCCATTGTGTTTTTTCTCATTAAGGTGAATAAATTATCAATAATATCATTATCATTATTATTATCACCTCCCTACCTACAGCGACTTTGTCACAAGAACACGTGTTCGCGGCTTGGTTCTGAACAAAGCATCTGTCAAACACCCGACGAAGAGAGATCAAATACCTGTTATAATATTGTACTATTCAAAAATACTACATTTCAAACTCTTCAAATGCCTGACACAAATTTGGTGTTTACTGTGGTAGGTACACAAAGGTGATCGTTGCAACCATGTTTATATACTATCATCCTGGAAGCAGATATCGATATCGATGAAGTAATTCAGAATGGGTTTAGAGCCAATACAAAATAAATATGCGAATAAAGAAATTCAATTCTTTTGTTCCGTCGAATTCGATCAGAGCCGTCGCGATATATTATATACATATAGTTCGACAGGCCAGTAGAAACGATTGAAAAACATACCTACACTTCAATCTGTTCGGTTCTGCAATGCCTATACAGGGTGTGTCATCAATGCTGCACGAAAATTCAAGATCGATTCGTTTCAGAAATGTTTCAAGTGGATTTTTGTTAGGTATACCTAGTTATCCGATAAGTTATCCGATTTTTGTAAGTATACCTAGTTATCCGATCAGTTTGCTGATCGATCGGCTGTAGCTAAATAGCTTTCTCGAGTATCACAGATTTTCTTCCAACAGCTATGCATAAGTTTGGTTTTTATTCTGCCTTTTTTTCATATTTTGACCCAACAAATCTGACCTCGAAGTTTCGTGCAACAATAATAAAACACCATGTATAAACAGCGGCCGGTCGGGGTGCCAGTTTCCAGTTCTTCATCTTGTTACATAAAAGCTTGTTTAATTTTTGTTATTTTGTTCATTCATTTAACTTGAATGATATGATTACAGACAGACAGACACTGGGACAGGAATAAGAAAAAATCTCCGGCCCCAAAAACCTCCATACTAAGCAATTTAGTTTAGAATTAGACCATAATCAAAAAAATATCTGCCATTTTGGAGTCGCCATGTTGAAGTTTTGAATTTTGACATAAAATCACAATCTCCGACCTCGAAAACCCCACAACGAAAATTCCTAATCGAATCTGACCAAAATCACAAAACTGTTTCGCCCTCGGTTCCGCCATTTTGAAGTCATGTTGAATTTTTGATTTTTGACAAATAATCATAATGTCCGACCCTAAAAACCCACAAATGAAAATTTCGAAAAGAATCTGACTAGATATAATCACAAAACTGTTTCGATATTTTGGGGCAGTGATGTTGAATTCTTAATTTTGACAAAAAATTATAATCTCCTCCGAATACCCCAGATACCGAATAGACTGGGATCATTATGAAAAAAAAATGGTCATTTCGGGGCCGCCATGTTGAATTTCGGGATTTTGACAGATAATCATAATATCGATATGACCCCGAAAATCTCAAAATACAAATCTTTAATAGAATCAGACCAAAATAAGTGTTCCGCCATTTTGGAGCCGCCATGTTGAATTTTCTATTTTTGACAAAAACTTCTAATTTCCGACTCCAAAGACCACCAGACATCGATTCTGAGTGAAATCTGACGATAACCACAAAACTCGTCCGCAATTTTTTCCATTTCATAATGCCTTGTCGTAAAAATTATGTCCACCTGCCAAATTCCTAATCATTCGGACGATTAGAAGCGGGTCAAATTCAACTTGCAAGATTTGATGAAACTAAATGAGAGCTTGTATTTTTATTTCGATATCAGGGATTCCTGATCTTCGTATTTTTCTTCTTATACTTACGAAATTGACGTTCCGTAAGTTTGTCAACCAATCACCTGTCTGAATTGTATACGAAACGTCAAATTCGTAAACATACGAGGTGGAATACGAGAGATCGGGAATACCCCTCATATTCTTATAGATGAAAATTCAGTGCGAAATACCCGCGTTCTGCCAAAGCCATCAAGATTTATCTCTGAGAAAGATAAATATCGTCAAAGTAGTCGGCTCGGTTCTACCACGCTGCGCGACCCGCGACCTAAATAAATACTCACATTGGCGACACAATATTTTATTGACAGATTTTTGACAACTATCTGTACTGAACCTCATTTTCATATTTCAACGTAATAATTGGTTTAAGACCAATAATTTATTATTGATTGGATTTAGCCATTTTCGGAGGAAACGGTGACAGATAGCGATTTTTACAAGAGTACCTTTTTTATGTAATAGGCATTGGAGAATCATAATCAGATATAAAAATGGTAAGAAATTGGAGCCTAAGAGGAGTAGGGTCAAATTTGCACAAATACCCCCCTGGTTTGTACGCCCCTGGTTGAAGGTGACAAAATCCGGAAGGCTCAAATTGATGAACCTACGAACTAGATTTCATGTCCCGAAATTGCTTGCGATAGCTGCAGTAGTACCGAAGCTATAAAACGAAAAGTAGTTTTGGAGGTCATCTTCGAAGGGCCTAGCTCCCTGAAGAAGCGTTTTCGAATCCATGTTCACATGAACTTTTTTTCTTATTTTCATTTGTTTTATCTACCCTAGAAGTTTGTAACATGATCAACGGAACACCCTGTATATCTGACACACAAACTGACCTGTGTCTGTGTGTGTGTAGTCAGTGGCGTATCTGTGTAGACATCAACACTGTTGAATCCATCCGTTCTGAATTAGTCGAAATGTATATAATAGATACACAATGGTTTCAATACAAAAATAGTGATTTCATGTGTAAGGAAATATCAATTCTCAACATGCGGAATGGAAATCATACATATGCCTTCATAAGGATATCATTTGATGTTTGCAACTTCAATACAACTATATGAAATCACATGAAGTGGTCCACCCATCACGACATGGATTGGAATGGAACAGCAACGATCATGATTGTTAGGCGTCTATCATAATCGAACAATTGTCAGATTTTATTAATACCAATATTGGTAATTCTGATGTGTACGTCAAAGGATTGGAGGGTACAGTACAGTAAAGTAAAGTAAAGTTATCAGATAAAGAAAAAAAGGAAATAGTTATTACGTCATTGCTCCTAATTTTCTTCAAGTTTTCACAATGAATGTGTTGTATCAATTTTTATTATCGGACAATTTCGAATAAATTTGCACCAAAGAGAAAAAGTGTTCATGAATACGTTATAATCAGGTAGAACTATACCTGGCGATATCTCCTACACAGTTGATTCTGGCATTACGTCCCTCGTGTTTGGTGTAGATGGATCCTTTGAAGCTCCTTACGTTCCTTACGCCAAGGTTGGTTTGAGCCACCTTCAGTAGTGCCCTTCTATGTTTTTTAAGGTCGTCTGCGGAGAATATCTTCTTTGCTTTGAACTTATGAACATTTTTGAATAGTTTGAATTTCAATTCCGGGTACATTAGTTTGAGAATAGTTGATCTGAACTTCTGATATCTGCTTCTCTGAGGTTCAAGCTGGTGTTTGTGTTGATAATATCCATGATCTTTTCTTGTGAATTTTCTTCAGTTTCTTCATTCACCTCGTATATACAGATATGACTCATTTTCGTTTGTTGGAGCATATCGTCTACTTTCTTTTTCCAGGGTATTCATTTGATTATTGTGAAGGTTTATTTGTTCCATGTTTTGCTCCAAGGCACTCATTTTGTTGGCTTGTGCTATCAGCTCGTTCTGAATCGTTATAAGTTTTCGTTCGATTTTCTCCGTTACCTTTTTTGTTATTTGGCTGATAAATTCACGATCTTGGAATATCTCCTGAATTGAGTCCTTCACTATGGAATTCATTTCTAATTTACTCCTGGTAGACACGATTCAACACATGTATTTTTACTGGATGGACTAATTCACTTGTGCACTCTCTTGTGGCTAAGATTTCTGAATTTTTGGTTACTATTGACCGATGAAGTCGGATTGTTTCGCGGAGCAATTCAATGTGCGTCCACTCCGTTTGGAACATCGATTGGAGGAGAAGAGATGTTTGGAAAAATTACTGATGGAAGTCCCAAGTTGAAGGATTTTTAGGAATTCATGGAATCATTCCATTGTAATGGACATTTGTACAATAATATGTCATGTACATTAGAGAATGTATATTTCTTAAGTCATTGGAATGAACTCAGAGAATGAGATGTTCTCGTATCAATTATTCTGCATATGCGCGGAAGGGAAGAAAAGAAGTATAAAATACACTCCAACATTTCTCTTGTTCAGTTGATATTACAACAAGCAAGCAGAATGTATCTTTCTATTTCTACAATTCTCATGATCAACAGTCATGTTGTGCTCACTACTACTACAACAACTACTACAACTACCATCACTCCTCAAATTCAAGTCGAAAATTATACGCTTCCAGTCGAAGAAGGAGGATTTTTTCACCTTCATGAAATAGGTAATAATACGGAAGCTGTTACACTGGGACATTATCCGGCTTCCCATTCTGATGAAAATATCACTATCAGAGCCGAAATCAAACAGAATGCTAACGTTGTTGGTTATATAATGACCAGCAGAATAACTACCTCATAACACTGATGAAAAACCAACGGATGTATTGTGGGCGATATGGCTTGGAGAATTTGTTGTTGGAAAACAATTCAACATTGATACAGATTAGAACTTATCAGTTCGATCTGAAGCAATTCAAGGACCTCTTTGTGAAACTTTCACATCAAGAATTTCAATGTTCTGTTCACATTCGAATTGTGGAATCACATATAAATAGTGAAATGTACATATTTCATCAATGAATAGAAAAGTCTACACACTGACTTATATTTTTCTTCCCTCAACGACACGATCTCATATTATTGAAAATATTGTGGAGGCTAGCTCGGCTTTTCCACGTCGCACCAAAGTCCAGACAGCTAAATTGAAATCAGGTAGGGCGTGGCCCCCACCTGATGTCATCCTGAACAATATCCGTAGAATGATCACAAATAATCGTTGTCAAAACTGTTGACTTAACAAAAAGTATTTGTTTTGATGCCCCCTGATGCCTCTGAAAATTTGTCGCTATGTGTTGGAGACACTCTGTACGTATAGCCGACCCTAATGGAATTCATTATTCGATACAAATTCAACATTGAGGGTCGACTGCGCCAGAAAATATTTCCTTCTTCTAGTAGCTGCTTCCTGAAGAAATTTCATTTTCCCTCTATTCTAGATTTTCCCTCTATTCCATTCGTCTCGGAAAATCTATACCGGGATTTAATGTCCCTGGGACTTCGTGTTCCACAACGAATACAGTTAGGTAGCGCTGAAATCCTTGCTTGTCTCGTGAGACAGTATATAAATTCAGATAAACTCTCCATAGACGATTTACCTGGAATGTATTGTTTCACAGGTTTCAGGATATTGCCTGGGGAGATTTATCGATATCGAATTCACCTCGATGGCTACATCTCAGTTATTCACGGTTGAATGACTTCTTCGTGTAGAACAGAGAGGAGGGCACATTTACATGAGATCGAATTCATTTCAGTATGAAGTGGAGAAGAAATGAACAACATTTGCTTGCAGAGAACTTCTGAATGTTTCATGTTGATAGGATTATCTGCTGAGAATAAAAGAAATCATCATTATCTGTTATGAAATGTTATGAAGAATCTGAAACTCCGATAGAGAACGAGGATTGGATTGAACATATCCGTTTCAATTTCGACTTGAAAATTCATTCTTCATCATTTGAAACAGAATTTCAATTTCAATTCAAAACATAATATGAATTTGCTCTTTATTCCATGTAAAATGGCATCCATCATTGTATCAATGATCAATTCATATTCATTCTATGTACTATTTGCTATTTGACAACAAAACATCGTAACGCTTGACTTGAAGTCTGTCTTGTGACCTCTTGTATGTAAGACACCCAATGTTTACAGTGGATCATTTTGATATGGCAAAAAATAAGTGTTAACTGATATTTCATGGTTTCATATCCATTCATATGTCATATAGATAAAGGAAGGAAGATTGGACGAAAGTATTGATTGAAGACAAATTCTTAGTTATATGTATGAGTTTGATTATTGAAAAAATTGCCAAGATGGCTTAATATATATTTCTTCCTTTCCTTTTTTGAAAATTCTGAGATTTATCATTCCTTCAAGATTTCTTGGGAGGGTATATTATAGATTTTTGGCCCGTTGTGAGAAAATGAATTTTGTGTAACAGATTTTCCAAAAAAAATCAACTTCAATTTTCAAGTTTGTTACTGATCGAGTTCCCCGTGAGTGTTGTGTGAATTTGTTTTGATCTGGGAATATTCTTTTCAAGCATTGATAGGCACAGATGGACTGGATGTTCAATATCTTGAATTCTTGGTATAAGTGATTCTGCAAGTGGGTTTTATAGAACGGCTACGTTTTTTTTCGATAATTTGTCACGTAATCCATAAGATTTATGCATAAGATCTCTCGAGGTATTCTATACTACTCGTTTTACAAGAAATAGCATGCAGTTTCGGTTTGAGGTCTTCTGGTTGATCTCGAATCGTACGAGGAAGAGTCATGAACTTTGTTTTTTAACGTTCAGGGACAACATGTTCTCATTTAGTCATTGGTGATTTTTTTTTGTGAATCTCTTTCTGCAGTGTCTTTCATTTCTCTCCACGTTGATCCAGTAAGGATTATAGCAGTTCGTCTGCATAAGATATAACATGTCCTTGCTGCATACACCAAGAACAGTATCGGACTCAATACTGTTTCTTGTGGTACTCCTGTTTGCACTTCTTGATCATGGCTTATTTCATCCCCAATCTTAACCCGTTGTATTCTTCCTGTTAGGTAGTTCTACAATAATTCTGATGCGATACCTCTAACACCATAATTATATAGTTTGCTCAGTAATAGTTCATGTATCGGTAGCCTTAGCCAGGTCTGAGGATATTGAAAGACATTTAGATGATTTGTCTAATGCTTTCACCATTGTATCAACAAGAAACCATCATGGCGTTTGCGGTATTTGAGTTTTTTATAAATCCAAATCGTTGTTTATTAGGAATACTGTATTTGGTGAAGAATTCAACAAGTCTTTCTTCGTCACATTGTTCGAAAAGTTTTGCAAGATCATTCATAACATATATAGGTCTGACGTTATTCAAATGAGAGACTTTTCCCATTCCAAAAATAGGGGTACCATTGGAAATTTTCCATTGTTGTGGGAGTTGACCAGTAGAGAAGCAGAGATTGATGTATTGACGGATCTAATATATTGTTATGGATAATTTTGAGCGCTTTGGAAGCAATTTTATCGGCTCCAGGTTAGGTGTTATTTCCTGAATTCGAAATTGTTACTATCAATTCATTTTTAGTTACAGGTTCAAGAAGAATTTATTGATCTTATTTGGTTTCGGAGAGAAAATTTTCAGGTATGGTCATTCTATTCATGTTTTTACACATGTGTTCACCTATATTCACACAATAGTTATCGAATTGATTATCATTGGTATCACCACCGTTTTCTTGTGTCATATTATTATTCTCTATTTTTTTCTCGACTTCCACTGCATATTTCTCTTGATATATTCCAATTCTTATTATAGTTTGTGCCGGAATATATTATTATTATTATTGTTATATTATTGTATTATATTATTTTTGACGTTCCTTATTGGAGTGTTGAGTTCATTCCTTGTTTTTTTTTATGATTCGATTCCAATTCGGTAGAGTAATTTTTTATTGTAGGTTTTTTAGGTTATCACGTTCATTGATCGATTTTACAAGGCCAACGCTGCTCCAAGATTTGATTTTGAATGATTTTTTATTTCTTACTAGATTTAGCTTCGTTGCTGATTCTATATAGCATGTGATTTCATCTATAAATGTATTATAAGACTGCTGAACATCTGTTCTTGCTATAACATTTTCCCATTTTTCTGAGGATAGCATTTGATTCAATTTAGTGAAATCAATTTTTCTATAATTCTGCTTTGTTGTTCCTACAGCCACTTCAGTTTTCAGGAATGAAATATTTATAAAAGGTGTGAAGTGATTTGTTATGTCCGTTTGAAAGACTATTGGTGTAATTGATATTTTATCATTGAGGTGAGTGAGTTTTCTCATGAAAATATATGCTAGATATCTGTGTTTTCATCTTCGGTAACTCTATTTGGGACGTTCATATACGATAATAATCCATGTGAGCCTAATATGTTGAGTAATATAAGTAGCTGTTTGTCTCATTACCATCTGTGTTCAATAGGTTAATATTTATATATCCAAGATAGAGTTATATATCTTGTTTATTCTATATATTATATTCATTATTCCGCAGTAGAGGCTAAGTCTGTCGTGAATGTAACTCTCAGAAATTGAGTTTCATCAATCGGTATCACTGTGAGATCGGCAGATATGTTATTCTTCATGTACATGACACCGGCGCATTTGTATATAGATGATTTTCCATAGTACTGTTGGTAATTTGGAATTGTGAAATTAGTTACGCAATATATCTTTCGTGTTTCAGATAAGACGATTACATCTAGAAATTCATGTGCCATTTGTATATATACCAATTATTCATCTAAGTGTTTCCTGATGCTTCTAATATTGGAATGTATGACTCCCAGACTCTGTCTTCCTTTATCCAACCTTCCTTGAAAGTAATCAGAAAATCAGAAAATTCATCATATTTATACCTTAGTATGATTTATATCTCAATCGTCTATGAATTCAAGCATATCTCTAAAAGAGGAAATTGAAAATTAAAATTAAGAATGGAAACAAAAATCTGAGGTGTGACTCTTGTGAACTTGTGTTTTTTCAACCAAGTGATAGCATGATTATATAATGCAATCGCAGTTGAGTGTTTGTAAGAATGATATTGATAATGATAATATACCTGAGGAGTATGTACATTCGATATAGAGTAAACGGTCAAGAATGAATATGTAAAATGACAGGCAGTTTTGAATAGCATAAGACCTTGACAGGCGAGGGGAAAGCTGCTAAGGGCGTGCGAGTAAGAGGTGTTACGTGAATGCCTATGTAGCACAAATGAAATGACAAACACTTCAAATTATTCAGATATATATTGAAAAAGAAGATATTGTCTGCAACAATGTGTCAACGTTGTATAAAGTAGATTCTTTGAACGTCTCCGAAAAATTTAAATAAATAAGCATATTCTGGTGAAGAAACAATCGGAAGAGTGAATACGAGGACTTTTATAAATGCACAGGGAAACGCTGAGTAAGTTTTTGCACAGAATAATCCATGTTTTGATGCGCCTGTGACGAAAAACCTTCCAAAGAAACCAAAACACGACCTTTGGACTCTCGAAATTCACCACAAACTGCCTTCCCGATCTCACACATTGTTGCCAAGTTTCAACAAATTCCTGGAGTCTCCCATACAATCACCGTTTATAAGGGAATGGATGATGAAATCGAAGAAATCTTTAGGACATTATGCGAACAAAATGAAGAAATAAGAGATGACATAGGATCAATCAAAGTGAAGCTGCTCACTTCAAATAACACAGTCAGGGAGCTAGAAGGAAGAGTCCTCGAACTAGAAGAAAAAAAACGAAAATCTCAGAAGGTGTATCGGAAACGAATGAAGGAAAACCAAAGGAAATAATTAGATCATATACGGTGTGGAAGAGAAGGAAAATTCAGACTTAATAGATGAGCTGATGAATTTGATGAAAGATAAACTCGAGGTGAATTTACAGGAACACGAAGTTGGCAACATATACCGTATAAGGAAAAAAATACAAGAGAAACACGTCCAATCGTTTCACGATTGGCACCATACTGAAAAAAATGAAATATTGAATAAGTGAAATAAACTGGAGGGGACTAGTATATTCATCAGCCATGATCTCACACCACAAGAAAGAGAAGAAAAATCAATACTGCTCAAATATTACAAGGAAGCAAAGGATAAGAATAACCAAACAAAACTTCACAGAAATGAATATTAATGAATGAAATATTAATTTCAAAACTGTTCCTAATGATATAAGAAGCATACAAAAAAACTTCGATGCATACTTAGGGTATTTGAAACAGCTCACCTACGATCCAGATGTCATTGTATTCACTGAAACCAGACAAATAGGTGATGTGAATCTTCCTAATATTGATGGATATGACAAGATATATAATGAGGGACTGTACAACCAAAACGATTGAACAGTCATGTTCATCAAAACTGAACTGGATTATAATTACGAAATAGTTGATTTTCATCAAAAAAACGAACTAATCTTTACCAAAATCAATTTCGATGATGAAAAAATCAATATTCTTGCTATGTATGAAAATCCATCTTACTGCACTTTGGAATTTACAAACGCGCTCAAGACGGGCGTTTCACTAAAATGGTTTGGCAGACCCATTTTTCAGCATGCTTTCCGGCCTTGTCATGGATTCAATCCCGAAAGTAATTGAATTATTGTAGAGAGGAAGGTTCAAATTAGGGAATGAGTATTTTTTGGAGTCAAAACTCTTCCATTTGAAAAAGTTATGGGTCATTGAAAAACGTAAACATTGTAAAATTTGTGTCTCAGATTCAAATGAAATTACCTCATTCTATGGAACCAAAATTGAGGAATGCTTCACCAAAATATCAG
The DNA here is from genome assembly GCA_963576655.1 of Gastrophysa polygoni. Taxonomy (NCBI): domain Eukaryota; kingdom Metazoa; phylum Arthropoda; class Insecta; order Coleoptera; family Chrysomelidae; genus Gastrophysa; species Gastrophysa polygoni. Next base: position 31,633,810 of record OY755083.1, read on the forward strand.
CATTTGAAATGCCTTCCTTCGAACTAAAAGCATGTTTGAATCTGAAATTTGACACAAGGACGCTATTTATGGTTCATTATGTTAGATTCTGAAGGAATTTCGTTCAAAGATGAAGTAGAAAACATGAATTTGCGAGTTCGGACCGGTTCGTACCCTACATAATAGACGGCGGTACACACGTACCTCGCTATCCATTGCTACCAACTGTGATTTCGCGAGATGTTGTTTTTGTAAACAACCAGCAGATGGCATTCACGTCGACCCGCGTTTTCAATGATACGAAAGATTACAAGTTACACGAATGTGTTCGATTCTTGAATCATATTCATATATTTCTCATTATGTATAATTTCTTTCTGATTTGTTATGGAGCAAGAATTGGTATAAAATATCGTAAGTTTCATCACCTCTATGAAACTCCTCGTGGAAGTAGAAATATTGATGCCATGCTGCCGAATACTCGGAATTTTCGCAAATTCGAGGATATCCAATGATAATTAAATAATATTTCCGTCAAAAAAAATGCTATATCAATTTTTTCACTTCTACTGGACTTCGACAATGTCTGTCTGTCCTGTCGTCCACAAAGTTCTTTCCTATCACTTTGCATTTCCTTGTCTTCAGGAAAGCTATAAAACTTTGTACCATACACAAAGCCCTTGCACTTATTGTCAACATTACAACCATACACTGGGCAGCTCATCTTCAATCAAATTTAAACTTCAAAGTTGAGTATTTCGAAGAAATATTTTCTCGATTTGCAACAGTAAACACACACAAAATATAGCCCAATAACACCAATATGGCGAAATTTCTCACAAGCTGACGTCACACTGGCCATGCCCACGTGCGTGGTAACTATGAGTCAGAATATAGTGATGATCCTTGTACATACTATCGGGGTAAAATATTTTATGCTGGGGTTCAGCAATAGAGCAACAATTGTCAATAAGATGGAAGTCAATAAATATTTACAACTACTGTTTTGCAGTGAATTCAACTGAAATTTTATACTCTTGGCAACACTGGTTGGTACAGAGTTTGCAGATCGTTGTTGCTGGTCTCTGGCTCACTTGAGTCGTTACCTACCCCGCTCCTCTCATACCTCTCGGGTGCATTCGGGTATAGGTCGGTGCCCAGAGTCAACGCTCAAGTGGCGTATTTTTTGCCGTAGGTGAATGACTCAGTCATCGTGCGAACTGCTTTGCCTTTTGCCTTAACAATTAGCATGGTCGTGGCATAGCAGTATAAACAAGGTCTAGCATTAGCATTGGGGAGTGCGGGACTAATAATCAGATCGAAAAAATCGATTCGAACTTCTGAAAATGAGTCCTACAATGTATGCTATTGTTGTATTCTTGGGAATTGAAAAGATTCAGTCACTCGATGGCGGGTTAGAAATGTCTAGAGAACGGTGAGAAATATATTTTTGAAATTTTGGCTACGCAAATGGGAGCCTTGATATTTCGAATGGAACACCCTTTATATTATTAGATTTTCAGATTCTGAAGAAGATTCTGAGCATATTTGCTATCCTATAGCTATCTTTCACTGTTTTTGACCTAAGAATCGATACTGTCAGAATGTTGCAATTTTCACAGCTGCTTCCTCGAGTGCTTCCTGGAACATTGTCATCTTATTAGGTTTGGCGCATATTGAATTATTATTATACGGGGTATGTAAAAAGGTGCGTCAAACTCGGGCACGAATAGGATTGAAAGAATCGATTCTTTTCAAATGTTACATCGATATAAACCAGGATGAAATTGTCATTGTTAGGTTAATCATCATTTGTGTCTGATAAATTTGAGTCATGTGGCCCACTACAATCAAATTTGAACAAATTTAATTTTTTTCCGAAATATCTCATGAAATATCTCCATCAATTTTCTGCATGCCCTTGGTATTATCATGTTAAACTGACCATGAATGGAGAACGGTTCCTGAATTTTTCCTCTCGTATATAAATATGCCATTCCTATTACTCGAACTTCACCTTTTCAATCCTATAATTCAAAAACTGTTGAAAATAGGTGAAAGGACATATTATATCATTTGGAAGGTAATGGATGATAGAAATCATTGAAAAAATCGAATTCTTGGAGTTTATTTGTACCCGAGTTTGAAGCACCTTTTTTCACTCCCTGTATAATATTGATTCAATATGCACGAGAATTCATAATATACCTGCTCGGATACCTGAGCGTTGGGAAGCCGCAGTAGAAATTTCAGCTTTCTGTCGTAACTGGCAAGAAAAATGTCCCAGTTTTCGCCGTGGGAAATCAACGATCAATTCAAATGTCTCAGAATTCGAGTATCTAATGATATATAGGGTGTTCCATTTGAAATTCAAAAGTTGCTCTTAGTAACACTAGATCTGGCAACATTGCAGATGTGAAAATATTTTCGAGAGCTAGATTTTGACATCCCATGTCCGTACCCAAAATTTCAAAGATATATTCTCCTCCGTTCTCTAGATACTTCTAATACGCCATCGAGTTGAAATTACCCTGTATTATGAGATATATATATATCACATATGACTAGTATGGAAAGAGACATATTTGGCACGAGATGATATTCAGTACGAGCCGTGTAGCGACAAGTGCGGAAATGTAACGAGTGCTTGAAATACACTTTCCAACGAGTTCCAACGACCTAGAATATTTCAATTATGAGCATTAGGGGTGTTTATGAGACATGTTTCTAGTCAGTTTCGCTCATTGTCGACGGCTATCCAAAATATAGCAGTCTGGAACAAGAATACCCGAGCGGTGACTCGTTAGAGTGACCGATCTGATGAAAATACCTATGTCAATTTCATGAGAATAAATCTGTGCGCAGAAAAATTAATTCAAATCCATCGTATGGAAATGAATCGACTGTGTTATATATCTAGGGATTGTCAAATTCATCGATAATTCTCGATGATGTCGATAAGAATTCACACTAACAAAATTATCGATATTATCGCTATTATCGTTATTATCGATATTATTGGTATCATCGATATGAAACGATAAAGCATAGGCACCATGTATATGTGATCATCAGTTGAATTCTCAATTGAAATATCATTACATTCATCATCGCATCAAATGTGCGTTTGTGAAGAATTTCCATACTAGTGCGTTTCACTTTACATTCTCTTGTTGCCATAGTTCGAAATGACATAACAAAAACATCACTTTTTTTGTTTATCGATAGAATGTTCATTTTCTTACCGCGCATATTATATTATATTATTTTTTATTCGCTTGTTATTTAGGTATACACTTGTTACCCATTGTGTTCTCTCTCATTCAGGTGAATAAATTATCATTAATATCATTATCATTATTATTATCACCTCCCTACCTACAGCGACTTTGTCACAAGAACACGTGTTCGCGGCTTGGTTCTGAACAAAGCATCTGTCAAACACCCGACGAAGAGAGATCAAATACCTGTTATAAAATTGTACTATTCAAAAATACTACATTTCAAACTCTTCAAATGCCTGACACAAATTTGGTGTTTACTGTGGTAGGTACACAAAGGTGATCGTTGCAAACATGTTTATATACTATCATCCTGGAAGCAGATATCGATGAAGTAATTCAGAATGGGTTTAGAGCCAATAAAAAATGAATATGCGAATTCGATCAGAGCCGACGCGATATATTATATACATATAGTTCGACAGGCCAGTAGAAACGATTGAAAAACATACCTACACTTCAATCACCGAACATAGTGCTTCAATCAGTTCGGTTCTGCAATGCCTATACAGGGTGTGTCATCAATGCTGCACGACAATTCAGGATCAAATTTCATGTGCCAAAATATGAACAAAGTTCAGATAATTATATGTCTGGAAACGATTCGTTTCAGAAATGTTTCAAGTGGATTTTTGTTAGGTATACCTAGTTATCCGATTAGTTATCCGATTTTTGTAGGTATACCTAGTTATCCGATTAGTTTGCTGATCGATCGGCTGTAGCTGAATAGATTTCTCGAGTATCACAGATTTTCTTCCAACAGCTATGCATAAGTTTGGTTTTCATTCTGACTTTTTTCATATTTTGACCCAACAAATCTGACCTCGAAGTTTCGTGCAACAATAATAAAACACCATGTATAAACAGCGGCCAGTCGGGGTGCCAGTTTCTAGTTCTTCATCTTGTTACAACAAATGAAAGCTTTTTAAATTCTTGTTATTTTGTTCATTCATTCAACTTGCATGATATGATTACAGACAGACAGACACTAGGACAGGTGGAACAAAAAAAAATCTCCGACTCCAAAAACCTCCATACTAAGCAATTTAGTTCAGAATTGGACCAAAATCAAAAAAATATCTGCCATTTTGGAGCCGCCATGTTGAAATTTTGGATTTTGACAAAAATTCACAATCCCCGACCTCGAAAACCCCACAACGAATATTCCTAATCGAATCTGACCATTTTGAAGTCATGTTGAATTTTTGAATTTTGACAAAAAATCATAATGTCCGACCCTAAAAACCCACAAATGAAAATTTCGAAAAGAATCTGACTAGATATAATCACAAAACTGTTTCGCCATTTTGGAGCAGTGATGTTGAATTCTTAATTTTGACAAAAAATTATAATCTCCTCCGAATACCCCAGATACCGAATAGACTGGGATCATTATGAAAAAAAAAATGGTCATTTCGGGGCTGCCATGTTGTATTTCGGGATTTTGACAAATAATCATAATATCGATATGACCCCGAAAATCTCAAAATACAAATCTTTAATAGAATCAGACCAAAATGAGTGTTCCGCCATTTTGGAATCGCCATGTTGAATTTTCTATTTTGGACGAAAACTTCTAATTTCCGACTCCAAAGACCACCAGACATCGATTTTGAGTAAAATCTGACGATAACCAGAAGACTCGTCCGCCATTTTTTTTCATTCCATAATGCTTCGTCGTACAAATTATGTCCACCTGCCAAATTCCTAATCGTTCGGACGATTAGAAGTGGTTCAAATTCAACTTGCAAGATTTGATGAAACTAAATGAGAGCTTGTATTTTTATTTCGATATTAGGGATTCCTGATCTTCGTATTTTTCTTCGTATACTTTCGAAATTGACGTTTCGTAGGTATGTCAACCAACCTGTCTGGATTGTATACGAAACGTCAAATTCGTAAACATACGAGGTGGAATACGAGAGATCGGGAATACCCCTCATATCCTTATAGATGAAAATTCAGTGCGAAATACCCGCGTTCTGCCAAAGCCATCAAGATTTATCTCTGACAAAGATAAATATCGTCAAAGTAGTCGGCTCGGTTCTACCACGCTGCGCGACCCGCGACATAAATAAATTCACACATTGTCTGGATCGAGACTCCAGACCTATAAAAACAACATACATATAATTATCTTGCGCGGACAGTAACAGCAACCAAATAATATAAAACTTCTATTTCGATGCGATGCTAGTATACCGACACGTATTGAGGACATGCCCGAACTGACCAAAAAGGAGGAAACTACAATAAGGCACCAGCCTTAGGAAAATAATCATATTTTATTACGATCCGGCATCGCATCGCCATCTAGACAGAGTTTCAGAAGTAGGCAGTGAATCCCCGCTCTCAAAAACTTTCTCAGGAGCTGTGAATGTACTGATTATTATGTTTTTCTAGGCAAATATCAACATAGACATCTTAGATGAAAACTCTGACGTTACTACTATTGAATATTCAAATGATATGAGTGAATTGAAATTCATCTCGCTGATAAATGATTACACAAGAAAACATTGAACTTCTCTTACCAATTATAATTAAAACCAATCTCACTGATCATCATAGTACATCACTACAAATAATGATTAGAAAGAAAACAGTTATTGCCAATGAAAAAAATTAAGTTATAAAAACTGTTAACTACTCCAAATTGAAAACACAACTCCGACATGTAAACTGGACAAAAATATATCAAAAACCAAATCCAGTGAAGGCAAAAAAAGAATTTGTAAAAATATTGAATGATAACATTATTAGCTGTACAAATACCTTAAAAATGAGACATAGAAAAAGAAAAAACTGGATTACTAACGGAATAATCAGATCTATCAATACTAGAGACAAAATGTACCAAGAAACTATACAAAACCCAAACAATGAAATACTGACAGATAACTATAAATGCTATAGGAACAAACTCAATGACCTCATGAAAAAAACAAAAGCAAATTATTACAAAGCCGAAATTGAGAACAATCAAACGAATAACACTAAACTATGGGAAACAGTAGGAGAAATATGTGGGAGGAAGAGGTAACATGACTTACATAAAACATATAAATATCACAGGACAAAAAACGAATGATAAGCATGAAATTGTTGAAGCTTTCAATGAAAATTACATAAATATTGGTAAAAAATTAGCAAAACAAATTGTCAACAATCCCAATTACAATATTCTGAAGCAAAACGAACATTATCCGGGATTCATGTTTTTATTTCCTACAAATCCGACAGAACTAGCGATGCTCATAAAATCGCTTGAAAACAAAAAAGCATAGAATAGAAGCATGGGAATAGACGGAATCGAAGCTGAACTCATGGAGCATGTCTCACCAAATATTTTAGAACCTTTAAATCAGTCAATAAATAGGTTTCTAGCTGAAGGAATTTTCCCATCAGAATTAAAAACATCAATGATTCTTCCAATTTTCAAAAGTGGAGATAGAGATGAGATAATCAATTACCGACCTATATCATTGATAACAACATCATCAAATCTCGTTGAGAAGGTAATAAAAACTCGATTATCTGCCTGTATGGAAAATATAACATCCTCTCAGACAGACAATATGGATTCCGAGAAGGAATCTCAACGCAAGATGCAATTCTGGATTTGACAACAGAAATGTATTATGTACTGGATACCAATGAACCTGCTCTCTGTGTTAAAATTGAAGACTTCAAAAGCGACTTCGAAAGAATTGAATACGGTGTACCGCAGGGCACTATTGTAGGACCGATATTATTCAACATATATCTGAATGATTTGTTCCTATTACCAACCACGAGAAAAATCTTTACGTATGCCGATTACACTGCCATCTTCTATGAGCACACATCATGGGCCGACCTAAAAGTGAAAGTGGAACAAGATCTTCTGAGTATTAAAGAATGGTTCGCACACAAACTACTAACCATAAATTTCGAAAAAATTCATTACTCACCAATATACACAAATAGTAGAAACTCCCCTCCATCGGAAAATTTGAATATTTCTGACCTTTTTGTAATGAAACCGGTCCCCCATATAAGGTACTTGGGAATTTTTATAGACTCCAATTTGTAATGGAATATACACATTGGCCACGTGGTCAAAAAACTCCAATATCTGATATATCGATTTATAACAACTTGACGTTGAAACTTTGAGAACACTATATTTCGTTCTTATTCAATCACATATGTCTTATGGATTTCTAGCATGGGGGTCGACAGGTGAAACAATCGTGAACAAAATAATAATAACTCAGAAGCGGTTTCTAAAAATCATATACAACAAAAAGAGAATCCATCCGTCGGATGATCTTTACGAACAAACAGAAATATTAGACATAATATAACTTTTCTTCCACTATAGCAACATAAGGTTACATAAAAAAAGCACATATTACATAGAATAAATCATGAATATCATACAAGTAGAGATCATGAATTCAAAACACCATTCATGAATGAAAGAATCGGGCAAAGAAGTTACAGATATCAGTGTTTGAAAATATACAACAGTCTCTCGGATTCCATGAAAAATATCAAAAAAATACATGCATTCAAAAAACAACTGAAAATATATATTATCTCTATACCCCGTGCTGAGATACATACTCTATTGTATAAATAAGTGCACGATGTTCTCGTTTTATCCATGCATGAAATATATGCACATTATATATATAATTATCACCATATTCATTCATTTATTCATCAAGAAATCATTATTGAAACCGAATTGAATTATTGTATATTCATTGTCTGCTACTTTTAGGGTTATCTAATTTTTATTTATTATAATCACAACTTCTTATCAATTGAATTTTTCAAATTATTGACTTTCTGTTTCGCAGATGAAAGATGCCTTTTTTTATCTGTGACCTTCGGCATTTCGGTTCAAAAAGGTTCCTTGCCAATTATAATATTTCATGTTGCCAAGTTATGGAATTCTCATGACAAGAAGAGATATATGAGGCGTCACTAACTGGAATTATCTATGGTGCTTCATGCTTTTCATGAAATGATCTTCCCAAATATCACACGACCATGACAAATGAAGACTATTATTTTCTTCAATTCATCACGAGTAACTTGTATTTTGAGACAATTCAATTCGACCATAAGAACATAAATAATCAAAGACTAACTCCTTACTAAATAACTTATTCAGATTATCAATGTTTATGTGGTCTCACCAAATTGTCAAAATACAAGGCACTCTCGATAGTATTCCTAAGAATATAATAGTCGGATATTTTTTATGGTCTTGGGATATTACCTGCGAATATTTTCCATAGAATGACTGACATTTGCTACTTGGAGAGCTCATAATGGAGAAGTTGTTCCAAAACATATGTATGATTGATTTTCCAAAAAATAACGTCTAGTCGACGGTGTGAGATATATAAGATTCACAGAGTGTTCGAAATTTCTATTCGGTTATGGGGTTGGTTCTCTATGGAGAGTAGATATGAATAGATTTCACTTGAAAGTTGTATATCTGTTTTCTTGTTCATACATTTCTCCATTTGGTGAATAAGGGCCATTCCTGAAATGATCTTCTACTAATATCTTGTTCCCTCGCGGAGATTCCTGCTTCCTGATAGTTCATATGGTGATCAAAATTATCAACATGTTCTGCTAAAGCACATCACCTTTCCGGATGAAATCTTGAGTCGCTTTCATGTGATGTGATTCTATTGGCTAGAAATATTTCGGATTGTCCAATATATTGCATGTCACAATCTTGACAGGGAATACAGTTCGTACATGCTGTAATGGGAATTTTGTCCTTGACTTTGGAAAATATCGATCGAACTGTGAGAACTGTTTTGTTACTGATTTTGATGTTGAGAAACTGTTGGAATATTCTGGTCAGTTAAGGTGTGATATCTTTCAAATATGGCAGAGGAGTGAAAAAAATGAGTAATTTGGGCAATGTCAGTATTACTCATTCGTTTCATTATTTGTTGTTATATTCAAGTCTGGGATAATTGCTCTGGATGTGTAATATAGAATTCTTTCGACAATATTGGGTGGGTAAGAATTAACGCATACGCATACGCATTCTTAAAAAAAACAACTGTTTGACTACATACTGTACTGTAACGTGTGATAAAGACCTCAAGATATTACACCCACGAACAGGGATTCATCCCTTTGTGGGTTACCTATATTCACTGTACTGTACTGATTCATATTTTATTCCATTGAAATTGGTAAATATATTATTATTATTATCATTATCATTGATAGTATCTCCATTCAATGACAAATTCCATGATGAGACATGAAACTATTGCACTGAGTGATCATGTATATGGAAGTATTTCAATATGATATTCGTATAAATTGCCTCAGCGAATTTACTGAGCTTTTACGTGAGTCTTGTTCGAGTTCTCATAGTTATACATCGTTCAGTACGCCAAGCAGAACTTCTATATTAGAGGTATATGAACAAATCCAATGAATTCGAAGTTTTCATCAACTACGAGTAGCTTTGAATTGATGGAGATTGAATGAATAGTCAAACAGTAGGAATAACTAGATGATCGAATCATCAACAGTGTTAAATGTTCCATATTAGACTTCCTTAGAATGTATCTTTCGATATTCACTGCGAATATTTAGGTTTTTTTTTTATCTGTGGACAACACGAAAGGGAAACCTATGATGTTCGAGGAACATCGTGTTAGCCAGCGGTGGAATTTTGGGAAAGAAGGAAGGTGTTGGAATTTTTCTTGAATGTTTGGAGGTTGTAAGCATCAGGAAAGACTTCACTAGGCAAAGAATTCCACAACTTTGCCGTTCTATCGATGAATGATGCTTGGTATAGCGATGTTCGACAGGTCTCGAGCCTGACAGTGTAGGGGTGACCAGCTTGAGCTCGTCTGGTTTGTCTACTAGGAATCGCGCGTGGTGGCATAATAGATGATACTTCCGTTGAGCACCGACCGTGAAAGTACCTATAAAAAAGGCAGAGATCGCCGACCTTTCTACGATGATCTAGAGAGGTCAATGATTTGGTGAGTGTTGTGTCATCGACTAGGCGAATAGCTCTATTCTGAATTGAATCTAAGAGCTTAAGCGTATGTTTGGGGGCTGAGCTCCAAACATGTGAGCAGTACTCCAGGACAGGTCGAATTTGTGCTTTGTAGATCATAAGCAGTTGCTGGGATGTGAAGTATCTCTTCGCACGGAAAAGAAAACCGAGTTTTTGTGAAGCAGTCTCCGCAATGGATACATTGAGTGTCGAATGTTTCCAAATGAGATCCCTTGAATCTATTGAAGATATGCAGGGACTACTGCTCTTCTACTTCGAGAAAAATCCAGTCTAGATCAGATGGAATATTCGTTTGGAGCAGCTCATTTGCTGTTAATTGAAATGAAGGTTTTTCTTGTGCGAAAGAGGATCATGCGATGTTCTGTTGATGTTCCAAATGATACCTGTCGAAGGAAGCTATCCAAATAATTGGGAATATTACCCTGTATGCATATACAGGGTGGGGCATCGTATACGACACAGTCCTTATGTGGAGAACCATACAATTTTCCAGAATTCCTCTCAACTGGCTGGATAGAGAATTCATTCATGTACAATTTCAAATCATTCAGAGATTTACAGGGTGTTCCATGAGAAAGATACATATTGGAGTTATATTTTTTTGAAAGGAACACCCTATATTTCTTGTCTTTTTTGGATTCCGCAGCACAATTGGAAGTAAGTTTCTTGAATGTTCCTTATACCTATAATTTTTCGTTCTCGAAATAGAATTGGTGAATTGTATAGTACATGAAAATAATTTTCAATTGGCTTCGATTGTTTATTGGAAGATTAGAAATATACTGCTAACGACATGTTACCGTCCACCCTCTATAAATTTGGAAATGTATCTAAGAGAATTAGAGAACTACTTCTCGCAACAAGCTAGTGCCGATGTGAAAATTTTCATAGGCGATATCAATATTAATATCCTGGATACCACTGATGAAAAGGTTAACGATTATATTTGCATTATGGCACATCAAGGATTTCTTTCTTATATTGATAAACCAACCAGAGTGACAGAAACATCCTCGACTTTGATTGATCACATCTTCGTGAAAATGTCCAATGAAAATGTCAAGGGAAAATTTTGTTTCAACTCTTCAGTATTCACCTTAAACTTGACTGATCATTATATGTTGTTATTATCTATCGCACTTCCCAGTCAAAAAACTGAATACAGAAAGGAACAAGAAAAAAGCACCTATATCAACTACTTCAAATTCGAAAAACTTATTTCAAAAGAAAAATGGGAAGCTGTGTTAACAACGGAAGATCCAAAGTTAGCTTACAACAAATTTATAAACAAAATATCTGAAACCATTACCAGATGTAGCAAAACAAATAAAAACTAAAATAATGAAAATCAGAAAAAATTAAAACCATGGATGACACAGGGTCTACTTTATTCTATCAGACACAGAGACCTACTGAAGAATAAGTTCAATGAATCTAAATCTCTAAATTCCAAAATAGAGTATAGAACCTACAGAAACTATCTCAACTCACTTCTTAAAATAACCAAAAATGATTACTATATGAATAAAATAAAAGAGGCAAATAAAAATAAAAAAAAAATCTGGCAGCAAATCAATGAAATAACAAATAAAAAAACTCACTCCAGTAACAGCACCCAATATGATATAATTGATGAAAAGGGGGACAAAATTGTTGATGACCTAAACAAAGCTAATTATTTCAATAAATTTTTTACTAACATTGGCCTGAACATGGCAAATAAGATCGATAAAACAACTACTCTCATCCCCGAACAGCAAGTTAATATTCAAGAGTCCCTATTCTTCCATCCAGTAACACGCAATGAACTAATAAATCTGATTGCTAGTTTAAAAAATAATACTTCTGCTGGCCCTGATAGAGTGCCTGTTCATTTAATAAAAAAATGTCACCAATACTTTCTTGATCCCCTATGTCATATATTTAACCAATGTTTTGTAATTGGCTTGATTCCAAATAATTTCAAAGAAGCCATCACAACGCCTATTTTCAAATCTGGAAATAAAAAACTCGCTACAAATTATAGACCAATATCGGTAATAAGTAACTTTGCGAAACTTTTTGAAAAGTGCATGAAAAATAGACTTGTAGATTTTCTGGAAAAACATCAGATTCTATCACCATGCCAATATGGATTCAGAGAAAAAATGTCAACCGAAAACGCCGTGTTTCACCTAGTGAATAAGATACTGAATAATGCTAATGAAGAGAAAAAATGTCTAGCGGTGTTTTTAGACTTGGCTAAAGCCTTCGACACTGTCAATCACGATATTTTGTTACAGAGGTTAGAAAATGTGGGAGTGAGAGGTAAGTCATTAGAATTATTAGCTGATTATTTACAAGGCCGAACCCAAAGGGTCAAAATAAATGACACCTATAGCCAGACACAACCAGTCGCCATGGGTGTACCCCAGGGAACTGTCATGGGTCCAATTCTCTTCCTAATATATATTAACAGCATTTACAACTTGAAGAACATTGATGGTGATATTGTTTCATTTGCTGATGACACGGCATTGATTTTCTGTGGTAAGACATGGGACTCTACTTATGCAAAAACACAAAACGGATTGAACACTATATTCTCCTGGCTGAATTCTAGTCTCCTGAGTCTAAACATCGACAAAACAAAATTTTTAACCTTCTCATCAACAACAAGAGACCAACCACTAGGGGAAAACATATTCATACATACCCCCAATTGTCAAAATCCTACAATTTGTTTTTGTCCACGTATAAAAAAAACTGATTCAATAAAATATCTGGGTGTGATGCTTGACCAACATGTACGCTGGGACAAACATGTAGATTTTCTCGTGAAAAGACTCAGGAAACTTATTTTTAAATTCTACCAACTCAGAAACAAACTAAATAAACATTTATTGCTAATGACATACGATGCATTAGCTGAATCAGTAATAAGGTACTGTATTATTGTTTGGGGTGGGTTGAATAAAACACACTTATATAATCTTCAACTGATACAAAACACCTTGCTTAAAATAGTACTGAAAAAAGATAGAAGACATCCAACTGAGAGCTTATATAAGGAGGCTAGTTTATTCAATATCAGAAAATTATACACCTATCACTGTATACTATGGACGATGAACTCGCCTCTTACTTATCTGACACATACATACGACACCCGAGCCAGATCCGAGAGAACAATTAGTGTTCCTTTTTATAAAAATGTATATACCCGAAGGTTTGTTACGTACTTTGGACCAAAACTTGTCAATCAAGTTCCCACTGAACTTAGAAACATAAAAAATATTAATAAACGCAAGAAAACAATTAGATCCTTCGTTGATCACAACTTTGATTTCTTAAAAGAAACATTCGAATCGATCTACTGAATCATGCCTGAATGATTTTTTGTTTTATTTAGACCTGTCTCCCTTTCGCCTGATTGTCTAGTCCAGGTCCCAGTTGATCATTGATTTCTATTAATTTCTATTAATTTTTATTTCATACTGAAAGGAATGAATAGTTTTTTTTTTCTTATTTACATTCATGGTTGTGTCCAGAACTGGGAGAATACGCAACACAAGCTCTGCTTAGGCGTTTCCCAAGAACTGAACACCACCACTTATTTATTGTTAATTTTTTTAAATTACTGTAATTAATTTTTACTTACTGTAATTATTATTAAAAATATGTAGCAAGAATATGTATCGGAATTGAATAAAAATTGATTGAATTGATTGATTGAAATACGTTCATCCATATTTCAATGTCAGAATTCATACAGGATGATAACAAAATTATGGTTGGAAACTTACAATTTATGAAGTTGAAAAACTTTGTTATTTCGAATGGCACACCCTGTAGTTAGTTACAAATCCTGACGCAGAATTTGATTTCCTTCCGACCTGTATCATTTGCTATTGATGAACCCAATGGAATTTTATTGTGAATTAAGTTGTGAAGGGAAGGTATTTGGTTTTACCGGCATACACCGTTGAAATATTAGCATGAAACCAATGTTGTATCAACTGAAAGTCTTTTTCAGAGGCTTCCTTCGATTCTCTCCAAGAGTTGGCACCATATATTACTATGGTGTCATCCGCGTAACTTATTATTTCTCCCTTTTCAGATATGTTGAGTAGAATGTTGATATACAGGTTGAATAGAATCGGCCAACTTTTCCTAGTTTTTTCAATAATTCAGTGTGGTTGACTGAATCGAAGGCTTTTCCTAGGTCGACAGAGATACCCAAAGATGGTTTACTATCATCTGAATTCTCGTGAATAATTTTCGCAACTTGAGCTGTAGCATCTTGAGTGGATTTGCCTCTCTGAAAACCAAATTGTCTATCAGATAGTATATTTTTTATATATAATAGTTTTCATTGATATATTTACGTTTGAACAATCCAATATGCTCAAGCAATTGTCGACAATCTCCTTATGTTTTTCTCTCATCATGGAGTCCGTTCGAAAATAACCTCGGACAATAGAACAGAATTCAAAAAATCGGTAGTTTTAGAACTCTTTGAACTTCATGAAATCGATGTTCACTTTCATTCACCAAATCATCCCCAATCGATCGGAATGTTCGAGAGGGTTCATTCAACTTTGTTAGAAGATATTCGTCTACTCAACACCAGGGGATTCCAAAAAACTCCGATGAAAATGAAAATCATTCATGCGGTGCTTGCATATAATCACTCGATACACTCATCCACAAACTCAAAACCTATTGATATTGTTGGGAAAGCTTGGAACAATGCATCTGAGTATCATGAAAGCTGAGGAACTATTCCAAGAACTTCAAATGATCCAGAAAATCACTTTTGAGAATACACTGCCACTCGACAATCTAGTGAAAGTCGAATGTTCCATTTTGAATAACAGAATCACCTACATTCAAGTCGATACTCGATGATCTGCACTTGCTGAAGAAACAAATTCTTGACAACCAAACGAATTGGTCCATCGACAAGATATCACATAACCCAAATATGTGGACCATCTCTATCTACATTCTGGTTTTTTTGAAGTCGTCAGCATTATTTTTTATATGAAACTACTGAAACGACGACTGCCCACAATACCAACAGGAAATCATCAAGAAACAATAGAACTTTCAGCTGTTCAACTACCTCGGTGACGCTGCATAGTTGAATCTTTGGGAGGAAGGTGTTATATCATCATGTCATGTTGGTGTACAGTTGCCTAACAGAAATTATGTGATGACTACGAGAAGGTGTCGTCTTCAATGAATTCTGTGAACTGCATTATGGTTTATGATTTTATGTTTCTTTTCTTTTTGATATACTAATGTTAGTCACGATACAACCTGCTTGTCAGACAGTTGAATATATTTCATACAGTTAATTACCAATCGAACCTCCACCTTGTGGATCATATGAGTTATTTCGTGGAAACGTGTTTCATAGGAACCATGTGTCATCGGAAAATATTCCATAAGAATGGTATCTGTTGGAACCGTGATTTTTAGGATCGGTGATCTGTAAGAATTCAACATCAGGACGTATGTCAACGGACAGTGTAATATGTAGGAATGTAAAACTGTAAGACCGTTTTCTATACGATTCGTGATTTATCGGATCCGTGTGTGATGGTCCAGTGGATCGTTCATGTTATCTGTCCACCACAAACTTATTATACTAATGAGTATTGTGCCACCGACCACAGTATTCTCGACAACAAAGACGCCATGGATACTATTTAGAAATCACACTTCACCTATTTATGGATGTTTCAGCACTACTGTGATGAACGAAACAAACTTGTAACGATTATTCCTCGCACTGTGTTCCGCTAGTAATAACAATTACTTTCTCTCAAAGATTTCATCTGCTAATGTGTTGCCTATGAGATCATACGACCCAGGGTCAGTACCACTTATTTTTTTATTTGATTTCTGATATTATTTCTCAAATGCAATGACTATGTTTAACACAAATCTGGTTCCCACAAAGAAGTAAAATACGATCTTCAATTTGTATATAGTTCTCAGCCAAGTGGGTAGATAAGTGAACACGTAGAGCTAGTAGAAGTTGAGACCTTTTTCGATTTGTATATATCCCACCGCATTAATTTGATATGAGAACACTTTCAGCGTCTGAGTGTGGATTTCTTGGAATCGATAATCATCAAGGGAATGAACATATCTGTAGGAGGGTTCGTGAGAAAGTTGGGCATATAGTTGGTTGTCTCTTGCATATGAGTTTCGAGATGTTGCATCCTTCTCAACTTACTATAAAATCGCATTACACAGTCGCGGAGGGGATTCTCTCCGAAACCGTGTTAACGTGAACATCTGAAGAATTTTCGTGTTAGACAGCGCACTAAGTCATCTTATTTGAACTGTTCAGAGGACCCTATCTTTTACGAGCGTTCAAGATAGCGCACTAAGTCATCTGGTTCAAATTGTTCAGAGGACCCTGTCTTTCACCTATACGTATTAGGTAGCGCACTAAGTCATCTCGTGAAGACTGTTCAGAGGACCCTATCTTTTACGAGCGTTCAAGATAGCGTACTAAGTCATACAGTTTGAGGATTCAGAGGACCCTACCTAATACGATTCCGTTGTTTTATCCGTATCAACCCCTTCTTGATCTTTTTCAACTCAGTCCCAGTTTTATAAGTCCCAAATAATGTCACGTCAAAAGAGTGAAGCAACCTGTCGCGAAATGGGTGCATCTGTGGTATCCGGGGGAGAAGTACCTCCCATTAGTGAAATTCCAGGTGAGAAAACTAATTGAATGATGTATTTCTTTATTTTTTATTCGAGATTTTGTTTTGCAAGTTCATTACATTCTTTGTGGAAACTAAACTATTCAATTCCCTTGCGGTCAGAAAAGATTAGAGAGCTAAATAAAGGGAATTCTTTGAAAATGAAATATAGGTCAATGTTGAATTTTACGAACTTGCGGCAGATGTTGGTGAAAGCAAAAGGGGTTTATTTCTCTCAATGTACGTATATTTCTATATGCGTTCACGATATATTACAGATACTCATTTGCATATCAGTATCACATACCATATTACATTAATTTTAGGGTACACATGTTTTAGATTCGTTAATTTTGTTTCATAGATGTTATCGTAGCTTTCGGCAATTTGAATCGTTATATAACATTTATTTCAGTTTTATAATGTGTATATTCATTGACATCTGAGTATTTGGAACGTTAACATAATTGCGAATATTGATATTATCTCATTTGTGTATTTCCGATTTTTCCATGTAAATACTGATTTCTTTTTGTCGACATGCCTTTATTTATCGTTTCATTCATTCATTCATCTCAGGCCATTCATTTTGTGAGGGTGTCTATTCGAAACCCTGTAGATAACGAGACCTTTCAAGTACTTTTTATTTATCAGACATGTTGTCACCTATTTGTGCATATGTGGTCATGTTTCGTCTGTCAGTGGCGGGGTTCTTTTCTGCTCCATCCTACCATCATTTAACCTTTCAGGTTTTAAGGAACTTTCTCGGTGTATGAAAGTTTGTATTCGTGCGACTGTGTGTTTGCACTTGGGTTTTTATAAGGAAGGCGAGTATGATGTGTAATCCCCGACAATAACTCGTCTAGCTGACAAAAGAGCTTGAATTGCGGTTCCGAGGAACCGCAATATTAATCAATAGACGGAATATAATTCCCACAAAAGAAGGTCTACGTTCCACATGATAAAAGACGCCTAGTGCCAACCTGAACGGAAACCCAACCTTGAAAATCCCGGTGGCCTAATGGTTACACTTGGTGTCAGTGAAGCTTGGTGATTGGCGGTATACATTATATTCCACCTGCAATTATTACATCCCATGTTATCATGGCATTGTAATAGGATGTCGACAGCAGTGAAGTTCTGAAGGTTCCCCTTCGCAACTGTTATCAGTGTGGGGTCAGTTGGGGAGTACCCATTTGATTAACCCGAATAGATCTACGGATCGCATTGAAACAGTGTCCCTTTTATACCAACGGGACGTTACTGAGGTTGGCATGCCTATGTGGCAATGCATGTATAGTGCCGGTGTTGGAGATGGGATCACGATCAGAGAGGCGTTGTATATAAATATATAACCAATCCTCTCACACGAATCATAGACCGCTGGTCTAATACCTACATCAGGTATCTTACTACTGAAAAGACTGTTATACACACATGAAATAGACCGCTGGTCTAATACCTGCATCAGGTATCTCACTACTGGAAAGATTGTTATACACACATGAAATAGACCGCTGGTCTAATACCTGCATCAGGTATCTCACTACTGAAAAGATTGTTATATACACATGAAATAGACCGTTGGTCTAATACCTGCATCAGGTATCTCACTATTGGAAGGATTACTACACAATTATGGCCGCTGGCCTGATACCTATATCAGGTATCGTTTACGATACCTCGTTACCAACATTGTGTAACGCCTCTGTGATCGACGAGCTCTAGTGATGCGAATGCGAGAAAGTTTCTTAGGACCGATAAGGTAGTTTCAGCATCCCACTATAGTAACTATATCTCCACTTAAAAAGGGGATTCCCTCACTGAGCAGACGATTTGATTTTCGAATGATTTACGACAGTATGGCCTGCGAGTCAGATGTGCTGAGGCACTATGTGTTTATATGAATAAACCCCTTCGATTTCCACTTGTGTTTTATTTGCTACAATTGTATTGAACTTTAAAGAACCACAAGGTTATCAACAACGTATTGAGGTCCTAACCCTATCAATCAAATAATAAATTATTCGATTAATTGACGATCACAGCCAAAATCAACGCCATTAGGACAGGCCCCGGTCTGTCAGGTTACACCTAGTTCGATTATATCAATTTGTAAACAAATATATTCGCGATCAGTGGAATTCGATGGTTGAACTCCGAGTAGATAACATCGATTTGTAGCGCTCATCCTTACTTCATAAGATATCCCAGTTACCAGTAGACTGATACATTTCAAGTAAGTGTTTACTGTTTTCTACTCTTGTGTTTGATCTGGTGGTGTATTAACATCTTTTTACTATCATCAAACAAAGAAAACATATTCTTTTTGCAAATAAATACAAATATAATTCATGAGCCTGTGAAGAAGTAGTATCTAATATAGCAGATATCAATGATGACTTCACAAATGAAATATCAGACATAATTAGTGAAGGTTATTTCATGGATCAAGAAAATGATCTGAAAATCAGATGTCCTTCAGATGTTAACATTCTTTCAGACATTGTACTAAAAAAAGCTGGATTCAGGGAAGTTGGGCAAAAAATAACTACTCATGATAAAAAAGTAATGTACAAATGGAATCAAATAATTTTCGAGAATATGAAAATGTGTCAATCTTAAACAAGATTAACGAATATGAAAATACTGATCTTGGTCCCTATAACATATTCATTGAGTCCATAGACAAAAATATTGGATACCTATCTTTCTTTGAAGCCTCAAAACTTGTTCCAGCGGATAAAAATGTGTTAGAATCTGCTAAGAAGTAAACTTTCAATTTCAATACTAACAAATTTCCTCAATTACCAAACAGACATGAACCCCCTTGTCAGATATTGAATGAAAGTACACCAAATAGAAACAAAACCTATCAGGCGTACAGCACAATAACATCCAAGAATAACAATCAGGTGGCAATGAAGATTAATAAAGAACCTAGAAGACACAAAAGAAATTATCAGGATGAACACATACAGTTTCTTGACAATCCAAATGGACGTTCTTCTGACTCGCCTATAGTATCTCAGATCTATAATCATCCTTCTACATCAAAGGATGAACAACAACAACAAATGAGAGAAGATATATACAACCTATATAAACAATTTCCGCAAACTTTTCTTGAATTAATGAAGGAATTGATTCCTTCTTTTAACAATACTTCACAATTTTTTCAAATACTCAATTGAGTGAAGACGCTTCCTCATGACACAATTAAAGATTGTAAATTGGAACATGAGAAGCTTTCATGCTAATGAAATAAATCTGATCAATTCAATTGAAGACACTCAACCAGACATAATTTGTCTTACAGAAACTTGGCTAAAACCTGATATTGATATTTCAGTTAAGGAATATAATTCCATTTCAAATGATAGAGATGATGGTAAAGGAGGATCAGTAATTCTTATCAAAAATCATATTGAATTTTCCACCTTGATCATGAATCAACAAATCCCAATCAGAGTAAATATAGTAGGAGCAAAAATCAATGATATAGTAATATTCTCATTATACATTCACCCTGATGTGATGGTAGAAGAACAGTTCTGGAGGCAATTCATAAATTATGGAAAATTCATAATTTGTGGAGATTTCAACTGTCATCACATGAACGGGGTAACACAGTAAATAATAGAGGCGGAATAGAACTCAGTGCAATTGTTGATGAAGGGCATATGATAGTAAATAATGATCTTAAGTCTACAGTTCTTACATTTCAATCAAAAAATATAATTGATTTGGTTATAATATCTCCCAATCTATATAGCAGAATCAAATGTACTACATTAGAAGACACATACGGATCTGATCATTTTCCAATGTTTACAGAATTTCAAATACCGTTCCTCAACAATAATCAAAGAAATACACATGTCTCAAATGAAAGAACCATTTATGATTTGAAAAAAACAGATTGGAAAATTTAAAGACGAATCATAGAAAATATACAGATACAATGATCTAATTAATTCAATGCATTTTGGTCTCGAACAGCCCAAAAATTAATCTCAACAAAAAATATCAGGATATCTCTAAACCACCATGGTGGGATGATGAATGCACACAAATCATAAATAATAGAAAAGAAATGGCAGAAAATCAATTATTGCACACGAGAAAACTTTTGTGAACCCAAGAAAGAAATAGCAAAAGCACAAAAGAAACTCAAAATTAAAGAGAAAGTATCATTTCAAAAGTTTACTGAAAGTCTCTCTAGGGAAAGTTAAATTTCAGTTGTTTGGAAAAATATAAAAAACTTCTCTAGACCATTCATCCATCCCCATACACATAATTTCATTGGTAACGATGAAGAAGAGCTATATGAAAATATTTTAGATGAATGAAAGAATAGATTTACATAGAGATATCAACTACATATTTTCAGAAAAAGAGGTTAGTGGTATTCTTGAAAGAGTAAAAGATTCCTGTCCAGGTGAAGATCATATCACATTTAGAATGATATACAATCTCCCAAATGATGCCTTCAAATGGTTAGTCAATCACTATAATGACATATGAATGAACAGAATTGATATTCCGGAAGAATGGAGAAATGTTTCACTAATACCAATACTTAAGCCAGGCGAAGATCCAAGAACTGTGACAACTACAGGCCAATAGCATTGACATCCTGTGTGAAAAAAAAATTGAACGTATAATCAAATACAGATTAGAATGGTGGATAGAACACAATAAAATTCTACCAGGAAATCAATTTGGATAAGGGAAAAGGCACGATAGAAGATAATATCATTCTATATACGGATATAGTGAGAGGATATTGCAAAAATGAGAAAACTGTAGCACTATTTTTGGATATTAAATCGGCATACGATAATATCATTCCTGAAATATTAGTCGAAACTCTGAAAGAATCTGGTATAAACATTAATGTCATTAACGTAATATACAATCTCATCAATGAAAGAAACATATATGTTAGAGATAACAATAATAAGTTATTCGGACCAAGAGAATCCTATACAGGTCTGCTACAAGGTGCAGTACTCAGCCCTATTCATTCAATCTGTATTCTGTCTCTCTGTGGGATGCTCTCTCACCTCGATGTGATTATATTCAATATGCTGACGATATCTCTTTATATAAATCACACAAAAACTCTCCTATAGCATCTCAACATATTGAAAGAGCTATAATTTCAATGGAAGATTGGCTAAGAGAACATGGTTATCAATCTCAACAGAAAAAACAAAATGCATAGTTTTCTCTGAGTCTCATCGACAAGAACATGTCAACTATTATACTATCATCTAATGAAATAGTTACTCAGGTGGAACACAAACTTTTGGGTATCACATATGACAGAAAAATGACCTGGAAAAAACATGTTTCAGACAAAATTTCAAAATGAAATAAAATTATGAATATTCTGAAATATCTGGCCAAAGTTAGTTGGGGTGCTGACCCTAAAACAATGTTAACTATACATAGTGCTTTGATATCATCAAGAATAGAATTTGGCTTAATAATTTACGGTAATACAAGCAAAATCGATATCAAGAAGATTTCAAGTATTCAATATAGGTCCCTAAGAATATGTTTAGGATTGATGAACTCTACTCCCACTAATGCCATTTTGGTGGAAGCCAATCAATCCTTTTTATATTAGACAACATCACATAACTCTCACCTTCCTTGCGAAACATCTGTCAATTGAATCTAACCCGATAATAAAAAAAATGCTGCAATCCAAGAAATCAATTTATCATTGGAATAAGAATTATTTGAAAAATACTGTACTACTCAAGTCAATATGTGAAGCAGTTAATCTTCCCTTCAATCAAATATCTTCAACAGATGAATATATGTACTTTAAAGTACCTTTGAGAACCCACTTTGAAAACTCCAAAATAATTGAACACATTGGCATAAACAAGTCAGAAAAATTATATGTACCTGATAATTCCAGATTGGAACATATTATTCAAGAAAAATGGCCGAACTACACTACAATCTATATAGATGGGTCTAAAACAAATGAGAAAGTCTCATTTGGTATATATATACCACAAAAAAATCTGTCAAAAAGTGGAATTATTCACCCCAAATCTTCCATATTACCAGCGGAATTATATGCGATATATTATGCACTAGTGTTAATACATATTGATCCTGGTAGATACACAATATTTTCAGACTCCAAGAGTGCAATTTCAGGCCTACATAACACTTATATGAAAATAAACTTGAATAACATTATCATGGAAATAAGAGAACTATGAACTGAACTGAACAAAAAGAACTTCAATATTACTCTTTGTGGGATACCGGGGCATAGTAACATAGATGGAAATGATAAGGCTGACACAATAGCAAAATCAGCAAACATGCCATGTAATATCAATAAAATTCAGAATAAAGAATTGTTGCCGTACGGAAGGAAATTAATAAAAACTGAATTTCAACAATTCTGGGATGTCTCCTCGATAAATAAAGCTGAGAATTTTAGAGAAATTCAACACAATATTCAAGACAAACCTTGGTTCTTTAACCTTCCTCTACTAACTCGTAAAATGTACACTCCAATCATGAGACTGAGAATAGGACATTGTAGTCTTCCTTTTCATTTAAACAAAATCAAAATTGAAGAAACAAATTTATGTGAGTGCGGGAAAGAGGGAACTAATAATCACTTCCTATTTGAATGTTCTTCCAAAAAAGATAATATCGACACTCTTTATATGAAACAGACAGAGCGGGATAGAATAATACTGATTAGTAATATACATGATAAGGGTTCCAGATGCTTATGAAATCAAATCTCATGATATGCATCCAATGAATGAAAGCAATTCCCAATAAGGAATTTCTTAAGGGCTGTGATAAACTTCCTGCTTCCATTAGTATTTTTCATTTCTTGTGGCAATCTGTTGGTAATCATCAAACCCATAAATGCAGGTGAGTTTTGTGATACCCTGTATTTATGATGTGGAATATGGAAATTTTCTTTTTGTCGTTCATTTGTGTTAGGAATGTTCCCAATCAGAGGGAATTAGGTTTCTGTTCTCGAAAATATAGTTCCATAATTCATAAATATTTGAAAAGAATATTGTCAGAACATCGCATCTGACAAAATATCTCTACAATAGTAGGTTGAGGGAACGCCTGCCACTACTCTCGATATCATTTTTTTGCGAAATGAAGCTATCATGAATAGAAGTTGAGTTGCCACACAAACATATACCATACCTAATTCTTGACGCTACCTGAGAGTGGTACAAGGATAACAGCTGAGGCTCCTCTAAGACTTAATTGAGATTTCTGAACGAATAATACAAAGAGTTCAGTCTCTTGCTCACGTATACGCAATGATTTTTTCAGTTGATATTCTCATCAATGATGAGACCCAGGAATTTTGTTTCATGTGTATTGTCTGTTGATACATAGTTGATGCAGACAGTTAATGGTAAACATGTTTTTCGCCAGTTGTGGAATTCCACGATCTGTGTTCTAGAGGCATTTGAATATAAATAATTCAATATACACCATCATAAATGGATTTCAAATCTTGTTTCCTTTTTCGATATGTTTTGATTTCGTCCTTATCCCGTAGTTTCAAAGAAGTGTCATCAGCATACATCGTTATATAGGAATCTGTTAGGTACACCTCAAGATCATGAGTGTACAGCAGAAATGGAACTGGCCTCAGTATGGACCCCTGCGGAACACCTATATTCACTGATTCAGTCTCAGAATTGATTTGTCCTGTCATGTTGACGTATTGCTGAGAAGAAAGAAATCCAACCGATGGCCGAACCCCTAGTTCCATAGTTGTACACTTTTGATGATGAAAATTGATGGTTAACACAGTCGAATGCCCTGCTGAGATCACGAGAGATTCCAGCAGGACATTCTCCTGCTATAAAGTACTCTGCAACTTTTTCGAAGAATGAAATCGTGGATGTATTTGTCTGATGATCACTTCTGAATCCGTGTTGGTTTTTGCTGAAAATATCAAAAATCAAAAATTTCAGTAGTCGATCTACCAATTAATACCCAAATATGTTCGAGAAGCTGGGCCTAATTGTTATCGACCTATAGTCATCCATGTATTGAATAGGGCACTTTTCATGGATGGAAATCACATATATATATATAGAGGGTGTTTGACGAACTCAAGAAAATCTGATCCGAAATATTCCGAATTGAAAAATCATTTTTGCCAACCCTGAACAAATATGAAGCAAATTTTCAAGTATGCACATGAGAATGATATTATTTTAACAAGAAAAATCGTGACGTTCGGGTGATTGAGACATATACAGTCGTGATGGCTGAACTGACAACATCTGTTTTGATACACTCCACAGATAAAAGCGAATATACCTGTGAACAATTTCAAAAGAAGTAGTGAATAAGGTGAAGTGCAATAAATGAAGCAAGCAAGAATCCAAAATGAAACTGACTGTGAACATGAAATTGTGCAGACTGATCCAATGGAGAACATAGTTTTGTCAGAGGAGAACTACCTCAAAAAAGGAAATAAGCTACTAGGGCAGATAATTCGAGATAAGGATGTGATCATATCTGATGAAGGAGCCCTGATCGCATTGCAAAGTGAGAAAATCATATATTTAGAAATGAAATTCAAACAATTCGATACTATACAGACAGCGAACCAAACGAGTTCACTCAGAAAAAAATCTGATATCTTGGAACAAAACAGGGTCACAAAAAATAGTCAACCCAAGGTAGAAGGCATTGGGAATGAAAAACTCATGTCTAGAACAGATTTCAAACGAAAAAAAGAAGCAAGAACATCAAAACATGAGAAATTCAATATACAGGGTGAAGAGGAAATTCAAGTCAACCAAGTCAATACTAAAATCATGCGCATCCAGACAAGGCAGAAGTTGGATGAGATCATAAACTTGACAAAAACTACAGGGACGGAAAAAACCACAAGAAAGGAAGCAACTGATGATTTCACAGTCGTGAATAGACGTAAAAAGCAATACATGTCAGGCAGTGGGGATGAAAATAGTGAATTTCATGGTCGTGAAAATTCAGATAGAAAAATATGGCTATATCTCTCCAGAGTCACAGATACAATCAATGACAAGAATATAGAAAGTTATATAAAGGAGCGCTTCGAATCCAACAAGGTATGTGTCACAAAACTCGCGACTCGAAATACTCACAACGACAACCAATCTTTCATTGTAGGTGTGGTGTAGGTGTGGAACCTCAATTCAAAGAACAAGTTCATGAGTCCGGTTTCTGGCCAAGAAGAATATTGTACAACCGTTTCAACTTCACCCTGGGTCGACACATTCTGAATGACAAGCCTAAAGCACATGATGGTAAACTTGAATTCGATATTGACCGCCCAAAATCTTTTTTATCATGAAAAAAAAAAAGACAATTACTAAATCAAAAATAAGAATGGAAGGGATACTGACAACTTGAACATTGGACATGTCAACGTACAGTGTGCATCAGAAACAAGCTGACAAATCTTGAAATGTTCACTGAAGACCACAGCCTCCAAGTTCTTTGTGTGGCTGAACACTGGGCATCAGAAACGGAATCAAAGACATTCAGAATAACCAATTTTTCACTGATAAGCTACTTCTGTAGAAAGACACGCCAACATGGTGGTGTTGCAATTTTTGCGCGCGAACACCTTGAAAGTGTTTTGAAAGCTAATAATATCAAGTATGTTCTCAACTTCTCATGTGAAATGAAAATAGAAACTTGTGCACTTTCTCTTACTTCTAGAGATAATAAGGTAAATATTATAAATATCTATAGGCCACCATCAGGAAACATTGAACAGTTTTACACAAATCTAACATCTGTATTGCAACATATCTCGAAAAAAAATATACCAACAATACTGTGTGGATATCTCAACATAGACTATCTCATCAACAGCATGGAGAGGGATCAACTGACAGATATTTTCAGCTGTTTCAAACTCAAAATGTGTTCAGAGGAACCTACTCGAATTGTCCAGTATCCTAGAGAGAAAAATTGATGAGCATTATGGAAAAAATAGTTTACCTACTGTGCACATCGAAAAACTTCAATGAACACTAATTTTTTCTAGAGCCCACTACGCCACAAGAAGTCGTTAATGTCATCAATGATCTAAAAGATTAACCTTGTACTGGCGCGGATGGAATTCCCACCAAATCATTGAAATTTTCAAGTTAAATAATCTCTGAAATTCTCGCATTTCTGATTAATCAATGCTTTTTTTCCGAGTAGTCTGAAAATAGAAATAGTGTAACCAATATACAAGAAGGATGATGATTTCGAATGTAAAAACAATAGGCCAATCTCGATTCTGAGAATTTTATCGAAAATAATAGAAAAGCTTCAGATTCAGATAGAACAGATTCAGTTTAATACCAAAATATCAACATGGTTTCCAGAAGAATAAGTTTGTGGAAACAGCTGATGTACAGCTCCTGCAGTATTTATATGATGAGATTGACAAAAGAAATCATGTCGTAGGGATGTTCTTCGACTTAAGTGAAGCTTTCGATACCCTGAATATTGATTCCATCATCCATAAACTCGAATGACTCGGAATCAGAGGACTACCACTGGACTTCATAAAATCGTTTCTAATGAATCGAAAGTTGGGGGTCAAGATAGCACACAGTGTTTCTAAAGATTATGAGATGTCTTGTGGTGTTCCACAAGTTTCAGTTTTAGGACCTCTAATATTTTCACTTTTCGTAAATGACCTACCCTCATTCGTAACCGAGGGACAAATCATTATGTATGCTGACGACAACTCGCTTATATTATCTGCCCGAAACACTGATGAACTTGCAACAAGGATCAACTCAATCCTAGCAATATACAAAGACTGATGGTGTCATAAGAATATTCTCCTTTTGAATATGGATAAAACCAAATGTGTCTATTTTTCACAAAGAAGAATACCACCTTTTGATTTGGAACATGTTGTGCCAGGTGAAACATTTTCCACTAACACTGAGTTTTTAGGAACCAGAATAGATAACTGTCTATGTTGGGATCTTCAAATTGACCAAGTATGTAACGAGCTGAATAATGCTTTCTTTTCAATTCGACAGCTGAAAAATACGTTCAGCATACATCACTTAACGAATGTGTACTATGCGTTGGCGTTTTCACATTCATCATTCAATGTTGTTGCTTGGGGAGCAGCCACTGGCATTAAGCGAGTTTTTGTTTAACAAAAAAGGTTAATCCGATTGTTATTCAATTTGAGCCCCACAGATTCTTGCCGCAGCTATTTTGTGGAAAAGCAACTTTCTACTATTCATTGTATATACATTTATAACACAATGAAATACATAAAAAAAGGAAATTCATCCTTCCAAGTAAACATTCAAAATATGTCATATACTACCAGGCAACGTCACCTCCTGAGAACGAAACATCACTCCACATCATTATATCAAAAATCCGCACACCATGCTGGTATTATTCTATACAATGAGTTACCGAAAGGAATAAAAAATGTGAAAACTGTCAAGAAGTTCCATCACGATCTCAAAGAATTTTTGATAAAAAATGCTTTTTACTCTGTAGAAGAATACCTGAACTTCAATAAATGTACTGCGTGGATGTTTATGCTGTCTTTTTTAGTCTCAATATTCAGAATCGTTTGTCAGCATTTTTTTTTATATCTGTGGACAACACGAAAGGGAAACCTTTAATGTTCGAGGAACATCGTGTTAGCCAGCGGTGGAATTTTGGGAGAGTAGGAAGGTGTTGGAATTTTTCTTGAAAGTTTGGAGGTTGTAAGCATAAGAAAAGACTTCACTAGGCAAAGAATTCCATAACTTTGCCGTTCTATTGATGAATGATGCTTGGTATAGCGGTGTTCGACAGGTCTCGAGTCTGACAGTGTAGGGGTGACCAGCTTGAGCTCGCCTGGTTTGTCTACTAGGAATCGCGCGTGGTGGCATAAAAGATTATATTTCCGTTGAGCACCGACCGTGAAAGTACTTATGAAAAAGGCATAGATCGCCGACCTTTTTACGATGATCTAGAGAGGTCGATGATTTGGTGAGTGTTGTATCATCGACTAGGCGGATAGCTCTCTTCTGAATTGAATCTAAGAGCTTTAGCGGATGTTTGTTCACATGTTTGAGCTCCAAACATGTGAACAGTACTCCAGGACAGGTCAAATTTTTGCTGTGTAGATCATAAGCAGTTGCTGGGATGTCAAGTATCTCTTCGCACAGAATAGAAAACCAAGTTTTTGTGAAGCAGTTTTCGCAATGGACCTCACATGATCGTCCCATAAGAGAGCGCTGTTGGTGGTGACACCCAGCATGGATATTGACGACCTCATAGGAACAGTGGTACCCGTCATCATCAAATTGGGCATTGTGTGATCAGCCTTCTTGGTGAACATACAAGCTTGAGTTTTAGTTGCATTGAACTGTACTAGATTCTCAGATCCTCATTTCACAATTCTCATCAGATCCTCATTTAAAGCATCAACCTGTCTTCGCCTTGCACCTCTGGCCTCGTTGGATGATATAGGGGCTCTAGAGGAAAAGGCGGAATGAAGTGTACTATCATCCGCAAAGCTATGAACCGGGCTGGAGGTCACATTCAACGAATCATTGATGTGGAGCAAGAACAAAGACAGAGCCTTGTGGAACACCAGCATTGATCGTCATTATATCAGACGAGACCCCATCTACCACCACGTAGAGTGATCTATCTGCGAGAAAACTCGATAGTAAAAGACACAGTTGGGGCGGCAAACCATATGACGGAAGTTTCGCTAGAAGGCCTTGGTGCCAAACTCGGTCAAATGCTTTGGAGATATCCAAGGCTACAGCCAGAGATTCCCCATGTTTCTCTATTGACACCTGCCACTTATGTGTCACATAGGCAAGCAGATCTCCTGTTGACCTCTGGTGACGACATACCTATATGTATAATAATTATTATATTTTCCTTCCTTTTTTTCTCTTCTTCTTCCTTTTCTAAATTGCACTGTGTAACACATGAATCACTATCATATTCTCTATGATCTACTACTGTACTGACGTTCATATATAGACATTGTATATCTTGCTCCCGACTCTGTATTTTTTTATGTGTCATGTGAATGCCGCAATGATTCCTCAGTATAGACCCCATTGTCTAGTTTACATTCGTTTTTTTGAAACATGTCTGTAGCTATCATAAGTCTCGAGCAATCAGATTCTGATGCACTATTGCCGCACACTGTATATCAACTGAACAAGAAGCAATATTATTGTCTCCGTTCAGAAGGATGTGAAGAGTTAATTTTTCTCGTTTTCGTTCGTTATCTTCTGTTCCTGTGATCTGAATGATAATCCTTATACTTCAATTGGCCATATGTTATCCATCTTCAGTAAGGATATGTTCAGCTGATTTTGATTAGATGATATATATTTCCATATTGTCTTTATGTCCAATGATAGAGGTTTGAATACCTATATAGTATTTTCCACAAACACTTGTTACATTGTTGATACTATTTTTCGATAATTGTGCTTAATTTCCTCATTTCGTATGACTGAGAATCGATCTTACTGGCATCACTTGGCATCAACACGTTCAACACACATTCAACACGTTCAATTCCTCCAGATGTTCGGGGAATGCTTAGGATAACATTATTTTCAATCATCGTTGTCTTTATTGTTCTTGTGATTTCTTTTATTTCCAATCTGGTGTATTGTCTCATCAATACAATGTTTTGAATAAGAAGTCAGTCGTAGAACATCTTCGATATGATTGATTTCGATATTGAAAATTCCATGGTCAGACTTTGTCATGAAGTGATTTGATTATCCTTTCTTTGAGATGTTTCGGTTGAATCTTGAGGTTTCTGTTGGTAACTTCCAAATGTCTGTGACTTTCGATCAGATCATCATGAAAGAATCGGAATCAAATCATTTCATTCTCTTCCATTTCGGAACATTTTCGAAGTCATACAAATCCACCAATAACTACCTTACTTCAAATGGAATACCCAGTATATTTCTTGATGTTTGGATTACTGAAATTCCTGAGAAGAATTCATTACGAGGTCATCAGGTTCACCCTTACCTATTTTCAACAGTTTCTCAGATATATTGATTCATCTTGAAATTTTGAACGATGTAGCTCTATTATCAACGCTGCACCTTCCATCACCTCAGACTGGTGTAAAGTACTTCTTGGGCGGAAGAAAGCACAGGAATGATACTTTCGGAACCCACATGGACAATTATCGATGGCAAGGTACATCATTTCCAAAGTTGAAATAGTTGATTTCCCCAAAGGTAACACCCTGTTTTTCATTGAATGGTCGGATGCAGAATTTGTTTCTGAATCAATCCGTCATAACTTTTCCTTCACCTTTTCCCAACGGTTTTCTTGTCAATTCATTTTCTATTCTGATGTGATTCATGGCATATGTGATTTAAGCTTGCAGAATAGTTATCCTGTGACCCCGCCGAAACTCTGGGTCACGAAACAAACTGAATATGACGACATGATGATTTCAGAAACGACAGATATTCAATTGAATCATTGGAAACGAAATAGAAACATTCCAACATTCAGATGATGAATGATGAATGAATATGAAATGATATTTATTATTCTGCTATTTGTGAAAGAATGAGATTTTCCAACTATGATAAACTGTATGCGAAGAATCAATTCAACCGGTGAAGTTTCGGGTCCAAGTGAAATCAGTTCTGCTATGACAGAACAATTGAAAATTGGTGTAGGGAAACCTGTTGAAACTCCTTATGGAATTTTTCTAGAAAGAAAAATATTAAATAATAATAATATTCTGGGTATTCCATTTAAACTGATGGAGTTAACAATGTCGCATATAATTGGAAGTGGCATGACCTTGAGAATATTCTCAAATGAAAGATAATGTTGATAACTCTCAAGTTCAAAGATTCATGAATCTAACAAGAAGAACTGCTGAAAAACGACTACAGTAAGGAATCTTGTATACACAATCTGACGGACTATAGAGTTGGAGGCTGTGCCCCATGATTCGAAACCTCTCGTTTTCCAGCATTACATTTTCTATGGTTGTATTTTCTCATATTTTTTCCTCCTCTCCTAATCACGGTAGAAAGAGAGATATCAGGTTTCAGCTATTTTACTCGTTTTTCGAATCCCACTCGCACGATATTTGAGTGCTACTTTCTAGCGCTTGTTAGATAAATATTCATTTTATGAGATATCATGGCTTCTTAGACAAACCAGACGAGCTCAGGCTCGTCGAGAAATTCCAAAACCATTTCTCTCTCCCAAAAACTGGCAAAAACGATGTTCCTTGAACATTATAGGTTTTCCTTTCGTGTTGTCAACAGTTGAAAAAAACAGGCGGTATTCAGTGTCAGACGTCATTATGTGAATTAAATATCATGAAATATCATCTGAATTGTGAATTTTGGTATGAAAAAATCAAATAATAGTAGGGCTCATTTTCATGACAGCTTTCTGTTCCTAACAAAGAGGTAATTCGTATCCCAACAAACTACTCACGATCTAGAAAACGCAAATTTGGCCTGCCTTTCTCAGCTCTATTAGATTCGAGTCAGAATAGAGATTCTGATCGCCTAGTCGGTCACACTTCACTCATGAATTCATTGACCTCTCTAGAACATCATAGGTAGGTGGGCAATATCTATCTCTTCCATAGACGTTATAGGTGCTCAACGGAAATCTCATCTATTATACCAACACGGACTACTTGATTTCAAAACTGGACGAACTCAGGCTGCACACCCCTAATACATCACCAGGGTCGAGACTTGCCGACCTTCTGAGTTATCTGCAAATCACTTGTCTCATTCGCAAAAAAAGGTTTCATATCCGTGCCCAAATGTGGTGCCACGAACGAGAGAGCTTCTGCAAACTGGACTGGTGTAGGTTGACATTCTCCCTGAGAGAAGGATAAGCCGAGGAGGAACCATTGAGCGGCCACCCCGTTCACCCAACCTCTCGAACCGTACAATCAATGGCAGCGGACGGCAGTGATTTTTTTCTTTTGAAGATGTGGATTATGTATCAGAGCGGGCGGAAGACAATTTCAGCATTCGATGTCACCCCAGAGTTTTTTTTTTGTTTCAAGTGTGATTAGACGTAATCACAAATCCATGCTCTATTTCATCACTTCCGAAACTGAAGTGCATTTTTGATAGAAGTTAGTTACGTTAGACTTGTGCCCGGATATTGAAATAACTTCAAAATATGACTTTTTTTTTTAAATTCTCTTGTGCCGATTACTTGAAAGAGTTGACTAATTTTTTTCAGAATTTTATTCTCAGTTTTGAAAAAAAAAAATGGACTCCTACGTACCGTCAGGAATAGTGCCGATGATATACAGTGCGAAGTGAATGAAAACTCAATAATATTTTTTTAATTGTTTATTGGACATTTTGAACGATTCTGATACTTGAAATGATTTTATGAAACACTGGGCAAATGAATAACACTTGTATTCTCTGATTTATCTCGTGATATCCCAGGAAACAATTTTTATTGTGATTGCAACACAAAGAAATACCACATGTTGAACATTTGCTCTGAGGTCGTATTGCACGTAAACTGCACATTTCACATCTTCCCCGGTTATTTTCAAAAACAACCCAATGGGCTCCACGATTCCCAAGCATATCGTCATCAGGTACACTATAATTATACTTGCGTCTTTTCATTATGGGTCCAGATTTCTTCCTGTTGACTTTGTTATAGTTCATTGCCATGAAACCCAAACAAACTGACCTCATGAATTCAAATATTGTTATTTTTTCAAATTGCATGTTATATATAATGTAAGAATTGACGAATGCAATGTCCAGAAATCCTCAGAATAGTCTATGCCACCACTTGCGTGATCCACGAATCACACCATACGTACTTCGTGATTGATCCGCGCGGTCAACTCCACCCATATATTTGTTGTAGTCTGTGACTACAGATGGGCATTTCACGTCCATGCGTGTTCCATCCTTCTGAGTCCGTTTCACGTGTACTTCTTCGGTACCATGGAAGCTGGATCCAAAATGCACTATCTTATTGTCTTTCGATTTGAATGCACTGATTTGCGTATTCGAGACACACGAAAATCATGGTCGCCTCTTTTCAGTTCTTTATCGTCTTTCATTGGAAGCAATCCCACCATTTCACTTCTTATCGTTCCACACGCCAAAGTTTTCTTCATATATGAGGTTTCCAACAGACTGATAGATATAAAATAATTATCTGCATATATATATATTTTTCCATTTGTTCCACTCTGGTTTAGTAAGCGAAAGAACAACCCTCTCTCCAAGGCCGAACTCTTTGAATTCTTGCTTCAGCTCTCCATTTTTTCCTTTATACACATCGAATGTTGTGACATAGGCATTTTGATCGACAAGACACCACAGTTTGTAACCCCTTTTCACGGGTTTCATTGGATTATATTGTTTGAGTGTACTTCTGCCTTTGAAGAGTATCATGTTTTCATCTACACTCATCAGTCTTGTTGTTTTATAGCAGTCTTCGAATCTTCTATTCAGTGTATCTGATAGTGGCCGAATATTGTAAATTTTGTCTTTATCATCCTTTGGCATCAGACTATTATCGTTACAATGGAGAAATTTCAGAATTGTCTCGAACCATTTATCGTCATGCATTTTGGCGACAATAGGAAGGCCCAAGTCTCCACTACCACTCCAATATTGCTTCCAAGTAGGTGATCGATGATAAGCCATCAACAAATTTATGCCTATAAAAGCAAGCAGTTCTTCTTTGTTCAGATTCAATGTATCGTTGTGTCGCGTAAAGGTTAGTCTGAAATCATAAATGTCATCAACGGATTCCCCCAGCAAACGCAGATAAACATCTGTAGCACTTTCATCTTCATCTGTTAATAAAGCATTATCAAGGGGTAAATCTTCAGTTGGGATTTTATCTGCAAATGTCCTTTAACTCCCTTGCAGATAGTGGTTCTGAATATAACCATCGAATTTTTTTGTCTTCCATAATTTTTGAAGGCACTCCTCAGTTCTACGAGAAAATGAGAATGATATAGTATGAAGAATTATTGAATATACATTATCGTAATATAAACGTACCTAGTATGGATGCCAGCACCTCTGTATGAAAAAAAAATCAACAATACAATAGGTTAAAACAACTAAAAAAACGAAAATAGTGTAACGAACCGAAATCGCTACCGTTCACTTGCTACAGGGACATACAACTGGCAATGAAATATTCACAAAGGGCGTGGTGGATGTTATTTCTACTCCTACTGGTTCATAAGACGGCACTCTAATATACCGTCAGGCCGCAGAGCCTCTGATTGCTACGAATGCAGTCTTACGTCGTGTAAAAATGTATGGTACTCAGAAGTACCGTCGGGCACGAAGGGTTAAGAGCAGGGATTCACTGCCTACTTCTGAAACTCTGTCTAGATGGCGATGCGATGCCCGATCGTAATAAAATATGATTATTTTCCTAAGGCTGGTACCTTATTGTAGTTTCCTCCTTTTTGGTCAGTTCTGGCATGTTCTCAATAGGTGTCGGTATACTAGTATCACATCGAAGTAGAAGTTTTATATTATTTGGTTGCTGTTACTGTCCGCGCAAGATAATTATATGTATGTTGTTTTTATAGGTCTGGAGTCTCGATCCAGACAATGTGAGTATTTATTTATGTCGAGGGTCGCGCAGCGTGGTAGAACCGAGCCGACTACTTTGACGATATTTATCTTTCTCAGAGATAAATCTTGATGGCTTTGGCAGAAAGCGGGTATTTCGCACTGAATTTTCATCTATAAGAATATGAGGGGTATTCCCGATCTCTCGTATTCCACCTCGTATGTTTACGAATTTGACGTTTCGTATACAATCCAGACAGGTGATTGGTTGACATACTTACGAAACGTCAATTTCGTAAGTATAAGAAGAAAAATACGAAGATCAGGAATCCCTAATATCGAAATAAAAATACAAGCTCTCATTTAGTTTCATCAAATCTTGCAAGTTGAATTTGACCCACTTCTAATAGTCCGAATGATTAGGAATTTGGCAGGTGGACATAATTTTTACGACAAGGCATTATGAAATGAAAAAAAATGCGGACGAGTTTTGTGGTTATCATCAGATTTTACTCAAAATCGATGTCTGGTGGTCTTTGGAGTCGGAAATTAGAAGTTTTTGTCAAAAATAGAAAATTCAACATGGCGGCTCCAAAATGGCGGAACACTCATTTTGGTCTGATTCTATTAAAGATTTGTATTTTGAGATTTTCGGGGTCATATCGATATTATGATTATTTGTCAAAATCCCGAAATTCAACATGGCGGCCCCGAAATGACCATTTTTTTTTCATAATGATCCCAGTCTATTCGGTATCTGGGGTATTCGGAGGAGATTATAATTTTTTGTCAAAATTAAGAATTCAACATGACTGCTCCAAAATATCGGAACAGTTTTGTGATTATATCGTAAGATTCTTTTCGAAATTTTCATTTGGGGGTTTTTAGGGTCGGACATTATGATTATTTGTCAAAAATCAAAATTCAACATGACTTCAAAATGGCGGAACCGAGGGCGAAACAGTTTTGTGATTTTGGTCAGATTAGATTAGGAATTTTCGTTGTGGGGTTTTCGAGGTCGGAGATTGTGATTTTATGTCAAAATTCAAAACTTCAACATGGCGGCTCCAAAATGGCAGTAATATTTTTTTGATTTTGGTCTAATTTTAAACTAAATTGCTTAGTATGTAGGTTTTTGGGGCCGGAGATTTTTTTTTTGTTCCACCTGTCCCAGTGTCTGTCTGTCTGTAATCATATCATGCAAGTTAAATGAATGAACAAAATAACAAAAATTAAACAAGCTTTCATTTTTTGTCCCAAGATGAAGAACTGGAAACTGGCACCCCGACCGGCCGCTGTTTATACATGGTGTTTTATTATTGTTGCACGAAACCTCGAGGTCAGATTTGTTGGGTCAAAATATGAGAAAAGTCAGAATGAAAACCAAACTTATGCATAGCTGTTGGAAGAAAATCTGTGATACTCGAGGAAGCTATTTAGCTACAGCCGATCGATCAGCAAACTAATCGGATAACTAGGTATACTTACAAAAATCGGATAACTTATCGGATAACTAGGTATACCTAACAAAAATCCACTTGAAACATTTCTGAAACGAATCGATCTTGAATTTTCGTGCAGCATTGATGACACACCCTGTATAGGCATTGCAGAACCGAACAGATTGAAGTGTAGGTATGTTTTTCAATCGTTTCTACTGGCCTGTCGAACTATATGTATATAATATATCGCGACGGCTCTGATCGAATTCGACGGAACAAAAGAATTGAATATCTTTATTCGCATATTTATTTTGTATTGGCTCTAAACCCATTCTGAATTACTTCATCGATATCGATATCTGCTTCCAGGATGATAGTATATAAACATGGTTGCAACTATCACCTTTGTGTACCTACCACAGTAAACACCAAATTTGTGTCAGGCATTTGAAGAGTTTGAAATATAGTATTTTTGAATAGTACAATATTATAACAGGTATTTGATCTCGAACACGTGTTCTTGTGACAAAGTCGCTGTAGGTAGGGAGGTGATAATAATAATGATAATGATATTATTGATAATTTATTCACCTAAATGAGAAAAAACACAATGGGTAACTAACAAGTAACAAATAACAAATGTAACTAACAAATAAATAACAAGCGAATAAAAAATAATATAAAATAATATGCGCGGTAAGCAAAATGAACATTCTATCGATAAACAAAAAAAGTAATTGAAGGAAGTAGTCCATTCTCGAAGTGGAGTTAGTAGATTAGAGTAGGAAAACTCAAAGTCATCTCCACAATATTTAATGCTGTGGTTGGATTAATTGTAAATGGTGAAAATGGTGAGACATGTTTCGGACATATATATGTCCATCTTCAGTCTTAACAATCGGCGTAAATATGGTTAGAGATGAAAGTCAATACATTAAAGTTAAAATTTTGAAATTATATAATGAAATGGGATTCAAACCCATCTATACGAGAGCCTCATTAGGGGGGTTGGAAATTGAAAGCACTCTTCAGTTGATTCTTCAAACCTTCCAACTGAAGAGTGCTTTCAATTTCGAACCCTCCTAATGGGGCTCTCGTATAGATGGGTTTGAATCCCATTTCATTATATAATTTCAAAATTTTAACTTTAATGTATTGACTTTCATCTCTAACCATATTTACGCCGATTGTTAAGACTGAAGATGAACATATATATGTCCGAAACATGTCTCACCATTTTCACCATTCACAATTAATCCAACCACAGCATTAAATATTGTGGAGATGACTTTGAGTTTTCCTACTCTAAAAAAAGTAATGTTTTTGTTATGTCATTTCGAACTATGGCAACGAGAAAATGTAAAGTAAAACGCACTAGTATGAACATTTTTCACAAACGCACATTCGCATCAATGATCGATGCGATGATGAATGTACTGATATTTCAATTGAGAATTTAACTGATGATATGATCACATATACATGGTGCCTATGCCCCCACTTATCATATATCTAGGTTCATTCCGCATCCCGATCTCTCAAAATATGAATCCACTACAATTCAAGAAGATCAAGTTTATCGACTTTATCGTTTCATATCGATGATACCAATAATATCGATAACAACGACATCATCGATAATTATCGATGAATTTGACAATCCCTAGACATAACACAGTTGAGTCATTCCGATACGATGAACTTGAATTAATTTATTTGCGCACAGATTTATTATCATGAAATTGACATAGGTATTTTCATCAGATCGGTCACTCTAACGGGTCACCGCTTGGGTATTCTCGTTCCAGACTGCTATATTTTGGATAGCCGTCGACAATGAGCGAAACTGACTAGAAACATGTCTCATAAACACTCATAATGCTCATAATTGAGATATTCTTGGTCGTTGGAACTCGTTGGAAAGTGTATTTCAAGCACTCGTTACATTTCCGCACTTGTCGCTACACGGCTCGTACTGAATATCTTCTCGATGGCGTATTAGAAGTATCTAGAGAACGGAGCACAATATATTTTCCAAATTTTGGGTACGGAAATGGGATGTCAAAATCTAGCTATTGAAAATATTTTCACATGTGCAATGTTGCCAGATCTAGTGTTACAAAGAGCAACTTTTGAATTTCAAATGGAACACCCTATATATCATTAGATTCTCGAATTCTAAGACATTTGAATTGATTGTTGATTTTCGACGGCGAAAACTGCGACATTTTTCTTGCCAGTTACGACAGAAAGCTGAAATTTCCACAGCGGCTTCCCAACACACAGGTATCTGAGCAGGTATCTTATGAATTCTCGAGCATATCGAATCAATATTATACAGGGTGTGAAAAAAGATGCGTCAAACTCGGATACAAATAAACTCCAAAAATTCGATTTTTTCAATAATTTCTATCATCCATTACCTTCCGAATGATATAATATGCCCCTTCGCCTATCTTCAACAGTTTTTGAATTATAGGATTGAAATGGTGAAGTTCAAGTAATGGGAATGGCATATTTATATACGAGAGGAAAGATTTAGAAACCATTCTCCATTCATGGTCAGTTTAACATGATAATACCAAGGGCATGCAGAAAATTGATGAAGATATTTTATGGGATATTTCGGAAGAAAAATAAAATTTGTTCAAATTTGATTGTAGTGGGCCACATGACTCAAATTTATCAAACACAAATGATGATTAACCTTACAATGACAATTTTATCCTGGTTTATATCGATATAACATTTGAAAAGAATCGACTTTTTCGATCTCATTCGTGCCCGAGTTTGACGCACCTTTTTTCATACCCCGTATAATAATAATTCAATATGCGCCAAACCTAATAAGATGACAATGTTTCAAGAAGCACTCGAGGAAGCAGCTGTGAAAATTGCAACATTCTGACAGTATTGATTCTTAGGTCAAAAACAGTGAAAGATAGCTATAGGACATCCTACAGCAAATATGCTCAGAATCTTCTTCAGAATCCGAAAATCTAATAATATATAGGGTGTTCCATTCGAAATATCAAGGCTCCCATTTGCGTAGCCAAAATTTTAAAAATATATTTCGCATATATTTTTTTGATCCTATTATAAGTCTCGCCTTCCCCAATGCTAATGCTAGACCTTGTTTATACTGCTATGCCACGACCATGTTAATTGTGAAGGCAAAAGGCAAAGCAGTTCGTACGATGACTGAGTCATTTACCTACGGCAAAAAATACGCCACTTGAGCGTTGACTCTGGGCACCGACCTGTACCCGAATTCACCCGAGAGGTATGAGAGGAGCGGGGTAGGTAACGACTCAAGTGAGCCAGAGACCAGCAAAAACGATCTGCAAACTCTGTACCAACCAGTGTTGCCAAGGGTATAAAATAATTCACAGCAAAACAGTAGTTGTAAATAATTATTGACTTCCATCTTATTGACAATTGTTGCTCTATTGCTGAACCCCAGCATCAAATATTTTACCCCGATAGTATGTACAAGGATCATCACTATATTCTGACTCATAGTTACCACGCACGTGGGCGTGGCTAGTGTGACGTCAGCTTGTGAGAAATTTCACCATATTGGTGTTATTGGGCTATATTTTGCGTGTGTTTACTGTTGCAAATCAAGAAAATATCTCTTCGAAATAATCAACTTTGAAGTTTAAATTTGATTGAAGATGAGCTGCCCAGTGTATGGTTGTAATGTTGACAATAAGTGCAAGGGCTTTGTGTCTGGTACAAAGTTTCATAGCTTTCCTAAAGATAAGGAAATGCAAAGTGATAGGAAAGAACTGTGTGGACGACAGGACAGACAGACATTGTCGAAGTCCAGTAGAAGTGAAAAAATTGATATAGCAATTTTTTTTGACGCAAATATTATTTAATTTTCAATGGAT
Source organism: Gastrophysa polygoni (assembly GCA_963576655.1). Lineage (NCBI taxonomy): Eukaryota > Metazoa > Arthropoda > Insecta > Coleoptera > Chrysomelidae > Gastrophysa > Gastrophysa polygoni. The sequence goes on from OY755083.1 coordinate 31,674,801, forward strand.
ATCCTCGAACTTGCGAAAATTCCGAGTATTTGGCAACACGGCATCAATATTTCTACTTCCACGAGGAGTTTCATAGAGGTGATGAAACTTACGATATTTTATACCAATTCTTGCTCCATAACAAATTAGAAAAGAATTATATATGAGTAATATATAAATATGATTCAAGAATCGAACACATTCGTGTAACTTGTAACCTTTCGTATCATTGAAAACGCGGGTCGACGTGAATGCCATCTGCTGGTTGTTTACGTGTGTACGTGTGTACCGCCGTCTATTAGGTAGGGTACGAACCAGTACGAACCGGTCCGAACTCGCAAATTAATGTTTTCTACTTCATCTTTGAACGAAATTCCTTCAGAATCTAACATAATAAACCATAAATAGCGTCCCTGTGTCAAATTTCAGATTCAAACATGCTTTTAGTTCGAAGGAAGGCATTTCAGATGCTGATATTTTGGTGAAGCATTCCTCAATTTTGGTTCCATAGAATGAGGTAATTTCATTTGATTCTAAGACACAAATTTTACAATGTTTACATTTTTCAATGACCCATAACTTTTTCAAATGGAAGAGTTTTGACTCCAAAAAATACTCATTCCCTAATTTGAACCTTCCTCTTTACACTAATTCAATTACTTTTGGGTTTGAATCCATGACAAGGCCGGAAAGCATGCTGAAAAAAGGGTCTGCCAAACCATTTTGGTGAAACGCCCGTCTTAATGTAAAAACAGATCTCTGCAATATTTCAATGAACGTTACGTCGAATGAATCAGACGGTAACGGTTAGGATTTCACTCCATACATATTGACAGAAAATCCTTGCTATATTTGAATGGACGTTAAGTCAAATAAATGAGAAAATAGGAGAAGGTTAATTTATAGATAGACATAATATATCTTCTGTATGGTGCTTTTTAGACTCGGACCACCTTGCATAGGCCGTTTTTCATCCGATCCATGACTCATAGTACATCCGAGTAGTGTCATGAAATGATTTGTTTTGGAATATTCCATTGAAAAGACAGAGAAAAAACACATATGCTCTTCTGATACTGGAGTATATAGTTCAGCGCATTTCCAGAGCTAGACAATATCATTTACTGCTTATCCAGTTCGTATCCAAAAAAATAGTCTCGTACATCTCATGTTCAATGAGTATTTCAACAGAAAAATGTTTGAATCCTTTTGAATCAATGAACACTATCCTATTACTGAATCTGTCTATCCAGCACACTTCGACAGAAGATGAAGAGCTGACAGTGACACAAGGGGCTTGATGCATGAGCTGAAAAGCTGAACTAACAAAAAAATGTAATATCAGTTCTGCCAGATCCACACTTCCGTTATGATATATCAGGTGGTGCTTCCATGCTGCAGACAGATATATCATCGAGATCCATAATTTACAGGCCTGAATTCAATGGACTCGATAAATATACCCGACTATCGATCTATTGTAGTATTCCTCCATTTCACAATGGGATTCATGAAGAATGTACCGGGTTATCGATAGGGAGATACTCCTACCTATTTTTTTTTTGTTGTCTCTTGTCTTGGAATGTATATTGCCAGTGGAAGAGTTCCACAGGGTGAGAATGAGAGAGACCAAACATGAAAATATTCCGAATAAACAACCTGTATTTATTATTATTTCATTTTTTTCATATTATCAAAAATGTATGGGACCATTGGGATCTCGAACGGAATCGCAGATATAGACAAACAGGAACCTTGTTACCAACTGAAAATATTAGTTGAATATTAGTTGTGGTAAAAACACCAATTTGTTGAATATTGTTAAATCAAACTGAAAAAAGTATTTCAACTACATTATATTGTAATTGATATATTATCACAGGTCGCTCACTCCAATAGTTGATAGACAAACAACAGTTGGATAAAATCAACCAACAACTATTTCGAATGAAACTTTTCTCAGAGTGTAGATGATAATAACGTCCAGAAGTTGAGCCGGATATTTCAATCATTGAGAAATAAAAAGTCAACGGAAATACATGCAATATCAATAATCATATCAGAATTTCCTTCACACTCCTTTTTCAACCTCTTCAGACGGCTTGACAAATTATGATATGATAGCTCACCTATTCAACTTGATCCACAGTTCCATTTTTCACCTTCAAAATGCATCTATAACGAATATCAACAGAGCTAATGAATTAACTCCAATATCAACCTCCTGGTGATAAAATAGTTATGAAGTCAGATTTGAAGTATCTACCACATTATTTTGGAATTGAAGATGTTGACTCCAGAAGTCCTTTGAATTTTAACATTATATCATAATGACAATTTTAACGCCGACAAAAATAGTAATAGTGATAGTTGTTTCAGATTACTGTGTGTAAACACTCAATGTATGACAAACAAAATGGCACAGTTTGACTTAATTATACAAGAATATGACCCTCATATACTGTGTATGACGGAAACGTGGTGTTTAGAAACTACCTATAAATATGTTTGTTTTGACAATATCATAATTGCTGACTACTTTGTAAGACGTAATCACATACATGGTGGTGTAATGATTCTGATTACAATATAAAAATATTGATTATGTAAAAAACCCTTCAGTAGAAATGCACTCAGAAAGTTGTGCTATCCAATTTACACTAAATAATGTCTCATACTGTGTAATAACAATGTATAGACCCTCCAGGTTCTAATATAGATATCTTCTTTAACCACATAACAGAAATATTGAATCATTGTATTCAGCGTTATAGTAATCTGATTTTTTGTGGGGACATGAATATCGACTATCTGACAGTCTCTGCCAGTCTATTCAGTCTATTCTGTCTATTCAGAGTGTTGAACCCACCAGGGTACAAACAAATTCGAATGGTGTATTACCAATTTCAGAATTAGACTATGCATTTACTAATATGAAAAGTGACTGCTACTCAGAAACTATACATGATCTCAATTTGGGTGATCATTATGGTATAGTTTTAGATATTAAACGAAAACTACATATTTAGGAAAATAAACACTTCTTCAGGGATATAAATGAACAACCAATCCGCAATTTACAAAATTATTTTCAATGCGAAAACTTTTGTACGTTGGATAACTGTGGCAATGTGGATGAGATGTTGAAAGGAATATATGGAATAGTTTATTATGCTATCGACTTATTCCGTCCTATAAAGAAAAAAGTAGTTGAATCTGATCTCAATAATAGAAGTGAATGGATTACTAGAGACTCTGTTGATATGAATATCAGAGTAAAAAAATTACATTGGTTGAATTGCCAATATTATGATGTAAATTCAGAAACTGATCACAAAAAATTGCTCAAAAGTTATAAAACCAAACTGAATAATGACAAAAAGGAAAACTATGTAGAGTTAAAAATTGGTGAACAAATCATTTCCGATGAATATTCAGTTGCAAATAGTTTTGCAGAACACTTTAGCAATATAGCTCAGCTAGCTACCGAATCGCATTTTGGTAACTCCGAATCCAGTTGTACAAAATGTATACTGAATAATGACAACTCTTCCTTTTTCAGTCCTGTAGAAGCAATAGAGATACTTGAGATAATGAATGATCAGAAAAATAAGAATTCTATGGGGGTGGATTGTATTTCAACTAAGATCGTTAAGAGTTTTGCTTGCTATATTGCTGAACCATTAGCGAAATTAATGAATTCGTCTAGGAAAATATCGCCAAGACTTGAAACTAAGAATAGTCACCCCTATTTATAAGAAAGATGATCCGTTATCCATTGACAACTATATAGGCAGATAACTGTTTCCTGTGTTTTTGCCAAAGTGATTGAGAAAGCCATGTATAAAAGGATAAATGAGTTTCTAGATAAATATCAAATGATATCAAAATGTCAGAATGGTTTCTATCCCGGCAGGTCTACAGAAACTGCAGTGTATGAATTTGTAGAATACTTATATAAACACCTTGACGGTAAGAAATTTGTAGGAGCTCTTTTCTTCGACCTCACTTAAGCATTTGATTGTCTGAATCTGAGCTTTGTTGAAACGAAACTATATGCTATGGGATTTCATGGCAACACACTTGCTTGGATTTTGTCATACCTAACTCACCGTGAAATCATTGTTGAATTAGGCCACACCCACTCAATGGAATCTCAAATCAATTTAGGAGTTCCTCATGGTTCAGTTTTGGGGGCGCTTATATTTCTAATGTTTATCAACGATTTGCTATCTTTCATGAGCACGGACTGCATTGTTTTATATGCAGATGATGTGTCACTGGCAACCCACGGAAATACTTCTGAAGAACTCTCATCTAAATTGATCCACCTATACAATAAATTCAATGAATGGTGTACGCGTAATCACCTGTTATTGAATTGTAGGAAAACTATGTCAATGAAATTCTTCATCGTATTGAATCCATACATGGATCTGGAAATGGTATCAGAAAATCTTGTTGTCACTGTCTCCGAATCCACAAAATTTCTTGGTACCTTTCTTGATGCATCACTATCGTTTCACGAGTGTATTTGTCAAAGTTGCGAAAAAGTTATTAGTGCTATGCTATTTCACAATTAAAAAATATACTCCCCCGAACACAGCTGCTGAGTATATATTACGCAGTTCCAATTCAGTTAATAGACTATCCCTTCTACAAGAAAGGGTTATCAGGCTCATCTTTGGATTACAATGCAGGGATACATGTAAACCTCACTTTCAAAACCATATGAAATTTCGACACTGCCCTGTATATATATCTATAAATGTATATTGTTCATCAGACAGAGAATCTCCAGCTACATAAAAAATTCTGACATCCACAGTTACCCAACAAGACATGGTAACAGTCTTAAAACTTCCTACTACAGGACTACTTTTCATGAAAAAGCTCCCTCGTATTTAGGCATAAAGTTCTATAATAGATTGCTAAATAGTATTGAAGATGAGCAAAGCATCATTACTTTCAAGAAATATTTGAGGAAACTTTTAATAACGAAGTCCTTCTATACTGTTCAAAAATTTTTCAATATGTTACATTGTTCAATGAAATGACTGTATTTTTCTACCTGTTCCTATTCATAATTACATATCTTGTTTTATCTTTTGTTTTATCTTTAAATATATATATATATATATAAATATATATATATATATATATATATATATATATATATATATATATATATATATATATATATATATATATATATATATATATATATATATATATATATATATATATATATATATATATGTGTATGTGTGTGTGTGTGTGTGCGTGTGTGAGTATATATTTTTACAAGTTGAAAAACTGATATTTGTATATTTCTACATATTACCACTCTCTGTTGACCTTTTCAATATCATGTAAAAATGATCCTACTGGAATAAATTTCATTATTATTATCATTATTGAAATTATCATTATTATTATCATTATCATTATTATTATTATAATATGATGATCTATGATATATACTGTGTCCTCAAAGTAGCCCCCGGGTCAACTTTCACACAGATGTATTTTTTTCTTGCTTCAATTGTACATCAAGAACTACATTTTGACATCGCTTAATGGATGGTATTTTGAAAGATTCGAACGGAATGGAGGTCGAACGATAGCTTATTTGGAACGTTTTTCAATTCTCTATACGAAAGATTCATGGTAGAATTAACCAGATGAGCTCAGACTGGTAACCTCTACAGGCTCTAGACCTGTGGAACTTCACTATACCAAAGTGAGACTTGAAGTCTTTCCTGATGCTCACGACTTCCTTCAAGAAAAATGTCTATACCTTCCTTCTCTCCCAAAATTCCATAGCTATCGAACACGATGATTTTCGAACATCATAGGTTTTCGTGTTGCCAACAGACGAAAAATAAAAAGTCCACCAGTATTTCAGACAGAAAATTCATTCAAGAAAAAATGACGGGTGATAGTTGATACTCCATAGCGGAATCCTTACAATTCCATCGCTATCAAAAACTCTCCAACTATTCATTTTCACAACTATAAATGTATACGAAAGTTCTGTATTGTACTATGTTCTGTGAGTAATGCACTAGTTAGTGGAAAAGTATATTTTATCTAGCAATGATTCGGATCCTCACAACCCCTGACAAGTCTGTCGAACAAAACTATATCCCTCAAAGATCTGTTTGGTTGATTTGGAGAAGAACTACTATATATCGTAAGGTTAGCACTAGGGCTATTTGACTGAGAACTAGAACTCTCAAGATTTGAAATCTCTCATCATTTCTGCTATTAACGTTGTTAGCAATACCAGTTTTGCAGTCGAGGTGATAGAATTTTGATTATTTTCATTCATATTGGGATTCATGGTTGTATCAAAACCATATGAATAATTTGAATCTTCTTTGTGATGTGGGGCAGGTATGAAATGCCAGCGATTTCTTTTGTTAATGCCATCTGCCGTTCTGACAATATATGAGCGGGGGTGAATGATTTTTGGAGCACTGCCGACGATTGTTATTTTGTTTCTGCTTTCCCTCTTTCCAACCTTCTGATCTAGCAAATTTCAATCTGATGTCAACAATTACGTCCAATTTGCGTGGTAAGAATGGTGGCAGATTTCTAATCTCACGAGAAAACATGAGTTCTGCAAGAGTGACTGCACATTCCAGAGGAGTAGATCTAGAGGACACCAAAGCAATATGAATGTCGTCATTTTTCTCAAGAAAGGAATGAATTTGCAATTTCCATAGTTGCTTGTATGCAATCATTCGATTGGGAGGAGTGGGGACTACTCGTGATATGTCGGAAATTGGAATCATTCTAGAATTATTTGAAGGACGATTGGAATTGCGGCCCGTTGTCTGATATCGTACTATATCTGGTATGCCAAACCTTGTAACATTTTTCTTCAAATTCTGAATAATCACCACCTGTTCGGTTATATTTGAAGGAAGAACAACTTCGAAGAATTTCGAATAATAGTCAGTAATAATCAAATACCATATGTTCGGTACATTTGAAAAGATATACAAGTTATGTACCCCGAATAGCTGAAGCAGCGTGAAAGAGGACTCCCGTTCCGGGAATCCATCGCCTGAGGCCGAGTCTATAAATTCGCATAAACTCAAGCAATTCGACATTCTGTATCTTGCTCTTGCTATTGCTGTTTGTATCATTTGTAATAAAAATCTTTTTAAAAACTCATTTCGAGCTTTCGGAAACATAATTGGCGCAGTCGGTAGGATTCGGTGCAGTTATTGTCAAAAATCACGCGGTATTGTGACCGGTTTTGACGAAAACGTGGATATTAATCCTTCGGCACCGATAAATCGAAAGATCGAACAATTCCAAGTGGCCACGGCATCCGAGAAGGCATTGAGTTAACCTTAGGGTCCGTCGACATCAGCTGAAGAATTGCAGAGCCGAAGTGCAGAATCGACAACCAACCACAGGAGGAAGAGGAATTTGGTAAGAGTCAAATTCCCTGCATCCTTTCTGTTCCCCATCACTTATTCCCTGTTTAGGAAGATTCGATTATAGAAATAAGTAACTAGAAGAAAAATCAATTCATACATTATATAATTGGGTTTCATGATTGGTGATCATACGGTTGACGATTTGATTCATACTTTCAGCGAAACATCAAACATTTCTGATACCACGGTACATAATACCGAAACGATGACCGAAACAAACTCGAGTCAAAACCTCAGTATGCTGAAAATGTTCGTAGATACGATTCCCACTTACGATGGGAATGCAAACACCCTTCCAAGTTTTATTTCGTCTTGTGACTTCTTATTTGAAACCTACAAAGCTCAATTGCTAGATACTATTTTGAGAAATTATTTGAATAGAGTTGTTCAAACCAAGTTAATAGGCAGGGCACAACTATTAGTAGGATGTCGAGCCGAATTAAATACTTGGGAACTGATAAAAGGTGCACTGAAACAATGTTTCGGTGACAATAGAAGCTTCGATTGTTTAGAGCAAGATTTATTTCTGGCCAGACCTTTCAACAACGAGACACCACTCGATTTTGGTAAGAGGTTACAGGTCCTGAGAAGTACTCTTGCTCAGAAAATGAATTCACAAAGTGTATCCGAAATGGATGCGGTCTCAAAACCGGTTTATTTGAAACAATACGAGGGAGCCTGTCTAAGAACATTCATAAGAGGTTTACAGGGACACTTGCAAACTATCATTAGATTGAAGAATCCCGATTGTTTGGAAACGGCAATGAATATCATTGTAGAAGAAGAGAATTTCCAATACACACAGAATCCGTCAGAATTTGGTGCGAACAATGGTCACAGATCATCATTCGAGCCACGTAATCAACATCCACTAACTTTCAGAAATCAAAACCCACATCATTTTAAGAATAATTATCAATATGATTCTCCGTCTCGACAAATTCAACAAAATCATTCTCAAGGAAATCTGCCAACAAACCAACAAAGACCGCAACAATCGACAAATATGCAATTCCCTAGTGGACCAGTGAATATGCAACCCCAACAGAATTTTCATAGCACTTGTCCGACAAACAGACAAGTTTTTGGTCCTCCCAGAAATGCTTTCAAACCAACTGGACAATCATCCAGAAGCCGTGTAGAACCAATGTCCACAACGTCTGCATTCACATTCCAACGACAAAATAATTCATTTCCCCGAACCAATAATTTCTTCAGGCCAACAGGCCCGCCAAATTTCACTTCTCAAGAACTTTATCGAATAGACGATCAACAACAAAAAGAGCACTATCGAGAAGATAATGCTACCGGATCAAATGATCAACCATCTCTTCAGAATCCGCATCTCAGTAATGAAGAATCGCATTATTATCAAAATGATGAATATCCCGAGGAATATCCTCAAGTAAACGATCACGACAGACAAGAAAATTTTCATCAGGCAGGTACGAACAATCGCAAAACAAAACTTTTGATATGCACACAGAAATAATTCAAAATAATCTACCATACATTAAAATAAATCATCCACCTATGAAACTGTTAGTAGATACCGGGTGTTCTCATTCAATCATGCGGCCAAACATCGCAGAAAAGTTCTTTCCTGACCAAATCTATCACTCAGTATCAAAAATTAAAACAGGTATAGGAGAAAAAGAAGTAATTTTCGAAGCAGATATCCCGGCATTCAAAGAGCATTCTTTTAAAACTCCCAGTTTCTCAGTATTCCGGTGACGTAATAGTTCCCGAACAAACTCTTGGCGGCCTTTACACACCCGAAACGCTAACAACCGCAAAACACGGTTTTGCGAAAACCGACATCTACAACTACACTGAGGATCGGATTACCATTGAAGTTGATACACCCATATATGTTTACTCCTTTCCTGATAGTCACAAAGATAATTTCTATATATTTCATTTTGATGACATAATTTCTCATAACAAAACAAATAAAACGAATAAACTAGATGTTTCAAACTTCGTAAGGTGCGACCATCTTAATTCAGAAGAGAGATCCGCCCTTATTAATCTCTGTCGTGAATTTTCAGATATTTTCCATCATGACAATGAAAAATTGACCTTCACGAACAGGGTGAAACACGAAATTAGATGTACCGATGAAGTACCGGTGCATTCGAAATCATACAGGTACCCATTCGTTCATAGAGATGAGGTACAGAAACAAATTAACCAAATGTTGGAAGACGGAATAATCCGTCCAAGCCAAAGTCCGTGGACCAGTCCTATTTGGATTGTGCCCAAAAAGATTGACGCAAGCGGTAGACAAAAATGGAGAATCGTCGTCGACTATCGCAAGATCAATGAGAAAACCATCGACGATCGATACCCTTTGCCAAATTTCACGGATATTTTGGACAAGTTGGGCCGGTGTCAATATTTCTCCACATTAGATCTTGCTTCCGGTTTCCATCAAGTGGAAATGAATCCTAATTCTATAGAAAAAACCGCCTTCAGCGTAGAAAATGGTCATTTTGAATATCTGCGAATGCCATTCGGGCTGAAAAACGCACCTAGTACATTCCAACGGGTGATGGACAATGTACTACAAGAACACCAAGGTAAAGTATGTCTCGTATATATGGACGACATAATTATCTTCTCCTCTAGTCTGACCGAACATATAGCCAACATTCAATTAGTATTCAAAAAACTTCGTGATTCTAAATTAAAAATCCAACTTGACAAGTGCGAATTTCTTCGCAAAGAAGTTGAGTTTCTGGGACATGTCATCACCCCAGAAGGAATAAAACCAAACCCTAGAAAAACAGAAGCCATTTCAAATTTTCCCATACCAAAAACAGCGAAACAAATCAAATCATTCCTTGGGCTACTTGGTTATTATAGACGTTTTATTAATAACTTTGCCAAGCTGACCAAACCTTTCACAAAGTGCCTGAAGAAAGGCGAGAAGATTGAACACACTCTAGAGTTTATCAATGCTTTCGAGCTATGTAAAAACCTTCTGTGTAGTGACCCAATATTGCAATTTCCCGACTTTCAAAAGCCATTCATCTTGACAACGGACGCATCTAACGTAGCTATAGGCGGATTACTCAGTCAGGGTAAAATAGGGAGCGATTTACCTATCGCATATGCCTCTAGGACATTGAACCCTGCCGAGATGAACTATAGTACAATAGAGAAAGAACTTCTCGCTATTGTATGGGCTACTAAACACTTCAGGCCCTACCTCTTTGGTAAAAAGTTTACGATCGTGACCGATCATAAACCTCTTCAATGGTTGTTCAGTCTCAAATAACCCAATTCACGACTTGTCCGATGGAGACTCAAGCTTGAAGAGTACGATTACCAAATCGTCTACAAGAGAGGTAAATTGAATTCCAACGCCGATTGTTTATCACGTATTGAACTGAACGCAATCGAAAATGAAATCGAAGAATCTGTCGCGGGAAATCCAGGTGACATAAACCTCGACATAGACCAATATCTGAATACTGACAATACTCGAAATGTAATATGCGAAGACTTAGACAGACTTGAAGAAATTTTCAACCCTACTAATAACGAGCAAACCCCTAATTCGATCAACATCCTCTCGGACATACAAATCGTACCACCTAAGGAAAATGGAGACGGCGAAACAGTTCATTCTGCGGCAGAAAATCCCATTTTCAGAAATTCCAATCACTGAACAATGCACTAACAAATTCAATAATCAAATTGTGTTCATTCAAAAGGAATCAGGTTGTTATCACGTAGTAAAAAGTGTCCCATTCAAAAATTGCACTCGCCTAACAGTTAATTTGACGAGAAATTTCGAAGAAGAAATTTTCAGATTTTTCAAGGAACGCGTTGATCCAAAAAAGCAATATTGTATTTTTGTTCAACAATCAGAAATTGATCTATCATTGGAACTCGCCAATATGCTGCCAAAATATTTCCAGAACCATGCATACAAATTGATAATTTCAAAACATTTCGTCAGGGATATTACAGACATTGAGACGCGACGAGAATTGATTACTTACCATCACGAAAAAACTGTCCATCGAGGAATTAACGAAACCTATTCAGCACTAAAAAGACTCTATTTCTGGCCTCGCATGAAAGACCAGATAACAGAGTTCATAAATAATTGCAACATATGCCAGATAGCTAAATATGATCGACATCCGACAAGAATTAAATTCTCACTCACCCCGACACCTGAACAACCCCTCGAATCTATACATTTGGATATCTTTCAAATCGCCAACACTAAATTTCTCACTATAATAGATGTGTTATCTAAATATGCGCAGGCATACCTATTAGAACCCATCTCATCCTCCTTAACAGTTTTCGAGAATCTGATTACCTTTATAACTCACCATGGCATTCCTCAATCTATAACATGCGATAATGGTACAGAATTCAAAAACTCACTCATAATAGATTTCTGCAAACTTCATAAAATAAATGTACACTTCTCCACCCCAGGAAATTCGGATAGCAACAGTCCTGTCGAACGTTTACATTCAACACTCATCGAAATGATTCGAATTCTCAAAATAAAAGACCCGAAATCTAACATCAAACAAATAATGCAATATGCAATCCTTGGGTACAATTCCTCACTGCATAGTGTCACAAAACAAAAACCGTTTGACCTCATCAACAGGCGTCTCGACGCCCTAGATCCATTTGACCTTACGGACGAGACAATTATGAACCAATTCGTAATTGACCGACGAAAACGTCTAAGGACCGTATTCGACCAAATTCGCGGAATATCTTCCGACCACAAGTCACGAATGATCGAAAAATCTAATAACATACGTGAGGAACCAGCCGAATTTAGAACCGGCTCCAAAGCATTTATAATAGACAAAACTGCCAAGAGAAGCAAAATTAAACCACGATTCAAAAAGGCAATAGTGTCACATGACCTAAGACAAAAACTTAAGACTTTAGACAAAAGTAAAACAGTTCACAAATCGCAATTACAACGACCTAAAACATTTTCATCTATTCTACAGGGCGATGCTCCAGATGAAGCAATTGCTTCCTGTAGCCATCATACTCCGATTGACGATAGGAGTAATCAGTGACGATGTGACACTTACAACCCTGAAAACACCTCTCCTTCCATTTCGATTAGGAAATGCCCATGTCATAGAGACGAAACACACCTTCATTCATTACATAGAAATTCCCCCTCTGAAGAAACAATTTGAAAATATTCAATATTTCCACATAGAAATAGAAAAATCATTGAATTCATCGCTCCTTACTCATCCTGCTTATTCTCACCATATAATTTTAAATAATCTCCCCAGCCATACGAAATATTTAATTTCAGAAACAGGCAATAAAATCAATAACATCACACCATTCACGCGCTCAAAAAGAGGTTTGTTGAATGTTGTTGGCAAAGCCTCAAAATTGGCATTCGGCACTTTAGATTCCGACGACGAGTTGAGATACGATAGAGCAATCATGGAACTACAAACGAACCAGAATTCTTTCGCAAAGGGAGTTACAATGCGAATATCTCTCACAAAACAGTTGATCGATAATTATAACAGCACGATAACTCTTCTCGATTCAAACCAGAGATTAATTCAGTCGAAACTCGAATATTTTCAACATAACATCAATAATACATTCAGAGACGTAGCAGCCTATTTGAGGGCACAAAACACTTTGGACCAAATAATCCTAAATTGTCAAAATTTGATCACCTTTCTTGACAACCTAGAGAATGCATTAGTATTCGCAAAATTAAACACTCTACATAGTGCAGTAATTTCGGCAACTGAATTGAAGAAGTTAACAAACTATTTGACAACAGTTTATAAGAAGAATAGAATCCCAAATCTCAAAAACCTGATCTCTTTTTATCAATTAGCAGGACTACAAGTCACATTTTCTTCCAATAGAATAATATTCGCGATAAACTTTCCTATTTTCGCAGAAGAATCATTCGAATTATTCCACCTATTTCCAATCCCTATCAATCAATCTATGATGATCCCTGACCATCCATATTTGACTCTTGGACCAAATCAACAACAATATGAAGATGAAGCTTGCGTCCTCATCGAAGATGTGTACGTTTGCCAAAATCATCTGGAACCTCGAACGAAGAACTGCCTGACGTCCCTCATCAAAGATGCAGAGAGTTCAACATGCCACCCTAAAAGAGTAGAGATCGCTACTCCCATTCTAGAACCCATCAACGAAGAATATGTTTTGGTAATTCCTGCCAAAACTCCAGTCAAAATCAACAAGATGTGCATCCAGAACAAATACATTCTTGCAGAAGATCCGAGCCTAGTAAGGATACCACAAAACTGCGGAATCAGTATCTCAGATTCACACACACACAGATTGGAACAAGAAAGCAACCACCCTGGGCGAACCCTTCACCCTACCAGAAATCAAGATCGAACAGTCGGAGTCTGAAATTTTGGGCGGGAACCCTCTTCAGTTGAAATCAATCAACCTGGCGAGAATTCACGACCTTCAAGAAGAAGCTCGAGCCCTACAAACGATGGATGGAACCAATAGCAACCCAATCATCTGGAGCGCGGGCAGCACCGTTTCTACCCTCCTAATCATTTGCATCGCCGCAATGATAGTATGGATAGTCTTCAAGAAGAGGAAACCTCCGCAGCAGAAAGAAGATGTCAACCCAAATGCCGAAGAATCCAATGAAAACAAATCGTGGCCCCTCTTGTTTTCATCTTAGGGATGGAGGAGTTATGTACCTCGAATAGCTGAAGCAGCGTGAAAGAGGACTCCCGTTCCGGGAATCCATCGCCTGAGGCCGAGTCTATGAATTCGCATAAACAATTCGACATTCTGTATCTTGCTCTTGCTATCGCTGTTTGTATCATTTGTAATAAAAATCTTTTTAAAAACTCATTTCGAGCTTTCGGAAACATAATTTACAGCAAACTTTTGCCACGGCCTCGAAAGGATCGTATTTGCGACGAATGTTTCTTTTATATCAGTTACCTCCTCAATAGATCATAAACAAGAACATTATGTTAAGTTACAAAAGGCACCAATGAAGTGAGAAATTCAACTGAAAGATAGAGATGATAATATAAATGATGAGACATTTTCATTCACCATCAGCAGAAAACAGACAGGAAAAAAATACCCTCAAAAATGAATCACATAATGCATATTCTGATAAAGTATTCATGAATGATATAGTATTCATCATATGACTATACATGTTGAAAAATATCAGGTACTTCGGAGGTAACATGCAAGGCTTCCGAAATTTCTCCATCTGAAATTACTTGTGTATGTGTACGATCCGCAAGGTAATTCAAAATGACAAAGACCACCGTTGGAGCGAATCCGAAAGAACTAGATTTTTTTCTGAGTACATCATGATTAAGTTTTCTGATTCAACAGGTGTTGTTCAATAAGTAAAATCATTTTTCTGGAAATGTCGTCCTCTTCAACTTCATTGCAGGTATTTCCTGACCAATTCGGCAGGAACGGTTATGAATTGAAATTGATCATCTGCAGGTTCATAAATGTAACGGTCAAGGTGGAATAGTTGTGAGTTGATTTCATCATGATAGGTAAAGTGATGGTTGATGCAGTTAACTTTCTTCAGTTCATTAGGAACGTCGGGACTCTTTTTTTTTTCGCAAGATTTCGAGTGATCTGACAGTATTCCAGGTTGATTTCGATTTTCTCACACTGAATTGTGATAAGAACAAAATGGAATTCTGAAGTATATGCATCTTCGCAGGTTGCCAGTGAGCGCGCGCTGAATCATTCTTTCTCGAGCTCGTAGGGTTGTCATTTCAGACATTGAATAATTGCGTAAAGTATTTATGCCCCGTAGAATATCTTTGGATGAACAATTTTCATATATCCCTATGGAAAATGATCCATCAGGGATAAATCGGGGCTTCTTGTGGCCAGTGCACCAACCCTTTGGTTTCCAGTCCACTGATTGGGAAATGTTTCATTCAGATACTGAGTAACGGCCCTCCATTGTGGAGTGGTGCGCCATCCTGTTGCCACCATAGCTGCTGGAGTATATTCAACAGTTCGTCTTCAAGAGCATCTGAATTTTGGATGAATTCCCATCATAAATAATTGGCACTAAGATTCTGTTTCGATACAGCCCCACCCAGACATTGAATGATTGCCGTCCCTGCCTTCGCACTTGCTGATTTTGGTGTGCATAATAATGCTCATTATTTCTGTTGGAAAGGCCGCTCTTAGAAAAATTGCATACATCAGTCCAGATCATGTTATTTAAAAAATCTTCATTCTGTTGCTATTTTCTATCAAGCCAATTGCAGAATTCGAGCCTTCTTTCATTATCTCTTGCTCTCAGTTCTTGGCTGACATGTGATTCATAAGGATGATACCTATGATTTTTGAGAATCTTCTGAATCCAGCTTTCAGGCATATTCAATTCTAGAGCAAATTGTCGTGTGGAACCTCGGGGATTTTCCGTAACCTTCAGAATTTATCGATGAAATTCATCGCGAATATAAATTATTCCTTATCGAAACTTACTGCATTTATAACAGCTCCTCCATTTTCAGCTCCAAATCTTTCGCCATACGCATTTTGGGGCTTACTGAAGCTACCATACAGATTCAAATTCTTCTCTGAATTATTGAAATACGTGTTATGCGGTTGTGGTCGTTCGGGGTTTTGCTGTAAATATCTCTCACATGAAATTTTCGAGTTCCTATTGACACTATAATGAATTCGTACCATATCAGATTTTCTGAATTGGAAAACACCAGTTTCGATTGCGCAAATTATTCAAAACATTGAACTGTCATACTTTAACGAATGGTTATGACATTCAATCTCTAAAATCGTGGCCGCCTCTTTCATTTTCTGTTATAGCATTTAATATTTGAGAAAAAATTGAGAAACTGTGAATTTTAGTCATCGAAACATTCGAAAATCGAAATTTGCGAAAGCTCATAGTTTTTGGGCTATCCAAAGGTAACAAAAAATGGAATGTAGAATCCATGTCCGTATTTGAAAAAAAAATAGTTGATGTTGGTTTCTGAAAGACGAAACGTCAGATTTCAAATTTGAACACGCCATCTTGTAGAGAAGAAAAAGTCGCCATGATGAAGTGTTGTTCATAACGATCGATTTCCTGAAATAACGCCAGAAAAATATGAAATCGATTCTAAGGTATTTCGATTCTTCTCGGATATCTCAGGAAGTATTCGGAATTTTCCAAGTTCCAGAACGGCATTTTGTTAGGCATCAAATTACGCAACTTTACCATGATTCAATCGACCCTGTATCTCTCACGGTTTAGGATATCCCAATGATGGGATTCGATTTCCAGCCACCCTGTGGATTGAATATAGCTAGCTTAAATATAGCTCAATATGAAATTGTTTGGCTTGAAATGCGAGGAGTCGCGGTGAGTGAGTATCTTCACTTTGTCCTCCAGTTTGAGAGTTCTGATTTGACAAGATACTGCCATATGATCGGAGATACTGCCATATGATCGGATATTCCATTATTATCATTCACCTCATCAGAATTCACTTGTTCAGTGTCAGAAACAGAGATAGAGGTCGAATATCTCACAGTTGCCATGTGAGTTATTCGAGTAAGTTTGGTGATCAGTACTGTTACGGGCAAATATTGAAACGTCGCCCTGTATAGGACCAGAAACGATAATTCGCCCATGAATCCCATTAGGACTACACTGCTATGGGTAATAATCTCCGAACAACAAACTCACAATGATCGAAGGTAATAATCATGCTCAATGATCTGGTACATCTGAGATCCAATCCATTGTCAAGCGATTTCGATTCTTACTGAAATATCAATTTATTAAAAATTTTATAAACATACAGTGTATCCTAATATTTCGGCATCTAATTCTCTCTCTTCAATTCATTATAAAGTGCGAGGGGTACGGTGAGAGGTAATATACCGTACGGGTGAGAATAGTAAATCATCATTTTCGGGGACTCCACAAGTTTCACATTGTTGCCAAGTTGTGTCAGAGCAATATCCGTGGTGGAGGATGTTTTTTTGATATGGAGATTCTCGAGTCTTTCTTCTTCGATTTGCAATTTTGTGTCCCGATTAGCTACTTCAACCAGAGCAGATTCAGGTAGACATATTGTGCTTCGACATTTCGTTTTGTAAAGGGTGTGCCATATTGGTGTTCGTTATTTTGAGGATCTGTGGGCATCTAATTCCTAGTCTAAGGAAAATATTGCCATTATCGTTTATCGCTGTGAGATACTTGGTTTTGACCACCCTTACAAATATCACATTTGTGGATTTTCGTCGAAAACACGTAAGTTTAATTTGAACTGCTGAAGTCACATTTTGTACATGGACTTCCATTAATTTTAGAATATCTTGGATCGTTCCATCAAGAAAGACTCAGAGAACCGCCTATCTTCGAACAGGGTTCCTCCGACGGCATTTCTTATGCTAATTGAGTCCTGTCAGTAGAAGCCGGCATTCCGGGAATCCAGGACACCTATTATAGAGATTACCTATTCGACCCAAAGTACTTTTATTGGAAGAAGTGAATTCTCAAGCAACCTCAAGAGTTTGTTAGCTGGGAACATAAGATAAGATCTTTCCTTTTTTTTTATATCAAACTAAAATCGTGAACCAACTCAACCGAAGCTTTCATCCATCACAATTATTACCATTTTGGCAAAATATCTCATCTATACGTATGAAAATAAGGTATAATTTTGGATGTTGATTCTGTGAGCCATACATAGCTATACTTGGTGCGTCATTTCGGATCTAAAAAAAAAAAAAAAATCCGGAAATCTGTAACAATACCTCTATACCTATTTGATTTTTCTTTTATTGTTGTGATCCATCCACAATCAATATATTTCGGCTGTCTAGCTATTTTCTCTAGTTCTTTCGTTTATCTTCCCGTTTAGATACTCTTTAGCATCACAGGGTGAGGGTAAGCGGGTGGCGCCTTTATATAAATTACCTTTTAATTATCTCATGAACGTTTTGCATTCAGTTGAACCCACGATTCGCGATTGAGCTAACTGGCAACCCTGGCTAAAGAAATTAAGAGAACTCGCTATGGATATTTTTTTTTATCATCATAGGATTGAAATGATCAGAACAATCATTATTTAGGTAGCTTTTGTTGTCACCATTATTAAAAAAAGCCAGGACCGCAACAGTGGCGCCCAACGTGTTTTTTTATCTATGCTAGTTTTTTGGATAATATTGTCATCGCTGATGAATGCTTCTTTTGGTTTCGATTTGATTTGGTTCGATTAGACTATCTGTACTTCGGTATTTATGGATACAGGGCGAAATTTTTATCGCTAAATTCGTCAGTACACATTTGGTTTAATTCACTCACACAGGGTGTGTTTGAAATAGCATATTTAGCGTTAACACGTGCTTGTGTATTAGGTGAAGCTATCTGCGGGAGAAAATATTCGTTTTCAGACCTTGAACGACAAGGTAATAAAACTATCGCTGCTGAACTTTTTTCTATCATCGAGTTTTACTGATATACCAATTCAGGAGAAGTATACTTATAGTTATTTATTTTTCACATATATGTAGTTGCGATATTTTCCTTCACATTCTGATAATTTTTCAGGTTCTTGTATTTCCCAACTGCCGGCTTCTGCTTCTTTTTTATCTTGGGGAGGGGGTGATTCATTCATTCATTCACGAAATATCGGTAGATATTTGGATACTCAGTTCTATTTTTGTTTTTTTTTATATTATAGTTGGAAAGAAATTATTTACTATTCACGATGGATATCAACCGCTTACTTAGTGACGAGTTGACTTGGGAATTATTAATTAGAGGTTCGGAATTAGGTAACGGCACCGTCGACTGCAAAAGAAGTTTACTCCGGCAGGCTATTAGAGATGAACGGCTAGGCATAATCAATGAGAGGTCTATGACATTCTTGGTTTCTAAAGAATTGAGCATATGTTCTGCTAAGTTAGAAGAACTTTTAGGCGCTCTCCAGGATTTTGGCGCAAGTAACGAAATTAATGAATATCGTCGGATCAAAACCAGGTTACTTCATGTTCAGGGACGTTCAGGGAAAATAACTCCTACAGATGAAGAATCACAAAAGGAAAAAAACGACTTAACAACGTCTGTACAGGAACTATTGAAATCACTTGAGGCACTCCATATTTCTTCTAATAGAAATCAGGCTGCTAATCTCGAAACATCAATAATAGATCAACCCCTTGAGCTCTTACCAGAGGTAATAAATCGTCCGAAAAACGTAAGTCGAAATAATTCTAATTGGGAACAGTTTGACAATCCTTTCGTAGGAAACCAAAACACCAATTTTGCGTTTCGGTCCTCAGATCTGATAGATATCGGCCAGAATATGCAGCCAAGTGATGATAACGCTGCGAAGGTTGGAAATGCTAATGGCATTATACTGGGTGATGTAACTCTCTCGATCAAAAATTCAAACAAATTAATTTGAGTAACTTACGTTCCCTCGATACTACCCACCTACATCACAGTAAAAATGATACAATCACGAATGTAGGTGCTACGCAAATAAATTTCATACCTGACATTCAACAGGGTGCAGTTGCAAGTAGTTCAACTCCTAGCGGACTTCAGAACAAAATGTTTACTTCAGACAAATTCATTGACGTTAGTAGATGGCGCTTGAGATTTAATGGCTCGACAAGTGTGACCGATTTTCTCGAGAGCTTAGAAGAAATGCGCGTTTCTCGCGGAGTTTCAGAAGTTCAAATGTTGAATTCGATCTCTGAGTTACTTGAAGGTGATGTGTCTGTATGGTACCGCTTTGCTAGGAATAAAATCACTTCCTATCAAGAATTTTGTAACCTATTCCGTTCAACATTTTTGCCGAGAAATTATGAGGATAGAATTAAAGAAATACTGAGACATCGCACTCAAGGGCCTACTGAGTCAGTTGTTATATATGTAGCCCATATTGAAGGTCTATTCAATAAATTATCCAAAAAACCATCTGAGCTTGAGCGGGTAAACTTCATTCGGAATAAAATGTTGCCACATTTGCAAGTATCTTTAGCTGGTAAACTCATAGAGAATATTATGGATTTGATTCAAGTTGGCCGTGACGTGGAAGAAGCGCATGCTAGTGCGCAAGAGTATCAGTCTCCGCCTATAAATCCGCGTAATTCGGTTGAACCCGGCTTAGAGTACCGTCGACCAAATTATCGATTGACCAATGTCTTGATATCACAGCTTTCTGCTGATGGTTCTAGTACGAATCATGTATCCTTCGTTTCTAATTCACGTAGCGATTCGAATTCGCCTAATGTATTTGCTACAGCAGTTAATGGAAGTAGCTCCAGCAACACTAGAGTTGCATCTGATACTGTGAAATGTTGGAATTGTAACCAGACTGGACATTTACGAGCAGTTTGTATGCAACCAGCTCGTCGCGTTTGCTTTCGCTGTGGAAAACCTGATGTCACAGTTCGTACTTGTAGTAATTGCTCGGGAAACTCCACACCGAGACACTAGAAGGTCATACAGTGTACTCGGGCTGCTCAATTATGACCAAATCTTCAAATAATAAAGATAACGAACTCCTCAATCAAATTCGTCCAATCCTAACATATATCTTCACAAGCTGCAAGAAGGACACTCGTCCTCACCTCACTGTAGACATACTTGGAATCAAGATTATGGGTCTCCTAGACTCCGGGGCGAACCGCACCGTTTTAGGGAGAAAAGGATGGGATATAATTCGTGGCTGTGGGTTGAAACTCCGCCCACCAAACATTTTTTCTTGCTCCGTTGCAAATAACATGTCATGTAAAGTTATTGGGATGGTCAATATTCCCTTCAACTTAGAAAACACAATTAAAACTTTGTCAGTTCTAGTCGTACGCATTGATTCTTGGTATGGACTTTTGGTTAGCCATGGGTATTATACCAGATTTCAGAAACGATTGTTGGTCATTTGATTCAGGATCTTCAGAATCAGGCTGTACTGTGAATGCAATTCAGACACAAGATTCACTTATGGAGGAGCAATCAAAACAACTCCTTCAACTGACTGAGTCTTATTTCCTGAGAATGGGTAATGATTTGGGTAAGACTTCTGTA
The DNA here is from genome assembly GCA_963576655.1 of Gastrophysa polygoni. Taxonomy (NCBI): domain Eukaryota; kingdom Metazoa; phylum Arthropoda; class Insecta; order Coleoptera; family Chrysomelidae; genus Gastrophysa; species Gastrophysa polygoni. Next base: position 31,696,329 of record OY755083.1, read on the forward strand.
GTGGAGCACAAAATTGTTCTCACCAATCCCGAACCAATAAAATTACGACCTTACCGAGTATCTCCTGCTATACAAGAGCTAATTGACAAAGAAGTCAAATATATGCTCGAAAATGATATTATAGAGCCATCAAAATCACCTTATTCATTTCCTGTTGTCATGGTTCCGAAAAAAGAAAAGGGATCTTACCGATTCTGCGTCGATTACCGACAGCTGAATAAAAATACAAAAAAAGATGCGTATCCTATTCCGTTCATTTCAACTATTCTAGATCGACTAAGGAACGCTTAGTATCTTAGTTCCGTTGATGTGAAATCGGCTTTCTTCCAAGTACCTATTTCCAAAGAATCTCGGGCGTACACTGCCTTCACAGTCCCAGGTAGGGGCTTATACCATTTCAAAAGAATGCCATTTGGGTTGTCGAACTCTCGTGCAACTTTTCAGAGATTGATGGATCAAATACTAGGACCAGAACTCGAACCTTACGTTTTCGTTTATTTGGATGACGTAATAATCGTTACTGAAACCTTCGAGTTACATCGTAAAATCCTCAGTGATGTTTTCGAGAGATTTTTGCAGGCCGGACTGACTCTTTCGAAAGAAAAATGTAGATTCTGCCGACCAGAGTTGAAGTATCTTGGTTATGTTGTGGATCAGCATGGCCTACATGTCGATTCAGATAAGGTCAAAGCCATTCTGGAAATACCGTCTCCTATGAATATCACTGAGATTCGTCGAATCTTGGGCACTGCCTCCTGGTATAGAAGATTTATACCAAATTTTTCGACAGTTATCGCACCGATGGCCGATCTACTCCGCAAAAATCGAAAATTCGTATGGTCTCCCGATTGTGAAGAATCTCTGAACAAAATAAAGAACTATCTGATTTCTGCACCAATTCTGAGTTGTCCCAATTTTTGTCTCCCTTTTCAGTTGCAAACCGACGCATCTGCTTATGGAATCGGGGCTGTTCTATCTCAAAACGACGAAGACGGGGAAGAGCGCGTTATCACGTATATTAGCCGGTCCCTCACTCGTGTTGAGAAAAATTACAGCACGGTAGAGCGTGAATGTTTAGCAATTATATGGGCAATCGAGAAACTCAGAGCTTATCTAGAGGGATACACCTTTTCTGTTATCACAGACCACCATTCCTTAACGTGGTTGTACAAGCTACCTCAACCTAGCGGCAGGCTAGCCAGATGGATATTGCGCCTCCAACAATTTGATTTCACTATTTCCCATAGAAAAGGCCGCGATAATGTAGTCCCCGATATGCTTTCTAGGACTGTACCGGAGATAACTGCGCTGAATATCGATGTAGATAATAACAAACCAGTAATTCAAGACAGATGGTTTAATAAGCAGTGCGTTAACATCGGTAAATTCCCATTAAAATATCCAAATTGGAGAGTAGAAAATGGCAAACTTTATAAGTATATTACTAACGTATATTCGAAACTATCGGGTTCTGAATTCGATTGGAAAGAAGTTATTCCGAAAGGTAGGCGACTTTCAGTCTTACGAGAAAATCACGACGTTCCGACTGCGGGTCACGCTGGAATATTCAAGACCTTCCATAGAATATGTTCTAAATACTACTGGCCGAAGATGAAAGCTGATGTATCGAAATATGTGAATTCTTGTGAAATTTGTTTGAGTACTAAAGTAGAGCAAAAACCACCATCAGGTTTATTAGGCGAAAGACCGGGAGCTAAATACCCTTGGGAATTGATTTCTGTGGACGTTGTAGGACCGCTACCAAAATCAACTAACGGTCATATGTATATATTGAGCATACGAGATTATGTCAGTAAATTTTGTATCTTCTTACCAATGCGTCAAGGCAATGCCAAAACCATAAGTAAGTTATTAGAAGATAACGTTCTTCTCCTATTCGGTGTTCCACGTACTTTGATAACTGACAATGGAAAACCATTTGTTAGTCGCGAGTTCAAAAATCTTACTAAAAACTACGGCATCCAATTAGTTCATGTTGCTCGATACCATCCACAAGCTGTGAAAGACAGCATCGAGTCCTGAAAACAATGTTATCTTCATACGTGAAAGATAATCACAGAAACTGGGATTCGTATTTACAGAAAGTCGCATGCGCAATTCGCACTGCAAAAAGTGAAGCGACTTATGTTACTCCTTACTTTGCGAATTTTGGGCGAGAAATGATTTTATCAGGTGGTGACCATGCGGACGCTGTTCCATCATCAGAAGGAATCTCTACCGAGAGCAGGTCTATAGAATTCTCCCAGCTTTTCAAAGATATTAGGTCTCGATTAAATCAAGCATTTGAAAGAACCAAACGAACATACGATTTACGTAGGCGTAACGTAACCTATGAAATTGGTCAGAAGGTTTGGAGAAGGAATTACGTACAATCTAACGCTGGGAATTATTTCACAGCGAAATTAGCACCGCATTTTATTGGTCCTTTCACGATTCACAGGAAAGTTAGTCCCTGGACTTACGTCTTGAGAGATTCCGGTAATAAAGACTGTGGTGTATGGCATTGCAATGATCTCAAAGCTGATAAAGATGGTAATAGGGATGTTATCGATGAGGTGTAGGAGGGAACGTGAAACGCATCATTAGTATAGGTATAGGGTATAGGTTAGTATATTAGTAAAATTTACTTGTACTTTCAGAACAAGTTATAGTTGTGAATAGACATTTTTTTAAACCTACCTAGACGGATTCAGATGTTTTGTTGAAAAGCGGGAATACCTGTCTAGTCAAGAGCGCGATCACCACGGATTTACCAATGTGGTCGTGGGCCAAACCGTTATCACCGATTTTTTTTTGATATTCTTGAAAATTATCGGGGATAATTTTCTTCTGAGTGAGGGGGGAGTTGTTACGGGCAAATATTGAAACGTCGCCCTGTATAGGACCAGAAACGATAATTCGCCCATGAATCCCATTAGGACTACACTGCTATGGGTAATAATCTCCGAACAACAAACTCACAATGATCGAAGGTAATAATCATGCTCAATGATCTGGTACATCTGAGATCCAATCCATTGTCAAGCGATTTCGATTCTTACTGAAATATCAATTTATTAAAAATTTTATAAACATACAGTGTATCCTAATATTTCGGCATCTAATTCTCTCTCTTCAATTCATTATAAAGTGCGAGGGGTACGGTGAGAGGTAATATACCGTACGGGTGAGAATAGTAAATCATCATTTTCGGGGACTCCACAAGTTTCACATTGTTGCCAAGTTGTGTCAGAGCAATATCCGTGGTGGAGGATGTTTTTTTGATATGGAGATTCTCGAGTCTTTCTTCTTCGATTTGCAATTTTGTGTCCCGATTAGCTACTTCAACCAGAGCAGATTCAGGTAGACATATTGTGCTTCGACATTTCGTTTTGTAAAGGGTGTGCCATATTGGTGTTCGTTATTTTGAGGATCTGTGGGCATCTAATTCCTAGTCTAAGGAAAATATTGCCATTATCGTTTATCGCTGTGAGATACTTGGTTTTGACCACCCTTACAAATATCACATTTGTGGATTTTCGTCGAAAACACGTAAGTTTAATTTGAACTGCTGAAGTCACATTTTGTACATGGACTTCCATTAATTTTAGAATATCTTGGATCGTTCCATCAAGAAAGACTCAGAGAACCGCCTATCTTCGAACAGGGTTCCTCCGACGGCATTTCTTATGCTAATTGAGTCCTGTCAGTAGAAGCCGGCATTCCGGGAATCCAGGACACCTATTATAGAGATTACCTATTCGACCCAAAGTACTTTTATTGGAAGAAGTGAATTCTCAAGCAACCTCAAGAGTTTGTTAGCTGGGAACATAAGATAAGATCTTTCCTTTTTTTTATATCAAAACTAAAATCGTGAACCAACTCAACCGAAGCTTTCATCCATCACAATTATTACCATTTTGGCAAAATATCTCATCTATACGTATGAAAATAAGGTATAATTTTGGATGTTGATTCTGTGAGCCATATATAGCTATACTTGGTGCGTCATTTCGGATCTAAAAAAAAAAAAAAAAAATCCGGAAATCTGTAACAATACCTCTATACCTATTTGATTTTTCTTTTATTGTTGTGATCCATCCACAATCAATATATTTCGGCTGTCTAGCTATTTTCTCTAGTTCTTTCGTTTATCTTCCCGTTTAGATACTCTTTAGCATCACAGGGTGAGGGCAAGCGGGTGGCGCCTTTATATAAATTACCTTTTAATTATCTCATGAACGTTTTGCATTCAGTTGAACCCACGATTCGCGATTGAGCTAACTGGCAACCCTGGCTAAAGAAATTAAGAGAACTCGCTATGGATATTTTTTTTTATCATCATAGGATTGAAATGATCAGAACAATCATTATTTAGGTAGCTTTTGTTGTCACCATTATTAAAAAAAGCCAGGACCGCAACAGTACCTTGGAATTGAAGGTGTTCAAAATTTTTTGAAAAAGTGTATCTGAATTCAACCAATGAATGTTCAGGTGTCCGCCAACCAGTAATAAATCACTTGATGGAAATAGATTTGCTATACTGTCTTCCAATTCATCCAAACATTGTTTAATATTTTCTGAGCTAGGACGGTAAAGAACTCCTAAGATGTTCTAGATTTCAAATAATTTGGGAGAATACAACTTCGATTTGTATTCGTTCTTTGATATCCGCATCTTATGGTTGGCCTGTCAGCTCTTATTGAATGATAAGATTCAAGAAATACATCGTGCATAATTCAAACAGTTCTCGAACACACGAACAAACGAGCATTATTTATTTATTGTGTAATCCACAGAATAAATCCATTTACAGATTACAAATAACCACCTTTACATAACAATACTAAGAGAAAGCCATATGTGTAACATGATACATGATAACTATTGAAAAACTACTCAGAAATAAATAAAAAAGCTTACAGGTGAGAAGGGGTACGTTTTGAATAGTTATATATAAAAAAGAAAATGAGAAAAAATGTCTCAAATCACCATATCAACATACAAATAATCACCTTTACATAACAATACTAAGAGATAGCCATATGTGTAACATGATACATGATAATTATTGAAAAGCTACTCAGAAATAAATAAAAAAGCTTACAGGTGAGAAGGGGTACGTTTTGAATAGTTATATAAAAAAAAGAAAATGAGAAAAAATGTCTCAAATCACCATATCAACAAACCAACAAAGAATTAACTTATTACAAATACTCTTTGAAATTGATCATACAATAGAAAAAAAGAAAAAAAGAAGTTATTCGTACAAAGAAAAGTAAAGAAAATAGAGGAGAGAAACTTACTATTCAGTATGCAATATTGATAATTAAGATATTTAAGTACCTGATGTGGAAATAAAACTGATATCTTACGTTTGAAACTAAGGAAGGTTTCGAAAAAAATGTCAATGTTGTGTAGGTATTCATTTGCTATGAGACACAGTCTGTACAGGGGAGCTCCCAGGCCAAGATTGGAACGTGGAGTTGTTAGCCGGAATAATTCATTCACATTTCTCCTATTGAATTGAGGGACATACAAGTTAATCATACTCAGTAATTGCGTGCAACTATAATAATGATAATAATAATAATAATAATAATAATAATAATAATATATAATATTTATAATTATATGAGAAGTATTTTTATAATAGATTTATCAGTTGGGCAAATAAATAAAGAAGACCCACAAAGGCTCAGCCTGTGCGTGGGTATCAAAATTATTAGTAACATCAACGCCTATAGAAATATAGAAAACATTTGAATACATATAGCTAGTTACACTCTTGAAAATTAACATAGATACACATATACATCCATACACATTCTTAAGTATACATTGAATTCATACAAAAATACAATTTAATGATTAAAATCAATTATTTTTCATATCGATCCAGTGATGAATATTTGCTCTAGGAGTATGTGTTAACCATTTTTTAATTCTAGATTTGAAGAGAGTAAGGGAGTTGATATTTTTGAAATGGGCGGGTATAGCATTATATAACTTAGGAGCAAGATAGGTACAGCTGCGTTGTCCAATAGTTTTTGACATTTTTGGTACATCAATCGAATGTATTCTGTATCGTGTGTGATATGAGTGATCAACAGTTTTAGCCTCCTTGAAATTTTTTCGTTGGTGTATTAGTAACGTCAGAGCAAATATTTGTCGGATGTCCATTAGTTCGGCTTCAGCGTATAGATCATCGCTTGGATATGTATAGGGTCTATTCAATATGATCTTAATAATCCACTTCTGAAGTGTCTCTAAGTTCTTAAGGTGATTATTAGTGACCCCACCCCATGCAATAATACCATACAGCAGATGTGTTTGATCTAAAGCATGGTAGACAATTTTAAGATGTTTCGGGCCAAGGATTTTTTTTAAGTATTCAAATTTGTATACCAAATATCTCAGTTTTTTTGTCAGATTATTTATATACGTGTTCCACTTCAAGTTGCTGTCAAGCGTAATACCTAAATATTTAACTATGTTGGATGATTTGAGCTGTACTATATCATCTGATACCCGAACATCTATAAATGAATAGTTGGGTAGATTTGATTCGTAGCTTGTGAAAGGTGTATACATGGTTCTCTTTAGATTCACCGTGAGTAGTTTACTATTGAAATATTCCATAATTACAGGGAATGAAGATGTTACTTGTTCTTTCAGGACCTCTCAATTCCTTTCTTTGAAGAAGAACACGGTATCATCAGCAAAGCAAGTTATCTGAGCAGGAATAGGTAGATCGAATATTGAATTTATATAGAGAATGAACAAAATTGGACCGAGCACTGTTCCCTGGGGGACCCCATATCTTACAGTTCTGTTTGTACTCGTTTCATCATTGATTATAACGCACTGTTTTCGGTCGTTAAGATAGCTTTCTATCAATCGAAGTGTAATCCCCCTGAATCCGATGTTCTCGAGGGTTTCTAATAAATCTGGATGGCTGACGGTATCAAACGCTTTTGCGAGATCAACAAACAGACAAATGGCGGGCTCTTTCGAATCTAAAGCAAGTTGTATTGTTTGGTATAATTTACTATTCGTGCTTTTATGATTTTTTCGAAGATTTTAGAAATATTTGAGAGAATCGATATGGGCCTATAGTTTGATACATCATGCCTGTCCCCAGATTTGTGAATTGGTTTGATGACAGCAATTTTCATGGATTTAGGAAATATTCCACTCTCGAGAGATTCATTTATTATGTAAGTTAGGGGTTTAACAAGACTGTCAACACATTCTTTAGGTGTGCTCGATCCAATCTCATCCATCCCTGGTGCCTTGTTTGGTTTCAATTCTTTGATGCATTTAATCACCTCAGACTCTTCCGCTGGATACAAATATAGCGAATTCAAGGCCCTTTTATGTGGGAATTTTCTTTCACTTTTTATTTTGCTTGCCAAGTTTGCACCAATATCGGTGAAAAATTCATCGAACTTTTCCGCTATGAGTTGTTTATCTTGAATTAGGTCACCCCCAATTTTAATTTCTTTTATTTCAACTTCGGTTCTCCTGTTTTCAATATTTTTCAGGCAACGCCACATATTTTTCGGGCAACTCTCATTTTTTTCCACTTCACTTCTATAATAACTATATTTAGCAGTTCTAATCAAATCATTCAATCTTTTTCTATATGATTTGAATTTGTTCAGGAGTTCATTGTTTTCCGGGTTTTTAGTTATTTCATGGTACATTTTATTTTTTTCATTTATTGATATTACTATCCCTTCTGAAATCCACGGATTTCTTTTGATGTGTTTTCTCAATATTTCTTTTCTCCGAGTGCAATTTGTTATACATTGTTTGAGGGCTGTGATAAAGGACTCAGTTGCTTCATCCACGCTATTACTTTCATAAACATTCAACCAGTTTATTTCCGCTAGCATTTTCCTCAGTTCATGATAATCAATAAAAACTTTGTAAGATTTTGTCGAGATTGTGTCTATACTTTTTTCAGATTGGAGCTCAAATTGAAGTATGACGCTATAGTGATCTGAAATAGTACTCACAAACACAATAGGATGTAAATATTCGTACTTCTCCTTGGTTCTGACGAAAATGTGATCTGAGCACGTCTTGCTATCACCTTGTACGCGTGTTTCTCTGTTTATCATAGAATTGAAGTTGTGCTCTTGTAATAAATTCAGGTATTCATGACAATAGTCGGTTTCACTCAAAATATCCAGATTCATATCTCCAGTAATTATGTTTAAATCTACTACTTGGTTATTATTTTTAAGATATTCATATAAGTGCGAATTGAAAGTAAGAGGGCAACTTGATGGTGACCGATAGATTGACAAAATATTTATTTTTTTCATGTTTTTGATGACGGAGAGTTCAATAACTTTTGAATTGTTCAAATTGAAAATTCGAGATCGATATACTAGATTGCTTTTTATATATACCACAACTGATTCGATTGTTTACCAATTTGAATAAAAATAATAAACTTGCAATTATCCTTCTACTTTCAAGTTTTTGAAATTTGAATTCAGTGAGCAAAGTATCATATGGAATATCAAAATAATAGATGCCGTATTTTTTGAAGTATAGATATCGGAGATATTTTTTCTGTACTTTTTCAATACTATTTTTATGTTCTGAATACAAGGGAGACCAGATGATTGAAGCGTATTCCAAAATACTTCTAACATAGACATTGTAAAGATATATAAGGGTGTTTTCATTCTTGAAATGACATGAGTTTCTTATAACAAACCCCAAAGGTTCAATATGCTTTGTTAACAAGGGTCTCGATGTGAGTGTTGCTACTAAGATTGGTTTCGAATAACACCCCAAGATCTTTCACCTGGTGTTTTGATTGAAGTAGTTTATTATTGATATGGTAATCAAATTCTATAACAGTATTTTTCCTGGTATATTTCACTACAAAACATTTAGAAACATTGAATGAAAGTTTGTTTTTAACTGACCAATTATACATGTTGTCCAAGTCTTCCTGAAGAAGAAGACAGTCGGAGGCGTTATTTATTTTACGGAATATTTTGAAATCATCAGCGAATAATAAGCTACTGGAGTCATGGATAATCTTGGGAAGATCATTAATCATACACAAAAAGAACAGTGGGCCCAAGTTGGAGCCCTGTGGAACTCCGGACAAAGTGGAAAATGTTCTAGAAAATTCACCTTTGTATACCACATACTGTCTTCTGTTACTCAAGTAAGAGGCACAAAGCTTCAACAGGTTGAACGATAGACCTAAAGAGTTCAATTTAGTCAATAAAATGTCATGATTCACCCTGTCGAAGGCTTTGGCGAAATCAGTGTAAATAACGTCTATTTGGCCTCTATTATCCACCACTTCGTTAACTATTTGGGAAAATACCATCAAATTCGTAACAGTAGACTTACCATTCATAAAACCATGCTGCTCATCTTGGATGCATGGCAAAACATGTGAATAAACTTTCTCATATAGGATTGACTCGAACAGTTTGCTAGGTACACATATTAAGCATACAGGTCGATAATTTACAATTTCGCTTTCATTTCCACTTTTGAAAATAGGGCATATTTTTGTACATTTCCATGCTTTAGGAAAAACGGATGTTTGTATTATAAGATTGAAGATAAGGCTTAGCGGTTCGATTAGAAATTCCATACATCGTTTATACACGTATGGTGGAATTTTGTCAGGCCCAACCGACTTTTTTGGTTTGTGTTTTTTAATAGCGCTCCGAATGTCTTCATTGGTAATACTTACAATTCTCAAAATGTTATTGATGATATTAGAATCATTGAATGACACATCATAGGTGGCGCTAGTGTGATCATATACACTTTCAAAATGTTCTGCAAAGGCATTTGCAATATTATCATTTCTTGACAAAAGATCACCCCTGTATGTCATGGTTCCAGATGTATTCGAGTTACTTTCCACACTATTAATGTATTTCCAAAAATTTGAAGGATCGTTGCTCATGCTATTTTCAGTATTTCGTACATATTGTTCGTGTGCTAATTGGATGTCTTGTTTTATTTCAGTTCTTAGGTGCATAAATATTTGCTAGTTATACTGATTTCCAGTTTTTTTGTACATCTTTCGGTGATTGTCTTTTTTCTTAATATTATTATTCTGTTGAACCAGGGTGGATATTTTTTTTTGCTCTTACTTGCAAGCGGTACACATTTAGTCAGTGCAACATGCATTAGTCTTTCAAGTTCTTCGGCAACAAAATCAACGTCATTCGATCCATACAAAGAACTCCAGTCTGTTTCTTTAATATTGTTATATAATTTCTGGAAGTCATTAGGTAATATTTGGTCTAGAAAACTCCTGGAACATAACTATACTTCTTCATCTGGCTTCATGAATTCATCTACACGTCAATCTCAAATACAACAGAATTAGGAGAATATTGTGAACATTTTGTTCGATACAGGATCCCCGAGCAATACCTGTGATGAATTATTGTGATTCTCTTTGTAACCTCGCCAGACATGAATGCGATATCCCTGGGATGTTTGTGTTTGCTGGGTACTCGAATTCGTTCCCTGTTTAGCTTCATGATAGAACCTATATCTTGGATGAATATCATCTCATGGGCGTAGAAATTGACTTTTCCAGTTAATGCGAGCATCTGAAACTTCTACGCTAATGGGAAATAATAGGTCCGAGGAAGAAGATTTAGACTGCATGAGTCATCAACTGAAAAAAAGGATCCTTGACTAGATCCGATTACATCTATATCTTGCTATTTTCCTACATACTAGATTTTTATGTATTTTTTGAAGAAAATCATATCATATGATGAATTTCAGTAGGCTTGAGAAAGATGATGATAAATCTCCAGTGAACGAGTTGACTAGAGTTACGATTCGGAAGAATCCCTTATCCACTCGAATTCGACTCAGAATATTCTGGGTTGAGAAAATATGGAAGTTTATCATAGGTGTTCATGACATACTTCGCTCAGAAATAAATCATCATCTCGTATACTGGATGGCCCAATGAAAACGAAACAAGGAATGCGTTTCACTGAGAGATCAAGGAACTGACATTAAGATAAATGATTCCGTAGTGTTGGATAGGACAGAATTTGAAAATAAAACACATGGGGCACTTCACAGATTAACATCGTTCTAACTACAGAATGAGAAATAGTGATGAAAGAAAAAAAAGTGTTATTCATCATCACTAGCCGATTATTTTCTTTAAAATGTTTTCTCGAGAACTACTGCATTGAATTCCAAAAACAAGAAAGCGTTGGTAAGAGATTTGGATTACATTCACAATGATGTATCACTCGACCCCTTATCTCATTCGAGATTCAAGGGTTGGAGCTCACTCCTCCGAGGGGTTCGAAGTGAAAAAGTTGAAAACATGCGCAAAATATTTCCCCCTCGAAATGAAAATCGACCGGTTCGAGCGTTTGTTTTTTCTGAGAACGATAACTATGTCGAATCGGCCTTGTTTCGTTCGCGTTAGGCCACCCAGTGTAGAAAAATATCGAGCAATTTTGTTGTGAAACCAACGAACTTCCAGATAATGGAATAATTCACAGAGTTTTTCATCTGAAATAACAAAGTATGTAGCAACTTCTTCCTGATACAAAGGACATACTGTATTGATCATATTATTTGAGACGTGTAGGATATACTCGATTATCAACAGGTAACGAATATCAAATCTTGTGTAATTGCAGAGAACCTTGCATTTCCTTTTTTTCTCTGTGTCACAGAAATCGGGATAATTGACTGTCAGACCATCTCACTTCATACTTCAACTCGTCTCACTTGGAAGCCGAAGTAGTGGCTGACGACACACATTGTTATAGTTCATTAACGTGTGATCTTGTGTTTTTTCGATATACCATGTATACTTCTTGGAGCTTGAATGAATTGAATATGAGAGTTGTCAGACTTCTTCTGAAATGGCATAAATTCATTCTATACGAACTAAGATAATACAGTCCTTATCGCACGGAACAATGATGAAAATCAGAAAATCATCATAAGTTCTGCAAATTATTGGACGAGAATATGAAATCGCATAAAGACACCTAAGAAGGTTTTCATGTGAAGAATTGAAAAAATACTCGACGAGTATGCCTCCATAATTGAATGGAAAAAGTTCTGATGCATCAGGTATAAAGAAGACCTACTTATCTTCCAAGGACAGAGACAAGGATCAGAATGAGATGGAATGATTCGAAACTCATATCACCTTCCCAGGTCTATAGTGCTCACTTTAGGAATGCATAGAGATCGACGTTAGAAAGAGTGAGTTTCCGTTTGTATTCATGTGATGCATCCTGATGAAAAAAATACTACAATTGAGTATTCCTATCATTGAACAATTGATCTATTTTCTGGAACATTTCCATTATGTCATTTCATCATTAGAAAAGCAGGAGAAAATAATTGGAAGACTATCAGAATACAGAGTTGTATAGAGGGAAGATCTGAAGAAATACTTGACTACACTGGAAGAAGGCTTTGACTTCCAATATTTTATTGTCCTTGATGCGTAAAAACATCACGAAGTGAAAATTGAACATACGTGTGTCAACCTTGGATTGGCTTCACCATAATACCATTTGAGAAAATTCGTGAACCATGAATTTGGATAGCCGACTGAAAAATGGTACATTGATTGTTCAGTACATAACTGAAAAAAAAACATGAATGAATGAGGAGATAATCTAATATCCCTCATCTGAATTGGAGAATTCCATCTCGAATAACATCATAGTAACGTGGCCAACCGGTGTATGGATATAAAAGCAGTGATTGAGTACCTATCAATAATAATTAGTGGTTTCATCTCTGTCCATTTCATTCCATGATCATCAGAATAAATCATCTAGAGATAGCTGCTCTTGTTTCATATTCTCTCAACGGCAAGTGGATTGAAAATCATTATCAATGTCGAAAAGAGTTATATTAGAGATTTACGTGATGAGATCCAAAATCACGTAGGTACCTGATAATTCAATTATAGAATGAGTCACACGACATCTGCAGCTTGCCAGTCAGGAGTGAATCACTTTCAGGACCATCAGGACAATAGAATTTTGATTACGATCTACACAAATTGATTTCGATTATTAGATTTGATGAATAAGCCCGAGGAACTATCGTTTCGGCAAATTCAGATTTGAGTTTTGAACTTCTTCTATAGCTGCCGAATGACCAATTATCAAATGCAGATATTTATATTCGCAAACTGATTTCGAGTTGTTCATTCCCAGTATGAACAACGTAAATAGTGATATAATTTGTCAAACACATACAAGATGACATTGACATTCTCTGAGGGATAGTATCAAATTTGAATTGGAAGAGGCTTCCTTCATACATAAATAATTTCAAGGGTAATCATGGAATGTCATCAGTTCTCATTCATCATAATTCTGAACTGAGTCAAACATGTCACTTTCCTCTATGAATCAATCAATCAGGTTGAATCTAAAACACTCTATGGAAGGTGTTGTATCAGATGGATTTGAGAAGAGAGTCGGTTTCGTGATTCATGTATCGAAATTTTCTGTATGAATCATATTCGAATTCAGTCGTGAATCACAAACATACTCAGTAAGAATAAAGAATTCAGCAACTCCTCCATAAAAAGTGTATGGGCTTGAAGATTGAAACCATTCAGAAAAATAACTGAAACTCGGAAACTGTTATACAGCTTTAACTTCACTAGTTCTCATTGAAATCATCAAAAGAATTTTCCATGGAGCGAATTATGGAATTGCAGGATGAATGGGAAGTTATCAAGGTATTGTGGAAAGAATTACTTCTCAGCCGTTTTTGCTGCCACTTGAAGTCATTTGAGGTGTAATTACTTCAATTGCAGCTCAAATGACCTCTTGAATAGGATGACTCAAATGACTTCTTGAAATTGTAATTGTGGAATGAGTTGGGTGGCTTTGGGTACTGGGTGAGTTTAAGTATTGTTACTGCTACTGTGATCTTCGTTAGACCTTGAGGATAATAAATAGGTATTCACCCTGAGAAGATGTGGATTCATCCACGTGCACATTGATGTAATTGCAATAATAGCAATGGTGTAGGGGAATATAGAAGTATTTCTAGCCAGAGCATACTTTCTGATGTACTCGGTTATCTTGTCATAGTAATGATGACTGAAGTGAAACGTCTCATCCTGTTGAGTTGAGGATCTCGACTAACTGGAGAGGACCACAACCACAGCATCTAACGCATGAGAAAGAGGAGGATTGTTATTGTTACTCATCTCCATAGTTGCCGAAGCAACCCTCACAAGCCCCGAAGGATACACGCGATGTATTCAAATATGATAGGAGAGTCCCTCCTACTGATCCTTTCATATGCATACTTCGATGTGAGGTATTTATAGATATAATCAGACTCACAACTGTACTCACAACGCTTGGTGTTCGCTGAAGTGTGTGTAGTGTGTGTTGGTGACTGAAGTGCTAGAGCATACCTCGTCTTTCCTGTTCGAGTGAGTCGAGGTTCTCCACTGAATAGATAATAAGATGGCACCCGTACGCAAAAAGGAGGGGGTAGTTTATAGGCTTTATAGGAATTCCACTGGACATCACTTTCCTTCTGAACCAATATTCGTTTTCATCGTTGTACACTTCCATGTCTACTCGAGTGTAAAGGGGAATCGAATAGTATCGGTTATCACAGTGTGTGTAATATAATTTGAGATATAATCATTTCATATCATATCATTCCACTGAGATTGAGATTTTGGGAACATCCATATTGGTGATTTCTCGGCTTTTTGTGGGATATCCTCTCATCGTTCCTGGAGAATAGACTCGAAATTATTGAAAATTATTCCAATATATTTGTAGTAAAGACGGATTTTGTGATCTGCCGCAAAATGTCACTGCGCTTGAAATGAAACCTTCAGATACCTGAAAGAGAAATTCTCTATTTGTCAGTGACAGCTTGTTTCTGGAAGATTTGAAAATACAAATATATTCAATGAGGATTGAAACTCCCACTTATCGCAGTGTACGTTTCGGGAACAAATCTGCTCCCGTGCTCAACACAATTAACACACTTTTCTTCGCAAAATTTTGCGATGTGCAATTGGTTTTGACACTGAAAAGTGACGATTTGGCAGACGTATAAATACTGGTAACAAGGTGTTTTCATTAATTGACATTGAATTTCTCATTTACATATTGAATTTTCAGAAGAAGATGCCAAGTTCTATCTATATCAACTGAACCAGAAGCAATATCATTGTCTCCGTTCAGGAGAATGCAAGCATGATTTTTCGTATTTGGTTGTTGTCTTCTTTTCCTAGGATCTTAATATTACTTCAATTGGCCATATGGTATAATAGTTTTCACAAACACATAGTATACTGTGAATACAATTTTTTTATGATTGTCCTTCATTTTTTGGTTTTGTATGAGTCGAAATCGATCTCACTGTATTTTCTGTCTTGAACACTGTTTGCACTCGAAATTTGTCACCAATACGTTCAATTTTAGATATCTCGGGAATGTATGGGATTACATTTGTTATCAGTATTGGTTGTCTTTCTGGTCGTTGTATATTCTGTCTGTTCTCAATTTGGTGTATCGTTTCATCAATGAAATGTTTCGGATGAGTGTTGAGTTGTAGAACGTCTTTCATATGGTTAATTTCTGTATTGAAAATTTAGTGGTCCGATGATATGGACTCGGCTCTATCATGAAGTGATTTTATTATTCCTTTTTTCATATTTGAATGATGATCTGATTCAAAATTGAGGTATCTGTCAGTATGTGTATTTTTACGATACACACTTGTTATCAAAATGTTATCTGATTTCTTGACGAGAACATCTGAAAATGTCAACTGATTATCAGATTCGATTCCTAAAGTGGATTATTTGTCGATTCGATATTGTTTGTATAATTCAGAAAATTATTTAGTTTTATACGGTTATGTGGCCAAATAATCAGAATATCTAAATACATATCTTCACCAAGTCTTTGATTGTTTATTGAATTTTTTTACAATATTTTCTTCAAAATCTCCCATGAATATATCACTTAAAATGAGAGATAATGGTGCACCCACGGCCATACCATAATTTCGTTGATAAAATTCATTAACTGATTGAAAGTTAGTCGTTTTGAGACATACTTCCAAAAATTCCACATTCCACATTAGTGAATTAAATTACTACATCGAAACTTACTGAAATATCGTCTTATGTATGTGTATATATATATAACTTAAATAACCTTTTCGTTAAAGTTACTTTTTAAAAAGATTTTTATTTATGTCTTACAGAGAAGTGAACAATTCGGATTCTAATTCAAGACTGATTATACAAGAAAGAATTATAATGTCATAGCCCTAACTGATTTCCTAGAATAATGTTGATGTAGCGTTATGAGGAGTCCTATTTCGGTGATGTTGGTGGTTTCCATGGTCGTCGATGATTCTCACGGGAATATAACTCCTCCCCCATTAGAATGAAGCTTCCTCCGGAAGGTTTACTTTTCTATCGGTGGAAATGACCTCTGGAACTTGATCTGCATCTTCAAGTTGATTCGTGATTTTCTTCCATCTTCGCCAAATGAGGACTGCGCCTAGTACAGCTAAACTGATGTACAGGGTGATAGTCCAAAAGCTTGGTCTTCGGTAGTCAAAATCTTGATTTATAGTTGAGATAATTCTATTTGTTGGAATCTCCGAGATTTTTAGCGTTTTCAGATGGATCTTGAAATCGGTGAAATTTTCTTGCTTCAAGTCGAATATGAGTTGGTTCGCTACCAGGGGCGTCCCGTATGTTTTGTCTTGGAAATTCATTTCTTGTTCGTGGAAGAATATCTTGCATTTGGAGTTTTTCACAAGATATATTCCTGATACGATTCTAGTTTGTATTTCGTTCTCACATTGGAGCTTCAATTTTTCTTCTCGTGGAAATACACCTAGATATTGATCGATCTCCGGGATTCTCTCCATTTGGTTTTCTGATATTTCCAAGCGGCTGTATTGACAGTTGCTGTTATTCTCTCCTAGAATAATCTGTTCCTCGCATGTTGTCTTTAGATTCCTCAGGAGGTGACTTGGACAGTGGAATATTTTACCTTGGGTACATATGTCACTTAGAGCTTTCATTGTATTGTCCTTTGATTTCAATAGGTAATTCGAATTCGGGATAATTGTCAAAAATTCTGATTCGTGCTTCGTAGGTATTGGAAGCAGGTAATATAAATCGAACATTGATTCAAAATCGATAGGAATTGATAGGAAATAATAAATTATATTTCCGTCTACTTTGCATTTGACATCTAATATTGATTCGAAGTCCAGAATATTCTCGTAGTTTAGATCGAATGGAAGTTGGTTTTTATAGTACAGTGAAATTTTTTTCTAGTTCTAGAAACAAGTCTTTAGGCTTCATGATACTAGGATGCATGGTTCTGAGTTTACAGAATGTCAGAGAGTTCTCTATATCTTGTAGAACGTTGACAATGCCATTGAGAAGAATGATTATTTGATTGAAAATATCTTTAGCGTATAGGATGTGTTGATGTTGAATTTCTTGTTTGAGGAAGGCTTTCAATTGTAAAATTCTTGATGTCAGTTCGATTTCATTGTGTTGGATGTCTCGTATTGTATCATTGAATTTTTGGACAATTTGAGTATTCAAACTGTATTGCATTTTGAGTTGGCCTTGGAGATTTATTTGGTTTGACTTCAGGTGATCTAAAATATCGTTGATTCTTTCGCCATCTTCAGCGTCGAGATTTCCTGTTTTTAGAATCGATCCTAAACCATTAATCAGTCCTCGTTTATTCCTGAGTTTTGGAGATGAGTGTATTTGAATGTTTTCGAATTTCTCATTGATGCTTGCTCGGATGTATTCAACGATTGTTACGTAGTTCTCTACAGATCGGACGTAAATTGAGTTATTCTTGATATTTGCATTGACATTATTGTACTGAGAGTTCAATCTATTGAATTCATCGAAAAGGGGCTTGATATCATAAAAATGAGTGAATGTGTGTTCTGTTCTTTGTAGTTTTGCAGGGCCTAACTTGATCGGAAGAATTCCTAGGTTGTGTGTTATGTTTTCTAGTTTCGTTGCGTATCCGTAGTAGAAGTAGAAGGACCTGAAATAGTTTTCAATTTAGTTTGTCGTCTGGGTCTCTTAATATTTGAAAGATGAATTTTGTCTACGGTGTTTTTGTGTGTTGGCACAATTTTTGCAGTTTTCAGTTCTGAATCAACCGTTTTGATATTTTCGCGTTTGAATTTATTCAAGGTTTTTCTTTGTTTCTGTTTGTTTTTCACAAATACAACTTCTGGAATTTCGGTTGGAATCGGTTCCTTATTTTGGTTAGCTTTCTGAATTATAATTTCTTTGCCTTTCTGCAAATCGTTATTCAATTTTTGATATAATAATTTGACCTTGTCTTTGTGATTCGAAATATAATTATTAACTAGTTGTTTTTCTATGTCTATATTGAATGGACAATCGGTTTCTAGATGACCGGTGACTATTTCATAAGGCTTCAAGTTTGTTGCAGAATGAACACTGTTATTGTATGCCAGAAGTGCGTAATTAACCTTTGATTCTATCGGATCGTCTTTGTATTCATTTTGATTATTTAATAGTCGAATGTGCTCTACGAGGGTCGAATGAAATCTTTCTATGAGTCCATTTGATTCAGGGTGCTGGGAACATATGAAATGAATTTTGACTTTATGGATTTCTAGCAGTTCTTTAACTAGTGAATTTTTGAATTCTAAACCGTTGTCAGAAACTATTTGATGTGGAATTGTATGATGAGTGAAATACTTTATCAACTTGTTGACGACTTCTATTCCTTGAGTAGAATCCAGTTTGTATGCTTGAGCATATTTGGAAAAGAAATCAATGATTGTTAAAAATTTTGCGTTTTCCAAAGTTATACTATCCATATGCAATATTTCGAAAGGTTTGACTGGCGTGGGTGTGATATTATATTCCAATTTCAATGGTTTCCTGTCGTATTTTGTCTGTAGACAAATCTCACATTCATTGATATAATTTTGTATTGATCTTCTTTGATTTGGCCAATAATAAGTTGATTTGATGCGTTTTTCTGTTTCATCTAATCCCCTGTGATTCGTTTTGCCTTCGTGATATTTCTGAATTATTTCCTTGATTTCATCGTCGGAATTTACATCAATCAATTTTTTTGTACACCTAACTAAGTTGATTTGAGAATGTTTGAAGAACTTCTGCAGAACGTTGGAGAATTTTTCGTATATCGGATCTTCGAAGTAAACATAATATTTGATTTTAGGGACAATGAATTCTTTGACAAATGTGAGAATATCATGTTCGTAGTGATTTCGTGAAATTTGTGTGAGTATTCTCTGTTTCGTTTTATACAGTTTTATTACGCTTGGTGTTGCCGGTTCATAATTAACTTCAGAGATGATGATTTGATTTTTTCCGAAATTTACTGGACAGTCGATTATTGGGATGCCAATAATCGGATTTTCAGAATTCGAATGGACGGTTTGATCATTATCTTCTTCCGCATTATTCTCGTTATCCAAATTGTTAGCTTCAGCAATCATTGATTGATTATCGCTTTCGATACTGATTTTATTTTTTCCAAGATTGTCATTGAATTTTGTGATAAAATCAAAAATATTATCCGGTTCTTTGTCTTTCGTTTCGTTTATATTCAGTTCTATTCTAGAAAGAGCATCCGCGTTTTTATTCTGAATTCCCTTTTTGTATTCCATTTCATAATCGAATTCCTCTAGTTTAAGACGCCATCTGAGTAATTTCGAATTGGGTTCTTTCAATGAAAATAGCCATAACAATGGTTTGTGGTCGCAAACAACTTTAAATTTTCGTCCAAAAAGGTATGGTCTGAAATACTTTACAGCCCATACTATCGCTAGCAGTTCTTTCTCAATGGTGGAGTAGTTTTGTTCAGATTCGTTCAGTGTTCTACTAGCATATGCTATTGGTAGATCTGAGCCGACTTTACCTTGAGACAAAACTGCCCCTATCGCAACATTGCTTGCGTCTGTTGTGAGAACAAAATCTTTCGTGAAATCTGGGTATTGAAGGATGGGTTCATTAATCAATAAGTTTTTACACATTTCAAAGCATTTTAGGTATTCTAGATTCTTTGTGTCGATGTTTGCATCTTTTTTGAGGCATTTGGTCAGTGGTTTTGTGATTTTGGCAAAATCTTTAATGAATTTCCTATAGTATCCTAATAGTCCTAAAAAGCCTTTGATTTGTTTTGTATTTTTCGGTATTGGATAATTTTGTATAGCTTTGATTTTGTCAGGATTTGGTCGAACACCTTCAGGGGTTACAATATGTCCTAGATAAGCCACTTCTTTCCTAAGAAATTCTGACTTATCGAGTTGTATTTTGAAGTTGGAATTTCGCAATCTCTCGAACACTTCTCGTAAACGATTAATGTGTTCTTGGAGATGATGATATCGTCGAGATACACAAGACATTTCTCGTTTTGTATACCTCTCAGAATATTGTCCATAACCCTTTGGAAAGTGGCTGGAGCATTTTTCAAACCGAATGGCATTCGTAGAAATTCGTAATGACCATTACCAGTATTGAAAGCGGTTTTTTGGATATCATCTTCAGCCATTTCGATTTGGTGGAACCCTGAAGCTAAGTCCAGTGTTGAGAAATATTGGCATCTGCCAAGTTTATCGAGTAATTCTGTGATATTTGGCAGAGGATATCGGTCACCAATAGTTTTGTCGTTGAGTTTCCGATAATCCACAACGATTCGCCATTTTTTCTTCCCAGAAGCGTCTAACTTCTTCGGTACAACCCAAATAGGTGATGACCATGGCGAATGAGACGGCCTAATAATATTTTGACGTAACATGTTTTGGATTTGTGTGTTAACTTCTTGTTTGTGGATTTCAGGGTATCTATACGTCTTAGTATACACTGGAACCTCATCAGAAGTTTTTATGACATGTTTTACTTTACTCGTGAATGATAATTGATTACCATCAATATGAAATATGTCAGAGTATTCCTTAATTAGTTTCATTATCTCGTGTTGTTCCTCTGAATTCATATGTTCGGTCCGAATTTTTGATGTATCAAATTGAAACTTTTCGAAATTGACATTATTAAAATTTGGACAAGAAGCGGGTTCGTATTCACCGAAAACTTCGGCGTCCATTGGTTCGGTCATGTCAACAAATAATTGAGAATTTGATGAATTCAGTATAGAGCAAATAGCTTGATGATTTTTCACGACAGTTAAACATTCTGGTATTTCTAAGTGTGAAATTTTTGTATAAGGGATGATTGCTTGTCCATCACTTATGTTTCTGATATTTATCTTGATTATTTGTTCGGATCTCGGTGGTACTACTATGCAATTCGTACACGGAGATACTTTGTGAAATTCAAGTTTCACTTTGGAATTTGGAGTGATCAAAACATTTTCTTTCAAATCAATAACAATGTTCAGCAATTTCAAATTGTCAAGCCCTAGGAGACAGTCAAAATGATCATGAAATTTAAATAGGTGGAACTTCAAAGGTGCACTAGATTTATCAAGTATTTTGGAACATGGTATCATAGTACTATATTGTTCAGTTGATGTGCCATGTGCAGTAGTGATTTGGAAAGGATCAATTTTAATTGATGATTTGAAATAAGTCTCGGCAATATCAGGTCGAATGAACGATTTTGTACTACCGGTATCTATTAAAATTTTGAAATTATTTTCTGGAAAAATAATATAAGGAAGTTCGCTTGTATTATTTGTTAGATTCATCAGTTCGAAACTATTTAATTTTGTGTTTCCGAGGCTTCTTGATCTAAAAAATGTTCATCGTAATCTTGATCTGACTCTACCGGGTGTTCAATTATAGGCTGATCATCTATATTAAACAATTCTTCGGCAATATAATTCGGCCTATTTTGTCTGAAATTTGGGTTTTGATTTAATCTATGATTCTGGTTCGAATTTGCTTGATTAGGTCTCCAAGTATTCCTAGTTGAAACACTCATTGGTGTCGGTTTTGGGAGGTTTTGTGACTGATTTGGTCTGAATGCATTGAAGTTTCTATTTTGATTTTGGAATGTGTGGGGTTGTTGAGATGAATGGTTCGGTCTATTATTCAATCGAGAGTTATGAGGATAATTTGTGATTTGCAGTGGTTGAGTAATGCGTGGTTTATTTTGGAAGTTTTGAAATGATGGTTTCGTCTGAATGTGATTTTTCGGTGGTCTTTGATTGACCGTATCTAATTGAAAATCGTTCGTGAGCATATTCAATGCTTCATTCAAATCTTTCGGATTTTTCGTTCGCATTAGTGAACCAATTGGATCTTTCAATCCTCGCAACAAAACTCGAAGTGCCAAATTTCGAACGTATTTCCCTAATATAAGAAATTCTTCTGCAGTTGCGCCTGTAGTCAACTGAGAGATTTGCAGATTGAGAACATGTTGGATTCTATTGTAGAATTCAAAAGGTGTCTCGTTGACCTGTTTTAGTTCTGTCATCTCAATATTCAATGTAAAAATATCGCGTTTATCTGCGTATGTGTTCAATAAAGCAATCCTCAAATCTGCCCAATTTCTTATGATACAAGACGATATTTTTAAGGCTGCATCGCCTTTCACCTTTGCTAGGATACTAGACATCAGATATTCATTCTGAAAATCGTTCACATCCGTAACATTGTAAAATTTATTTACTAACTTCTCAGAGATTTCGATGAATCTCGGTAACAATTCCATTTCACCATGGAAATCGGGAATCATGTTGAAATATTCTTGTTTCAAGACAGCCATCGTGTTTGTTTGTAGGACTGAACTTGCAGTTATTGAAATATTACTAGTTTCTAATATTAATTGGTTTAGTTGAGATTGTCTTATTGAAACTGGTGGTCTCGAACAATTCGAGGGGGTTTGAGGGTAGTTTGAGTCCGAATCAGAATTATTAGAATGTTCAAAATTTTCGTACTGGTCTTGAAATGCTCTATATGACATGGGTACTTACAGAAAAACCCAAATCCACTCCATCGGTCCACGGCTAGGCATCGGAAGAAACAGCGATTGTACTTCTCGGTTGCTGCTGATGGTGGAAACGAACGGATTCTTCTCGTCAAGCTACTCAATTCACCTGACTGGATTTTTCTACCGTACGCGTACCGATTTTTCGAATAGGTCGATAAATCGTTGAAACGAATCAACTTGTTAAATCCACTAACAGTTGATCAACCTATCCTACCGACTGCGCCACTTAAATAACCTTTTCGTCAAGGTTACTTTTTAAAAAGATTTTTATTTATGTCTTACAGAGAAGTGAACAATTCGGATTCTAATTCAAGACTGATTATACAAGAAAGAATTATAATGTCATAGCCCTAACTGATTTCCTAGAATAATGTTGATGTAGCGTTATGAGGAGTCCTATTTCGGTGATGTTGGTGGTTTCCATGGTCGTCGATGATTCTCACGGGAATATAACTTATATATATATATGTATGTATATTGATATGTAGTTTATCCAAGAAATGAGGAGTATTTCTAATTTCCTGATGAAGGTTTCATCATATCTAAAAGAAATCGTGATAAATTTTGACACGGAGATCCTAATGGACTCACGATTGGTCTCAATGGATTGTTTGGTTTATGAATTTTGGGAAGTCCATGAATGTGTGGGGGTTTGCTATGGTATCTGAATATATGATTCCTATCTGTTAGTGTCACTTGATTTTCATGTTTTTCATTATGTTTCGTATCTTTCTCTCTATGTTCGCTGTTGGATCTCTATTCAATTTTGTGTAATTGCCTCCATTCATAGTTTGAATTATTTAATCATTAAATTCTCTTTTGTTCATGATGACTGTAGTGTTGCCTTCATCAGCTGGAAGTATTTTGATTGTATCATCATGTTTCAAATTATTGAGTGTATATCTCTCTTGTTTCGTGATGTTCGGTGTTATTTCATGTTTTTTTCTGATGCTATATTCATTAGAGAATTCATCAGGAATTCTTTGTGCAGTTTGTTCGATAGCTGTTATGGAATCTATTTTTGGAATATGACTCGGAGTGATTGATAAATTCAAACCTTCTGACAGTTATAATTATTCAGATTCTGGTGATATTCTTGATGATAGGTTTATAACAGTACTGTTTATGAAATTTTGTGGTCGATTTTGTAATCCAATTTTTTTTCATATTTCTTTATTCAATGAGTGAATTGAATTTTCCTATGTATATCAATTTATGATTATAATTTTCTTTGTATGAGTTGTTCACAACAAAAACTTCGTGTTATTCGTTGCATAGAATTTGTTCTAACTGTGAGATGATATTTCTTGTTCTTACCTTGTTGTCTCGTCTCGTCTCGCCGATGAAATATGAAGTCTTGTTTCGAGTCTCGCAAATGCATTGCAATTTCGTCATCTTGTTCCAGTCTAGTACGGGATATTTCCCTTAACCTACTCTTCAGGTATAATGTAGAAGTAGGAAGAGTACCTATTAGGTACTTACTTTTCAATAAGATACCATGGCAGTCGGAATGGAGTGCAAAGCATAAAAGGCGATAGACGATCTCAGACTATTCGTTTTCTGTCGTTATTGCAGTATTGCCTTAATGTTCTGCCGCCGTAAGAGAGAGAATAGTCCGTTTTCGTTTCACGCATTACGTCGTTTTACAACAATCATGTATTGTGTTTTTGAATTATTCATGAATGAAATATTCTGTCCATCTGTGCTAAATAGTCTAAATTCTTTTTGAATATGTTGTATTATGGATGAAATTCTCAAGTCTGCAGTCGGCACGCAGTCACAGTATAGAGAATACTAACAGTAGACCGACTCTGGCCTACGTGCTCGCTTAGCGGTTCCCTTCCCCTCAGGCCCCTCGGACACCGATCGGTAGCCAGACCGCTACGCAGTGGCTAACGAAAAGTTCTGCGCTCTAGTGTAACGTGCCGTAGGCTATAAATATAGAGTGCGAGAAAATAACTACGTATCATAACTCTTTAGTGCTCGTTTTTGATTTTATAATAATGCCTGTGGTGTATTGTCCTGTGGGAAATTGCACGTCAAGATCAAAATTATCCAATGATCACATTTTCCCTAACAATTTCGAAAAAATGATAGTGAAACTGGCATCTCAGGTTTTCAGTCATTCGGTTGCAGTTGCCATGTCAACATATATTGATTTTCAAATTTTACCGAGAGAAGCAAAACATATCATGGATTTCATAAGGAAAATGAATTCATTTTGCGACATTTTGGATTCGAATACTCTTTCTAATGTCAGAGCCTTTATGGGAACTGATGAACAAACTCCCGTTCTGAAAGAGATGAATAATTTGTTCAAAGATTCAAAAGTAGAAGATAATAATGGGAAAAATGTTACCAAACAGCTGAAATTCATTTTTGGTTGGCGATTGACAATTAATTCGATTCTTATTTTATATAGAAAATTACAAACCAACGGGTATAAGTTTTTATTCACTCCAAATCTCAATCAAGATTGCTTAGAAAATGTTTTTGGACAAATCAGGAACACTTGTGGTAATTTAAAAAATCCAACTCCCATACAATTCAGTCGTTCGTTTAAACAAATTTTCGCATTGAAATATTTTGATCAAACCGACGGTACTGATTGTATGGAAGACATAAAGTTTTATTGAGTATCGCTTCAAAAAATATCGTCGAAAATGTCAATCGAGATATAATTCTCAAGCCTACGTATATTCCGCTCAAAGTATACACAAGCGATTATCCAAAATCTAAAAACTTCTGAAGGCAACTCATTAGTATATGTAACCGGCTATTTTTTGAGGTAATGTCTTTCACAACATTCTTGTGAAATTTGCCATGATTTCAGTAACTCAAATACTTTGAATGAGAGAGAAACCGCGTTCTGCGATCTCAACATATAGTAGCACAACATCAGGGGGTTTAGTTGTGCCCTCCAGAAATATCGTCGAGTTCGTTATTGCGCTAGAGAATATTTTCACAAGTGAATTTGAGGAATTGGTTTCCCAAGTTAACATTGGAAACACAATGAAAAAACATTTCGCAAAAATATCTTTCAGTCATCCATGTGACAAGTTTCCTTTGGACTACTTCATCAATTTGTATTGCTGAGTTCGTGTTTATTTCACATTGAAATTTGCAAATCGAAATATGAAAACAGGAAAAGCATCAAGTAAAGTTAATACAGAACTCACAATATTATAGCATTTGTGATTTTCCTCAATGTCTTTCAATATGTTATGATAAACGGTTTATTGTCCAATTCCGTTTTTATTTATCTTCACTTTGAAAATTTCCAAAATTTTGACAGTGTCTGTTGCTAACAATCAGAAGTATTAGGTAGCGGCGCGCTTCCAATCTCGAAATATCAAAATCGTAGTGAATATCCAATCCACTCAAATTTTTGGGACGTCTTGGTACATCAGCTATCGCGCGAAATGCTTTTCCGTTACCCCGTATCTACAGCAAATTTGCCGTGAGGACACGTGCAGGCGGTACGCTTTTGAGATGAGAATTTCAAACGCCCGACAGGGAGTCGTCCAACTGTTTATTTATTAAACTGTGACGCAGTAAAGACAGATTTTGTGATCCGCCACAAAATGTCACTGCGCTCGAAATTAAACTTGAACTACAAATATATTGAAATAATTTAAAATGATTTCCAATTTATCTCCTGAAAACGAGGAGAGAAAATTCCACAAAGAGCTGAAAAATGAATGAACCACTTCCTCGGAAAACTCACAGACAGTATTCAATCAATGTCTTATTTTCAAACGATAAAAATCGAACAAACATCATTTTTGATAATTGATGCGGTATATACCTCTACTAGTGGAGTGAAATCTATATTGAAAATCACTGTGTACTGTGAGGTATATTTTCCTCTATCAGGAGTACATCTGGCGATATTCCTCATTGTGAAGAAACTGAAAGAATAAAGACTTTCCTCAAACACATTTTCAAAAGAATATCACTTGATAACTCTGATAGTAAATGAGGTGTTGGAATGAGTCTTCTAATGTTCGGAAAATAATTATGTTCTGCTTCTCACACTGATTTCGCAACATCATGAAATTCTTTCTTCAGAGAATTGATCCAGCACGCCAGATATTACTTTTAAGGGCATACAGTGTGTCCAAGATAAGAATGCACAGCATAGGGATATCGTTAACGGTAAGTGATACGGTGTCGATTAAATCAGAGAAAAGTAGCGCATCCATGTGCCTGATGATATGCTATTCAGAAAGTTTTAATATTCCGAGAATTCGAGAATTTCGTTTTCATTTTCTCCTAGCTTCATTTTCGAAGGGAATGCAAAACGAATAGCACTTCGCCATGGCCACTTCATAAGGACTACACGATAACATGAGCAGAATTTTTCTGCGGCGTTTCGTCTTTCAGAAAACATCATCAACTTTGTATTTCTATATGGGCCGAAACTAAAGTATACCTCGTATACGACTACATTTTTCATCGTGAATAAGCAGAATATCACACAATATGATTTCGGAACCATTTCTCGCACAAAATGTAATTTAGTGATCACTCAATTTGTTTTTCTTCAACTTTAGATGGTATAGGTGCTGGAAAAAATGTCATATTTTGATACATGGAGTGAACTGATTAGTCCCATTCATACAAGTATGAATTCAAACTCACCACTTACTGGAATTTTTGCGTTGTTGAATACAAAGATGAGTCGCAATATCGGAAGTTTAGTTTTCGAATGTAATTGTAATGTAATGAATAACAAGGAGCTAATATCGCTGCTTTCCAGAAAGACCGACACAACTAAAAAAAAAAACATTTTCGCGTTTTATGCACCAATGAACTAAAAACTACCGATATTATTACTAGAAAAATCGTCCCAACTTGAATGCCAATAATTTCCGTCGTACGCTACCATCGTATTACGTCACATCTCTTTACCTCCCTCCCAATACTGATCAAGACCGTCCTATTTCAGTAGTGCCGTGACCTTTGACAGGGAAGTATTGCGTATTTTGAGCAAGAACGCCCCAAAACAAGAAGTGCCTCTTCTGTGCGATAAACAAAACGTGTAAAACTGTCACACTTTGAATTGTGACGATTTTATTCGTAAAGGTAGGCTACAACTACATATTGCAAATCAAAAATCATGTCTAATTTGGAAATGAGACATTCTGTTAGGAAATCAATCAATAAAATCACACGAGCTCGTATGTGTCTTATCCTGATTTTTCAAAAGTGCCACTCTTGCTTTCAAATAATAATGAATAAGTTGAATTATACTGTGGTTCAGGACATTCTTTCCTGCAAAATCCATGAATCTTTTCGATTTGATACGAAATAATTGTTTTGCAGTCAATAAGATGGCGAATGATCCCAAGAGATCTTCGATAATTATGAAGCTCACAAAAAAGATCTTGAAATTCATAATATTGATGAACCAATATGGAAAATTCGGTCTTTCCTCAGTAATTCGAGACAAATAGCTGATGAACTTCAGAACCATGAAGGTAAGTTGAGGTCGATAATAATTAGTTGTTCACTTTTACCTCTCTTATAATCTATTTTAGATCTAACAGAAACTGGTGATACCGAAAAACAAAGTTTGAATGCAGAGCATAAATCATCCTTAGTTAATGAAACCAGTAAAAATGAATGCGAATCTGCTAAAAATCAAGGTTACTGAATTTTTTTAAAGATGATTGCTACCAGTTGAACACGTTCAATTGAGAGCAATGTAATAAAAAATCAAAACTCTTTAAAAAATTTCATGTTTTTTTTTCAGCTTGGAGAATTAAGGAGGCTGACATTTTTGTACCTCTTGATGGCTCTTGTCTTGTTCACTCATCTATTACAGATGATATTGAAGGTACCATTCACTATAATGCCATGTTTCTTCGATAAAATCATAATGTATAATATTTCCTTGCAGATAATCAGCTTATTCCTCAAGTCTTATGCGGAAGTGATCAGCCTAGCCCTATGATACTTCAGGATTCACCGGACTGTAATCAGTCTAGTACTACTTCAACTCAGGTTTTTCCTGACTTCGTTCAGCTGAGTACTCCTATTTCTCAAGTCTTACCGGATAGTGATCAACCTAGTACTATCATACTCCAGGACCTACCGGATGATAATAATCAGCCTAGTACTATTAATGATCGGTGTAGTACTCCTGAGCAGCAAGTCTTACCAGACAGTGATCAGCATAATACCTCTATATCTCAGGTCTTACCTGACAGTTATGATAATAATAATCAGGGTAAATTTCATGATGAGATATTTTATAATAATTGATTCAAACTTGAATTTTCCATTTGTAGAACTGTTAGCCGGTCATTATTGTCAAATTAATGCTATTGCCAAAAATGTGTTGAAGCAAAACAATAATTCAAACACCTGTGATTCTTCCAAGGAATCTTCGGATACTTCATCATCTGTATCTGAACCTTTTGGATCCGGGGCATCTGAACTGGATCCAGACTATGAAATTCATTCTTCAAGCTCTGAAACCTCGTCGTCGTCAACGGACTCAAATAAAGAATTGATTCCAGCCGATACAAAACCAGACGATGTCGATGAAAATCTTCCACCAAAAAGAGGAAGAAAGAGAAAATATAACAGTCAGAATTGGCAAAAAAACGTAAACAAGCGATTAAAAAATTGCGGAAAGGAATATCAGTCAGTCAAAGTAACAAAACAGCCAGATGGAAATAAAGTTAAGACAAAAGTTACACGAGAACCAAGAAAACTATTGCCTCCATGCAACGAAAAATGCAGGCTCAAATGTAATGAGAAAATTGGCGGAGAATCCAGGAAGCACATCTTTGATGAATACTGGAACTTGGAAAATTTGCAACGACAAAGAGATTTTATAGCAACTTCAATAAGCCCTGTTAATCCAAAATACAGATACGCAGTAGCAGAGACACGTCGACGTTTGAATCATGCTTTCTATTTTCAATTTCAAGAAAATAAATTTCGTGTCTGTAAACGTTTCTTCCTTTCTACATTGGGAGTTACAACAAGAACATTACGAACAGTGATTGAAAAACAGGAGAGGAAACAAACACACGGAATCATTGAAAAAGAACTAAGAGGGAAACATAATAATCACAGATCTGTTCAACGCGATGTTTTAGCCGGAATCAAAGAGCACATTCAATCTATTCCGAGAGTCGAGAGCCATTATTATCGTGCCGGAACCCAGAAAGAATACATAGAAGGAACCAAAACTGTTGCTGATCTACACAGAGATTATCGAGAATGGTGTGAAAATAAGAATTTGATACCTGCTCGTTACCGAACTTACTACGATGTATTTAATAGAGAATTTAATATAGCATTCCACTTCCCAAAAAAAGATCAGTGTGATCTCTGTCTGGAATATAAGAATACTCCTGAGGAAGGGAAGGAAGTAATTCGAGAAAGATATGAAAATCATATAAGAGAGAAGGATCTGTGTCGAAAGGAAAGAGAAAATGACAAGTCGGCTAAAAAGTACATCGCTACTTATGACTTACAGGCTTCTTCACCTTGTCCAATCGGAAATGCTTCATCTTTTTATTACATTTCGAAATTGAACGTGTATAATTTAACTTTTGCTAGTTCACCAAATGATGTCTTCTGTATGTTTGGCATGAAAGTGAAGCGAAAAGAGGTGCCAATGAAATTGGGTCCTGCGTTTGGAAGTTTTCAACTAATTTGGAAGAAACGGCAATCAAAGATGAGAAGAATATTGATATTACATTTTATACAGACAATTGTTCGGGTCAAAATAAAAATAGGTTTCTATTTGCTTTGTACTCTTATGCTGTTTCGAAACTAAATCATATCAATACAATTACTCACAAATATTTGATCAGAGGACATACCCAAAATGATGCAGATAATGTTCACTCAGTAATTGAGAAACAAATCACCAGATACAAAAAGGCAGCAGCGATTCACGTACCAGACCAATACGTCACTCTTATTAGACAAGCAAAAAAGACTGGCCATTCTTACAATGTTATTGAAATGAGTCACAGCGATTTCTTCGATCTCAAAGATTTAACTACACAAATGGGAATGAAAGATCTTCATAAATCTCACAATGGTAATGTAGTTAAAACTTCCGATATTAAGGTTTTCGAAGTCCGTAAAAATAGTCCCGGATTTTTTCTTTTATAAAACTTCCTACGCAGAAGATGATTTCTCAAGGGTCTCTATGATCTCGAGACGAGTTTCAGTCAATCCTGCTAACATTGTCATCAAAAAAGTGTATGAAAAAGGACTCGGGATTGCTGATTCGAAGAAAAATGGAATACTTTCACTGGTAGAAAGAAATATTATACCAACCTCTCATGCTGATTTCTATAAGAATCTCTAATCATAATCATATTTTTTTCGATAGCTATATTTCTTGTTCCTATTCCAAGTTTATATGATTTTCAATAAAGTTTTTTGAAATTTCTATATTCCAATTCGTTTTATTTTATTTTTTCTATGATTTTTTCATCAAACTTTTGTGGGAAAGACTGTCACATTTTCTGTTTTTTTTCCAAATTTGACAGAATATTGAATCAAACATTGATTTTTTGCCTTCAAATCATTACTCCTGTATCATTCTTTGTACTTGAAGATATTGTTTCAGTTATTATTGTGTACAAACCAAGTAATTTGAAACGATTTCATTTCAAAATGTTCAATTCCATTTTCTGTAAAACTATTATATTCTGAGTTGTGGCGGTCTTTCTGGAAAGCAGCGATATGTATTACAGGAAATAAACAGAAACTTGAAACAAGGGTTCAATTTTTTTTCTGAGCACAATTACGCTCGTCTCACAGACGAATTCAATTATATCCGATATCCCCATGCTGTTCATTCTTATCTTGGACACTGTGTATATTTTTCAAAACCCGACAAACTTCTTCTTCTTTGTCATTGTTCCGGAATTAGAATTGAAGTTTCGCTCGTGGAATTGATATCTCTACAAATAGGTGCGTGGAAAAGTATAGAAATCATATGAAGTATTGTAGATATTGAATATGGGTCTCAATGTTCATACCTATTCAAGATTATGCCATTCTTCACACAATGAATAATAGTATCGGACAAAAAGGAGACGACTTTCTCATTGTAATCGATTATTCGATTTTCTGCAAATGTCAGACAGACAGTCAGATGATTCCTTCCAATAATATAGCTGGCGCGACAAAAGTGAAGCATTTTTTTTGATTTGTTATGGAAGGAAAGGTTTTTATGATGAACATAAATGTGAGAAACAAATATCACATGTTATTCAAGCTTCATATCTTCCATTTTTGTGGAGGTAAATATTACGAAAGGCAAACCAATCTCAGCAGAGTTACAATAAATCGTTGTAGGCATCTTTCTATGGGGAAGATCTGAGACTTGGATTTCAACGCAATTTGACCTGCACAGAAACAGTGTGCCAAAAATCATTTCACATTCACATGAAGAGAGAACATGTACGTAAGATACCGAAATCAGGAAGACTCGATACGGATGGATACGAGAATCAAAAGGATCTCTCCAAAAGTTCCGGGGTTGTCAGGGCCAAGGATAATCGCTGAAATTCCTGAACTGCAAGGTACTGCAATGGCTGTTCAACGACGATCAGTTGCGGCGGAACTTTATAGCATATACTTTGTATTTCCAGCCTTGAATTTGCACGACGCTAATTGGATTGGACGGTTTAGGACTGGTGAAGAATATTATCATGCCACCAAACTCGTCACAAAGTTTTCAATCCTGACGGAATGAGCGGACGTGTTGGACGTTCTGTTTGTACACGATTTCACCCAACGTACGTTAGGCTAACTGTTGAAAACGGGCAAGCTAGTATGTTTTCACGGGGAAACGTTTTTTTGATTTCAGTCCATTACCCTTCGTAGAAGGAACTATGGATCGAATGGTGTACATACTCCAAAACACGTGTACCAACATAACAATGACCCAAAATATTCATCTTGGATTGTTCAGGAATGGTTTCAGGAGAATAATGTATAGGTTCTTCGGTGGCCAGCACAATCACCGGAACTCAACCCCATTGAGAACCTGTGAGAAAAAGCTGAACGTCGTATTCGGATCACAAGGCTACAACAAGATTACAAGGATTACAACGAAGTGTGGAAGAATATGCCGACAATCACTATCCAAAATTTCATCAATGCCACGTCTTTGTCAAAAATCAACAGCCAAAAATGTATGTTCAATCAATCTTTGAGAAAATGTTCTCATCGTGTTGGACCCTACCGGTATTTTTTTTGTTTCTTCTATATTCATTACGTATTAGTTATCTGATATCAAAATACAATCATTCCATTTCGCGAGTTGAATAGTTCGAAAGCAAGAACGTATTTTCAAAAAGATTTATTTTGATTACAGAAATACGGCTCGACTGTCTCTGACAAGAGTTACGATTAGAATGATAAAAAATTGTGCATGAGATCTGCTCTCAGAGATCCGAGAACAGAGCTTTCCTGGAATACTGCTTACTCTGCGAATCCGTGGGAATGACCGGCATATAACTCCTTTCTCCTCAGGACGAGAAAATGAGACAGTTATTTTGTCGGGTTGAAACCACTTCTACTTCCTGGCTTCCTTCTACCTCCTGTTCCCTTTACTGACTGACATCGAATAATACTTTCAAGATTCTTCCTCACCTTGATTGATAATCCAATGATTATTATTGAAAAGATCAATCCAAGGAGAATGATATGGTACTTCCATTGGGAATTTCAGATTTCTTGATTGATGCCAATCAATCGTTCCATCATAGTGTTGATTAATTTTGAATTGAGCTTGGTGAAGTTGGGTGTTTCGTACACGTTTGGTATGCTCATCTTGTCAGTGTTGAATTTTATATAATGAGTGGTTTGCCCTGATGAATTCTGATGTCATTCATGAATTTTTTGTGATTCACATGAAGTTGGTAGGTTTTAGGAATTTTTATGAGAGTAGGAAGATTTATTTCCACGTAACGGTCAGTTTCGCATTTTGAAAATATCCTCTCCTCTTGAACTGGGATGATCAGGACTTCTTCTTGGGTAAATTTTTCGATGATGGATTTTACTGGGTTCATTTGGAGTGGTTGGCAACTTGCTGAGAGATTTCCTTCGATCAGCTGAATATTGCAAAGGTCCTCTGGATAGAAGTCCTCGATATAATAATATAATCCTAATAGTACCTCGATTTTTCTGAACTGTGCCAAATAGGGGTATTTGAGGATGGAAATATGGTGGTTTTGTATAATAGAGTAAAGGTGATAGTATAATTAGACTTCGTTTCTGATAATTGGGACATTGATTAAAAAAATCAATTCAGTTTTAGATAATATATCTTGGGTAGCAAAAATCTGATAATACGTTGATACATTTCCAAATGACGATATTTCCGATTGTTCGTAGAATTTCATCAAATAAATCAGCATTTCTTCCAGCTCTGAACTGGATACTATTGAATTATGTGAGGTAAAAGTAACAGCATCCTCTGAGTTTTCAATGAATGTTATTATGTTATTTGCCCAAGTATGCCTTGAAAGCTGATATAATCAGTCAAGTCACCGATAGATCTTTGTACTGCCACCTGAAATATTGTCAATCCGTTTTCAAGTTTTTCCTGGTTTGAATTGAGTATTTGAATAGTTTTGTTATAGTGATTGATCAATTGCTTAGATGAGGAGATTTGCATATTGACTTCTTGAATTGTATTATTTTGATTTTGTTCTGAGATCGCGATGCTTTTGTCGCATCGTTTGCCGTCATCGGCGTTGACAGTGCCGAAGAGCCATTTCACCTATTCCATCTATCATTCCTCTTTCCATACGAATGTGAGGTTGAAGATTGTCGAGCTCAGTTTCAGTTATACCTATGAGATATTCAGTTCTCATCAACATATCTGCTGATAGACCGTGATAAGATATAGGGTTGGAAATATTATCCTTATTGAAATTAGCCTCAATTGACCTGAAGTACTGGTTTGAATCATTCAATTGATTCATTATAGGACATGAATCGATTCAATGTAAAAATGTATGTTCACTATGCATAAGTTTTGGTTTCCCTACTTTTATGGGTAAGATAGGATTATTAATGGTCTTCGTCATTACAATATACTTGGAGTACGTGAAATAGAAGGTATAGAGTCAGTTACTTGGTCTTAACCTGTAACAAATTCCTTTTATTAGTCTTAGGTTTCCTAGCGATACTTTTGTGATAGGTTCCCTTGTCGGTTTTCCGTGTCTTCGTATCTTTGTACTCTTGAATTTTGGTTTGTTTTTGGGTCGGGCTTTTGTCCGAATGTACGCTACTGTATGTTTTGTGAAGTCTGGGGGGTCATCTCGATTTCCGTTCACCTATTCTTTTCTTTAGTTTGTTCGTTCGTCTGTTGTATTGACTGATAGAGTTTTCGGGAATCATTCTTATGGTTTTGAACATAGTCAGATACGATGATGTGGTCGTTTAAGTCGAATGGATCTGTATTATTTATGTGACCTTTCACTACTTCAAAAGGAGTGTAGTTGGTGATACTATGAATTGAGTTGTTTTAACCGAGAACTGCACGTTTCATTAATTGTTCGACAGAGTGGAATCTACCTTCATCTTTCAAACACCTACAATTTCCGACTAGTGTCGAAACCTTTCGACTGGGTTACTGTTGTTTGGTGTTGTGAAATGGAGTTCGATTCGATATATTCTGCAGAAATTCTCTAGAATAATTCTTTGCCCTAATCGGTTGTTATTTTTTGAGGTAGACCATGGTGAGTTATTCTCAACTACAGAGTTTCCAGTTAGGGATTTCAGGGGGCATGCTTGACCATACCGAGAAAATGAGTCTATAATTGTGGAGAAACTCTGATAAGAAATTTTGAATGTGTGAGTGAGATTGAATATTTTCATCGGTGGGTTCCGATCTTGCTTGTTCTTTTTACAGGTTTCGCTCTTATCGATATAGTTTCTTATATCGTCAGCCATTTTTGGCCGATGAAACTTAGAACTGAGAGATGGTTTCATTTCGTTAATACCTGTGTGACAAGTTTTTTTCACATGATGAGTTCGAGTTTCTGTTCATCTGATCTAATGTTGCTATGTCAATTGAAAAAGTTGGGAAATGAACAATTTCGTAAGATGCATTTTTGAATGAATTTTGAACAGTGATACTGAAGATTCTATACAAAGTGGGAGTTTTGAAATGGGCATATGTCGAAAAGCTTGACGATATTTTCGATCATGTTATTGCTCGGCAAAAATATCCTTGGTTCTGAACTTAGTTTCATCTATGTCACCAAATGACTATGATGATTTGAGTTTTATAACTATTTACAGTTCGTTCTGGAATTGGTATAGAACATACAGCGTCTTCGAGGGAAGTGTGGGCTGTTTCTAGGTCGGAATGATTTTCATCTTCTCGTGGTGGTACGATACGAATATCTGATGATATTTGTACTTCAGGCTGAACACCTTGAGGACCTAGAATTTGTTGTAGATCGTCATTATCGAGATCTGGAAGTTTTTCGGGGTTCTGCAAGAAATCGTTCAATAATTCGTAAACGTCACCGGGGTTATTTTGAATTGATAAGGTTCCGAGGGCGTTCAAATCGATATTATGAGAGTTTCTAGAAAGGGCGTCGGGTGCTTGATTGAATTTGACTTCTTCATATTTTATAATATAATCGAGTTCCTCTAGTTCCAGACGCCATCATTTCATCAATCTGAAATTTGGTTCCTTCAATGAAAAAACCCATTCCAGTGGTTTGTGATCTGGAAAAATCGTGAAATTTTGGCCAAACAAATAAGGTCGGAAATATTTACAACTCCAAACAATAGCAAAAAAATTTTTCTCAATAGTTGAATTGTTGACTTCTGCCGGGTTCACTGTTCGTGATACATAACAGATTGGGTGGTCATTTTGGGACAATATGGTACCTATAGCGTAGTTCGAGGCATCTGTAGTCAATTCAATTCGTTTTTCAAAATCAGGATATGAGAGGACAGTTTCTGGAGTGAGGATAGATTTACAAATGTCGAAACATTATATGAATTCAGTGGTGTGAATTACGTTCTCATTTTCCTTGAGGCACTTCGTCATTGGTTTGGTGATTTTGGCGCAAAGTTTCTGATAAACTTTCGGTAATATCCTGATAGACCTAGAAATGATTCGATGTCTTCCTGAGTTTTTGTAATTAGGAACTTTTGAATCGCGCTTATTTCCTTTGGATTTGGTTTGATACCTTCCGGTCTCATTACATGGCCTGAAAATTCGACCTCTTTCCTGAGATATTCCGATTTATCCATCTGAATTCTCAGGTGAGCTTCACGTAATTCGGAAAATAC
This sequence comes from Gastrophysa polygoni, assembly GCA_963576655.1. Lineage (NCBI taxonomy): Eukaryota > Metazoa > Arthropoda > Insecta > Coleoptera > Chrysomelidae > Gastrophysa > Gastrophysa polygoni. Next base: position 31,733,665 of record OY755083.1, read on the forward strand.
TGATTTGAGTTTTTGAATATGTTCTTGTAGTCCGGTGCTGAAGATGATGATGTCGTCCATGTACACCAAATTTTATTCTGCAGGTCTTTCAGGACCTCATCCATTACCCGTTGGATATTGGAGGGTGCATTCTCAAGACCGAATGGCAACCGCAAATATTCGTAGTGTCTTTGCTCTACGTTAAATGCAGTTTTTTCGATCGAGTTTTGAGCCATTTCGATTTGGTGGAACCCGCTTGCCGAATCAAGGGTGGTGAAATACTGGTCTCTACCGAGTTAGTCTGGAATGTTGTTGATGTTGGGAAGTGGATATCGGTCACCGATGGTTTTTTCATTGACTCTACGATAGTCCACGACTATCTGCCATTTTGCTTTTCCGGAAGAATCTAACTTTTTCGGGACAATTGGGGAAGACCATGGGCTGCAGCGTGGTCTCATTATAATTTTCTCTAGCATATCGTTGTTTCGATGTTGTACTCCCTGTTCATGTATATTAATTCCAATTCAATTCCCAAATATGATCACGTAGTTATACGGGGTGATCTAAACATTTACTCATTGAAAAATGAGTCTGGAGCTACCATCAGATTGAATAACATGATAGAGGGCTTGGGACTCATTCAATTGGTAGATAGACCGACAAGAGTAACTGTTTCATCACTCTCACTTATAGATCTTATCATTACAAGTAACAATGATGATTTTTCTAACAATATCGAAGTTATCTCAGTACCAGGCATGTCAGATCATGAGCTGGTCCAGATAGATATTAAAATTGGAAATATCTCACACTCGCCAACATATAAAATCATCAGAGACTTCGGACACTTCAATCGGGAATCATTCTATGAAGATATGAGGTCAATCCCATTCGAATCAGTTTACGAAATGGATAATATAGACGATAAAATATGTTTTCTCAATGAAAACATCATGTTGAAATTCAATCTGCACGCACCTTTACGAAAGATTAGAATAACCAAACCCTACGCACCATGGATCACAGACACCATTAAGACGGGCGTTTCACTAAAATGGTTTGGCAGACCCTTTTTTCAGCATGCTTTCCGGCCTTGTCATGGATTCAATCTCGAAAGTAATTGAATTATTGTAAAGAGGAAGGTTCAAATTGGGGAATGAGTATTTTTTGGAGTCAAAACTCTTCCATTATGGTTAAGTTATGGGTCATTGAAAAATGTAAACATTGTAAAATTTGTGTCTCAGATTCAAATGAAATTACCTCATTCTATGGAACCAAAATTGAGGAATGCTTCACCAAAATATCAGCATCTGAAATGCCTTCCTTCGAACTAAAAGCATGTTTGAATCTGAAATTTGACACAAGGACGCAATTTATGGTTTATTATGTTAGATTCTGAAGGAATTTCGTTCAAAGATGAAGTAAAAAACATTAATTCGCGAGTTCGGACCGGTTCGTACCGGTTCGTACCCCACCTAATAGACGGCGGTACACACGTACCTCGCAATCCAATTTTACCAACTGTGATTTCGTGAGATGTTGTTTCCGTAAACAACCAGCAGATGGCATTCACGTCGACCCGCGTTTTCAATGATACGTAAGGTTACAAGTTACACGAATATGTTCGATTCTTGAATCATATTTATATATTACTCATTATGTATAATTCTTTTCTAATTTGTTATGGAGCATGAATTGGTATAAAATATCGTAAGTTTCATCACCTCTATGAAACTCCTCGTGGAAGTAGAAATATTGATGCCGTGTTGCCAAATACTCGGAATTTTCGCAAGTTCGAGGATATCCAATGCAAATTGAATAATATTTGCGTCAAAAAATTGCTATATCAATTTTTTCACTTCTACTGGACTTCGACAATGTCTGTCTGTCCTGTCGTCCACAGAGTTCTTTCCTATCACTTTGCATTTCCTTGTCTTTATGAAAGCTATAAAACTTTGTACCAGACACAAAGCCCTTGCACTAGGCAGCTCATCTTCAATCAAATTCAAACTTCAAAGTTGATTATTTCGAAGAGATATTTTCTTGATTTGCAACAGTAAACACACGCAAAATATAGCCCAATAACACCAATATGGAGAAATTTCTCACAAGCTGACGTCACACTAGCCACGCCCACGTGCGTGGTAACTATGAGTCAGAAAATAGTGATGATCCTTGTACATACTATCGGGGTAAAATAGTTGATGCTGGTGTTCAGCAATAGAGCAACAATTGTCAATAAGATGGAGGTCAATAATTATTTACAACTACTGTTTTGCAGTGAATTATTTTATACCCTTGGCAACACTGGTTGGTACAGAGTTTGCAGATCGTTTTTGCTGGTCTCTGGCTCACTTGAGTCGTTACCTACCCCGCTCCTCTCATACCTCTCGGGTGCATTCGGGTACAGGTCGGTGCCCAGAGTCAACGCTCAAGTGGTGTATTTTTTTGCCGTAGGTAAATGACTCAGTCATCGTGCGAACTGTTTTGCTATTTGCCTTCACAATTAGCATGGTCGTGGCATAGCAGTATAAACAAGGTCTAGCATTAGCATTGGGGAAGGCGAGACTTATAATCAGATCAAAAAAATATATGAGAAATATATTTCTAAAATTTTGGCTACGCAAATGGGAGCCTCGATATTTTGCATGGAACACCCTATATATTATTAGATTTTCGGATTCTGAAGAAGATTCTGAGCCTATTTGCTGTAGCATGTCCTATAGCTATCTCTCACTGTTTTTGACCTAAGAATCATTACTGTCAGAATGTTGCAATTTTCACAGCTGCTTCCTCGAGTGCTTCTTGAAACATAGTCATCTTATTAGGTTTGGCGCATATTGAATTATTATTATACGGGGTATGAAATGAGGTGCGTCAAACTCGGGCACGAATAAGATCGAAAAAGTCGATTCTTTTCAAATGTTATATCGATATAAACCAGGATAAAATTGTCATTGTTAGGTTAATCATCATTTGTGTCTGATAAATTTGAGTCATGTGGCCCACTACAATCAAATTTGAACTAATTTTATTTTTCTTCCGAGATATCTCATAAAATATCTTCATCAATTTTCTGCATGCCCTTGGTATTATCATGTTAAACTGACCATGAATGGAGAATGGTTTCTAAATCTTTCCTCTCATATATAAATATGCCATTCCCATTACTCGAACTTCACCTTTTCAATCCTATAATTCAAAAACTGTTGAAGATAGGCAAAGGGACATTATATCATGCGGAAGGTAATGGATGATAGAAATTATTGAAAAAATCGAATTTTTGGAGTTTATTTGTACCCGAGTTTGACGCACCTTTTTTCACACCCTGTATAATATTGATTCAATATGCACGAGAATTCATAAGATACCTGCTCAGATACCTGTGTTTTGGGAAGCCGGAAGCCAGATTTTGACATCCCATTTCCTTACCCAAAATTTCAAAAATATATTCTCCGTTCTCTAGATACTTCTAATACGCCATCGAGTTGAAATTACCCTGTATTATATTATATTATATCACATATGACTAGTATCGTATCGAAATGACTCAACTGTGATATATGTCCACTTGTCTAGGGATTGTCAAATTCATCGATAATTCTCGATGATGTCGATAAAAATTCACACTAACAAAATTATCGATATTATCGCTATTATCGTTGTTATCGATATTATTGGTATCATCGATATGAAACGATAAAGTCGATAAACTTGATCTTCTTGAATTGTAGTGGATTCATATTTTGAGAGATCGGGATGCGGAATGAATCTAGATATATGTTAAGTGGGGGCATAGGCACCATGTATATGTGATCATATCATCAGTTAATTTCTCAATTGAAATATCATTACATTCATCATCGCATCGATCATTGATGCGAATGTGCGTTTGCGAAAAATTTTCATACTAGTGCGTTTTACTTTACATTTTCTTGTTGCCATAGTTCGAAATGACATAACAAATACATTACTTTTTTTGTTTATCGATTGAATGTTCATTTTGCTTACCGCGCATATTATATTATATTATTTTTTATTCGCTTGTTATTTATGTATACACTTGTTAGTTACTCATTGTGTTTCTTCTCATTTAGGTGAATAAATTATCAATAATATCATTATCATTATTATTGTCACCTCCCTACCTACAGCGACTTTGTCACAAGAACACGTGTTCGCGGCTTGGTTCTGAACAAAGCATCTGTCAAACGGCCGACGAAGAGAGATCAAATACCTGTTATAATATTGTACTATTCAAAAATACTACATTTCAAACTCTTCAAATGCCTGACACAAATTTGGTGTTGACTGTGGTAGGTACACAAAGGTGATCGTTGCAACCATGTTTATATACTATCATCCTGAAAGCAGATATCGATGAAGTAATTCAGAATAGGTTCAGAGCCAATACAAAATAGATATGCGAATAAAGATATTCAATTCTTTTGTTCCGTCGAATTCGATGAGAGCCGTCGCGATATATTATATACATATAGTTCGACAGGCCAGTAGAAACGATTGAAAACCATACCTACACTTCAATCTGTTCGGTTCTGCAATGCCTATACAGGGTGTGTCATCAATGCTGCACGAAAATTCAAGATCGACTCGTTTCAGAAATGTTTCAAGTGGATTTTTGTTAGGTATACCTAGTTATCCGATAAGTTATCCGATTTTTGTAAGTATACCTACTTATCCGATTAGTTTGCTGATCGATCGGCTGTAGCTAAATAGCTTTCTCGAGTATCACAGATTTTCTTCCAACAGCTATGCATAAATTTGGTTTTCATTCTGACTTTTTTCATATTTTGACCCAACAAATCTGACCTCGAAGTTTCGTGCAACAATAATGAAACACCATGTATAAACAGCGGCCGATCGGGGTGCCAGTTTCCAGTTCTTCATCTTGTTACAACAAATAAAAGCTTGTTCAATTTTTGTTATTTTGTTCATTCATTTAACTTGCATGATATGATTACAGACAGACACTGGGACAGGTCGAACCAAAAGAAATCTCCGGCCCCAAAAACCTCCATACTAAGCAATTTAGTTTAGAATTAGACCAAAATCAAAAAAATATCTACCATTTTGGAGCCGCTATGTTGAAGTTTTGAATTTTGACGTGAAACCACAATCTCCGACCTCGAAAACCCCACAACGAAAATTCCTAATCGAATCTGACCAAAATCACAAAACTGTTTCGCCCTCGGTTCCGCAATTTTGAAGTCATGTTGAATTTTTGATTTTTGACAAATAATCATAATGTCCGACCCTAAAAACCCCCAAATGAAAATTTCGAAAAGAATCTGAGTAGATATAATCACGAAACTGTTCCGATATTGTGGAGCAGTGATGTTGAATTCTTAATTTTGACAAAAAATTATAATCTCCTCCGAATACCTCAGATACCGAATAGACTGGGATCATTATGAAAAAAAATGGTCATTTCGGGGCCGCCATGTTGAATTTCGGGATTTTGACAAATAATCACAACATCGATATGACCCCGAAAATCTCAAAATAGACCAAAATAAGTGTTCCGCCATTTTGGAGCCGCCATGTTGAATTTTCTATTTTTGACAAAAACTTCTAATTTCCGACTCCAAAGACCACCAGACATCGATTTTGAGTAAAATCTGACGATAACCACAAAACTCGTCCGCAATTTTTTTCATTTCATAATGCCTTGTCGTAAAAATTATGTCCACCTGCCAAATTCCTAATCATTCGGACGATTAGAAGTGGGTCAAATTCAATTTGCAAGATTTGATGAAACTAAATGAGAGCTTGTATTTTTATTTCGATATTAGGGATTCCTGATCTTCGTATTTTTCTTCTTATACTTACGAAATTGACGTTTCGTAAGTATGTCAACCATAGACTTATTATCCTGAGGAGACGGAACTATTTACATTTAAAGAAGATCAGACATTGCCAATATCTGGTCCACTGTAGGATACTATTGTGACCGATTGGAAAGTGTCGTTGCCATATTTCCAGATTGAGAACGAGATTTGCAATAATTATTGACACGTTCATATCATTTTTTCATTGTATTGCAAGTAATACAGTCTCGATGGAACATTTTTCTGAACGGTATTTTTATACATAATGAAAACCTGAAATGTACACGTTGGAATTACCGAATATTCATTTTGTGAACTATCACATTGTAGCATCATAGGATTTGTTACCCGCAAAGCGACATCGGCGCGTCCAGGCCACGCCTATTGTATGAATGATTTTTACTACGAAACTACGATCTGCCCATTTCTCGTTGCGGTGTTGTAGACGAGTGATCTTGTGTTTTGAAGTGTTGTTTTTAGTGACTTTGAATAGATATTGTGGAATTCAGAGTGAAATTTTGGACAATATGGTCCGTCACTGCCGAGTGTGCAAAAAACTTGACATTTCCAGCCCTGATGTTTCTTTTCACAAGTAAGTTGGAATACCTAACCTCCAAATTTGTTTGTTATTCCAGTGGCGTGAATATATGATGATTAGGTACTGTTTATTCATGATTGTTAATGATTTAGGTAGTTTTCATGTTTCCATGGCATAGACTTTCTTGTTCATTGCATCAAAAATTCTAAGCAACTTATTCCTGTTAACCTATTTCTCTATTACTTCAGGTTTCCCGCCAATAGTGGAAAAAGGAAAATTTGGGCATCTCTTCTTGGCTGGCAGGAGAATCGTCTGAGCAAATATCTTTATGTATGTTCTGATCATCTCGATTCGAGGATGTCATAACAAAGAAAAGTGGTAACAAATACTTGAGGCCAGATGCAAATCCACTACCATGCCATTCAGCGTTTCAGTTCGCATCTGATAGGTAATTGCAGTTAATACTCCATTGTTTCAACATCACATTTTTCCAATACAGTACAAAAAAACAACAAACTATGTTCACGAGCGACATCATTTATTTTCTTTGTGAATTATTGTCATTGTATTTAATGATATATTGTTTTGTATAAAAATCCAAAAATTATTTGCAGTTCAATTTGAACCAACACCTTCTTTCCAGTAATGAATCAAAATGTGTCATTATTATCCGAATAAATTTGTTGTATTATATGAATATTAAAAGTACGAAAACTGTGTTTTTTGTTTTTATCAAAGCGGAGAAATCTGTGTGCAAATTATAAGGAAATTCAATTTTATACAACTGTCTGAATGCATATGATATTGCACTTGTTTCAGTTGAACATAATATCGAGAATTACAGGTACTGACAAGAATCTGGTTATATATTTCCAATGATGTTTCATTTTTCAGAATGTTGATTGACAAATACAGAGAGAAATTACATGTTTCCATTGAGGGTACATTCGTAGCTTGTTAATAATCAAAAGGAATTTGTTTGTCTTCCTAACTAACAAACACGACGCTTCCACTCCGTACAGAACAATATTTAATAATAAAGTTATAGATAAAATATATTTTCAAGTCATGGAACCATTAGGACGGTACGCCACTGGCTGAAATCAGGGAAACAAGACACATAAACATAACAGCGTTGCCAACAAGTTGGTGAAGACAAAGAGGTTCGATCGGTAGTCTTTCTCATACTTGTGCAGTTCATTTTCAATCATTGCTTCAAAACAAAAGCAGTTTTATGAATGAGATGTTCCGTCTCCTCAGGATAATAAGTCTATGATGTCAACCAATCTGGATTGTATACGAAACGTCAAATTCGTAAACATACGAGGTGGAATACGAGAGATCGGGAATACCCCTCATATTCTTATTGATGAAAATTCAGTGCAAAATACCCGCGTTCTGCCAAAGCCATCAAGATTTATCTCTGAGAAAGATAAATATCGTCAAAGTAGTCGGCTCGGTTCGACCACGCTGCGCGACCCGCGACGTAAATAAATACTCACATTGTGATGTCACTGCGAGATAGAGAGCCCGCTCCAGGTGGCAAAAATCTGAGTCCCCGGCTCATCATGAATATTACAAGACACTCAGAAATTTCACAACCCTAGCGTGTCGAAATGAAAGAAAGCATACTTTCAGTATATTCTGAGACAACAAGGGGTGAGTAAAATATGGAAAGATCTTCATTATTTAGGTATTAAGAAAAAACGGCAAAATCTACCCGATCACATGACTGACGTAGAAGAAATAAATCAGTATTTCGTGAATGGGATTTCAGCAGTCCCCAATCTAGTCGAATTCTATTCCAATAGTCAACACGAAAATGCAGGCCAATTCCAATTCAAACCTATTTCACAATATGACACCCAGAAAGCCTTGTATAATTTGAAATCTAATGCGCAAGGGAGTGATGGAATCAATTTGAAGTTGTTACCAATGTGTTGTCCTCACTTGATACCATTCCTAAAACACATTATAAATTTTTGTCTCACCCACAATGCATATCCACACACCTGGAAAAAGTCTGTAGTACAGCCTATACCTAAAAATAGTATCGTTAATGAACTAACTCAAAGATCTCAGACTTATCAATATACTGCCAACGCTCTCTAAAGTCCTTGAGAGAATTGTAGATGCCCAGCTGAGAGAGTACGTCTCTCAATACAATGTATTACCGGTAAAGCAGTCGGGCTTCCGACGAGGATACATCTGTGAAACTGCCTTGTTGGGAATTACCGATGACATTCTAAGAGGAATTGATGATAAGAGAGTTACAATACTGGTACTGTTGGATTACTCCAAGGCCTTCGATACTCTGGATTATGCTCTATTATTGAGTAAACTCAAATCAATTGGAGTTGCCGACCAGACAGGGCTCCATTCTTGGACCCCTGCTTTTTGCACTATATACTTACGACTTTGAGAGCTTTGTCACTCACTGCGACACTTACTTTTATGCCGATGATACCCAACTTCATCTCTCGTTCTCACCTAATGAAACAGATCTCGCTATAGAAAAAATCAATGAGGATTTATCGACTCTCATAGCATCTTCTAGAAACCATGCGCTCAAAATCAATGCAGATAAAACGTCAGTTATATTGTTCGGGTCACGTCAACACAGGAATCTACTTGAGAACAATATCCAGATAAATGTTGAAAACAAAGTAATCACACCTGTCAAAAGCGTAATGAATCTAGGCTTAACCTTTGATGATGATATGGGGTTCGAATCACACATAATGAAAATTCGTGGCTTGGCATTCATGAACTTGGAACTTATCTATAGTAACAGGAGATACTTGAATCGAAAGGTTAAGTCTACTGCGACACTGTTTATGGTCCGTGCCTGGATTACGAGGACACGAGACGTATACAAGTAACCCAGAACTCCTGCCTGAGATTAATATCTGGGGTCAGGAGAGGTCACCATATCTCGCATATTCTGAGTGATCTAGGATGGCTCAATATGCAGCGTAGACGACAACTTCATGCCACTTGTCTCTTTCATAAAATAATAGCGACCAAAACTCCTCCTTACTTATGGCATAAAATCTCTTTCCGAGAAGATGTCCACAATATAAACTTACGTTACAAGGGAATAATAACCCCACCATATCATAGAACAGAAACTTTCAGACGGTCTTTCTCTTATCAGATATCACTTATCTACAATGCCATTCAAATGGATATGAAAAAATTAAACATTAATGCATTCAAGAAACTAATGAAGAAATATCTACTCACAGAACAAATTGATGCATGAGATACATGTATCTGTTCGTTCGTCTGTGTACTTCTTCTAACTCGCTTCATAGGACTATTGATTTAAGAGTGCCGGAGGCACATTATTTAGATTGTATAATTGAAATTAGGGATATTTATCATATGAAGATTGTTGTTATCCTCTACTTTTCTACCTATTAATTTTCCTGTCATTGCGCTTAAGAATAATGACAGGTTTCACGCATGTCCATGAGTGACACCATCTGATCTTCGGCGTTTTTCTAGTGTACCTACTCTGTACTTCTCGAAAATAAAGACCTGTTATTATTATTATTATTATTATTATTATTATCATATAGGGGTACCGAAATGATTTTAAATGTCTTGATTTCGTTTTTAATTCTCAATGTGGATGTCAAGTCATCACCTGTTTTGAAGTAAGTTTCGGATAATTCATTGCAAATCTTGATTATCTCAGATTATCTTCTGCGTTCATGTGGTCTGTGCGTATCGAGTTCGAGATGCGAGAGTAGTTTTTTATTTGAATTTTTCATATGATTGTTCGAAGTGGTGAAGGAGTCGAATGTGTATATTTCGTAAATCGATGAGCCGAATTGTTCGACAGGAATGGGTTTCCGCAATGTTAAAAAAATTGTTTGATTTGTGAGATTTTGAATTTCTACAGGAGCGTACCCTTCTTTTAAAATCGTCACTACTTGTGGAATGGAGAGTTTATTATTAGTACCTTCGACTGTTAGAATTTCTCTATCGTGTATATCGACACAGGTATATTTTTCATAGTTTCCTCTTGGGGATTGACTGAAAATGAAAAGCTCGACTACGTGGCTTGTCTGAATTTGGATGGGATGTCAATGTGATTTCCTATCAATTTTGTAATAGTTGAATCAGCATTCAAATTCATATCCATAAGATCTGTCAATCCTAATAAACCGTCACAATAATCATGGAAGTAGAATAGAGTGAATTTGATTTTATAGTTCGTATTGAATTCAGGAAATGCCGGAATTATTGATGGGTGTCTCGCGTTCTGACTTCCTATTGCAGTTTTGATTATTGTTTCAGCTTGATATATCTCATTTGGATAGAATTTCTCAATTATCGAAGTTTTGATCATTGATTTGGAACTACTTGTATCTATGAGTAACTTAATTTTTGGACATTTTATCTCGACATAAAGAAGAGCGTTGTTGCTAGAAAGATTTATTTCGTCAATAGGTCTTTTTGGCTGGTTGGTTGAAAATTTTTGAATTCGTTTGGGTTGATATGATCATTGTATTGGTCTTAGGAGTATGGTGGCTGATTATCGATTGTTTCTTCAACGCATGAATTCTGATCATGGTATTCTCCTTTGGGGTAGTACGCGGCTTCGGCGTAACTGGCATTTTTTTAGGACATTTGATTTCGATAGATATTCCATATTCATTCCAAAATAATTCTTCCGATACAAACGTTGAAAGTAATTATATCTTGTCGTTTTCCTGGAAATGCCCAAACATGTTTTCAAAATTGTCATATTTGTTCACATATGCCATTGCGTCTTCTAGGGAAGCAGGTTTCTTGGGATGCATATTGTTTCTCAAGATACCTGTACATCCTGCGATGAATGTACTCAGAGCGACTTTGTCGTAATGTGAAATTTGATAAGTTTTGTCTTCCCGAGCTGAGTTCGTATCATTACTCATTCTTTGGGCAACACTACATCTTAATAGTTGTAGTCTACTTCCAAAGTGAGTCTTCTCCTTCGACTTCTAGTCAATTCTTGCACTAAACAATCTAGGTCTCTACGGTCTGCAAAGCATTGTGTCAAAGCATTTTTTAGGGTGGCCGAAGTGTCGAGTTCGGCCCAATTCCCAACCATTTATTCCGCTTCACCTATCAATTTCTCCTGAATACATTCAAGAATGTGATCGTTCAATGATTGATCGTTGAAAACTGCATAAGGAATGAATAACATATCACACCTATTGATAAATTTGTTCAATGCGTTACTATCGCCATCGAACGGTTTAATGTTATTGATTCTAGATTAGAAAAGATTTCAGTTCATTTGGAGGTTGTGGTGCTTGTTAACCTGTTGCCATAGTGGATGCTAATAAATTTGCCTGTCCTAAGTTAGATTCAATGAGGGTTGGAGTTTCTTCAGATGATAGACTGCTTAGCCTATCCAGTATATTGAATTATCTTTATTCTGACTTGATTTGAAATGATTCCTTGAGTTATTCGTCTAGCATAGTCATCAATTTGTTCTCGATGAACAGCACTAAATTCTTCACTGAAGTCCTCATTCAGAGGGTTCGATGAGGGTAAGAAGGAATATTTGGCACTGGAAGGATGTGGGCAAAAAGGAATATTTGGCACTTAAAGGTTTTTGATGATGAAAATCCGTGAAGCCTCCAGTTCCTTCTTCGTTGATTCTACGAAGCTTCCCAGGTCGTCTGTTCGTCTCGTTCGGGGTAATCCTCGATGGATTTTGTTCCAATCTGTGCTGAAGGTGTTGGAACTGCACTATGCGAATTTGTGCACTGCACAAATCCTACTGACTGCGCCAGTTAAGTAGTTCGAAAGCGAGAACGTCTCTTTGAGAAGATTCATTTTGACCACAAAAATAAAGTTCGACTGTCTCTGACAAGAGTTACAATTGGAATGATAAGAATGATGCATGAGATCTGCTCTCAGAGATTCGAGAACGGAGCTTTACTGGAATACTGCTCACTCTGCGAAGCTGTATCTGCATATTCAGTGAGAACGGCAAATCCGTGGGAATGATCGACACATAACTCGCGTATGATAGCAGCATATGACTTCTTAAACTGAATGACTTTTGGTTGCCAAGGTCACACATTTCATTTTCGAAATTTGAATTTACGATTTTATAATGAGAAATGCTTTACTTTTGTCCGATAGTAAGGTACTGAACAAACTTGAGAAATCACATTAGAAAATACAAAACACACAGAATATATCATTACTTCAACCCACACCGAATGAGTGGATTTGACTCGAAAAAATATACTACCTGTCATAATCTTCAGTTCTCAAAGATATGAGTTGCTAATAATGAATAATATCCCATGTCGTTCTCATAGTATATCGAACCACCAAATAATATTCATGTTGTTGATGTGAATATATTTGACTTGAAACTAGTTGGGATAGATTCTCTATCCGACAGTAGTGAGCTTTACCATGATCATCTGTAACGAATGATGAATTGATATGTTTACCTGATTTCGACTTCTTATTCCGATTCGTCTTTTTCATAGATTTTCTGAAATTTGTATCAATGGAGCAATCGTTCAAAATTTCAAATATCGCGTAGTCATATGAAATTCCTAATCTTCAAATTGAAATTCAATACAGTTGAAAAACATCCTCTCAGCAAATTGTATTTGTTGATATTCACTTACAGGAATATTATATGTATTATAGTTTCTCTTACCATTATATCCTCAAACATATCCAGTAAGATCGAGTTTACTGGAACCAGCGACGATATGGTTCGGAGTATTGAATGATTTTATGACCATCGATTTCTGAGTTTGATGAATGTATCGACCAAATACTTCCCTGTTTACTCCAAAAATATCATGCATTCCAAAACATGTTCAAGTCATGCAAGGCCTATTGTGCCCCCTGTCAAGCATTCACTCTACCTCAAGTAGTCCAGGTGTTCATGGGGGAGATGGCTTGGAGCTCGTTTATGTCCAAAAAGGGGACTCCGAACCTCCTGAACCTTTTTGCTGCCAGTGCTTCGCAATGGCAGATCGTATGATATGGGGTTCCATCCTCCATATCACATGCCCTACATGTGGGCTCGTCGGCTAGCCCTATCGTGTTGAGGTGCTTCCTCAGCTCACAGTGTCTTGTAGGCAGACCTACTAGTTGTTTTAGATTCCTCCTGTCGATTCTCAGGATTTGACTTGTGGTTTTCCTGGATGGGTCTCGGATGAACATGTGTGACTGTCTCAGTCCAGGCACTGCGTTCCAGTATTTGCGGTGTGCTTTCCTGAGCAGGTCCTCGATTTGCCCCCTTCCCCTGCCGTGAGCGATACCGCAGGTGGGTTCCAGACCAATCAGTATTTCTTCGAATCATCTTCCCGCTAGTGAGTCTGTCATTTCATTTCCTGCCATGCCCTTGTGTCCTGGCACCCACTCAAGAGTGACCTTGCAGTGGGCAGCCAGTTCTTCTAGGGCTTTCAGTCATCCTTCAATGGTGTTAGAGTAGATCTCCTCCGACAGTAGGGCCTTCAAGGCTGCCTGACTGTCTATTCTTATGAGGGTTTGCCGATTACTAATGTCCTTCCTCACCATATACTGAGCGCATGTGATGATTGGAATTAATTCTGTATGGCCCAGGTTTATGCTGATCTCATTCCTTGTGCTCTCTTCATATGCACCCGCACCAGTTCTTCCTCTCATTTTGGAGCCATCTGTATACGCATAACGGTCTGTTTGCTCTTTTGTATAGCTCCTTCTGCCCTCTCCGGATATAATTACCTTGAAGGGTTTGTTGAAGTGGAACTTCTTGAGGGTTCTTTCTGACTGCATTTGTAAAATGTGGTTTTCTTCTAGTTTCTGAAAGATTTCTGTATGAAAACCCTTTCACAAGGTGATATCTCTCATATTTTTCGTTCTGAGCCTGTATGCTGCCGCCAGGGACTTGAATTCCACCACTAGATGTAGGGAGGGAGGTCCAGCAACGTCTCTAAGGCTGCAGTTGTCGTTAAGGCCTCCGTTATGCCTAAACACGCTAGCCGCTATGGCTTGCCTAGCTTTGATTTTATCGCTGTGTTTTTGGCTTCGTGCCACTATATTAGTGATGCGTAGGTGACGACTGGAAGTACCACTTCGTTGTACAACCAGTGTACCATTGTGGGTTTCAGCCCCCAATTGTGTCCAAATAATCGTCAGCCCGTCCAGAGCGCCCTTGTGGCTTTATTGATTACGTTTTCTGCGTGTGGTGAGAAGGTAAGTCTGGTGTCTGGTGCAACCCATCGGTACTTAACCTTTGTTGTCCTCATTATGTCATGTCCTCATAATGCAGACCCTCCGTTTGGTTGAGGTTTATCTTCCTAGTAAAGGCAATGAAGGAGGTCTTCGTGGGATTGACCGACAGTCCCTTCTTTGTGCACCATCTCTCCACGGTAAGTAGGGTCTGTTGCATCAGGTTATGCACCACACCCCCGAAATTCCTGCTAATGAGAATGACGATATCATTAGCATACCCTTGCGAGTATGCACCACATTTCTGTAGTTCGTGTAGGAGGTCGTCTACCACAAGGCACAAGGCACCTCCCTGCGGACAGCCTCGCATGACTACTACCCTTCCTGCTGCACCTTCTGAGATGGAGGATATTTCTCTATTCCTCAACTGACCACTGTTGGACAGACTCCACGTTTCTTCACGGCGTTGTTCACCAAGTCAAAGGATGTGTTATCAAACGCTCCTCCGATGTCCATGAGGGTTGCCATCGCAATCTCACGATTGTCTATAGCTTTTTCCGCGACGACGAGCTCGTGTGAGGCAAACTCGCAGGATTTCCCTGTTTGGTTTGCGAATTGGTTTTGGTGCAGGGGACAGTTCGTCAAGACCTCGTCCATCATGTATCTGTCAATAGTGAATTCATAATGTAATGTATCTGCTACGTAGCTATCATATTATATGATGAATTCATTTATTCACAAAAGGATACATGAAATGCAACATATCGTGCGCATGAATGATACTTGGGATGACAAAAAGAAAAATATTTCAATTGATTTGTGCATGAATGTTACCGGGTTCAAAATCGCATGTATCAATTATGTTCTCCATGTGACAAATGTATGTACAGGGTGGCCCATCGAAAAGGTACCGCAAGGCGTTACCGGCTGGGAATGAAGGAAGGGGGGTCAAGCGATACCTCTCTATACAGTGCTGCTTAGATTCTTCAAATCGATCTAGTATTTCAGAAAACATGGAGCTTTGAAACTCCAACCATCATGTGGGACGAAAAATACAATGATCGGTTCAATTGTACTCTATCCCAATAAGTTCCTTCAAATGAATTCGCTATTTTTGCAGGGTCGCTGCACTTGCCGATGCACAGATTTTTTAAGGCTCATTTCAGACAGAAGAAAATGAATAGGATTCATTTCTTCACGTTTGAATTAGGTCAAGTTGTTGCTAGATACATGTCGTGCTTGATGTGTTTACGAATTGTCGACTTGAAAATTTATTATTATGGTGAATTCAATTGCAGACAGAGTGGAAATCATTGAACTTTGTTTCAAAAACGATGAATGTGGATATCGGGTCGCGGAGTTGTTCAACCTACGGCATCCTGAAAAACATGCCTCTGGAAAAATTGTTTGAGAATTGGTGAACGAATTCCGCGGAACAGGCTCAATTCATAACAAAAGGAGAGCTTGAAATTCCAGTATCAAATGAACCTACGGAGATAGCAGTATTAGGGCAAGTTGCAGTTGATAGTACGCTAAGTACAAGACAATTCACCATGACGGGTGTGTCTCGCACCAGTGTCCAACGGGTATTGAAAAAATACAAATTCAATCCTCGCAAAATACACCTAGTGCACGAACTGAATGAAGACGACCCTGATCGTCGCTTGCAATTTTGCGAAATTATGAGTTACACAATGGTAATCTTCTATTCAATGTGTGTTTCTTGAACGGATGTTCCTTCTTCCTCAATGGTTTAGTGAATCGCCACAATTGCCGGTACTGGGCTGACACCAATCCTAGGATTTTCCACGAGACACACACGCAACACCCCCAGAAGTCAAGTGTGTGGGCTGGTATTTTTGGAAATGCCATTGTAGGACCTTTTTTCCTTCCTGGAAATTCGACAGGCGATATATACTTGGATTTACTACGAAATGCCATCGACCCAGCTCTGACAGATATCATTGAGAACGATCCCGCATGAATTGAACACAACCAGCAGAACGGAGGTCCTCCTCATTATTTCCACAATGTGCGCAATTATTTACATGACACATTTCCAGGACGATGGGTAGGACAACGGGGCCCAATAGAATGGCTATATACTGAAGATATAATGATAAAATAATGAATGATACAACAATAATGTATGTGTATTTTTTCATCCCATTCTCTCTACTCCCATCCTCCTCCTAGCCCCTCTATTAATATCAGATATGAAACGAATCCAAGTTGCTCATTCGATGGTTCGTCTGTTGTAGCTACGAACTATTTATTCGTTGATCTATCGACTACAAAATAAATACCTAGAAAAACTTCATACTCAATTGTGTATGGATGATGATGATGATGATGGACGATAAAAAAATACTTAGGAGTTACGTGATTCGGTAGACTATGTTGAACACTCAGATAGAAAATGAATTCACAGAACACCTCAATGATACGTATGAGAACCCAAATATATATATTTCATATATATTTATATATATCAAATATATATATATATATATATTGGAATATACTGAGGAGTACCACCTACATGCTGTTTTGAGTATTTATTTCGCATTCGACCTATCATAATAATAATCATTTGAATTAGGAACATGAACAAATTCCTTCAACAAAGGGCTATCTTCTTCTCGAGGGCATATCGACTCTCCCATTTCAACGAGTTGGTAGCAGAAATTGTACAAGGATACAAAAATACGTATCTTTCTGAGGTCGACGTCGTCGCCATCAAGCGATATCGAATGTCAACTTGGAGCGGCAAACTTCGATCGAGATCATATCGACTTAACGATTTCAAAGTTGGCGGCATATATTTCAGACAGAGTCGCACGCTGCACACAAAAAAATATGTTTCTCTCCAAGGTCGTCGTCACCCTTTTCTTTGGGTGATATCGAATGACAAAGTTTATTATATTATTATTATTTATATTATCCACTTTTTTCTCGAGGTCGTATTCACTCTACTATTCCAGAGTTGGCAGCAAACATCACACACAAGGTCAACTACTGAACACAAAAATACTTATCTCTCCAAGGTTGCTACTTTCCAATGATATCGGATGACGACTAGAAGCGACGAAGTTGATAATGTTCAACAAAAAACTGTTGATTTATTATCTTGAAAAAAAATAAGCTAGTCGCTCTCGGATCGCACACTGCATACAAAAAAAATATGTTTCTCCCCAAGGTCGTCAACCTTTTCTTTGGGTGATATCGAATGACGAAGTTCATCATATATATATATATATATTATTCATATTATCCACTTCTTTCTCGAGGTCGTATTCACTCTACTATTCCAGAGTTGGCAGCAAATATCACACACAAGGTCAACTACTGAACACAAAAATACTTATCTCTCCAAGGTTGTTGCTTTCCAATGATATCGAATGACAACTAGAAGCGACGAAGTTGATAATGTTCAACAAAAACTGTTAATTTATTATCTTGAAAAATAATAAACTAGTCGCTCTCGGAGGAGAGGTCGCCGCCTCTGCCATGGTTATATGTCAACGCTTTACAACATACACATACAAGGACGTATTGTTGCCCGGCGTATCATCTCAATGGAAATAAGGAATGGTTCTCCCCAAGATTAACACTTGTATGCGATTTCAGGTGGAGCTGAAAAAGCACCATCGTGCACCATATACTGCCATTAGGAACCAAAATATCATAATTAATAACGACAGAAATAACGACCTTGTGGCGAGGAGTGCATCTCCGAGGTCGCTCTCTAACACCAGTCTAATGACCTTCCAACTTCCTCTCGACGTCACTGAACACGCTCATGGTCACTCGCTCTCAAGGTCACGTACATGCCCACACCACTCCTCAAGGACGAAACCCCCATAGCCGTGCACAACAGCGTAGTCTAATGACCTTCCAACTTCCTCTCGACGTCACTGAACACGCTCAAGGTCACTCGCTCTCAAGGTCACGTACGTGTCCGCAACACTCCTCAAGGACGAAACCCCCATAGCCGTTCACAACAGCGCTTCTCAATGTCACTCCCCCCAAGGTCACACCTCTCTGACCTTGGGGGGAGACCCAGAAACGGCAAAGAACTTCTACTGACGGACAGCGATTCGAACATTTACTAGACTAATCAATAAGTTTTGAAGTACAATTCAGTCAATTTTCGCATTTTACGTCACACATTATCGTTGGAGTTTCAACGCTCCATATTTCCTGAACAAGTGAATCGATTTTGAAAATTTAAGCAGCACTGTGTAGGGAATGACCAGCCTCTTCTAAAGAGATATCGCTTGATCCTCCTTCTCATTTGAAAAAACATGTTGGCGTGACACCCTTACTTAGGGGGTTGAAGGTTTTACAATAATAATATTCGTTTAATAGCGTTGCTAAGTAAAAAAAATACGATCATGGGTATACAATACATTCATAAAACTCAAAACTAGAAACTAAAAACTAAAGTAGTAGAAGTAGAAGAAATATTTCTGTTCAATAATATTAACTATCAATAAACATATATAATAAACTGAGAGACTATACACTTGTTTTGAGATGAGTTATCACATTTTGTTTGAAAACATTTGTCGTTATAGAAGATTTGATTGCTTGTGAGAGATTATTATATGTGCACATTCCTGCATCAAAGATATTTTTTTTTTGTGTTCATCAGGTTTGTTGGAGCTATGTGTATGTGGTTCTTTTGTCGAGTGTTATAATTATGTATGTTATGTCTGAATTGTAGGTTAGCAGATAAGTATTCTGGGAGCTTGTTGTTCAGTAGTTCATATATGAACATTAATGTCTTGAGAATTATATATTTTTTGACACTTAGCCAGTTTAATTGTTCTTGCATATAGGATATGCTTACGTATCTATTACATCCCAGTAGTAAACGCATACATCTGTTTGTAATTTATTCAAATCATGCTCTTGGCACATGGATAGGAATGAACAATATTCGAAATGTGGCTTGATGATACAATTATATATAGTGTGTTTTGTGGGTTGACTCACATATTTGCTGATTCTATACATGAATCCGATTTTCTTGGATATTTTTTTGGATTTATAATCAACATGTTCACTGAAATTAAGTTTATCATCTATGATTATACCCAAATATTTTATGTTGCTAACTTGATTCAAATCATAATTGTTATATCGAACATTGTTAATGATTTGTTTGTTCAGATGTTTTTTACTTTTCAATATCATATATTTTGATTTCTGTGGGTTTGTTATCAATTAGTGAACCAATTTTGAATCTTGATAAGAGTTTTGTCCATTTCAGAGATTAATGTGTTAATGTTTTCACCTGAGATATATATAACTGTATCATCTGCAAATAGATGCATTCTACATTTTTCGTCGTTCAGATGTAGTAGGTCATTCACAAAGCAGATAAAAAGCATGGGTACACTACCCTGTGGGACACCATTATCGTTGTTCCTTATATTTGATTTTTCTTCATTGATTTTGGTTTGTTGTTGTCTACAAGTGAGATATTATTCAAACCACCGTAACGTATTTACACGAATACCAAAGTGATGGCTGAGTTTTTTTAATAGTAACTCTCTATTCACTACCTCAAATGCTCGTCGTAGATCTAGAAATACCACACAATAGATTCACCTGAATCAATTGAATATTTGAAATCATTTATGACTTTTTCCAAGGCGGTTCCACAAGAATATCCGTGTCTAAACCCTGACTGACTTTGGCATAATAATTTTTGTTCATCTAAAAACCCGATTACTTGGTTATAGGTACATAATTCCAATATTTCTTCTAGACAAGGTAGTGTATTAATCGGTCTATGTTCTTCGATCTTGTTTGTATTTGGAACCTTTTGTAGAGATTTTCAAATTGATGGAGAGTAGCCGTTACTTAAGGATGTATTTATACAATGCAGTAATGGATATCCAATAGCATCAAATGTGCTTGAATTGAACGTTATTTATGATGAAGTATAAGTAGACAACTGTATACTGGATAGTAAGTATATTGTTTCATATGGCGTTGAGAATTGAACTTTTCTTGTGACGTGGTCATAATAAGTTTATTGATTACAAGCAAGTTACAAAAATCACCATAGGATTGTATGTATTCGAATTTCTCGTAACAATGTGAAGGAAGTATAAAGATGTTCATTTTCCCACCAAGAAATTCTGAAAAGTACTACTGAAGTTGTTACGGATTTTCAATTTGGTTTCATCATGAATCAATAATAAATTCGACCCCCTCTGACAACACGGCACTGGTGCTGGGAGAATCAGCTCCTGCTATCCTCGTTTAGACAAAGATAGATACTATAGATGTTGCTCCCAAACAAACTGTATTGCCAGGGCTGTGGATTACTTATCTAGTTTGTTCAATGATCGAAGATATAATAC
Source organism: Gastrophysa polygoni (assembly GCA_963576655.1). NCBI lineage: Eukaryota > Metazoa > Arthropoda > Insecta > Coleoptera > Chrysomelidae > Gastrophysa > Gastrophysa polygoni. The sequence goes on from OY755083.1 coordinate 31,754,601, forward strand.
TTCGTGGAAATCAATAAGCACAAGACCGTTCTTGTCAACTGTCAACGTCTACAGTTAGTTTCCATATTGAGGGTTTGATTCTGTTCTTACTGGGAAGGCATCTCGTCTTGGATAGATAGAAATAACAGAACGAAGTGGATCACGGTGCCGTTATACAATTTTTCAGGCAATATTCTCATCTGTATGATGAGTGAAATTCAGATTTCAAGAATGGAATGTCGAGGTGAAATGCTTGAGATATGATAAGTCAAATCATGGAATATCCACGTAATAAGGAACAATGTTTTGAATTCTTTGAACAGCGTTTTTGAGTATCATTTGTGCAGGAAGAGAAGTAGAGACCCTTTGGACGTCTGCGATGTCTTATTCACTCTATTATGAAAAAAATCACTGATTCTCAATCATAATTATACTCTTCTTATCGAGGATGGGTGCTGAAGTGAAGACGTACAAGAGACAAAGTAGACGAACAATCTACAGGAATTAAAAAAAAAATAATTCAGATGATCGCGAATTCATAATGAACACCACAGCTACCAATCGAACAGTTGGTCATAGGTTGTGAGGAAAATAAAAAAATGTAATTATCAAGGGTGCCACTATAGCTCAATTGCAGCTCGAGCTAGAAAGCTTCCAGATGATGCAAGACTCACCCTGTATAACGGAGAAAAATATCCACAATGATTGCTCAGATTATATAGATATATATTTATTCATTCATTCATTCATTGATTCCATACAGGCCTTCTGGCCTGATCACATGAAATATATATAAACAGAAAATCATTCAATAATAATTGTAGGAGAATGAAAATAGTAAAATTCAAAAGAATTGTAGAGGATCTCACAAAAGTAAACAGTGTGACTACATATGTGACAAGTACTTACGTATATCATGAACTGATTGAAGTTTGATGCTGTAAAATCAGTGTTCTCAGTTTTTTGTATGTCAAAGACCAATCTGAATCAACCAGTGAATTCTTATAATTGGCTAGTCGGAGCATTTTTGCAAGAGGTGCGCGGGATGTTGTGGGTATTGATGTTATATTGAACACCAAAGGGAATCTAGTTCGGCGGGTAGATACATTGAAATGTATCGAAGCTAAGACATCTGGACTCTCACCTGAGCTGAGATGATAGAACATATTTGTATTCTGGCCACATTTCATATTTCTTTGAATATACGTATCGAAGAAACCGGTTTTGAACTTTTTCTATTGATTTGAGGGTAGTTTGTGATTCTCCATTCCAGAGTATCGCACCAAATTCTAGTTTTGGCCTTACAAGGGTGTAGTATAATGTGATCAATGTTTTCATGTTTCCCAGATCAGAGCATTGCCTCAATACGAAACCAAGAATTTCCATGAAGATTTTGTAGTATCCTCAATATGTTTTGTAAACGATAATTCATCATTGTATGTTATACCAAGATTTTTAATTAATGTGCACCTCCTTAGATTATCATCGGCCATTTTGTAATCGGGAGTAATTTGTTCTCTTGCTCGTGATATTGTCATTATTAAGCATTTTCAACATTCAATGGTTGTTTGGATACATTGCTCCATCTACATAACGAATTCATATCTTTTTGTAGTGGAACAGAGTCTCTAACCGTTTGAATTTTCTTTCTTCAAATAATCGGCAAATAGCAGACATTGTGAGGAGTTGATCACCGAGGGTGAATCATTGATGAATAGAATTAAGAGTAAAGGCCCCAGGTTTGATCCTTGTGGCACTCCTGAGTTAGGGTAAAATTTCCCGGAAGTATTGCCATTATACCTGACCACAACATTTCTATTTTCTTTATAACTTTTCAAGAGTTCCATTAGTCCTGCCGATATTCCGAACTTACATATTTTTCTTAATAAGATATCATGATCTACTCTATCAAAGGCCTCACTGAAATCTGTAGAAATGGTATCTAATTGCATCCTTTCTTCCATCGCATTATTGGCAGTATTTGTAAATGAGAACAGATTCGTAATTTTGGATTTTTCATTCATAAACCCATGTTGTTCACTGACAATATTCTGTTCCACGTGTTTCTGAAGTCTTCTATAAATAACTTGCTCAAATAATTCAGCAGGCGCGTACATAATTGATATCGCCTTATCATTTTCAATTCTCATTTTATTGCCAGATTTGAATGAAGGAATACTGATCTTTGGAAAGACTGAACTACCAATGATCAGATTGAAAAAAATATGGAGGAGAGGTTGCTTCATCCATTGATAGCATCCTTTGAGGACATAAGGTGGAATTCCATCAACGCCTGCGGCTTTTTAAGGTTTGAGTTTTTTCATCGCTTCATCTTGTTTTAATACATTGACTTCATTCATCACCAAAGTATCATTACTAACACTCACGTCATCGATAAAATCAAGACAATATAAGACTTATCAATTCCGTGAATTGACGCAAAAAAATTAGCAAATTGATTGGCTATATCACTATCATCCACAATTCAACCTTGATATGTGAATGAATTATTATTCATAGAATTTGCTCTCTTCTTATTGATGAAATTCCAGAAGTTATTGATGACTGATTTTATATTATCCTCGAGTTCAGAGATTTCAACTTTCTCCTTGATTCTACAGGGTGTCCCTAAAAGGTCTTTACAAAAAGCTACCACATATTCTTCAGACCAAAACAATTCGATACAAGCAAACTTACCTCAGTAAAAAGTTGATTAGTTTGGGCGCTAGACGGCTCTGAAGTTGAAATTTTCAAATCGATTTTGCTTCATAACTTTTGAACGGCTCATGAGATTTTTTTCAAATTTGGTACATTGGCATAGACTCATCGGGCAATGAAACTCATATCATAATCATAATGAATATCATTCCATGGGCGTAGAACTTGATTTTTTCAGTAAATAAACATCTAAAACTCCTACGCCAATGGAAAAAAATTAGTTTCAATATGAAATCTAAATTATTCAACTCATTCACTACAAAAAAGGTACTCTTGACAAAAGTCGATTCCTCTCATGGTTTCGATAAAATTTTAATTTTAGTGATTTAGAGCATAATTAATAATAAAACGATTAACAGATATTTCATAAAAATTGTTCAAAATGTTCACCATTTTCACGTATACAAAGATTTATACGACGCAAAAAGTTGAAATGTACTCTTTGCATAACTTCTTCATCGCCTGTGAGATTATTCGTCGCCTGTTGGATACGTTGCCATAATTGTTCTACAGTATTCACAGGGGTCTTGTAAACCGTAGACTTGAGATAACCCCATACAAAATAATCCATCGGTGTTAAGTCTGGAGAACGTGGTGGCCAATTCACGGGTGCATCATTACCTCTACCTATCCATCTGTCTGGGTACTGTTGGTTTAAAAAATTCCTAACATCCACCGAAAAATGTGGTGGAGCTCCATCGTGCATAAACCACATATCTACCCGATGTTGGAGTGGTAAATATTCCAACAAATTTGGCAACGTATTTCGTAGATGTTGTAAATACATGTCTCCTGTTAATCTTTGTGGAAGTATGACAGGACCAATTATTAAATTTCCTATTATTCCAGCCCAAACGTTGATTTTGAATTCGTGTTGAAAATGGTTTATTTTAATGGAATGAGGATTTTCAATTGCATAAACGTGTTCATTATGAAAATTAGTTATTCCTCTTCTCGTGAAACAGGCTTCATCAGTGAACAAAATATTCTTTCCAAAGTTCAGATTCATTTCTCTTTGCAAATTAATGAACCTACAAAACATCAGACGACTTTGTGAATCATGGATTAATAAATCTTGAACTGGCGTCTTGTGGTATGGGTATAATAATTGTTCTCTTAGTACTTCATGAACGGCATTCCTAGAAACTTCTAGTTCATTACTTATCCGTCTAGTACTCAATTCTGGATTTTCTTCAATACGGTCTAAAATTTCTACTTCGACTTCGGGAATCCTTACATAACGCTGTCTTCCATAATCACCAGTTCTTCTAGGAGCAAAATGACCGGTCTCCCGAAGACGTCTCTCAACTGCAGCAAAGGTTGGGTGGCTTGGTACGCGACGATTTGGAAACCTTGCCGAATACACCCTCACACTCTCTCGACCATTTCCTTGACAATATCCGAATACCAATAACATATCGGTGTATTTTTCATTGGTGTATTGTACGGCCATGATAAATCAGAAAAGTCCGATATCAACAATCAACGTCAATAAAACTCGACAAATCAACACAGATGAAACTATGGAAACCAAGAATGTGAATATCACTGTTTTCGAGCAGATAATAATAGTCTTCAGGAAAAAAAAACCAGTGCTACTTATTTTCAATAGAAATAACCTATGCAAAAAGTACATCTCAACTTTTTGCGTCGTATAAATCTTTGTATACGTGAAAATGGTGAACATTTTGAACAATTTTTATGAAATATCTGTTAATCGTTTTATTATTAATTATGCTCTAAATCACTAAAATTAAAATTTTGTCGAAACCATGAGAGGAATCGACTTTTGTCAAGAGTACCTTTTTTGTAGTGAATGAGTTGAATAATTCAGATTTCATATTGAAACTAATTTATTTCCATTGGCGTAGGAGTTTTAGATGTTTATTTACTGAAAAAATCAAGTTCTACGCCCATGGAATGATATTCATTATGATTATGATATGAGTTTCATTGCCCGATGAGTCTATGCCAACGTACCAAATTTGAAAAAAATCTCATGAGCCGTTCAAAAGTTATGAAGCAAAATCGATTTGAAAATTTCAACTTCAGAGCCGTCTAGCGCCCAAACTAAGCAACTTTTTACTGAGGTAAGTTTGCTTGTATCGAATTGTTTTGGTCTGAAGAATATGTGGTAGCTTTTTGTAAAGACCTTTTAAGGACACCCTGTATATATCTTTCATTGTGGAAATTCTTCACCAAACCGAACGGGACACTTTTTGCATCCAACATATTTTCTGTACTTTGGCACCCAAGTATTTATGATACTATTGATTATATTGTAGAGATCATCTAAGGCTGTGTTCACATTTGTACTTTCAATCACTTTTGCCCAATCAGTGTACTGCAAGCTCACACTGATTTTTAAATAAATTGCTCTCTTGAAATCATATTGCGAGTCTTTCGGTTTTGTTCCTTCTTCATTATAATTCACCTAATTTTTTATTGTCATTTGCAGAGTTGGATGGAATATATATTTCTTGATGAGAGAAATGTCTTCCTTTCCCACTAATAATATCAGTTCAAGGATATTACTAGAAAATGCAATAGGAACTTCATTATCAGAAATTCAATTTATTTCACTAATATCAATACGCTCAAATTTTCATATTATACACTTGTGAGGTCAAGATTAGATTTTGGAGGTATTATATGGGGTTCACAGTCAGACAGACTGGGAAAAAATCCAGAATGAGTTTCTACGACATCTTCATTTCAAAACCCATCATACCTGGCCAGATCATCAAACAGATTCAAGAAATATTATCACGAGAGATAAGAAGGAATGTAACTATGTGCATGTTTTTGTACAAAATACTCAATAATCATACCTTGAGCTCCAGCATTCTAAGCCTAATACAATTCTACATTCCGACGTATACCTCTAGGTACACTCGGCTGTTCAAAGTACCATATACAAGAATGACTCACACCTCACGCTCTCCTCTTTCATTCATGCTCCGTACAGCTAATTTGAAGATTAGGATCATTCTTTGCCACGAAATACATCTTTCAATATTATTGTGAACTACTTTTTAAAAACATCTATTTAGTATGTCATGTTATGCATGTATAGAAACAGTATGTATCACTATAATGTTAACAATGAGTAAATTATGGTTAATTGCAGTTCATGGAATCTTTGCATATTATCATTATGTATATATATCTCCATGTAAAGAGGCAAATTGACTGTATGGAAAATTATTGAATGAATAGATGAATAAAAAAAGAATATTCGTTGGGTCCTATTACTGAATCCAATGTTACATTTTGAAAGTTCTTTTTGTCATTGTATAAGGTATATGAATCAAAATTTATGAATTCATCTATGATATTCAATTTTTGGTTAGCTCTGCTGAATTGTGTATTGATTCCTTCGATTGCGGGCGGATTGGAATCTCCAAAGATGAATGACTGTTCAACATTGATAATAGTAAATTGTTGAAAAAATATACATGATTCATATACACCAACAGTACTCTGTGGAGGAATGGAAACACAGCTTAGCATGAATATAATTTCATGTATCCTGATGTGTAGAACTAATGCTTCGGAAATACTGCTATTCCTTATTATTTTTATCATTTCATATTTTTCACTCACGGCCATCAAGACTCCACCTCCTTCACGTTTTTTTGTGATAATCAAATTTCTGTCAGCTCTTCCCCATCACTTACTCCTTCCTGCAACCATGTCTCAACTGCCAGTACAACGTCATATCTGTGAGAAGAACTTTTCATGAAAAAATCATTTAGTTTTTTGTTGAGTCCTCTACAATTCTGAGAGTGGATAGATGAATTATCCATGTGTCACTCATAAGCTCCTTGTCAACTTCACATATCGAGAATATACGTCGGTGAGTTTAGGAAAATATGAATAATCGATTCTGAAACAAGTTCGAAAGTTCCGATTAGCTATTCTGATTCAGTGACAATTTCATTGCTGATAATAATACGTCGAGTGATGGATGTTATATACGAATTAGCTGTATTTATGCTGCACGAAAAGAGAAGAAAAAAAAATAATTACAATGATGTAAAATGGAAAAAAAGGAAATGAAAGGTGATAAACTCATGAATAATGCCGGTTCCTACAGGATTGCCAGATCCATGTTTCTATAAGTCCTCTACACTACTTATCATTCTGATTTTTCCGTTACATATCTTCCCTCCCTTGGACCATACTTCTTGAGTACCGTATTTTTTCTTTGCTAATACTTGTAGCTTATAACGTGCACTATTGAGATTCTCGTTGATGAATGATCTGCTTCCTTTCAATGATTTCTTGGTTTTGAATACCTCATTACGTTTCATGTAGCTAACGAAATCGATAACTATTACTCTGGGCTTTGATGATTCGATATTTATCTTTCCGATTCGGAAGACATTGTTGATTTTTGTTGGTGAGCACTCGACTTTCAAACCATCATTTATGATGTTAAGAACGACTGCTACTATATTCTTATTCTCTTCTTCCTTCCAACAATACGCAGAGAATTTTATTTACGCAATTGTTCAATATTCCCCACCTCATCAGACATTCTGTCCTATTCGTATATGACATTTTCTCTACAGTCGCAATTCTACCTAGTTCATCATACATTTCATCTCCCATATCATCCAACTTTTGATTGAGTTCATCCAAATGTTCACTTATATAAGCTGTGATTTCGGCAGATATTTTGCTGATCATATTTTCAAAGTGGGTATGCTCCATTTGATTCGATTGACTATTACTTCGAGTTTCTCCATTCATGGTGAGTTTGGCAACAGTGTTCCAAATCGGGATATCAGAAATCATGATCTTCTTTATTGATATCACTGAACTGAATTATTAGTATTAAATTGCCAAAATTCCACCGCAATTCGATAAAAATACAGGAGCTTACTGAACGTGCTCACTCTGGCGTAGGTCTCAAATATATATATATATATATACATATATATTCCTCCACTATATATATATCACTATATCACTATATATATATATATATATATATAGTGAAAGAATCGTCAAGAAATTGCATGTTCTTATATCACCTCCAGGTTCGAAGGAGCACAGATCCTAACTTTTCTCCTTTCAGTGACAAACTCATTTCTCAGGGACGTGTAATGATCTGATTTTCCAGTACAATATCATTCATTCAGCTCACATAATTTCTTGAAACTGATCGTTCTACCTGTGGTTTCACAATCCTTCACGATCTCCGTGCCGAGAGAACATCCTAGTGGATCAATCGATAACTGTTATCGGTTACCTCTGCGTATTGTACTGTTGGCAATTTTCTCGTGAATCTATTAGCCTAGAGACCTCGCGGAACAGATGGCGTAGGCATTCACTTGTAAACAATTATTTTATTCATTCATTTAAACAGAGCCGCATCCACCTTACGATTATTAGCGACGGAACAGTTCATGTGAAAATATTCAATAATACAATATGGTACAATAAAATTGATTGAAGATCGTAGAATACACCAATATCTATCAGATAATCAAATCGTGCTGAGTATAGATGAAAATAGGCATCTCATTGTCCCGAAGAAATCGTTTATTTCGCGAATTCTAGAACCAGGAGGAAGGAGAATTTCAGGGTCTTGGATCATTCCGGATTGTGATTTTGTGATTGAACAGTTAACGACATTTTTGACTGAAAAGTGATTTTTCAGCCACATACAGTGTGATAACTTTGTCGGAACTGATAACATTGTTCTTTTTTTGTGTATCGTGGATTGCTACAAGAGAAGCAGTGAACTAATAGTTTCTTAGGTAGGCCAATGAACACACGGTGTTCACAGATTCTCATTTGTGGAGTGGAACGAACTACATCTAGAGGTAAGATCTGGTTCAGCTTCCATAGTCGAAATATTCAGCAAGGAATTGATAAACTCCATAGGGAAATGGTTTATTTTGGTGTGAAAGATATACAGGGTGTTCTATTCAAAAAAACATAACTTTGGGTTATATCTTAATGACGACAACTCATCAAAAAAATCTGACTACGCCACTGAATTATACTTCTCCTCTAAGTTGAAAGATAGCTGTGATATAGGAGGGGTCCCAAAATGCAATATTTTCAATTTCGCCCTGTATCTCAGGAACGAAGCGGGCTATGGAAATTTTGTTCACGGTTTCGTGAGTTTCACAAAAAAGTAGCCGACGTTCGCGAAAACCGCAAATCTGTATCTTCAAAAATAAGCGAGATATCCCGTAGGGACATCGAAAATGGGACAGCCTGTACACAGCAGTCGTAGTCGTAGTCTTGGGTGGAGCCCCAAAATAGACAGATAAGAACTTTCATAAGAAATTTTTCACGATTTTTTTTCTCTGTTCGTGTGTTGAATCTTGCATATAGAGCCCTTCCGGCAATATTTCATTATTTTTTCTTATCGGGCATTAGTACTCATAATCATCTTAAATGAGTTATTTCACTTGAGAAGAATTGAATCGATCTTATTATCAACCCCCCTCCCCAGCCTTCTCTCCAGTTAGAGACATACGCAGTGAAACATCTATGTAATCCTCTTCGGTCATGAATAAGAACCTCACATGCTCATGTATACCGGGTGATAATCTTTAATTGCTTAATAATGCTGCAAGTCCTCAACATTCATTCGATTCAGTTTGAATAGGAGGGAGTAGTTGACTTCATCAAGATCACTCAACTTGTGAACTGTATATACATATAATGATTCACCGCTATCTTATCTTATATCGTCTACTAATATCCTAAAGTAAAATCTGCATCGAAATAACTTATAGCGTATTTATCGGCCGTTCTTTGTTTTGGAAGCAAAAAAAACACAAAAACAAACGAGTCAAGTCTTATGATTTCGAAGAATATATTTATATATATATATATATATATATATATATATATATATATATATATATATTTCCAGGACGAATATTTGGATATGCACTCATTGACTCACCTTTAGAAGATGCTTCCCGAAAAGACTCGTCATCATTAGATCATGATGATTCAGTCTTGATATAGCATGAACAATCATCACACATTGATGAGGTATCACTTCAGTCTAGGAAACCAATAGCTGGTGGTTCCAAAGATCCACCAAGAAGATCACGTGAGGAAAATAATATACTCAATGAGGAAAAGCGAGAAGAGAAAAACTGAAGAATCGAATGATGTCGAAAAAAGTATAACAAATGCTTTAGGAAGACTGATGAGGATATGTTGTTTGAAAAATCTATCAGCCAGAGTTTGGCACATAGCCCAGATGAAAAATGGATGCTCGTGTCAAGAAAGAGATCTTAGAATTCATTGAGATTTATGCATGCTTTTTCATTTGAGCTGACTGGAATATTTTTTCTGTTTGTCCGTGTATGGGCAATGTATGTTTTCCACTGGTTTGAGATGATGTAGTTCTCATCATTTCATTTTTTGTTTTGTATTTGTAGGATACACTTTTTGTTTTGTTCTATGTTTCACATCCAATGAACTGTGATATATTTCTGTCCAATATTGATATATGAAATGAAAACCCGTTGGTATTTCTATTCCTAGTTCAATATAAATCACCAAATCAAGAAACATTCGATTGTTCGGATTGTTTGAACTCAATTCGAGAGAATCAGGAATGTTATTCAACACAATTCTTCGTAGGCGAATTGGAATACTTCCTATACATGCTTGGTGAAGAAGCATACTAAAAGGAGAATCAAAATATTCATTCTTGCAATAACGAGCTCTCCGTTTGGTTTTCTTTTCATGAATTATTAGACCTCAATCGAACAACTGGTCTCATTACACTGCCTTCATCAGCCCATAATGATTTCACCATTCTCTTTCTACGTATACAAATCCTGTTGGACAATACCTTCTATCCCCACTGGAGAGTTCTTGTTTCCCAAACTACAAGAGATGATGTAATACCACACAGGCTCTGGAGGTAGCCCCACACATAGATTACCAGATGTATTTTCCATTGTTATTCTTGCTATTGGAATCCTATATTTGAAAAATCGGATTTCATTACTCGAATTTTGTCCAGGAGAGGGGCGCATGATATACTGATGCAAGAGAAAAGCTTGATCAGCTGCTGAGAAGGGGGGATATTTTATGTTACTATATGGCAATTCCTTTGGAGCAGGAATAGGCAGTTCATTCTCTGAGAGTGCATTTCGAAAAGTTGATTGCCCAAGAACAGTATAATCATGACACGAACCTTGTGCACTGACATCCACCATCACAAATTTGTTGATAGGCATCACAAGTTGTTATTAGTACAAGGCTGAAAAAGGAAAAATCGATGAGAAATGAAAATCATCAATTCCTGAACGATATGGAGCTTGAATTACTATATGTTTCCCATGTAAGGCTCCTATGCAGTCAGGCATGATTCACCTTCACCAAAATTTTTCTGCAATTTTCCTGAACCGATGTTGTGTTGGCGGTGGCAGAAAAATTGACTTCAGATTTTTCCAAATCGCATGTTTGTTCTATCACATAATGTTGTTGGATTGATATAATATTATAGTTCCGAGCTATTTCTGTCACTGATAAACCTTCTGAATTGTAACTACAAAAGTGGAATGATTTTTTTGAGAGATTGCAGAATGCAAATTAGGTGAGAACCTCACTGTAAAGTAAGAAGCTCCTCGAGGGTCTTTTTGTAGATCTTTTCCGATCAAACTCAAAAGGTACTGTGACACTTCAGGTGACATCTCAGTATAATCAAAAAATTCCTCCCCTTCATTCTTCATAGACTGGAAAATTTTTCCAAATTGTCCACTATGCTGTCGATTTCTCAGGAAGGGTGTGATTTTCAATTTGTTAATGTATCCGAATGAACTCGCTAGAAAATTGAAACGAAATAGCAGTTTCAAGAGTCTGCTTGTATATATAAAGAATATTTTGAATTTTCTGAATTTCTTGTAATCATTATGTCAGGATTCTGATGATCACGCATTTATCTCCATTGGAAACCGTTCCGAAATCCCAATGCATATTGTAATAGTCTATACAGGGTCCCACCGATTCCATTGGGACCGCATTGCTTTTTCCTCAACAGGAGAGATACAAAGTTGATCAAATCAGACGGAAGTTGCATAATTCAGACCTATTCAGTATGCCGTTTCACAAGGTCAAAAACTTCATTCGTTGTTGGAATATCATGAAGAAACTTATAATCACTGATATCATATATATTTATTCCCTGAGTTGAAATGCAATAATATCAATTTCATGAATATTTGAGTAATCACTTTTTATGCACATTGACATTCCGATATCATTGATGCATCGATTTATAAGGATATCGCTTCAAGATACAACAACGAAACTGATGTCAGTATTGTCAATTTATGTAATTTTGGCTCCAGGCATCAAACTATGAACTTCAATCATTTTTCTTATGACAATAGAGTTACCTACAGAGCTCCTCAGCCCTGGGTTAACACACAGTGTAATAAAATATATGATTCGTACCAAAATGTTACTAACGAGGGTTGAATTCTGAATACAAGCACGGTCAACTTTCCTCGCTAAGACAAACACTTTCTCTAATTCGGACTCACTTGATGAATCTACTTTTGATGCAGCTCGGAGTTCTGCTGGTTGTTTGGAGTGTTGCCACGTTGTTGTGAAACTTGTTTCACAGAATAAGACAAATGACATAACTTTTTGACCAACCTGTATATTTTTTTAAGAAATTGGTACACTCATCCAATCTATCCTGCTCAATTATTTGAGATATCAAAAATAGAAACCAGGTCCGGCTTCATATGAAATTTGCAAATTCTATCTGCCCGAAAACAACACCCTATACTTTTGAATTTCTCAATTTTTTCGTCATATCTGGAAAGGGCATCAAAATGTCTTCATACTTTCTATTCATGCACAGACGATCTTCGCTGCTCATATTATGGGCTCAAATTATTATTTTCGCTCATTCTAGGGTACAGAGTGGAATCAGACAAGATTCATGAATTTCATTACTTCCTATCTAGCAAAGGTAATTATTACTCAGAAGAAGTGTCTCATATCGGTGCTTGTATGCTTCCAGACTATCGGGAAATATGGTTGCAGGTCCGTTATGAGAACTATAATTGGACCACTTGACCTCTTCAACAACGAAGAAAAGAATCATCTGAATATGGAAGGAAATATTATGAATATGGTTGCAAATAATCCAAAAATCACACCCTCAATGTACCTACTACTGTATGGTGACAGCTAAAAAACATCGACTTCACCCATATCATGTTCAAGAAGTACAGACGCTAGAGATGAAATTCAGAGAATGAATTCACAGTATAAATGTGTGGTGCGACATCTATGGCAAAATAAATTATTGGGGGCCACATATTCTCCCCCAAACACTGAGTTGCGAAGTTTACTTGGATTTTTTACAGAACATATTAACATTTTTTTAGACAATACAGGTGTAGACGGAGATGATTTGTATTTCCAGCATGATGGTGCTCCCCCTCATCACAAGATAAGGGAATTTCTGAATACGAATTTTCCTAATGTGTGGATAGGCAGAGGTGGTCCTATCAATTGGCCTGCAAGATCACCAGACTTCAATCCTGTGGATTACTATAATTGAGGTCATCTGAAGTCTACTTCCATAAATAGTAGAGAAGACCTGATTGAGAGATTAGAAAACGCCTATCGAGGAGTGAAGAATGACCCAGATGTCTTTAGAAGATCTGTGAACCACATATCTCTGACGGGAAGAATGTGTATCCAACAGAATGGAGGTCATTTTTTTTTCATAGTACTAGAGAAAGTGTTCCCTTTTTTCCATCATTTATTGTATTGTTACGTAGTGGGGAGTGTTTTCTATTTGGAATTTTGTGTTTTGTGTTGTCTATTTTCAATTCAGTTATGATCTTTGCTCCGCTAGCTTCAGCATTAAAATCATTTCAGTTCTGAGTTACTGAAAGAATACATATTTTTTTTTCATTTTCGAACTGTGTTATTTAGTATTTAATATGAGTAGCGGAAATCGTCTGTGCACAGATGAATAGTACATCATTGAATAGACATTTCGATGTTATTCCCAGATATGGCGAAAAAATTGAGAAATTCAAATGTATTGTTTTCGGGCAGAAAAAATTTGCAAATTCTAAGAGAAGCCGGACCTGGTTTCTATCTTTTTTTGATGTCTCAATCAATTCAGCAGATTGGGTGAGTATATTCCTTTCAGAAAAAAAATGACAGGTTTGTTAGAAAGTAACGAGACAATGAAGAAATGGGCAAAATTGGGTGGATTATGAGATATCGAAAAACCATCAACCATGGTTTTGTTCAATCACGTCATTGACCCCCATCCACAGTTGAAACATTCACCTTCCCCAATGAAACACCCTGTATAGTTGATAATAGGCAGAATACAGAGATACAGCGGTAATGGAAGGAGGGTTCTGACGAGTTTCGTTATCAATTTTCTGTTCATTGATTGGGACATATGTCTCATATGAAACATCTACTGGCGACTGCAATTCAAGAAAATAATTGAGGATAGTTGCTTGAGGGTTATTGTGCAATATCAGCAGGAATTTGTTGTCAGAACAGAAAAAATATAGTAATTTTTCATCTTCCGAATGATAGAGATGTAGCTTGTCAACTGTATGTTCTCGTCAATAATACAAACTTTTGTGCTTGCTTGCGGCCTTCAATTCGCGAAGATATATTTATATCTCTTCCATTGTATGTCATACTATTGTTGAATGCTAGAAACGATGTTTATTGTGTAACAAAGCAACAGCCTGAAACCTCGTGAAAGGATAATGAATGGCGGATGGCTTTGCCCTCCTTTGATAAGGGATTGGTCTGCCTAGAGACAATAGGGCCGTCTTCATTGATAAATGCCAGGGCTGAAAACGTTTCCATTTATCTCGTATATTTTGTATCTCTGAGTTTTCCTGTTGATGAGAGGAACTCAAGTCACAGTGTGTTGCAGTGTGAATAACCTTATGGCAAATTTCTCGCACTGAAAATCGACCAAATCAAGTAATTTGCTGGAACCATAATCATGTGTCGTGAAATGAATAGATTTCATGCTATAGCTGATAATTCAAACCCTGAATACTATGTATCTAGTAGGTATGAATACATTCCGCTGGAAATTCATAGAATAACATTCAGATGAACATCTTATCAATTCCCTGCATTGATTGAGCTGAAGAAGAATCTTTTATCTGAAACAGATGTATTCTTCATTCAGAAAGCACCACCTATTTGGTACAGAAAGATTCATTTGGATATTTTGCTGCTTCGAATAATGAACTTACGTACATCTGATCGACTCAATGATTTTGATGCGCGTGGTTTGGATGCGTGGTTGAAAAATCCTCACTCCTATTTTCCTATTTAGGTTCGTGGCTTCCAGCTGTGCTTCGTGAAGTATTAGAAGAGTTGTCCATATGAGTTGACTTCGAACATCATCCTGACTCTTTGATTTCCATTTCAAAAAGCTAGTAGGATCCCATCCTACATTATGCATCCAATAGATTTCAAAAACATACAGAAAAAAAGGTTACCATCTTGAGAGCATATAGTGATAACTGATATGTAATGAAAGTTTTGATGGAAAATAATTTCTGGAGGTGGATTAGGTTATTCGTCTGTTCTTTCGCATTCGGAATACATCGAAGATTCTTCTATCTATTCTGCTCCTATTCTTCCGAAGTGTAGGAGAAAATGTTCAAGTAGTGTTCAGAATACATATGTAGAGAACCCTTGCAAAACAGAATGAGAATCATTAAGGTACAGCAGAGGAATTCCTTATAACGGATCATTCAACCTCTTCGAAACAGATGAAACAGCATCCCAAAATCGAAGACATGACCTATTGCTGAAGTACTGAACTATTCAACTCCCTAATGCAATCAGAAGAATCACAGCAATATGGTTCTATTTGTGGCAACAAATTAAGTGTTGATATTCTACTGTGGTGATTCAATCATTCAATCAGTGCAAGCAAAATGAATCGTTCTCGTATAAGTAAAAACAAGGTGCCCAAGTAAAATAAGCGGGACTGACCTACCTCAATCAAAATCATATTGTGGACGAAGCTATCTCTGTACTAGATATAAGGAGATAAACACCAGTGGCGGCCCAACTGCAGCACAAATATGTCTATGAGCTGACATTCACTAAATTGTATTACAAACTGATAGGGCACAGCAATCGGCGAACGACATGAATAAAGGA
This sequence comes from Gastrophysa polygoni, assembly GCA_963576655.1. Classification (NCBI taxonomy): domain Eukaryota; kingdom Metazoa; phylum Arthropoda; class Insecta; order Coleoptera; family Chrysomelidae; genus Gastrophysa; species Gastrophysa polygoni. The sequence goes on from OY755083.1 coordinate 31,770,486, forward strand.
AAAAATTTATAAAAATACTCTGGAGTTGAACGAAGAGTTGAAAGAAGTGGAGAGAAAAAACGGAGCCCCAGGAAAGCGGTGTATTGATTTGGAACTTCGCAGAAATAACGTGGTCATTCTCGGGATTCTTCAGAAAAATAAATACAATATATTAGAAAAAACGTTGATGTGGATGTGCGAGGGGAAGATATAAATTACTGTCATTTATTTGGGAAAAACCTTGACTCACCTGTGGTCCTAGTGTTCATCTCATATATAAAGAAAAATTGTTTCTTCAGAAACAAAGGCAAGTTGAGGAGCTTGGGAAATCATAATATGATATGTGCGAGAAAGACGGGGATGGAAACAAGCTAATCAGAAATTACTCGAAGTTAGTTGAAAAAGAATACACCAACGATAAGATACAAGGACATGAACTGATTACAAATAACATATACTGCTCTTGAACTTAACGAACTCGACAAGAACTCTGAACAACTGGAGGGATTATTGGTGGATGGAAGTGAAGAAAAATCACTATACAAAACGAGTATGAAGGGAAACAAAACCGAAGAGAAAAAAAGAGAAAAGAAATGAGTCCTCTATATCCCTTCCGAAACAGATCAAAAAATTAATCATTCTAGAACTCAAGCTATAATATTATAGTTTCTACCCTAGTGTATTTTTTTTTCTCATCCTCACTTGTTCAATCAACGAACTCAAAAATGGCCAATACACATTGCTTCGATACTCTCGAAGAATATGAACATACCACATATAGCTTGAGGTCGAAACACACACTCAGGTGGTATACTTGAACGCCCAGTCAATGAAAAATTAAATCGATGAGATTGAAATACTCATAAAATCTTTCAATGAGATAGTTGATTTATTATCCTCGGAACATGGGTTGATGAAGACGAAAAGATTATTCATAACATATCTAATTATCAATCTGTTTCCGCTAGCAGGAAGAACCGTGGAGGAGACATGGGAATATTCAATCATGAAACTTGGACATTCGAAGTGGACAAAATTTTTAACGAAAACCTCATATCTGGCATCAAGGTGAAATTGCCTCGATGCAATATAACTATTATTGGAATCTACAAACCCCCGACTACTCTAATTATGATTTCATCCATTGGTTCCATGAACAAATCCGTCTATGTCAAAAAGAATCGTGGATCGTGATAGGGGACATGAATAAAAATATTCTAAATGACAACTGTTTGAAGAAAAGTTACCTAGACTGCTGCTAGTTATGGTGCCACTGAATGATTTCTTCGTATAATAAATTGATATCTCTGTTAGTCATAATGCATAGTTGCATATATGAATATTGTTTCATTTTGTATTGGATGGAAAATAAAGTTAGTTACTGAATGAACCTCAAGCCAAGAACGTCATTCTTGACTGAAGTTTGGTTATTTTTGAAGAGTCGTTCAGACTGCTCGAAACCAAAACTAGCGCAGTCGCTAGGATTTGTACACAGAAATCGACAAAAATCGCGAGTTCTGGTCTGTACCAACAGTTTAACAAAACTGTTGGTACAGACAACGAAACAACAAATCGAGTGACCAAAAATAGCTGAACAACCCCTTGGAATCGAGAACAAGCATCGCCAACATTCTGGAAAAAAAACTGGCCGAGGACCAGCATCGCCAAAACCAGTTCTAGGATAGGTAGTCCAGGGACAAGAGACAGCATCGCTCAACTCCTATTGGCACTAGGATTAAGAAGCAACGAAACCAAGAAGCACAAAGAAACAAGAAAATCATCATCGCCATCCATCACGAAAAGAATGAAACGAGCAACAAATTTCTTACTGTAAGTCATTCATTCCTTTACATCCCCCATCATTGAATATGATCGCAAATAATATAATTCCCAAACTACAAGTCTTCGGAATATAATTTCCAAAATTTATGACAGATTTTGAGAGTAATATCGAAGATCTTATTCAAATTTTCAATAGTATATCAGTAGAAGATAATCAGATTAATTTGCAAACGAATAATATGGCAGATCCAGTGAATTATCAACTTTTGAGACTTTACATCGACATCATTCCTCAATACAATGGAAACCCTCATACATTAGGCGTTTTCATTAGAAATTGTGGAAGTTTAATTTCGAATTTTCAAAATCCAAATAATGCATCATTGAATGATTTCATACTGAGAACAATCATCGGAAAATTGACAGGCAGAGCATTAAGTTTAGGTGGTTCCAGAATAGAATCAACAAATTGGACAGATATCAAAAATACTTTACAATTATGTTTTAGGGATCAAAGAAATCTTCATTGTTTGGTTCAGGACCTTATAGTTTCGAGACCCTCAAAAAATGAAACACCTTATAACTTTGGCATGAGAATTCAAGATTCTAGAAGTTTGATTGTAGCCAAATTAAATGCATCCAACGGCACAGCTCAACAAAAGACTATTCAAATGCAAAATTAGGATGAACTTTCTTTGAAAACATCCATTTGAGGATTACCAGGTCAACTACAAAATAATATAAGGCTTAGAAACTCTGATAGTTCAGAACGAGCTATGGCATTAGTCTTTGAAGAAGAAAATTTCATGTATAGTCAGAATAGAAGTAATTCTTTGAATTCTCAAAATACCCATAGACCAATCACAAAAATAACTCCTACAAATTCGAATCAGAGAATGAATTCTTTTCCACAAAGACCAATTTTTCAAAAGACCCAAAGTTCACAATATAACCGAAATTTTATGAATAATATTCCGAGACCGAATTTTTCACCGAATATACCAAATACCACACAACATATGAGACCTCTCCAATTAAATCTTCCATATCCATCCCAAGATAACCCAGTTAATTTCAATCGTTCCAATTATTTTCCTCAACAAAGATCAAGTCAAATAACTCGAAAGTTCCAAAATTTCAATCGACCCAATAATTCACAAATTCAAAGAAATAATGTACAAGAACCGATGGACACATCTTCAGGTAACACAAGACTGAATCAACAAGGACCATCATTCACACAAACTCGATTATTTACTCATCATATCATCATAGAAGAATTCGAAAATCCTTTCGAAGATCAATTGATAGACATCCTGTAAACAAGAACAGAATGACACATACCCTGAAATCGACTATACGAATCAATGCGAATTCAATGGAAACTACACAGAAAATTCTGAAATTCCACAAAAAAAAAATGATTCAACTCAAAATTTTCTTCATGTACCACTGGAAACACACCCTACATGATGAATTTGAATCTTTCAAAAAATAATTTACCTCAGATATTCATTCCCGAATTAAATGCAAACTTTTTAATCGATACAAGTAGTACAAGAAGTTTCATGACTTCAGAATCATCAAACAAATATTATAGAAATAATATATTTCAGCAAGATTTCCATTCAATGAGTGCACATAACATTTCGTATCACAACGAAGTAGTAATTATTCCAATATTCAAAATGTTCAAAATCCCTGAAACTCATAAATTTATTCAAATTCAGTGATAAATACCATGGACTCATAGGCATTGATCTACTCGAACAACTCCGAGCTTTGGTAGACGTCAACTTAAAATTAATAATCACCACTTTTGGAAAAATTCCAATTATTTATGAAACTGAAGAACTGACAGAATTGAAAAATAAGTTGAAAATTAAGAAATACACATCAATAATTCCCCCTAGAGTTCAAAAAATTGTGAAATTACCAGTTAATCAAAAAGAAGGTATAGGTTTAATGAATTATATTAAATTTGCAGATTCAACGGAAGCCCCTTGTGCAGTAGTGACTATAAAAAATTATTTTGCTACAACTATAGTATCGAATGCGAATGAGTTCACCTCAAAAATTGAAATAAATGCTCCTTTCGAAATAGAAATTGCAGATATTGCAGAAATGAATTTTATAGAAAAAATGGACACTGATGAAATTTTAACTCAATGTCAAGACAATCTAACTAAAAATAACTCGAAAAATATTCGCCCCAACCATTGTTATACAGAAGAGAAAAAAGCAATTGAAAATCTTTGTTTGGAATATAGAGATATATTTCATTGTGAAGAAATCCCTTCAACATTCACAAATCAAATTCAGCACAAAAGAAATTTGAATAATGAAACCCCAATCCATACAAAAACATACCGTTACCCAGAAATTCATAGACAAAAAGTGAAAAGCCAAATTCATAAAATGTTAGAACAATGTATTATACAAAATTCCACTTCACCGTGGTCTAGTCCTATTCGGATCGTACCAAAACAGTTAGACGCCTCCGGTAAACGAAAATGGAGAATGGTCGTAGATTACAGAAAATTGAATGAAAAAACTATAGATGATAAATATCTACTTCCAAATATCACGGACATTCTAGATAAATCAGGCAAAAGTCAATACTTCAGCACTATCGACCTTGCAAATGGATTCCACCAAATTGAAATGCATCCAGAGGATATTGCAAAAAATGCATTTTCAACAGAAAATGGACACTATGAATTCAGGAGAATGCCTTTTGGATTAAAGAATGCACCCAGTACATTACAACGAGTGATGAATAATATTTAATATTTCATATAATATATTGTTATTTTTTCGACATCTCTTCAAGAACATATTGAAAAATCAAAATTTGTTATCGAAAGACTGAGACAATCCAATTTCAAAGTTCAACTAGATAAGTCTGAATTGCTACGTGAAGAAGTAAATTATTTAGGACATGTTATAACCATTTCAGGTGTTAAAAACCAAATCCAGACAAAAAAGAATCTATAAAAAAAATTTCCAATAACAAAAACTCAAAAAGGAATAGAAAGTTCCTTAGGAGTACTTGGCTATTACAGAAAATATATGCAGGATTTCGCTAAAATTACGAAACCAATGACTTCATGTTTGAAAAAGAATGCAAAAGTAAGTCATAATGAACATTTCATATCAGCCTTCAATACGTGTAAGAAATTGTTAACAAATGCACCGATACTTCAATACCCAGATTTTTCAAAAAAATTCATTCTTACAACTGACGCCTCAAATATAGCGTGAGGAGCCGTTTTATCAACAGTAAAAACACAAGAGCTTTTCTTTATCGGATAAATTTCTTTTTGTAACGAAATAATTTTTCCAATCATTTGACAAAATCACTCGACCTTGGGTCTCGCGATTTTGTCATGTCAGTTTTTCTCGTGAAATTACTGATGGAAAAATTTCGAGTTAAAAAGAAATTTATCCTTAAAAGAAGAGCTCGAGTGTTTTTTGGCAAGATAAATTAACGACTCATGTTGTAATGGTTTAGTATCAATTATCAACAATGCTCAAATAAATGACAGGGCAGACATTAAAGTGACGTAAGCATACTAGATGTGGACGCTTAAGAGGAACAGGCGTTTTTATCGGTGATAAAAAACGATGCACCTTTTTTATCGCTGTCAAAATGACAAAACAGTCGTCTTCAAATTCAAATGACACATTTTATACAGGAGTTGATTCATTACAAGGAAACGTAGGAAGTGATAAACCGATAGCTTATGCATATAGGACTTTGAACGAATCAGAACAAAAATATACTACAATTGAAAGAGGATTACTAGCAATCGTATGGGCATATGAATACTTTAGACCCTACTTATTTGGCAGGAAATTTGTAATATATTGCGATCATAGACCATTGATTTGACTTTTCAAATTAGAAGAACCGAACTCAAAATTAGTTCGCTGGCGATTCAAATTAGAAGAATTTGATTATGAAATATTTCATAAAAAAAAGGCAGTTTGAACACAGTAACAGGTGCCCTATCAAGAATTGAAATCAATGCGTTAGAAAACGAATCGATGATAAACAATCTAGGAAATATTGACGAAGAATCTCTAGAAGTACTAAATCAATCCAGAAGAAATCGCTTCAAGTTCTTATAATAGAAATAATATTCAAATACTTCCAGATGTGCAAATTTCATCTCCGAAAGATAAAAATGATATCATTGATATTGACCATGAAAATCAGACGACACATACAACAGCAAATGAAACAACGAAAAATGGAATACAGATATATGATGAAATCATCAACAACAAATTGAATCAAATCATTGTTTTACCAAACCCATATCCCAAGTTGGATATCAAACAAGAATCCAATTATAATCGAAATGAGTGGCAGTAGTGAGTAGACGTGTGTTCGATCGCTCCTACAATAAACATTACAAATTGCGTGTAATTTAAGATAAACAAATCTGGGAATTTGTGTACTTGTGGAAGTGAAGTAGTATTCCACTTTGGTGAAAAGTGTAATCTAAGAAAATGGTTCTAACGCGAGATGTGGCAGATGAAATAAAATCTGCAGTGAATACTGCCATGTCCAAATTCCTGAGAGACCAGACTTTTATAAAAACAATCACTGATAGTGTGACCGAGGCGGTCACACGATCCATCGACAAAAAACTCTCATGGTTAGAAGAAAAAGTCAGCGAACTAAAAACGGAGATGAAGGAGGTAAAACAACACTATGAAAACCAAATAAACAATCTTGAGGGTATCACAAGGAAAATAATGAATGAAAATTATGTGATGCACAAAAAATTTGACAGTATGGAACAAGGCATGGAGAAAAACAACCTACGAATCTTCAATTACAAGGAAACTGAAGGAGAAAATTTGAGAGAGGACATAATCAAACTTTTCAATACGAAAATGGCAATCAAGATAAGGAGTGCGGATATAGAATTATGCTACAGAGTTGGGAAGAAAACAGAAGTCCAAAGTAAATCAAGAGGAATATTTATGAAATTTGGAACCTATGAGATGAAGCAAATAATTTATGACAAGAAAAAATTATTGAAAGGAACCGGAGTTGTTGTGAGGGAAGACCTAACAAGTACAAGGCTGAACATTCTCAACAAAGCTATTGACAAAACGTCATTACAAAACGTGTGGACCCACGATGGAAAAATTTTTGTGAACTATAAAAATAAGACCTGTATTTTAAGATCTTGTGAAGATTTTGATAAATTGTTTGGTGCAGAAGACTAAATGATACACCCCCTTTTTTATTCATGATTATTATTATTTTTGAATAATTGGACCATATTATTCTATAAAATTCTATAACTGATAGAACAAATTTCTTGATGAAAACCAATAAGATAATCACAGTCTAACAATAATGAATTTAGGAGATTTCGAACCATGTTATTTTCAGTAACCCAGCGAGAAATCATATTTTTATTTTTTTTTTATATACATTATCTAGAAGGTTTCTAATATCTTCATTTCGAATATCAAATCAGTCAAATAATCCTATATACATATATCTCTACACTTTTATACTACTTTTCAGTATCATTTTGAACAAACACAATACAGAATGATGGAATTTTTGGATCTATTAGATTTTTGGGCATTCTTTGATAAAAAGGAGAATGAGAGGATTGCTTTGGCCGTCATCCACTTCAATATCAGAAGCATAAACAAAAATTTTGATGAACTCCTTATTTATTTAGAAGAGATAAACAAGCATATGGACATAATAATTTTATCAGAAACATGGAAGATTGAGACGGTAAGTGATTATTCAATACCAGGTTACACAATATATTACAATAATTCAAAGGTAAATCAGAATTATGGTCAATTGGTTTACATTAGGGATCATATTATTGCCAATGTCGAAATAATTTCACTAACTGAAACCAAATTGTTAAAAATTTCAATGACTATTGATAATATTGAGATTGGAACAGCCTCTTATAAACTACCCTCTATTGATACTCAAATTTATCTGAATGACATAAGAAATTACATATGTGATTTGAAGAATAATAATATTGACATATTTATAGGTGACATAAATATTAATTTAATGGATGAAAATTCTGATTCTGTCAATGAATACCTCAATATCCTCGCTGAAAATGGTTACTTCTCCTATATTAATAAGCCAACCAGGGTTACATCTGACACACGAAGTACAATAGATCATATATTCGTCCGTAAACATAATATAAATCGAAACATTCAATTAACTCCGGCATTATTCCAAACTGATATCACTGACCACTACCCAGTATACTTGGAAATATCAGGTACGAGGCAGTTACCTTCCGAAAATGAAAATGAACCTAATTTAGTTGCAAAAATTTTTATAGATTTCAATAAATTATACACAACATTAAGAGATGAAAAATGGGAAGAAGTAATGAAGATCAATGAAACACAGCCTTGTTATAATAAATTTATTGAAAAACTTGAACTTCATTTGAAAGCAGCATCATATTCCTATAATACCCAATATAAAAAATATAAAAAAATCAAACCATGGATCTCTACTAGTCTGATTACCTCAATACGGCAAAGGGATCACCTGAAAAAGAAATTATTAATTAGACACACACCAGAGAGGGAATATGAATATAAATTATACAGAAATCGATTGAATAATATAATTAAGCTAGTAAAAAATCAATATTATAAAGAAAAGTTGAATACAGTAAATGGAAATTGCAAAAAAACGTGGGAACTCATAAACGATATAACTGGAAAAAACACTTCAATAAAAACAAAAATCGGTAATATAACGTTCAAAAATAAAAATGGAGAACCAATCTCAGATAAAAAAGATATTCCTAATAATTTCAACAACTACTTTACTAATATTGGAACTGAAATGGCAAAAAACATAAAAAAACCGAAAACTTACCTGAACATTTCCTTAAAGACACCACACAACAAGAATCAATGTTTCTAAAGCCAGTAACACAAAACGAGCTGATAGAAATTATATCCAAGCTGAAAACCAACTGTTCATCTGGTCCAGATGGCATTTCCTCAAAACTCATAAAAAATATTCATTTATTCATTATATCTCCATTAACGCACATCATAAATATGATCTATAAAAATGGTGATCTATATATAAATATATATAAATCAGGCAAGCGTAACGACATTGGGAACTATAGACCAATATCAGTCATTAACAATTTTTCCAAAATATTTGAACATCCTCTAAAAAGCAGACTTATAAATTATCTCAATGTTAAAAAAATACTGACAGACAGACAGTTCGGTTTCATTAGTAACTCCAATACCGAAAGTGCGGTGCTAGATTTTGTTAAAAAAACAGTTGGAGCCTTGGATAGATCGGAGAAATGTTTAGCTATATTTCTCGATCTAGCCAAGGCATTCGACACCGTTGATCACAGTTTACTATTAAACAAATTACATGGATATGGTGTACGTGGCCCAACATACAATATTTTTGAAAACTATCTATCACATAGGACACAAAAGGTCAAAGTTGATAATAACCTGAGTGGGGCAATGGAAGTTAAAACAGGAGTACCGCAGGGAACGGTTCTAGGACCCATTTTATTTCTTGTTTACATCAACAGTATCTGCTTCATCAATAATTTCGAGGGCCATCTCATCTCATACGCGGACGACACAGCACTCATTTTCGTAGGTAATAGTTGGAAGGAGATATTTGAAAAATCAGAAAAGGGAATGAGAGATATGCAGATATGGCTCAATCACAACCTTCTCAGTCTCAATGTGAAAAAAACTAAATTTATTACATTCACCTCATTACAGAACAGTCAACCTGAACAAAACATAATCTATATCCATGACAAAGACTGTACTTATCCAACAAACTGCAATTGTGCTGTTATAGATAGAACAAATATGATTAAGTATCTGGGAGTAATTGTACATCAGTATATGAGATGGGATGACCACATGAACTATGTTGTGAAACGGCTTAGACATTTAACTAAAAAATTCTATAAATTGAGAAATATTCTGAAGTTCGAAAATCTGATCACAATATACCACTCCCTAGCAGAATCTGTGATGAGATATTGTATTGCTGCCTGGTATGGTACTTTCAACAATTCTCTTAACATCCTTCAAACAACTCAAAACACAATCCTGAAAATATTGTTCAAAAAACCTAAATTGTTCTCCAACGAATGTCTGTATGAGGAAACGCAATTACTCAAAACTAGAGACCTCTATATCCATCAATGTTTAACTTGGGTGTACACAAACAGATCCACACTTCAATCAACAAACAAACAAAAACAAACAAGATTCGTCACTAATTCATCCATAAACCTACCAGCATTTAAAAAAAGTCACACTCAGAGATGTATTTTCTATCATGGTCCAAAATTATTCAATCTTCTGCCAACCAACATAAGAAATATTTCCAATCTCAATAAATTCAAAAAATCAATCAAAGTATTCATTATGCTCAATACCGAACTTCTTGACTTATTCGGTTAAAGAGAAATGAGGTTCAGCAATCTCTTCACTTCTCCTTTTTCCTTCATTCATTCATTCATTTTTATTTTATTTCTCTTCATCATTCTCAATATTCATTAATTTATAAATCAAAATTTATGTATATGGGTGTGTTTATATATGTGGGTATATATGTATATATGATATGTGTATATATATGATTTATAGATTACAAAAATACAATATGAACTGCCATCGTTAACATGTCATTTCTGTATACCCTGAGTGGTTGATGGAAAGCACAACACAAGTACAACAGTTACTTAGGTGCAACCATCCTCACACAAAGGGGATTTAATAAAGGTGTGTATATATAATCAATTGTAATCAATTGTAATCAAACTAAGAATAAATTCACTTACTTACTTACTTACTTACTTACATAATCATAAAATTATCACGCTGAAAATTCCAACAATGATTAATAAGAAATTGATACTAGAATTTCTTAGAGACTATACTACTACGGCAAAAGCTTATTGTATGCATTTTCACAATGACAATCTTCGAGTCGAGTGTCGAGTTGATCCTGTTTTGTAGCCCTTGCAATTTTCGTCTATAAAACCTTGTTATATAGACTGAAGATTAGGAAGTTCAGTACCAATATAAGCATCGAGAAAAAGTGAACGGAACAAACTATGAATCTGCATACATACAATCATTTCAGAATGGTTGTGTTCCTTATAGTTGCAAAATTGCGAAAGTGATACCCTTTTTCACACTGACAATTTATCAGTGTGAATGGTGTTAGGAGCGATATGAAAGAAATGAAATGTGGAATACCCCAAGCCTCAATTTCAGGACCTACATTATTTCTGATATATGTCAATTCAATTTCTCAGTTGCCCTTGCATAGGAACTGCAATTGTATACTGATGATACGACGGTTGTTTACTCTGGAAAGAACGTTGTAGATATCCGAGATTGTATAGAGGACGATTCGGCTATAATTCATAATTGGTTGATTTCTCACAAACTCACACCAAATATAGATAAATCTTCGTATATGTTGAATCAACCATGGAACCATTTCCATACCTCAAGGCACAGAACTCTTGAAATACAAGAAAGAGACAAGATTTAGGCCTTCATATTGATAAAGTCTATCTTGAGGTAGCCATATCGATAGTGTACGGAAAATCTAAATATCTGATATTTATTATCTAATATCTGTTTGGGGTACCGCCAATGACACCTTACTAGCTCCACTGAGAACTCAACAAAATATTGAGATGAAGAATGTACACTCATCATCCTACAAATGATTTGTTCGATAGTAGGGGATATTTTTCCCTGAAAAAAATATACAAGTTCAAAATAATATTGTACATACACTGCATAAAAACGCTCTCTTTTCAGCATACTTCCTACCATAAGAATCTTATTCTCGGAATGACATAAAGCTGACTCAATAATGATAAAAAATATTCTCAACTGCTGATTTGACCGAGGAATCTCTCTCAGTACTCACATAAGAGTATACTGGGTCATTCAGAACCAATACCGAATATATCACTTCTGGTTCAACCGAAAGTGCACCAAACTCCAACTATTTCAAATGGAGATTATCCAGACTCACGCGAATGTTCTGTAACAAGACGCATGCAAATAATGCGTATTCAATGAAATCTGAATTGAAGCTCGACTAGGTCGAAGATTGCAAATATGATTTAGATAGAATATATCATTGCGAATATAATTCTGACCTGAATCATGAATCATCAGTGAAGTTATCGTCTAGTCGTTCTTGGTTTGATGAAATTGGAGACACTCCTGGTTCTGGTTCTGTTGAATGGAATGAAATAATGATAGTAATGATTGAGCTATATATATTTCATGAATGATTGGTTTTATGACTATATGAAATGATTAACAAAGTTATCCAGTGGCGAGTACCATGAAGAAAGTTCGAATATATTTTCTCGAAAATATTAATGATGCGAGGATTTGTTCGTTAGTCGACAATCAAAGGACCCTATAATTCTATTAGAATAGATTTTCATTGGAAACAAAATAGAACTCAATATATAAATGATTCAGCTTTATCTTCGAGCCCTCCAGATCATGTCACTTTCCATTGAATTACCTTGTATATTCATATATGTACACTGTACCAGATCACTCACAGAACTTGCAGGAAAACTGCTAATTGTATTAAAGTATGAAAGTGTGAGCTTAGGGAGTGAATCCTAAGAATCTCAGAAAATGGTGTTTTCTGGTACACAATCATGATATTGTAAGATAATTTTCATTTTGGAAAATGTCGGACAATTCAGATATGTCTGATATTATATTCCGTGATGTTCATGTTCCAGATTTATCGTCATGACCAATGTGAATTCTGCCTTTGTTTGGATGGAGAAATGTTCTGCTGGTGGCAAGACTGCCCCCCTACCATGGATGGACCTTGTAGAGACAAAGGTCCTTTTTCACCATGTAGTGAGTAGCTCCTGTATATTCTTAGTTCATTGACAATTTGATTCCTGATATATATATATATTTCTGCTGGATGTTATGAAAAGTTATGGGTGTGTCTGTGTGGAAATTATTCGAGAAACAATGAACCATTTGATATAATTTGATTCTTTGGAATCGTCGAAGTTGGTATGATTATTCACTTATAACTTCCGAACTCATAACGATGTCAAGGGACTTCCTCGTTCTCAAAATATTTGTGTGCTATGTGATATGGTGATGTATTGAGTAGTATGAGTGATTGATGAAGTAGACTGGCCTATGGGAGTGAGAGTGTGTCAGTTTTGATTGTGGATGAGGCAGTGGTTGTACGAATTCAGTGTTCTATTCAGTACCTACCAAACAGTGAATGAGAATTATGCAGGCAGGTTGTAGTAGACCACTCTGTTTATAGGTTGTTCATACTGTATCCAGTATGTGGGTGGGAGGAAGGAGAAATGGTGGTTGTTGGTTGTCAGAGGGGTGTAAGAGGATTGTCTATTGAAAGGAAGAATCCATGAAAACTCCTTCAGCTATTATACAAATCTAGATAACGCACATCATTCCACTGAGTGGAGCTGGTATTATAAGGAAGTTCCAGGATGTTTTGTAGACTGATTAATTCAATGAAATGTGATTGGGTGTTCTTACTTTTATTTACTTGTCTGCCGAACCTATTGATACCTGAGCCATAACATTGGCTTGGGACAAACTTGAGAAGGGTATGTAATATCCTTGGCCATAACTAATATCGACAGTTCAGAATGAACCAATCAATCAATTCATTCAATTCGGATACATATTTTTGTTTATAGTCAATGTTACATATCCTCATCAATAATTACAGTACATTGAAAAGAAATAAGTGGTAGTGTTCAGTTCTTGGGAAACGCCTAAGCAAAGCTTGTGGTGGGTATTTTCCTGACACAACCATGAATGTAAATAATGAAAAAAAATAATCATTTATGATCAACCCACAGGAGGGTTGGAGTAGACTATCAGGCGAAAGGGAGACAGGTCTGAGTGAAATAAAAAATCATTCAGACATGATTCAGTAGATTGATTCTAATGATTCAAGAATAGAAAGATGTGAAGTATCTATCCAATCGTTTTCTTGCGTTTGATGATATTTTTTATATATCTTGGTTCAATGGGAACTTCATTGACCAGTTTTGTTCCGAAGTAAGCAAGAAACCATTTAGTATTCACATTTCACAAAAAGGAACACTAATTATTCTCTCAGATCTGGCTCGGGTGTCATGTATGTGTGTCAGATATGTAAGAGGCGAGTTCATGGTCCATAGTTTACAGTGATATGTGTATAATTTCCCTATATAAGCTCTCAGTTGGATGTCTTCCATCTTTTTTGAGTACTATTCCAAGCAAGGTGTTTTGTATTACTTGAAGATTATGCAAGTGTGATTCATTCAACCCACCCCAAACATTGATACAGTACCTTATAACTGATTTGGCTAATGCTTTGTATGTCAACAGTATCAGATGTTTATTCAGTTCGTTTCTGAGTTGGTAGAATTTGAAAACAAGTTTGCTGAACACCCAGATATTTTATTGAATCGGTTTTTTTCATACGTGGGCAAGAACAAATTATAGCAGCAAATGAAACGATATCACCACCAATGGTATTCAGATCGTGAATGCTGTTAATTTATATTAGGAACAGAATTGAACCTATGACAGTGCCCTGGGGTACACCCATGGCGACTGACACTTTGGGTTCGGCCTTGTCATAGACTTATTATCCTGAGGAGACGGAACATCTCATTCATAAAACTGCTTTTGTTTTGAAGCAATGATTGAAAATGAACTGCACAAGTATGAGAAAGACTACCGATCGAACCTCTTTGTCTTCACCAACTTGTTGGCAACGCTGTTATGTTTATGTGTCTTGTTTCCCTGATTTCAGCCAGTGGCGTACCGTCCTAATGGTTCCATGACTTGGAAATATATTTTATCTATAACTTTATTATTAAATATTGTTCTGTACGGAGTGGAAGCGTCGTGTTTGTTAGTTAGGAAGACAAACAAATTCCTTTTGATTATGAACAAGCTACGAATGTACTCTCAATGGAAACATGTAATTTCTCTCTGTATTTGTCAATCAACATTCTGAAAAATGAAACATCATTGGAAATATATAACCAGATTCTTGTCAGTACCTGTAATTCCCGATATTATGTTCAACTGAAACAAGTGCAATATCATATGCATTCAGACAGTTGTATAAAATTGAATTTCCTTATAATTTGCACACAGATTTCTCCGCTTTGATAAAAACAAAAAACACAGCTTTCATACTTTTAATATTCATATAATACAACAAATTTATTCGGATAATGATGACACATTTTGATTCATTACTGGAAAGAAGGTGTTGGTTCAAATTGAACTGCAAATAATTTTTGGATTTTTATACAAAACAATATATCATTAAATACAAGGACAATTCACAAAGAAAATAAATGATGTCGCTCGTGAACATAGTTTGTTGTTTTTCTGTACTGTATTGGAAAAATGTGATGTTGAAACAATGGAGTATTAACTGCAAATTACCTATCAGATGCGAACTGAAACGCTGAATGGCATGGTAGTGGATTTGCATCTGGCCTCAAGTATTTGTTACCACTTTTCTTTGTTATGACATCCTCGAATCGAGATGATCAGAACATACATAAAGATATTTGCTCAGACGATTCTCCTGCCAGCCAAGAAGAGATGCCCAAATTTTCCTTTTTTCACTATCAGCGGGAAACCTGAAGTAATAGAGAAATAGGTTAACAGGAATAAGTTGCTTAGAATTTTTGATGCAATGAACAAGAAAGTCTATGCCATGGAAACATGAACACTACCTAAATCATTAACAATCATGAATAAACAGTACCTAATCAACATATATTCACGCCACTGGAATAACAAACAAATTTGGAGGTTAGGTATTCCAACTTACTTGTGAAAAGAAACATCAGGGCTGGAAATGTCAAGTTTTTTGCACACTCGGCAGTGACGGACCATATTGTCCAAAAATTCACTCTGAATTCCACAATATCTATTCAAAGTCACTAAAAACAACACTTCAAAACACAAGATCACTCGTCTACAACACCGCAACGAGAAATGGGCAGATCGTAGTTTCGTAGTAAAAATCATTCATACAATAGGCGTGGCCTGGACGCGCCGATGTCGCTTTGCGGGTAACAAATCCTATGATGCTACAATGTGATAGTTCACAAAATGAATATTCGGTAATTCCAACGTGTACATTTCAGGTTTTCATTATGTATAAAAATACCGTTCAGAAAAATGTTCCATCGAGACTGTATTACTTGCAATACAATGAAAAAATGATATGAACGTGTCAATAATTA
Source organism: Gastrophysa polygoni (assembly GCA_963576655.1). Classification (NCBI taxonomy): domain Eukaryota; kingdom Metazoa; phylum Arthropoda; class Insecta; order Coleoptera; family Chrysomelidae; genus Gastrophysa; species Gastrophysa polygoni. Next base: position 31,786,604 of record OY755083.1, read on the forward strand.
TTGCAAATCTCGTTCTCAATCTGGAAATATGGCAACGACACTTTCCAATCGGTCACAATAGTATCCTATAGTGGACCAGATATTGGCAATGTCTGATCTTCTTTAAATGTAAATAGTTCCGTCTCCTCAGGATAATAAGTCTATGGGCCTTGTAAATAATCAGCTGATAATTCTAAGGACTTACCTCTCACTCCCACATTTCCTAACCTCTGTAACAAAATTTCATGATTGACAGTGTCGAAGGCTTTGGCCAAGTCTAAAAACACCGCTAGATATTTTCCCTCTTCATTAGCGTTAGTCAGTATTTCATTCACTAGGTGAAAAACGGCGTCTTCGGTTGAAATATTTTCTCAGAATCCATATTGGCAAGGTGATAGAATCTGATTTCTTTCCAGAAAATTCACAAGTCTATTTTTCATGCACTTCTCGAAGAGTTTCGCAAAATTACTCATCAATTTTTCGTTCCCGGATTCGAAAATTGGCGTTGTGATGGCTCCTTTGGAATTATTTGGAATCATTCCATTAACAGAACATTGGTTGAATATATGACATAGAGGATCAAGTATTGGTGCATTCTTTTATCGAATAAACAGGCAATCTATCAGGACCAGCAGGAGTTTTGTTTTTCAAACTAGAAATCAAATGTATTAGTCCATTGCGTGTAACTGGATGGAAGAATAGGGACTCTTGAGTATCAACTCGCTGTTCGGGGATGAGTGTAGTTGTTTTATCAATCTTAGTTGCTATGTTCAGGCCAATTTCAGTAAGAAATCGAAATGATAACCTCTGTTTAGGTCATCTACAATCTTGTTCCCCTTTTCATCAATGAAATCATATTGGGTACTGGTACTGAAGTGAGATTTTCCATTTGTTATCTCTTTGATTTGCTGTCAGATTTTTTTCATTTTCATTTGCCTCTTCCATTTTATTCATGAAGGTATCTTTTCGAGTTGTTTTGAGATGTGAGTTAAGATGATTTCTGTTGTTTTTGTATACTCTATTCTCGAAATTAGCGATTCAGATTCATTGAATTTATTCTTCAGTAGGTCTCTGTGTCTGATGGAATAAAGTAGACCCTGTGTCATCCATGGTTTCAATTTCTTCTGATTTCTAATATTTTCGTTTTTATATGTTTCGCTACATATTGCAATGGTATCAGATATTTTGTTTATGAATTTGTTGTAGGCTTACTTTGGATCCTCCGTGATATGAGTACCATCTTACGAAAGCGCTGAACGGACATGATGACTCTTTTTATATTTGAACTGGCAATCAGTACTAATTGTCAGTTTGTACTGGCAATCAGTCATAAATGTCAGTTCAAACTAGCAATCAGCCCTAATTGCCAGTTCAAACTGACAATTAGCCATAATTGTCAGTTCGAACTGGCAATCAGCCCTAAGTGTCAGTTTGAACTGGCAATTAGCCATGATTGCCAGTTCAAATTAGCAATAAGCCCTAATTGCCACTTCAAACTGGCAATTATGTAAAGAAATGCATAATGTCCGTTCAGCGCTGAACGAACATGATGATATTTTTCTTATGATTGCCAGTTCGAACAGGCAATTAGCCTGGCGACTAGAGCTAATTGCCGTTTTGAACTAGCAACCAGTGCTGATTGCCAGTTTGAACTGGCAATTAGTGATGAATGCCAGTTTGAACTGGAAATCAGGGATGAATGCCAGTTTGAAGGGGCAATTAGCCATAATTGCCAGTTCAAACTGACAATTTGACCTGATCGTTAGTTCCAACTGACAATTAGTGCCAATTGCCATTTCAAAGTGGCAATTATAAAAAAAGTCATCATGTCCGTTCAGCTCTTCCGTACCATCTTCTTGTTCTTTTCTGTATTCAGTTTGTTGACTGGGAAGTTCAATAAATATCAACAACATATAATGATTAGTCAAGTTCAAGGTGAATACTGGAGAGTTGGAACAAAATTTTCCCTTGACACTTTCATTGGACATTTTCACGAAAATATGATCAATCAGAGTCGATGACGTTTCTGTCACTCTGATTGGTTCATCAATCAAGAAAGAAATCCTTGATGTGCCATGATACAAATATAATCGTTAACCTTTTTGTCAGTGGTATCCAGGATATTAATATTCATATCGCCCATGGAAATTTTTACATCGGCACTAGCTTGTTGCGAGAAGTAATTCTCCAATTCTCACGAATACATTTCCAAATTTATAGAAAGTGTCGTTATTATGAATGACGTGCTCTCTTATGTATACAGAATTTCTAAAATTTCTGTTTCACGAAAATGTTTCATATCGGTTATATAATTCAGTTCATTTTTTATGTAGGCAACCACACCGTCGTTCTGATTGAAGTAGAATTCGTTATATACAATATCAAAATTTGGTATTTCAAAGATACTTATGTCGTCCACAATTGACGATTTCGAGAGAACAATTATATCTAGATTGTTAACAGAAATAGATTGCAAATACGAGGCAATTCATCGAATTTGTTTTTTCAAGCTCCTAATGATTGGATGAATAATATTGAATGAATGCTTACCACTAAACCATTCTGTTTCTTCGAATTAACCATTATACAAGGTTGGGATGGAATATGGAACCAAGTAAATATCTTTTGAACGAAAAGACCGATATCCATGAAGATTTGCAGGTAAGTGCAATGAAACAAAGAAAATCTGATGTATATTTTTCTTGTTTATAATATACTTCCGGTTCAACACGAAATGCCATCAACTTCAATTTGAATGGGACACCCTATATATTGCCACAGATACTGTGAGATCTTGTTATTTTGAATTGATACATACTGAGCTCAGTGTGGGAAAAATTGTAAAAACGAGGAATATAGCACTTCAATCAACCTCTCTTCAGTTTTTTGATACCATGGTTTAGTGCCAAATTTGTGGTGGAAGTTCGAGGTGATTCTTCTAAATCGATTGCAATATTTTGTTCAAAAGTTTCGTTCATTGCAGTCCGCGGTCTTCCAGGTTTCAGCAAATTCTTTTCCATGAACGTGATACAAGATTTCTCTACGGACGCAAATTATTGAAAATATGACACACTTCTTCATTAGCTCTGACACGATCACCATACTCGATCATCATTGAGATTTCAATACGCTCTTTTTCACCCAATTGAACCATTCCAAATTGTGGAATTCATTTCCGTCAATAATAATATGACACTTGGAGAACAGAAGACGTACTGAACAGTACTCGTTTATCCATTACTGTGCATACAAACAACATCAATTAGTTCATTCAAATAGTTTTTTGCTCTAAAACAAAAAACTCAAAGGAGGTTGACTTAAGTGATATATTCCTCGTTTCAACAATTTCTCTCAACACTGAACTCAGTATGTATCAATTCAAAATAACAAGCTCTCACAAAATCTGTAAGATTATATAGGATGTCCCATTTAAATTGAGGAAGTTGATGGCATATCTGGTTGAACCGGAAGTATATCACTAACAGAGAAATGTACATACATTAGTTGTATTCTGTTCCATTGTATTCACCTAAGAATTTTTATGAATGTTTTTTTTTTCGTTTGAGAAATATTTATTTGGTTCCATACTTCATCCCCTGTACACTGTTGTTTCGCTCTCTGCGTGCTCATTCAACTCATCAAGAAAGTCAATCATTGATAAGAAATTAATGAACTTATGAGAAACTATATATCAGAAATGAGAAATTGGAATGGAAAATCGAAATATTCGAATCAGTCTTCTCAATTCAACTTTTTAGTTCGAAGAGTATATCACTATGTCGCGATAGCTTTTCAGTTTTTTCAGTTTTTCCTTCAATTTTCACAAAATTCTTTCCATTGGAAGACCATGCATTTTGTTTACCGAAAATATCTCCACTTTTCGTTAGTAAGGTTTGTCCGCCTTCCACCAGGTTTTCAGTAGTGAAGATGTTTTTGCCTTTCAGTTTCTTAACGTTCTCTAGTAGGGCCGATTTACGGTCGTAGGATGTTAGTTCCACAATGATTGGTCTTGGTATATGCCTATTAAGTGCTCATCCTGTAGGGAGGAGTCAATATTCTCGTTCAACTATTTCGCTACTTCATTTTTCAGGTTCTTCCCGGTTTCTCCATTCACCCTATATATATATATATATATATATATATATATATATATATATATATATATATATATATATATATATATATATATATAAATAATCGTTTTATCATCCATGGTGTTCACTTCTTCAAGTTGCCTTATTTTCTGTTCGATCCTAGTTGCTATGGTTTTTGTTATATTCGTGACAAATTCCTCACTCGAGAACTTGAAGTTCTCAAGAGTTAGCGAATTCTATCGAAGACGAAAAAAATTCAAAAGGAATAGTATTTGTTGATGTAGATGATAGTAAAGAAAGTAGGAAAGAAAGGTGGAGGGGAATGTGATAAATCACTGTACTGTATCTAGTATTTGGGTGGGAGAGAGGAGGAAGGGTGGTTGTTGATTGTGAGAGGATTGTCAATTGAAGGGAATGATTGAAGGGAATCACCTCGAGTGAATCATCACACTGGGTTCATGGATCTGACCCATCGTCTGCAGAAAACCAAGCAGTAACAGAGAACCGTGTAGAACTGGTTGATGTTGTTAGCGGCTGAAGAGTAGTTGGGGGCAGATCGTCCGAGAAAGTTACCTTTCCGGAAAATGGATCGCTCAAGTATTGTGGAAGTATTGCGGAAGTATTGCAGACTGATCAATATAATCAAAAATCTGATAAGGTGTACCTACTTTTTTTGATTTGCCTGCCGAACCTACCAATTCGTCAGCCAAGATACAAGGTGGTATGAGTGAATACGATCCTCACACACAATACATTGAAGGAGCTGATCATCAAATAAAGGAGTATTATTTGTCTGTAACTCGATCTCTATGGCCACTTGATGAACAAAAACTCTAGAATTTGTCTTCGCCTGTCAAGAAATCTTCTGACGTATTCGTGAACAACTTCCGCGAGATCTTCACTGTTCCGAATCATCGGAATAGGTATTCTGTAATATCAACAATGAACCTAAGTGTGTAAGTGACGAATCCCAACTGGTCACCAACCTTTGAAATTTCCTCTCTCAATCCTCAATCAAAAATGACTGAATAATTCCCAGCGAAACAACATGCGAATTCGTTTCGAAGAAAATATGTTGATCCTCTATTCAGTTGTTTTTTCCTTCGAAATCTGCTCTCCAAATATTTCCTCATCTGATTCATAGGCGATTTCTATGTTGAAATATTCAGGCTCATAAAATGAATACTCAGCAATTCTCATGTATTTTTTCATCATTGGTGAAATGTGAAATACATACTATCACATCATACATAATATCACATCATGTTCGTATTATCCATATATTATTATATAGTATATAGTATTATTATCCATGAAAACTCGCAGATTTCATTATCGGAAAATTAATTTTATAGTGAGCGTACCAGCGAATCCATATCTGGTTCCAGTATCATCAACTTCTTCAGAAACGATAACGGAACGAAATGTGATGTGGCCTTCACCAACGACCCAAGTGGTGCGAGAAGTATCTTCCAGCTATTCGACTGAAAAAAATGAACACCGATCAGAACCAACTGAGTCAACTGAAGGACATGATCTAGTTATTCATAGTGAGAGCCCGAGACTTGGTTCTCCCACAGAGGCCAAATACTGTTTTATTATGGGTAGGTATACACTGAAAGCAAATAATAGTTTCCTCGAAATGAGTTGATTGAATGATCGTTCCTGCAGCAGAAGAGAGCTATTCGACTGAATTTCTACTCGTATCTTACTATATATACGTGATTTCAATCTGTGCAAGTAACTGTTACGTACATGTTGAGTTGATATGTGTACATGCAGTGATTAGTTTATGTCGATTTGTGTCTATCAGCCTGAAACTACGAGCTCGTGATGTATAAGGTAACCACATTTTGCATCTACCTATTATCTCCTAGAAACCCAAATTTGTGAAAATTGTCAGGAAGCAGTCGACCCACATTTAGAGCTCACTTGCTGTAACGAGTACTCTTTTGTTCTCCAAGTGTCAAATTCTAATTGACGGGAATAAATTGTACAATCACCATCACCGATCATCATTGAAATCTCAATACGCTCTTTTTCACTCAATTGAACAATTCTGAGCTGAACAATTTGTAAATCGTACGTTCATTTATTACTATGCATACAAACAACATCGATCAGTTTATCTGAATAGTTTTTTGCTCTAATGCAGAAAACTCAAAGGAGGTTGATTAAAGTGCTATATTCCTCGTTTCAACAAATTTCTTTACACAAAACTCGAAATGCATGAATTTAAAATCTGTGAAAATATATAGGGGGTCCCATTTGAATTGAAGAAGTTGATGACATTTCCGTTTGAACCGGAAGTATATCATCAACAAAAAATGTACCTCAGATGTAAATTTTCATGAATATTGTTCTTTTCGTTGGAAAGATATTCACATGGTTCCATACTTCATCCCAACCCTGTATGAATACCGATTTCCTTCGAACCATTAATGCCTCTAGGAAAATACGATGCCAATAGAACCACTCCTCGACCTATTGAAGTAACACTAGAGAATGAGGCCTCAGTAGTGGCATGCATAAGAAACCAAGAAAAAAATCAAGAACGATATCTTCAAGAATGTTTTTATATCCTTCGATGAGACACCTCGTCAAATTCAATACTACAGAGAGCTACGCCAACAAATGAATGACAGATGAGATAATGAGGGAAATAACCTCACAACTACAACAAACGTACTACCAGAATGTTGGATAATTGAAATAAAAAACGACCGCTTCTCATATTTCTGTCTCCAGTGGAGAAATAGATATGATTTGTCTTTCAGAAACTGATCTTCAAGATGATGTGTTCAATCTAGAAATATTCCCATTACTGTATAATGTATTTCGATGTCATCGTGATCTGATATTCAATAATGTCACTTAAGGCGTCCAAAGATAATTATAGGTTACTACCAATTTCGTTTTCAGATCTAAGAGCCACATTACATGAAGTTGACATTGTAGGCAACTTTACTTTGAGTTTATTGTAGTTTATATTCCTCCTTATTGCTAGTGGATATTGCACTACGAAACATTGTTCGATATTTTTGAGAGATCAGATTATATTACTAACGGGAATTTTCTATTGGTTGGTGATTTCAATATTCCTGAGTATGATGTAGAGTTCAATGATACTGAATTTCAGTGCACCCTCAACTTCATGGAAGCAACTGAATCTCAACAGTAGGACTCGATAACGAATTATAATAATCACAAACGGGATCTTGTCATACGATCGTATCGTCTCGAAATGTGATGATAGATGTAAACAGAGATTTTCTTCATCCAGCACTTTCTATTTCGATGAATTGTCGCACTCCTAAAATGAACGACTTCTCTATTAATACAACAGATGCGAATGAACAATCCAATTTTTGTAAAGCAAATGGAAAATAGTGACAGTGAACTATTAAACACGCCACCTGATATAGCAGAAATTGCAAAAGTTGTAACTTCGAATATCCTACCGGGGAAATCAAGGAAGAAATATGAATTACAATATTGAATATATGATGAATTTATGAATCGGTGCCACTCCAAGAAGATGAGTTAGTATTCAGAAAACGGATTACTCGCTTATTTTGGAGAAAAATCAAATACTTCGAAGGCATCAACTGTTTGGTCTCTTTTTTTTTTAATTCAACGGTCATATTTTTTTGATACATGTGTGAGTGGATTGTGTGCAATTTGAATCGCTCATAGCTTCATTCAGAAGAGCTGTACATATTAATTTTGTTTTAGGTTATACTGATTACGGGTATTGCTGGTGACTGCAGGCACGATGAATTGTTGAAAATGCAGATCAGTAACATCGAATATTTTATTTCAATAGCTCGAATTCCGGATTCAAAAACAAGAATAAGCCACGTTTCCACAGTTGTCAGTAATAATGAAGGAAAATCAGTTGATTATGTATCAATTCGTAAAAAACACATTTCCTTGAGAAAACATCAAATACATGGAAACATCAATAATTCCGATCCAGATATCTTGAACTTTACTAAACTCTTCGAGATATGTGGGCAAAATGTTACGTACTTTCATGTTCGAAATGTAATTTCTCCTACTCAGCACGGTTTGTGAAACGAATTGTGAAATAGATCATTACGTTCTTTTCAGCAAATTAAAAAAAATTGGATTCTCTAGCTGAATGCTCACTCTAACTGAATCAAATCTGATTAACAGAAAACAATTTGTCTAATACGAATCCTTCAAATCTACTCCGTACGTAGTTACGTCTGGATTGCCACAAGGTTCCAATCTAGGGCCCTTCTTGTTTTCAATCTTTATTGATGATCTAGCAATCATTTTGAATATTCCTAGCCTACTTTTCGCAGACCTGAAATTAAATTAGGAAATTGATGACATCACTTACTGCCAGAAAGTATAATCTGAATTAGATGTAATCAAACTTCGATGCATCGATGTGTCCAAATACAATAGAATATCATTCACGAAGAAATCACGAACTTTAATGTACGAATATACAATCGACAATGATACAATCAACCGTGTACACGAGATGAAAGACCTTGGTATAACATACGACAGTAAATTCACATCTACAACACATATCAGAAATATGACTGCTGATGCATATAGGATTCTTGGATTCATTTACAGAAACAGCAGAAACTTGAAAAATATCACTTCAACATTGCTATATTTTGCATATGCTAGATCTGAGTTAGAGTTTGGTTCTATGATATGGAATCCAGTACACGATTACCAAAAAAAAATCAATTCAACGTCTTGAAATATTTATGTCGGGAAGTCGATGGACATATCCTGCTAGAGGTATCGTCCATAACATTTTGTTATTGCGATTTGATACACCTTTGAGAAAAAAGAGTTATTCTTGATACGAAATTCCTGCATAAATTAGTTATTACCAACATCGATAGTATTGTTCTTTTGAACGATATCAATGATATCAATGAATATGATATCAATATGATATGTATACATAACAAGTTATATATTGATGTAATGTTGACAATAAAATCACTGTCGGAATGCCCATATTTCATTTAATCAATATCTTCCTGATTCCGTAGGCTTTTCCTCTACTCGTAATCCTTGAGAACTTTCGAATATTCATGAGGGCATTGTTTCTAACATTTCTCATGAGTTTTCATAAGTCAAACATGTTGTCTGGGCAAGAGGTCATTTTTGACTCGCACTGGCCTTATAATTTCATCGCCATGATAATTAATACTTGACTATTGAACTCCTGGATGTTTCAGGTCGACAATATCAGATTGGCGACAAACTTCCCCACGACACTGGTAACTGTTTGGAGTGCATCTGCGCCTTGGGTGCCAAGGTCACTTGTTCTCCCCACCAATGCTCGCCCGCAGGAGACGAAATAAATGATTATCGGAGCCTTGGGCCTCGACAGCCCATTCCTGAAATGTTCTGAATATCATGAGAAATGATCATGCGATAATAACCACTGTAAATTACTCGAGATCTGGTGAAATCTTCGAGGATAGTTTCCACTAGTGGAGTTGATATTTTCCTAAGTTCGTGCAATAATCTTCCTGAATTTGAAATTTCCATGATCGAGGTGTTTGTCTGAATGAATTCCCGTAATATCTGTCATGGTGACTTTTTGATCCATCAATTTCACATACATTACGTTTGTTGATTGTACTCATATATATGAGAGGTTGGTACATATTTCAAAAACAACATTTTTGACAACGATTTCACCAGTTTTCCAGTACTTACATATTATTAGGTATATCAGTCACATTTGATCACATGCAGAATCATCAAACCAATTTGCAAAAAAAAGAGGTAATGGTTGAATCAATGATTTGATTCATATTCAATGATAATGTATTTTGTTTCGTTGAAAACACTATGTTGTATTTCCTGAGTGAGGAGCACTGTAACATATCGACCAATCGAGTGTCTGCATTTCATCAATCATATATAGTATAGACATATCATGTATGTATATATTGGTGACATTTGATTTGACACAATGAATTATTTTGTAACGTGATTTCTGTGTCGCCATCTGACGACTTTGGCGGAAGTGGAAGTGGATATTATTGATGAATTGCTGTTATCTGCTGATATCATTGTCACCTCAATATTTTCTTCATTTATATTGTTCTTAGAATATCTTGACCTAGAAACTACTTCCATCGCGATATTATTTTTTGAAGATACGCAGCTCGTACAGAATGATAACAGATATATGAGGGCGCTCTTAGCAGATCAACTAGAGCTGACATAAAAGTTGGCGAAGGACGATGAATGAATCGAAAGATGTGCTAATACGAGCTAATACGGAAGCGTAGAGACCCCATATAATTTTTTTCATCTGTTTGTCATAATAATAGAATTCCGACTTTCAAACTAGTAATTACGAGATACTCAGACATAACTGGGAGATAGAAGACATAATCTCAGAATTTTGACTCAATATCTCGTAACTAACTCATCAATTCATACACAAAGTAATATTATCACTCACCATTTCAATGCCTGGAATAAAGAGAAAGTTACTCATTCCCAGATACTATGAAACCGATAGAGACCTATAATATTACTTTGAATGAAGCAAATGAATGATGAAGTGTATAAAAATCAGTGGAAATCATAAAAAAGTCGATATACAGTGTGATTGATTGAAACCCTTCATTAGACGTTCCTGGCGTACGAGCCAAGGTATCGTTTCGAGAATTAGGGTGATCGCATAAGCGAAGCCGCTCTATCTTTCTGAAATGAATCCAATAATACGGTGTTGCCGCGTCTACCAAAAAGTAGTAGCAACTTTGATATTTCGAATGGATCACCCTGTATATAATATCATTTTCAGGATCTCCAACAATTTCTTAGAAATTTCTCTTGATATATCCCTATACCTTCCTGTAAGCGTTTCGAGTAAATAATCGTTTCGTATTTTTTTTTCTCCAAAAACGACTCCCCAGAAAAATTATATTTTTCAGCTGTGACTCACTGGGTCGATGAAATTTGGTACGGAGTCAAGGAATACCACAGGGCTCATTGTCCAGTACTGAGATCTCATTCAATTTTATACAGGGTAATACAAAAATTCATTTGAAAAAGGGATTGAAATTCGATTGTTTCAAATGGAATGTATTTCATCATCGCATCGAATAGCAGTTATTTACTCATTCATGTGTATCATACCTATTTCTGTATACTCAAGTGTTCGAATCATTAGCAATTATTGGTGATCCTCGTTTAAATTTGTAATCGTCCACAAATCTCACAATGTTCATTGTTAGATGGCTATGGAATTGACAGGTAATGTGAAGAATTCCATCTCTAGTGTCAGATAAATAATGATTTTGGAGCAGAATGGGAAATAATCATTATTCAATCTTGGATATTTTCAATTTGTTTTATATCTGAGGAGAATGTCATAGGGTTGTCGGAAGAACATGTCGTTTGTTCAATCTGAGATGTCCTCATCTACAACCAATGACTACATGAGAATTCAGGCGGATAGTATTCAGTAGTATTAGTATTTATTGCTCCAAAATATACAATTACAATGAAGAGTAACAGTAGATAATTGAATATGGAACAATAATGGGAGATGATCCAGGAGAAATATATAATTCTTGTGCGGATCCAAAATAAATGCAATAAAATTTAAATAAAAAAATTCGATGATAGAACATAAAAATATACAAATCTTCAATAGCACATAGATTGATAATAATAATATTAATAATACTAATAATTTTATTTACCGTCAGCATAACATAATATTACATGCATTTTGTTTTTTTGTTTTTTTTTTCTATGGGGAATATGCGACAGGAAAATAAAAGGGAAAACTCACAAAAGCATTGGTAATCCTTGTGCGTGAGATGCTCGTTTTTCTCCTCTCTACACATTAAAGATTATATGGTAAATTTGGAGCTCACTATGTTTCATGGATGAAGTAGATAAAATGATGTAACACATTATAGTAAAATTGTAAAAAAAAATAACAATAACGATCTTAAAAATAATTGTGCTTGAGTGGTTATGATATTGAATGAGTTGTATGCACGTATATATATGCATGTATATATATGTATATATATATATAATGTATATATAAAATGTATGAATCGAAGATGATATGAATGTGATTGGAAATGTAATTAGGAAGGAACTTTGACTGCATTAAGGGTCGGCTCACAAGATGAATTCATGTACTATATACGATAATGATAATAATAATAATTATTTTGAAATATTGAATTATTGAAGTGTTGAAATTTTACAATGTTGAAATATATAGGCAGGCATAAGGTCAAGTTGTACTTAAATGTTTCTAGTATCGATCCACTTTCATGAATTGATTTTTGAAGTATTGAGTAACCATTGTTTCAGTTTTTTTTTGGAAAGATTTATCGTTTTGATTTGTTTCAGTTCAACTGGTACTTCATTATATATTCTTGGAGCCAGATATGTAAAGGATCTCTGAAAAATAGTTTTTTCAGATTCAGGTATTACTACATTTCTGTTTTGTTTAAGTCTTGTATTATAGTTATGTGCGATGTCAACGAGTTCGGATTGGTGAGTATATTGCCAAATAGTAATAGTGTTGGAATATATTTTTCTAATGTCCAATACATGAGTATCGAGGAAGAGCTGTTCTGAAGGGTAAGTATAGTTTTTCCTATAAATTATTTTGACAGCATATTTTTGTATGACTTCGACTTTCTTAAGGTGTATTGCAGCAGCCGCTCCCCAGGATATTTTTAAGGTATTTTAGTTTAGGTAAGATACATCTGATTTTTTTGGTGACATATTCTGTCTGTTTGTCCCACTTTAAGTGACTATCAATATGAATTCCCAAATATTTTGTGCTCAGAACAGACGTAATTTCAATATTCTGGTTATCGTTGTTGTTCTCGAGTGTTTTATATGATGGTAGGCCAGATTTATATGAACTGAAGGGTACAAAATAAGTTTTTTCCACATTCATAGTTGATAATTTACTGTTGAAATAATTTATTATTGATTTAAAATCTGTTTCAGCCGTTTCCTTCAGTTTCTCCCAATTATCATCTTGATATATAATTGCAGTGTCATCTGCGAAGCTTGTGATGTTTCCCTTTGAACTGTTATCGAAAAGGTCATTCATGTATGATGTAAATAAAATAGGTCCAAGAATTGTTCCCTGAGGTACTCCGTATTCTACTTTTCTGTATTTACTAAATGTGTCATCTATTTGTACACATTGTTTTTTATCATCTAAATAGCTCTCGAACAGTTTCAGCGGGGTACCTCTTATGCCAGCATTTTCCAATGTTTGTAGCAGTTGAACATGACTAACCGTGTCGAAGGCTTTGGCTTTTGGCTTTGGATGGAATCATTCTTCATGGAATATAAGAATTTTTCAGTCATTATTATGAATATTAATTCCATTCGCTTGAATTATCGTTCAGTTACTGGTTATAGATGAGGATATCTCAGGTTGAACATGTTCTTTTGACAGCCCTTTGATATGGTTCTTGGATATAACAAAAACTCAACACTCATAATTATTGTGTATCTGACACTGAGAATACAATTCTTTACATAACCTGTCAATTCCATAGCAATCTATCAATAAACATCATCATAATTGTGGACGATTACCAAGTTGAACGAGGATAACCAATAATAATAGCTAGTAATTCAAAAACCTGAGTGGATAGGTATGGGTACGATACATATGAATGAGTAGGTAATCTGAACGGCTTTCCGATGCGATGATGAAATACACTTCTTCCAGGAAAAAATCGGATGAATTTTTGTAACACTTCGTAACAAATTGAATGAGATCTCACTACAGGACAATGAGCCTTCTGGTATTCCTTGACTCCATATCAAATTTCATCGTCTCAGTAAGTCACAGCTGAAAAATATTGACTTTTTTGGAGGGTCATGTTTTCTGCGGAGAAAATTACAGAATAATCATTAACCCAAAAACGCTGACAGATATATTTAGGGAAATATCGAGAAAACTTGTCAGAGAATTGTTGAAGATTCTAAAAATAATATTATATATAGGGTGTTCTATTTGAACTATCGAAGTTGCTACTTCTTTTTGGTAGAAGCGGCAACACCGCATTATTGGAATTATTTCAGAATGATAGAGCGGATCCGCTCATGCGATCACCCCAACTTACAAAACGATCCCTTGGCTGGTTCGCCAAGAACTGCTCTAGTCATTCTGAGAATGTGTCTTCTATCTCGTGATCATGTCATAGAAATTACGAGTTAGTGAATCGAAAGTTTGTTATTATGGCTGATATCTCGTAATTATTGATAGTGTTGGCATGTCACTGTGAACATCTCACAAGTGAGCTCCCGCAAATTTTGATACTTCAGAGAGTATTTTCAAGGATATCTCTCGAATCTCTTCAAGTGTGTTGATCAGATATACCTCAAGTCGAACCACAGTGTATAGTCGAAGTGATCATAGTTGCTGAAGTGCATTTTGAATCATGTCTGTCCATCTGAGATAAAGGCACTGTTGTCATATCTTCGTGAAGAATGTCAACAACAAGGAACCGAGCAGGCAGTGGAACCGGACAAAGCGTTCAAATTGATGAAAATATGTTGGAGATCATATTGAACAGGTTGGCACCCGAGAGAATGGAGAATCAGTTGGAGAAAATAACAATAACATTCTGAGAAAAGGGAATGTGATATTAATGGCTCGATAGATGAATTATGCGTCATTGAAAAGAAGTCGGAATCTAACACACAAGAAATCAGACTGATGAGTGATATATTGGAGGTGGTAGAGCAAAAGTTGGAGTCAAAAACATTGAGAATAGTAGGACTCGATGACGAACATAACGAAAATCTGCTGAGTAAGGCTATCAACCTAGTTAACAACGTACTGAAAGTTAGGCTAACTCAACAAAAAAAAAATTGATAATCATACGAAACCTCGAACAGTTACGATTTCATTCATATCATATATGAAAAGAAATGGAGTATACATGCCAAGAAATTAATGCCAAGAAATTACTGAGAGAAACAAGTATGTTTACTAATGAAGACCTAACTTAGGAGCAATCCAAATTACAAGTAATGATCACACCCCAAGACGAAGACTGAGTGAAACAGCAAAAAAGCTATGGTAGTGCGATCAAGATAAGATATTTAATTGTTTTGGTTCCTTTTCCTTGTTTAGTGTTTTTTTGTTTTTATAGAGGTGTTTCACACTATGATGGTGATTTTCGATTGTCAAGAATTTTCAACAATACCTATCACAATTACATAGTACTGTTTCATTTTATTGAGTCAGACATTCGGATGTTCTATACTCTCTATACAGGGTGTCCCATAAACATACCCACAAACTCTAAGGGATGGTAGAGGACATCAAAATAAACATTTTCGCTCGATGAACATAGGTCCGGAAACTCTTCGTTTTCGAGATACAGGGTGTTCATTTTTTTTAAATTAAAATTGGTATCTGTGGAATTTTATTGTAAAAACAATGTTTGTTCCCAACATCAAATATAGTTGAATCAAAAAATGTAAACAAAAGTCAGTGGTGTTCAACTGAACTGAGAGTTTATTTAGTTATTTTTATTTCATTCGAAACATTTCATTGCTTTAGCACCCTTTATTTGTCGGTATGTTTTGGATACTCTTTCCAAGATATCAAGAATAACGAATATTCTTCAATTGAATACATAACAAAAAATGATTAAAAGTCATCAATAATAATTAATGATTAGTAAAAAAAAGTTATTGGAAGTTTCATTAGTTTTTCAATATTCCAATAAACGCATTGTTGAAATGTGAGGTATACTTTTGAAGCATTTAATTTTTTTTTTCATAGATGTAAGAGTTATGAGATTTATTTTTTTTCTTCAAAACGTAGATACGGGAAAATTTCAAGTAACAAAAAAGTTGCCTTTTTAGTTGTTCATTCGAAAAAAATTATCATTATTACAAAAAATCTACTGGGCGATATTTTTTTGTGCAAAAACTATCCGACATAGCCCATGGGCACGCCCTTGAAATTATTGGGCAAATTCTAATAGCTTCAAAAAATACCTTATGAATGTATCAATAATCTGTAGGAATTTTATTGAATTCGACGAGATCGTTTTTACGATATTAATAAAAAATCAATTTCAAAAAAAAAAATTAACACCCTGTATCTCGAAAACGAAGAGATTCCGGACTAATGTTTATCGAGGAAAAATGTTTATTTCGATGTCCTCTACCATCCCTTGAAGTTTGTCGGTATGTTTATAGGACACCCTGTATATACCCTATTACACTCTCTTTATATACTTTCTATTTATCTCTGAGCTCTGAACTGTTACTTGACATCTAACTTATCCTCAACGTATACTACCAGAATTGTAGAGATTTGAACACAAAATGCAACGAATTCTATAAAAGTTCCTCAGCTGATAATTTTGATATCATTTTGGCTGTCGAAACATGGTTGCAAGAGGGGGTACAGGATGCAGAAATAGTAGATATCAAACACTACGATCCATTGAGGTTTGACAGAGATTTGGAGTTCACAAGTGAAAGTACTGGGGGTGAAGTAATGGTAGCTTCTAGGGAAGGGTTCAAATTATTGAGTGTAGTTAACTATTGTATATTTTTCGAGGCATTAGCTAATAATCTCAAGGTGGACAAACAAAAATATACATTTATTGTGCTCTATATTCCCCCAAGTAGCTCCTTCGATACAAATGAGATTACCTTTCATTTCATGCAAGAACAAATGGAAAATCCTGAGAATACATATGTCTTTGAGGACTCAAATATTCAGGATGTTGCGCATGAGTATTCGACAAAAACCAACGATAAACGTAACCTATTGTATGACTTTTCAGAAATTAATAGTCTGGGAATATAACTTATTCTCAAGGTAAACTTTCGGACTTGGTTATGCACTCCAAAAATATGTTCGGTTGAAAGGGACCTACTTTCATTCGTTAAAGAGAACATTTATCATCCTACTCTCAATACAACTAAAGTTATTCCAGAAATTCTCAGAGTGCTCGAACGTGAAACAGTAGAAATCAGATCCAATTACAAAAAAGCCGATTTTTTGAGTTTAAGTACTCATATCAACTTAGCTTCAGAGAAATTCTATACGGTATGGAAAAATGTCGTATCTCTGTGTGTTCCACAGTGCAAGGTCATTGAGGGTAGGCAAAATAAATATCCAATCTGGTTTACCATCGAAATAAAAGAATAACTCCAGGAGAAAAATCACTATTTCAAATTGATATCGGTATACGACTATTACCTTAATGAATATGAAAAGACAAGAAAGGAACTCAAAGAGTTGATAGATGAGGAAGAGAAAATATAACTCAAAATTTTGGAGTCAAATGTAAGTACCGATATAAACGGATTCTATAGACTTATGTGAAAAACAAAAAAGGAAATAGTTCGTTAGCTAGCATTCCTCACAAGGGAAATGAAGTTCCAAATGAACAGATATCAGAAACATTTGCTACTTTTTTTTCATTAGTTCATTCCTCACATCAAGATACATATAATTAAGGGCCGGTTGCATGAAGGTTCATTGAGTATTCAACGTCACATTGAATATTTGACGTAACGTTATTTATGAAATTCGGTTGCATTAACATTCATCATATACTTGATGGTATGTCAACTCAATCACCTAATCAACTTATGAAAATGCCCGATTAAGTAAAAAAGCAGTTGCACAAAAGCCAATCAACTTTAAACGTCACATCGAATCGCCTTCATCCTGGCATTAACTTAATCAGTGCTCGATGACTGATCATTAAAGTGACAAGCAGCAAGTGACATCTGATTTTCCCGTCGAATAATTTTGAATATATATTTATATATATATATATATATAATTATATATAGCGTTTTTTTGAGATATGGTATCGGACGTTTGTATTCTATTATATTTTTATATCTGTGAAGGAATGAATTGGATATATGAGTTCCAATCGAAAGATAGGTACCAAATTTCAGATATCATGGTAAACTATACGTACTCTTTAACGATCTCCAGGAGTATTGTTTTTTCTGATTCCGGATAGTTTGCCCCTCGTTTTTTCTTCAAGCTATCTATATCCATATCCATACTGCCACAGATCTGTGAAACTGCTTCGTCAAATCAAATAATTTAACCTAACCTATAAATGCGCAAAGCATCATTGAGCACGGAACGTCTGGATTCAGCAAATCAGCCCTGTTGCCACGCATTTTCTGTCAGTAGTTAACGATAATCATAACATACAAGAATTTAATGCAACGCAAATTGGATTCAACGTAACATCACCGCTAATGTGGCATCAGATAATTACATGATTATTATTTCTTCATGCAACCGACTCTTGAATTCGAAGATACAGTTCCTCTTTGTGATGATATGTTTACGATACACTTAATAAGTGAATCTGATTTCAAAGAATCGATAAGAAGACTCAAACCTAAGAATTCTGCTGGAACTGACGGAATCCCACCCTTCATTTTGAAGGGGTGTAGTGAATGGATGAAGGTACCTCTATTACATATTTTTAACCTCATTGTGAAGTCCAGCGACTATCCCACACTTTTTTTTTGTTATCCCTCCTCCTACTTTGGAATCCAACGTCCCATAAGCCGACGCTTGAGCGGGTTGACAGAATTTTCATAGTGGACTCCGCTAAAAACTCTTGTGGGACCGTGTCCGAAACTGCCAGATCGATGTCAGGATTGAAATCGCTGAACCTACTTAATTTTATTAGAAATTTAACAGCCGTGGCCGGGTTCGAACTCGCTACCATTCCGGCAGCTCGATAATGGTTCAAACACCTTGACTATTGTGCTACGGCCCCCTCGGAAACGTCGATATGCACACCAATACATAAATCGAAAACCAATATGAATATACAGAACTATAGACCTATTTCAATCATGTGTTCCCCAGCTGAATTTTCTGAAAAAATTCTACACAGTACACTGTATCAGTATGTTGATGAGTATCTTGTTCCGCAGCAACACGAGTTTATGTCAAAAATATCGATAAATACTAATCTGATTTTGTATAGTGACTATGTGTGTGAGACTTTCGAACAAAAATTACACAGCTAGACACAACTTTCACAGATTTTCGCAAGGCGTTTGATCAAGTGAATCATGATATCTTGTTACATACACTGAGTAAATATGGACTGACACACAATATGTTGCAATTAGTTGCAAATTATTTGAAAAAAAGATATTTTTTGTCAAATACAATGGTTATGCATCAGGTGAGTTTTGAGCCAATTTAGGTGTGTCGCAAGGTTGTAATTTAGGACCGTTGCTATTCACGTTACTCATCAATGATCTACCAGCCGTTCTAAAAAATTCAGTTTGTCTACTTTCCGTGGACGATTTGGAGATTTTTGGAAAAGTACAAATAGTGAGAGATTGTATTGCCTCACAAAAAGATGTGGACAATATACATAAGTGGAGTAACGAAAATAAATCATTTTTCAACGCATAAATGAATGTGCCGTCCTAACCATTACACGGCTGAAAAATCCAGTCATTCTCAAGTATGAGATGAACGGAAAAATGCTGGAATGAAAAACAGAGTCAGCCGATCATGGAGTTACTTATACTAATGCTTTTTTCTTTCTCTGATCATTTGGATAATATTGTAAAGTCTGCAAGCCGCACTCGGGGAATCATTATGAGACAAAACTTCCGGATTCAGTAATATGCATACCATCAAAATGTTATATTATACTTTAGTTAGACCAAAACTGGAATTTGCATCGCTACTCTGGATGAGTGAAACCCAGACAGCATTCCAATGTGGATTTATCAAAATTCGAACAGTTCAAGTTTCAATCTGGGACATTGAGCATTGAAAAGCGGAGGAAAGTACGTTATCTGAATCCACGTGATATTTTTCGGAACCATGTAATAATTTGTGGACTTAAACGTAACATATTATGAAAGAACATGTCAAGTAAGTGTTGACCTAATTACGCATACCACTGAATTTCTGCATATCTCGAAACAAATCTCAATCTGAATACAATATGATACAAATGATATCATATGGGTGTCACCCAAGAAACTTGCGAATTGGTTTGAGTATAATCAAATATAAGATATTATATTCAATCATGAATTCGACATTCACTCGAGAAAAGAGAACTTTACATAGCATTTTTGAAGGAATATTAAAATTTGTGAATTTTTTATTCGTCAAATTGAAATTCATAGCGGATATTCAATGATATCAAGATGGCTGAATCATTAGTATTCATGTATGTTGATACATTTAGTGCCTATTTCCGAAGTATCCCCACTATGTTTGTAATATGTAATTGTTGGACTCTATTGATTTATGTTCGACATCAGATTCAAAGAATAGTTCAATATATTGAAACATAAATGTCCTTGACATGCTCTAGAGTACTACAATATATTTTCAATAAACTTCAATAGCAACAATTCCATTCATTTACAGGGTGAGAATACCTCTTTATGTTAGTCGTGTCACAGTCACTTCCAAAAAGGAACAGACGGAAAACTTTTATCGGATATGAATGTTGCCAAAAGACATCACTATGATATGTATACATCAGAGGAAAATTCCGTTATGATGTTGAGGAATCATCATTGTATCCTAGAATATCCCAGGATATCGAATGGCCATTCAAAGTGCTCGCTATTATTGTTAATCCAACACTGGAGTAATCAAAGTAAATACCATTTCATTCATTATTCAAGGCCGAACACAAGTCTTCCATGAATATGATTGGTGATCATTTATTCATTCATTCATGAAACACATTGATTTCATTCGAGAAAATTGATTCTTACAAGTGGGAACATCTATACAGGCATAGATCTAGTGTATTTCGAGAATAAATTTAATATTCCACTGATATATGAGTTTGTGTCTTGAAGAAGGTATATCATAGTGTTGTAGAAGTATATTCATTGAGAGAAGTATGTTCTGTCGATTAGCCAGTAATTTGATAGTGTTATCAGATCCAGGATGGATGATTATTCAATGGTGTTAAATTAATTGGCTAGTAAATTTTGATAGGATGACAGCCAGGCATCAGGTACGTACGAGTACAGACGTATATTCATCGATAAATATTCTTTTTCATGTGATTGCGTTGCCTCGTGATGAATAACCGAATCCTACTGGGCTTTTGGAATAGTCACTGTCACTTACCTGATGAGAAATTGATGCATCATTCTAGAAACGTCGAATCGACCGTTGGTTCCTTATTTTCGTTTATGTTGTAGAAATCCTTATCCAGAACACTTATATAATAATAATAATAATCATAATAATGATATGTCTTCATTCATACCAATGGTACAAAAGGTCAGAATTCAGCCACACACATTCGACATATCAACATATCGAATTATAATGTTGATATGTACGTAGATGTTGAGTTCACCAAATTTATATAATTTTCGAAATATAGTATATAGTAAAATTGTACATCGTATTTTGTGTTTCATTTATCAATCTGAAATCAATTCACTCAACCAAAATCATCCTCTTCGAATATTTCGTTGTTAGCCAAGCGACTCCAAACATATACGACTTTTACTTCGAAGATCATACCATAAAAGAGGAGAATTCAAGAAAAAAGAAGTGACAAAAAAAAAGTATGTTCGAGATGTCTCATATTCTCGAATATGCTCGATGGTATGAAAATCCAAAATTTTGTTGTATATTGTATTCCACAAAGTGAGGTCTGCTTATATCTCTAGCAAATATGGCGATACACTCTTACTTCGCTGGTTAACTAGGAAATGATATACCTGTACTGATATTTACTATCGTTATCACTCGAAAGAATTGATGTGGTGGCTCTGCTGAGTGAGATTTCGCACAAATCTGCTCAGTACATGATCAATTCAGCAAGGTTTCATTCACAACACCGGTCATGCAATGAAGCTAATTGCAATATCGATCTTGCATTTATTGCTGCAACCTCATATCGATATTGGAATAGAATTATTGGACGAATCAATCTTGCAATCAAGCCCTATCTGCAGAATATATCTCACGATATTATCAATCGCGAAATGAATTTTCGCATTGAAATTCTTGAAAGGAAAGCTCGATTGCCAGATCTATCTTTCAATCACTGTTTCATTGATATATCGATTTTGTCTTCAAGGTATCTGCAAGATCGATTTCGCAATAAGAAGTCAATTGACAAATCAATCTTGCAATTAGGAATTGATTGACAGATCGATATTGTGATTGGACTAATTGACGAATCGACTGATTGACTGATTGCAAGATCGATCTCACAATCATGACTCAATTACAAGATTGACCTGTTGATTAGCAGAATTGTAAAAACCATCTGTCAATCGACCCCCGATTGCTAGAACGATATTTGAAGTATCCTAATTGCCATATAGATTCTGCAATGATGAAAGGAACTCGTTATTGTTGTTGATCACTTTCGTAGGAACACCCCGTTGATAAGACTTGACGGTTGAAGTTTGATTGTGATATCTATTTTAATTTTCAATCATCATGGGGGACTGTATGTCCAACTTCGTAAATAGATTATTCGATTATCCTCTGAAGAACGAACGTGAATGTGCTTATGAAAACGAAACCCCAACTGAAGGTTAGAAATTTTCAATCGTTCAGTGATCATAATGACTGAAAGACGCTATTTCTAGATGACAGTAACAATGCTAACAAAGTGAAATCTAACTATGATAAACTGGTGGAGGAATTCAATCGAAAACTTTTGGAGAAGAGAACAGAGAACCGAGAGATTATCAATGGACAAACTTGGGAGGAACGAAATATCCTGACACGTTTTCCAGAATGGAACGAATCAACCATATCATATCTACACAGTCTTTATTTGACATTTTGTAATGATGAAAATATGATGATAGACTTCGGAGCACTGTGAGAATAGATGGAAGATTAATTGATGGATTGCTTCAGTTCATTACTATATTTCAGCTCTTGTATTTTGGAATGTTTAGGAAACGAGAGTCCGGAGGAAAAAAGAAAACGTATATTCGAGATAGCTGATCAAAATAAGGAATGTTTCGTAGGATACAAGGATTATTTACAGGTGAGTGAGATCGTCATTCATATTGCAGCAGAGTTTTCAGAAAAAAATCAATTGCATTTCTAATAGTTCGCAATGTTCTGTTCATGCATCTCTCCATTCATCAGAGGCACAAGTAACGAAACAAACATAAATTGTTCAATAAATCCTTCAATGAAATTGATTTCATAAATTTCGTGATAACTCTGATCTCCTACAAATTTTGTTCTCATATCTTCGATGAATACCAGATATGAAATCGTAAAAATTCACGAAATTTCCATAAATCTTTACTGACACCTATTCAGTAGGTAGGTCATAAAATTCCAACAAAGACCTTCATGCTCTATGACTCTCGCTTTTATATGTTTCTGTTCCATGATTATTGATCGAATGAAGTATATCTACATGATGACTAGATGTAGATCAGAATAATTCATCACTGTACACAAGGTGGATGTTATTTCGCCAGTTTATCGTATTTCTCAATCTCTAGCGAAATGAAAATAATGTTCATTGTACAGGGATTCATATTATTTCTGGGCGTGGCACAACATTGATTTGTCGGATACCCACCTATCTTCCTATCTTTCTTCTATATTTATTCATTTATATTCTATATATTTGCTGACTAGGCAGAGAGAAAAACTAGTAGGTTTATATTGGAAGAAGCAGCAGGTACTCTTTCAAGTTATCCAAGCTTTCGGGAATGTTTATATCCATCTTCAGTGAAGCAACAAGAATTGGAAATGCATGACATCATTTGTAAATGACTTATGTGAATAGTACTCACATCTTAGTAGCGAATGTATAACAGTGATGTGAAGTCTAAAATTGGATGGACAACATACTGACATGACAGTCATTACAAAATATTGGTAAGAAATCACAATGTTGAGAAGTTCTTCTTGTTCTTCAACTTTTTCCTTTTTTCTATTCAGAAATTGGCCAGCACATTATTTCTGATATTCTTCATGGGACTAACGTTGAGTATATCCTGGCTATCAATAATAATGATAATAATAATAATAATAATATATTTACCAATTTCCAATAAAATAAAGTATAAACTAGTACAGTACAGTATTATTAGCTGAAAACCTTTCATTTTTTCCAATTATTATTGTTAACTTGACGACCTTTCCAATAAAATAAAGTATAAACTAGTACAGTACAGTATTATTAGCTGAAAACCTTTCATTTTTTCCAATTATTATTGTTAACTTGACGACCTTGACTGACCGAGTTGAGTAGAAGGTTAGTAGACAAATAGCACAGCACAAAGATTTCTTTTCGCTTTGGGGCAACAGCATTCATTCACCAGAAATGTCGCCTCGGATAGTAGAACCCAGGGGTATGAAGATGGGATCTGCAAAAGATTATCATAGGTTTATATGAATATATCTCAGGAATTTCCTTGCCAGAAGGATGCTCTTATGATTTAAGTTTGTAAGAATAGTTGTTATCGAGTTTGGAATACCATTTTTGCTCAGTCGAATGGACTTTCTAGGATCATGTGAACAAGTATTTCTGTCTGTCTACACTAACCATATGAGGCTGTGAGGCAATGTCCAATTCTTATTCTTAGGATGGTCGTAAGGTGTCGTCGGTCTGTAAATGGAAACTCAGAGAACCATGGTTTGTCTGGAAAGGCGTTTCATATGCCGGCATACAATCGGCACTGATCATATATGTGGTATTTTCCCATTGAAAGGCATGTTGGCTTGATATTACATTTCCAATCCTGAGAATCAAATCACATATATCAATATTGATATCCATGGGCATGTGAAGTTGCCTTTCAATGTTTGCTAGGGTGTCTGCAATACAATTTCTATTGATTCCTGTATGGCTACGAATCTATGCAAACTTGATGTTCAGAGCATTTCGTTTGTCTCAGAAATCATCAGGAAGATATGATCATTTTTTGTTCAATTGTTGGTCTTTGATAATTTGTCTATCTCACTTTCTGAATCTGTGGAGATTGGTTTCTTCATACCATGTTCTGAGCAGGCACTTATTTCTTTGTTGATTGCAGTTCTTTCAGCCGAACATAAATTTGTTATATTTGGTTATTTGGAAGAGAAGAAATTTTTTTACTATCTGAGTATTACTAACTATTCCAATTTTTTCATTGTCCGTACCTACTTCTGACTTTCGGGCATCAGTATCAACAAATACTTATGTGCGTATTTTCATATTCTTCAGAGACGCGATGGAAATCCTTCATGTTGTCGAGATAATTTTTTTCTTACCAAGATTAATTTTTTCATAGGGTGAATTTCTACAGCATATTCAAATTCAGATTCGAATTCGAAACACTACAGCTGGTTCAATCTAATGATATGTGGTATAAAATTTTCTACATGCTTTAGTGCATTCACAAGATGTGGGGGTTCTTCGGCCTCCCAATAGCCCATTTCAAATCTACAATAATTTTCGCAGGGACTCAGAAGGGATTCAGAAGGGAGTTATCACTTTGGTCGATCATTTTTATCAAGAATTTGATGTATTACCTTTCGCGACTATATTCGAAAGGCATTTCTGATGTTGCAGCAATCAACATATTGGTTGGAGTACTTTTCATGCAACCACTGATGACACGAAGACCTTGAAAGTATGATGTGCATAATTTATCAATGAATTAATTGATCTCCACCATTCTCTGAAAGATCTAATCAAATTAATGCTTTTTTGGGCTTCACCAATCATTTTCCCAAAGTGTGCAACTGAGATTTTCAGATATAGAAACTGCTGTGTATGTAAGATTATTCATTTCGATATCTATTCGATCGGGTGGCGGTGAAGTGCATGCTTTCGCATTTATTTGTTGATAGTGGAAAGAATTGAAATTATTGAATGAACAGTCAATATAAATGATGGTACTTCGAATTGATTATGAGTGAAAGAATGAATAATATATGGTTTGAATGTTTTTCGAAAATTTCTATGGCGAACAACTAGCAACAATATGGTAGGTATCATGTTTGACAGCTACGCCATGCAAAAATTTTCATTCATTCCATGCGGTTGTATGTGAAATCGTGAAAAGAAGTAGTGGACTTTGAGGAGATTCGGTTAACGCGAATTCAATTACACGTTGCGAACATTCAGGTTGATCAGCCATTCTGTCGAGATAAATTAACTTCAGACATATCCACAAAACTGCCAATATCATTATCCACATCAATGAATAATTGGAGTTGGAAGGTTGATAAGGATATGAAGAATTGAATGAATTTCAGGTGGTAAGAAGTAGTAGCAACTTCGATATTTAGGATGGTGAACCTTTTATGTGATATCATATTCAGAATATATCTACCTGATTCCTCTATACCCATCTTTGAACCTTTTTTGAGATAATGGATACTTGCCATTTTCTGCAGAAAACAGCACTTCTCAAGAATGCTCATTTCAACAGTTGTATTGAGACACAGAAATTTGGTTTATAATCGAGTGATAACAAAGAGCCATTTATAACTTAGTCAAATCTGAATTGCACATCATGATTCTATACAGGGTGGTCGAAGAATAAAGATATTTCGATCACTCGAAAAAGTGACCGAAATAATATTACCTCTACCTAACTAGTTAGGTTTCCGATTCATGAGCATTCATTTGTATTTGTTGGTTCTCCAATAGAATGAGTCTTCTCGATTGCGGCCTCGTTAATCAGATATGACACTTCTGGATTTCTCTGTATGGGGATTTATGGAAAATCAGGTATAATCGAACCCGCTCACAAGGAAAGAAGACGAAATTGTTTATCTCTCATGGTGGTTTGACCACAGATTTAAACTCATAATCACGAATCTTGCAATTCTCTCGATGAAACACATTTTGATAGAGGTATGCCTGTTATTTCTATGTTATTCAAATTTGCCATCTTTAGTGTACGACCAATGGGAGAATACATTCCATAGTGTCACCAATGGAAATGAATATGAAATAAATCAGAATTCCTTAGGAACCAAGTAGGTATATTCAAATCAACCATTTCAAGAAGTTCAAGGCAGCTAACAAGTATATATATGATTATTGATACTGATCACCATCCTAAATGCGCAGAATCTTGGACATTTGATCAGACCTCTTTCGAATGTGGTGCAGTGGTTTTCATAGAACGGTGCCCAAATAATTATTTCTTATTCTGAAATAAAAACTATCGATCCTGAATAAACAGTTCGTTTCGAGTTCATAGCCATTTGTTTGCAGGTTCGCAAGATGAAACTCAATATTTTTGCCGCACTTACTGAAATGTGGTTGATATGTTCCACAAATCGTAGCTTTCCATCGAATATAACTCAAGTCTCCAACTGATTTGATGTGGGTTAGCTGATATTCATCGATGTAACAAGATGTACAGAATTTCTCATCCGATTCGAGAAACTATTGAAACAACATTCATTGATATTCATATTCAAATTGTTTTCATCACACTACCTAGCCAAGTTATCAAAGTCTTGTTGGATTAACGTAGAGTTCTCTATTGATCGTATTTTCCTGAATATGTTGAAATCATCTGCGAACATTAGGAAAATCTATGCTTTCAGAACAATGCAGAAAGTAGCACGATGAGACCCTTGCGGTACACCTGAAGGTACATGAATAATATTTGGTGTAGAATTTCCAACCCTAACTTGCTCAGTACGACCACCTTGGAAATTTTCAAACTATGATAAAAAATGATTAGATAAACACCAAATACAGCCATTTGTGCAACAAATTTTTGTAATCTACCCGATCAGAAGCCTTAGAGAAATCAGTATAGATGGCATCCATCTGATCCTTTTCCTCCAAGACCTCCAATATTCTCTGCTCAACTGACAGGTTGCCAACTGGAAAATAACTGCTAACAAGTTAGTAATGGTGGACTCTGACAGAATCCATGTTCTTTGCAATGAAATTTCAATTGAATAATTATCAAGCTATCCGGTAGTTTCAGTAGGTATGCTTGATTACATACACTATGATAATTTTTTGTATCATAATTGTCTTCTCTCTGATTTGAAGACGAATATAGCTATGCTTCCATAAATCCGTTTTCCATAGTAATTCCATAGTATTGAAAGTATTTATTGAAATTTGTTTCTACGTGATTCAAACTAACTGGACCATTGTGAACGACATAATTTATCTTGATGAGTAGACTATTGAGAAATAACTTGCAAAATCATTAGTAATCTGTTCGATGTTATCTCCTACTATTTCATCATGATACATTGCATCAGGTGAGTCATTTGCTGCCCTTTTACTATTTATATATTTGCAAAAAAATTGAGGGTGTTTCCAAAATTGGAGCGAATATTGAAATGGGTAATAGAAGACCAAGAAAAAAACGGAGTGAGAGTATACATTTCTGTCGAAAAACAAATATTTTGGAAGATACGGAAGTCCGAAGTTTCTCCCGACATTTTCTGAACCACTGATCAGAGGTTGATAACCGTCCTCCAGCAACTCGCAGCGAAACGCTTGCACAAGGTTTATGGCCATGAGAACATTCTAGTTTCATTCGTGCATGTGTTGGACGCTTCGATAATTCGAAATGGCCCAAGCACACATTTATGGGAATGATGAACTTGTAAATATGCTCCTAATTTGTGGTGAAGTGCATCGAGTTGGTGAAGCAGCATCCCGCCTCTCTGTAGAGAGCTTTCCCGATCGTGTTCATCCAGCTGGTCGCAGGTTTGTTGCCACAAAGAACTCGAGATACTGACGAACTGTGCACTCATAGAGGCCGAGATGCTGGTAGAATTATACCTCCAAGCATTTTCAACGCAGAAGAACAAATTTTGGACATTTTCGCAAATGATCCAACTTCAAGTACCAGCAGCGTTGGTCTTCAGTTAGTGGTTTCCCATAAAGTTGTATGGAGAACATTGAATGAGTATATGCAGCATCCCTTTCATTATCAGCGCGGGCAATCATTGAAATCAGAAGACTATCCACGAAGAATACAATTTTGTGAATGGATTATTCGTCAACACGGAGTTAATCAAAATTTCCTAAATTGAATACTTTTCACCGATGAGACAACATTCACCAGGAATGGTATTTTCAATCACCATGATTATCATTATCGGACTGTCGAAAATCCACATAGAGTTAGGCGAACTAACTTTCATCATCGTTTTTCGATTGATCTTTGGGGTGGAGTGGTGAACGGGGTTTCAATAGGTCTTCACGAGTTGCCACCTAGATCAAGTGTACTATCATATTTAGCGTTTTTGCAAAACGATTGGATCTGCCATTAGCAATTCGACAAAAGATGTTTCTCATGCACGACGGAGCACCTAGCCGTCATAATGTAGACGTTCGGGAATTCTTGGATGGTGAATTTCCACAGAAATGAATTGGCCGAGGAGGGCGTATATCTTGACCACCACGTTCTCCGATCTGAAAACTCTGGTCTATGCACCACCGTTCGTGAATATCGAAAACCAGGACCTTTCACAAGAAAAAATCAACACCATTCACGAAATGCGACAACAAAATAGTTTTCAGCGTGCTTGCGAGTCTCTA
This sequence comes from Gastrophysa polygoni, assembly GCA_963576655.1. NCBI lineage: Eukaryota > Metazoa > Arthropoda > Insecta > Coleoptera > Chrysomelidae > Gastrophysa > Gastrophysa polygoni. The sequence goes on from OY755083.1 coordinate 31,816,245, forward strand.
CTACGTCGTGCGAGTCTCTGCATCGATAGTGGCGACGGTCATTCCGAACACCTGTTGCGAATCTAAACTCAAACAACAATCGGTGACAGTGTAACAATAACTCAGGTAACGTTCTTGTCGTGGAATGAAATAATTCCATTCCAATTCAGTGTCTTTATTTTGGTTGATTTCAAGCCGAAATATGACGAGTGGTAGAGCTTACGGAATGAAAATACACTGGCAACAGCGCGGGGGTTACAGTGCCGAGCTGCCGCATGCAGAGTGAGGAATCAAACTAGTGCACCTCAAATGATGGTGAGTAGAATTCCACTATTTTAGAAAATCTCTGACTGACTCAGAAAAACTTTTCATTGCGATTTATTATGTTATTATGACTCGTACAATAGCCCATTCCAATAATCGCTCCAATTCCGAGAACACCCTAAATTCGATATCTTGTATCTACATTGAATCATTCAGAAGAATTGGAAGTTTTGAATCGTTTCACTTGCACAAACTGATGAGAGATCCCAATTATCAATATATGATAGAACATGACGAATGCTTCATTTATATTTGATATGAAATGGTTCGCCCATTTTATACCAGCAAAATATTTATTGAGCCCAGCAAAATCTGCATTTCTGGAATAAATTGATGTTTTAAAAGGTTCATATGATTAGAGCTCAATATGAAAGTATAACTACTATGGTGGAGACCACTATCAAAAATAGTATCTTTTACTGGAAGTTCTCCTAAATCAGACACATTTGTGAAACACAAATCCAAAAATACAGATCTGTTAATCGAGTTGAGGTGTTGATTTCCAGATGAAAGCTCAAATAACCATAGTATTTTACCAGGTGTAGAACTAACTGTTACGAATTCTGTTGCTTATACCTTCAATAATTTTATTTATTCATCATTCGTTGAAAAAAAAATCGTCTACTTCATTTTGTTTGAGTGTTGAGGATTCGCACACCACAACTTTCATTATTATCTATTCAAGATATTTCTCTTTTGTCCACTTTATTGTGTAGGAACAAATCACTCGAAAGACACGAGAAAAAACAGAATATTCACTGAACTGGCTCACCAGCAGAGATCTGATCTAATAGGAGTTTCAACCAGTCCAAACCTGCAAACGCATCTACACGCATTTCCTCTGATAGCGGAGAAAATATAGTGAATGCTTCCATCTTCAGGAACTTCCTTTGTAGGACATAATGATGTCCTGATATATATGGTTTTTTCTGCAGACTCTTCATTATTTCCACCAATTGATATTTCATTATATTGATATTTTATTGGAAATTTACAAATGAATGCTCATAAGTCAGGAGCCTGACTAGTCATGTGTAGGTATGATATAGATAAATGAGCAGCAAATTTCATCAGCATTCATGATAAGTGATCATATACAGGGCGTTCCGTTTGAAAAAAAAACACTTCATTACATATCTGTGATTTCTTCAAGTAAACGAAATAACTATATTTGTAACACCCTGTGTTGAAGCAATCAAAATCAGACCATGATGTGGAAGCTCTCGGTTTTCACCCAATCATGAACCAAATTTCAATATCACCATACCTCAGTATTAAATATCAGATTATTTTGCAAAATGATGGAGAATATTCAGCACATCAAACACAGTCAGATATGTGTATGAGGAAATATCAGGTAGATATATCATATATTTGGTGGGGACTCTGAAAACTACATTGAATACATGGTGTTCCATTTGATATATCAAAAATACTATCACTTTCTAGGGAACGCGGTAACACAAAATTGTCGAGAATATCCGAAATGGATACAGAAATGAATCATCTTCAATACAGGGTGGCCCATCGAAAACGTACCGCGAGGCATTACAGTCTGGGAAAGAACTTTTCGATAAAATCCGAAAACACATCAAGTTTTTTTGTCAGGACACATTTTGACGTAACAAGCATAGTAAAACTTTCAACCACTCAAGTAGGGGTGTCACCCCAAATGTGAAGGGGGGTCAAGTGCTACCTCTTCAGAAGAGGCTGGTCATTCCCTACACAGTGCTGCTTATATTTTCAAAATCGATCCACTCGTTCAGAAAATATGGTGACGGAAGATGCAAAAATTGATTCAATTGTACTCCAAAACTCATTTATCAGTCAAGTGAATGTTCGAATTGCTGTCCGTCAACCTGCATACATTGGCATAAGTTATTTTCAAACCGTTGTCGTACATTCTGGAGCATTTGGGGTGTCACTTCGCGACATACGTTAATGATTCTTCGTTGCAACTGTTCTAATGTGTCTGGTAGTGTTTTGTAAACAACGCTTTTGATGTGTCCCCACAAAAAAAATCTGAAGGATTCCAGTCGGATAACCGAGGTGGCCATTCTATTGGGCCCCGTCGTCCTATCAATCGTCCTGGAAATGTGTCATGTAAATAATTGCGCACATTGTGGGAATAATGAGGAGGAGCTCCGTCTTGTTGGTAAATCAGTTCCTGTTCATCGTATGCGGGATCGTTCTCAATGATATTTGTTAGAGCTGTGTCGATGACATTTTGTAGTGAATCCAAGTACATATCGCCTGTTGAATTCCCAGGAAGGAAAAAAGCTCCTACGATGGCATTTCCAAAAATACCAGCCCACACTTTTTCTTCTTTTAATTTCTGGGGGTGTTGCATGTGTGTCTGGTAGAAAATCCTTGGATTGGTGTCAGCCAAGTACCGGCAATCGTGGCGATTCACTAATTTATTGAGGACGAAGGAACATTCGTCCAAGAAACACACATTGAAGAGAAAATTATCATTATGTAACACTCGCTCACTCATAATTTCGCAAAACTGCAAGCGACGATCGAAGTCGTCTTCATTCAGTTCGTTCACTGAGCGTATTTTGTAAGGATTGAATTTGTATTCTTTCAATACCCGTCGCAATGGCCAATTGTCGTGTACTTAGCTAACTATCAACTGCAACTTGCCCCAATACTGCTATCTCCGTGGGTTCAATGAATCCATTTCATTTTTCACTTTCTGAAATGAGCCTAAAAAAATTTGTGCATCGGCAAACAGCTACTCGGCAAAAATAGCGAATTCATTTCAAGGAACTTATTGCCATGAAGTCAAATTGAACCGATCTTTGTATTTTTCGTCCCACATGATGGTTGGCATTTCATCGCTCCTATTTCCTGAAAGGGTAGATCGATGACGAGCTCCTTCTGAAGAGGTATCGCTTGACCCCCCCTTTTCGTTTGAAAAAAATGTTGGGGTGACACCCCTACTTAGGGGGTTGAAGGTTTTACTATGCTTGTTACATCAAAATTTGTTCTCCTGACAAACAAACTTGACCTGACCTGTTTTCGGATTTTATCGAAAAGTTCTTTCCCAGCCTATATAACACCCTATACACATTTTGATGAACTCTTCTTTGTGTTTCTCTTCGATGAACTCTTTTTCTCGAATGATTCTCGATATATATGCTGTGTAAGCTGGTCGTGACATTACCTGAGTAGTTTACGTGTTGAGTACAGAAAAAGCATCTTCATAAGGGCGCATAGGTAGATTTGAATGCCACATTTCTTTCTCGAGGGACCTAAGGAAGTGTTGAATGAAACTCAGGAACCCGAAAATTATCTGTATTTTGTTTCAATCCATTTTATGAAATTGATGATCCCAGAAATCAACGGTATTATATCCAGTTAACGATGTCTTCATGTTATATTATATTATTTCAAATTACATTTGACTATTTCAAGTTGATCTATAATTTCGACACAACCATGGAATCAAGAGACACCGTCCTACGAAATGCCTGTTCGAAAATAGCAGAAAAAACTCGATATTTGAATACTTTATCGATAGGAGAGCAACTGGAACATGGGCTCTTCTGAGAAATATTATGAATTGGAATAAAAGTAATGAGAATAAGTATATTTTTTTTCATTTTCCCCTGATAGGTCTCAACGAAACCTATGAAGATCCTTACGAATGGAGCTGAGTAACTAATGTCCTTGTATTGTTTGACAGAGACATATAAACCAGTCAAGACAGCAAGTATCAATGTAACTGTGGACAAGAACTAACAACTGAGAATTGAATGAAGCGTTGAGTAATAATAATTGAAAAACAATGAATATAGATTATGATAGTGTGACACATTTCTCACACAGAATTCAATCGATGATATGCGGATGGTCTTGAGAATATTTCTTTGATAGTTTCAATCTCTTTCCTGATTGATTCATTCTTCCAGATATCCTTCTACCTCTTGCACCATTTCCACATCTCCAACCACCCCGAGTTATTTCAGTTGTATTAGGTCACCTCCACCGTTTATCAACAGAGGTGCAGAGGTTCGTCAGTTTTCAGAATATGAAATTTGCTCAGGTGATACCAAATATCCAATGAATCGAATACTCAGCAAATTCACTGAGAATTTTGCTGATTGAAAATTCATACCCAAAACTTGGTTCACACATCCAGTACTTTGTGGAGTTAAAACAGCCTTGGATAGTATATCATTATTTTGATCATATTTCTGCCTTGATTTCTGCGGTAAAAGATTCGAAGTTCATGAAACTGTTGCATTTTCTGCTATATCTCGTTTGCAAAAATTGGCTCTTTGTAAACAATAGCTATGATATACGGTGTAACGATACGAGCGTGTTTCAATATTTCCGCTGATGAACGCGAATGCTGTCACAAAATGACATTCCTCGGTGAACGTCAACTTTGTGTTGAGATTTGGAAGAGTCAAATGCAACTTTGTTGAGCGATTGTGGAATAGAAATATTCAATTTCAGTTGCTATCATCAGTGCAATACCTGCAAGTGAGTATTTAAAAGAGCCCTTACTCACTCGTCAAGTATTAACAAAAAGTTATCAGTGGATTTTACAAAGCAATCCATATGGTACAAACATATGATATGAACAGACATACATCAAATATACAGGGTTTTTCATGATGAGCGTGAATTGAACGTTCCTGGCTGACGAAACAACTGATCGATTTGAGAATCTGGATTTATACACAAATCAACATCATCTATTCATCTAAGATATTTTCGATGATGTGACGTTGCCACTTCTTCCAGAAATCAGGAGCAACTTCGATTTTTCAAATGGAAAACCCAGTATAATATATCATTTTATTGATCCTTGACACATTTCCAACAACTTCCTCTGGTACTTCTCTATACCTTTTTATGACCATTCTGGAGATAACAATTATTTTTCAATTTTTCATGTCCAAATATTAACTTCAAGAAATGTTGTTAAATTTGGACTGTGAAGTACTAGGATGCTTGAATTTGAGAAATAGTGGGATGATGGTTTTCACACCAGAGCCAGATTCATTATCCTCTCCTTCTTCAATAGAACTGATGGTGTCAAAGAAGTTCACTCTCTTATTTCAAACATTCACTTTTCAGAGTGTGGAAGAAGCGGATAATAAATGAATAAATATGAAATGAATTGTCACCAACCATTTCAATCCCAAATGCGCATTTCATTGGATTATTGAAACATGTTGATCATATAAGTGGACTTCCTTCCTGGACTTTTCATGCAGGGTTTCTCATGATGAGCATGAATTGAACGTTCCTGGCGGACGAAACAACCGATAGATTCGAAATACTGGATTTATACTTGAATCAACATTCATCTGAAATATTTTCGACGATGTGACGTTACCAAATCTACCAGAAATCAGTAGCAACTTCGATTTTCCAAATGGAATACCAAGTATAATATACTATTTCATTGATCCTTGACACATCCCAACTTCATCTGGTACTTCCCTATACCTTTATATGACCATTCTGTAGATAACAATTATTTTTTAATTTCTCATGTCCAAGTATGAACTTCAAGAAATGTTGTTGATTTTGAACTGTGAAGTACTAGGATGCTTGAATTTGATGATATCATGATGGTTTTCACACCAGAGCCAGATTCATTATCCTCATACAGGGTGGTTGAATATCACAGATGAAATGATCACATGAAATGTTTCGAATGTTTTATTAACACTGAAAAGAAAATATAAATGAAGTAGGAATAAGTTCATTCATGGGCATATTTCGAAATATGTTCGAACACGTTTCCACCTTCACTCAGGCAAACATGTGATCTCTTCAAAAGATGTTCATGTGTAGCGGTTCTAATTGAGTCAAGAGTTGAGCTATTGAGAGCAGTCCTCACTCTCGATTTCATATTTTCCACTGTTGTTACTGGATTCGAGTGAACCATACTTTCAATGAAACCCCACACAAAATAGTCCAATTGATTATCGTCGAGTGTTCTGGGAGGCCAACAAGGAGGTTCATTATCACCAATCCATCGGTCTTCGAAGATTTCAGTTGAAGCCTCACGTACTGAACGAGAGTTATTCCATTCCTCAATAAATGTTCATATGTTTTGTATCCAAATCACATCGAACTGCAATCTTTTTTGGACACCCATGGGGATTTTTTGACGCCCAATAATGCCTATTGTGTCTATTGGAAACTCCATTTTTCCTGATATTGTCAAGGAAACGGTGGTCCTCTTGAGTCTTGACAAGTAACCATTCAAAAAATACAACTCTACGGGGCAGATCACTTTCTTTCAGCTGATGTTGAACACGGTAGAATTTATAGGGATGCAATTTGTGATTTTTTTTCCAATTCGGTGAATCGTCACGTATGATATACCTATTTCTCTCTCAGCTTTGTGAAGGAAAACATTTGGAAACGCATGAAAATATTCCAGTACATTTATTTCATTGCCATCATTATCCACTCGACTTACAATTTTGCAGTAGTTGAATTATGACATCATTATCTGGCTTAGGGACTCGTGGATATCTTTCATGAAATAATCGACATGCTCTACTAGCAATTCCATTAAAATGACCATGGATTATTGATGAATTAAAAAAATCTTCATTACTATAACCCAATCTTGACATTTTTATTTCTGTTGAATTTTCATATCAATCTGACAGAACATCACAAGCAAAAGTTTCTGGGCCTACTATTGATTGAATACTCTGATTTGTGGAGTAGAGATGATGATAACGTGGGGAAATGATATGTTGAATCAGAAAAATGTGTGACAAATACACAAATAACTAAAGGACTTCTTTTCTTTGAAACCGTTTATCTCAAAAACAATTCGATATCGAAATTGGGATATCTGAACAAAACCATACTGAAATTGAAACAGATCAAAAATTCGAAAATATACAGGGTGTTCCATTCGGATAAGTTGACTTTCAGTTACTTCTTCATGTGATCATTTCATCTGTTATATTCAACCACCCTGTTTGAGAAAATTCAATCTGGCTCTGACGTGAGAAGCACCATGATCACCCCACTATTTTTCAAATGTTATCCTCTTAGTACTGCACAGTCCAGAATTAACGAAGTTTCTTGAAGTTCATATTTGGACATGAAAAATTAGAAAATGATTTTCATCTCCAGAATGGTAATAGATAGGCATAGGGAACTACCAGACGTAGTTGTCGGAAATGTGTCAAAGATCAATAAAATTATATATTCTACCGGTTGTACCATTTGAAAAATCGAAGTTGCTACCGATTCCTGGTAGAAGCGGTAACTTCGTATCTTCGGAAATATTTCAGATGAATAGATCATGTTGATTTATGTGACTATCCAGATTTTCAGACTGATCTCCTTCGCCAAAAACGTTTAATTCACGCTCATCGTGAAAAACCCTGTATATAAAACATTAAATATAAAAAAAAAATCCATTCTGTGGCCACGAATCCCTCTAGGCGAAGCTGGAGGTCGGTCATTTCAACACCTGTTTCATTTCACATTTGAAATGAGACAAACTGACGTCGAAAAACCCTTTTCAAGTTTTGGTGCCAATCTATTACATAATAGAAGAATAGAAAGCCTATTTAAGTAGTGTTGAAAATATTGAATCGAGGACGAAGAGTGTTGGAACATGGATGGTTCTCAATTCGTGATAACAAATACTCAAATTCTAAGAGATAATTGAGAATTCCAAAAACGAACATAATTTTGATTAAGTCTGTAATAGTCGATATCATTTGAAAGCTCCAGATTATCATTTATGTCTCTACGGGGCAGATCAGTCTCCTCCAGATGTTGAACACAGTAGAATTTATGAGGATGCCATTTGTGTTTTCAGAGATTTCGTTCTCAGCTTCGAGAAGAAAAGCATTCGGAAACGCATGAAAATATCCCAGTACAGTTATTTCATTACCGTCATTATCCAGTTCAGGGTTGGACCTACAGTTTTGCAGTAGTCGATTTATGACATTATTATCTGGATTTGGGACTGGTGGATATCTTTCATGAAATAATCGACATGCTCAACTAGCAATTCTATCACACTCACCATGAATTATTGATAAATTCAAAAAAATTTCATTACTGTAACCCAGTCTCAACATTTTAATTCCTGTTGAATTCTCATGTCAATCTGACAGAACAACACGAGCAAAAGTTCAACGTTTCGTTTGATGTCGAAGTTTCACGAAATTTTATAACTAATTTTTTCTAAGCCTACCATTGATGAAATACTCGTGAAGAAGAGATACACGATACATCATTTCATTGTGTTATAACTGATTTCCAGCCCTGGATACATTCCATACTTCCAAATATAATTTGCTGGCCTGCAGAAGAGGTGTTAGGGTTGTCGCATCGATTGAGTTTTCCTTGGGATTCTTTTTTCGGAAGGGGACGCTAGTGCTCTCCTTCGTAGGTCGGGCCTCCAGAATATGCTTCCCCATCGGGGAACTACTGAGAGAAACGTGCCCTTGTCCATATTCCGGTGTCCTAAAACCCTGGGAATCAGGGCAGGTGGAAGAAATATCCAAGCCAGCTCGTACACCCATCTTCTGCTTGAAGCGTTGACGAAGACTGCTTCTTCGTTCCTCGAGTCTCTTGTCACATATTTGGGGACTACTCTGAACTTGCTTTTCGCGAAGAGATCTATCTCTGGATAGCCGAACTTCTGAAATATCTGCTGCAGATCTGGACAGATGCCAATCCATCATCGGTTTGTTCCTGGATAGTCCGTTCACCAACTCGTTGTATTGTCCCGATGAATATTTGGCCAGGAGTGTTAGTTTCAAGCAGTGGGTCGAAGAGAGGAGTCGGAAGGTTAGATCCAGCAATAGGATTGACCTGGGTTCCCACCTCGTTCCTTATATATGGGACTACTGACTTGTTGTCTGATTGAATGAGAACTGTCTCTCTCTTCAGATCTAGCTTTTTTCAGGAGAAGAGGTTCGGTTTTGTTTCCAGTATCCCAGACTATTCCTGAAAATCCCATACTATTCCTGGACAGATTTGTCGACTTCTCTGCATTTACAAACCATTCCAGACGTTTCAACGTCTCCAGAATGAGAACATGATGCGATTGCAAAGTCTTGTAATTTAGATTTGCAGGAAGAAAATCGTCCAAGTACACTTGCTAGCCATTTTGCTAGCTTTTTGGGGCTTTCATATTCTGCTATTCCTCTATAAAGCTGGACAGTCTTCCCAAGTTTCACTTCGCAAGTTGTAGTTGTAGGTACGACTAAGTCGTTTTGTACGGCCGATGCTCTTATATGAGATGCAAGGGCTGAAGGGGCTATAATCAGGCCGACGCAAAAGGGTCAAGGAAAAGGCATCCTGTTCGAATGTTCGAACTAATCATACAATTGGCAAGGCTAATTTCATTCAAGATCTGCAGGTCTACCCTGGTACCGAAGGTACCTCCTTCACATACCTCGCAATCTTCCATTTCCTCCAATCGTCCGTTAATGAATCAACTTCCAGCTTTTCTATCATCAAGAATGTACTGATCTCCTCCATCATATATATATATATATATATATATATATATATATATAACTCTTTATTAGCACCTAATTCGCTCTTTACAAGAAGAATAATGTACAGATATAATAAAAATAAAACAAAATAAAATACGTCATCAGAAGGCACACATTGAAAATACTATAGGTAGTGAGAGTTCCTAATAGTTACTACAACAGATTAAAAACTACTTACTACAAGATATTAAAATTGGTTGAATACATAGTCTCTACATTGTCTTTTGAATAGGCTCAAAGATAATGTGTTTTTGATATCAGAAGGTAAATTATTAAAAAGAATTAAACCCTTATTGAATACTGTTTCACATATAATATTATCTGTTCTTATGTGAAAGTCATTTACAGTTCGCGTTCTAGTGTTACGAGTGTGTACATTATCTATGTAGGTGAGCTCATCACTGAGGTAGGTCGGCAACTCATACAGATCGATAAGTGACTTGGGAAGCCGTTTCATCGTCTTGTGACATCTGAAACTATGAGGCGATTCTTATAACGAGCAAGTAGGTTCAGAATGATTGGTCAGAGCGATGAATAGCCATGGACCTGTTGAACATAAGACATACGGCAACTCAAAACGAGCCGTGAGGCTGCTAGAGCCGTACGGCTCGTTTTCAGCAGCCGTACTGATGAGAGATACGTACGAATGCTGAAGACAAGCCGTACGGCTGCTGGAAACGAGCCGTACGTATAGACCCTAAAATAGAAATCATCAAATTGAGAGTATATTGTGTAAGGCTGTTTTCTCTGAATGCCTATTTGGCACACTAGCTCGGGTTATTTACAAATATCCTCGGGTGCCACCTTTATCATAGTTGTAGGTCCACTTGCTCCATGCAGCTTATCAGCGAAGAAACGGAAATCCAGGGGTCTCAGATATTGATCTGTCAAAGTGACATTTTGAACCTAACGTATTATTTTCCCAGATTGCCAGCTGCTCTCATTGTGAAAGAAATCAAACTCAAATATAATATTGAAATATTATTATATTATATATTATTGTATATTATTGGAACTAACTCCACACGGAATCTACTATACTATACTATATCTGAATTACTATTTACACGTTGTTCAGATTACCCCGCCTGAGACAGTGAGTGATAATAGTGACGTTATAGACCCCGCAATGAGTGTTTATACGTCAACACCTCGGCCCCCTAGCAAATGTAACAGCAAACTTGCGGTATAGCAACTGCGCAAAACTCTTTTTGAAGCACACAAGAGCTCGCGGTCTCGAGCAACACTAGCAACATGCATACACTGTCAATCAACTAAGCAAAAGCAAACTAGAGCTCACGGTCTCGAGCGATACTAGCAACAAGCTTACAGTAGCAACTAACTGAACAAAAGCATACTAAAGCTCGCGGTCTCGAGCAATATCGATATATATATACACCGTCTCTTATTTCTGCATAGGACATGACTCACTTGGTGCAGCAATCACTCTAGAACAGGGGATAATCCGCTCAGTGCACCGAACACTCCTACGCCGGGGATAACCCACTTGGTGTGCCAAACACTCCTGCACAGAGGATGACCCACTCACTGCACCACAATCTCTCGCACAGGGGATAACGCACTTAGTGCAACAAAAGATATCACAACGTCCTTGCGTTATCCTCCTGTACTCGGTCCAGGCGACGGCTCCTCACGGTTCTGGTGACGACTCTTCACAGTTCAGGCGACGACTCACTCTTCTCTGTAGGGCCTCTCTTTATGTAGACCTGTCCGATCTCTCGGCTTCTCCTCGGCAGTTGACGGCTGGCTCAAGTCCTCTCTTGGAGTTGTCTGGCTAACGCACGAAGACAACCGCTTCTTTCCTAGATGGCCTCTTTCTCTAGGCCTATCCTGATCCACGGCTGGCTTCGGCTGCTCCTCGGTTGTTGTGGGCTGGCCGCTGGCTCTCTTTCCCTTTTCGAGTTGTCCGGCTTGGCGCACGTAGACAACTCAACTTTTTCTCTGCTTCTCCGCACCGTCTCGGAAACGGCAATCATCGCAAAGAGTGGGACACGAATGGGGCGAATAGGTGGGAATCAGATGCTTACTCCAATATTCCAATCATACACTCAAAACATGCGTTTTGCAGAATCAATCAAAACATATATTCGGCCGTTGTACAATCACTTCATCTCATTCGGTGCATTGTTAAGAATATCTACGAAAAAAAACGGTATTTCTAGCTCCAAATCCACTTTAATTTATCCAACTCTCACTATGTACCGTATGTCTCAACATACTATAATATAAAATTATAGTAACTTCGTTACAGTTGCTCTAGTGGGAGAATCATTCATGTTTGTTCAGACTGTGACAACGGTCGCGTCGGCCAGCAAAAATTTTCGAGATAGCAGTGCGACGCCATCTCCTGCAATCAGTTTTTTTGTACAGTTATAGAGCCGTCCAAGATTGCAATAGTTTTATCTTAGAGGTTCCACATCTCCTCCCGATTCTTTTCATGTGAAACCAAGAGAGGTATTTCGGGAAAGGGATGTCTGGGGAGGCTAAATAGCTCGCACTCGCGTTGCATTTTGGCAGCTTCATGTCACTCTTGGTTTGAGCGATGTACAGGAAAGAATAGATACATTGACCACACACACAATATCCAATTGAGTGATGGATGCTGTCAAAAGTTGACTCTTCCTGTCAGGTTTTCATAATCATCATATTGGGTGATTCTCTCACGAATCACTCAACTGCCAGTCTATGACATTATCCACTCATTTTCAATGCGGAATTGTCGAAATTCGGGAATTATGGGTTGCTTTCTTCGATGTTCTTCTCGTTGTGTAGTGCCTACCGATGAACAGCTGCCGTATGCATTGTTCCTGTCTTTTCTAAAAAAAAAAAAGTATGGTTACGATTGAAATGTAAAGAAAAATGCGTTCGGTACTCGAAAAAGATTTCACTCCAGTATTCCACAAATCGTGTTCGGTGCCTTCTGCTGTGAAGGCAGTGGTGGAGGAAGAGCTCAGGACCATGATGGATAGGGGTATTTTGAAACCAGTGAGGTATACTAAATGGGCTAGCCCTATTGTGATAGTTCCTTAAAGAGATGGTTAGAGGGTTAGAATCTGTGTTGATTTCAAGGTGACTTTGAATCGATATCTCGAGATGGATCATTATCCATTAACATTGATCAATGATGTTTCACATTCAGTAGCTGGAGGTGATTACTTCTGCGTTATTGACATGACTGATGCTTGTATACAGCTTGAAGTTGTGGAGAAGTCTCAGGTACTTTCAGTTATCAATACTCACAAAGGTTTGAATCACATGGCATGCTATCTGGACTATAGGTGTGAAGGAGTTGGAGGTCGTTCTAGGTTGACCTGTTTGTGAAAAGCTCCTGATATTCAACATTTTCACAAGTTATTGTTATAGTAGAATAGCTAAATCCCTGTGTTATTGTGTATGGAGTGCTCTACAAGTAGCTGTTTGGTAGTGAGCTGTATCTGATGTGATTTCATAAATGTAGTATAATAAAGTTGATGTATCTACTGCATAAACTGAACTAAGGAGAATAAAAACTCTTCGAGCATCGGAAATAACTATCTGCCTGGACAAAAACTGATCTAACAAAAATCTATATTCATTCACAATAATGGTACGGGTAAAAGTTGTGAATATTTGAATACACCTTTCACAAAATGACGTCTGACTCATCTGAAGACTTATCTTCAGACGATATCTATAAACTATCACACTGCCTCAATCAGAAAATGTACAAAAATCAAGAAACAATTCTCAGAATGGAATCTGTGCACTTGAAGCTGGAAATGAACTAGTCACCTTAGATCGTAATTCACGCAGGAACAATATTGTTGTATTTGATCTCGAATTTGAAGATAAGGCCGAAGCCCTCGAGATTCTCAGCGACATTCTGGGAACTGAACTCGATTTTCTTCAAATCAATAACATCTATTTTCTTCCAACCAAAACTAATAGAGAAGTCTTGAGAATCGAACTTCTATCTGATATCAAGAAACTGGTAATACTGAAAAACTCTTCCAAACTCAAGGACCAGAACATATTCATCTCAAACGATTTGAGTGTCGAAGATCAGGCTGTACACAAAGATTTGAGGATACATCTCAATTTTGCCAAACAAAACCTGCCAAGAGAAACAATTCGCCCAGAGCTGCGAAATCATCTTCGCTGCACTAGATTTTGGTTAATTATCTTTCAATCAATTTTATTCCTTGTATATCCATCATTATTATATTCCGTATCAAATTCAATCCATTCTCACAGCATATGTGATTCTTCATATGTACTTAACAGCTTCATTTTTTAGGCTCCCGCCTGAACTAACGGTTAGTGTTCTATTATCTTTTTGGATGTTGGTACCAATTATCATTGAAAATTTATAAGGATAAAAGCTCTCATCATTCGAATGTGAGGTCTATCTTCACCGGTTTTGATAATCTTTCTGATTTTATCACAAAAAAATTCTAAATCAACTTGGAACACCCTCAGACCTCTCGATATATTGCACAAGAAATCGAGTCCGGAAATTCCTGACTGAAGAAAATTAATTGTATAAATCGTCACTTCACATGTCATGAAAACCCTGAGGTAACAAGTACGATGTTGTAAATGCAGAAAATCAGTTCACCCGTATCTGCAGAATTGGTTGAAAAATATCTGCATCGTATTAAGAGCAACGCGACAACATCTCCTTGAAAATGATTCTATCAGTTGGAGAATATTTGTTCGATCATGTAACATTCATTTTCAATTCAATCATTTCTTCAAGTGTTTTCCCTAGAATATGGAAACGTGCTTTAGTGATACCTCTGGCAAAATGTAATGAGCCTTCTGAATCAGATGAATCTGATCAGATCTCAGACTGATGAGCATCTTACCTTCATTATCTGAAGCTTTTGAAATGATTTTGAAAGATCAAATGAATGCATTTGTAGAGCAACATCAGATCATTACATCAGTTCAATCAGGATCTCGATCCCAACATAGTACCACACCTGCTCTTCTCTCAATTACTGACGATATACGACACACTTGATCACGAAATACTCTGTAAATAACTCAGCTCTTCTGAATCCACTCCTGAGGCAGTCACTCTCATCGCTGACTACCTAGCTAATCGTACACAATGAGTAATTTCAGATGGTGAGATGTCAGAGGCCGCATCTGTGAATTCTGGAATGTCACAAGGATCAATTTCAGGCCCGCTGTTATTCTCCTCAAATATATCTGATTTCTACCTCCACACTAATCTCTGTACGATACATCACTATGCAGATGATATGCAGATTACACATGCTGATCTGCAGCTCTCACAAGCCTCTATAAATTCTTACTTGAATTCACTTTTTGATGTATCATGTGCCCACCATTTGAAACTCAACTCCAAGAAATCTGTACCAATTTGGCCCTGAGAAAGTTAGAGATTCTGCTGATAATCTACTGCAAATAAAAAATTTATAACTGCATTCTCCCTATCTTGAATGAGAGCAAAAATATTGGACTTTGGTTGGATTCAGATCTGAGATTCACAAAACATATCAGCTACTCATTTCAATCGTCATTCAACGTATTGAGGCAATTATATCCAAATCGAGATATTCTCTCTACAAATCTGAAGCTTGAACTTTGTGAATCTATAATCTTTTCAAAATTATCGTATTGTGACAGTATATATGGTCCAGCTTAATTACGAAGTGATTCACTACGCTTACGACGTAAACAAAATTCTTGTCTCAGGTTTTCATACGGAGTACGGAAATATGATCACATATCTGCTGAGATGCATGCCTCTGGATGGTTACGATTAGGAAAATCAAGGTGTTTGCATTTGTTAACTCAGGTGCATGAAGTTTTGAAAACTGGTAAACAGTTATCTCCGCAGAAGACTACGAACTTTTTCAGATATCAACAGAAACTCTAGCCGCAATAAAACCACTATCGTTATCCCAAAACATAATTCATCTTCCTTCAAACGCAGATTCTCTTATACATCTAGCAAATATTATAACTCACTTCCCATGGAATTCAGATTCTTCACTCTCAGCAAGTTCAAGAAGAGATTGAAGCTTGAATTTTCTGCCAGGTAGGTCTTATTATATCTAAAATCTAGCAATACCTTTCTGACAAGCCTTAGTTTGTTCGACTCTGAAGATTATGATTTTTTCGTGAACTCATAATAAATTGCCATCTCTTCGAAAAATAATGCATCCATATTGACTCTACACTTTTTACAATTTTTGGGGTTGAGTTGAACAACAGCTTTTGCTGATACTCCACCTATTCACCATTGCAGATAGGTACAAGGTTAGGTGAAATATTCTCATCTTAAATTTTGTTTTGTGTGATTCTTTATATTAATTTTTTTTCTGCAAATGATGGATAACAGTTATTCTTCTCCAAATGACATTAAAAGCGGCCTTTCACACTTTGCAGGCTCAGAAGTTGTACTTTCAATACCTAGGCAGGAAAAGTCCACTTTTACTGCCTAGGCAGAAAAATTTCGTTGCTAGGCAACCTTCCAAGTAAAAATTCAAATCAAATTGGTTATTAGAATTGACAATGACATTAGGAAAACTCAAAATGATGCTGATGATGATAAACTGGTTTTATTGCAATAAAACTACAAACTACAACACGAAATTTTTATTTATCAGATTGATTTATGGTGAATTGTGAACAATTATTTAATACAATAGAACTTTGTCCACTTTCCTCCTTTCCAGTACAGTTAATCGTTTCACTGGGCATAAAAGCACAAGTTTTCTTGTGAAGAAGTCGAGTTTCAAGGTTTTTTGCTCAGTTGTGACGGAATTGCACCCGTATCCTCGAAAGTAGATGCAATAGTTGATGCACCAATTCCATAAGACATAAGTTAGCCTCGTTCTTATTAGGGTCTACTCAACTATTATCGGATGTCCATTCCGATGCTGTCTTCAGTGCTTCGTCCTTTGTTCGATCTCGAGAAAAAAAATGTTCATTTCCAATGGACAAATGAGTGTAGTGTAGCTTTCGAAGAGAGCAAACGTCATCGGTAGGCACTATATTCGTTCTCCCTTTCAAGCTGAGTGTCATCATCAGTGATTACGAGGAGGAGGTTGGAAAAGTAGGGACGCCACCCAAATTTATCTTTGAAAGATTTCACAATGATTATTTGCAAATTTGGGAAACCAAATAATTACTCACTCTGGTGTTATGCTCAGAAATTGATATTCAACTAATACCTCAGATTTCATCAAGTTGTAGAGTGCCATTGATAATCGAACAAAAACAAAAATTGATTTTCGGAACTATTTACTTATCAGTTGGTGATCTAGGACACAAACATGTGAGTAAAGTTGTGACAATGATGATATAAAAAAAATAACTTGGTTGTTGAAAATCCATGAACAAAATCACATGTGGATAATATTTCCTAAGTAGGGGTACTCCTTACCGTCCTCCGTCTCGGAGAAATGTATCAGTAACCTAAACACCAGCGCATAGTACTATGTGATGAGGTAGTGATTGTGAAATAGGGGAGATATTCATTTATTATTATCAATTGTGAGGAATCTCATACATACATAATTAGTCAAAGTAAAATTCAAAAAAAAAAAATAATTCAACGTCACCTTATAATAATAATAATAATAATAATAATAATGTTTATTCAGTGTATGACATATATATTACAAGAAGTATAGCATATAGATTATAAGATGAATATAAGTATCACAGTATAGTACTATATGAAATATAAAATTATACAGGTATCATAAAAAAATTCCTCTGAATAAACAAGGAAGACCCACAAAAGGAAGACCTTGAGCGTGGGTATATGATAGTATTTTGGTACATTTACTATATATAAATATAAAATTATACTAGAAGAATAGAAAATTATTAACAACTATCTCTAAATGAAAGTCCCACAAGTATATAAGTGTCACATTATAGTATGAAATAAAAAATTATACCGGTATCATGAAAAAAATCTGAATAAACAAGGAAGAACCACAAAAGGGAAACCTTGAGCGTGGGTATATGACAATATTTTGGTACTATATATGAGTACAAAATTATGCTGGAAGAATAAAAAATTATTAAAAAATCATCTCTAAATAAAAGATCCCACAAGGAAAAAGCCTTGAGCGTGGGTATATCTATGAAGTGAAGCAATTATTTTATTTGCAATTTCATAAGCTGAATATCACAAATGCAGAGCTGTTCGAGATTCAATATGAAGGAGTAACATAAACTAGAACAGTCATTGTATAAGCAATAGATCACAATTAATAGTCAGTAATCATAAAAAAGAGATGATTTCCTGTAGGAGTACCTGTACTTTTCCACGGAGTATTAGTTAGTTAGAGTCTTGAAAGGATGAATCAGGTAAGATTGGGAGTCGAACTTGAATAGGTTGAAGTCTAAATCAGTTTTTTTTTCCTTTTTTTTTGTTTGTTTGTTCCAGTGAATTTTAATTAATTTATTCTATTAAGTTAGTGGCGTATTGTTGTCCCAGTACAATAATGTGAGTTCTTAGTAATTTTTTGAATTTTTATGGATTAGTGGTATCTTTAATATTGTATGGTATGGTGTTATAGCATTTTGGAGCTAGGATGGAGTAAGAGCGTTGTCCGATTGCTTTTTGCGCTAGCGGTATAAGCTGTGACTTCTTTTGTCGAGTGCTGTACGAATGCTTGGGATAAGAGAATTTTTTTGATTTGTGGTATCTTTCAACCGCTTTAAAGTAATATAATTGACGTATATCTAACACCTCTGTTTCCAGAAAAAGTTCTTTGGATGAGAATGTTCTTTTTTTTCTTATAAATGATTTTGAGGTGATATTTCTGTAAAATTTGAAGTGGATGTAATGCACTTCCCCATGTGACCAACCCGTATCTTATGTGGCTTTCGATTAAAGCATGGTATAGGGTTTTTAACTGTGGTATTGTTAGAATTGTAATCAAGTATTCAAATTTGGATAGCATTGATCTGAGTTTTTTGCATACAAAGTTGATGTGTACATTCCACTTCATATGTATGTCAAGATATATTCCTAAATATTTAATTTTGGTTTCCATTTTGATGTCGTATGTCTGACTGCCATCTCGGATAGAGAGTCGATCGAAGAGTGGAATTGTGGTGGTATTGCAACAAAATGGCAAGTAGCATGTTTTTTCGATATTTAGAGTTAATAGTTTGTATTTCAACCATTCGTGTATTGCGCTAAAGTCCGATTCTGCTTTTTGTTTGAGTTCTGGCCACGTATCTGCAGTATATAGGACTACCGTATCATCAGCAAATCCCACAATGGTGCCATTCGACGCAATAGAGAACAAGTTATTCACATATATATTAAATAATATTGGGCCGAGGACACTACCTTGAGGGACACCATATTGAATATGGAGGTTGTCACTGTTTATATTTTCTATTCTTACAATTTGATTTCTGTTTTCTAAATAACTTTAAAATAGTCTGTTTTCAATTCCACGAATTCCAATGTCTTCGAGACTTTCTAGTAGTAATGTGTGACTCACTGTGTCAAATGCTTTCGACAAGTCAAGGAATACTCCCAGGCATGGTTTTCCCGCATCCATTGCATCATATATTTTTTTCGTTAGGAGTAAGATTGCATCTTCCGTTGAACAATTTTTTTTAAATCCGAACTGGTTGTCTGAGATTATTTTATATTTTTGAAGGTAAGAATTCAAGCGATTTGCTATGATCCTTTCAAGGATTTTTGACAGGGTGATAATTAAAGATATAGGCCGGTAATTTGTCACGATAGTTTCGTCACCTTTTTTAAAAATGGGTGTGATTACACTTTTTTTGAAGACGGTAGGCCATATGCCGTTCTCCATACATTTGTTGAATATGTAGATCAAGGGATTTGTTATGTACTGCGCAACGAGTTTCAAGGTTTCTGCTTTTATTTCGTCATATCCGGGGGCTTTCTTCAACTTCAGGTTGTTAATAATGTCAACTATTTCGTTCTCATAAGTGGGAGTTAGGACAAAACTATTTGAAAGGGTGGGCCGATGCGGAATATAATCAGGATTTTGAAGTATATCACTGGCCAGTTTGAAGCCGATTTCTGTGAAAGTTTTATTGAAATAGTCTGCAATTTGTGTTTTATCTTCAATAATATTGCCAGAATCATCCTGTAATTTATTTATGGTGGTGTTTTTTTGTTTAGATTTACTTATTTCATTTACTATGTTCCATAGTTGTTTCGTGTTGGATTGATTCTGCGTAATTTGTTCTTGGTAATATTTATATTTTTTGCTCTTTTATTAAACTAACTAGCTCATTTCTGTATTTCTTATATCGTGTTTTGTGGTCCTGATTCTCTGGATATCTTTTCATAATTTCAAAAAGCTTGTTTTTTGTTTTTATTGATTTTATGATACCGTTGGTAATCCAAGGTGTAATTTTTTGATTTTTTCGATTTATTCTAGAATCAACTGTAGACTGTTTTATACCCAATAAGATTGTCTCTAAAAATATTTCAGTTGCAGCATCGACAGATTCAGCTGAATAAACTGCATTCCACGTTTCTTGTTCTAGTATACGACGTAGTTTAGAACTATTTATATGTTTTTTGTATGTACACTTATTTATTTTTGGTCGAATTTCATTGAGTATAATTTGTAAAGCTGTGCTGTAATGATCGGTTATTTTTGTTTCTGTTATAATGGGTAGGATATGATCACGTATTGCACATATTTTGGATTTGAAAAAGATGTGGTCTAAACAACTTTTAGTATTTCCTTGGACTCTTGTAGGACTGTTTATTGTTGATCTATAGTCAAACTCATCCATGATGCTCAAGTAGTCGTTTACTGTTTCATTTTCTTCATCGAGCAGATCGATATTGATATCGCCTATGAAGATACTATATAATCCATTATTAGTGCTGTGGAGTTTGAGATACTCGTATAGATCATCTACGAATTTACAGGTATTCAACGAAGGGGATCTGTAGTAAGCTGTTATAACTATGCATTTTTTGTTGGGGAGTTGCACTGTTGTTTCAATAGTGTTCCGTATTTCGCAGTTCATTGTGGTCTTTCAAGGTGAAATCATCTATTTTCTCTACAGTGAAATTGTTAATATGTGGATCCATCTATATATGTAGTAATATAATAAACTAATTGGTATTCAAGGGCGACAGTAGTAGTATATAACTATGCTAACAGACATTTGGAAATTTGAAACTCAATTTAATGAGGACCTTCACATGACACAATATTCACTTAACGTTTTAATCTTTCTTTTCTCTTTCACTGGTTAACCTAGTTTTTATTTTTTCTAAATTTTCTCGGGGAATTTGGTTTGAAATCAGTTTCTTGTTGGCTCCACTTGGTTTGGTGGATGGGGTGACAGGTTTTGTTGTTTCCTCCTCGTCTAATTCTCGCAGAAGTGGTTGAGTGGGAGTTGATGGAACGCTCCTTGATGTGGTCCCTTCGTCTTCAGCTCCTTCAAAATCGAGAAGTTGTTGCACTGTGTATTCTATTTTGTTCACCACCAATTTATTTCCCTTTATCTAAGCATTTTCATTTTTGTTTTGTTTGTGTGTTTGCAGATGTCTTTTTAGTACTGCTAATTCTTCTCTTTGTCGGGTTGTAAGATCTTGCGAGATTGAGATCCCGGTTCCCTTCAATTTTTTACAGTTTGCAAAAACTTGTTTCTTAGTGGAGTTCGATACAAATTCCACTTTGACAGGGCTATTTTTTCTCGATCTCAGACTATATATATCCTTGATTTGATTTAACGATACATCAATTTGTAATAGAGATTTTAGTTCATTCCGTATCACATTGAATGTAATTTCATGGCGTTCTTTGTTCAAACCGAATATTACAATATTGCCTTTTTTCTGTTGGCGTTCTAATTTCTCAATTTCCAATTTTAGAATGGAGTTTTCTGTTTCCAGCTGCCTTATTCGTTCGTTGGATTCTTCTATTCTAAGTTGAATACGTGCTTCGCTGGCTTCTATGGCGTTCTTCAATTCAACTCTATTTTGTTGGATCTCTTCGATTATTCGTTTTGACTCAGTTCCAATGGAGCTCATATTTCAGTGTAAATAGTGTGTAGCTATTTTCTGCACATACAACTGCTAACCACCCGTACTAATTCACAATATACTTTCCAGTTCTTATCCACCGATGATAAGCTGCTTCTTTATTTAACTTTTTATGAAGAGGTCGATTCGGTATCAATAATTATCATCTACGAAAAACTGTTGTGGGTGAGTCCTATTTCACCAAGTGATGAAGAATCAGCAGCAGTCTGCTGCCAGCAATGCTATGCCACAGATGGTACCCACCAATTTACCATTGGCCCAGTCACAGTGGTCAGTTTCCATCGACTTGAAGACAGTTGTCAACAGAGAAGCTCCATAAACCAAGGAAAATGCCGGGATGTCAAATCCGGTCTAAACTCCAGGTAGGACCCTTAAATACCCAATTTGAAACTTCCGGAACGCTACTGATACAGAAGGACAGGAGAAAAACGGTTTAGATCCGGATAACTCACCTTCAATGAAGAGATAGGGCTGGAATAGTGGACTGCTTAGTTCTGCGGCAAATGGCGGTATCGCAGGCCGGCGTACAAATCGGCAAATAGCCACTGGTAGCTCGGTGGTTGGAGAATTGCCTTGAGATAGTTCTGCTGCAATTCGAAGGATCTCACTCTACATCCAGGATAACCTGTGGAGGTCCAGATCAGAGACTCTCTGCCGGTCTCTCTCCCAAAAATTAACACACCACTTCACTGTTCACCAGTCTACAACGCAATCCCCTCAAAGACCCGATACCGGATCTCTCACCTCGTCTTTTCAGACTCCGCCAAGAAATTCTTGAATATTTGATCCCATATCCGTTCCTTCAGATCAAGCAGTCCTATTCCAACGTACGAAATGTGTGTGTTCCAAGAACTTCCATTGAACCATACTCAAATGACGTCACGAGACCACGGTTAGAAACAGAATCCTTGGTTGGTGACGGTTGTCCCAATGACATACGTGACAACTGACGGTCGACTGACATCGAGCGAGATAGCAGATGTTGGCAGGATGAATCACAACATTGATAAATGAATTTCCAAACTCCAAGAACGAATTGATATTGATCAATTCTGGGTTACATCATGGTATGTGATCGAACCTCATCCTCAACACGAGCCAGCACAATTGGGTGAATTGAACACAAATGCCTCAAAAGATTGAATTCGAAGATGACCCCATATCATAGTAGGTATATGATAACTCAAAACTACAATACCTACAAATTACTTTTCTTTAGATAGGAAAGGAAACACTAGCTTTTCCTAGAAAACAATTCCAAGCCAGTGCAAGTCAAGGAAAGTGACAGTGCATCATTGTTTCATAAGTTTCACACATGAATCCCTTGAATGACTACTAGGGCAGATGAATCACTCAACAGAGAATGAACATGACTGACTTGAAGATTTGAAAAGTATTAAACTATGCTTGAGAATGTGATCGTGTATATTTATGAGTTATTATCATAGTTGGTATAACGTTTCAATTCAGACAATCGCTCAGACAGCTATGTGCTTATTTAGATATGACATTCAAACAATATCCTCCGAACTGAGAATTGAATACATACAGGGTGTAAAGATTTCTCAGAGTTTGGACCAATTTCAACCCCAGAAGTGAAGTAGTGAAATTCTACATGCTACAGTCTTTTGACAAAAAGTAAAGTGCTCACGCTTCAGAGCCCCAGTCTTCCAGTTATAGTACCAACTGATGCATCTCCCTACGGTGTAGGCGGATATATCAGTCATTTGTTAGATGGTGTTGAATGTCCAAAAGAATTTATTCCGAGTACACTAACCAAAGCTCAACAGAATTACAGATTCAGAAAGAAGCTTTAGGTACCACTACAACGGTGGGCACTACAGCTTTCAGCTTATAATTACGATATTTTTCACAAACGTTCTCATGAAGTTGCTGTGGCCGATGCTCTCTCCCGTCTTCCTCTACGTAACGGAGTGATTGGTAGAGTGTGTTCACTTACGGTATTCGATCAGTTACCTCTCAGTGCTCTAGAAGTATAACATTATTCAAAAGTAGATGAAGTCATTTCTAGAGTTAGAAATTACGTGAAAAATGATTGGCCAGTATGAATTTCAGATGGAATTCATTTGCAACGTAGAAACGAGATGGAATTCGAGAAGGGATGCTTGTTACGGGGTGATAGATTGGTGATTCTCTTCCAACTTCGCTCAGCAATCCACGAACTCTCACACGACCAACATGTCGGAATGGTACGAATGAAAATGTTGGCACGGGGTGAGGTTTGGTGGCCTTTGATTGACAATGATATTGAACAATTCGTGAAACAATGTGATTCTCGTCAACTCAACGGTCCTCTGCCTAATACACAAACCAGTATTTGGTCAAAAATTTCTCTCAATTCCACAAGGATTCACATAGATTCTTTCCAAAAATCTGGCAAATATTGTCTTCACATTGTAGATTTGCATGACGAATGGTTAGACATTCATATATTTCCATCTCTGAATGCAGAATCTACCATTGAAAAACTTCGGCACAATTTCTCTTTCTTTTGGCTACCGGAAGGAATCGTATCGGATTATGGTCCACCTTCCAATGGTGAAGTTCACCGTCAAATTTGTTTGAATAATGGAATCAAGTATAATTTTACTCCTCCAAATCATCCTCTTCCGAATGGATTCGCTGGAAAACACGTTACTTCTGTTGAAAAATATTTGACAAAACAATTATCAGAAAATTTCACAATAATCGAAGAATTGTCTCAAAAACACCAAACACTAGTTACAATAATACTGAATTGGTTGTAGGAAAAATTCAAAAAGCTGTAACCCTCATTACATATTTGGTATATATCAATAGAGATATCAGGTTCATGCATTCTGATCAATTGGAACCTCATCATGATTCTATTCGAGATTTACCTTCAAATGTCAACACAGATTCCGAACCCAGGGCTCAGTCCATTTCCATACCCGAGGCTTGTGTTATTTCACCTTTCGTGCTACCAGAGTCTGGGAGATCTGTTTCAACTGACCAATCGGGTGACTTGGATGGCACTAGTGCCAAATGTGATTCTCTGCCATGTGAATACAATGAACCAGAATTATCAGACTCCAATTCCAAAATGTTCGCTAAAAAGTCATCCACAAAATCTCCTCCTGTACCTGTGTCCACTCGTTCTTGTATAATATTCGAACCTCCTTCAAAACTATCTCTTTCAAAGCATTGTGCTGGAAATTGTTCTTCATCTAGTTTGAGAAGGAGTGTTGGATATTTTACTACACTATATTCATCCATATTTTATTTAACTATTACTGAAATCGTTCATCTAGATAACTGTGGATTTGTTTGTATTCTCGGTAACTCTGGGATATTGTTTTGTTTCTGGTTATGAACAAATCTTTCAAACAAATACAATTCCCAAGAAACGTTGGTCCATTCCTTGCCTCGTGTTATGTGTGTTCTGTTGATAGCGAAATGCTTCTTCAAAAGTAAGAACTACCTACCTCAGTTGAGGTAGTTCTCACTCCGAATGAGAATTGTTCAAGGTGAGCAATAATGTGATGCGTTTTCACGTCCTATACATAAGTACATCAGCACTTTGCTTTGTTTATAGGAAAATACTTGCACAAGTTACATAGAGCAGAGGCAAACAAATCTCAAGAGACACTAGAGGCAAAGTAGTACCTGTTTATAATCTTGAGAGAAAGTAGAATCTATGAAATCGATAGACATATATCATTCACTGTTTGTATTTTCTGGCTGTATGTATGTATGTCGAGTTCTCATGAGAATTAGTTTGAGTTCACTCGAGAATGTCATTATCTTTTTTCAGGAATACATCTCAATAGAAGAATATGCTTTTGATCGAATTCATCCTGAACTCATTCGATTCTCGGCAAAGTTAGTTGAGTGAGAGTTACAGGAGGCTCCATTTAGGGATAACATAACTTTGTTTCAACAACGCATTGTTTGATTAGAAGAATACAAATTCTGGAATTCGATGTCATGATGGAACTCTCATATTTCTGATGTGATGAGAGTGTTTTTGGTATTTTCATCATACAAGAATTTAATTATGATTCTTCACAAATAAACCTATCATCTTCGAATCAGGAAATCAAGTTTGTCTCCTTATTTCATTCTCCCATGATTTCAGTGTATTATCATCGAATCTGATTGTTATTTCCTATCGTAGACTGAAATATTAAGATCGAAATATCCTATCAACGAGAATCTTCAAACTCACTTCAAGAGAGGAAATGATCAAATGTATTCACCAAATACAGTCTGAATGTCTGGCATATCTTGAATGAAGTATATATTGCAAAGCACAGGAACTGTCAAAATAACCCAAAGGATGAGAACTTCCAGAATCATTCCTTCCTCGCTTCTGATTTCTTGACGGGGTTGCAACCACTTATCCAAGGGATGATTGTCGACTGCATAATTTTTCATCGGTTTAGTGTATAGTTACGTTGTAGAGAAATCGATGATAGAACGGTAGTACTATAATTATTTGTAATGTCCTCCGCGAACCGGAATACGAATCACAAGAGCCGTGTGACTGAGTACAGAGTGATACTGATACTCGATCGGTTCTTCACGATAAACTCGCCTGGAAAATGTAGTGAATATGTAGAGAAAATTTGAATGCTGATTATTGAGTTATGACAGGAAAAATTACAATGAAATTGAAGGATGAAGGAAAAATTTGAAGTAAATACATGACTACCTAGATAATACCTAGATGGATAGTATTTCCAAAAAATTCATAGTGGTGACAGTGGGTGGAGTTTAAACAATGATCTTTGAAATAACCCTTGAACTGTATGAACGGTTGCCACCTTCATAACTCCGTCGGACCCAGGGTGAATTTTGACAATTCTTCCTAATCGCCTCTGCAAAAGTGGTGAAGTTCCATTTTCAATCTGTTCTAGACCACCAACATTCAGAGATCGATCGATCAGTATACCATTACTGACGCTGCTGAAGAGTGTGGAAATATTCAGAACAAAGGGGTAAAACACTTTTCAGTGGATTTTTTATATTCTGAACAGAACGGATACAATGAGCAGTTATCCGCTTCATCTTATTCAGAGGAGTATCGTTCTAGAAGTACAACTGAAGAATCCAATGACACGAAGGAACCAAGAGCAATCTTCTCCTCTTCTTCTAGGGCATCAGAGGAGTTTTTTTGCGGAGATGAAAAAAACCCTTTATGGGGAGGTAATGAGTCTGAAAGATCAAGGTGAGGCATAATCACTCAAAACATCACCCCCTTTTTGTGGGCCATCTGACCAAAGCCTCCGGTGACACTTAGGCCTGTTGGCCCATTGTATCCCACCTGTGTTGTGTGCTTCACAGTACCTACTCCAGTACTTTTGTTCCTTGTACTAGCTTGTAGAAGTCCTTTACTAGTTGGTAGCTGTATAGTTCTGGCTCACCAGTTGGTTATCCAAAATTAAGCATTCTTTCGCGGTCTAGTGCCTTGCATCTGCACAGAATATGAATCACTGTTTCTGGTTCCTTACCGCAGAGTCTGCATGTGAGGTCGCTGTTATACAGTCACATCTTGTTGGGGTGCTCTTCCACTGGCGCAT
Source organism: Gastrophysa polygoni (assembly GCA_963576655.1). NCBI lineage: Eukaryota > Metazoa > Arthropoda > Insecta > Coleoptera > Chrysomelidae > Gastrophysa > Gastrophysa polygoni. The sequence continues at coordinate 31,843,694 of OY755083.1, forward strand.
GGCCAGTCAGAAGCCCTGTGACAATTTTCAGCTGGCTCCTATTCTTTTCCATTAGGTCTGTCGTTGTTTTCTGGCACAATCCTCCAATGTATTTTTCCCGTGTCTGTTTCTTGGGACTCTTTCCCAGTATTTTTTGTGTTCATTTCAAATCGAGTCTCTCACAGACACTCTTGCCTTACGCTTTGGTACTCCTAGTATCTGCCTCTGGTTTGGAGTGTTTTCCGATCATCTTCTTGCGAGTTCGTCTGCTTTTTCGTTACCTGATGCTCTGGCACCCATATCAGCTTCACCTGATTACGGCCAGCCGGCGATCTCAGTTCTATTTTGCAGTCCCCACACTAGTTGAGACGTCACTTCCTCGCTGCACAAGGCCTTTAGTGCCGCTTGAATGTCTGAAAGGATGTTGATGTGTGCGTTTTCGATGTTCCTCCTGTTATTCTCCATCGTGCATTGGATAATGGCATATACCTCTGCCCTAAAGACAGAAGTATGAATACCCAGCGAGGAGCTGAAGTCAGTCTATGGATTCTTGGAGAATTCACCCGAGCCTGTCACCTATTAATCTGGTTAACAGTAGAGGATATTGTCAAGAATTATAATATCTCGATACTTTGGAAACTCTCAGCGGAGAGGGGAGTGGGTGAAAACTAAAATGAAACACTTTCTCCTTATAGATAGTCCTCTTATACTGAAAACTTGTATGAGTTCTCCCTATATGTTTACTTATTACAAAATTCTCGATATTCTCTATATGATCGGAAGGTTCCTTGGGAGTGATGCGATGACATTCATGGATTCAGGTGTCCGTGCTGAATAATGAGCCGTCAGACGGTCTTCCACGCACGTACCGTTCATTAATTCATTCAATAATTCATTAATCTGCTCGGGCAGATAAGTATATGGCAAAACGTTCACTTGTGCAGTGCACAAATATCGAAACTTATTCACAGATGAAATATTCTTACACTATGTACAAAGAGGAGGGAGTCAAGGCAGCCTGTAAGACCCTTCTGATATATACCAAATGGTGCACAGATACAGGTAAGCTTTTTGGGTATGAAAACCTGCACCTACCTAATATACAAAAATTAATCTGCTATAGGATATCCAAGTTGAATGGTCTGCCATAGGTAGTGAACAATAATATTATCGGCTCAGCACAACAGTAAGTTACTAGCACTATGAATAGGTGGTTAGCTCAACTAAATATGTTAGGTTTTATTTCAGAAGCAGTAGCAGATTCAAAAGCAATCAAGCCTGGTCTGTGCAGAAGCCCACATTCATGGGTACTGTTATGGGTAGTGTAATAACATGGGTACTGTTAACTGGAATGATCTTACTTGGTTGAATCTTCCACTGAAGATCGGTGAGTGTTCGTCCTGATGCGTGTCTATTCCTTTCGTACTACCTGATCTCGCTCTTTCAGCCAGCCTTAGGTAGCTTCTGAGCCAGGGGAAGAGACTCTCGGGGAATAATACTAATGACTACCCAATCACTATCATACATGCATACAGGGTGAAGCGAAAGCTACTCAAGCATGGGTGGAGTGCCCTGCTGCACGGAAGAAGGCCTACAAAATCATATGCATGGTAACTATGGGATCTGACTAGTGACTATAGACTACAAGCGAGTAAGAAGGATAAGCAAGTACAAACCTTCGATGTTGAGTGGCCTTTGGAGCACTTCGACTGAAGTGTGTTCTTTTTGTAGGTAAAGGGAACTAATCCACAACAATGTGCAATTTCAGTTACTGAAAATATTTGTATCCCTTGACCTCAAGATAGTTCAAGCTGGAGCTGTGAAAATCCTCAACGATACGAGAAATAGAAGCCAACGCTCCCGAAAAACTTGCAGCTCAAGCAGAATTTTCTTGACCAAATGACATCCTTTTTGGAGGCAAAATTAGCCTTTGTCATCAGTCAATTTTTACCGCAACCATAAACCTGCTTGATAAAGTATGAGATTTCTAATGACATGTTCTCTGCCTGTCGTCACTTGATATATATATATATATATATCTTCCAGTATATAATTATTTTCCCCCTCCAAATCGTATTCAGACTATATCAAATCATTACCTACACGTAACAGCTCTTGTACTCCGAATTTGGTAATTTTCCAAGGTGAACTCATCTTCGTTGTAAAGACTCGACTGTCATGCCATCTATTGAAAACCCTCAGAACCCTGATCAAACGATACTTGCCAACCGTAAACTAAGAAGAAGACAAACTGAGTTATACGATACTTGTCAACCGTAAACTAAGAAAAAGACCAACTGGGTATATGCACCAATTATAATAGGCTTCATAATTACATGGGCCGAGAAGAAGATGTAAAGGAACCTCTGCACTCAACGAATAAACGATACTAATAATTCATTTATGATATGACTTGGACTGATAACTCTCTCTAGGTGATGAATACGCTGAGAGATATGCGAACTGCGGTAAGTTAGCTGATGAGACCCTGCTGACATTGCTACATGAATTATCCAAACCAAAAATTGAAAATAGGACAGTTGTGGACCGTACTTTGATCCGACCAGTCTTTGATCCGACCAGTTTTTGATCCGTTTGTATACCAGATTTTTTCCTGTAGAATGTTGCCGAGCTGCGAGTCGTTCCACGCAGTTCTGTCTGGCATTAACAGCTTGACTGGGTTGTTGGAGTCGTATCGTTTTGGAATGTGATCTGTTCTCGTTTTCAACACTTCCCCAGTCACTATTCTAACGATACTCATGTGTCCATGAGTCCCAACGTTCAGGTTGTTTTGCGTGTTCTGTAGTCTGAAATCACCAAGCCTTGCCTCCCTCTGTACCATTAGGTGGAGAGGAGGTAATCCCAATAGGGTCTCCATGGCTACAGTGTATGTTGATTTCCTTGCCTCTGTGATTCCAAGACAGGCACCTTGCTCAGTCTTGTTATGGCTCCTCTTTGTTGCGTCTTGGGCCACCACACCAGAGAGGCATATGTAATGGAAGGCATGACCACCTTGTTGTACAGCCAGTGCAACATATGTGGTTTCTGTCCCCATTTTCTCCCGAAAGAGCGTCTGGCTACAACTGGTGAGGTCACCGCTTTTTTGCTTACTTTTTCCAGATGTTGGTTCTAGGTCAGCTTGCAGTCGAGAACTACTCCAAGGTATTTGACCTCCCCTTTCAACTGCATGTCCTCTCCTCGGAGGTTCATAGGTCTCAATTCCCCCAGACGAAAAGTCAGCAGGGTTATCTTTCGATCTGACTTGATGCCATAGAGATGTAGCAACCTTGTCTTAGATATATCTTACTTGATCACAAATGAAAGTCACAAACAAATAGAATCCTTGAAGATTCACAAAATATATTCCATGAGTCATTCTTTGAGCGGTGCCACTCCAGATAGCACCAAGCATGATATCGATCGGCCCGTGAATAGATAGATAGATAGATAGATAATTTTATTTGCTCCGGTTACATATAATGTACACATATAAACTCCAAGGAGTGTGGAACATGTCAGTAATGAAAAATAAATAAAAGCTTCAAATACATAATCAAACATTATCTCACACGTAGTTTTGACCCAAAAAACAAAAACATAGAATCAAACATATATAAATAACATTCATATAGTTAGCATACTATCATTTAAGAATTCCTGCAGGCTATAATAAGGTTTTTCTATGAGGTAGTTCTTCATACGACATTTCATTGTTGAAACTGGAAGATTTCTTAAAGTAAGTGGAAATTTATTGTAAATGTTTATAACGCTATATTTGACATTTCTCTGTATGTATGTATAGTTGCATTTCTCATTCCTAAGATCATTCTTTGATCTTGTGTTGTATACGTGATCCTTTTCAGAGTTAATGAAAAGTTCTGATTTATTTTCTGTTACAAATACTACTGCTTCATATATATAAAGATTTATCAAAGTTAAAATTTTGCTCCTAATAAAAGCTTCTCTACAGCTATCGTTTTTTTTCATTTTATAGATATACCTGATACATTTTTTTTGTAGTATAAGTATCCTAGAGATATCAACAGAGTTTCCCCAGAATATAATTCCATATTTTATCCTAGATTTAATGTAAGCATGGTATGCAGAGAGGGCAGCTTCGGTTGAGACATGTTCCGACAGTATTCTCAATGCATAGCAATATTTTGCAATATTTTTTGATAGATAATCTATGTGATTTTTCCAGTCCAGTCTCCTATCTATCAACAGTCCCAAAAATTTTACCTGATTGCATATGTTTAAATTTTGATTATTATATTCGAAGGTATCCAACTCTGGCAAGGATGATCTATTTGCGAAATGAATTATCTGAGTTTTGTCAATATTAAGTAGTAGGTCATTTGCTGTGAGGAAATTGTTTAATACATCTAGCACATTTGTTGTCTTTTTCATGACCAACTGAGAGTTTTTTTCTTTTACAATGACTGATATATCATCAGCATATAAAACAATATCTTCATTAACTACATTTGGTATTTCATTTGTGTACAAAATATATAGTAATGGGCCTAGGATGGATCCCTGCGGCACACCTTTTTTTATCACAATTGGTTCTGATTTAATTATCCCCGAGGTGTCATTTTCAATCAAATATTGGGTTCTGTTTGTCAAATAGGATTTGATTAGGTCCAAAGAAGGGCCTTTAATGCCATATTTATCAAGTTTGTTGAATAAAATTCCATGACTGACACTGTCAAATGCTTTTGACAGGTCAATACACAAAGTTACAGTACAATCATCTTTGTTCAAATGATGTAAAATTTTTTCAATGGCTTGATATATTGCTTGTACGGTTGATTTACCTTTACGAAATCCATTTTGTCATTTTGCTAACAACACATTATCATCTAAAAACTTAAGTAAACGTTTGTTCATGAGCTCTTCAAAAATTTTACTGGGATTTGGCAATAATGATATGGGTCTGTAGTTACTTTCTTCATCTCTGTTTCCTTTTTTAAATATAGCTTTAATAAATGCCACTTTCAATACTTCTGGGAATACTGCTTGTGAAAAACATAAATTTATAATATATGTCAAAGGATAGGCTATGATCTCTGCTGTTTCTTTCAATAGGCACATAGGAATCTGATCTTCACCAACAGATTTTTTATTTTTTAGTTGTTTAATACATTCTATTATTTCAAGCGGAGTGGTAGGTTCAAAGAAAAAAGCATCATCACATCCTTTTATTTTTGTATAATCTGGGCTATCTGTTTTATTTAGGTCAGGGCAAGCTTCACTAAAATACTTATTGATTTGATTCACTGTGGTTTGTGGATTTTTATATTTTTTTGCAAAGCTTTGAACCGTTAATCCGCTAATGTGATATTTGTATGTTGACTACATTTCTCGAAAGGAAAACTGGTTACCTGCACCTGGAACGAATATGAGAGATGATGGGAGGGTTCACATTCATTATTGATTGAGTTTGGCCTACGGGTCTTATACTACATGAGGTTGAAGAAGAAACAGCGGAAGAAATATTTCCTAGGCCTTCAATGGAAATGCGGGGATTTTTTAAAGGTAGATGCAAACACTTCGCACATCTTCGTAATAAACAAACCTTGGCTCGCGGCGTCCAAGAAAGCACAGATAATTTTGTAATTCCCTGGAGGATCGATAATCTCAACTTGCGCAGTAGAAAGCAGAACTGTCGAAGTCGAAGGAGCGGGCAATTATCTGAGATCACCGGAGGACGGTTTGATGAGCATCCGTCAAATCAATGCTAGATGAGAATGCATTTCTCGTGATAAGATCACATACAGTTTTAAAATTCTCATTTTTTTTTCAGTTGAGGATGAATCTTTATACACCAATAGGTGTTTCCCTGAGTAAGTATGTTGATAAAAACTGGCCTTTGATATTTGTGCATTTTGATATAACGCCTTGGTCAATCAATTCATCTATGGCAATTTCTTATGATTCAGAATCTGTCCCATTCTCTCGACCATTATCAGTGTTCAACCCTTGGACTGGTTGTTGTCTGAATTCAATTTTGTATCCTTGCACCCACCTTCGTGAGGTGGTATTTTGTAGTGGTAGTTCTCATAAAAATATTTCAATCTCCCACTTGAATGATTTATGTTTTATATCCTATGGCCTTGGCGGTTGTTCCTTGAATAATCTGTTCGTCTCTGGTATATTCACCCCCCCCCCCCCTTCTCTTCTACCGGTGAAATTGTTGATTGTTTTGGAATGCCTTCGGTTTGTAGAGGGTGTAGACGTTGAAGGAGCCAGTTTTAAGAAATTGTTCTCACTGAACATCTTTTTCCACACTTTGGGATCAGCCCCCAACTCGTTGCCGATTTCTTCAGAATTTTGTGTTCCTTTCAACTTGTCTTTCAAATCTTTCCCACACAAAAATTCGTCTGGTTTACAATTTGAAATCAGTTTCCCTATATTTTGAGTTACAAATAGGTATATATGGAATTTCCTGTGTGTGAGCAACATATTCCTGGTATCCGCTAAAATTCTGGCCGTGTCCATCACCCGCGGCGAATTTTCGTTCCTTGCTGCACTTGAGTAGAGCTCCAGAAATTGATCTGCTATTTCAGATACTGCACACAAGGCCGTGATGAGTCTCGTTTGAATTTTTCGAAGGAATTTATCCCTTATTTGGTCTATTTCTGGTAACGACCCTGAAATTTCTGGATTCATATCAGGAACTCGCAAAATCGGATTCCTTTGGGACCCGATTTTTTTGACAATTCATCTGTTCTTTCCGGTTCATCGCCGTTCTTCATAAAATAATTGAATCTTCTGACAAGTGATTCATGAATCACCTCTGCCTTTATCTCAGAAGCCGCAGAAGGATCTTTGCCTAATAATTGAATTGTCTCATCATTCAATTCGACCCCATATATATATATATATATATATATATATATATATATATAGGGTGTCCCGTAAACATACCGACGAACAAGGGATGGTAGAGGACATCAAAATAAACATTTTTTCACGATGAACATAAGTCCGGAAACTCTCCGTTTTCGAGATACAGGGTGTTAATTTAATTTTTCTATTAAAAATCGATTTTTTATTAATAGCGTAAAAACGATTTGGTCGAATTCGATGAAATTCCTACAGATTATTGATACATTCAAAAGGTATCTTTTGAAGCTATTAGAATTTGCCCAATAATTTCAGGGGCGTGCCCATGGGCTATGTCGAATAGTTTTTGCACGAAAAAAATATCACCCGGTGGATTTTTTGTAATTATGATATTTTTTTTGAATGAACAACTAAAAATGCAACTTTTTTGTCCCTTGAATTTTTTCCGTATCTACGTTTTAAAGAAAAAAAATAAAACCCATATCACTTACATCTATGATGAAAAATTAAATGCTTCAAAATTATACCTTACATTTTAACAATGAGTTGATTGAAATATTGGAAAACTAACAAGACTTCCGATAACTTTCTCTTACTGATCATTGATTATTATTGATGAATTTTAATCATTTTTTGTTTTGTATTTAATTGGAAAATATTCGTGATTTTTAATATCTCGGAAAGAGTATTCAAAACATACCGACAAATAAAGGATGCTAAAGCAATAAAATGTTTCAAATACAATAAAAATAACTAAATTAACTCTCAGTTTAGTTGAACACCACTGACTTTTCTTTACATTTTTTGAATTACCTTACTTTTTATTGAGCAAAAATGTTTGTTTTGATGTCCCTCCCTTAGAGTTTGTCGGTATGTTTATGGGACACCCTGTATATATATATATATATATATCAACACAATCATCGAGATTCGGACGTCTGAGGAGACCTTTGATTTTCTCTGACGAGGAACATGGGGAAGACAACTCGCAATATATATATAGGTATATATATATATTTATGTATATCTAAATCTAAATCTAAATTTGGAATTCAGAAAACTAGATGAAGGTTTTCTTCGTGAGGGTGCAGTCAAAGTCACGAAGAAAACCTTCATCTAGTTTTCTAAATTTTAGGTTTCTTACCTTAACTAGTCAGTCACGACTACCCTCCTCCTATATATATATATATATATATATATATATATTCAATATTCTTCGATCTTCGTGGAAAGCAGTCGTTGTGACCAATTTATTAAATTTCTTTGTTTGTTGTCGAGCTTTCGAAAATGTCTATTTTCTTTGTCAAGACTGACTACAATGAGGAATATAATGAATAAATATTTACAAATGATAATTGAAAATTACTTACTAACATGAAATATTATATAGAATCAGCTACAAAAAAAACATATATGTATAAATAAAACTGTAAAATGCATTGACAAAACTGTCGAGGTTGATCGATCACATTGATTCGAAACTATATGATTGCTATCAGTGATGCAGAAAATATACAAAATGTTTGAATGAATGAACTCAAGGTGGACGAGGTGAAGTATTATTATCTTCATATAATTTTAATGAATAAGTATAGATCGAACTGAGGTCCTTGATATCTGTCCTTTTATTCATTGTTTTTTCATTATTGTTGATATGTACCATTTCAAGAAAGACCCGTTTATTGAGATTTTTTTCGTAATCAAGACTTTCCGCATTATCATAGTTCATCTTATGATTCTTATCATTAACATGCTCAGAGAGACTACAAGATTCAACACATCTCCTACAATCACTTCTATGTGAAGTGATTCTATCTTTGAGCATTCTACTCGTTTGACTGATAAATATACTTCATCACAGTCTGTGCAAGGAATTTCGTATATCAGATTTGATTTATTTTTCATGGGTATCAAAGTTTCCAATTTAGTATGCAGTTGTGATATCGTTTTCGAATTAGTTTGTGCTATTTTAATGTAATTTTCATTTTTGAATAGATTCATCAATTTGGGAGTTAGTTCGTTTATGAAGGGTGAGTCAAAAATGTGTACCGAGCTTTCTGGGGGTGATAGAACATTGAAAAATAAGTGTAGTTTGATGATTAAACTCATGGCCCAAAATGCATACTAAGGGAGATATATGCTTCCAAAGTTGATAAAATTAAAATAATTTCTCCGCATAACTTCTGAACGATGAAAGGCACCCGATTGAAATTTTTCGCATGAATGTATGTTGTCAAAATACATTTTTTCGTCACACTTCCACATTTCTGATATTGTTATAAAGGGTGTTTTCAGAGGGTGAGTCATGATTTTTTCTAGAAAACTTTTTTCCTTGTATTATTTTCGATGAAAAAACAGGTGCATTCGATGGAGCGAAGAAAATTACATGAAAAAGGTACTCTTATTCAAATACAAAAAATTGAGCCGTTCGTGAGATATTTGAGTTTTTGTAGTTACATGATATCAGCAGATTGATTTTATTCATCGCGAGATTCATCGGTAACAATATTTTAGCAGGCCATGATGAATAATTTCGTTCTCAATTTTGACGTTCATGTCATAAACATTCGAGTCAACATTGTTGTAGTCGATTTGTTCGTGTGGTTTTTCTGTGTCATTTATCACTGCGATTATCAACTGAGATTTCAAGAAATATGGCAGGTTATTCATTCTCTGAACAAACTGATATGCTTCTGATGCTTGGCGAGTGCTTCGGAAATGCAAATGATGCTGAAATATCGTTATACCGATGAATCTCGCGATGAATAAAATCAATCTGCTGATATCATGTAACTACAAAAACTCAAATATCTCACGAACGGCTCAATTTTTTGTATTTGAATAAGAGTACCTTTTTCATGTAATTTTCTTCGCTCCATCGAATGCTCCTGTTTTTTCACCGAAAATAATACAGGGAAAAAAGTTTTCTACAAAAAACCATGACTCACCCTCTGAAAACACCCTTTATAACAATATCAGAAATGTGGAAGTGTGACGAAAAAATGTATTTTGACAACATACATTTATGCACAAAATTTCAATCAGGTGGCTTTCATCGTTCAGAAGTTATGCGGAGAAATTATTTTAATTTCATCAACTTTGGAAGGATATATCTCCCTTAGTATGCATTTTGGGCCATGAGTTTAATCATCAAACTACAGTTATTTTTCTATGTTTTATCACCGCCAGGAAGCTCGGTACACATTTTTGACTCACCCTGTATATGGCAAAGATTTGAAAATGGTTATTTGATTGTTAGTTTTTGGTGGAAGATTGATATTTGAAGTACTGAAAAAAATTTTATTAATCAAAGATTTTGGATATGAATTTTCAAGGAGAATTTTCTTGAGTTCGACTAAGCATTCATTTCTGAAAGTTATGTGAGTGACTTTTTTTACTCTGTTCTTGAGATTAGAGATTGAGTTAATTTTCATTCTCATTGGATGTTGGGAATGAAAGTTTATAAAACGGTTACTATTCATTGGTTTTCTGTACCATCTAGTGATGATCCTATCTGTACATGTTCTCATGAGTTTCATATCTAGGAAAAAGAAAGGAATGATAGAAGAAATGATTGCCAAAAAACTCACCATACATAATTCTACAGGGTGTCCTTAAAAGGTCTTTACAAAAAGCTACCACATATTCTTCAGACCAAAACAATTCGATACAAGCAAACTTACCTCAGTAAAAAGTTGCTTAGTTTGGGCGCTAGACGGCTCTGAAGTTGAAATTTCCAAATCGATTTTGCTTTATAACTTTTGAACGGCTCATGAGATTTTTTTCAAATTTGGTACGTTGGCATAGACTCATCGGGCAATGAAACTCATACCATAATCATAATGAATATCATTCCATGGGCGTAGAACTTGATTTTTTCAGTAAATAAACATCTAAAACTCCTACGCCAATGGAAAAAAATTAGTTTCAATATGAAATCTAAATTTTTCAACTCATTCACTACAAAAAAGGTACTCTTGACAAAAGTCGATTCCTCTCATGGTTTCGACAAAATTTTAATTTTAGTGATTTAGAGCATAATTAATAATAAAACGATTAACAGATATTTCATAAAAATTGTTCAAAATGTTCACCATTTTCACGTATACAAAGATTTATACGACGCAAAAAGTTGAGATGTACTTTTTGCATAGGTTATTTCTATTGAAAATAAGTAGCACTGGTTTTTTTTTCTGAAGACTATTATTATCTGCTCGAAAACAGTGATATTCACATTCTTGGTTTCCATAGTTTCATCTGTGTTGATTTGTCGAGTTTTATTGACGTTGATTGTTGATATCGGACTTTTCTGATTTATCATGGCCGTACAATACACCAATGAAGAATACACCGATATGTTATTGGTATTCGGATATTGTCAAGGAAATGGTCGAGAGAGTGTGAGGGTCTATTCGGCAAGGTTTCCAAATCGTCGCGTACCAAGCCACCCAACCTTTGCTGCAGTTGAGAGACGTCTTCGGGAGACCGGTCATTTGCTCCTAGAACTGGTGATTATGGAAGACAGCGTTATGTAAGGATTCCCGAAGTCGAAGTAGAAATTTTAGACCGTATTGAAGAAAATCCAGAATTGAGTACTAGACGGATAAGTAATGAACTAGAAGTTTCTAGGAATGCCGTTCATGAAGTACTAAGAGAACAATTATTATACCCATACTACAAAACGCCAGTTCAAGATTTATTAATCCATGATTCACAAAGTCGTCTGATGTTTTGTAGGTTCATTAATTTGCAAAGAGAAATGAATCTGAACTTTGGAAAGAATATTTTGTTCACTGATGAAGCCTGTTTCACGAGAAGAGGAATAACTAATTTTCATAATGAACACGTTTATGCAATTGAAAATCCTCATTCAATTAAAATAAACCATTTTCAACACGAATTCAAAATCAACGTTTGGGCTGGAATAATAGGAAATTTTATAATTGGTCCTGTCATACTTCCACAAAGATTAACAGGAGACATGTATTTACAACATCTACGAAATACGTTGCCAAATTTGTTGGAAGATTTACCACTCCAACATCGGGTAGATATGTGGTTTATGCACGATGGAGCTCCACCACATTTTTCGGTGGATGTTAGGAATTTTTTAAACCAACAGTACCCAGACAGATGGATAGGTAGAGGTAATGATGCACCCGTGAATTGGCCACCACGTTCTCCAGACTTAACACCGATGGATTATTTTGTATGGGGTTATCTCAAGTCTACGGTTTACAAGACCCCTGTGAATACTGTAGAACAATTATGGCAACGTATCCAACAGGCGACGAATAATCTTACAGGCGATGAAGAAGTTATGCAAAGAGTACATTTCAACTTTTTGCGTCGTATAAATCTTTGTATACGTGAAAATGGTGAACATTTTGAACAATTTTTATGAAATATCTGTTAATCGTTTTATTATTAATTATGCTCTAAATCACTAAAATTGAAATTTTGTCGAAACCATGAGAGGAATCGACTTTTGTCAAGAGTACCTTTTTTGTAGTGAATGAGTTGAATAATTTAGATTTCATATTGAAACTAATTTTTTTCCATTGGCGTAGGAGTTTTAGATGTTTATTTACTGAAAAAATCAAGTTCTACGCCCATGGAACGATATTCATTATGATTATGATATGAGTTTCATTGCCCGATGAGTCTATGCCAACGTACCAAATTTGAAAAAAATCTCATGAGCCGTTCAAAAGTTATGAAGCAAAATCGATTTGAAAATTTCAACTTCAGAGCCGTCTAGCGCCCAAACTAAGCAACTTTTTACTGAGGTAAGTTTGCTTGTATCGAATTGTTTTGGTCTGAAGAATATGTGGTAGCTTTTTGTAAAGACCTTTTAAGGACACCCTGTATAACTCCTCGATTTTACACATTACCAAAAATTCATAAACCGATTCTATCTATGAGACCTATAGTTTCATTGATAGATTCTCCAAACAGTAAACTTATAGAATATATTACTGAAATTTTGACCAATGCATATGATAAAGATAACCAATATCATGTTGATGATTCATTCGCCTTCAGTGAATTCATTAATGATTTCCAGTTACCACCTAATTATATCCTTATGAGCTTAGATCTTTGTTTACCAATTTACCTTCAACACTTGCTAAGAATTGCATTGAAGATAAATGGGATACAATTAAGACTTATTGCAATATTGATTAACGAACGTTTCTGAATATAATTGATTTAATTTTCGACTCTGCATACCTTGTTTTCAATGACAAATTTTATAAACAAATATTTGGCACACCAATGGGTTCAAGCATCTCTCCAATAATATCCAGCTACGTTTTAGATGAATTGTTGAATTATTGTATGGATAAGATAAATTTCGAAATTTCTTTCTTGAATGTAGATGTAGATAATTATGTTGATGAGCTGGTTCTTTCTGTTCCAAATAATTGCATAGAACAGAATAGATAATAGTCAATTCACAGTTGAGAGAGAAACTAATAATGCAGTTCCATTTCTAGATATGAAACTCATTAGAACATGTACAAATAGGATCATCACTAGATGGTACAGAAAAACCAATGAATAATAACCGTTTAATGAACTTTCATTCCCACCATCCAATGAAAATGAAAATTAACCTAATCTCTAATCTCAAGAACAGAGTAGAGAAAGTCACTCACATAACTTTCAGAAATGAATTCTTAGTCGAACTCAAGAAAATTCTCCTTGAGAATTCATATCCAAAATCTTTGATTAATAAAATTCTTTTCAGTACTTCCAATATCAATCTTCCACCAAAAACTAACAATCAAATAACCATTTTCAAATCTTTGCCATATATAAACGAACTAACTCCCAAATTGATCAATCTATTCAAAAATGAAAATTACATTGAAATAGCACAAACTAATTCGAAAACGATATCACAACTGCATACTAAATTGAAAACTTCGATACCTATGAAAAATAAATCAAATCTGATTTACGAAATTCTTTGCACAGACTGTGACGAAGTATATATCGGTCAAACGAGTAGAATGCTCAAAGATAGAATCACTTCACATAGAAGTGATTGTAGGAGATGTGTTAAATCTTGTAGTCTCTCTGAACATGTTATTGATAAGAATCATAAGATGAACTATGATAATGCAAAAATTCTTGATTACGAAAAAAATCTCAATAAACGGGTCTTTGTTGAAATGGTACATATCAACAATAATGAAAAAACAATGAATAAAAGGACAGATATCAAGGACCTCAGTTCGATCTATACTTATTTATTAAAATCATATAAAGATAATAATACTCCACCTCGTCCACCTTGACTTCATTCATTCAAACATTTTGTATATTTTCTGCATCACTCATAGCAATCATATAGTTTCGAATCAATATCATCGATCAACCTCGACAGTTTTGTCAATGCATTTCACAGTTTTATTTATACATCTATGTTTCTTTTTGTAGCTGATTTTATATAATATTTCATGTTAGTAAGTAATTTTCAATTATCATTGGTGAATATTTATTCATTATGTTCCTCATTGTAGTTAGTCTTGACAAAGAAAATAAACATTTTCGAAAGCTCGACACCAATCAAAGAAATTTAATAAATTGGTCACAACGACTGCTTCCCACGAAGATCTAAGAATATTGTATACGAACAGTCACGAAATTCGACATCACATATATATTCATGTAGGTATGTGCAGCGATATGTAATACGCTGTAATCTTACATATCACACAGTATAATCTGTGGTTTCATGTCAGTTCGTGAATGTATGAAGCGATAATGTATGCAGCGATAAATCATATGGAATATGTTCGAAACTTGACCATTTTGTGATTATATATGCAGCGATATGTAACACGCTGTATACTATCACTCCATTGTATTTACTACTGACTATGGTTACAACTTATACCATTTTCAAAGTATGTAGCGATATGTAACACGCTATAGCTTATGGAACATTGTGAACCTGATGTCCTTTGTTCATGTCATGCTGATGCATTGGAAAGAAGAACGAAAAAAACATATTGCATCGATGCATGTACATACCTGAGTCATCCGACGAGGATGGTGACCTGATAGTATTTCTTTAACTCCAATTTCCAAATATCATTCGACAGTTTCTGGCGCTCAACATCTGGATCACTCATAACTTTCCTTTTGCAATATTTCGGCATTGTTAGAAGATATTTTCACTAAATTACTCCCGATAATTTAATTTACGTACGACGCGTTCCACACAAATTGTTGTGACCGGTACAGAGTCAGGGAAAAAATTGTAAGTCATGAGTTCAAGAGTGTGGACAGAAAGTACGATGCTTCCATCGCTAAGAAGCTACTACAGCGTGTTCTATTTGGAAACTACTGATGTGAAGAATAATGATAGATACTTATCTGAACTCAGTCCGCGAATCGCAGTTATTGAGAATTTCCCAATTTGGTCACCATCAGGATAACTCGAAGAACTCGCTGTAAGATTTTGTTATCAGGTCTCGTTTGAGATCACTTGAGGAGCTTGCTGGAGGTATCTCTAGCCACTTTTGCGCCAACTCCAGGATCTCGCAACAGTAATTTCGTGAACTGTTTATGTTTTTGAGAACTCATAGAACTCGCAGCAAGAATTTCTGTTTCAAGTTATGTTAGGGAAAACTTTGGGATCTCGCAATAGTATCTCATATATGATTCAAATATGTATGTATGTTCATCAAGGAGACAGATCACACAATGCCCAATTTGATGATGTTGGGTACCACTGTTCCTATGAGGTCGTCAATATCCATGCTAGAAGTCACCACCAACAGCGCTCTTTCATGGGACGATTGTGAGGCCCATTGCGAAAACTGCTTCACAAAAACTTTGTTTTCTATTCCGTGCGAAGAGGTACTCCACATCCCAGCAACTGCTTCTAATCTATAAAGCACAAATTCGACCTGTCCTAGAGTACTGTTCACATGTTTTCAGCTCAGCTCCCAAACATACGTCAAATTTCTCAGATTGAATTCAGAAGAGAGCTATTCGCCTAGTCGATGATACAACACTCACCAAATCAGTGTCCTCACTAGAACATCGTAGAGAGGTCGGCGATCTCTGCCTTCTTCATAGATACTTTCACGGTCGGTGCTCAACGGAAAATGAATGAATAAATAGATGAATAAATGAGTAAATGAATGAATATCTATCATGCCACCACGTGCGATTCCCTTGTAGACGCACCAGACGAGCTCAGGCCGGTCATCCCCACTCTGTCAGGCTCGAGACCTGTCGAACATCGCTATACCAAGCATCATTCATCAACAGAACGGCAAAGTTGTGGAATTCTTTGCCTAGTGAAGCCTTCTCTGATGCTTACAACCTCCAAACTTTCGAGAAAAATTCCAACACCTTCCTTCTCTCTCAAAATTCCACCGCTGGCTAACACGATGTTCCTCGAACATTATAGGTTTCCCTTTCATGCTGTCAACAGATGAAAAAAAAATAGAGTACTGTGTTACCTGGATGAATTATGTTGATGGCTTTCCATTTGGAAATCATGAGAAACACTTGAGGGTTCGTTGATTTTCGTTGATTAACAAATGAATATTCATCTATCCAATCCCCCTCTCATTTGAAGAAATAGAGGAATGAATATGGGGTCAATATTATGAGAATAATATCTATTTCGTGGTTTGACATATCAACCACGCCCTCTGGAGGCTGACCTTGAATCTCTATTTCCATTATTTCCAGTAATTTTTTCTAGCCCATTCTTCTGGTAAATATTTTTTTTCCAGAAACTGTACAATCAACAGTTCCGGGGATATTGCTGTGTCCACTCCCAACTCGGCACCCAGTACCTACATCAATATGCTCAACCCGCTTTGACATTGATTTTGACAATCTTTGATATTTGAAATTCATGTTGAAATTTTCAGTATGTCTTCAGTTGCAGCAATTTTCAAAAATATCGGAGAACTGTGCGATGCAGTATCTCTGGTAGTCTGCTGTAGTGACAATACGATGATGTTAACAGTAGACAATATTGAGCATTGGATACCATGTGTGAAAGTTCCTCAAGGCCAGTCCTGGGAAAGGGCGATTTCAAAAGAAGTAGAAGATGTGAGTATCGTATGTGGATGATAATATATTAATATACATACATGTATAAAAAACTTGATCTGGTAATGTGGTTCCGAATTATGTCACGTCAGGGTCAGATTCATGTTCTGATAATATGTTCATTCAACATAATTACGATTCGAACAACAAATGCATCACTATCACATCAATTTTTCAACTCATCGAGAGATATCCTGAAAACATGAATACTCTCCATATCATGATTATCATTATTGTCACTACACTAGATTACTCATAATCAGAAAGATGCCTTTCTCAGTAATACATGATGATAGGAGGGGATATTTTCTCTTTTTTTCCAGGCACATAGTTTCCTAACTAGGTTTAACAGATAATTAAAATCTCGGTTATCCAGATTCTGTGTCACATCCATACTCTGTGCCAAATTGTCCTCTAGGGTCTATGTAAAAACCTATCAACTATTGTTGAATCAGAATGAGCTGATTGATTTGCAGAAAGCTTATTCCAGTATACATAATGATCATAACAATAATTGCAGAAAGAGTGAAAATCAGAGACATAGAATGGTATAAAGAATTACCATTCTTCGAAATTAACTTTGATGATAGTAGTTGTATGACATCAAGAAGGCATATGTTCAAAATGTCTCTCATCATTACTCTCCAGAAATAACTATAGTGGTGACAATACACAAATATCATACAGATACAAAATGAAAGTCAAAATCTATCTCTTTCCATTCATCGTACACTGGATGAGGGAAGGAATCCCTGTCACTGTACATGATGTCAACAATTCGTGATTCAGCCTGCCGGCTAGAGCACTGAACGTTATAAGAACAACACGTGGGCTGCTATTGTACATTGCAGTATTGCACCGAACATTCATTATAGGGTTGTAATTGTAACGAAGAAGAGAATAATATGAAAGGCATTTCAATTTCCATTCCATTCTTCTACATAATTCATGGATAATGTAGATATTTATTGAACACTCAAAATTTATCTGAAGTAGGCAAGTCCGGGATGTTGAAAAAGAACCCGAGCAATCATAATGACAGCAGCATCAGCTGAAGTCCGCCAGAAAAAATTAAGGCGATTCATCATTGATATTATTGATAATGATCATATGCAGTACGCAGAATAGAATTGAAGAAAATTTCATACTAGGATTCCAAAGCTATTTATGATTGAGACTGTCATTTTATTTTTCATCTGTGTTTGAAAAATATGCATGAATCAGTTTGTTGAAATATTCGAATTTCTGAGTGGGTACACAGAATACACGAGATATATCAACAATTATGTCGAAAATCCTTGGTAAGAAATAATACGATGATTCTCATTTTTTTTTGTATCAGATGGGTATCGCTACTTCCTTGGGTATACGAATTTCACTGAAAAACTGGTCTTCATCAATTATACAGGATGTTCCTGCTGCTGATATTTGAGAGGCTGATTCGTTGACTCATTTCAAGAAAAAAACATCCTATGAACGTATATCCTAAAAGTCTAAGCTCTTGAGATACATGGAGATGAAGTTTTGAAAAAAAAAACAGTTTTTCAATATTAACTGAGGTATTATTGTAGATATATATATGTGAAATTTGTTACACGTCTCCTATGCATCAAGGTGCATTTTCTGATACACAAAAATCTCATTTTCTTCTCCAGTGGCGTTTGTACGGGTTTTGCATTATTATTTTTGGAGAAAAAAGTACTACGTCACCACTTTATCTTGAGAAATAAATAAGAGAACACATGAGAAAGATCAAAATGAACAGAATGAATAGATTAATGGGATAAGATATATTTCTGCACTGCAATATTAAATTTTTTGATGAGATTGATAGATTTCATCCTGTTGGGTGAATATTTGTTCCACAAATAAATGACGACTTTTTTTTCCAAATTGGGATTTTATTTGAACAGTTTTGGAATGATCACATTAGGTGATGCTCATGGAGTCATGACATTGAAGGCAAGATTACAAGATTCGAATGTTTTTTTTTTTTTTTATTTTCAGTATATTGGATAGAAATTCATACTTCCATTTCCAGGACAGAGTCAATATCTAACAGATCCCGGCAAATCAGTTTTCATAGACTAGATTGATTCCTATCATGGTAGTTCGAAAATATATTTCATAGCTATATTTTGAAGAGTTTTCGAATTTTTCAACTTAGATTTTTCTGCAGCACCCGAATTGATATTGAATATTTCAGCAGTATAAAAGACCTCCATTCGTATAATATATCAACGATAGGAGAGATCCCTCAGCATTTGAATATGCGATGGTAAGATAGAGGTTGATCTATAATTAAACGTAAGACCTTTGATTTTCTTCGTGGGGATAATGCGAAACATTCGAAATTTCGATGCGGTCATCTGTTTTTTTTGTCGAAATGAACATAAAAAGGATCATCAAAATTGAATGTCAATTTATGATCTTGTAGCCATGATGCAATGAGAGTAAGATCTTTTCCAACTCGAGTTTTCATCTCTCATCGTATCATCGGCGAATAATTCCAAATTTCCTCGCAATTTCAAACTCAAGACAGAATTTTCATAGATTAGAGACAGAAAAAGTTCGAGAATTTGTCCCTGGAGTACACCACAAGAGATGCTCCTTTCTCATGAAATTGAATCTTATGAATACATACTGCTTCCTATCAACTAGATAATTTTCAAACCAAGGATTGACTGTATTAAATGCCTTTCGCAAATTCAGTGATAAGAATCCACATCCGCAGTCAGAATATAATTTTGCATTGAATGTTTTTCCTACTTTTGTAAATTGGTAATACTTTTGCAGTTTCACATCTATTTCGAATCAGTATCAAATCAATTTTCATTCATATAATTCATAAATTTTCTTAGTGATGAAGCCAGTTCTGATTGAACTGATTTGACAGTATGGACATATGTTTCATCGAGAACTGGTGCTCTTTCATTATCTGAATCATTGAATATCTCTTCAATCTCCTGAACATCAGATGGTATCAAAAACATTGAATTCATACTGGAATTTCCAGGAATTTTTTAAATATATGAATCAATATCAGGAATTGCTCCAGACAGCTTTGGCCCTATGTCGACCAAATAATCGTTAGTTTCCTCTCATATTTCTAATGGCTCAGCTGCTATTCGACCACCTCCTTTGATGTAAGCAATCCCAATGTTCTTTGTATCTATTCTGTTATGGATTTTGGAGACGGATCCAAAAATTGATTCTTGTGGAAATTTTCTCCGGTCTTCCTGGTGGTTTTTTTTTTTCATGAATTTATGACAAGTCCTTCGTCGCATTTGAATCCTTTTTCCTCCTCTAAAAAAATTGCTCTTATTTTGATCAAAAATGAAAGTTCATCATTAAATCATGGTTTGCAACTGTTTTTAGTTCTCACAGTGTATATGGAAGAGATTTCCTGGAATTTAATGGTGATTCCATTGCAGAGGTCATTAGGCCTTTTGAAATCATCGATTGAAACACTTAGTTTTTCCAATTCCTTCCTTACTTGCTCAATGTCGACTTTTATTATTTTTCTTTGGGCGGTATCTTTTTCAATTCGTGAAGGATCGATTTCAACTTCTGACATGATCAATTTATGATCACTAATCACACTGTTCATGAGTGAAAGCTCAATTCTTATGTCGAAATTAGAGGCTACATGATCCAAGAGAGTTCTGAACAGATTGACTCATCTGGTTGAATATGTTGAGTTACAAAGCTGGAAGTTGTTCGAAGAATAAATGTCCCACAATGAATTTGATTCATTGCTGAATTATTTGCATAATAGTCCCTTATCAGTTATTCTAGTTCAATCTTCTCGATTTTTTCCTCTAGTCTCAGCCATTTGATAACTATTTTAGGAATCTGCTTTTTTTTTATTGAAGCATCATTTCCATGCCTTCTGCTCCAGAAGGAGTATTCTTTGGTTCATTGTTACTATTTTACCACAATGAATTGCCTTCTTTCGATGTGAGAATAACTTTGTCTTCTTCCTCTTTGATCTTTTCTTCGTTTTAAATGATTTGCCACAGCAACGAAGTTCATTTTAACATATATTCAGAAGGTTCTGCGTTTGGTATTAATGTTTTTCCATTTTTTTCAAAAATTTGAGGACTACAATGACTTCTAGTTTTGGATTTATGATCATGAATATAATCAACTTGGGTGAATTCATATGGTTCGAAACTTGCTTGAGAATCAGAAGAACCAGTCATTTCCAGATCTCGAGTTGAACTGACGAAATTCCTCTTCACTGCTTTTTGGAATTTGTTATCATCATGGTATCTCAGGGGTAAATATATGCTCCCATCATCGAGTTGACTTCCTTCATATACTAGGTGAGTTTCCTTTTCTGTTGGCCTAACATCGATAGTCTTATCCTAATCCACCTGAGTACATTGAAAATCACTGCTACAGTATTGATCTTATATTAGAATTCCGAAATTTTCTCCCTACATAGTTGACATCATTTGTTTATTATGAGAGACAGAATCATAGTTGGGATATGAATACCTTCATACTACAAATAACTAGTTTTTTTCAATAGAAAACATACAGAATACCCCAACCAAGGGTGTTACAGGATCGAATAATTTATTTACTAATTATGTGCTACATATCAGTTTCTCTTGAAATATCTGGAAAAGAATGATTGTTATGAAGATGATTCAGACAAGAACTTGAGTATCGTTATATGTACTTCATTCACTGAACATCTCATACAGCTCCCCCCCTTCCTACTTTCTTAAATCAGGCATAACATCAAGATGCTTTTGGGTCTTATTTTCAAGATTTTCTGTGCCAAATTTGGTCGAGGAGAGCCTTTCTGAAAATAAAAACAGATAGTTATCAAGAGACCCTACCTAAGATATCTTGTATCATTACCTTCATTATTTTGCAGACAATTTCAACGAAGTCAAGCTCTTGTTTACATTTAATTCTGATTTGGTTGCTAGCCAACCTGAATTATTGCCTCATATTTGGAACTTCTGTCAGTTTAGGGGATTATCCAGGGTACCCCAAATGAATCTAAGGAATTTACTATAGTTAAATATCTGAGGAATCCAGGAAAATGATGTTCAAAACATAACCTGTTCTTGTCCATTGTCATTAACTTTATCATTTGACAAATGGCCATCACCAATGTCATCTTCTGATGTTTGGCAGCTGTCGTTTCTGGTTGTTATCAGGGCAATCACTTCTGGTGGTTATAAAAAAAAAGGAATACAAAAAAAAAAGATCTTTTCTTGAGTATCCATGTGGATCTAGAGAAGGACTTCGTGATTTAACGGAATTTAATATTTATTCTTGGAAATTTCTGGAAGATGGTTAGCAATTGAGTTGTTCTAAACAATTGCTCACTGCAGTGGATAAAATCTTGCACTAATTTTCCAAGTTTGATCTTCACCACTAACCACTACGAGGCCACCCAGCATCTTCAGGTATGTCTCTTGATTTCCCTAAATGACTTCCAGGACTTCAGCAGGTCTTCCAATGATATGGTTTTCTTTCTTTTTTTTTCCACAACATCTTCAGGCCTCTTCTCCTTCGGTTACCACCTGGTAGTTGTGTTAACAAGTACGACCTACCCTGTACATTATTTTGGAGGGAACACCGAGGACCTGTCATTGCATTTGGGCATATCGAATCCCTGATGAGGCTGAACTACACCTGCTCGCTGTGGCTGTATGGTAGCCAACCAACCAGATAAGCATACCTATTTCAGTACTGCCTACTTTTTTTTGGTGACTAATAATCTGAATACTGGACATTGATTTCTATTATGGGGATACTTAGCTCCATACTTTGACTAAGGTTGTAACTACTATATGTGATCTGTTACTACTTTCACTGTTAATACTCTTCAGACTCATACTTGCACCAAAAACCACTATCGGTAAGTTGGGACTTGGTCTCTGTAGTCAAATTATATCCACAAAGGTATGTTGTATGATATCTCCTACAAATCCATGTGAACTCTAAGTATATATACTGAAGGGGCATTGAGAATACTTACTGTCGGAAAAGTGGAATATTTGGATAACTGGGTCGTAGAAGTACCGTTGTTCAGTGTAATTGAGGAATTCAGAGATAAAAATCATTATTATAAGTTCCCAATAGGTAGTCATTCCTGTTATATAACCAATTCACAATTTGACAGTTGGTAGCGAAGTCAGGTTAGCTGGACTCATAACTGAGACCGTCCACAATTCGCCTTCTTCTGTTTCATCTGTATATCTTCATTCCTTCTTCTTCTCTTTTCACCGTGCCAATAAACACTTTGTCAACTGCAACACTTCTCTTCTTCACTTTAAGGTACCACTTATCACCACCCACACCTTCTTCACTGGGCCAGGGCCTGATAATTGAAAATAGTCCGCCTATTCATTCTTTGGGAATAGATAAGGTGGCAAATTGGCGCCTCAACGTGGTTTTAGTAGTTGTTTCTGGTGGTAATATTGACACACTTACGTGGTTTCACTTATTTTTTCAGTAAAGAAGTTGATAGTCGGGGTAGTTGTGCAGGGTGTTGGCTGGTGTTAACTAGTAGCCAATTACTACCTTGAGCAAGAAAATTCAGTGTACAGGGTGATACAAATTATTGGTTAGCATCTAGAATTTTTTCCCTTCCTCTCGAGTCGACTCTAAGACGTTTTCCTCAGAATTCTGAATAATTAGATATCCATACAGGGTGGTACTTTGAAACCAGAGGATAAGTTGTATTTCTCTTCTTGTTTCTCTCTCTAGTTTTAATTTTTTTTCTTTCAGACAGGGATTGTCTACGGGGTTGTTGTTATAATACCCAGTGATTTGTAAATAATTTTATCATTAGAAAAGGTACAACAATTACTTGAGGGAATTATTTATCATCTTTTCTTCCAAGCTGATTGGATTTTCGTCCTCAGTCAGGTTGGGTATCAACCGGTGTTAGGTGACTTATTATTTTTTTTTTTTTTTTTTTTTTTCGTTTTTTTATTGGGTTGGATTGGGGGGTCAACACGTCCCTGTTGGCTTTTTGTAATTTAATAAATATATTTCATAATCATGGAAGTAAATAGACTTCTTGGAGATGAAATTACTTATGAACTCCAGATTCGTGGTTTTCCAGTGGGAGGCACGGTTAATGACAAGCGAATGGTACTACGTGATATTTTGAGAAGGGAAAGATCAGGGGAAACCCAACCCCCTTTGGTAGTTGACTTGGCACCGGAATATGAACTGACTATTTGCGGGGATAAATTGGATGACTTAGCAGACAACATTTCAAATTTTGATTTAAATAATCGGGTTAATGATTTCAAAAGAATAAATTCACGACTAATACATGTAGGATTTAGGTTGAGTCGCATCAATTGTCAATCGAATACTGAGTTACATCGTTCTGAGCTGTCAGAACTCTGTAATCAAATGAGAGAGGATGTTATTCGAGCCTATGAATCAACGGGAATTAGTCAGGCACACAGTAGCTCAATCATGGACGATCCTATTCCGCTGATCCCAGAAATCGTGCCCTAACCTCGAATTACTAGCAGACCAGTCACTCCGGGACGTTTACTCGAATTGGATGAGCCTGATGCGGAGTTAGAATCAGGCTATGTAAACCAATCCTGCCAATCTAGGTCGCTAACAAATACAAGTTCGGCCGCTATGGGTGGAAGACAAGAATCCTGTGGCCTTTCAAGTATCCCTGGCAAGGTCGCTGAACTTCGGAGTGTCTTCGAAGCAGGGATTAGTAAAAACCCGAGTATTCGAGAGAATACTCAATATCCATCAAGATTCTCCTTCACTCTTGATAACGTAGACAGAAACGTTCCGGATCGTCCTCAGAATTCTTCAGTAAGATTTCGAGACATTGGAACGTACCCTGACCAGACAGTGCGGTTCGATAACGATACCTCTGGAACCGACTTGTCCAATAGGGCCTGTTATGGTAGTCCTTCGGGTTCTCGAAATCAAACAGGCATCACGGAATCATTCCATGAGAAACCTCGGTTGGATGGTTCAGCTCGGGAAAACACGGTATTCAACCTTCAATCTCGTCTACAACGAATGACTCTTTCCCCTCCCAAACTTGAAAATTATTCCAGAGATTATTCCTCTGGTGGACCACAATTCTCCAACAGGGTTGAAAACTCGTATTCGTTCGATGTGGCGCGATGGCGTGTACAATACGATGGTGTATCCAGTGTGACAGCCTTTCTCGAGCGTATTGAGGAATTGCGGGTGTCCCGTGGTGTCTCAAAGGAGAGACTTCTTCAATCCGCTCCAGAACTGTTCACTAAGGATGCTTTGTTGTGGTATAGAATGGGCAAGTTTCATTCCTGGGATGAATTAACCTCACAATTGAGATCTGACTTCCAAGCTCATGATTACGAGTATTCTTTATGGGAAGAAATTCGTCGTCGCACTCAAGGAGCGCAAGAACGAGTGATAAATTACGTTTCGGTGATGGAAAATCTATTTCGAAAATTATCATCCCCTCCATCCGAAGATTCTCGAGTTCAAATCATCAGGCGCAACTTTCTGCCATATATTCAGAAACTCATAGCAACCCAGTCCATCGATAACATGTCTGACTTAATCCGAGTTGCTAGGATGATTGAGGAGACAGAATGTCGGGTTCAACGTTTTTGCCCTCCACCCACGAGTTCCCGCCATATGATGGAACCGGAATTGGCGTATAGAAAGCCCATCAATGCACTCTTCGTTGTAGATTCCGATCCCATACTTCCATCAAATACAGCGGAATTGTCAGTCGCAGCTGCTGAAACCTTCAACCAACCGACTTGTTGGAATTGCAACGACACTGGGCACAGATTCCGGAAGTGTGGAAAACCGAGGCGTTTATTCTGCTTCAAGTGTGGTCGTGGGGAAGTCACTAGTTCTTCTTGTCCCAAATGTTCTCCAAAAAACGGGTACATGCCGCGAAGACAGTAGGTCGGCAGTGTGAGCGGCATACTCCAAATGAAGTCTCCTTGGCCGATAATACCAATACGAACCTGGTAATTTTGAATTATGTTTTGGCTCATGCCAAAGGCGACCAGAGACCATATTTGAAGGTGATGATACATGGTAGAGAATTTTTGGGCTTATTAGACAGTGGGGCCTCTAGAACCATCCTGGGAAATTCCGGATGGAGGACTCTGTCTAAGGTGTGCCATTTGGATACGTCCGACCGTGAGATTTGCAGAGTTGCAAACGGTCAGACCTGTGAAAGCTTGGGCCATGTATCTCTACCAATTCAGCTCAGGGATCGCTTGCAGGTCATAGACGTTTTGGTCATCCCTTCCTTGCCCCATGGTCTCATACTTGGGATTGACTTTTGGACCCGTATGGGGTTAATCCCGGATCTCCATGCAGGAGAATGGAGTTTCAGGCTCGGAGAACACGTAGACCACATCCAGGTCAGTGGAATTAGTGATCTCGATACACTCACGGATCACCAACGAGGCACTCTCAACAATGTCGTCGAGGAAGCTTTTCGTACAATGGGAACTGGATTAGGTTGTACTCCACTGGTGGAGCATAAAATTCGTACTCAGTCTGACCCCATTAAACAACGGTATTACCCTATCTCCCCAGCTCTACAGAAAGTAGTCAATGCAGAGTTAGACGACATGTTGAAGAAGGATATTGTCGAACCGTCGAACTCTCCGTGGGCGTCTCCCATAGTCATGGTCAAGAAGTCCGACGGTAACTGGCGATTCTGCGTGAACTACAAACGGCTCAACTCTGTCAGCATACCTGACGCATATTCGATACCATACGTCAGTGCCATCCTCGACAAATTGCGCGACGCTCGATACCTTTCCACGTTAGACATCAAATCTGCTTATTGGCAAATTCCCGTTGCCAAAGAATCTCGACCGCTCACTGCTTTCACCGTTCCAAACCGTGGTCTATTTCAGTTTAAACGGATGCCGTTTGGGCTACATTCAGCGCCTGCAACTTGGCAGCGGCTGATAGACCGGGTCTTGGGAGCAGACTTAGATACGTTCACGTTTGTATATCTGGACGACGTAATCATCTGCACCCCAACATTTGACAAACATGTCGAAGTCTTGGGAAAGGTATTGAAGCGCATTGGCGAGGCTGGACTGACGTTGAACAGAGATAAATGCCTGTTTTGTCGTTCCGAGTTACGCTACTTGGGATACGTCATTAATGAGTTTGGCCTCCTTGTTGATCCGGAGAAAGTCGAGGCCATTCTCCGTATGCCTACCCCTCGTAACGTCTCAGAGGTCCGCAGAATCATCGGTCTTGCATCTTGGTATCGACGATTCATACCGAACTTCTCCACGGTAATCTGCCCCCTGACACAACTCACCCAGAAAAACCGACCATTTTTATGGGACGAGAAGTGTGTAGAGGCTCTGAATAAGGTCAAGGAAACCTTGGTCTCAGCTCCCATTCTAACGTGTCCCGACTTCGACCAACCTTTCTACGTCGAGACTGATGCTTCAGACTACGGGCTGGGAGCTATTCTATCACAACGTCATCCAGACGGTGATAAAGTCGTGAGATACCTGAGTCGGTCTCTCACTAAGAACGAGCGAAAGTACTCGACGACAGAGAAAGAATGCCTCGCTGTTCTATTCGCTGTGGAGAAACTTCGACCCTATTTAGAAGGAACCAAGTTCACAGTGATAACGGATCATTACAGCCTGAAATGGCTATTCAATATTAAAGATCCTGTTGGTCGAATTGCCAGATGGGCGTTCAGATTACAACAATATGATTTCGACATCATTCATAGGCATGGGCGAGATCACTGCGTCCCTGATGCCCTATCACGAGCTGTCCCATATGTGGATCTCATCGAGTGTTCTGGTGTTGTAACTCCGTCATCGACTGATACTGGTTCCAGAACATGTTCAAGGGAATCGCAGCTTCTCCCGGAAAGTACCCTTTGTGGCGGATAGAGAGAGGGAAACTGTACAAAAAGACAAAAACCCGTTACCCGGAACTGTCAGAGAATGACTGGGTGCTCGTAGTCCCTAAAGAGGATAGGGCTGCTATTATCAAGAATAACCATGACCCCCCAACTTGTGGACATCTGGGTGTCGCGAAGACTGTGGCGCGAATCGGAGAGAGATATTATTGGCCAAAACTACGTGCCGATGTGGCTAGGTATATCAGAAGATGCGACACGTGCTTGAAGACAAAACCAGAGCAGAAAGCACCCATTGGCCAAATGCTCTCTTCCCAAGTCACCATTTCTAGGCCATGGGAAGTAGTGAGCACGGACCTGGTAGGACCGCTACCCCGTACCACTTCTGGATTTTCTTACATCCTAACCATCCTGGACTGTTTCAGCAAGTTTATTCTGGCTTACCCTCTCCGAACGGCCACAGCCGCAAACGTCGTGAAAATATTGGAGGATCATGTTATCCTTGTCTTTGGCGCACCTAAAAAGATCCTAGCAGACAATGGGCCCCAGTTTCGAAGTACACTCTTTCAGAATGCCATGGCTAAGTACCGGATCCAGATTAATTTTACTGCAAATTATCATCCACAAGCAAACCCTGTGGAAAGGACACATAGAGTGATAAAAACCATGCTGACAGCCTATGTATCTGAAGATCAAAGACATTGGGATCAGTACTTGGCCAAGGTAACTTCAGCTATGAGGTCTTCGAAACATGAGGTCACTGGTTGTACTCCAAACCTGATAAATTTCGGAAGAGAAATTCAGTTGAATGGTACGGAAACAGACGAGCTCCCTCCCTCAACCGTTACAGACGATGCAACTCGTGCCAGAGCTCTCCAAAAACTTTTCACAGATGTTTCAAAACGATTAAAAGCAGCCTATGAGAAAAATCGTGTGCCATATAATCTGAGACATAGAAACGAGCGATTTGGTCTGAATCAAATAGTATGGAAGCGAAATTACGTTTTGTCTGATTCATCAAAATTTATCACCGCAAAGCTTTCAAATAAGTTCAGTGGGCCATTCCGAATAACAAAAATAGTGTCACCATGGTCTTATGAACTAGAGGACGAAAAAGGCAAATCAGTTGGTGTCTGGAATGCCAAAGATATTAAGGCTCACCCCCCAGATGATTGTACATAATTTAATTTGATTTTCTTGTATTTTCTCCATTTTTGTTTTCTTCTCTTCTCTTCTCCACGTCTTCTTTCTGGTTGTATACACCTTCCCTAAAATTTTCTTCGAAACTTTATTTGTAGGAAGGGTGGAGTTGTTACAGGATCGAATAATTTATTTACTAATTATGTGCTACATATCAGTTTCTCTTGAAATATCTGGAAAAGAATGATTGTTATGAAGATGATTCAGACAAGAACTTGAGTATCGTTATATGTACTTCATTCACTGAACATCTCATACAGCTCCCCCCCTTCCTACTTTCTTAAATCAGGCATAACATCAAGATGCTTTTGGGTCTTATTTTCAAGATTTTCTGTGCCAAATTTGGTCGAGCAGAGCCTTTCTGAAAATAAAAACAGATAGTTATCAAGAGACCCTACCTAAGATATCTTGTATCATTACCTTCATTATTTTGCAGACAATTTCAACGAAGTCAAGCTCTTGTTTACATTTAATTCTGATTTGGTTGCTAGCCAACCTGAATTATTGCCTCATATTTGGAACTTCTGTCAGTTTAGGGGATTATCCAGGGTACCCCAAATGAATCTAAGGAATTTACTATAGTTAAATATCTGAGGAATCCAGGAAAATGATGTTCAAAACATAACCTGTTCTTGTCCATTGTCATTAACTTTATCATTTGACAAATGGCCATCACCAATGTCATCTTCTGATGTTTGGCAGCTGTCGTTTCTGGTTGTTATCAGGGCAATCACTTCTGGTGGTTATAAAAAAAAAGGAATACAAAAAAAAAGATCTTTTCTTGAGTATCCATGTGGATCTAGAGAAGGACTTCGTGATTTAACGGAATTTAATATTTATTCTTGGAAATTTCTGGAAGATGGTTAGCAATTGAGTTGTTCTAAACAATTGCTCACTGCAGTGGATAAAATCTTGCACTAATTTTCCAAGTTTGATCTTCACCACTAACCACTACGAGGCCACCCAGCATCTTCAGGTATGTCTCTTGATTTCCCTAAATGACTTCCAGGACTTCAGCAGGTCTTCCAATGATATGGTTTTCTTTCTTTTTTTTTCCACAACATCTTCAGGCCTCTTCTCCTTCGGTTACCACCTGGTAGTTGTGTTAACAAGTACGACCTACCCTGTACATTATTTTGGAGGGAACACCGAGGACCTGTCATTGCATTTGGGCATATCGAATCCCTGATGAGGCTGAACTACACCTGCTCGCTGTGGCTGTATGGTAGCCAACCAACCAGATAAGCATACCTATTTCAGTACTGCCTACTTTTTTTTGGTGACTAATAATCTGAATACTGGACATTGATTTCTATTATGGGGATACTTAGCTCCATACTTTGACTAAGGTTGTAACTACTATATGTGATCTGTTACTACTTTCACTGTTAATACTCTTCAGACTCATACTTGCACCAAAAACCACTATCGGTAAGTTGGGACTTGGTCTCTGTAGTCAAATTATATCCACAAAGGTATGTTGTATGATATCTCCTACAAATCCATGTGAACTCTAAGTATATATACTGAAGGGGCATTGAGAATACTTACTGTCGGAAAAGTGGAATATTTGGATAACTGGGTCGTAGAAGTACCGTTGTTCAGTGTAATTGAGGAATTCAGAGATAAAAATCATTATTATAAGTTCCCAATAGGTAGTCATTCCTGTTATATAACCAATTCACAATTTGACAGTTGGTAGCGAAGTCAGGTTAGCTCGACTCATAACTGAGACCGTCCACAATTCGCCTTCTTCTGTTTCATCTGTATATCTTCATTCCTTCTTCTTCTCTTTTCACCGTGCCAATAAACACTTTGTCAACTGCAACACTTCTCTTCTTCACTTTAAGGTACCACTTATCACCACCCACACCTTCTTCACTGGGCCAGGGCCTGATAATTGAAAATAGTCCGCCTATTCATTCTTTGGGAATAGATAAGGTGGCAAATTGGCGCCTCAACGTGGTTTTAGTAGTTGTTTCTGGTGGTAATATTGACACACTTACGTGGTTTCACTTATTTTTTCAGTAAAGAAGTTGATAGTCGAGGTAGTTGTGCAGGGTGTTGGCTGGTGTTAACTAGTAGCCAATTACTACCTTGAGCAAGAAAATTCAGTGTACAGGGTGATACAAATTATTGGTTAGCATCTAGAATTTTTTCCCTTCCTCTCGAGTCGACTCTAAGACGTTTTCCTCAGAATTCTGAATAATTAGATATCCATACAGGGTGGTACTTTGAAACCAGAGGATAAGTTGTATTTCTCTTCTTGTTTCTCTCTCTAGTTTTAATTTTTTTTCTTTCAGACAGGGATTGTCTACGGGGTTGTTGTTATAATACCCAGTGATTTGTAAATAATTTTATCATTAGAAAAGGTACAACAATTACTTGAGGGAATTATTTATCATCTTTTCTTCCAAGCTGATTGGATTTTCGTCCTCAGTCAGGTTGGGTATCAACCGGTGTTAGGTGACTTATTATTTTTTTTTTTTTTTTTTTTTTTTCGTTTTTTTATTGGGTTGGAGTGGGGGGTCAACACGTCCCTGTTGGCTTTTTGTAATTTAATAAATATATTTCATAATCATGGAAGTAAATAGACTTCTTGGAGATGAAATTACTTATGAACTCCAGATTCGTGGTTTTCCAGTGGGAGGCACGGTTAATGACAAGCGAATGGTACTACGTGATATTTTGAGAAGGGAAAGATCAGGGGAAACCCAACCCCCTTTGGTAGTTGACTTGGCACCGGAATATGA
The DNA here is from genome assembly GCA_963576655.1 of Gastrophysa polygoni. Lineage (NCBI taxonomy): Eukaryota > Metazoa > Arthropoda > Insecta > Coleoptera > Chrysomelidae > Gastrophysa > Gastrophysa polygoni. The sequence goes on from OY755083.1 coordinate 31,875,452, forward strand.
ACTGACTATTTGCGGGGATAAATTGGATGACTTAGCAGACAACATTTCAAATTTTGATTTAAATAATCGGGTTAATGATTTCAAAAGAATAAATTCACGACTAATACATGTAGGATTTAGGTTGAGTCGCATCAATTGTCAATCGAATACTGAGTTACATCGTTCTGAGCTGTCAGAACTCTGTAATCAAATGAGAGAGGATGTTATTCGAGCCTATGAATCAACGGGAATTAGTCAGGCACACAGTAGCTCAATCATGGACGATCCTATTCCGCTGATCCCAGAAATCGTGCCCTAACCTCGAATTACTAGCAGACCAGTCACTCCGGGACGTTTACTCGAATTGGATGAGCCTGATGCGGAGTTAGAATCAGGCTATGTAAACCAATCCCGCCAATCTAGGTCGCTAACAAATACAAGTTCGGCCGCTATGGGTGGAAGACAAGAATCCTGTGGCCTTTCAAGTATCCCTGGCAAGGTCGCTGAACTTCGGAGTGTCTTCGAAGCAGGGATTAGTAAAAACCCGAGTATTCGAGAGAATACTCAATATCCATCAAGATTCTCCTTCACTCTTGATAACGTAGACAGAAACGTTCCGGATCGTCCTCAGAATTCTTCAGTAAGATTTCGAGACATTGGAACGTACCCTGACCAGACAGTGCGGTTCGATAACGATACCTCTGGAACCGACTTGTCCAATAGGGCCTGTTATGGTAGTCCTTCGGGTTCTCGAAATCAAACAGGCATTACGGAATCATTCCATGAGAAACCTCGGTTGGATGGTTCAGCTCGGGAAAACACGGTATTCAACCTTCAATCTCGTCTACAACGAATGACTCTTTCCCCTCCCAAACTTGAAAATTATTCCAGAGATTATTCCTCTGGTGGACCACAATTCTCCAACAGGGTTGAAAACTCGTATTCGTTCGATGTGGCGCGATGGCGTGTACAATACGATGGTGTATCCAGTGTGACAGCCTTTCTCGAGCGTATTGAGGAATTGCGGGTGTCCCGTGGTGTCTCAAAGGAGAGACTTCTTCAATCCGCTCCAGAACTGTTCACTAAGGATGCTTTGTTGTGGTATAGAATGGGCAAGTTTCATTCCTGGGATGAATTAACCTCACAATTGAGATCTGACTTCCAAGCTCATGATTACGAGTATTCTTTATGGGAAGAAATTCGTCGTCGCACTCAAGGAGCGCAAGAACGAGTGATAAATTACGTTTCGGTGATGGAAAATCTATTTCGAAAATTATCATCCCCTCCATCCGAAGATTCTCGAGTTCAAATCATCAGGCGCAACTTTCTGCCATATATTCAGAAACTCATAGCAACCCAGTCCATCGATAACATGTCTGACTTAATCCGAGTTGCTAGGATGATTGAGGAGACAGAATGTCGGGTTCAACGTTTTTGCCCTCCACCCACGAGTTCCCGCCATATGATGGAACCGGAATTGGCGTATAGAAAGCCCATCAATGCACTCTTCGTTGTAGATTCCGATCCCATACTTCCATCAAATACAGCGGAATTGTCAGTCGCAGCTGCTGAAACCTTCAACCAACCGACTTGTTGGAATTGCAACGACACTGGGCACAGATTCCGGAAGTGTGGAAAACCGAGGCGTTTATTCTGCTTCAAGTGTGGTCGTGGGGAAGTCACTAGTTCTTCTTGTCCCAAATGTTCTCCAAAAAACGGGTACATGCCGCGAAGACAGTAGGTCGGCAGTGTGAGCGGCATACTCCAAATGAAGTCTCCTTGGCCGATAATACCAATACGAACCTGGTAATTTTGAATTATGTTTTGGCTCATGCCAAAGGCGACCAGAGACCATATTTGAAGGTGATGATACATGGTAGAGAATTTTTGGGCTTATTAGACAGTGGGGCCTCTAGAACCATCCTGGGAAATTCCGGATGGAGGACTCTGTCTAAGGTGTGCCATTTGGATACGTCCGACCGTGAGATTTGCAGAGTTGCAAACGGTCAGACCTGTGAAAGCTTGGGCCATGTATCTCTACCAATTCAGCTCAGGGATCGCTTGCAGGTCATAGACGTTTTGGTCATCCCTTCCTTGCCCCATGGTCTCATACTTGGGATTGACTTTTGGACCCGTATGGGGTTAATCCCGGATCTCCATGCAGGAGAATGGAGTTTCAGGCTAGGAGAACACGTAGACCACATCCAGGTCAGTGGAATTAGTGATCTCGATACACTCACGGATCACCAACGAGGCACTCTCAACAATGTCGTCGAGGAAGCTTTTCGTACAATGGGAACTGGATTAGGTTGTACTCCACTGGTGGAGCATAAAATTCGTACTCAGTCTGACCCCATTAAACAACGGTATTACCCTATCTCCCCAGCTCTACAGAAAGTAGTCAATGCAGAGTTAGACGACATGTTGAAGAAGGATATTGTCGAACCGTCGAACTCTCCGTGGGCGTCTCCCATAGTCATGGTCAAGAAGTCCGACGGTAACTGGCGATTCTGCGTGAACTACAAACGGCTCAACTCTGTCAGCATACCTGACGCATATTCGATACCATACGTCAGTGCCATCCTCGACAAATTGCGCGACGCTCGATACCTTTCCACGTTAGACATCAAATCTGCTTATTGGCAAATTCCCGTTGCCAAAGAATCTCGACCGCTCACTGCTTTCACCGTTCCAAACCGTGGTCTATTTCAGTTTAAACGGATGCCGTTTGGGCTACATTCAGCGCCTGCAACTTGGCAGCGGCTGATAGACCGGGTCTTGGGAGCAGACTTAGATACGTTCACGTTTGTATATCTGGACGACGTAATCATCTGCACCCCAACATTTGACAAACATGTCGAAGTCTTGGGAAAGGTATTGAAGCGCATTGGCGAGGCTGGACTGACGTTGAACAGAGATAAATGCCTGTTTTGTCGTTCCGAGTTACGCTACTTGGGATACGTCATTAATGAGTTTGGCCTCCTTGTTGATCCGGAGAAAGTCGAGGCCATTCTCCGTATGCCTACCCCTCGTAACGTCTCAGAGGTCCGCAGAATCATCGGTCTTGCATCTTGGTATCGACGATTCATACCGAACTTCTCCACGGTAATCTGCCCCCTGACACAACTCACCCAGAAAAACCGACCATTTTTATGGGACGAGAAGTGTGTAGAGGCTCTGAATAAGGTCAAGGAAACCTTGGTCTCAGCTCCCATTCTAACGTGTCCCGACTTCGACCAACCTTTCTACGTCGAGACTGATGCTTCAGACTACGGGCTGGGAGCTATTCTATCACAACGTCATCCAGACGGTGATAAAGTCGTGAGATACCTGAGTCGGTCTCTCACTAAGAACGAGCGAAAGTACTCGACGACAGAGAAAGAATGCCTCGCTGTTCTATTCGCTGTGGAGAAACTTCGACCCTATTTAGAAGGAACCAAGTTCACAGTGATAACGGATCATTACAGCCTGAAATGGCTATTCAATATCAAAGATCCTGTTGGTCGAATTGCCAGATGGGCGTTGAGATTACAACAATATGATTTCGACATCATTCATAGGCATGGGCGAGATCACTGCGTCCCTGATGCCCTATCACGAGCTGTCCCATATGTGGATCTCATCGAGTGTTCTGGTGTTGTAACTCCGTCATCGACTGATACTGGTTCCAGAACATGTTCAAGGGAATCGCAGCTTCTCCCGGAAAGTACCCTTTGTGGCGGATAGAGAGAGGGAAACTGTACAAAAAGACAAAAACCCGTTACCCGGAACTGTCAGAGAATGACTGGGTGCTCGTAGTCCCTAAAGAGGATAGGGCTGCTATTATCAAGAATAACCATGACCCCCCAACTTGTGGACATCTGGGTGTCGCGAAGACTGTGGCGCGAATCGGAGAGAGATATTATTGGCCAAAACTACGTGCCGATGTGGCTAGGTATATCAGAAGATGCGACACGTGCTTGAAGACAAAACCAGAGCAGAAAGCACCCATTGGCCAAATGCTCTCTTCCCAAGTCACCATTTCTAGGCCATGGGAAGTAGTGAGCACGGACCTGGTAGGACCGCTACCCCGTACCACTTCTGGATTTTCTTACATCCTAACCATCCTGGACTGTTTCAGCAAGTTTATTCTGGCTTACCCTCTCCGAACGGCCACAGCCGCAAACGTCGTGAAAATATTGGAGGATCATGTTATCCTTGTCTTTGGCGCACCTAAAAAGATCCTAGCAGACAATGGGCCCCAGTTTCGAAGTACACTCTTTCAGAATGCCATGGCTAAGTACCGGATCCAGATTAATTTTACTGCAAATTATCATCCACAAGCAAACCCTGTGGAAAGGACACATAGAGTGATAAAAACCATGCTGACAGCCTATGTATCTGAAGATCAAAGACATTGGGATCAGTACTTGGCCAAGGTAACTTCAGCTATGAGGTCTTCGAAACATGAGGTCACTGGTTGTACTCCAAACCTGATAAATTTCGGAAGAGAAATTCAGTTGAATGGTACGGAAACAGACGAGCTCCCTCCCTCAACCGTTACAGACGATGCAACTCGTGCCAGAGCTCTCCAAAAACTTTTCACAGATGTTTCAAAACGATTAAAAGCAGCCTATGAGAAAAATCGTGTGCCATATAATCTGAGACATAGAAACGAGCGATTTGGTCTGAATCAAATAGTATGGAAGCGAAATTACGTTTTGTCTGATTCATCAAAATTTATCACCGCAAAGCTTTCAAATAAGTTCAGTGGGCCATTCCGAATAACAAAAATAGTGTCACCATGGTCTTATGAACTAGAGGACGAAAAAGGCAAATCAGTTGGTGTCTGGAATGCCAAAGATATTAAGGCTCACCCCCCAGATGATTGTACATAATTTAATTTGATTTTCTTGTATTTTCTCCATTTTTGTTTTCTTCTCTTCTCTTCTCCACGTCTTCTTTCTGGTTGTATACACCTTCCCTAAAATTTTCTTCGAAACTTTATTTGTAGGAAGGGTGGAGTTGTTACAGGATCGAATAATTTATTTACTAATTATGTGCTACATATCAGTTTCTCTTGAAATATCTGGAAAAGAATGATTGTTATGAAGATGATTCAGACAAGAACTTGAGTATCGTTATATGTACTTCATTCACTGAACATCTCATACAGCTCCCCCCCTTCCTACTTTCTTAAATCAGGCATAACATCAAGATGCTTTTGGGTCTTATTTTCAAGATTTTCTGTGCCAAATTTGGTCGAGCAGAGCCTTTCTGAAAATAAAAACAGATAGTTATCAAGAGACCCTACCTAAGATATCTTGTATCATTACCTTCATTATTTTGCAGACAATTTCAACGAAGTCAAGCTCTTGTTTACATTTAATTCTGATTTGGTTGCTAGCCAACCTGAATTATTGCCTCATATTTGGAACTTCTGTCAGTTTAGGGGATTATCCAGGGTACCCCAAATGAATCTAAGGAATTTACTATAGTTAAATATCTGAGGAATCCAGGAAAATGATGTTCAAAACATAACCTGTTCTTGTCCATTGTCATTAACTTTATCATTTGACAAATGGCCATCACCAATGTCATCTTCTGATGTTTGGCAGCTGTCGTTTCTGGTTGTTATCAGGGCAATCACTTCTGGTGGTTATAAAAAAAAAAGGAATACAAAAAAAAAAGATCTTTTCTTGAGTATCCATGTGGATCTAGAGAAGGACTTCGTGATTTAACGGAATTTAATATTTATTCTTGGAAATTTCTGGAAGATGGTTAGCAATTGAGTTGTTCTAAACAATTGCTCACTGCAGTGGATAAAATCTTTCACTAATTTTCCAAGTTTGATCTTCACCACTAACCACTACGAGGCCACCCAGCATCTTCAGGTATGTCTCTTGATTTCCCTAAATGACTTCCAGGACTTCAGCAGGTCTTCCAATGATATGGTTTTCTTTCTTTTTTTTTCCACAACATCTTCAGGCCTCTTCTCCTTCGGTTACCACCTGGTAGTTGTGTTAACAAGTACGACCTACCCTGTACATTATTTTGGAGGGAACACCGGAGACCTGTCATTGCATTTGGGCATATCGAATCCCTGATGAGGCTGAACTACACCTGCTCGCTGTGGCTGTATGGTAGCCAACCAACCAGATAAGCATACCTATTTCAGTACTGCCTACTTTTTTTTGGTGACTAATAATCTGAATACTGGACATTGATTTCTATTATGGGGATACTTAGCTCCATACTTTGACTAAGGTTGTAACTACTATATGTGATCTGTTACTACTTTCACTGTTAATACTCTTCAGACTCATACTTGCACCAAAAACCACTATCGGTAAGTTAGGACTTGGTCTCTGTAGTCAAATTATATCCACAAAGGTATGTTGTATGATATCTCCTACAAATCCATGTGAACTCTAAGTATATATACTGAAGGGGCATTGAGAATACTTACTGTCGGAAAAGTGGAATATTTGGATAACTGGGTCGTAGAAGTACCGTTGTTCAGTGTAATTGAGGAATTCAGAGATAAAAATCATTATTATAAGTTCCCAATAGGTAGTCATTCCTGTTATATAACCAATTCACAATTTGACAGTTGGTAGCGAAGTCAGGTTAGCTCGACCCATAACTGAGACCGTCCACAATTCACCTTCTTCTGTTTCATCTGTATATCTTCATTCCTTCTTCTTCTCTTTTCACCGTGCCAATAAACACTTTGTCAACTGCAACACTTCTCTTCTTCACTTCAAGGTACCACTTATCACCACCCACACCTTCTTCACTGGGCCAGGGCCTGATAATTGAAAATAGTCCACCTATTCATTCTTTGGGAATAGATAAGGTGGCAAGGGATATATACAGTATTTTTCAGATTCAGTAGCTCAACAGTTCATTGAGAAGATGTCCCAGACTTGACATATTGCCAATAGGTATTCATTCTCCTTCCATTCCCTTTCAGAACTATCGAGAACGCTTCTTTTCGGCAGTCAGGGTTCTTGGTTCCGCAATAGTGCTCGGAAGTCAACTATGAAAATCTTCCCTTTCCCCCTTCTCAACCCGCATAAATTTGGACTCATCGCGTTTGAGAAAGGCTTGCCTGTTGGACTCATTTTTTTCTCTTATTCAGGAATATTTCATCGAAATAGGATGATTCATTTCTCAACGATCAACATCTGTGTATATTTCATGAATATTTATAGACTATCAATAGTAACCATGATGAGAAAATATCGAAATTATTGATGATATCTTAGTGATGATCAGCTTCAAATCCTCATACTTCCTTCTTTGAAGTGCATTAGAACTCTGTATGATTCCAATGTGTGTGTTTTTTTGAACTTGCAAAAAGCTCACTTCACGCAATAAGAAATCCGAGCTCATTTGTACCCAGACTTCGAATTTATGAGCTGTAGAATTTCAATGACCACAACTTTTTCGCTCTTTCAGATTTTTGGAATGAATGCTGGACACAAAATTTTACGGATAACAAAGACATGGATACCAAGGCATAGTACAGCCTACTTACTTCACATCACGTTCGTGTATTCTGTCGACCCTACCATGAAAAACAAGGCGAAGAATTCAATGGGGAAGGTAACCAGTGATTCTTGCAATACGAGTTTACATAGTTCTTAGAATTTCTTTACCGTCTTTCATTTCATCATTTCTGTTCTTCTCTCTCTCTTCCATTCCTATTATCTCAACATCCTCTTACTTCTCCATATCATCCTCTTTTTTCCATCTCCCCTACTCAATGATTTTACAACTATTCGATTTCCAATCAGTCTTTATATATCGTATAGCTATCATACTCGCTGTGCTTTGTTCAATTGTCTTGGTCGGTTGTTCATTAGCTCTCAATTCCCGATTTGTTCCCTTCCTCTCAATTCCCGATTTGTTCCCTTCCTTCACGTTCCATCAGCTTTGACTCCTCTAATATTCTTTCAATAATATCGATGCTCAATATCTGTACTTGTCTACCATCTGCTGCATTTATCAGAGCTATTAAAATATTGAGAAATTTTCACTTCTTTGAAATTGTATTCTTCATCATCTGCTCTTATTTTTATGTGAGCTTTCCTCTCTGCCTGTCAGATATTCATGTTTTCATATATCTGTTAGTCGCTTATAGTCATATTATATTGTCAACATTATAAAAGAAGAAAAATCCTTACAATCACAATCTTCCGAATATTTCCGGAACGATCCTGTGAAACATTATTTTTCAGTATAGAGGAAAACTACGTTGGGTGTCAGATACTGATATCTCGAAGTTGTCCCAGAATAACAGCTTGAGGAGTCCAGAGCTTCTCGAATTTCTTCAACTCGCGATGAAAATTACAAATCCTTCTTACGTTCAACCTGAAGAATTGATAGTGCTAGAAAATTTCTGCGAAACTGTAGACGACATTCTAGTTTCCGGAAAAGGAAACATCTATAGTCAATTAGTCGATGCTTCTGGTATCGATAAATTAGGTGAGAACATAATCTAGAGAGATAAAGAACTACTGAAAGTGATTTAAATGAGTAAGTACCTGTGAACAACGATGTGTGTACGAACTTCATCAAGCATAGCTCATCAGCATGATATTACGCTATTGTATCTCATTAAATGCTGAGTGCCAACCTCATTATACAGGCTGATTCACCGTGGATGGCACAACCAGTCAACGGATCGGTCTGAAAATTTGATAGAGAGTTCATTCGGATATTCTCTACTCAACTCTGATATTTTCAACAATGTGGTGTTGACACTTCTATCAGAGAGTAGTGGCTACTTTGACATTTCAAATAGAAACACTCTGTATAAACTTTGATTTTTAGAATATCCAGCAATTTGTCAACATTTTTTTTGATTTTTCCCTATACCTATCTGTTACTGTTTTCGAAATTAAAATCAATCAATCCATTTCTTCGGAAATCATGATCTCTATAACTGATATCTCTGAGTTGACAAACGATATGATATAGACACTTGATTTGGAGTTAGGTGATGCTTGGCGGCTTCTCATACCTCAGCCAAATCTTTTTTACTCCAATACAGGATGGTTATAAATACAGTAATTTCGATCGTTTGGAGAAGAAACTGATAATTGATTATTTCAAATGAAACATCCTGTATATCATTGGAAATTCAGGAAACTGCTGAAATTTGCTCCTTATCTATGAATATCATACAAATACCTAACGAATCGAATTCCGGACTTATGATGGTATCCTCAGAGATATCAGCATTTTCAGAGATGTTCCATTTGAAATATCAAAGTGGCGACAACGCATCGTCGGAAATATTTTAGTTGGGTAGAGAATGTCCAAATATGCCCTTCATGGAATTCTCAAAGTGATCCGTTGACTGGTTCATCAGAAACGTCTAATGTGCCATACACCGTGAATTAGCCTGTATAGCTCATAGGCCTGTATTTTTTTGCGTTGAGGTCTTCAGTTACAGGAGCTTTATATTATTTGAAAGCGGATATTCTGAATAGTTCATTTTGTCATCATCAAGCACTGAAAGGATGCTAGATAACTCTGACGTTCAAAAATTAAGGAATTCTAAGTTTTGTCAAACCACGAAACACTCTAACGAACGTCTACGGTGAGAAACATTGTACAAGGACGTTCGTTGTACCAGCTATTTTTTCATGACGAGCCCGTACACTACCTTTATCCGAGGGATCATTCGGAAAATATAGGGATTCATGATGTATATGATTACTGATTTCGAGTGATGTTGAAATCTTCTATTCATTTATTTGTTAATGTCATATATTCATATGTCATATTGAATATCATAGCCATTCAGTTCGAGTGGAAACGGAAGGAAACCTTTATTCTTTGACTACTCTGTATTCTAGCAATTCAGATTTCATCATGACGTAGATAGCTCTCTATTATTGCCTCAGTACGAGCCAAATTTCAATACCTCAGTGTTCAAAAATATCAGCATTTTTTCTGAAGTGTTTTCGGCAAAAATGTTGAAAAAAATCATATATCCATATATTCATGATCCTTCTCCCTGATTCCTCTCATATCCTCCATCAATGAATTCATCTTTGAATTTGTCTTGTGAAAATCTTGTCATGTCTTCGCTATTCCTTCTCTGTTCGTTTTAATTTGGTTATTCTCGCATTTCCGATCTTGATTTTTCTGTGTGTTACATTCTGCTTCATCTTCAACAGTTTTGGTTTGGATGCATTCCACCCATGCTTGTTTCTTTTTCTTCATTCTTTCATGTACATATTCAAGTATGATGAAATATAAATTAATCATTGGAAAATATAGAGTATATCGAAGATTCGATGGTTATTCTGGAACTGATATCACATAGAGGGGGTTCTATTTGAGAGTTGCTGCTACTTTCTAGTTGAAGCGACAACACTGCACTGTCGAAAATATTTCAAATGGAAAGATGAGCATTCTCATCATCATGAATTTCTCCTGACCGATCCTCGATATAAAATAGTGTAAGCTCGTCATGACCTAACCGGCATATAATTCAACTATGCACGAATTCTGAGGTCCTGATCAGAACAGAGCGGAATGAATCGACGCCAAGAAGTTGACATAAAGCGCCATGATATGACGTTCCATTGAGAGAACTATAAAGCAATCCAATGATTTCTGGATATTTCTCTTTATTGTCGATTCCTGGTTGATAACTGAGCACATTTTGATTGTATGCCGATATCATATCAAATTATTTCACATTCTGAGATGAACAAATTCCTTGCTTGTTATCCTTGAGTATTCAACCTCAAGGCTTGTGCAGTAGTATGTAGTTTTTTTCAATATTATTATTGAGGAAAGTACTTCCACAGAAGGAGAAATTTACCTGTATTTTTGATTTCTCATATGATTTACTGAAAAGGAGATATTGAGGGTGAGAAGTTTTAGAAATGTCACTCTGATGATGAATAGGAATGAATACCCGATGATAGTTGGACTTAACACGTTGATATTTCTATGTTGTTATGTTTCTATAGCTCAAGAATCGATACTACGAGAATTCATTCTCATGATCTTCCCAACCAATTACATGAATCTACGAGTATTTTCCAAATTTGTTATGGAACTAGGCTGGCCGAAGGAGAGTGCTGCTGGTCTCTTCAAGTAGGTAACTATTCTCGATTTTTTTTCATCAAAATGATACCAAGCAATGTCTTGTGGGTGATTCATCCGCATATACATTTTTGATATCGACGTTGTCGAGTTAGTCCTCTGTATTTTAGTTGTGTGCCTGCGATTGCGTTTGAATGAAACGAGTGGACTGTATTTCTTTGTGATTTTTGGTTTATTAACCTCACGTACACTGTGCTGTTCGAGACTCCCCAAAACAAGACTGAGACAATCGCGCATCGCGTAACATAACAATGGCTCGCTTAGCAACAGTGCGCGAACAATGAAAGCGGGTGGCGAACGTATACAGGGTGTGATATATAACATTGATGAACAAAATCATGATGCTATTTGAAATAATATAGTGATAACTATACATGCAGCCCGCCTTGAAAGTATGCTTTCAAAATATGATTTATAAAGAAATTCAAAAATTAACAACATTTAGAAATGAAATGAGAAAACTATGGTGACATGAAAGTCATTGATCAACAATTCAAGTAGTTCTTAATTGTCTTCGATTGGCAATAAACAAACTTTATTCACTGCACGTTTGAACAATCCATTGGATGTTTTCACTGACACTACACGAACAATTCCATCGTTGCCAGGAAAAACTTCCGATATCCTGCCAATCCTCCATTGGAACGGGGGCAAATTGTCCTCTTTGATAAGGACCATGGAGCCTGATTGTAGATTGGTGGTTGAGGAACGCCATTTGCTGCGCTGCTGAAGACTGCTGAGGTATTCAGATGACCACCTTTTCCAAAGGTCTTGTAGAAGCTTCTGTATGTGGTTCCAACGAGTTAATGTACTTACTGGTACGTTTGAGTGATTTGGATCAGGATATGTTTGGAGTGAATCTCCGATGAGAAAATGCGAGGGGGTTAGGATCGAATAATCTGAGGGATCATTGGACAGAGGTATTAAAGGCCGCGAATTGAGACAACCTTCAACTTGTACCAAGAAGGTGTTGTATTCTTCATAGGTGAATACAGAGTTGCCTGTTATCCTCTTGATGTGATACTTCATGGACTTGACTGCTGCTTCCCACAGACCGCCGAATGTTGGAGATCGGGGAGGTATGAAATTCCATTTGATACCTTGGTTGGCAGCGTAATTTTCTACCTGGTTCCAGTGTGATTCGGAAGACAAAGTTGATGTTAATTCTGTCAATGTTTTGCTGGCTTCAACAAAATTTGTAGCATTGTCAGAGTAAATATTGTTGCATTTACCCCTTCTAGCCATGAATCTTTTCAATGCAGAGAGAAAAGCTTCTGATGTGAGGCTAGATACAAGCTCGAGATGCACTGCTTTGATGCAGAGACAGACGAAAACTGCAATGTAGCAAGGATATGTGCGCAACCTGCCTCGACGATGACTTTCCTTCACTGTAACTGGGCCTGCATAATCTATCCCAACGTTGGAGAAAGGACGATATTGATTTACCCGTTGCTGAGGTAAATTTCCCATAAGTGGAAATTGTTCCGTTGGTTTGTGTCTATAGCATGTAACACATTTGTGTAAAATATGTCTTACAGTGTTTCTTCCTGCTAGAGGCCAATATTGTGCTCTCAATGATGCCAAAACTGCTTGTGGTCCTGCGTGCAGCAGTGACAAATGCTCATTTCGTATGATTAGTTGCGTGAGACTGTGTGAGGATGGTAGAATAATAGGATACTTTTGGCTAAAGGATACATTTGCGTTTTTGATTCGACCCCCTACCCTTATCAATCCATATTCATCCAAGAATGGTAACAATGATAACAATTTGCTCTTCTTGTGGACTGACTTTTGTGTAGTCAATTGATGGATGTCTTGAGAAAATGCTTGGGATTGTGTCATCTTCAATAAGCACTTCATGGCATTGTCGATTTCTATAGCTGTCAAATTTCCTTGTTGTGGATTTTTCTTCAAGCAATTGTTTTTGAAGCGCAAACAATATGCCACAACTCTCTTCAATTTGTGGAGAGAAGAATACCTACCTAGTATATTGAACTGAGCTGAATGTGATTCATTTGCGAGAATTGGATCTTTTCGTTTTTCCATGTCGCTTGTCTCGTAATCTCTCTGTGGATTTGTTGACGGCCATTCATTTGGATCAAGCGTGATCCAAATAGGTCAATTCCACCATAAATCATGATGCAATAGCTGATTGGGTGACAATCCCCCTTGAAATAGCATCTGCAGGATTATCTGATGTACTAACGTGTTTCCAGTCGATGATGTTTGTGTTTGCTTGAATCTCAGCAACCCGGTTGGAGATAAAAGTTTTCCATGTGGAGGAAGGTGCTGATATCCAATCTAGGACAATAGTGGCATCTGTCCATAGATGACATGAATTTATGGCAACTTTGAAACAAGGTATCACCTTTTGCACCAATTGTGATAGTAGAAGCGCTGAACAAAGCTCTAATCTAGGTAACGTGGTGACCTTGAGTGGCGCTACTCTGCCCTTGGAGCAAAGGAGTTGTACAAAAGTTTTTCCTTCGTGGTTGGTAGCCTTGACATAAATACAAGCCCCATAAGCCTTTTGGCTTGCGTCACAGAAACCATGGAGCTGGATGTTTGTAACGTTATCAAAAGATGTGACCTTTCTTTGGATTTGCAGAGTGTTTAGAATGTGAAATTCGTCACATAGTTTTTTCCATGCTGTGTATTCTGAGATGGGTAGTGAAACATCCCAATCAAGATTGATTTGCCATAATCGTTGCATGATTAGTTTTGCCAGTGTTGTAACAGGTCCTAACAGACCAAGTGGGTCAAATATCTGGGCTATGCTGGATAAAACTGCTCGTTTTGTGCACCGAATATTCTGGATGAGAGATATGTGGAATTTGAACACGTCCTTGTTTGAGTCCCATACTAGACCAAGCGTTTTTGCACTTTCTAGTTTGTCGTGTGGCATGAAATAATTTTCAATAGTGATGGAACAGGAATTGAAAATTTCATTTCTATTTGATCTCCATTTTCTGAGTTCGAAACAACCCTGTGCTAGAATGTATGTTATATCTCGAAATAATCTCTCTGCTTCTTCTACTGTTTGTGCCCCAGTGAGAAGATCATCAACATAAAAATCGTCTGATACAGCTTGTGCAGCCCTAACATACACTGAATGTTCTATGGAAAGTTGCTTCAGGCATCTCACAGCTAAAAAACTACCTGATGTAGTGCCATATGTCACAGTGTCAAGTGCAAAAGTTTGAATAGGTTGTTGAGAGTTATCACGCCAAATTATTTTCTGATACGGAATATCATCTTTATGAATTCGTACCTGCCGATACATTTTTTGTATGTCGGCGGTCAAAACTACGTTATAAAATCTGAAGCTGATAATAACTTCAAAAAGTTCTCTTTGAATTATTGGACCTTTCATGAGAGTTTCGTTCAAAGAAATGCCTGTTGAAGTAAGAGCTGAACCATCAAACACTACGCGCAGCTGAGTTGTTAAGCTGTCCCGCTTACAAACCGCGTGGTGTGGCAGATAGTAACCCTTATCATCATCGTTTTGGATCATGTGCATGTGTTGCAATTGTGTGTATTCGTGAATGAATTTTGTGTACTTTTCTCGTAGTGGGGGATCCGAGGGGTAAATCACTGAGCAAATTCGTGTACACCGGACTGCCATTCATACTCGGACTGCCCGGACTGCCACCGGACTGCCACCGGACTGCCACGGACTGCCACCGGACTGCCCGGACTGCCACCGGACTGCCACGGACTGCCATGGACTGCCACCGGACTGCCACGGACTGCCACCGGACTGCCACGGACTGCCATGGACTGCCACCGGACTGCCCCATCACTCAATCATGAAATCCAATAATATAAAGCTGTGTTTTGGGATATCCAATTCACCACAAGAACGACTGAAGAACATGAAGTACTAGAAATGCATTCCCGATGGTGTCGAACAACTATGACCTGCGATATGAAGATCTCACTGAGAATTTATCGCATAAGAAACCGATTCAGAATCATACATACATATACATACAGGGTGGACCAATAGTGTGGCAAAGTGAGTTATCGGCTTCGCTGTTTGAGATAGATGAACAAAAATTCTTGAGACGGTGTAGGTTCATAAACAGCACATTTCTAGAATATTTTTCGCTACACAGGGTGATTTAAAGAATGAGTGTCGTATCAAAGTTATACTTCGAACACCATGTATTCCATTGCATTTGCAGATTTTCCCTTGTGAGCTGGTTTTCATTGATTGATCACACTTGGGGTCTATCGGGAATGATTACAGAGATATAGGGTGTTGAAAATGGAGATTTTTCAGCTTTATGAATTTTTCCGACGATTCGCCTGAAAATGTTCAACACAAGATTTGAATATTACGAATTTCGAGTGAAAATTTTGAAAGTAAGGATTTCATATATTTATAATTATTTGGGTGACATATTGGTGGGCTGGTGGCGAGCTGATGGCGAGCTGGTGGGCTCCTTAATACGCAATTATATCCCAATTATTCAACTTTAAATATCTCACGGCTGTCCCATGCAATGGCGAGAAATGAATTTGATACACCCGAAGATGAATTTTGTTGTTCATTAAATATAAATGAATGTTCAACATAGACAGAACGTAATTTTGATGATATAACAGATTTTTTTTTGTTTTATAGATATATTTATCTGATGTGTAGGGTGGGGATCGATAAAATATGTCAAACCCAGGGCGCCAATGAAAGACCTATAATGCAGTTGACGGGGCACTGCGAGAACTGAGTAAAGACCTCGGTAAAGACAAATATTTTTGGACTCTCTTCTTGAAGGACTTCAAATTGTAATCATATGGAAATAATTCATTGACCTCTCTGGAACATCGGAGAAAGGTGGACGATCTCTCTCTCATAGATATTTCCACGGTCGGTGCTCAACGGAAATCTTTTCTATCATGCCACCACGGGCGATTCCAAGTAGACAAACTAGACGAGTTGGTAATCCATACATTGTCAGGCTCGAGACATGCCGAACTTCTTATTACCAAGAATCATAGAACGGCAAAGTTATGGACTTCTTTGCCCAGTGAAGTCTTTCCTGATGCCTACGACCTCCAAACTTTCAAGAAAAATTCCAATACTTTCCTTTTCTCCCAAAATCCACTGCTGGCTAACACGATGTTCCCCGAACATTATAGGATTTCCTTTCATGTTGTCGAAAATAATAATAATAAAATATATATATATATATATATATATATATATCCTCGGTTAGTGAATTCTGAAGTGACGATGTCCTACAAAAGAAGGAATTCTCATGAAACGATTTCCTGGGTGTTTCGAATTTGACTGCATAAGGGTGTGAAACTTCAGCTAGCCGAGTTCGTCGGGCGAATGTAATTCCTGAAGGGACAATCGCTGATGATTCATTAGAGCACCTTTCATGATAGTACCGATAAAATCAAGATATGCCCTCAACGTTTCTTCCATGTTGTAAAACCAAGTTTCGTATCTTCAGCCTAATATAAAGAGAGAATAAAATAGAAACACCATGTTTTTCAAGGCGGAGGGGTGTAATATTTCCGAGAAGAGATTTCTAAAAAAATATATATCAAACCCTCCTTTATTTTCATCACAGAATCACCCCTCACATTGTATATCGAAGATTGATACACAATATTCGTGAGTATTGATTCTCGAGAACCCAAAGTGATCATTGTTTTTAGTCGATTCGAACAATGAATGATAGAGTCGTCCGTCACCTTGCAGACGCCATCTTGAATTTCAAAATCATATTTATGACAACTCGAAGAATAACTGAAGTCGTTTGCCCGAGCATCCGCCACACTGCAGAAGTCATCTTGAATTTTCAAATTTGGACTCGAAATTAGGAATTTGCCGACCTCGAGAACCACTATACCTGTACACTTTGAAGCGAATCGAAGAATAAATAACTATATGTCGCCTGCCACCCTGCAAACTCCATCTTGCATTTTCAAATTCAGACTAGTTTGTAATTCTCGCCTTCGGAATACGAGAGACCACCAAACTACCCCAGACCGAAACTCGGACTGCCACCGGACTACAACCGGACTGCCACCGGACTGCCACCGGACTGCCACGGACTGCCACCGGACTGCCACGGACTGCCATGGACTGCCACCGGACTGCCACGGACTGCCATGGACTGCCACCGGACTGCCACGGACTGCCACCGGACTGCCATAAGAATGTACACCGGACTGCCCCAGTGATTTACCCCTCGGGGGGATCTTTATCAAGTCGTTTTTCGAGTGAATGAAATCGTTTTGAAGCTGTATCTTTGGAGTTACCTAGACTTCCGATGTTTTCTTTGAATGGCAGCCTGACAAAGAACCTACCATTCTTATCGCGTGTGTGTGTATTTAGAAAGTGAGTTTCACAATGTTTTTCCTCTTTCGAGAATGATTTCTTGTGACAAACTTCTTCTAATTCCCAGAATTGCTTGATTTGATTGCTGAGTATTTCATTTATGCTTAAATGACAAATTGTTGTGTGGTCTGATGCATAATCATCATTGGGATTGGAAGAAATCTGTCTATTTGCGATTTTACCCGACACTATCCAACCTAACAGAGTTTTCTGCATTACTGGTTTATTTTTGTTTACATGGATTTGACCAAGACAGAGCAAATCAAAATAGATTTCAGCTCCTAATAGCATATCAATTTTCTGTGGAGTGTGGAAATTTGGATCTGCTAATTGTACATTAGGAGGAATATGTATGTGTGACATTTTGATCTGTGTGACAGGAAGATTTCCTGTTATTTGTGGTAAAACAAAAAATTTCAAAGATACCCTGTATGCATTGTGACAAGATTCTATGGTTAACTGAGCAGATTGATTGATGTATGAAGTACCATTGCTGATTCCCTTCACAATCAATTTCTCGTGTGTGCATGGAATTCCTAATTTTTTGCAAAGTGACGAGGTGACGAAGTTACTTTGACTACCAGAGTCCAAAAATACTCTGCAAGTAATTTTTTCTCCCTTTCGATTGTAAACATTTACCAGAGCTGTGGCTAACAAAATTTGTGAATGTGTGTGATTAGGAACGTTACTACTTGCTGTTGAATTGTTATGAAATTTGGATTTGTGTGAAGTGGAAACAGAAGGCACAATTGCTGTATATACTTGTTCTGAGTTTAGTCCAGTCTGACCTGAATTCCTTACCTCTGTTGTTCGTTCTGATGCGTGTGATGCCTGGTTTGATTGCGAGCTTGTGTTATTATTCAAATGTAGTAGTGAATTGTGTTTTTGTCACATTTTCTACATGTTCCTGCCATGCACTGAGCTACCATGTGATCCGAAGCAAGACAATTCAAAGAAAGCTTGAGCTTCTTAACCTCAGCTACACGTTCGGTTGGTTCAAAAATTTATTACAAGTAAAGAACTTATGATGTTTTTTGCAAAAAGGACAACTTTGATTTGTATTGCTGGATGTGTGGGTTGATGCAAATGATTTTTGAGGATATGACCTTGAATAGTTTGATGGTTGGCTAGGCTTTGTGACCTGTGGCTGTGATGCCTGATTCAAATTTCCATAAATTGATTCTAAAAATCCGCACCTTTGAGTTAAAAAATCAGTGAACTCTTTATATGTTGACAATTCCTCTTTTTGGGACACTTTATTTTCCCATTCTCTCAGTGTGGTCTTATCTAACTCTGAAGATAACAAGAAAAGGAGTAATAGATCTGCCAAAACTTCATCTGAATGTTTCATTGCCTTCAATGATCTAACATGCTTTTGAAATTCATCAAGGAAATGCCTCAATTGTGAAAAACTTTCTTTCTGGATTTGTGGAATCTCAAATATAGACTTGATGTGACTCAATGTTATGAGTTTTTTGTTGTCAAATCGATTTTTGAGCAGGTCTAATGCTACACTATAATTTTCAGCTGTTGTTTCAATAGACTGAATCATTTGCAATGCTTCACCCTTGAGAGCTGATTTCAGATAGTGAAACTTCTGGATTGCACCAAGAGATGCACTTGAGTCAATGATTGACTTGAATAAATCATAAAAATCATTCCATTTTTCATATGTGCCATCAAATGTGGGAATATGTATTGGTGGCAACGATATTTTTGCACTGATGTTATCATTCACCATACTTGAATTTGTTGCTGGAGGCCCGGAATTTGCTGTGTGCACCGGTTGTGAATTAACAATTTCATCTGCCTTTGACAATGTTGCAAAAAATGATCTTTCATAACTTTCTCTCTCTTCCTTATCAACTTCGCCCTTCAATACTTCAATTTCTATTTGTAATTCCTCATACTTGTCTAATAGAGGAACTATTTCATCTCTTCCTAGTTTCAATTCACTGTATTTTGGAGTTGGAGTGAGTTCGAACGAATTCACATAATTTTGAAATCGTGTTAACCTTGACTTGAGAGCCCGTCTTCTAAATCTCAAATTTGTAAGATTTGTAGCCATTTTGCGATAAGATGTGTTCGTTTATTGATGAGAAAGGAGAAGGAGGGTCAAAAGGAATGAAATCACTCACCAGTTTTGCCGAAATATTTTTTGTGTGACAAAATACCTCGCTACGCTACTGATGCTGATTCTTGGAACTGCTTGCTGGCTGTGCGTGTGTGCCCTTGCCGCTGGCCTACGTGTCGATGTGACGACGGCGGCGGGAGAATGGAATGCGCTAGCGCTTAGCGCACGAAACTACGAAACTGCTGGTTTCGCTCCTCAGATACGCTGTTCACGTTCGAACTACCTCCTGGTTGAAATACTACGGCGGTATTCGCTGACTCCACTTCCCTTTCGAAGCGGTTCACGTGTGTGAACGTAGGCAGACTGTTGTGAATGTCTGTTTGACTGAAACCATGCACTGACTGTGATTGTCTGCTTGTTTGATCAAAAAACCCCAAACTTATGAATGTGTGATGCACTTGTCCATACACTGATAACACTTCGTGACTATTAGTTCGACTGTAGGATTCACGAAAACTTTGTAGATTCCACTGTGTGCGGTGTCTTTGATCGCTTTGGGTGTGTCCCTTTTGTGAGGTTACTGAAACACTGATTTTTCACTGTGATGTGAAGTATCCTTCTTGATTATCCGGCTCGAAGGACCAATTGTCGAGTTAGTCCTCTGTATTTTAGTTGTGTGCCTGCGATTGCGTTTGAATGAAACGAGTGGACTGTATTTCTTTGTGAT
The DNA here is from genome assembly GCA_963576655.1 of Gastrophysa polygoni. Taxonomy (NCBI): domain Eukaryota; kingdom Metazoa; phylum Arthropoda; class Insecta; order Coleoptera; family Chrysomelidae; genus Gastrophysa; species Gastrophysa polygoni. Next base: position 31,895,705 of record OY755083.1, read on the forward strand.
TTTTGGTTTATTAACCTCACGTACACTGTGCTGTTCGAGACTCCCCAAAACAAGACTGAGACAATCGCGCATCGCGTAACATAACAATGGCTCGCTTAGCAACAGTGCGCGAAAAATGAAAGCGGGTGGCGAACGTATACAGGGTGTGATATATAACATTGATGAACAAAATCATGATGCTATTTGAAATAATATAGTGATAACTATACAGACGTGTTGGTAGTTGGTAGTTATTACTTCAATAAAAACAAGATGTCACTTCACTCGTGGGCTGCTGTTGTTATATGGAGAAGATGGTACTCTTGTCTCTACTCAGTCCTACATACCCCTCGAGACAATTAGAGAAAATATATAAAGTTATCTCCATCTCAAATACCTCAAAATTCTGATGTACCAGGTACCCCTTTTCATACGTCAATTAAGCTCATTTTCTCTCATCTCTTTTATCATAATGTGTTCATGAACTATAATCAATTATTCATAGTTGATATGTTGTATTTTCCCCAGCTCTGCAGATGTCAACCGCAGACATGGAATATCGTTCAGAGAGTTTCTTTATTTTCTTGCAACTGTTGATCCCAATACTTCTCATGGTGGAGGAGCTGCTGAGATCCGTTGCAGGTATATGTTCAGGTGAGTAGGAACTTTCTAGTCCCCAAAATGTCCCAAAAGCTTATTGTTCAGACGTTTCTGGTGGACCAGATAACAGATCAATCTGGGAATTTGATCGAGAGCAAATCTCGGATAATCTCCACTCAACTGAAATATCTACAACATTGTGGTGTTGCCACTTCTATTAGAGAGCAGTAGCAACTGTTATATCTCAAATGGAATTTCCAAACAAAATCTCTTGATATTTTTCTACACCTATCTGTAACCGTTTTTGAATTGGAAATTGATTCAAATTTTCTTCTTCGAAAATCTTCCGGAAATGCTAATATCTTCGAGTTCGGAAATACTATGGTATTGAAATTTGGTTTTGAGTTATCATTGTTGATAATGGTATATGATATATGTGTTAGTTTATTCAATCTGATTGAAATATTTTCCAATGAGTATCATAAAACATTGTGTGTCAGGTTTGCAGTATGCAATCCAAAGAATTGTTGAAACAGTCGAAACAACTGCGGGATGAGACCTCGTCTGAAATTGATGATTATCGAAAGGAAGAGCACTATGAAAATTAACAAAAGAGAATAATGCACTGAAGGGAAGACTATCAATTTTATCCAACTCCTATGAAGCAAGAACCAATGTGCCGTTAATACCAATTCAGTTAACAGCCGATGTGAAGTTGAAACTTGTAGTATTTCGAGAAAATGTGCATCAATCACTCAATTATAACTAATATGGGGAGAGGTTATGAAAATGTTGAGATCGCTGTATTGTTATCTTGTTACCTTGTATTGGAGAAGAGGAATGTAAAATATCACATGAAATTGGGAACGTCAATGATGGCAACCAAACGGCTAAAAATGTATTGAGAAAATTGCGGAATCATTTGAAACCTGAACTGAATCTAAGATTCGAACTATATCCATTCAATTTCGTTCAACAGGAAAGAAATGATTGGTACCTTAAATATTCCATCAAAATTTATGTTGAAAACTTGTCGACAGAAGACGAACTGCTGCTTGGTGGTACTATTTGTTCAGTCAAGGATATGAATATCAAGCGAAAAATGTGGTCGCTATTTGTATATTTAGAGCGCCAAGTGATAGATTGCCGCTCGACAAAGAGGGTTTATGATATTCCATCATGCAAGAACTGGTTCTCGAACAATAGGTATATATATACGGTGCAACGATTCGAGCGTTTTTCAATATTTCCGCTCACGAGCGCAAATGCTGTCTCAGAATGACATCGGAAAACGTCAACTTTATGTTTCGGAAGCATCGAAGGATACTTTGTTAAGCGATTGTAGAAAAAAAAATACATTTGAGGAAGCAATTGAAATATGCAAATCTTCTGAAGTAGCAGATTCGCAGCTGGACCAAAATTGAAAAGACATGTGAAATCCAAAAAAGAACACAGTTTCAACATAAAAAAAATCGAACATTGTGAATTCTGTGGATATAAATGATATGGAAGCCTGAGACAATGTCCAGCAAGGGGCGTGAAATGTAAAGAATGTTGCAAATTTGGTCTTTTTCATGAAGTGTATTTGCGAGAGGAAGAAATGCATGCATCATATAGGATACAAGAAAAAAATAGTGACAAATATGTTGAATCTGTTTCACAACTTGAAGGAAAGAGTGAAATCATGGAAATATTTCAGAAAAAATATTGGGAACTATACATGGATTGGATGGAGATTTTTCATAAGCTGACGATATAGGGAGTGGGAAACTCAAGAAGAAGCATTATTGGACAAGGCTTTGTTTGGCCACAAAAATATGAGATTTCACGGAAAACTGTAGAACATACGAGGTCAAAAAAATTTAAAAGAAATCCAGAGATCTCTGGCTATTGTTACATTCATGTATAGAAACTTCGAAACTTCATCAGAGATATCTTTCTCTGAGAAAATCAACATGATATTTGAGTGGCATCAATAACAACGGAGAGCTCCTGAAAAAATGAAAGAACTGTTGACGCTGAAATCATCAAGAATATGTTTTATCATTTTTGTTGATGAAAATGACCTGAAAAATACCAGAGCCGTCTGTTGTCTTTTTTTTTTCATTTCTTGGTTCTGCTGTTTTCCTTTTTGAACACATGCTCGATACATATCTCTCAGGAGAACAAAATGTATGAAGTTTTTGTATCCACCGATATTGAAAGAATAAAGTATTGTTTCGAGTCATCCAGCTTCTGATAACAACAAGAACATCAAGCTCAAATACTCCAAAACTGAGGAAAATGATGGAATTGATACTGATGCTTCATCATATGCTCTAGGATTTGCCTTCTTTCCGAATGAGTAACCAGTGGCTTATGAAAACAGCTTATTCTCCACACATAAATTCATGGAACCATGAAGGGAAGGTCGAAAAAGATGTCAAAATATGATGCTGAGCCTACAAAGATTAATATACAGCTCAAATATAGAAAGAGACAAGAAGTCATCATTATTGTTGCACTCGATCGAGAGCACCAAAGAATATCACCAATGAATAAAAATCCATCAATATTCATATACCAAAACGATACGAACGATACGAAGGTAATACACCTATATTTTCATTAGGGGTGTATTGGAAGGGGTTTCATAAATAAGTGAGAAAATAACCCAGGAGGGATGAACAAAACGAGGCTAAGCTCGACTGAGCGTTGTGGACGAAAGAAAAGCTACCACCCTTTTTTTCCTCTCCATAAACACTGGAAAATCCTTCATTTCACGGGGGTTCGTTCACCCACGTATCAAAATAATACTATAATCGGCAATTGGTTACCGAATACCAAAATAATACTCAACTTAGCATACAATTGTTCACCGTCTACCAAAATTATTACTTTTGGATGATCACAGCATATTATGACCTTTATGTTTGAAGTGACCTCGTACATACATATACAACTATTATATTATGCAACTCATTCAGTTGGGAAGTGACTAATTGATCCACAGTGATATGTGTTGGTGACCGACGATAAGTGAAACATATATCGCCCATGGTATACCTCAGCAGAACTGTATACACCTTTACGAAGCGTAAGTATGATTCTAATAATAATATGTAACTGGAAAAAGGTTGAGCGCTTCTATCTAGCGGCGTTGAGCAGGTCTAAGCAGTAATGGGTAAAATTCAAAGTCATTCGAGGGACAAGCAGCAGATGATGACAAAAAAAAAACAGATATCACTTTATGCCAGTACGCAGGATTGCAGGCATCAGCTGGAATTAGGAACGAGCTTACTTGTGGTGATTATGATGGCACAACCCGTACAAAAAAAAGGCCTAAGGCGCCAAGCATCAGGTATCAAGTGGTTGACATCATATCTAAAGTATCTAGTGAAGTGATAACCTACCTCAATATATCCTTATTATTGACGATTTAAAGTAAGCACATGCTTCAGAAAGCTGGAAAACTATTTTTACTGGGGAGTAAAGACCTTGGGAACTGACGTTCACTTGTCACATCAAGAAAAGTAATGCCAAAATCTTAGATTTTCATAGAACTCACAATGAAATTGCTCACAAAAAACTCCAGATAATACGAATAGTAGTCCAGCAAGAAGACAACAGAATTTCTTCAACAGATGGTTCCAAAACGTGCCGGGTACCAAAACGTGGTTGAACAATATGATAGAGGAGCAATGTACAGAAATAACGAATGGCTAGGTGGGGACAGCATTATGAAGATAGACCAGACAACGGAAAATGGAGAAAGGGTATAGTGGTGAAAAAAACACGACATGATAGATTATCAAAAGGGGAATGTGATGAAAATAAATGAAATCATGCTGAAACAGGATAGATAACAGGATGATATAGATGATGATATGGAGAATGAATCAACCAGAAAAAACAGAGATATAATAATACTACAGAAGTTGAACTGCAGAGGTTTCCGAAATAGACGAAATGTACCCTGAAAAGGGAGATACTTGAGAAATTCTAGAACTCGAGCCTTATCATGTGATGATAATCGTTGATGATGTATGTCAGTGTTAGTTCATTATACTGAGTGATACTCTATACATATATTGAGGGTGACGAGAAATGTTCATTCAGATCTGAAAATGGAAGTCATAGATTTTTCATTGTGATATTATCCAATGAGTATCATGAATGAGGCATAGACATATAAATAAAGGAGAGACATAACATTTCATTCATTGAGATAGCTTTAAAAAATGGCAACGCTGTAAACGTTCACTCTTATCTGCACCAGTGGCGTGACTGGCGTGTGTTTTTTTTTGAAGGAATGTAAGTCTGTTACTACGATAACAATATATTAACTTGGTCCAATACTGGAATATGAATAGGTACATTATATCTACACGAGTAATAGGTGAATAGATATTTCAATTCATTCCAAAACAATATTGTTCTTGTATTTATACTTCTAGATCTCTCACACTCTACGAGTAACTCTGTAATCATTCTTGATAGATCCCAAGTGTGATAGATCAATGAAATCAGGTCTTCGGGAAGAACCTGGAAATGGAATAATAAACAGGTATTTCCATTTGAAACAACACAACTTTGATGTATGCGATGTTTTTGGGATACCCTGTATATCACGAAAAAATTTTGGTATTCCTTCTCGAAAATCAAAACATGAAAAATCGATCTATTCAGCCACAAAATTTCCGTGTCGTTTGACCTGAATAACGCTGTATATGGATATAGGAGAAGAAAGTTTCATAATATGCTCCTTCTGATTCAGGATATTCTTGAGGAGCAAAAAAGTCAATCACTCTAAATATTCCCAGAGAGATTGAAGCGAATATGCCACCCTGTATATTTGAAAATACATTGTAACGTTCTCATTTGCCAAAATGACAGGTCATATCAAACGTTACCTGTTGATAGTTATATTCAACTGAATTTCCAGAGAAGGCTCTGATGCTACACACCATTACATTCAAACACGTGCAACAATGAACATTTCTGACAAAGTATAGAATACATTTCAAATACACTGTATATCTCGTTGCCCCGGCTTGCATTCTATAGAAACCTGACAGCATACTAGCCTGAAACAAAGAAAATAATTTCTCGTATAAGATACATTGGTGCTTACAAAACATACAAAACTGAATAACTCATATCACCTTCGCACTCAGTCCTTAGTATTGATTAGGTTGTCAATAATAATACTGTTTTCTAACCACTGGTGAGTCATGTAAATAGGAATGAAACAATTGGTGAATACTTCACTGAATAAGAAAGAAATCATGTTGTTGGAAATGGTAAGCATCATACACACCTCCAATGAAAACATGTATCATATTGTACATTCGCAGGGTGACAAGTAATTCATCATTCAATAGAAATATAATTTTTCATCATCAAATCGTCCTTGAGTCAGTGATTACATTCTGATGAGGTTGGAATAATGGAATTTCTAGTAATTTTTCTCCAGGATTTCTCCTTCGTACCGAATTTAGACGATCACTATGTTCAGCTTACTGAAAGCTATATTCGCTCCATTCAACGTTGCGTCGAAGCAAAGGAACGTCCTCAAGTCATTGTCACTCAGACACTTCTTGAGATCATATTGTCAATGTCATGGTCATTTTCCGTTTTCCGGCCAAGTGGTGGAAGACATATCTTGGTGGGCGATAAGGACTTAGTGTGGATTTATGCAGCCACATTCAACAATTATCAAGTAACATTTATCAATTGAGAATAAGCATGTAATAAGTGGCGGAAACATCACCGTTTATGCAGATCAAATCGACGAGTAGGAATGAATGATACGTATAGACGCACAAGTCAGTCCCAAGCCTTCGAATCCTATATTTTCTTTAACGTGAATCACAGGAGATTACGAACAAGATCGACTCTGCTTAGCATCATCCAGTTTTTTTTTTAAATGATTCTCTACATTAAAATGATCTAACCTATGAAATTTAAGGTTAGATTCATCTCTCAGACAAGGTCTGACCAATCACAAGGTTTCTCTACCAGTTTTAGAACCAATTGGCCGTCATTGCGTACTAGAGGAAAACCTGGTTCAATTAAAGTGGAAAGTTGAAAGTTGGCCATCTTCTCACTTGTTACTTCTTAGTTGATAATTGTTAATTGTCTGCATGAACACAGCCATTGAAAATAAGCAGTTTAACTTTGATTTCCAATTCTTGATTGATAAATGTTACTTGATAATTGTTAAATGTGGCTGCATGTATCCACACTTACTCTCCTCGTGGTACTTGAGGAATCAGTGAATCAAATCAACTGGTGGATTATGCAGTCGCACTTCGTTCATTCGCCTGCCTCATTAATCAACAATTGCTGACTATCATCGTTCGCCATGAAAATTTCTTTATTCGTCTTGAGTTTCGACATGGAGAATAAATGCACTATAGAACTCTCATTCCAACAGAGGTGAGTAGTATGATTTCTTTTTTTGGTCATGGACAACTTCCAGCTACAGACAGTTTCTGCATCAATGCGCTATTCTTTTATTTTTTAAATTTGGGTTGAATCATCCCGAAGCACCCAGAGCATGCATCGTTCTTTGCATTGTTGTTTGGTACGCCTGCAAGGGTGCCATTTTACAATAGGAGTTCTCTTTATTGATTTACCCTTCTTCCTGGAGCAGTAGGCCCAGCGAAGATTAACGACAGTTGTCAAGTCCGGAGGCTGAACTTCTGAAGAGGTTCCTGGTTCCTGCCACTTTCCACCGCACAACCAGTGGATGACTCAGGTTTCCTTTTCCAACTATATTCTTTATTTTTTTGCAATCTTTATCGTCACTTGATCAACTATATCACATTGAAATATTTAAATTAGTAAAATCCTTAATATAGGTATATGTTCAAACCCAGTTTGGAACTTTCGGAAATTCAACATGAACATCTAGGGAAAATCCATACATGAGAAATTCAAAAATTTTTCTGGAGAATCCGCTTCACATATCACTCAAACAGCTTATAATTCGCTGAGTGGATTTCTAGAAACTTCAATCAAACTGTAAATCAAAAAGCTTCATATACTACGAACTGTATGCTGGACAACGTTATATGGTGTATTTATCCTTGTATATTCTATTGATGAACATAGTATTCGTATTGAATATATCTGTATATACAGGGTGAGTCAAAAATGTGTACCGAGCTTTCTGGGGGTGATAGACCATTGAAAAATAAGTGTAGTTTGATGATTGAACTCATGGCCCAAAATGCATATTAAGGGAGATATATCCTTCCAAAGTTGATAAAATTGAAATAATTTCTCCGCATAACTTCTGAACGATGGAAGCCACCCGATTAAAATTTTGTGCATGAATGTATGTTGTCAAAATACATTTTTTCGTCACACTTCCACATTTCTGATATTGTTATAAAGGGTGTTTTCAGAGGGTGAGTCATGATTTTTCGTAGAAAACTTTTTTCCCTGTATTATTTTCGGTGAAATAACAGGAGCATTCGATGGAGCGAAGAAAATTACATGAAAAAGGTACTCTTATTCAAATACAAAAAATTGAGTCGTTCGTGAGATATTTGAGTTTTTGTAGTTACATGATATCAGCAGATTGATTTTATTCATCGCGAGATTCATCGGTATAACGATATTCCAGCAGGCCATGAACAATTTTGTTTTTAATTTTGTCGATAATATAACCTCCCTGTGCCACGTTAATGAGCAATAAGTACATAGCATAAGTCTGTCCCAAAAATAAAAGTTTGATAATGTTTTTGGTACTTTTAATTAATACATAATTTTGAATGGAAGAAAAAGGAAAAAATCAAATTAAAGTAGCTGTTCGAAATGTCCACCGTTTTCGGTTATACATAATCTGAGGTGTTTACGTAAATTACTCATCAAACCGTTCATAGTTTGGTGATCATTTTTCAACAACGTAAATTCGTTCACAACTTTTTGCCTCAGCTCCTCAACATTCCGAATTTCGCTTGGATAAATTTCATGTAACCCCAGATCGAAAAATCTAGTGGATTGAGGTCAGGCGAACGAGCGGGCCAGGAAATAGGAGCGTCTATGCCTCGTCCTATCCACCTATCAGGAAAATTATCATTAAGCCATTCACGTACAACTCTTACATAATGAGGTGGTGCTCCATCATGCATAAAGCAGATTTCCCTACGTATGTTGAGAGGAATGTCTTCTAATATCGTACCTAACTCATTTTCTAAGAAGTTGAGGTGCATTGCACCATTCAGAGACCCTGGGAACATGTAGTATCCAACGAATTTGTCTCCTAAAGTCGCAGCCCAGACGTTCACTTTGAAATTATATTGAAAATGCGTTACTTTAACAACGTGTGGATTTTCGTCAGCACAGAAATGAGTGTTGCGCGAATTGAAAACACCGTTTCTAGTAAAAGTTGCTTCGTCTGTGAACAATATTTTGTTTAAAAACTCAGGACATCTTCGAGTTCGTTCCAGCAACTCTTCGCCCCCGTCCAGTTGGAACCATGAATTCCTATATTCATGAGTCATGAGTTTGATGTTTTCATGGCTATCTGAAATTACCTTTTTCATAAAATTATATTTTTCACAAAACTTGATGATTTAGGTATAGGGACATGCTATGTCATCTTGTAGCATTTTTATTCGTCTTTCAATTCATTGAGTGAAGAACAGTGGGTATCATTTGAAAAAAATGAACTTTTGACCACTTGTATGGACAACGGATATAATAATAATTTCAGCACGCCCTGTATGATGTGGAGGCGACTTCTCGGTGTAAATTGAATACATCGAGCCTGTTCAAACCACCACTAAAATATCAACTCTTTATGATTCGAGAGCCCTGATTTACATAAGTTCAATTAGGGATATGTTTTGGATCATATTTAACACAAATTATTTTTCATCTCTAAAACCGATAGAGATGAGTATAGGGATTTATCAACAGAAGAGTATTGTAATAAAAAGGCAATTCTAAAAATTTGTCAATATACGGACGAGTTGCTAGGACTTTTTGATAGAAACGGCAACGTCGCAATTTCGAAAATATTCCAGATCGATAGAATAGGGGGTAAAATGTAAGAGGCGAAATTTTCAGAAAAATCCTGCGTTGCGTTCTCCATAAACGTCTAACGTACCATCGACCGTGGGTTACCCTGTATATATATATCATCAGAGTTTTCCTAATTTTCACTGACATCACTCACTATACCAGGTTTCTGTTTCTGCCTAGACAACAGTCTAAAAGAGCCAGTGGCGTCCATTAAAAATATATTACTGTTGTGGAGGTGATTAAAATATCAATCTTCCAAATTTATCACGACCCACACCCTCATGCCACCGATGGAAGCCTGCCGCCTGCAGTAAACGTGATAAAATACGTTACAACATACCGGTTAATTATTGTTGTTTTCGTTTCCGAAGCAATCTCTGTTGTTTCTGTAGACGGCGACAAGGGCTTCAGTTCAAAATGTTTGGTTTCAAGCAACATTCTGGATGTTTTTTATGCAAAAATATATATTATTTCTTCACTCACAAAGTTGAGGGTTCCACATCATTGCTCAGCAGTGACTTCAGATAGATCTGAGGGCTGAAATCCAGAAACAACATCTAGCGATCTGAAAGTTTGAAACAAAACAAAACAAAATTGACTACTTCAACTCAATGCTTAGCCAAGATGTTTTTCTGGGGAAGTGCTCATGATGGAGTCCGAACTAACAGAAATATGAAAAGAGATGAATGCACCGTGATCAAAAAATATGCAACAGTTCAGACACTTAGATATCCATATCAATTGTTAATCTGTTTCCAAGTAAGTTGTGATTTCTTTTACCTGAATGATGAAGCATCAGTGAACACTGTGGTTTTCAATTGTGAATTGTGTGAATATAATATCGCTCTGATAAAAATGATCTGAGCAAATTTGAATCTAAAAGAGGAATCCACCTCAGTCTGCGCTCAGGATTCACAAGAAACCTAAGACAATAACACATCATTACCTACATAGGTGAGTACCAGTGACGGCTCGTGCCCTCAGAACCTGGGTCGGCCAGGGTAGATAATATTGCTCTAGTTCGTCAACTTAATTTTTTTATTATAATGAAAATGAGAAATGCGAACGTAAGATGTTGAATCAGCGGCTCAATAACAGAATCAATCAATTCATTTTGAATGGTTTTAGATAGTCCGGTAAAAACGGATGATTGCGATGGATCTATGAATTTATTGAAACTTTCATCTAAGGTTGCCGCAAATTTTGCCAATTCTTCAAAATTTCCCTGATTGTCGGACCCTACTGTTTCATCGTTACCCCGAAATGCCAGTTCCTGCGTGGACAGAAAAATAATCATATTTATCAAATGTTTAATCATTTTGCGATTTCCGCGAACCGTTTGATTGTATTTATTGATGAACTCTCGACGCGCGCTGTCCAACGCATTTACAAAGTTTTGTTTCCCGAATAATTTGAACTTCAACGCCGAATGTGTATGTTCCTTCGAAATTTCATGTTTAGCTAGAGCGCGATGAATTTCTTTCAAATTATTATAACCGGTCGAGTTAAAAGGACTTTTAATTTCCGTGAAGAGTATGCAATACCAACAAAATAATTTATTATTAGTCTCACTGCCAGTTAGCCAAGCGTATTTGTCGTAGAGTGTTTTCGAAAATGAACGATTATGACCAGCTTTTGTTTTGCACAAGATTAACCATCGGTGGTCTAGGAATCTGCAATTATTTAATAAAAACCTTATCATCGTAGGACAAACCACTCAAACCAGCAAATTTATGGGATAATAAATGGCTTACCAAATCACCGTTGTTAGTAACTACCTCTCTTACGTTAGCCATGACTATTTTTATATTTTCTGCTCAATCTGAAGCCCGAATAAACAACTTGCAAACACTCATCAAACGCGAGATGCACCACAATGACTAATCTGTTTACGCCGTTCCTGTAACAAGCTACCTCACTCCTTCGTAGTCGGCTGGCCGATTCCGCCGTGCTTCCGTAGGTAGGTATACTGTTTCCCGCGATGGATGCATGAATATTATTTATTACCGCTGCATGAGTCTTTGAAAATAAATGATAGTCTGGAAGTTCCATACATTTACTACATTTTCATCACCAGAGCTTTTTTTCAATGTTTTAATACATTGGCTCTTGGACTGCTGACATTTTTCTTGCCATATTATCTAGGCAGAGCCTCACTCACGACTCACACTGCATTACAATATTCAAATTATAACTTATAACCTATTGTCGATCAGAAGCACTGAAGGAAAATCAGTACTGAATTCTGATTTTAATATTTGATGAATGTTGAATTATAAATTAGTGAAAAATTGCAAATTCAAAAATTACCAGTCATTTTTACTGCAAGCATGAACAAAAACATCGAAATTTTTTTTTTCATTATGCACATTTCAATTCAACATATATTCACAAATATAGGAATTAGGAATGAAAATAATAAATATACCTACCTACAATGTAAAACAAAAAAAAATACGGTGCACAGCGCACTGCACACCACGGGACGATGCTACGGGTACGTTGGACGGCCAGCAGAGCTCGGCCGTACTCAGGGTATGGTGTGACTGTATGCCGCATGCCGCGTATACGCGAATATTTCAACTTGAAGCGGGGAATCTGCAGACGATGCGTCGAGAAACAAGAAACCACCGATCGGCCGGCCGACAATGAGCTACGCGAGCGTTTCAACTTGAAGCGGCGTTCTGACGATGGAATAACCAGATGTCGTAGGTCCTGAATTAGTTCGTGATTTTCAGGGTATATTCGGATGGCTTACTAAAAGGTTTCAGTGCATGAAATTCAAATGATAGTGGCATAACACTCATAACAGTAGGATAATAAACGACGAAATAATTTTATTCATCAAATAGTTCAGCAATTTTCGTAAATTATTTTTGGTACGGCCCGGCCGACCCTGCCGTCCCTGACGAGCCGTCACTGGTGAGTACATTGAGGATTTTCAATATTTCCAGCAATAATTTACTCATATAATATGCGATAACTACACTACTGCTAACGCTGAAAGAAACAACCTTACTCACCATCGAAATACCAATTCGTGGTAGGAATCCATAGTAGCCTGTTGAAACTTGAGTCTTGCAGGAAGAAATCACTGAAAATCAATCGTAACTCCGAGAGGCCTCAAAATAGTTGTAAATACAGGACAACAACACTGTAACGTCGGCTTTCGACATAAGATAATGAATTCGAGAAAACTATACGGCCCTCCGCACACGGGTCGATCGGCGACATGGGCGACGCGATTGCAATGACGTCACAATGTCTCCATTCGTACGATTCAAGAGACGGGAGTGTGTGTCATCCGCATATGGGTCGACGTTTTGTGTAGTCGATTCGCGTCTGATCAAGTTAGAACTACTCTTTTTTTGCAACTTCAAACAGAAAGTTTTCGCTAAAAATGAGCAGTTCCAGTGTCGAGGAGGACATAGTCATGTTTTTGTGGCACCGGCAGATCAGGAGAAGAAGAAAACAACGAAGTTTATGGGTGCATCCGTAGATGCACCCATAAATAGTATCTGAGACGACTATAATCATATGGAATGAGCTGAAAGATTCCTACATGCCTTGCCCTACTACACAGAATCAATGGAAAATCATTGCTCAGCGTTTTCAAACGTTGTGGAACATTCCAAATTGCATAGGGGCATTGGATGGCAAGCACATCCGCAAAGAGAAACTACCTAATACTGGGTCGAGTAATTTCAATTACAAATCCTACCACTCAATAGTATTATTAGGATGCTGTGATGCTGATGGCATTTTCACTATGATTGAAACTGGATATGCTGGTAGAAACAGTGATGGGGGAATTTTCAGAGCCTCCATGATTAGAAAGATGTTATGTAATTCACGACTTGACATTCCACCCCCATCTAAGTTTCCGTTGGACGATTATGATGATTGTTTATTCCCCTATTACTTCGTGGGAGATGAAGCTTTTCCATTGTCTCGATATTTGATGAGACCTTACTCAAAACGGATCCTTGACAACATACAAAGTGTTTTCAACTACCGATTGAGCCGGGCAAGAAAAACGATTGAATGCACGTTTGGTATGATGACGGAAAAATTTGGAGTAATGAATGGAATACGTTGCCACAATGTGAATACGATCAATAATATCAAAAAGAGTGTTTGCGTGCTGCATAACTACATTAGAAAAAGAGAAGGATGTCAATATTCACCAAAACAAGCAGAAGAAAATGCCCTGAACAACATACCTGCTAACCTACCTGCTCGACCCAAAATAAATATTTGTTCAACCGCTTATGCCTTACGAGATTATTTAGCAAATTATTTTCTAATGCCGTTAGCAACACTACCTTGGCAGTGGAATTATTGGATTCAAATATCAATAAATGTTTATGAACCTACGTCTTCTTTAAATTCTCTTATTGACTGTTGCTAGATAATGAATTCGTTATTAAGTGCCTTCCTTACCTGACAACTTGACTTCTCTGGCAACCTTGTTCCATGCCTTCTCCGTAGCATCCCTTTTTGAATAGGCCTGAAGGGTGTAATTATATAGCTCGGGATACTTCTCCACTTCCCCAACGAATTTAATATTGAAGGTCTAGAGAAGTACAAGAAAAAATGGTCAAATCAAAGGGTAAATATGCATTATAATATAAAATTACCTCCATTGAGACGCAAGATTCACTCGAACAAACTGCTTCCTTGCTAATCGCGTGAGACTGAAAACGAGGAGATCTTAAATCGTACGTTTCTAAGCGACCACTGAACGACCCGTGTGCGGGATCCAAATGCTTTGCCTAGGAAGTCGAGTAGAGAGGAGACCGTCGTACGATTCGAATCGCGTCGCCCATGTCGCCGATCGACCCGTGTGCGGAGGGCCTACGTCACTCATAGTAGACACGTCCTTACAGCGTTGTCACAATTTTTCCCAAAACAGGTACATTAAAATTTTATTTATCAATGCCATTGATTGTGATCAGGAAGATATAAATGATTCTAAAAGTATCTAGAATCTACATATTCCAATAGAAAAAAACAAACATGCAAAATGAGTAGAAATACATAAAAAAAAATATTTATACACCAAGGTAGTAAAAAATATCATCATTACCCAGGGACCGGAATGTGATGGGATGTAAGGTCCCGTGGTAATGATATTCTTCACTACCAAGGTGTATATTGAATTTTTTGCACCACTAGCAATTTATACAAATCGTTTTTGGTTCTACGAAACTCAAATATGAAATGAGAGCAGTTCTTTTTGAATGGAAATCTAGAAGCCACGCATGACCATGTCAGCATTCACAACAACTGTCATTCAGTTTCATATTTGTTCACAAGTTTCTACAAATGAACATGAAGATGATTCAAGTGAGAACTGTACTCCTCCAGAAATAAGAACAGCTGCAGATGAATTGAGCACCAACCTTTTACCTCCCATCAAAAGTTCAATATTTGAAAGCATATCAATCATTCAAAGATTGGTGCAATAACAACAGTGTTACCTACTAAAACCACCGAAATCGTAATGCTGGCTCAAATTCAAGTTCATGCTCATAATAAAAAGTCCTCAATCCTATGGTACTTGTACTCGATGTCGAAATCTACAATAGTCCTAGAAGAAAATGTCGATTTTTCAGACTGATCGCATTTTTGGACTGCGCGGTAATTGAAGGGATATCAGTGCTACCAAAGAGTATATACAGGGTGGGCAACGGTCGATGGCACCTAAGATGTTTACGGAGGACGGAACATAAGATCAGTCTGAAAATTTGGTTACTTAAGTAATTGCTCTTGATCTATCGAACTGAAATATTTTCAGCAATGCGGCATTGCTGCTTATACCAGAAACTAGCAACATCTTTGTTATTTCAAATGGGACACCCTGTATATTACCGCAATTTTGGACCTACCGTCATTTTCTGATTATTTCTGCCACATACTCTCCTATACCTATCTCTGACGATTTTTGAGATATTGATTATTTTGTATATTTTTCATCCAAAACATAGCTCGAATTGAATGTGTATGTCTGTGGTATTTGAATTCTTAGGAAGTTGCTGTTTTGTCAAGATCATGGATAGTGATTCTGTAGAGAGAAGTTTGTCCTGCGTTATACAGGGTCGTTCAAAATTCATGATCTTACTGATAGATACAAACATGGTTGAAAGTGCGTTTTTTCAAATGGAACACCTTGTATATTATCAAATATCATGAAACGTGACTGAATTCCCTTCTAATTGATACATCATGTTCTATACCTACATAGCTAGAATTCCGAGATAGGAGCAATTTTCTGAAAACATCAAATTATTTTTCTTATATTCATCTAAGGTGGCTATCAAATGTCATGATGGTACATGACATTATGAAAATTTGACAATTAGTGAAAATATCTCTGTGTGTTGTCTCAACGGAAGTGACTCAAAAAGGATTGAAATGGGGGAAAATAACTATTCAAACGAAGTTCTGATGGAATTGTTCGTTCTTCATGGAAAATGTGAGGAAATTATAACAAGAACGTGCAGAAAATCCAATTGAACGTATCCTGATCTACAACCAATGAACAAAAGGAAGTTTGTACGATCACAACATGATTTCATTATCCATGTGTCAAAAATTAGAGAACGTTCACAATAAATTTCCAAAATGCCAACCATTGGCTTCCAAACATTTCAAAGTCCAGGTATTTGGAGATATAGTTGTAGTCCTTCATATTTCACTGGCATCTAGCTCTTCAATGAAGTTGATAACTCGTTGTCGCAGGTCTTGTTTACTGTGCACTGGTGTCATGTATACTCTTCTCTTCAAATCACCCCACAAGAAAAAATCAACTGGCGTGAGATCGGGTGATCTCGCAGGCCAATTCCACGGAACCAAAACGTCTAAACCAGCGATCGTCGAACATTTCGAACAACTCCGTTATTTCCCTAGTGCTATGAGCCGGTGCTCCATCCAGTTGAAACCAACTGCTACGATACTCTTCTAATGACAGATTGTCCAAGAAGTCGTTGACAACTGACCTCAGAATATGAAGATATTCCGCAGAATTCAACAGTTTATCGTTAATGAGAAAACTTATTCGGCTATCCTCTAGAAGGCAAAATACGTTGAAACTAAACTTTTTCTGATATCCCATTTCCTTGACAACATATGGATTTTGATCAGCCCAGGAATGCTCGTTCCTTCTGTTAAAAATTCCTCTTCTGGAAAATTTTGATTCGTCTGTTCAAATTATTTTTTTCAAGAAGTTAGGATCTTCTTGGATGCGAATTTGGATTGTTTCGCAAAATTTTAGCCTATTTTGATGATCTTCTAGTTTTAGAACTTGAACTTTTGTAAACTTGTATAGGTGCATGTTATGATTATGAAGGATCCTTCTAACAGAAGAACGTTCCAAGCCTAAATCATATTAGGCACTCAGAAATAGGCCGAAACATTCATTATGTTGTCTCCATTTGAAGTTATAGGCTTCGATGAATGTCTTTCAGTTTTCAATTTTGATCCATAATTGATGGAATTATTTTATAATCGTACAAACTTCTTTTTGTTCATTGGTTGTAGATCAGGATACGTTTCACTGGATTTTCTGCACGTTCTTGTTATAATTCCCTCACATTTTCCATGAAGAACAAACAATTCTATCAGAACTTCCTTTGAATAGTTTTTTTCCCCATTCCAATCCTTCCTGAGTCACTTCCGTTGGGACAACACAAAGAGATATTTTCACTAATTGTCAAATTTTCATAATGCCATGTACCATCATGACATTTAATAGCCACCTCAGATGAATATAAGAAAACTAATTTGGTGTTTTTAGGAAATTGCTCCTATCCCGGAATTCTGGATATGTAGGTATAGGAACATGCTATATCAATTCGAAGGGAATTCAGTCATCTTCCAGGATATCTCATAATATACAGGGTTTTCATGCGATAAAACGCACTCTCAACCCTTTTTGTATCTAGCAGTAATTTCACGAATTTTGAACGACCCTGTATAACGCAGAACAAACTTCTCTCTACAGAATGATCTTGATGAACTAAACACAAAATAGCATTTCCCTAAGAATCCGAAAACCGCCGGAATAAACATTCAATTCGAGCTATGTTTTCGGTGAAAAATATATAAAATAATCAATATCTCAGGAATCGTAAGAGATAGGTATAGGAGAGTATGAGGCAAAAATAATCAGAAAATGACGATGAGTTCAAGATTGCGGTAATATACAGGGTGTCCTATTTGAAAAAATTAAGATACTGCTACTTTCTGGTAGAAGCAGCAACGCTGCATTGCTAAAAATATTTTAGATCGATAGATCAAGAGCAATCACTTGAGTAACCAAATTTTCAGAATGATCTTATGTCCCGTTCTCCGTAAACGTCTGAGGTGCTAGATAGATAGATAGATAGAAGGAGTAGATAATGGCAGGTTCTATGGCTAGTGGTGAAAAATATGATATTATACAATAGATATCATTGGTTTCCAACCACAGGCGGTAGATCTAGGGCAATCTGCAGAAATTTATCATCATCTATTTCTGCTGGAAACGATGTTTGATCAGGATAAGATGTGAACAATTTTGTCTATCCTTTATTCATATGTCCATGGAATTGAGCCTAGTTTTGGTCACTCCAATGAAGGGTGTTTCAAAAATTCGGTTATTCTGTTTGCTTGAGTAACTGTATCGATTTCCCAACAACTTCTCTCAATATTATCCCATGAAATGGTCCTGAATATGAATAAATTTCCATAAAAATGAGTTCTTCAGAAAAGGGAGTGATATCAGTGACATGAAGGAAAAATGTAAAAAAAATTGAGAAGATCCGGCACAACGAATGCTGGATAAAACACAATGTTAGAACCAAACTTTATATGGCCTACGAAAGACCAAAACGGTGTTATTTGTGATCAGTACAACATAACTCCAGTGTCATTGAAAAAAAAAAGTTCAGCAGATGTGAAAGAAATAGGTTCATTGACTGAACGACAAAATTTCCAGTTGAATGTATCAGAATATTCCGAGAAGGAAGGATCTGTGAGAACCCGAAGCACAAAGAAAAAAGTCTCTTCAAGTTCATCGAAACATGATGTGGAGGTTGAAGTTAGAAAATGAGAAGGTTGGAGCAGATTTGCTAAAGAAGAAACTTGAAATATAATATCAGCTGAGAATTTTAGAATTGGAGAGAGAATTAGCAGGAGCTTGACAGAAAACATTGAGGATGATACTGATGGGAGTTCTCAAGAAGATGACAGTGAATTATATCGACAGCAGCAAGAGAAGAATGAAGATATCAAGAACTGTGAATCAAGAATATGTAGAAGATGGTAGGGAGAAAGATGGAAACAGCTTGAATAGACTCTGCAGAGTAATAGATGGAGCTATCGATAGTGTTTCTTCTTCTGACGATACAAGAACTCTCCTCAGCAGACGAGTGTTAGATAATGATTCATCTACATTCGACGGAAAACCTGAAGATTGTCCGTTGTTTATCACACAATTCAACTGACGTGTTGCAGCTTGTCAATATTCCGATGATGAAAAAATCTGAAACTGCAGAAGCGCCTGAAGGTTGAAGCTTTAGACTGTGTATGGAGTATGATGCTTCAACAAATGTTGAACTCATCATTCAGATATTAGAAATTCGGTTTTGTAGATCTGAAGCTCTCCTCATGGTGAAAGTTGGTGACATGTTCATGGAATTCTCTTTCTTTGATAATTTGGTTGCCAACAGATGAAAAAATTCCGCAGGGGGCCAGATTGTAGTCATGGGGGAACAAAAAGAAGAAACAAGTGCTACTTTGGAAGGATCTGCTGATTGGGCAAATTTTACCGCATTAGCAGCTCGTGTTGTCACACCAATAAACCAGGAAGCAAACATCCCAAGTCAAAGTGGCAGGAGCACCTTCAGCCTACCCCAAGAAGAAGTACGAATGCCAAAGGTGAATCGCCCCAAATTGAAGTAGGACTCTGGGAGAAAGAACTTGTTTTGGTGGCAGTCACAGGAAATTGAGTTGTAATTTTGTGGTCTCGACGGATATTGAAGACGTCACCATTTCCTCCTGTATTTCCTCATGCAATTCACCACGTATGAACCTGATAATCGAGAAACCGTTGTATATAATAGAGAAAACAGTACCACCAGTACTTCCAATAGAGATAACAATGCCACTGTTCTTACAATGAAGAAAAGGGTGTTTTGAATCATCCAGGTCTCTTCGATGATGGTTAGACCATTCAATTGATTGAGAAAGATATGGAAAAAAAGTTGGAAAAAGGCCAGAGAGATTCGACCATGCAATGGGCTAACGAAATGGTCCAAAAAAACGACGATTCCCGCTTTATCGACCTGGAAGTTGCCGAAATACAATAATATGCCAAAATCTACCCCATAAAGACTGTCCGAACTGTAAAAAATGTGGCACTACCTTGTCAAACGATAAAACGACAAAAATCACTCATTGAAGATATGCAGAATGCCAGACCAACTCTACTAATTGGGCAAGACAACATACATCTCACAGTCGCCAGAAAAGTCCATCAAACCCGACTTCGAATCGAGTTGAGGTTGCAGCCAAAACGGGTAATATTAGCCTGAACGATAATCTGTAGCAAGGCCCAGACTACCTGAGTAATCTTCTTGGAGTACTCATGGGGTTCAAAAGATGGAAATGGGGTTCCTGCGGAGATATCGCCGAAATGTTTCATCAGATTCAGATACGACCCGAAGATCGATGTGCTCAACGCTCAACACTCAAAGCTCGTCAAAAACCCCAATGCGAGGCTGAATATCAAATTCTGTAGTCGAAGATTTGAACAGTTCCATGGCAAATCGAGTTCTCGGAATATGGTGGGATGTGATCAAGGACAAATTCTTATTTAATGTATCATTCTACAAGGTGAAAACAGAAATGGTCAGGGGGATGAAAACAAAAACCAAGCGAGAGGCTATAAAGCTGGTGATATCTATATTCGACCCGATTGGTTTCCTGACAAATTTAACAATCAGATTCGGCAATGTGGCATTAGTTGGGATGATGACATTCCTGAACAAATTCTCCGAAACTGGATTATCTGGTTGGATGAACTGAAAGAGATTCAAAACATACGGAAAGCGAGATGTTATTTCCATATCTTGCCAGAAGCTTTGTTGATTGAAATCCATGTATTCTGTGATGCCAGCGAAGAGGCATTTGCTGCTGCAGCCTACCTGAGGATCATTTCCGGAAAAACTATCCATGTTGTCTTGGTTTCTGATTTCTTCGACCGATATTTATCCGAGCAGCGGTGATGGGTAGCAGATTTCTCAATACGATCAAGAATAGAATACATCTGAATATTCAAGCTTCATGTTTGTGGACTCTTCCTAGAATTGATCTTCACTGGATTAGAGGTGACGGTCGAAATTATAAACAGTTTGTTCTTCATCGAGAATGTTGTAGATGGATTAACGAGGGTCAGCTGTCCGTCTGATTCACGTGTGAACTCACAATGGTTCGATGGACCACTGTTTTTTCGAAAATCTGGAGATTGTTGGCCAAAACAGGATTACAGTCATTCATTCCCAAAAGAGGATTTTGAGGAAAGGATCAATCCTGTATACCTCATTCTGGCGATAAATGAAAATCCAGGTTTACCTGATGTGACCAGATTTTCGAAATGGAGGCGTTTTGTTGAAGCTACAGTCTGAGTTCAACGTATCCTGTAAAATCTTTAAAGAACTAGCATGTACGGAAGAACTGGCAGTAGAAGAACTCTACGTGGCGGAGGAGAGTTGTCATCGAGCATATCAAAATATGAGTTTGAGATACGAAATAGAACGATTCCCTCCTTCCATTAACGGAAAAGGACGGTTACGTATGAACGACAGAATGAATAATTGTGACTACGTGACCAGATGAAAATGTGAAGAAACCGATTATTCTAGACCCAAGAAGCAACTGTACTAAATTACTCATTCAATTCTACCACGAAAGACGGTACCATCAAGTAGTTGAGACGGTTCTGAACGATCTGGGACAACGATTCTGGATTATTAAAGGAAGATGTGCTTTGGAAACGATATTCAAGGCTTGTCAGTTCTGTAGAATTCGAAGAGCCAAACCAGTTTCTCCACGAATGGGTCAAATACCACCTGCAAGACTTGGTAATGGGCATGATAACTTTGGGCCATTATATGTTTCAGTTGGTAGGCGTCGTGAGAAACGGTGGGGAGATTTTTCTTCACATATATGTCAATAAGAGCCATACAATGCACATACACTTTCAACATATGGTACTATAATGGCTATACAGGGTGTCACTGACTGAGTGTTAAACATTCGGAGATGTGATTCCTCATCGAAAAAAAAGATATGATCTTTTATATAAAGAAACTTCATTGCGGCATCTCATGTTGAGATACAGCCCCTTGAAGAGGGTACATAAAATTTGTTCGACAATTTCTTTCACGAGCACTAGAGGAGTTATAGTATTGAAATTGGCCTGACATTCTCTACTACCAGAAACACACTTAGCCAGTAATTTATCCGGTTCACCCCATGTGAAGGGTGGAAAACGAAACCACTAAAATTTACTTCCAATGTATTTTTTTGTCCTATTGTTCGTTTGCCATTTGAAAATTCATTTCTGATAGCCTGTTTCATTCTCAACGAAAAATATCCCTTGAATTTTTCGCCTAAAATGAACCAGTTCGCAGCAAAAAAAAAATATTTTACGAACAACTACAGAGATACATCGTCATAAATGCAAACTTGATTCATTGTTATTTTGTAGTTACTACCTGCATTGAATGATTGAAGGAAGATGAACAAGACTGAAACTGGAAAAAATTTCGATACTGTAACTCTTTCAGTGCTTGTGAAGAGGAATTGTCGAACACATTTCATGTACCTCCTTCAAGGGGCTGTATCTCAACATGGGATGCTCCAATGAAGTTTTTTCACATGAAAGATCCTAAATATCTTTTTTTTTTGATGAGGAATCAATTCCCAAATTCTCTACACTTATTTAGTGAAACCCTGTATGAAGAATGATTGTGAGGAGAGCACATATGAAAGATATACTAGATTAATAAATGAGTTCCGAAGTACAATTGAATCAACTTTTGCATTTTTCGTCACACATTATCGTTGGAGTTTCAACGCTCCATATTTTCTGAACGAGTGGATCGATTTTGATAATGTGAGCAGCACTGTGTAGGAAATGACCAGCCTCTTCTAACGGGGTATTTTTGACCCCCCTTCCCATTTGGACATTTGGATTGTTGGGGTGACACCCTCACTCAGGGAGTTGAAGGTTTTACTATGTTTGTTACGTCAAAATGTGTCCCCCTGACAAACAAACTTGACTTGTTCTCGGATTTTATGGAAAAAATCTTTTCCAGCCTTCAATTCCTTGCGGTACATACAGATAATGGTATGCATTTCGAAGGTGATAGTGAAGAATTTAAAATATATTTCAATGATTCCGACCCAAAACAGATGGACTACAAACTGGCAGAGCAGCTGGTTGAATGGCACTCCATTCGTCGTAGCAGTCCCAATATGGGCGGATTTGAGAAAGATTGGCAGGATCAGGTCGAAAAGTTCTCCCTAATATGTTGATGGAAGGAGCTCCCAAAAATCAAGTTTTGTTGAATGTTTTAGCGGAGGTTGAGCACGTGGTTAACAGTCGTCCACTTACTCACGTTCTGCTAGACCAGAATGATAAGGAATGCTCAACACCGAATCATTCATTGATTGGTTCACCAGGTCAAATTCACTTCCTCATGGCGATGTAGATCTACGGAAACAATGAAGACGATCCCAACGTTTGGCAGATATTTTCTGGGCAAGCTGGACCCAGGAGTATTCACCAACACTATCCAGAGGTGGAAAATGGACCAAGTCTACAGAACCAATCAAACTGGGTGATATAGTAGTGCTAATCGACCAGAACCAACCACGGAACTCATGGCCATTAGGAAAAATTGTTGCGACCTTTCCAGGAAAAGATGATGTGATCAGAGTAGTAGAAGTCAAGACTTCCAAAGAAACTCATCGTCGTCCAGTTGAATAATTGGGCAAACTCAATACCAAGGGTGAAATCCGTAGTTAGACTTCACACAATATACCTTGTTTATCATTGTGATTCTGAGCTCCATGTATATGCGGATAGGAAAGTTAGTTACGAAATAAATGAAGAGGAAAAGCTGAATGATCGATATTTTCATAAATTATATACATGAATATTTCCACTCACAGGTTTCCTGGTGCTTTTGAAGTTGATCCAAATGCATTGAAATTGTTTCGGATTCGTATGCTGACGACTTGATACTTCCCTGCAGTATTTTTGAACTCGAAGATGTCTATCATCATTTTCAATTACTGATTTTGATTGAAACCAAAAACATTATCAATCACTGATCTGAGGAATATCGAGAGAAATTATTAGAGAATCGATGGGGATTATGGGAATAATGGACTTTCCAAAGCAAACGAAATAACCGTTTCCTCAAACCACTCTTTATTGAAGTAAATAAGATCAGGCTCCAGAGTTGGAGCCTCCGGAGTTTCACCTCATACCAAACCAAATCGTATCTGAATACGATGATATATTTGAACTCGAAGATATCATCTTTTTTAGAAGTGATGATTTTCGAAAAAGATTCAACGAATGGAAGTATATACAACACTGCGTTGTCAAAAATATTTCATGGGTAATGGGTAGAGAATGTCCGAAAATAATCTTATTCAAGTTTTCGAAGTGATTCATTTGTCTGGTTCACTAGAAAGCTCTAATTGCTGAATCCATTTGAATTGACAAGATGCTTGGAGGACGATGATGAACATCTTTATCATATCACTCCACAAAGTTAGATGTGAAAATTCTTGAAACCTACCACTATTTATATTTTTTCATACTTCGAAAAAATCCAATGATTCGAGACGTGTTAGCCGCAATGGAATGTCAGTAGAGGAAGAAGGAAATCGAATTTTTCTTCGTTCATGGTGGTATGATAGACTAATAAACTGATAGACTGATATATAATGAAGATTTCCGTTGACCGTCGACAGTGAAAACATCTATAGGGAAAGATCGCCCACTTCCACAGAATCCAAGAGCTTCATTATACGTTTGAGAGTAAAACTTCAAACATATGAACACTTCTCCAGGGTAGGTCAAATCTGCACTTTGTAGATCGTGGACAGTTGTTGGGTACCTCTGTACGAAAGAGAAAGTTTTTGTGGAGCAGTTCTCGCAGTGGACCTCACGTCTTGATCGTCCTAAGAGGCAACTTCATGGGAATCATCATCTGACATCATCATATTGGTCATTTTGTGATATGCCTTCCTGGTGAATATACAAGCTTGAGTTTTTGAATGCATTGTAATCTATAGAATTTTCATATCCCTATTACATATTTCTTGAGATATCCTAATTGGATCGGGAGAAAGCTGTCAGTATTTTCATTCCTGTAGTTGATATATTCCAAAGTCTCTTTTTGAGTACGCTTGTTTTTGCATGACGTATGACATGTCGAACTATCGACGTCAATCGAATCATGCGTATGCAGCATCAGTATTTTTCAGAATTGTTTAGAATAGTTGTGCTAAAGACGGCGGTCATCACTAATAATTGTTGTTTTTTTTTTATCGGACCGAAAATATGCTGAAATTCGTCTCATCTACCATTATGTTCTTTGTGTACGGTATATATTCCTTCAGTATAGTTGCTATTTATCTATTTATTTATTTATAGTTTGAAATATTTCATCTTGTAACATTTTCATTCACTAATCACAGCGCCCTGTGAATATTGAATGTATGTCATGATTTTTTCAATGGATCTCCATTTCATTAACTGAAGTTTTTTTTTATCTGCGGACAACACGAAAGGGAAACCTATAATGATCAAGGAACATCGTGTTAGCCAGCGGTGGAATTTTGGGAGAAAAAGAAGGTGTTGGAATTTTTCTTGAAAGTTTGGAGGTTGTAAGCATCAGGAAAGACTTCACTAGGCAAAGAATTCCACAACTTCGCCGTTCTATTGATGAATGATGCTTGGTATAGCGATGTTCGACTGGTCTCGAGCCTGATAGTGTAGGGGTTGAAAGGATTATTCTTTAGAATGGAATACTATGATTATTTAAATATCAAGTACCGTAGTTACCGATCAATAAAGTCACGCTTTCCAAATAACTAACGGATTATTCTCGACTACTATCAGAGGATTGTGAAATTGATTCTTGAGAGAATAGAGATTATTCCATTCTATGGCCATGAATGAAACGTACAAAATTAACACTAACTTCCGTACGGACATCAACACACTTGATTGGCATCCTGGTGTATAAATATACAAACACTTCTGAAACGTTTCCACAGATTCTATGATAAAGACAAGGACAACCTATTGAAAGTAGAAGAATTCAAAAATGTGATTTCTGATCTGAGAAAGGCTAAAAAGCTGTCAACAGATGCACCAAGCGTTGCAAAAGAAGCTGCAGACACTTATAAGTAAGTTAATCTTATTTTTTACGGTTACAAGCAAGTGAATCGAAATTCGTGAGACAAAATGAAATTATTTCATTCTGAGGAAGATTTACAGACAAGTCTAGAATCAGTCTGTGTACAGACTAGTACTCGAATTCTAGAAATATTATACCCGAATATTTTTGCCAGAAAAGTGAAACTTGGATACATTTATTTTTCAGCATTCAATGGGATTTTCTCTCCTCGTTTCTAAAAAATAGAGTAGAAGTTATTAAAAATTATTGCAATATATTTGTAGTGAGGACAGATTTAGGATCTGTCCCAAAATGTCACTGCGCTTGAAATTAAACCTTTAGATACCTAAAAGAGAAATTCTCTATTGGTCAGTGACACCTTGTTCTTGAAAAATTTGGAATTACAAATATATTTAATAAGAATAATACCTCTACTTATCTTGGTGGACGTTTCGGAAACAAATCTGCTCCCGTTCTCAATACAATTAAAATATTTTTCTGTTTGCAAAATTTTTCAAGATGTTTTCGGTTTTGACACTGAAAAGTGACAATTTGGTAGACGGAGGAATTCTGGTGACAAGGTGTTTTCATTAATTGATATCGAATTTTCCATTATCATATTCAATTTTCAGAAGTGGATGCCAAGTTCTATCTATATCAACTGAACAAGAAGCAATATTATTGTCTCCGTTCAGGAGAATGCAAGCAGACTCTTTGATTTTCGTTTTTGGTTGTTTTCTTCTTTTCCTATGATCCTTATATCACCACAAGCGGCCATATGTTGTCCATTTTCAGTAAGGATATGTTCAGCTAATTTTGATTTGTCAGTATATCTTTTCTTTATATTGTTCTTATGCTCTTTTATCCTTACTGATAGAGGCCTGCTGGTTTCACCAGTATAATATTTTCCACAAATACATGGTATACTGTAAATACAATTTTTTGATGACTGTTCTTCATTTTTCGGTTTTGTATGAGTCAAAATCGATCTCATTGTATTATCTGTCTTGAACACTGTTTTCACTCGAAACTTGTCACCAACACGTTCAATTTTTTTAGATATTCCGGGAATGTATGGGATCACATTCGTTATCAGTGTTGGTTGTCTTTGTGTTTGTTGTATATTCTGTCTGTTCTCAATTTGGTGTATTGTTTTATCAATTGAATGTTTCGGATAAGTGTTGAGTTGTTGAACATCTTTTATATGGTTCATTTCTGCATTGAAAATTTGGTGGTTCGATGATATGGATTTGGCTCTATCATGAAGTGATTTGATATCCTTTCTTCATACTTGTATGATAATTTGATTGAAAATTGAGGTATCTGTCGGTGTGTGTATTTTTACGATATACACTTCATCAAAATGTTATCTGATTTTTTAATGAGGACATCTAAAAATGGTAATTGATTATTACATTCGATTTCTAAAGTGAATTTGATTGTGGGTTCGATATTGTTTATATAATTTAGAAAATTATCTAGTTCCATACGGTTATGTGGCCAAATGATGAAAATATCATCCACATATCTCCACCAAGTCTTTGGTTGTTTACTGAATTTTTTCACAATATTCTCTTCAAAATCTAGAATATGGATGATATTTAGTTTCTCCAAGAAATGAGGAGTATTTCTAATGAAACTTTCACTATTTCCTGATGAAGGTTTTATTATATCTAAAAGAAATCGCGATAAATTTTGACAAGGGTAATATTAAGATCATAGGAAAAGAAGACAACAACCAAAAACGGAAAATCAAAGAGTCTGCTTGCATTCTCCTGAACGGAGACAATAATATTGCTTCTTGTTCAGTTGATATAGATAGAACTTGGCATCCACTTCTGAAACTTGAATATGAAAATGGAAAATTCGATATCAATTAATGAAAACACCTTGTAACCAGAATTCCTCCGTCTGCCAAATTGTCACTTTTCAGTGTCAAAATCGAAAACATTGAAAAAATTTCACGAAGAGAAAAATATTTCAATTGTGTTGAGAACGGGAGCAGATTCGTTCCCGAAACGTCCACCAAGATAAGTAGAGGTTTCATTCTTATTAAATATATTTGTATTTCCAAATTTTTTCAAAAACAAGGTGTCACTGACCAATAGAGAATTTCTCTTCTAGGTATCTAGAGGTTTAATTTCAAGCGCAGTGACATTTTGGGACAGATCCTAAATCTGTCCTTACTACAAATATATTGCAATAATTTTTAATAACTTCCACGTTGTGGAGATTGATAGTTCACACTTATTGCATATCACGAAAGAATCGAAAGAATCGAGGTCAGCATTGAGATTCCGGGCATCGTGGCTATTGATATTATTCACTAGTTGACAACCGATCGCAAACTTGACATGCTAGGATTTACGGGTAAAGACCAATGATAGAGCTGCCAAAGTAGGCTCTGCTCCGCTGCCGTAGGAACATCATTTTGATCTGTCACTTTTTGAGTGATTATATTGAAACGCACTCAACGAATCTCCTGACGATGTTCATCTTGCGGCTATTTGGCTGATAAAACTTTTATGCACGACGCTTAGATAAGGGAGAGGGTAGATCCAGCATCAGGCCGATTTGTTTTGTTCTGTTACAGATGCGGGGGTTGTTTGGTGTACTGATGCCATGTTTAGTCCATTTAAATAAATTTAAATGAATGAATTCAAATAAGTCATTTAAATAAATTTAAATAAATAGCGCGCATAACAATTGCCCGAGTTGGGCCGACCGTTAACGAACCAAAGTAGGCTGTCATGACAGTCAATTATTTATCTTGAGTTTCCAGACGTATTTTTATGGGTACATTCCGCCGATTTGGATGATTATTGTGCGATGATTTCGAATATTGACTTGGTGTTCATGAGTTTTCAGTTCGGAACGGCGAAATATTGACTAGAATGCCCAAGCAAGTTCGAAAATGCCAAAACGTTGTCTTGTCATACAAATTTGAGGAGGGGTGGGCATAGTGTAGGAGGTAGGTATTCAAAACAGTCCATCAATCGTTCAACAGAGTCAACAAATCAATTGTTATAGCGATTGAATTTTAGATTCCCGTGGACTCTAGACTGAGCATTGGCATTGAATACTGATGTGAAGTAAACCAATGAATGTGAATGGGTACCAATCTGAAAACTGATCATTTCGCCTACAATGAAATCAAGCATGTCCCTAAAACTATAGACGTTTTTTGGTCAAAGATTACCAAGCATATCTTATCCATATCTCAGCATATGTCTGTACTTAGATGAGTGAGTGAGTACCTATCAGGATTCCTTCCCAGGTAACACAGACATCTCCGCGATATCTTTGAGAGGTTATAATTAGGATAATATGCGAACTTCTATAGCGAGATAGCAGAGATCGCTATGCGCTGTGACTTGACTAAATTCTCGATGGAGTTATCAACAGAAATCTCGGAGACCTCACCTTCCACTTATTGGATCAATAATTACTGCGAGTATCTAAAGTTATCCTGATTGAAACCTGAATCGGAAATTCTTGCTGCAAGTTTCCAAAGTTATCCTGAACGTAACCTGAATCAGAAATTCTTATTGCAAGTTCCTCAAGTACTGCCGAATGTAACCTAAACAAGAAATTCCTACAGAGATTTCCTGAAGTAATTCCTAACGTAACCTGAATTCAGAAATTCTCACAACGAGCTCTTCAAGTAATCCCGAACGGAGCCCGAATTAGAAATTCTTACTGTAAATTCCTCAAGTGGTACCAAAAGTAACCATAATCAGGAATTCTTAATGAGTGTTCCTCAAGTCATCGTGAACGTAACCTGAAGAAGGAATTGTCGGAGGTATCCTGAACAAAACATTGAGTATTTGATTATCATAACATTGAGATTGTTCATGATATCGCAAGTATTTCTTCTCATACTGCCATAATTAAGCCTGCCACATCCCTAAGAATTTCTTAAAATATATCAAGCACTGTTCCATCTCCTATAATAGCAACTCATGCCACTTCTTTTTTTATGAGAATTGTCAGGAAAGTGATGAGTAGACATTTGATGAAATGAACTGAAAAATCATCTAGAACATTTGACATGACATGGAATATCTTCTAGTTGAAGTTCCCATTATCACGTTGACCTATCAACAGCTTAAGATAGTAAGAAATGACATGAAGCAAAAATCAAATACAGCAGATGATCGTATTCATTCATTGTTTCCAGGAAGATACAATTTCCACAATATTTTGGAGATTCATTCTCCAGAGAGGAGTTGGAAAAAATCAGGAATTGAATGAACATTGTCAGTAAGAACAATTGCAAAACAGATAGCACTTCATAAAATGTTTACTTGTGAATGATCGAATGAAATATGCGATTATGGTAGATCAGATTTTAGTAACTTGTGAATTGAAATCTGAAATAACCGGAAACCAATGGAGATCGCATGAATATGTATTCATATTTGTGCATTTATTCCATTTTCTATTCGATTTTTTGACTCTTCATCCTATGAAAATGTGATATAGGTGCGCCTATGAGATTAGTACGCTACAATGAAAATCATGTCCCCCGACCCGTCCCGCAGCAGTCCATGTGACGCCATCTATGGGAACAAAACAATCCCTGTGCTTTCGTATAGGCATACTGGATCTATTCCTCCATGATCTAAGGCACTACGTGGATGATAGATACACTTCTGCACTGAATTCATCATGAATTCAATGCAGTAACTATATAAATTTGATTCCAATTGATGATTGATACAAACCCTTATAATGATTGGAATTGAAAATTCATTGGTGTGATGATTCACCATGATGACGTTGTAGTGTTTTCTTGATACAATATAAAAATATGGAGAATTGTGTGTTATACATAAGGTATGTTTCATAAACTAGGTTCGATTATCTGTTCTGACTCGTTGGCTAAGGCGAACATTGACTGATATCAACAAATGAAATATTTGATGTTGAATATTTCATGCAACCGGCTGATGGAATAAACGCTACCGTCAACTCCAAATAAACACCAAAGCTATTATACAAAAAATTATCCTATGAATAGGGTGAAGTGATCCATTTTGACACAAACCAATAGACAAATTCAGGAGAAAACAACTTTTGAGCTCAATTTTGCGATAGAAAATAATTCATATAGAAGGTTTACATTGGGTGTTTCATTAATGTTGTAAAAAAATTGAGGATAGGTACTTCAAAATTATTTCCAAAGACCCGTAGTTTCCGAGGTACAGTGTATCAAAATTGAAAAAAATGAGCAAATTAGTAAACAGTATGTATCAGTGTTAGTTTTTGTGGTTCGAGGCTGGCCTACTTTATTTCACCGGGTCGAAGACGAAATGATCTCTAATAAATTCCCTACTGAATGAATGATAACTGACTTAGAGCGTTGTGAAGAAATTCCATTTTAATGAAGATCAGTACGTTGTATTACAGAATGAAATTTTTTGCCAATTTCAAATCGGTGTTGGATGAGAATACTGACTAAGCCGAAGTAGGATGATGCTTCGATTGAATAATGAAAAAATAGTTCTGCCACCTACAATATGTAAATGGAGAGAACGCAATCTGCCTATAGTATGGACCTATCTCTTACTAATTCCGCCGTCGATTATTCCTGAACTGTACAGATTACATTCAGAAATAAACGCTGCTAGATATAAAACACTATGAGATGAAGTGGAAATGAATCATATCAATTGAAAGCCAATGTATTCCACTACAATACATTCACACGGTGTTTCATACTTACTGAAAAAATATTGAAGGGTAGATTCACTGCTGGAAAACAAGGAAATATTCTTCGAAAACTTCTTCCTAAAGACCGTAGGTTTGGTATGTTTCTCTGCTTTAGTTACGTTGATGATAATGTTCAGTTGATATAGATAGAACTTGGCATCCACTTCTGAAACTTGAATATGAAAATGGAAAATTCGATATCAATTAATGAAAACACCTTGTAACCAGAATTCCTCCGTCAGCCAAATTGTCACTTTTCAATGTCAAAATCGGAAACATCGAAAAAAGTTTACGAAGAAAAATATTTCAATTGTGTTGAGAACGGGAGCAGATTCGTTCCCGAAACGTCCACCAAGATATGTAGAGGTTTTATTATTATTAAATATATTTGTATTTCCAAAAAATTTTTTCAAAAACAAGGTGTCACTGACCAATAAAGAATTTCTCTTTTAGGTATCTAAAGGTTTAATTTCAAGCGCAGTGACATTTTGGGACAGATCCTAAATCTGTCCTTACTACAAATATATTGCAATAATTTTTAATAACTTCTACTCTATTATTTAGAAACGAGGAGAGAAAATCCCATCAAAAGCTGAAAAATGAATGTACCACCTCCTCGAAGAACTTACAGACAGTATATAATGAAATGAATTCACAGAGTATAATAATAAGCAAATGAAAAATATTTCGCTATGAAAAACACAGTGGTGCCACTATTTTTTTATGTTATCCTAGCTAAGTTGCTTCCTGGTACGCCACACAAGTAGGTGTTTTTTCATTTATTGAAAAAACCCCGTTTCTTATAGAAAACTTGAGCAACCTATGTATATCGGAAATGACATGCCTTAGGAAAAAAGTGCATGAAAACTATGATTTTTTTTCAAGTTTACCACTATAACACCCGTTACTAAACACAGTTGATACGTTTAGCGTTATACTATGAACGAATCAATCATAATGTCTGTATGTTTTTCGAGGAGGTGGTTAATTCATTTTCCAGCTTTCTGTGGGATTTTCTCTCCTCGTTCCTAAAAAATAAGGTAGAAGTTATGAAAAATCATTTCAATATATTTGTAGTGAGGACAGATTTTGTGATCTGACCCGAAATGTCACTGCCCTTGAAATTAAACCTTCAGAAACCTTAAAGAGAGATTCGCTATTTGTCAGTGACACCTTGTTTCCTGAAAATTTGGAAATATGAATATATTCAATAAGAATAAAACTTCTGCTCATCTCAGTGGACGTTTCGGTAAAAAATCTGCGCCTGTTCTCAACACAATTAGAACACGTTTCTTCGCAAGACCAATCAACATTGAACATGACACCACTGGAATGATCGAACAGGTTTCAATCACATCAGAAGAAGTAATTACTTATTAAAAACAAGCCTACCAAAATTTCAAGAAGATATGAAAAAAACAATTTTTCAGAATTTCATGATAACCCTCCTTTTGTGATTTTGACACCCTGTATCTCTGAAAATTTCTTCAAAGTGTTATTTGTATACGAGAGAAAATGAGAGAATCATAACCAAATATCAAAAAAAAGCAGAGCAAATATTTCACATGATTTTTCATAGGAGATTCATATAGCTCAATTGCTATGTTCGACAAGATACTAGCTCAATATTTTCTTTCAACTTCAGATTTTTTTTCATTCTTGTATATGCCTACCTATAGCTATTTGATCTCTGGATGAAGGAGTGTATTTCAGTTCCAAACTCACTTTTTTGTTCAACCCAGATACTTTCGTTGAAGTATCTATTCTTTTACACCTCAAACATGTTAGTTAGTTCGGTTTTCATGTCTTTCTTTTTCTTCACCCTATAGCTGGAAATTGTCTCGTCTACTGTCAAACTACTTTTGGTTTGATTTCTGGAAATTCCCTTTCTGCTTCCAGTAGAACTCAATCATTCACCTATTCAATTATTTTCACTCATTATTGTCGTAGTATACCCTTGCATGACAATAGCTGATTTATTCAGTTACTGAAACTTCATGGCAAGTCCGACGACAATAAATTACTGTGCACGTAAGTTAAATATTTATTTCTTGCCATTTTTTTTTCTCGTTTTGCAATAGGCTAGATTATGAACGGATCCAGCATGATTGTTCATATGATTGAAATATAGGTAGCTATGAAATTCACTAATAATTTCTCTCACCCTACAATATTCCGACACATGCCATCTGAAAATCAATGAATTAAATGGAGCATTCGAATATGCGGCCACTTTCATAGTAGGTGTAGGTAGATGGCGTTACATGTGCTGTTAATCGCCTTTTTCTGCGTTGTCAGTTGTGATATTTCACAAGATCACCAAGTAGATGAAGGTAGATGAATGGATGTCATCAGTCCTACATTATGTAAAGGGTTTTCTCGTATATATTTGCAACCCACCTAAAAGGGATATTCTGAAAGTCATCAAAAAAAAGTGTTACGATAAGGTAGGTTTTATGAATTAAACTCTCATATAGATGATCAATGAGATGAAAAAAAAAATAAATCAGAGCTGAGACTATTTCAGGAGTGAGTTTGGCTGGAAACTATTCACCAATGGTAGGTGTCACACTGTCATCATTGAGACACTGTGACACTTTGATAAGGGCGCCACTATCGAGAGTGAATGGTGTTGGAAAAAGACAAAGTCTTGAAACAGATGGAATTCAATGAAGCGTGATCTTCATCACTGATGACATGAATTATAGTAAGTCTATGAGAAGTCACTGTCTTTGCTAACTTATAGCTTGAGGTGATCAGGTTACAGCTCCACTTCCTTGTAGATTGCACGTTCCTGTGTAGTTTCCTCGCTTGCAAGCTTGCAGCTTACAGCTTCCAAGATTATGTCTTCAAGATCACAAGTTGAAGTTTCCCCTTAGAGATAACAGCTTGCAGGTTACAGTTGAGGTTCACAGTGATGTACCTCACAGACTTAAAGGGACCTAGAATTTCCAATGGGTCCAAGTATGATATAAGGAATGTGACACACCTCAGACCAATGCGAGCTCTGTTACTAAACAATATTTCGTCAAATGAATACATTTCATACAAATAATACAGATCTAGATACGACTGATGATATTCTTAACATCTAAGCTATGGTATACTCAAAGTAAAAGCAGAAACTCTGAGATTGATTGAAGGTGTGTCAATTACACAAATAAAAATTATTGATGTTCATGTCTGCACTGTTGGCTATAAGAAAGGATATGATGAAGATTAATGGGTGGTGGAGGGAAGAAATGGGGTTGTTCTGATACATGCAAAATAAATTGAACACAAACTAACCTAACTAAATGCCTGGAAGTAGAGCTGAAAGCATGTGCATAAGATAATCCAAATATTCAACTAACCTGTATTTGTCCCGAAGAAAGGAAATTAGGAGATAATGAACATTTTGTTTGTAGAAAACAAAATAGATTTTCTTGAGTTCGCCGGTATTACCATGTGACACAATTGCGCCTTTAATTTACGACACCAAGACTTACGCTGAACAAGCTCGTCGATCAAAAAAGGCACAAATCTCACAGTCCACTAGTTTTATTGTTTTCGGAATGGATGTTTCCTTTTACATTCAACACGTGAAGGAATGATACATAGACACAGACTCCTATTATACATAAAGGTTCTGATAGTCAGTTGTCGAATCAGTCTCTTTAACGTTGCCAGGTCCGCATCTCCAAATGTACCAGAGAGTGATTTCAATTCAAAAGCTCACTAGATTAGTAAGGTGCTAGTAGGGTGCTAGTACTAGTACTAGTACTAGTACAATTGGTGACGTCACGACAAGAATGGCATCAATCAGTGCTGACCTTGAATTGAACGAGAAACGCCCCAGAGTTTCAGAGGAATTCTGGAACTGACTAAAGCTGCAACAAGCCGGAATTACAAATGAGAAATGTTGAAAGGACTAGTGTTAATCAATCTCAAAAAAATTTTGGGTTTATCTAGAACGCACAAAAGATAAATGCACAAGTTTCATCTCCTTGTCTTCAGATTTTTTTGTCAAAAATTCAAAATTATTTCAGAACATGTCATATTTTGACATATTGTCAATGTTTCTTCAATGGAACACTCTGTATATCATCTCATATCTGAAACTGAATATCTCTTCTTATTTCGGATGAATATGCGTGTGTTTTCGAAATATAACGAATATTTTATGAAATGTAAATTGATGTGCTCTAAAACGAAGTTAACCATGCTCAAGAAGAAAAGGGAATGACTATTCAATGTTAGTTCGAATTAATTTATGATTTCTCAATTACTTCTCAAATAGGTAGCAAAAATATCCGGGAGAACCCTGTACATAGGATAAGCCATAATATGATGTATATGAATAGTATACATATGAAAAACACTGGTTGAAAATTGATAACATGCTTCTAATAATATGAATAACAAGATTAAAATAGTACAATATCTACAGATAACTCTCCACCTCAAAACAAGTAGAGAATGTCATTAATAATGAATAAAT
Source organism: Gastrophysa polygoni (assembly GCA_963576655.1). Taxonomy (NCBI): domain Eukaryota; kingdom Metazoa; phylum Arthropoda; class Insecta; order Coleoptera; family Chrysomelidae; genus Gastrophysa; species Gastrophysa polygoni. Next base: position 31,931,966 of record OY755083.1, read on the forward strand.
AACAAATAGTCAGTTGAGATCAATGGAATGAATATGAATAGAAAATACATCAACTGTACCTATGAAAACAATTTTGTGATATCAATAGACACAGAATTTTTTTTTGAAATTCAATGATAGTGTCACCATATCATCTGGTGGTGAAATGTTGTACATACATACGAATGCCGTTAAACTGTGGAGAGTTTCAATATTTTGAAAACTGGAGTTTAAGAGTAGTGCATGAGTATATTCTCACCCCAGGTACCATATATGAACTCAATCTTTGATTTTTAGTTGACTTCTCATGTCATGTCATGGATAGGTTAGTCTTTTCAAGGTGAACATGCTTGCAACATGCAATATTTTAATTTGCTGAAAGGTCTCTCTACAGGAAGTTCTGTAAACAAGATTGACAATCAATCTCAGCAAAAATTTCTGATATATTGATATCCTTTCTATATGTATGAGTAGCATCAGCCAATGTTCGAATTCATGTTAAAATGGTATTTAGCATATTAAACTGATATCAGTGTATTTAACATATTCTTCAGTGATTTTATCATGGATACAAACTCTTTATGTTCTTTCCATTTGAAAAGTGAATGAATCATTATTACAAAAATTTTGTAAGATAACTAATTTTTAAGATTCGTTCCGGAAGTTGATAAGATAAGATAAGATAAGTAAGCGAATTCCGCCAATTCCATACCGACCGTTGAGCACCAGTCATCGAATCCGTATAGTACTGTATCGACTAATCATTGATTTGAATCTCCACATGTTTTACTTGGAAGGTTGATCTGCATAGGGGTAAATTTTCTATTACTTATGTCATTCGGGAAATTCACATTGAGTTGAAATATCAGTGATTACTGAAAGAATACTGCCCTGTTCCAGGAAATTTCCAGAAAATGAATGAGTTCTCTACTCTGCGCTATTCATGAATGTATGAATACTGTTTGGCAACCCTATCCTCGACGCTTTCCAAGCACCCTCGATGCAACAAATATAAAAAAAGCCATTTATTTCCAACATGGGTACCCAATAACAGTAAATGTTATCATTAGAAATATAGATACCTAATATTCATACATTCGAAATTCAAAAGAGTAATGGAACATACAAGGTGTAACCAAATGAGTGTGAAACATTTAGGGCAGTAATTCCTCATGAGATAAAATTTGTTTAACAATTTTATTTCACACGCACTGAAAAAGTTACAGTATTGAAATCAAGCCAGATTTAGTTTTGCTTGTCCCCCTCGAATCATTTATTGCAGGTAGTAACTACAAAATAAAATTAAATCCAGTTTGCATTTATGTCGATGTATCTCTGTGGCAGTTCGTAAAATAACTTTTTGCTGCGAACTGGTTCATTTTGGGCAAAAAATTCAAGAGACTTTTTTTTTAAGAATGACACAGGCTATCAAACGGTGAACAAACAATAAGACCAAAAGTTACATTGGATATAAATTTCAGGGGTTGCGTTTTCCACCTCTTACAACCATGAGGTGAACCAAATGAATTACTGGCTGAGTGTCTTTTCGGTTGTAGAAAATGTCAGGTTGATCTTTCATCTTTTTTTCCATGAGGAATCACCCCCTCAAATGTTCTTCAATTATTTAGTTACACCCTGCATGATAACTATCAGAAATATTGCACTGTAGTAATATATACAAGTGAATGCTGAAACAAAGTATTCATATACAAGTCTTCACAAATGGAAATGAAAATGAAAAAATATCAAAAGAGGTTGTCGATACATGATACCAGGGTGTTCGAAGAGTCGAAATGAATATCACAAAATTCACAGATTTCATTGAAGCTACGCACATTTTTTTATCCGTGGACAACACGAGAGGGAAACCTATAATGTTCGAGGAACATCGTGTTAGCCAGCGGTGGAATTTTGGGAGGGAAGGAAGGTGTTGGAATTTTTCTTGAGAGTTTGGAGGTTGTAAGTATCAGGAAAGACTTCTCTAGGCGACGAATTCCACAACTTTGCCGTTTTGTTGATGAATGATGCTTGTGTCGACCTCCAACTCTAGATACTGAGAAATTGATATGGTTCAAAAGAACATCACTATCGATGTTGTTATTAACTAATTTATGCAGGAATTCTGTATCAAGAATAACTCTCCTTTTTTCCTAAGATGTTGTATCGAATCGTGATAACAAAATGTTTTGGTCGATACCTCTAGCAGGATATTCACACGATTTTTCGTCATATTCAAACAGAATCCTTCTTTCGAAAAACTTCTCCGAATAAAAATTAGAAAAAATCGTTTTGCGACATCGCATCATACTGTGGATCATAAAATTATATTTCAGAAATTCATGTTCTTCCGTATTGCCCATTTATTCATTTCATATTGTTTTGCAACTATAGGGCAATGGGCTTAACAGATGGTTCTCCAATAAACGTGGTGGATTTCCTGAAAGCTATATGTGATTTGAAGATACGAGGAACTTCAACAATTTTCAGATCACCAACAGGGATTATGAAGTATCTGAAAGAGGCCAGGTAAGCATTGTGAGATTTCTGGAAAACCTGAAGATGTACATATGAATATACAGGGTGTTCCGGTGATCATGTTACAAACTTCTAGGGTAGATGAAACACACGAAAATAAGGAAAAAAGTTCCTGTGAACATGGGTCCGGAAACGCTTCTTCAGGGAGCTAGGGTCCTTCGAAGATGACCTTCAAAAACTACTTTTCGTTTTATAGTTTCGGTACTACTGCAGCTTTCGCAACTAATTTTGGGACATGAAATCTAGTTCGTAGGTTCATCAATTTGAGCCTTCCGGATTTTGTCACCTTCAACCAGGGGCGTACAAACCAGGGGGGTATTTGGGCAAATTTGACCCTACTCATCTTAGGCTTCAAATTCTTACCATTTTTATATCTGATCATGATTCTTCAATGCCTTTCACATAAAGAAGGTACTTTTGTAAAAATCGCTATCTGTCACCGTTTCCTCCGAAAATGGCTAAATTCAATCAATAATAAATTATTGGCCTCAAGCCAATTATTACGTTGAAATATGAAAATGAGGTTCAGTACAGATAGTGAGCATTATTAGTTAGTCAAATCTCCTTCTTTAATTAAAATGAATTAGATTAGAGAAATTTATTGTATCTTCGAAATTGGGGGTATAGAAAGTAAAAGGGAACGTATACAAAATATTTCAAAAAAAAACAATTGAACCTACACAAGCAAAACTAATAATAAATTTGCAATAAATCATTCATGAGTACCAATGAAAAACTCGAAGTTTTGGAGTTTCAAAAGTACAAAATAAACAAGTAACACAAACAGGTTTAACGAGTGAGTCAAGGATAAGGCAGAGTAAATTTTTGTCTTGAAGATGAATTTACTAACGCTGTCGTTGACTGACCCTGTACGTACCAAAATAAATTCAAAATACCAATTGCTGAAAATGCCTTTCACCACGTTCAATACATTTATTACACCTACATAGCATATTTGAATTGACGTCAGTGAAAACTTCAGGCATGGTTTGGATCATTTCAGCCGCAACAGAAATCCTAGCCACCAAATCTTCCTCCGACTGAACTTGAGTTTCATATACAAGGCTTTTCAAATGTCCCCAAAGAAAAAAAATCCATAGGAGTTGAATCTGTGGACCGGGCTGGCCAGTTGACATCGCTTCCACGTCCAATCCAACGTCCTCTAAAACGTACATCGAGGTGCTGACGTACGACATGTGAAAAATGAGCGGTTGCTCCATCATGCTGCAACCATAGATTCCGACGTATGTCGAGGGACAGCTCATCAAGGTGTATCTTAAAAAAATGAGGTACACCGTCCCAGTTAGTCGAGGAGGCAACATGATTGGTCCAATTAGACGTTCTCCAACAATTCCAGCCCACATGTTCACCGAGAATCGATGTTGGTACCCTCTAATTTGAAGAGCTTGAGGGTTTTCCTCTGCCCACACATGGCTATTCCGTGAATTAAAAATACCTTCTCTCGTAAAAACAGCCTCATCGGAGAAAAGCACAAATTTCGGAAATTGGGGTTCTTGCGTACACTATTGAAGAAACCACTAGCAAAACTATACGAGTGCATAATCATTTGGTCCCAAGTCCTGTACTTTTTGGCGATGTTGAGGATGAAGAAGTTGTTCGTTAACAATCTCCCATACACGTACATGACTTACATTCATGGATTCTGCAACAGCTCGGGTACTAACACTAGGATTTTCCTCGAATTGTCGCAGTACCTCTTCCTCAAATTCTGGAGTTCGTACAGTTCTTTGAGCGCCATTATCTGGCCTCGTTATTTTCACGGAGCCAGTTTCCCTTTTGACAACTAGATTTTTGACAACTATCTGTACTGAACCTCATTTTCATATTTCAACGTAATAATTGGTTCAAGACCAATTATTCATTATTGATTGGATTTAGCCATTTTCGGAGGAAACGGTGACAGATAGCGATTTTTACAAGAGTACCTTTTTTATGTAAAAGGCATTGGAGAATCATAATCAGATATAAAAATGGTAATAAATTGAAGCCTAAGAGGAGTAGGGTCAAATTTACCCAAATACCCCCCTGGTTTGTACGCCCCTGGTTGAAGGTGACAAAATCCGAAAGGCTCAAATTGATGAACCTACGAACTAGATCTCATGTCCCAAAATTGGTTGCGATAGCTGCAGTAGTACCGAAGCTATAAAACGAAAAGTAGTTTTGGAAGGTCATCTTCGAAGGGCCCTAGCTCCCTGAAGAAGCGTTTCCGGACCCATGTTCACATGAACTTTTCTTCTTATTTTCGTGTTTCGTGCGTGTATATATATATATATAAAGAGTCTATTCTGAATTGAGTCAACACCATCAACAATTCCGGTTGAATTACAAGTGATGGTTCATCAAAATGTATCAAGAAAAGTTTTTCTTCCTCTGGATGAAATACACTAGCATTATATTATTCTTTGGGTAGGTAATTGGAGAAACGACTAATTTGGAATTGATAGTCTCAAGTCGGTTCTCCATTCGCTGAAATACTGATTGAATTTCGCTAAGTTTCTCAAATGTGTTCACAGAATTATTTCGCCTACTCTCTGAATATGCGGAGTACGCAGTAGCGGCGAAATTTCATATTATGATGTTCAAGATATTGAGCAAGTGGATAACAAATTTTCATTTCTTCAATGGTACCATCTCAAAATCAATATTGGGGACTTCTCAACTGATAAAACAGAGATTTGGCAAATTTTAAACTCGACTTTGAATATTTAACTGTATACCACGTTTCGGAATTGGTCTTTACTATTGGGATTTCCATAACTATAAAAGATAAGGAAAATAATTCAAACATTTTCAGCGAAGTCCTATTCAATTGAGGTCTTGTTTGAGCTGGAGTTGATTCCTGATTTTCTTGTATCCTCTACTTGAACAGAAAAATCAACAGGAAGGGACATGTTTGTCGAAGGATCAATCCTTCATCATCAGCATGGTCACAGATAATATATCGTTCCAAAGTGGTGACAATTCCATCAAGAGAATGCAATTCACAAATATCATGGGGGGACTGATTGATAATATCAAGGCCGTACATAATGCGGTAATCCTCTCTTAGGATATGATTTATTGTAGATTTAAAAATTACTGTTTCTGTTATGAGGTCGTGGATCTTCACGATTCCCTAACACATGCATTTCCACTATTCTATGATTCTGATTGATATTCTAGACATCTAATATTCAACTCACGGAAAATCATGCATATTCAAATAAATAGAATCTTAACGGCAGTGGTCCAAACAAAGATAGATTGCATATTTCGAAGAATGACATGAAATTTTATTCACATTCTGATGATATCGTTGAAATTCTCGTAAGGAAGTAGTCAACTGTTTTTTTTTTAACCGTTAACAACACGAAAGGAAAACCTTCGATGTACGAGGAACATCGTGTCAGCCAGCAATGGAATTTCGGGAAGGAAGAAAAGTGTTGGAATTTTTATTGTAAGTTTGGAGGTTGTAAGCATCAGGAAAGACTTCACAAGGCGAATAATTCCACAACCTTGCCGTTCTATTGATGGATGAGGCTTGGTATATAGAGATGTTCGACCGGTTTCGAGCCCGACATTGTAGGGGTGACCAGCCTGTGCTCGTCTGGTTCGTCTACTAGGAATCGCACGTGGTGGCATAATAGATGATATTTCCGTTGAGCACCTACCGTGGAAGTATCTATGGAAAAGGCAGAGATCGCCGAACTTTCTACGATGTTCTAGGTCGGTCAATGATTTGGTGAGTGTTGTATCATCGACTAGACGAATATCCCACTTTTGGATTGAATCTAAGAGCTTCAACGTATGTTTGGGGGCTGATCTCCAAACATGTGGACAGTACTCCAGGACAGGTCCAATTTGTGATTGGGATGTGAAGTACCTCTTCGCACGGGAAGCTGTGAGAAAGTTTTCGCAATGGACCTCACATGATCGTCCCGTGAGAGAGCGCTGTTGATGGTGACACCCAGAATGGATATTGACGACCTCACAGGAACAGTGGTACAAGACATCATCAAATTGGGCATTGTGTGATATGCCTTCTTGGTTAACATACAAACTTGAGTTTTTGTTGCATCGAACTGTACTAGATTTTCAAACCTCATTTCAGAATTCTTGTCAGATCCTCATTCAAAGCATCGACCTGTCTTCGTCTTGCACCTCTGGCCTCGTTGAATGATATAGGGGCTCTAGAGGTGAAGGCGGAATGAAGTGTACTATCATTCGCAAAGCTATGGACTGGGCTAGAGGTCACATCCAAAATATCATTGATGTGGAGCAAGAACAACGTTGGTGCCAAGATAGAGTCTTGTGGATCCTCAGCATTGATTGTCATTGTATCAGAAGTGACCCCGTCTACCACCACGTAGAGTGATCTATCTGCAAAAAAACTCGATAGTGAAAGACACAGTTGGGGCAACAAACCATATGACGGAAGTTTCGCCAGGAGGCCTTGGTGCCAAACTTGGTCGAATGCTTTGGAGATATTCAAGGCTACAGCCAGAGACTCCCCATGTTCCTCGATTGACACCTGTCACTTCCGTGTCACATAGGCAAGCAGGTCTCCAGTTGACCTCTGGTGACGAAAGCCATATTGCCAGTCGTTCACGATTCTTTAGCTCTCTAGATATCAGATGAGTTTGATGTTGATTGCTTGATTGCAATCGGTATATGGTTGTTAGAGAGTTGTTTTCTTGCCCTTCTTTGTGGAATCGGTTGGACCCTAGCTTTTTTCCAATTAGAAGGAAATACGCCTGGTTTGTACGAGAGGATAAACAACTTGCAAGGAACTGGTGTTAGTTCTGGGGCACATTTCTTGAGAACAATTGACGGTATTCCGTCAATCTTCTTGACATTGAGGCTAAGCAGAATTGTCCGATTGTGCGTTGCCGGAAGACAACTTCTGGATTATGGTTATCGGTTGTAGCAATTTTGGGAAGTTCTTGGCCTCGTGAATCCAAGGTAGAATTGTCTTCAAAAATTTTGGAGAAGGTTTCGGCTTTTTTTGGGGTGTTGTAGCCAATGTATTATCATCCCTTCTAAGGGGAGGAGATGAGCCAGAAGTGAAATTCCTCCCGATTGCCTTGGCAAAGGTAGTCCAAAATGAATGGGAGCCATTTGTGCACTCTATGAGCTTTGATCTTATCTTCGTGTTGTATGCCTCTTGAGACTCATCTATCGTTCGATTGCATGTCTTCCTAGCTTTAACATATTCAGTTCTAATTTGCGGGCATGAGTTTCTGCACCAACGACGGTATGCTGCTTGCTTCAGAGCGTCGACCCTAGAACAGGTTCTAGTGAACCATGGTTCACCAGTGGTTCGTGATTTGGTGCTATGTGGTATGTAAGTTCCCATTCCCAGCACAATGATTTCCAAAATCTCTCCAGCACATTCCGTAGGATCTCCCGATTCGGAACACAATCTCCTCCAAGGAAACTCAGGGAAAAAAAACATGCGAAGGCCATCCCAGTCGGCTGGATTGTGATGCCAAAGAGTGTGTGGGGGTTGTTGGACTGGTTCGCGGAGTTTTATAAGGACATATCGTGAAGATGAGTGTGTGGTCTGAGTTTCCTAGTGGTGCACGGACTTTCACTTCATACGGTTCCGGATTGTTAGTGAGGAATAGGTCGAGCTGAAGACCATAGGTGATAGCGAAAGCCTCATTCAGACGTCTTGCATCATCCGTTTCGTTTGAGAATTTGAGCCAGGTGGACGATGATGCTTCCAGGTGCTGAGTGATTGTGTTGGATGGAATCGAGTTCCAGAGTGAGGAATTCGAAGAGGTCACGAGGAGTTGGTTCGTGTGGAGATAAATGAAGGCAGCAGATGAACTTTGTCTATTTGCGGTTATCGATCTTGAGCCACATCATATCGAATTCTTTTGGTTCCAGTTCTTCCTCACGATGGCATGAGAGATCATTTCTGGAAAAGAGACATATACCTCCTCTGAATCTGAAACGGGTATGGAGCTTATATCCAGGGTGGAGCTATAAGTCGTGTTAGTTTATGCCAGTATATCTGGTTTCCTAGCCTGTAGATGGTAATGAACATCGTTCACATCGTTTATGTTCTTGCTCAGGCCTCGGATGTTACAAAAGTCGATGGTATTTTACTCCCGGAATGTTTCTCTCTAGGAGAATTCATCAGCTAGATTTTTATCCAGCTGAAATGGGCAGTTTGGTTTGGGAAAAAGGATATAGGATATGGGGATATGACCGGAAGCATCGACCAAATACGGGAACATGGGAGTTTCCCATTTCACAGCACCTCGGTCGATGTGGTGGTGCCTCACTGGGTGATGATGGGAACCATGATCATCCACCTATTGGTATCCATTTAGTCGCCTCTTACGACAGGCAGTATTCACCATGGGGAAATTCTTGAACCGCCCTTATACGGTATTTGTCGAATGTGTTCAATAGGAGAGAGAATGTTCGAGATGAATGATCAACCTGCAATTATGTGGTTCAACATTCCAAACATCATGTTATCTATCGAGAATAACAATGATTACTCTCCAAGAATTCTGACAAAAAATCATAATCTCCTACCCCGCGAACCCACAAATACCAATTTCGAAAAGAATGGCACCATAATCACAAAACTTTTCCACTATTTGGGAGTCGACATGTTGATTTTTTTTCATTTCGACAAAAAAATCTTGACCTCCGACCTTGGAAACCCCAGATACCTACCAATCGAATCAGACCATAATCACAAAACTCTACCGCACTTCTGGAGCCGCCAATTCCCGATTCCGAAAAACCTCCAGATATCAATTTCGATAAGAATCAAATTTCGATCACACAACTCTTTTGTCATTTTGGAGCCTTCATTCAGATTTTTTTTTGGACAAAAATGAAATCATGATATCTGACCCTGAGAACCATAATTATGAATAGAATCAAACCATAATCAGAAGACTCTTTGGCGATGTTCGAATTTCGACAGAAAAATCATGATTTTCTACTCTGAACACCCATATACCGGGTGTCCCAGACTCTTCAGGCCAACAGATATTTCAGTTATTTGCAGTAAAGAAAATTGTCTTAGGAGACCATAAGCTCGTTCATGCAGCATAACAAACAATACCCGAGAAACCACCCCTAAATCTTGTTCTTTGAATCGCATCCCCTTGTTTCGAATAGAAAAAAAACTGTATCATTCCATATTTGTCTAATCTTCTGTATTTCATTTTTTCTATTATGTGGATATCTTTGCTGTTGGATGGTGATACGTCAATGAATGAATATATATACACAACATTCAACACATTTTCATAAGAATTTTGGCCACGTTGAAATTTGCCATTCTTCATTTAATCTCATCATTATCTTTCAGTGAAAAATCTCCTCAACAAACGAGTGGTATTTCGTCTGCTCGTCAGCCAGTAGAGAGTAAGTACCGAACAAATCAAACCATGGTAAATCGTTGGGTTAGGTTCTTTGTTACCATACAGAGTGATGCCTACTGCCTAAGTGACCTAAAAATGCGGAGATTTATTCAGCCAAATTCGAGAATATTTCATTGGGTGAAGTTGTACAAGCATTATTCTCACTTCCTGCATTTTGTTTTCTTCTCATGCACTTGGCACCATTATGGTAACGTTAGGCGAATACGTGTTTCAAGATATACCCACAATCCTTTTCGTTCACATCTCTCACCATTGGGATCTTGTGAACTTGTAGATATATAGGGTTGGTCAAATTACAAGAAAGCTTCGTATGTTGATGCTGGATTTCAGTAGGTACACAAAGAAGTTTGATGATAAATATTCGCTCACAAAATATGACGAGAAAATTGAAAACCAAGATTCTCTTCATCCGATTGAAGATCCATTTGAAAAACAGTTAACGTACACAAAACGATCACAACCGAAATGATGCACAAGGAATATCATGAAAATATTATATTTTCCTCCAGGGGAAACTATTTCCTAGATACTAATAAATGTTATGTTATTTATATGGTGATGATATATATGATTTTTGATAACTGAAATCCAATTGGTCGCCATAAGAAAAACTGAAGTTGAGTACTGTATCCGGGAAATGGTTCGCCCTGTATGAAATCTAATGCCCTATGAATGAACTGTTTTTTCTTTCTCTTGCATTCTCAGATAAATCTCCTCGACTACAAAACGAATATTGAAGAATACTGATAGATATCTCAATGATACAAGGTGTAACTCAAATGATGTCATTAGTTTCAGTTGGTGATTCCTTGTCATATTCTATGAAAAAAAGTTCAAAAGTATAAATGTATCCTGACTTGCTCCGTTCTCGAGTAACGGTGTGTTCAAAGTTCAATGAAAAATAGTTTTTTTTCTGAATTATTCAAAATTTTCCGAAAACAAAGTAGTAAAAACAAACAAGTAAAGACACACGTTTAACACAAATGACATGAAATCGATGATATCAATCGAGTGAACCTCGCGGCAAAATAACATGTATTATACAATCCCGAGGAACACTTATTATTATGGATAATAAGAACAATTTGGGTTGTTTAATAAGAAACTGTTAACTAGCAAACACCTAGATGGAAAGTTTTCAGGTTGACAGTTTTTTGCGTCAAATTTCAGTTCAACAGTTCAGAATTTGAACAACACAAATTCACGTGAATCAATAAAAACATCGAGTGCTATTTGGCAGGAAAACTCCATAAATAACAAAACTTGGGAATTCATCGTTGTAGAAGTTGAACATAACTTTTGCCACTGTCAAATTGACAAATCGAGGTCTTGGTGTCACAAAGGTGTGACCACAACATAAGTGATTTTGAGTTAGGTTGACCAACATATGTCAAAAAAGGGTATCTATTTCGTGACACAACAGCGGAACTCATATATATTGATATAAATATTTTAACATTTGACGAATGTGCATTTTGACAAATGTTTTTTCGATCACATGGGTGTAAGTGGACATATGCCAATGTGAGTCTTACCCTCCTAGAAAAAATGGAAGCGTAAGAGCTGTAACGCTTGTGTTACACTAAAATGAACGTTATTTTTTACAACTTCCAACAAGTCTGTTTTCGATTGTTCACGTTCATTTGTGAAGTGATTTCGATAGAGAGAGGTTGTGATAGGAGTAAGATGGCGCATAGTGAATAGTCGTGTACTTGACGCTCCCGATGAAACGAGTAAAAAGTGTGAAACAAAACCAAGTTTTCTTCTGGAAATTTTCATAACAACGTATCGAATATTGTGCTAGAAGGTATAAAGTTTTTCGTCGCAAATGGTTGTGACTAGAGAGATAAGTGAAGAAATAAAACGTTCTGTAAATGAAGCAGTGAGTAAATGTCTCAAGGATACCGTATTTATAAAAACATCAACTGAAATGATATTTGCCGCCGTATCCAGTTCGATAGAAAAAAATTTATCTGAAGTTGAACAAAAAGTGGCCGATATTAAAGACGAATTACTCCAATTCAAAGAGGAAAATGAAACGGAAATGAAAAGACAAAACCATCAGTAACCTTCGAAAGGATAAAAACATCATGGAAGTAAAATATGATACTTTAGATCAGGCAGCTAGAAAAAATAACCTTCGCATCTTCAATTTCCCAGAAAAACCAAATGAGAAACTAAGAGATGAAATTATAAGAATTTTCAACTCGAAAATGTCAATAGATATCAAAGATACAGATATAACGCTATGCTATAGAATTGGCAAAGAAACGAATAAACAAAAATCACGAGGAATCTTCATCAAACTCCATAATTCAGAAACAAGACAGGACATATACAAAAAGAAAAAATTTTTAAAAGGATCTGGAATAGTTGTTCGTGAAGATTCAACTGAGATGAGGGTGGAATTATTAACTGAAGCTATTGCAAATACCTCGCTGAAAGATGTATGGACTGACGCAGGAAGAATATTCGTCAAAAAAGGAGAACATATTTCCATCATCAGGAACAGAAAAGAGTTCAATTGGGTTTTTGTGTAAAATTGATTTTTCTTTCTTTCTTGTTTGTTATTTGATAAGGTGTATAGGGAAGCGCTAGGTATGTTGACAACTCAACTTACACTTCTGTTGTTAGACATTTATTATTTTTACCACTGTTTATTATTCAATTCAAATTAGTTGATATTTTATCCAAAATAAATGAAAGAGCTATTTGATTTATTTGACAATGAAGGTGAAATTCAAACAGAAGAATATAACTATCCTAATGAGATTTTTAGGGATGTGGGAGATGAAAAATTTTGATGAACTTTGTGTATATTTGGAAGATATGGAAAATATTGATGTAATCATTCTTTCCGCAACTTGGAATATTGATGAGGTGAGTGATTATGAGATAAAAGGCTATTCGATTCACTATAATGAATCCAAAATTAACCAGAACGATGGCTTGATTGTTCATGTAAGGAATATATGGAACTCAATGATTGAAACGATTTGCTTTGAGGAAACAAAATTAGTTAGAATTTTTCTGACATTCAAAGGCACTGAATTTGGCTTAACAGCTTCATATCGTCTCCCATCAATAAACATTAACACATATTTACAGGAATTAGAAAACTATTTTGATAATCTGAATGAAAAACATTGGAAATTTTCATAGGAGATATTAACATTAATATTTTAGATACACATGATAATTCAGTGAATACCTGAATACATTATCTGGACATGGTTTCTTTTCATATATCAACAAACCGACAAGAGTGACAGAAAATACGAGCAGTATTATTGATCATATATTTGTAAAGAAGTCAATCAAATTAGACAAAATAAATCTTCATCCAGCTATTTTTCACTCACAAATCATAATCTACATTGCCGTGACACAAGTGGGAGAAAAGCAAAGAATATCAAATATCGGTACAGATTTGGTTACGAATGTGAATTATTCTAAGTAGGATGCTCTTTTGAAAAATGAAGATTGGAGGGAAGTTTATGGATGAAAAACGTACAAATTTGTTACAATACATTCATAAATATTCTTAAAACTCATATAGAAAATGTCATCTTACACTACCAGTTTTAAAAAGAAAGAATATAAAATTGAACCTTGGATCACAAGAGCTTTGATAACATCCATCAGACATAGGGATATGCTCAAAAAGAAACTATTGCATAGACATCCATTAGAACTAAATAGGGAGTACAAAAACTATAGAAATAAACTGAATAACTTATTGAAAAGAACAAAAAATGATTACTACAAAAATAAATTTAATTCTGTAAAAGGTGATAGCAAAAAAACATGGCAAATAATAAATGAAACTATCAACCGAAAACCTAGTCAACATTCTTTAACAAACTTGGCAATAACAAATAGAGACAACGTTGTCATTACAGACAATGAACAGAAATCTAACATTTTTAATGAATATTTCATTGAACCCGTTCTGTTGGATCAAGAAGGAGTGAAACCAATCGCTACTTCCTAATGAAGAATCAAGAAAAATTGGAAGTTTGGCAAAACCAATTTCTACTGACGTTTGGTGTTTCTGAAGGGTTTGTTAGAGGAATTATCAAAAAAAAGGAATGGACAGAATATCATAGAACCAGATGGAAGGGGTCATGATCCACATGATTCGAAAAGGCCAGACGAAACGAGAATTTTTATTGAAGATCATATAAACTCATTTCCGAGGGTGCCATCCCACTATTGCCGTGAAGATACAAATGAGGAGTATGTCCCTGGTGATATGAACCTTCAGATGATGTATAATTCATATGTTGATGAATGCCGAGAGATGAATATTCAACCTGAAAATCTTTGGTTTTATCGACATATATTCATTACGGAATTCCATATTTCTTTGACCTGGAAGCTGTTAGATATTGTCCCCACATAGATGCGAAGAAAATTCAATGGTGCAACCAAACATGCGTTTTGCTACATGTAGCACGAAGGAGTTGCTAAAAGAAGTTCAATTGAAAGTGCTACTTGCCTCTGGGACTATTTAGTCAAATTAGAAGATTCGAATGAGGTAAACCTCTTTTCTGAAACCTGCGGTGGGCAGAACAGGAACATAAATATGGTTTCCAGATTTTTATATGCAATGGTTCAATTGAGAATTGAAACACTGAATCATTTTCTCTTCGAACCTAGACACTCTCAGATGCAGTGTGACTCTGTACATGCCCACATCGAAAATAAAAGTAAAGATATTGACATATTTCATCCTACAGGCTGTTACACAGTGGTAAGGTTAGCTCCCAAGAATTCGAAGTATGAAGTTATTGAAATGGCTCAGAGCAAGTTCCTTGATTTCAGTTCTTTGGAGGTTCATTCTATTCAAAATAGGAGAACGGATACTGATGGACATGAAATAAACTGGCTGATAATGGTTCGGATACAGTCCCGAAAGTCACACCCTGATACCATCTTTTTCAAATATGAAATGGACGCAGAAAACTTTCTTTCATCCAATGTTCGGTCACTATCTTCCAGAAGAAGTTTGAGACAACGACAGAGGGTGGAGGAGAATACTTTTGCATTGGAACCAGCATATAATGGACCCATTCCTATAGATGCGAAAAAACCCAAGGATCTGTGCAAAACCACTGTGCAAGAGTTCAGTCACTAATTGAATCTAAGTTATATAACAGTCATTTTCAATTATGTAGTCAGTCCTTATCATAATCGATAATAAGATACGCACCTGCATTTGATGAAATGATATATTAAAATCACAAAAACATATCTACACTTTTTTGTCAAAATTTCGATAATTTTCGGATATTTTTCAAAATTCTCAAGTTTGTCGAAGATTTGGCATGGTCCCTGCAATACCAAGTAGTTATCATTTTAAAATAGATGTACTACTCCAAACATTATGGTCGATATAGATGAATTAGTAAATAAAATTCATTTATTTCTGTTTTACTGATAACGAATGATCTGTAGATACGCTTCTGTGACACTGAGTCCTCGAAATGTACTGTGGCATATGCGATTTTTCATACATGAGTTGAATTGTCAGGAATGAAATGAACGACTAATGAGTGTAAGTGAGAGAGGGGAATCTTGAAGGAGTGCCATCACAATCACCACAAGTAAGCTCGTTCCTAATTTTCGCTGATGCCTGCGTGCCTGCTTAGAGTGATATCTGTTTTTCGCCATTATCTGCTGCTCGTCCTTTTGAATGACATTGAATTTCACCTACTATTAGACTTTTTATATTAGAAAATACCTGCTCGACGCCACTAGATAGAAGTACTGCACACTTTTCCAGTGACATTACTATAGTATTTACACTTTGTGAAGGTGTGAACAATTCTGCTGAGGTATACCTTGAGCGATATATGTTTCACTTCTGAATGAGTTGCGTAAGATAAAAGTTGTATGTGCATGTACGAGAGGTCACTCCAAACATCAAGATCAGAATAGGCTGTGACTATCCAGAAGTATTATCTTGTTGATCGGTAATCAATTATTGAATAATAAATATAGTGTCATGTTGATAATCGGCAACCAGTTGTATAATGAGTGTAATACTGATTTGATATCCGGTTACTTCGATATTTGGGTGAAAACTCGTAAATTAAAGTATTTTCCAGTGCTTATGGAAAGGAAGAAGTGGTAAAAGCTTTCCTTTCGTCCACAACCCCTCTCAACTGAGCTTAGCCTTGTTTCATTCATCACTCCTAGGCTATTTCCTAGCATACTCAAGAAACCCCTCTTATTACATCCCTAGTGAAAGTATGGTGTGATAAATAATTTCTATCTCTAGAACGGTCATGGATAGGTATAGGAGAATAACAAATGGAGTTGTTGGAAATGTGACGAGGATCGATGAAATGATATATCACACCGGGTGTTGCGATTGAAAAACCGAAGTTGCTACTGATTTCTCGTAGAAGCGGTAACGTCGCATCGTCGGAAATATTTAAGATGAATATATCATGTTGATCTATGTATACTTTGCTTCTCGAAACTCCCCTGTCTCCTTCTCAACTTTGGAACGATTAAACATAAACAAGTGAAATTTGGGAACTGAATATTACTGGATAGGCTTATTTGACAACTATCCAGAGGCGGAGCTTGAATGTTGTATTCTGGGATCAATGATTCAATTCACCATAGCTTTGCTTTTTCTAAGAGCGCGATTTTTGATACCTCCTGAAAGAGGTGTGGCTTGCCGTAGAGTTCCATTTGAAGTTTTTGGTCACAATGGCCTTGTGACGTGATCTTTGGCAATTTCGTTATCTATCATCACTAGTACGGAAGTTTTCAACCTTCAATATTCAGTTTCCAAATTTCACTTGCTTATGTATAGTCGTTCAAAAATTAGAGGGTGGAAGGGGACTTCCGAGAAGCACTGTATATCCAAATTTTCAGATCGATCCATTGTGTCGTTCGCCAAAAACGTTTAATTCGCGCTCATCGTGGAAAACCCTGTATACATAGTCTGTAGTTAATCAAGGAGGTGACATATTCGTTTCTCTAGTATTTCGTATTAACCTCTCCAAGATTTCAATATTGAAGATATAAATTATAATAATAATTCAATGTATTATCAGAAAGGACAGATTTATGATCTGCCCCAAAATGTCACTGTGCTTGGAAATCAACCTTCATCAGATACTTCGAAAAGAAATTCTCTATTTGTCAATGACACGATGTTCTCAGAAATTTTTCGGAAGACGATTATCAAAATTCCTACTCATGTTAGTGAAGTTGATGTTTTTTCAGAGGACAAATCTGTTCCCATTTTCAATTTTCATTTTTAGAAACGAGAAGAGAAAATCCGAAAAATTCTAGAAAAATATTGATTTATACTCAGTTATGAGATAACTTTGAACTTCATCAGTGTACAAATCCTCACTATCCTCACTATTCAGGATGAAAATGATTTCTTTTTGTTAAACTGAGTTGTCAGTTTCGAAAAAAAAAATTATAGGCCCTAATAAACTTGCACTGTCCCGTGCCTACTCTATGCCAGTAAATGAAAAGTAGGATGGAGTGAGTAGAAGGAATACATTAAAAAGAATGTCTCGAGACTACAATTCAGCATGTCTCTCGATATCATTCATGAATTGGATCATAATGTAGTATAGTTCATTGAGTAACAGAACAGTTAGTCTAGTGGCCAGGTCGTGAAATGGGGAGGCTCACCTTGTAAAATATCATGTAGTTCTAGTTTAATTTGTTGTATGTGCCTATAGTATCTTATCAAAAATACAAGTTTTCTCATTGACGAGCATGTGTATTTTTTTTTCAGGTAATGCTCAATAACTCTTCACTAGGGCGTCCTAAGAATGAACTGACATAACTGTTTGTTAGGGCACAAAATCTCATGCATTTTTTTCCGAACCCCATAGTTCTTCTCTGATTGTTGTTATATTGTATAATTCTTAAATTCCTGAAAGCAGAACCTATATTCATCGAAGATAAGATAAAGATGAGATCGTTGATTTTCGAAGAGGAAACAAGGAACGAGACTGAAAGTTCATAATCAAAGGCATGCAAAAATGTTCAGAAAATGATGCGTGTTGCAAAAACCTATCATTACCATTGATACCATCGATACCATTGATTCCACACATCGACATGACCTGATTGAACAATGTGGAACAATGCTGAATGAATAATGAATGTACCAGTAATAACTTATTACATTACATTTTGTTGGTCAACTGTATTTTGTATTGCAGATAGAGAATATCATAACTCTTTTCTGATATCTGTCATTGCATTTTCTCCTAAGTGACATGCTTCGAAGATGTTGCTATCACATCTTTCATAGGTATTACACTAAATCACTCCAGCATGAGGCATCGTTTGGGGAGTTTTCTCCCGCTTTCAGCTATTTCACTTTTTAGTAACAATCGAAACGCATTTATGAACAGAAAAATATGTTCTGAATCTTCTACGATATGCCCTCACATCAACTTCACATCAGCTGCAGAGTCGGATTTTTCACTTGACATTATACACTATAAGAGGTATTTCAAAGCCGACACATGAAATCCATAAGCACTACTGTATAACATACACCGATACATTATCCTCCATGGGCCGCGAAAATATTATGCTCGGTAAAAAAAAAATGACTCAGCTTTAACCTGAAATTAAAAAAAAAAAATGTTCGTGTTCATGAAGTGTTTCTTATTTTGACATCAAATTAATAAGCACATTTATGATCTGATATCCTGAATTATAAATAATTTGACAGCTAATCAGAAATCATTCAAATTCTAATATTTCACGGAATTATCCTCTTGGTAACAAAATATATACTGAGTGATCGACTCCAGACCCAACATCCTCCCACCTTTTTCAATGGGAGTTGCAAAACGTCAATATTCAAACGGACTGGAGACCACAACTCGCCCATATCTTCTTCGAGTAGGGACTTAGTACTCTTTCGTTGTCTTCATCTATGGTTTCCTGTCTTCTCTTTGAGGTCTCCATTTTCTCCGTTCTCGTTTGTTTTCAATCTCCAATATCGCTTTCTTCATATCAATCATTTCCAATTTCCGTCGAAGATATTTCAAGTGGAAATAATCGTTGTACTGGTCGGATCAATTCTTCCCTTCCAGCTACTCTTGAAATACTACCTTGTCCTTGTCTTTGATATAGTTCTTTCACTCTTGCTAATGGCCACGTTACTTTCTTCCTCTTGTCTACTCCTATCAGAATGAAAATATCAGTTCGGATATTGTTCACACTCGTGGATCCACGATTGAATACGTTGACTGTAAATATCTGTGTATCTTCATCGAATAAATCGTGATGAGGTGGAATGATTATATTTATCTCAAACAAATATAGCAAAACTGCTTATTCTTCAACTCTGAAATATTGTTGCGAATTTTCGAACGTTGAAAGAAGTTTTTTGCCACTTTTGAAAGACCTGTACAAGTTTTCATTCGAAACTTCAAATGAAGAGTGAATCCGAGGGGCTAGTTCGGATTCCCTGTATTGTACTTTATACCTATACTATAATATCTTCATCAACTGCCTAGGAATGATTTCATATCTCTTGCGCATTCACGGACAATTCTAACGATCGAAGTTTGTAGCAAAGTTTGAGTTGGTTTGTGACGAGCATTAGTAGTTGGAGCATGTTCACTATCGGTATTTTTTTCTTTTTCATTATGGCGTTTGTCAGCAGTAGGGACACTCGATCGGAAAATGTTTCCTGCCACAAATTGAACATTTCACGAATATTCTTCATTCCTACATGATTTGGTCGCAGACATCCCTAGAAACAGCTCCTCATGACAATCAAATTTTTATGGTCATCATGAATTGATTTTTGTGCTTTCATGCAGTCCTGACTTGCATGGGCATAGTTGGAGTGAATACAAGATGAATTGAATCTCTTACTAGATGAGCAATATGCTCTTTTTCTCGCATCGCTGATTCCTTGTTGTATCATTTGTACTGCATGCCTTGCTACTTTTTCTGACCGACCTGAGACTTTTTTGGGCTGAGTTGATTCGCTCTTCACTTTCTACCTCGGTTTTCAAGAAATCTAACAACATATTGAAATATGATCGGTTGAGTTACCGCTGTTGTTTGATGACTTCAGTGAAGAATTTTTTTTTCATCTGTTGACTCGACTTACATAAATAACATGGCTGTACATTTGTCACTGGTAAAACCAGTTTCGAGTGTGATCTCAAACTCTCAGCCTGGGAACCTCCGTCCATTGCCTCCAAATTTTCTGAAAAAACAAGGTGTCACTGACAAATAGAGAACTCCTCTTTTAGGTCTCTGAAGGTTCAATTCCAAGCGCAGTGGCATTTTGGGGCAGATTACAAATCTGTTCTTACTACAAACTCCTGCATTACTTTTTGGAAACGAGGAGAGAAAATACCACAAAAAGCTGAAAAATCATCTCGGACCTTTTTTCTCCAGTTGGTAGAACAATATAGCAATATCTCTTTTTTGAATTGCTTTTGCATTCATGTCAATCTAAAAATTTTTCACCATCTTGTGGAACACATATCTAAAGAAAGCTCATTCTCTCGTTATTATGTCTATATCACCCATTCTGCAGTCCTATCTAGCAAATGGATGCAACATATAAGAACATAATTATTATAAGAAGATGCAATATCATATCAGGTTCTTTATGATCTTATTACTTCTATCCTCAATGAGGAATTATTTTTCGACTGATCAAAACTCATTCAAATTCAATCAATCCATAATAATAAACTAATCTTGGAGGTAATATATATATATATATATATATATATATATATATATGATCTGTGTATTTCGCTAACATTTGGAGTTACCGATGAAAAATCGAAAAAGTAGGAAAGTGGTCGTGCAGAACCCCGCACAGACCACCAATTTAGGAAACTATAACGATTTCCAATGAGTTCCTATGATTATTTCATGCTCTTGGCCGCTGGGCTCAGTATGTATTTGTAGATTTCAACAATTGTAATTGATGAAATTGATCATTGTGAATAAGAGTATCCGCATTTTCTGATATATTGTCACAAATGTGACTGCGGCTCAGGCTACGGGGTAGCTTAGAAGATTTGAGCTATGCTTTCACGACTTGAAAATCACGAGTCAGATATACAAATAGAAACTTCTTCATTCACACGATACAAAAAACACCAAATGATTGATTCGAAAAAAAATACAAACTCCTAGCATTTACACCCGCACCTGACTGATTCCACTACTAGCTAACCAATCGAGTTTTAATGATCTATGCCAGTATCAGCAAGCAACAATGTTAGTAAAATATCAAAGTATCAAATTGTGATGTTTTATGAATGGAATATTTTTGGAAACTGATAATTATTTCGATTCATGGAATCAGTCAGATTTGGGAATGTTATCCGATTTGTGACAATTTTATATACAGTTCAATATATGGTGTGTTCTCAGCTCATCACCAAACAAACATGTGGTGCTGTAATTTTTGTCACATTAGTGTAGTAGCTTTTCTCTAAATAGAGTCTATATTATTTGTTTTTCTTCACAATCGATATACCCGGTGTGAGTTAGAAAAAATCGAAAAGGCTTGTATGTGACGATAGCGACAAACTGTTTAGCATAGCGCGCGCTGACAAAAAACATCTCATCAGTATCAAAAGAATATGATGATTAATACGACACTACATTATTGTTTTTCGGCCATACCAACATATGCTTTGTAGCAGTAAATATAATAAACTTAGACATATATCCGACAATTATGTTTCCTTCCTCTGGGTTGCTAGATCATGATAAAATGATTCTCAATTTCATACTTCACTCCAATTTTTACTATTTTTTTTTCTTCTCACTGCTCAGTCATAGATTTCTACCTGAAGAGATCTGTTACTGAGCGGAGGACAATAGTGTATCATACATGCGGACATAAGCAGCTATTTCTCATTTCTCGCCCACATGACACAATCAAACCAAATCACTTCCTCTGAAGCAATAAAATTCATCCATATTTTCAGATGTGAGAGGAAAAATGACTGCTCTTTCACCTAGAGCAATCGACTACGAAGTGGCTGTGCATACTATCATGATACAAAGAAGCGGCCAGGCAATAAACATCGATGAAATGCGACAGATTCAAGGTTGGTTCAGATCTTCCAGAAAAAGTTGAAAAATATCATGAAATAAACTATGACATTCGTGCTTGTACTTGACTAGATTCAATATGAGGAAAACAAGTTAGATTGAAGTGATGATTGGTTTTCAGATAATCATACATCAAACATGAATATAAATAACAGAAATTGATTTCATGGGCTGTTTTCAGATTCCTGAATTATACAGGGGACCCGTTTTTCGAGCTCATGTATGGCTCTGTTATCTTGAGAGTTACAAAATTGGTTGAATTAGGGCAAATCTGCATATTTTCATACTGATTGACAGTCTGGAATGAGATTCGACCTATCAAGATCATTTTATCAAATATCTTGAGAAAAAAACCTAATTTTGCTATGTTTGTTTTGTTGTTTTGTTGATTGTTGTTTCCAAAGTTTTCTTGCACACAGGTTTCTCGTATCTTCGAATGCTGGAAATAATCGATATCAAATCCCTCGATGAAAGTACTGTGACGATATTCCAGTTGAACTCAGAACTTCGTTAGAGAATTGAAACATAAAATCACGAAATTCTCCTCCAAAAACGATCCCAGAACACGAGCTGGTTGCCACAAAATTGAAGTCTGTAAATTCAATGTCAGGATCGAATTTTGATAATTGTAAACAATAGTTGATGTAGCTATGCATGATTTCATACTGAAGAGTACTGTGATATGAGATTGACAACATATTATATTAACCAGTATTCACACAACGACCCCTAACGCTTCACGGTTCCTCACTGCCGTGCAATTTTGATGCGCAATAATCCAACACTATGGATCTGGTAGAGAAAATATAGCCAATCAACATTCAAACCCAAGAGTATCGACGAATAGGTTGCAACAATTGTTGTATTCACGATCCTCCGATAAACCGAACAGGTTTCGTGTTGTAAACCTCGTAAAATATCATCCATTACTCATTGGAATGTACTGGGTGCATTCTTTGATCCAAAGGGCATCCTTCTAAATTTATAGTATCTATTTTCCGTTGGAAATGCGGTTTTTGCGATATCCTCGGAATGCATTTCAATTTATTCTCAACTTGATATTCATCTATTCTAATCTATCTAGAATGTCCTTGATTTTTTTTGTAACTTAATGTAATCCAATTTTTGTTATGATCCAAATAGGACTAGACCACAGGAAAGTGGAATTTTCTATGATACCTCGTTCAACATTTTATGTACCTATTTGACTTTTCACTTCTTGTCTATGAATTTCTGGGTAACGGTATGTTTCTGTATGAACTGGGGTTTCAGTATTCGAATTTATTTCATGTTGAATTTGATTGGTGAATGATAATGGGATTTCTTCACAATAAAAAACATATATATTCCAAAGATTCATGACTGCTTTTTTCTCTTCTAAGAAATAATGGTTGAGGCGAATACTTTTCAAGTTAGTTCCGATTAGATTATCTTGACTTTGAGTTGGAATATCTCCGTGAGTTTCCATTATTTCTATAAAATTTCTAAAAAATAATGGTTGAGGCGAATACTTTTCAAGTTAGTTCCGATCAGATTACCTTGACTTTGAGTTGAAATATCTCCGTGAGTTTCCATTATTTCTATAAAATTTATTCCTGCAATATATAGAAATTCTATTTCAGAAGGAGGATTCATTTGAATTTTTGAGGTGAACTCATTCGCATTTAAGTTTGCAAATTCAATATAATTCATGGAACCTATACCTTCTTTAAACTGGGAAATTATTAATTTTGAGTTTAAGTATACCAAAGCTCAGAGTTGTTCGAGTAGATCGATTAGTCCGTCGTATTTGTTACTGAATTTGATGAGTGAAATTCATGAGTCTCAGGAATTTTCGAAATTTTGAATATTAGAATGATCATTACTTCGTTATGATACGAAATGTTATGTGCGCTTCGTATGTGGGAATCATGCTGGAATATATCATTTCTATGATATTTTTTTGCTCATTCTGGAGTCATGAAACTCCTTGTGCTCAGGAATTTTCGAAATTTTGAATATTAGATTGATCATTACTTCGTTATGATACGAAATTTTATGTGCGCTTTGTATGTGGGAATCATGCTGGAATATATCATTTCTTTGATATTTTTTTGCTCATTCTGGAGTCATGAAACTTCTTGTGCTACACGTATCGATTGAGGAGTTTGCATTCAATTCAGAAATGGATATGTGGGGTAAATTATTTTTTGGTAGATCTGAATTCATTATGTAGAGTGAGTTTTTCTTGGTACATGGGTGAATGTTTCAGCTGAATCATTTATTTGAGAAATTTCAGAATTTTATGTATAGTTTTAATTGCATTCGCATTGATTTGAATATTCGATTTCAGGGTATATGTGATTATTCTATTCTTGTTCATGACAATCTGAATAGTTCTCTGAATAGTCAAGTTTGCGTGAATGATGGTACTTGTTGATCCAGTCTTGTGTTACCCAAAAATGTGTCTATCGGTTTTTGTACATTATTTCTTTGAAAATCATTTGATCGATGGAAATTTCGGGGATTTCAAGTTATTTGACTTGATCTTTGTTGAGGAAAATGATTGGAACGATTGGAATGAACTGAACTATTTCGGGATGAATATGAACGATTCGATCGGAAAAATCTCATATTTCGTCTGGTATTGGGTATATTTGGTAAAAAATTCGGTCTCGGAATAATTTCGGTTTTATTGTGGACTTTGATTATTTTTGAACATCATTCTTCGTGAAGAATGATTCATTCTCTGATTTAAATCAGTAGGAGTTATTTTTGTGATAGGTCTATAAGTATTATGAGAATTTATAGGATCATTTTTATTCTGGCTATAGATGAGATGTTCTTCTTCAATGTCTAATGACATTCTAAACTATCAATGTTTATAAGCCTCACATCATTTGATAGTTGTGCATTTGAATAGTTTTTTTGTTGAGCTGTGCCATTAGGATACATTCGATTCAGCTACGTTCAAACTTCTAGAACTTTGAATTCTTATGTCAAACCTCCTAAAAAATACTCGTAATTTGATAGCGATTCCACTACTCATAATTCTCGATGAATATCTTTCGGAAGGAGTACATCGGGATAATTGGAAACATGCCAATGATATCCCAATCTTTCAAAGTGGTAGTATTTTAATATAGGTACATAAAATGTCCGCCAGGAGACTGGTCTCGTTCGTACGATTCCTCTTCAAAATAGTTAATGATCAAGTAGACAGTCCATACTTATTGAGCAGTCAATTTCAGTATAAGGCCCCATGCCACTCGTTCTCCTGAGTTATTTTATATTAGCTCTCTAAATATCAACTATTCAAGAAATTCACCTGTGATGTCAATTCAAGAATTGAATGATACTTTTTTCCACACATAGATTCATTTTGTAACACAGCCGCACGGGTGGAAAAATGTCTCTCGATGTTCTCAGATCATAGTTTCATTAACTTCTAGTTTTTATTCTAGTTCCATACTATCGTCAGTTTCATGCTAGTTATTACTCAGATACTGAAAGCTTTTATCAGTTATCAAATAAGTTTTGGATTTCAATTATACAACATGCATTGATTTCTTTCACAATGCATAATTCTGTGATTGGAACTTATGTTCTGTTGAATCACCTAGGATGAATGAATGGTTAAATGAATAAATTGTTTTCAAATCCCAATGATTCCTTGAAGTTCCTCTCCTTCTGCCACCTTTCTAGTATTTCGCTCTCTTCAGCTATCAGCCTACCCTCTTTATCTTCCATGATTCGACCACTCCCTTGATATCCTTTTGTGAACTCTGATACGATGCCCTAGTCCATTTTCTGTATTCCGTTACTTTGGTAGTTCTTTTCTATCTCTAGCTTTTATGATTCGTTTTTCCTTCCTATTTCTCAGACCCCTATTCACCATCTTATTCATCTTGTTTCATTTGTATTCCTGATGAAAAATGATCAGTTTCAGCGGCTGATCCTCTATAGCTTCTAATTTTTGTTATACATCTTTCTTGGCATTTTTCTATTTGCATATGGTCTATTTGATTCATAGTCGATCCATCTGGAGATCGCCAAATTCCTGTATTCATTTCTTTTTTCTGGAAGTAGATACTTTTCATTTCCATATTTTCTCATCCTCTCATACTGATCATTTGGTTCATTATAAAATTCTTCCTAGATTTCTTTCCTCTTGTCTTCAGATGGGCGTCTATGTTCATTATTATTAACTTTTGGTATTTTCCTTCATATCTAAATTAACACATCCTATCTGCAATATCTTTGGATACAACTATTATAGACTTGAATTCTTTATGCAATATGGATCCTGTCCTGAATAATCTGTCACTTCCACCACTGAATGAATATTCGTCAATTTCTTGTATTCCATTTCCCTTCTGTTTTGTCTCCTGTGGTGCTATCATGTCAGACCATTTCTTTATTGCATTTTTGAGTGCTCAAGTAGCTCTTATATTCCAATTTGGTATTTTCAAACCTTTCTCTGTCCTTTATCCCACTCAATTATATTTCTACTCAGATCCTCATTCATTGTATTTGCCATTGATCATTTTTCCCACTTCAGATAAGGGATTTTCTTGCATTTTCTTTTTGCTTGTTTCAGTTTCCCAACATTTTTATTCCACCTCTGAAGGATCCCATCTACCACCACCATTGCTTGTTTGGCATTTTTTTTATTTTCTTCCCATCCTTCACATATCGTCATTATTGTAAATTTGTTCGTTGTTTCTCCCTTTGTTCTTTGTCTTTCTGATTTTCGTGCATCTTTGTTTACTTGTAATTGTTCTCCGACCAATGTTTCTATGGTTCGTTTGATTATATTGTCATCATCAGTAACTATAGCTGTAGTAACATATTTCACCCTCTCTTCTCTTTCTTATCTTCCTAATATATTTTCCACTTCGTTGGTATCGATGAATAAACTGTATCAATCTATTCGTGAGAACTAACGGAAACTAGCAGCAATCTTCAAGAATTCACTTTTCTTCGACAGGTAGTAGGTTTCTTCATCGTATTTGTTTTTTGATATATATATATATATATATATATATATATATGTGTTTGGTTAGCTATAGTGATGAGGTTGTGCTAAAAGTTTATCCACATTGAAGTTATTATTTTGGTACGTGAAGATCTCATTTAAAACGAAAAAGTCAGTTAGAACCACTAGGACATCATTAACTACTGTTTGCTAGTAACATATCGATTATTTTCATAAGACGAAATAGAATCTAATTTCTAAAAAGCGAATTTCTTTCAGTTTATGAGAGATATGTTTATTTTTTCGAATTCCATGAATGAGCCGCAGGCAGGCATTTTGTAATAGCTGTATTCTACGTTTTTCTGTAGATCTTGAACAGTTTCCACATACTACATCACCATGGTTGAACATGGAAAGGATAAGAGAATCACATAATAATATTTTCATTTTTTTATTGTATATAATTTTCAAGCGGTAAAATTCTCGCTGAATACAGTTTGACACATGACTCACGAATCTCAGGCTACTATCGAAAATAACTCCCAAGTTTTTAGTATTATTTCTCATCGGTAATAGTTCCCCATTGAGCTGAATTTCAACTTCTTCCGCGGTATAGTTCAAATTACATTCGGATCCGAAAAGTATAACGGAGCATTTCTTCGGGTTCAGGAGTAGAGAGTGTCCCTCATACACACATTTCATTTTTTCTAACTCATTGTTTATTAGTTCACAACTTTGGTCCAAATCAGTTTTATAAAAAGAGTGATAGATTTGTGTATCGTCCGCATAATATTGTACCTTGCATTTGAGAAAGGTCTTGCTGAAGTTCGAGGTATAAATTGCATAAAGTAAAGGACTCAGAATAGAGCCTTGAGGAGTCCCTCTACTTACATTTAGAAAGTTGGATTTTTTTTCCATTGGTTTCGATTACTCAAAAAACTTTCGAAAAGAGAAACAGATTTTTGACTCAGGCCGATGTAGTGTAGTATAGAAAGTAACATATTGTGGTTCAAGGTGTCGAAAGCTTTGGAAAAGTCTAGTAGAATCAGAGCTGTAATTTTTCCATCACTGTTGCCCTCAAAATATCATCAGTCACATTGAGTAACGCGGTCGAACAGCTATGATGTTTCCTGAATCCTGACTGAGTAGCTGGTAGTATTTGAGCGTTTTCTATGGATAATATTAGTTGTTCATTCATCATTATTTTCTCCAAAACTTTCCACAGACATGGCAGAACAGAGATGGGTCTCATGTCCTTGAACTCGCTTGGGTCATTAATTTTTGGAAGTGGAAATACTATAGCGTGTTTCCATTGTTCCGGGAATATCGAATTTGCAATACAAAAGTTGACGATATGGGTTAAAAATGGCAGTATAAACGGGTAGCACAGAATTATGGTTTTCATACCTAGATCATCGACTCCCCTGGCATTTGATTTGATACTTGATTCTATAGACTTCTACTTCTGTTACTTCTACAAAATTGATTTTTTTTTTCAATTCTTCTTCAACATTATTTTTATGAAATTCAATTAAGTTTTCGTCCACTCCTAACAGCGGATTGGAGGAAATCAAAAAGTTATTCAACTCATCAGGCTTATTCAGGTGGTTGGGAATTTCCATTCACTCTCAGTGTTCGCAATGTTCAACAGTCTGAGATCTTTCCAGATATTACTTGAATTTCGGAACTTGCATTCAAAAAATGCCTTTTTCTCCTGTCTGGTTGTGTTAGTGGTCAGATTCCTCGATCCCTTGTAATAGTCCCAGTGAACTGGATTTCTAGATTTTTTTATATCGGGACAGTGCCCTATTCCTAAGACGGATCAAGTGTTTGATATTGCCTGTTATCCAAGGTTTACTATTCCTCGTCATCCGTGAATTCTTCATCGGGGTGAAGATATCTAGTAAAGTGGTAATATTTTGGTTCAAGAAGTCAACTTTGCCATTAACATCGGGTACGTCATAGATGTTCATCCAAGGTAGCGATTTTAAAGCTGAGGTGAATTGTTCACCATCCATATTTTTAAAATCTCTGTATTCTATGACCTTGTGTCGCTTTTTTGGACAGTTCATAAGAATTTCACAGAATACTGAGTCATGATCTGAGATGTCGGGCAAATTCCCGTTCTTTTGATTTGGATGTCTGCATTTATGAGTATCAAATCAATTAGGCTCACTGAGTTATGTGTTATTCGTGTTGGGGTAGCAATTATTTGTCTCAACCCCATCGAATCTTTCAACGAATTGAAGTTCACGACAGTATTAGAGAAGTTGTCCAAAAAATTATTATTGAAGTCTCCCATACACAGCTTAACGTCATTTTGCGGAACAATTGATGATGAAATATTTTTTAAATCCGCAATGAAGTGATTGCAGTTATAAACAGACGGCTTGTATATACAACCCAATGCAAAATATTTGTTGCAAATATTGACCCTTATCCAGATTTGTTCGAAGTTATTTTCCTGGTCAGTAATATTTGCAATAATAGTGTATTGAAAGCAGTTCTTTACAAAAAGCCCAACACCCCCACCTCTTCCTGCTTTCCTGCATTGATGGACAAATAAAAACCCGGTATATCACTATCCGAGGTATCCATTTGGGGTGTCAGCCAAGACTCAGAAATACCAAAGATATCAAAGTTGCCATCCAAAATGAATGATTTAATTTCGGTAAATTTCGGGAGCATTGACCTCGCATTCAAATGACCCACTTTTAGAAAACACTTGGTTTTACTAGGCATGTTGAGGAGTTTCAACAGGAATATAAAAACATAAAAATGAAGACACACTGAGACACAAAGAAAACCTCATTTTATTCCGTTTCTAAAAAATCGAAATAAGAATAAAAAGTTGAATAGAGATAATGGAGGGTGAACTAAAAAAAGTTTCTTCGAGTAGGTATCGCATATATGAAGCTGATATTCTGATATTCTGCCACTGACGTAGACAGGAAAGAATGCTAATGGGATAATCTGACTGACCTTACTTATTAGATCTCACTAAGGTTTGGACTGTATTTTCTTCGTTTTCTTTTTGAGCCACTTTCCTCTGGAGGAGTTTTATTATTCTTCTTCGAATCAGCTTCTGCAAGTTCTTTGTTTTCTTGTTCTTCCTCTTCCGAGTCGGTGGCCTCAGAGTCACAATCAGCCTTTTCCAATACTTTCAGTTCGCTTGCCGTATATTCTTGATCGTCTATTATCAATTTGAATCCCTTCAACGTGGCGTTCAGTTTCTGACTTCTAGCTATCTTGAGGTGTTGTCTTAAAATTTTTTGTTCTTCTCTGTCCTCCGGACACTGATCGTTTGCAATCGCAATATCCTTAGATTTCAGCTCTAATAGTTTTTGTGGATTTTTGAAAAGTTTCGCTTTTTTCAGATATCTGACAAATTCAATGACTACTGGAGAGGTGGATTCACGGCCCAGATGGAATATATCATTAATGTCCTCTTCACAGATACTGGTGTTTAGTAATTTGTTTAGGGTTTCCAGAGTGTTTCGGAGGAGATTTTCAGAATCAACTTCCAAACCAAATACTATAACGTTATTTTTCCTTCATTTTCTTTCTTTCAGTATGCCCTTCATACTTTATTGCTGACCTCAATATTGCCATGAATAGATTCATTGATATTCTTTCAAAAGCGATATATGACTGCACGTCTTCGGTCAAACTGAGACGTAAAAATAATAACATTGTTCCATGGGCAACCACAGGGCTGGTAAGATCTATCAATACAAAAAATCAGTTATTTAAGAATTCAGAAAACCCAGAAAACCACCAACTGAAGGAACAATACAAAACCATCAAGAACAAATTAATCAATCAGATTAGAAAATAAAAATTTGACTACTACCAAAATTCATTTTTCAGCTTTTAATGGGATTTTCTCTCCTCGTTCCTCAAAAATAGAGTAGAAGTTATTGAAAATAATTGCAATATATTTGTAGTAAGGACAGATTTAGGATCTGTCTCAAAATGTCACTGCGCTTGAAATTAAACCTTCAGATACCTAAAAGAGAAATTCTCTATTGGTCAGTGACACCTTGTTTTTGAAAAAAATTGGAAATACAAATATATTTAATAATAATAAAACCTCTACTTATCTTGGTGGACGTTTCGGGAACGAATCTGCTCCCGTTCTCAACACAATTGAAATATTTTTCTCTTCGTAAAATTTTTTTTTCAATGTTTTCGATTTTGACACTGATAAGTGACGATTTGGCAGACGGAGGAATTCTGGTTACAAGCTGTTTTCATTATTTGATATCGAATTTTCCATTTTCATATTCAAGTTTCAGAAGTGGATGCCAAGTTCTATCTATATCAACTGAACAAGAAGCAATATTATTGTCTCCGTTCAGGAGAATGCAAGCAGACTCTTTGATTTTCCCTTTTTGGTTGTTGTCTTCTTTTCCTATGATCTTAATATTACCCCAATCGGCCATATGTTGTCCATTTTCAGTAAGGATATGCTCAGCTAATTTTGATTTGTCAGTATATCTTCTCTTTATATTGTTCTTATGCTCTTTCATCTTTACTGATAGAGGCCTGCTGGTTTCACCGGTATAATATTTTCCACAAACACATGGTATACTGTAAATACAATTTTTTGATGACTGTTCGTCATTTTTCGGTTTTGTATGAGTCAAAATCGATATCATTGTATTTTCTGTCTTGAACACTGTTTTCACTCGAAACTTGTCACCAACACGTTTAATTTTTTTTTTTAGATATTCCGGGAATGTATGGGATTACATTATCAGTTATCAGTGTTGGTTGTCTTTGTGTTTGTTGTATATTCTGTCTGTTCTCAATTTGGTGTATTGTTTTATCAATGGAATGTTTCGGATAAGTGTTGAGTTGTAGAACATCTTTTATATGGTTCATTTCGGCATTGAAAATTTGGTGGTTCGATGATATGGATTTGACTCTATCATGAAGTGATTTGATAATTCCTTTCTTTATACTTGTATGATAATTCGATTGAAAATTGAGGTACCTGTCGGTGTGTGTATTTTTACGATATACACTTGTTATCAAAATGTTATCTGATTTTTTAATGAGGACATCTAAAAATGGTAATTGATTATTACATTCGATTTCTAAAGTGAATTTGATTGTGGGTTCGATATTGTTTATATAATTTAGAAAATTATCTAGTTCCATACGGTTATGTGGCCAAATAATGAAAATATCATCCACATATCTCCACCAAGTCTTTGGTTGTTTACTGAATTTTTTCACAATATTCTCTTCAAAATCTTCCATGAGTATATTACTCAGAATAGGAGATGATGGTGAACCCATGGCCAAACCAAAATTTTGTTGATAAAAATCATGATCTAATTGAAAGTAAGTTGTTTTGAGACATAGTTCCAAAAATTCTAAAATGCCTTCTACACTCAGCATAGTTCTTTCAATGAGTTTTTCATCATCTTCCAGTTTCTTTTTCACTATTTGTAAAGTTTTTTTCTATAGGAACATTAGTGAATAAAGTCACTACATCGAAACTTACTATCATCTGTATCGAGATGGATGTTATTCAGTTTCTCCAAGAAATGAGGAGTATTTCTAATGAAACTTTCACTATTTCCTGATGAAGGTTTCATTATATCTAAAAGAGATCGCGATAAATTTTGACAAGGAGATCCTATCGAACTCACGATTGGTCCTAATGGATTGTTTGGTTTATGTATTTTTGGAAGTCCATAAAAATGTGGGGGTTTGCTATGGTATCTGGATATGTGTTTCCTATCTGTTAGTGTGAGTTCATTTTCGTGTTTTTTCATTATGTTTCGTATCTTTCTCTCTATGTTTGCTGTTGGATCTCTATTCAATTTTGTGTAATTGCCTTCATTTATAATTTGTATTATTTCATCATGATATTCATTCTTGTTCCTAATGACTGTAGCGTTGCCTTCATCAGCTGGAAGTATTTTGATTGTATCATCATGTTTAAGATTATTGAGTGTGTTTTTCTCTTCTCTTGTGATGTTTGGTGTTATTTCATGTTTTTTCTCAATAATTATTTTATTTCTGATTCTATATTCATTAGAAAATTCATCAGGAAGTCTCTGTGCAGTTTGTTCAATAGCAGTTATCAAATCTAATTTTGGAATATGATTTGGAGTGATTGAAAAATTCATACCTTTTGACAGTATTAATTTTTCAGAATTTGTTAATGTTCTTGAGGATAGGTTTATAACAGTTCTATTCATGAAATTTTGTTGACGATGTTCTAATCTCGATTTTTTTAAATTCCTTTCTTCAATGAGTTTATTGAATTCTTCTATGTGTATCAATTTATTCTTGGCATTCTCTTTTTTGTATGAGTTGTTCATAGAAATGAATATATGTGTTGAATCATCTTTGTGTGAAACGTTGTGTGAAGTTTGTTCTAACTGTGAGATGATATTTCTTGTTCTAACCTTGTATTTGTGGAAATTCATTCTTTCTCTTACCAATGCCTTACTTGCTTTTAGAACTATCCATTCACATTTCTTACTATAAAATGGTGCTTTCAAACGTAACCCTCTTGGTATCACTCCATTGTCACGACATTTACAAAGAAAAGTCAAACTGTTTTCGGTGTGAGACAGTTTTATGTATAAATTTTCAAGATTCCGAAACTGATGATTGATGTTAGGCCCATACCTATTTGTTAAATACTGTCTGTAAGTTCTCCGAGGAGGTGGTACATTCATTTTTCAGCAGTAACAAAAAATCCAAAGCTGCAATAAATTCAAGGAGACGATACAGGCAATCTTTTAACAGATATGAAAGATGTAGCAAACAAATTTAACTCGACATTCATTGAAGTTGGGAAAAAATTAGCTAGTGAAATCACACAAAATCCAAACTATCATCCCGTGAGAAAATTTATTGTAAATTCATTCGTCTTGTCACCTACGAATGTCTTTGAAATACATGAACTCATGAGCTCAAGATAAAAAAATCTA
Organism: Gastrophysa polygoni; assembly: GCA_963576655.1. Taxonomy (NCBI): domain Eukaryota; kingdom Metazoa; phylum Arthropoda; class Insecta; order Coleoptera; family Chrysomelidae; genus Gastrophysa; species Gastrophysa polygoni. The sequence goes on from OY755083.1 coordinate 31,965,919, forward strand.
CTGGTATAGATGATATCAGAGCAGAAACTCTGAAAGAAATTGTAGTGCTCATAAGAGAACCTTCCACTTATCTGATGAATCTCTGCATCAATGCTGGTACGTGGTCAATGATACTGAAAGAAAGCGTTTTAATCCCATTATTCAAAACAGGAGATAAAACAATTGCTACAAACTACCGACCTATATCTTTGATCACACATATCAGTAAGATATTTGAAAAAATAATGATAATAATAATAATAATAATAAATCGTCTTCATTTTTCATCAATACAAAGTAGGCGAAGTTTAGCTAGGGCTACTCTTACACTTAACCTAAATTGTACAATTGCTAGGAGAAATTTGGGTAATAAGACATTCATGGTAGCTAGGTAATGAAAAGGAAAAAAGAAACATAATCGTCAAAGCAAAGGTAGATTGTCAAACATATAACTGGTTGCAAACACGTAACTGATTGTCGAGCATTTGACTGGGCTAATAGCCTCAATCTATATTTGGGATTCACGTAATTTCGATTTCAAAAATTTCTTGATGTTATATTCAGATGAATGAATGTGATTGATGAGTATTGAGTTGTAGAATTTAACGGCTTGATAGGTAAAGGATTTCTGAAACATGACTGAACAGTGACGAGGAACATTAAAATGATAGTTGTTTCTCACTTCTAAGGAGTGAAGAACTAGGGATTAACTTACGATATAGGGCCAGAGGAATTCTGTTCCTTATTATTTTATATAGAAATACACAGAAATTGTACGTAGTGCGATCAGCCATTGTAAGCCAATTCAATTCCATTATTTTATTGGAGACGTGGTCGTATTTTCTAAGGGAGAAAATGAATCGACAACAAAAGTTCTGTACTTTCTGGATACGGTTCTGATCAAATTTAGAGAGTAAATTACCGTAGACAATATCAGCATATTTGAACCTAGAGAGGACCAGTGATTCACTGAGTAACTTCCGTATGGGTGGATTCAGATAGTGTCTATGTGGGTAGATATTTTTCAAAGATCTGAATGATTTCTTGAGCAGACCATTGATATGCAAGGTGAATTTCAGATCAGAGTCAAAGATAATACCCACATTTTTCGTAGATTCCACAATTGGTAAAGAGGTGCCATCGATTTCAATAGATATATCTTGATAGATATATAATCAAGAAAAGACTCAATTCATATATAACGGAATACAAATTGCTGTCTGATAACCAGTTTGGTTTCACGAACAAAATATCAACGCAGGATGCAATAATGGCATTAACCGAAAAGATATCCAATACACTTGATGAAAAAAAGTTTTGTCTTTGCTTATTTATTGATCTATCAAAAGCTTTCGAAACAGTCAGCCACCGACTACTTTTGCTAATACCAGAAGATAACGGCATCAGAACTAATGCTCTAAATCTTTTCCAAAGTTACCTTTCCGATATATTCCAGAGTGTAAGAGTGAGTGATGTTCTGAGTGATCGACAAGTAATCGAATGTGGGGTTCCACAAGGTACTGTTTTGGGACCCACACTATTCAATATTTATGTGAATGGGTTGTTCTCCTTGAGAAGTGAAGGAGATATTATTGGGTTTGCAGATGACACTGCCATCTTCTACAGAGCCAACTCTTGAAAAGAGTTGAATGTTCTAGTAGAAACTGACTTCTTATTAGTGCAAAATTGGTTCGAACATAAACTGCTCACCGTCAATCATGAAAAAACATGTTTTGTTTCATTCTACTGTAATAAATCTAATGAACCCCTCTTGGAACACCTCATAATGGGTAATGAAAGGAATAGTGAAATTATCAAGTCAGTTGAACATGTCAAATATTTGGGTGTTTATATTGATGAACACTTCAAATGGGACATTCATATTCAATATGTTTGCAAAAAACTGAGAACAATATTGTATCGAATAGAATACCTCGAAACGATAGGTACTACCCTGCCACGAAATGAAGACTTTGTATCATTCACTTGTCGAGAGCCATTTAAGATATTCTATAGCAGCTTGGGGTGGGGCATTGAGAACTCACCTACGGCCAATTGAAGTCATCCAAAAAAGATTCCTGAAATCAATTCTCCGAAAAACAAACCGATATCCTTCAGATAAGCTATATACTGAAGTTTCTGTCCTAGATATTCGTCAATTATTCTATCTAAACCTAAACATTTATTACCACAGTGAAAACCACCTCTTCGTCTTACCGAATCATGACTCGACATGAACACCATCATGTCATCCCGAAAATGAATGAATCCATAGATCAGCGCTCATACAACTTCATGGCCCCAAAAATGTTCAACACTCTCCCTATAGAAATAAGAGATATAGTAGGTTTTTTTTTATCTGTGGACAACACGAAAGGGAAACCTATGATGTTCGAGGAACATCGTGTTAGCCAGCGGTGGAATTTTGGGAGAAAAGGAAGGTGTTGGAATTTTTCTTGAAAGTTTGGAGGTTGTAAGCATCAGGAAAGACTTCACTAGGCAAAGAATTCCATAACTTTGCCGTTCTATTGAGGAATGATGCTTGGTATAGCGATGTTCGACAGGTCTCGAGCCTGACAGTGTAGGAGTGACCAGCTTGAGCTGGTCTGGTTTGTATACTAGGTATCGCGCGTGGTGGCATAATAGATGATATCTCCGTTGAGCACCGACCATGAAAGTACCTATAAAAAAGGAATAGATCGCCGACCTTTCTAAGATGATCTAGAGAGGTCAATGATTTGGTGAGTGTTGTATCATCGACTAGGCGAATAGCTCTCTTCTGAATTGAATCTAAGAGCTTTAGCGTATGTTGGGGGGCTGAGCTCCAAACATGTGAACAGTACTCCAGGACAGGTCGAATTTGTGCTTTGTAGATCATAAGCAGCTGCTGGGATGTGAAGTATCTCTTCGCACGGAATAGAAAACCAAGTTTTTGTGAAGCAGTTCCCGCAATGGACCTCACATGATCGTCCCATGAGAGAGCATTGTTGGTGGTGACACCCAGCATGGATATCGCCGACTTCATAGGAACAGTGGTACCCGACTTCATCAAATTGGGCATCGTGTGACCAGCCTTCTTGGTGAACATACAAGCTTGAGTTTTAGTTGCATTGAACTGTACTAGATTCTCAGATCCCCATTTCAGAATTCTTGTCAGATCCTCATTTAAATCATCAACCTGTCTTCGCCTTGCACCTCTGGCCTCATTGGATGATATAGCGGCTCTAGAGGAAAAGGCGGAATGAAGTGTACTATCATTCGCAAAGCTATGAACTGGGCTGGAGGTCACATTCAACAAATCATTGATGTGGAGCAAGAACAAAGTTGGTGCCAAGACAGAGCCTTGTGGAACACCAGCATTGATAGTCATTGTATCAGACGATACCCCGTCTACCACCACGTAGAGTGATCTATCTGCAAGAAAACTCGATTGTAAAAGACACAGTTGGGGCGACAAACCATATGACGGAAGTTTCGCTAGGAGGCCTTGGTGCCAAACTCGGTCAAATGCTTTGGAGATATCCAAGGCTACAGCCAGAGACTCCCCATGTTTCTCTATTGACATCAGCCACTTATGTGTCACATAGGCAAGCAGATCTCCAGTTGACCTCTGGTGACGAAAGCCATATTGCCGGTCGTTCACGATCCTTGGGCTCTCTAGATATCGGATGAGCTCGATGTTGATTGCTTTTTCCATTACTTCAGAGATCACAGATAGTAGTGCAATCGGTAAACATTCGTTCAAGGAAGCTTTGAAATCATTTATCATTGAGATAGATCGAAGTATCATAAATGATTATTTCAAGTGAACTACTTATAATCATTAAATTTTCCAATTTATCCAAAGTTTATGAATAAATACATGCATGTTCGTTTTACTTGCAATATGAGTCTTGGTAAATCGCTGGTGCTTGGGGCACACATTTTCAAATCCCAATTACAATTAAAATTATTATTTAGATAACTTTAATTGTTTTGAATATATTATATTCGATGATTTGAATCAACTTCTCGAAACAAGTGAATTACTACTTATTGAGTATTCTTATTCATTTATTTACTAAGTATCTTATTGTTTAGGCATAACCATTTGTATTTTTGTATTGTATATGTGAATGAATGGATTAATATTATCATTATTATATTATTATCATTATTACTATTATATTTTTTTCAAGGGTGAAGTTTTGAAATAGCATCAGTAGACACTTCACCTTTCCAACCATGTATTCGTATCATTACACAATCATGTACGAAATTTTCAGTATTCTTCATTTCATGAATGGAGAAGATTTAATATCATTACCATCATCATCACTATCATTATTGATTGTTCCCGTATACTCTCGATCCTTCAGAGGCTGTCTCGATGACTACTTTGAAGCAACCGATCAACGAACAGACCAGAAGATTTTCCATGGACCTCTTCAGTCAACGCTCAGTCTCCAACGAAGTACTCAAAGGACTCAGGTATTTGACATCCATCAATAAGATCAAAGATCCGAAGCCAAATTATACTTGGGGCCAGCTGGATCCTACTACGTTCGCAAGGAATCTGATCAATGTTTGCAATCAAGTTAAGGAGATTTTCAGAGTGGAACGAAGGTTGTTGGAAGTGAACTCACCAGTCTATATCATGGGTGAGTATATCTTGCTAACCGTTGAGATGATAACAAAATGATAGTTGAGGAAATGAGGAATACATAAGGATTATAGAAGGATTATATAAGGATTCCCATAATCAGATGATCTTCACAGAGAGCGAAGGCAAATGTTATGTTAACAACGATTTAGGTTGTGCGACCTACACTACACTATTTCTTCAAACAAGGAGATATCAAGGAAACTTGAGAGTATCAGTTAACATCTGGAATATCTGCAGATGATTTTTTCATGGCATCATCATTTTTCAGGTGACTGATGTTTCACGGTTCCGATAGTTATCATGAAATGTCATATTTTTGTACTCTCCTGTCAATCATACTTCACATCCATATTCATTTATTTCACAATCGCTCCTACAATTGACGGTCGCTCTCACTTGACGGCAGCTTCTGCTTCACGGCCGAATTTGATCAACGACCGTTCCTACTACAACGATGATTGATGGATGAAATGACTGGTGTATTGTAGTCTGCCGAAACAAATGGATATTTATTTCATTCCTGCCTCCTTCATATATTTCTCGGATCTCTGAAACAGTCTCCTGATTATGTCTTCAGTCCTCACCACAATGTTGCTCAGCAACGGCCGGAAAAGATCAACTCTACGGCATTGATACACGAATAACTATTTTCATTGTAAATGAGTGAAGAGGATTTTTCGTAGTCATTTTGTCTTCGGTTCGAATAGAGAGTCGCCATTCTATATCAACAAACATAATTTTCAACAGTGATGTGAGTACAAACACTGACTCTGAAACAGCAGCATTTCTTTTTTCGTGAGTTATTTTCGAAAAACCGGCAAGAGACTTTTTAAAAACTTCATTTCTTCACTGTACAAGAGATAGGGTCAAAATTGAGCAAAAGTGAATAGGTAGATATATTTATAATGTCGGTTGTTCTTGAAGACGAAATACGATTCTTGCAAATACCATGTCATTTCATGGAATTTCAATTCTGTCTGTTCGCAGAGGTAGATGTTTCGATTTATTGGAAATGATTGGAAATATTGGAAGGCGTTGTGAGTGATTGGAATTTCTATGGCAAAAATAATCTCATTCCCAGTGAAGTAGCAGTTCGTCTGAATGATAGAATACCAAGAGTGATAATCTATATTCAATATTATCCTGTTACTGTTGTGATTTCTCAATTCATTCAATATGTTCTTCGGGATGAATGATATGTAATTTTGCGAACATTATTGCATTTTCTATGTTGTCTGAGAGAGTGACGACTATATTGGCATTCAGGAAGATTTGATTCATTATATTTGTATAGACTGCGTATTTTCCGAACTGATCATTGATGTTTTCTAAGAATGCTTTGTTCTCTGAGATATACTTGTAAATTTAATTTTGATTGTTAGTAATCGTATCTATATCCTTACAATATCGACCAATCAATTGTTCTGATAATGAAATTTGGATATTGACATCTCTAACGATTTTCTGTTGATTTTGTTTCAGAGTAGTGATAGCACGGTCATATTTTTCGCCGTCTGATGAATCAAGTTTACCGAAAAGAAACTTCTGTACAGTTCCACCAGCATTGATCAATCCTCTTTCATTTCTAGAAATAATTGGATCATATATATTACTGAATTCATTAGTGATTTCTTTGATGATAGGTTCTAGACTCTCATAGGTATTTTTCATATTATAGAAATATTTCGACCGATAACTTGAGAGGTATTCAAGATTCTGATAATTTCCAATTAATCTGCCAATCTCGTCATTTATGATTTGTAAATTGATTTCATTAATGAATACATGTTTACTGGTTATAATTTCAGATTTTCCTAATTTGAAAGGGAGAATTCCGGGTGAGTTGCTGATTCGTTTTACTTCAATCTCGTGAGCTTGGACCAGCAGGGTCATCAATTGAAGGAGTATCAATCTCTTCATTTTGAGCCTGTAACAAAACGGATTTTCTTAATTCTTTGATATGGATGATTTTCTTTTCATACTTTCAATCTCGACCTTATTATGCTCTAATATCTTGGTTATGTTATATGGACCTAGAAACTTATTATTTTTCTTATTCCTGTCCAGCGGATTCTTTTCATATACTTTTTGACCTAGCTTAAATTCTTCGCTCGCATCGCCCTCGACATTTCTTCTCGAAATAACCTTTTTCTTCTGGGCTTGGAGTTTTTCCTTTACCTTTCCATACACCGGTTGCAATTTTTGTTTGTGATCATGTACATATGCCGAAACAAGTGAAATATTTCATCAACGCATTGCATGTATTAATGGCGGATTTTCCGGGAACATGAAAAGCTTGACCAAATTTCGAAAAAACATCTATCAGAGTGAGGTAGATTTTGGAGTCGTTATAGTTTTCAGATATTGAATCGTTTCTTCGATACCTCGATGATTAGTTTTACCTTCATGATGATTTTTCATCATTAAAATTTGTTCTTTTTGTTCTTTTATGGTATTTACTTTCTCTTGTCTTGTCTTTCTCTTGTCAAAGTTAGAATAGACATTGCTGAAATTTGGAATAAATTCTTTCGTATCAAAGTATCAAAGTATCAAAAATGATTCGTTCATTATTATTTGATGACAATTTTACAGTTATCATTTTGTGATTTCTGTTCTTGTCATGTTGAAGTGAGATTTCATCATGTTTTATTATTGATTTCTTCATCTAGGATACGAATTCCATCGTTGGCTACTACTTTTGATAAGAAATGTGGTGTTTAGTCTGTCTTGTCAGTGGGTGGTTTCAGTTGTACGTCTGAGTGAATCAAAATTTTGGGTTGAGTGGTTGTTGGATTTTTGGTTTCAAGTTCTTGAAATGTTTCACGGTTTTCTGCAAGGTTTCTTAGGAATTCCAAGGATTCTTGATTTATATCGCCAGGGTTATTGATTACTGATTCTGATTCGTGGAGATTGAGTCTTATTCTCGACAGAGCATCTACATTTGAATTCATGGTTCCTTTTTTATAGACGATTTTATAGCCATACTGTTCTAATTTCAAGCGTCAACGTATTATTTCGGAATTTGGTTCTTTCATATTGAAAAGCCAAGTAAGAGGACGATGGTCGGTAACTATAGTGAATTTTCGCCCGAATAGATAGGGACGGAAATATTTGCATGCCCAAACTATTGCCAATGACTCACTTTCTATCATGCTGTAACGTTGTTCTGTTTCTTTCAGAGTGCGACTGGCAAACGATATTGGTCTGTCCTGTCCTATAGTCCCTTGTGACAAAATAGCACCTAGAGCTATGCTTGACGCGTCCGTTGTTAGTATGAAGTTTCTAAATTGAAGAATAGGGTCATCACACAGTATTTTCGAAAGTGAATAGGTAGATATATTTATAATGTCGGTTGGTCTTGAGGACGAAATACGATTCCTGCTGAATTGGCCGTTTTCTGGGAAACGGCATGCGATACCCAGCTCGGTACCGTGGGACCACTCGCTCGACGTAACTCGTGTACCGTTCTCGTAGGCGCAGTTTTTTTCAGGGATCACGAGAAGTTATTGATGCTATTAGTCTATAAATATATATATATATATATATATATATATATATATAAGTAGACTCTTTGTTGATAAGCCGAGCTTTCGGAAATGTTCATTTCCTTCATCAAGACAATCTGAAAAAGAAAATGGGTATATATAAAAACCATGTCAATTACACAAACAACAAACTACTTACTGACGTGAGATTGAAGATTGGTAAGTAGTTTGTTGTTTGTGTAATTGACATGTGTAGGCGACATCAAAGCTGTCGCCTTTTGTTGTTACTCTCTGGGTTGAACTCCAGAATTCGAAATGATTTCATTACATACCAACATGTTCTATTTGTAATGCTCATGTACATATTTCCTCGTCAATGCAGAAACTTTTTGTAATAGACGGAACTTTTGATAACGTGAAATATTAAACTAGAAATCGAAGTCATACTGCTAATCGTGAGGAATGTCCACTTTTCGAAAGGAGATTGATTGTCAATATTATCAATTTCAATAGTGTTCCTCATTGCTGTGATAATAAACAATAAGTTGGAGCAGCAATTCATTCGAGAAATCATCTGATATATCAAAAAATACGTAGGACAATGGATGAAAGATACAATGCAATTGAAATTGAAATTTCACAATTTCATTCAAAATCGAAATATATCAATCTTCACTCCTTATCAGCCTTTTAATTTGAGAGTTGGAGATTCGATACATAGATTGAGTATGAAGATGAAACTATCGAACTGAATGAAATAATCATTTCAGTAAGACACTCTATCATTGATTTTAGCAGAACTTTCAAGAAAAATTCCAACACCTTCCTTCTCTCCCAAAATTCAACCGCTGGATAACACGATGTTCCTCGAACATAATAGGTTTCCCTTTCGTGTTGTCCACAAATAAAAAAAAATGAGAACATGAAAAAAAACGGAATGGTTTCCATATCATGGATGAATATCATAGTAGGAAATAAAATGATTCTCTAAGCAACCTGAAGCTAGAAGATACTTCAATAACTAATGATGGAATGATTCATAAAAATCTTTCGAGAAAACTGTTATTCTGAGAAGGTAAAAAAAAGTTGAATAATAAAAATTGATATATTTTCAAATTCAGGCATATATTATCTGGAAATCTGAATGAATTTCGATGTAGGGAATTCCGAGATTCAATACTACATACTGATACTACATGAAAATATGTGGAAATGATGACTGAATCAATACCAAAATAATTCGTGGAGTGGGAATTGGAAATGAAAAATATGAAATATCCAAACAAAATATGGAGATTCAAGAATTTGTAACTGACTATAATGTTCAAGGATATAAGGTGAATGTTATGGTGAAAGAGATTATAGCGATAGGAGTTCGAATGCTCTCAAAGACATCCAAAGAATGAAATATGGAAACTGATTATCTGCTTTTGACATTTACGATAATGATTCTTGTACGCTTATGTTTTCTCTGAGTTTGTTATTATTTGAAATCAGTGGCCAAAAAGTGGCATAGAAATGTGGGGGCTACAAACAAACCTAGTTTCATCAAAATCGGCGTGAAGACTTATGAGTAAATATTAAAAAAAACCTATTTTATAGTAACACTTTGGCACCTTGTTACTCGGAAATGGAGCATGTTAGGACACACACGTTTACATGAACTTCTTTCCATGAAATATGACAAGGAATCATCATTGAAGTTATAACCTATATATCTATCGACGATACTGTTGTGTTGCGGGTTGGATAGGGTGAGCTAAATGATACTCAGGGTACTGTTGGCTGTGTTTATTCACTATAGGTCACTTGATGTTGATAGTGATGAATACAGGTACAGGTTAGATGTTCGGTGTTACAAGTCTTGTGTCAAAATCCCCTCACTTTGCTGGCTTCCTTAGTTTTATATGCGACGCTTCGTCACAGAAGCGACGCTTTCATGACATCAAATTTGACAAATGAAAATGAAGAATACAATTCTACTAACCAATCAGATTTCACCTGACAACACGATGTTTAACATGGCATTTTGTGTTGGTCAGCATTCTTGATATCGTTTAATTGGAACAGAGAATTCAGCGAAAATGCAATGTTATACCTAACATCATATGACATCATGTTATCTTTCGTAACAAGTGTAACTGATAAGTATCAACAAGTTTCTTAAATAAGCAACTGGAATAAAATCTATAATATAATTATTAGTAACTATTCATGCTAAAACCTCGTAGAGGGTGTGAAGTGTAACTTCACAACAATACATATGATACGGAAGCGTAGAAATTTCACATACTTGTTGAAAAAAAAATTCATTCCATTCATGTCTCAGGAAGGAGAAGGGCCAATACTTGTTTATTTTCATTTTTCTCGGAAATTCAAATATTGAAGTCGAAATTTTATGATAATCAACTCTAGTCAACTTCAATCTGCGATTTCAGAGAAGAATAAAAAAACGAATATTGGCCCTTTTACGCTTCCGTGAAGTAGCACCACATACCAACAATTCATCAATGTTTTCGATGCCTACTAACTGATGATCAGAAGGTTTTATCACTAGAGACATGGAAGAATCAAGGAACGTTTTGGCGGAACCATTAACAAAATGAATGAATAGTTTTTTCAATGAGTCAAATGAATTTAGTATAGTGACACACAGTCAGGAGTTTCATGAGTAATTAACATACAAGACGAACTTGGCGAAGGAAATTATGTAGTAACGATCCACATGGACCTTGAAAAAGCGTTCGACACTGTTGACCACCACATTCTTCTGAAAAACCTTGCTGTGGTGTAAGCTTCATATCAATCACTTCGTATAATTCATATTGTAACAGTAGTTGTCCACCGTGTAGTCGAAGCGCGTGTTAGTCGTTGCCGCCGGCAGGGACACAAAAACGAGGCATTGTAAAAAACACAAAAAAACGGGTTTGTAAACAGCGAGAGAAAGCGGAGTGATTGTAGAGACGTGGAGTTGTGTGGGGAAAAATATATATGGGATTCTAGCTGGGGAAAATTTATTGTGGTTGGAGGAAAATTGGGTACTGAGTTGTGGTGGTGCTCGAATATTATTGAGATATCTACAAGGTTAGTGAAATTGTATTAGAACGGGTTATTGATTTATCTAGGAACAAGCACAGTAACTGCGAATAGTTTTGTTGCATATTTGAGAGGATTTGCCTTGATATGCGAATGTAAGATTCCTTATAATATACTTGTGATGTTTGACTGCATATTTGAGAGGATTTGCCTTGATATGCGAATGTAAGATTCCTTATAATATACTTGTGATGTTTTGCTGCATATTTGAGAGGATTTGCCTTGATATGCGATAGTGAGATTTCTTATAACATACTTGTGATGTTTTGCCTGCATACCAGAGAGAGTATTCCATGATAAGAGCGGGGCTGTTATGTTATGTTCGTGGTATGAAATGACACTGATATCTTTGCTTATATTCGCTGTGAGCTCAGGGTTGATATGGGAGTTCACGTAACTACTTAGGTTTGTAGCAATTGTGTGTTTGCGCTTGTAACTTGTAAACAAGATATTATAAATTCATACAGCTACGATCTCGAGTACGTTTCATGGTAGTGTGTCTGCCGATGATATTTAGGTTAGGTACTCAAGAATGCGATGCTCAAATCTTGATTGATACTTACTGTTATTATTATTCAACTGGATGACCATGTATGATAGGTACCGACCTTCATCGATTTTTATCAATCGACATTTTAACTATATAGCGTTGTTATCACTTTATTGTTGCTACTGTTGTTCACCTCGATTTTGTCAGACTCTTATGGCCTTTATATATTTAAGTGTTCTTACCTTGTTGTTAAATAAATATTTGAATCAATTGAATCGTCATTTATTTAAAAAAAAATACTCTTACAATATCATTTTAGATCACCTATGTACGGAAATATTGTTGTATGATGTGTGAAACGATTACTTGTCACTATACAGGGTGTCACAAAATTGCTGGTCAAAATAAGTTGATTGGACCCAATTTATTTATGTGTCAAAATGTACCGTTCGTCCGTGAGAAGAGTTCAAAGTTCACATAAAGAAACAGAAAAAGAAAGAAGAAGCTCTGCGGAAAAAAAGAGAGGAATTTCGAACTACTGAAGATTCCCATATCAACTTCAGTTTATGGATGAAGGGTCACCAGCGTGTGAATTAGCAAAAAGTTTTCTACCCTATGGAGCAAACTATCTTGTAGTCATTGACCAGTTGAAAACAAGATTTGCTAGAGAAAAGTTCTATGTCAGGGAGCTTCCAAATTCACTTTCAAAACAAGCCATGAAGAAAAAATTCGATCTGATACTTTTCAGTTCGTTCGATGGATAACAAACACAGAATCAAGCTTTAGAAACTCTCGGGGTGACCAAGAAATAATACGCGTCAATGCCTAAATAAATAAAACTGTCGAATCTGGCACAAGATGATTCAGGGGATAGTGACGAATATTCCGATTATCTATCAATGTTATTGTATTTTTTGGGGAGTGTAGTTGAAACCGAGGAGATAATCATTCAGTCCATAAGAGATTCAGAAGGAACCTAAATCAGAAGGACAACGTTTTTTAATCTCATGAACGAATTGAAAACAGTGAACAATACACAGCAGCAGCCATTTTCTCTGGAAATCCGAATAATATGGAAAAGAATGAGGAATTTCCAATTCGTTCCAAGTCTGTATGAACTCTCAGGGTTTTCCTCTCGTCAAAAAGGGAGTATTGACCTCGAGTATTCAACCAATGTATTAATGAGAATATTGGTTGTTTTGAATGCTTAGAATGAAATCACACAAATGAGAATTGTAGAGCTCATGTCAAGTGTGTGATATGTTCGAAAAAACAGTCCTGGGTTGAACCGGAAGAAAGAAGAGTTGATAGTGTTTTAAAAAATGAGAATTGAATAGATTGAATGAGATAATCATGAAGAAATTGAAACTGATAATGATTCCACAAGTGATGATAATTCTCATTTAGTTTCATTGCAGACAGTTATTGTGAAGGTTGTCAATAAATATGACCATTAAAAGTTAGTTATTGTAATGAAAAATATCCATAATCCGTTTGAGTGCACACTGGATGTTATACAGGGTGTCCTTAAAAGGTCTTCACAAAAAGCTACCACATATTCTTCAGACCAAAACAATTCGATACAAGCAAACTTACCTCAGTAAAAAGTTGCTTAGTTTGGGCGCTAGACGGCTCTGAAGTTGAAATTTTCAAATCGATTTTGCTTCATAACTTTTGAACGGCTCATGAGATTTTTTTCAAAGTTGGTACGTTGGCATAGACTCATCGGGCAATAAAACTCATATCATAATCATAATGAATATCATTCCATGGGCGTAGAACTTGATTTTTTCAGTAAATAAACATCTAAAACTCCTACGCCAATGGAAAAAAATTAGTTTCAATATGAAATCTAAATTATTCAACTCATTCACTACAAAAAAGGTACTCTTGACAAAAGTCGATTCCTCTCATGGTTTCGACAAAATTTTAATTTTAGTGATTTAGAGCATAATTAATAATAAAACGATTAACAGATATTTCATAAAAATTGTTCAAAATGTTCACCATTTTCACGTATACAAAGATTTATACGACGCAAAAAGACGGATAAGTAATGAACTAGAAGTTTCTAGGAATGCCGTTCATGAAGTACTAAGAGAACAATTATTATACCCATACCACAAGACGCCAGTTCAAGATTTATTAATCCATGATTCACAAAGTCGTCTGATGTTTTGTAGGCTCATTAATTTGCAAAGAGAAATGAATCTGAACTTTGGAAAGAATATTTTGTTCACTGATGAAGCCTGTTTCACGAGAAGAGGAATAACTAATTTTCATAATGAACACGTTTATGCAATTGAAAATCCTCATTCCATTAAAATAAACCATTTTCAACACGAATTCAAAATCAACGTTTGGGCTGGAATAATAGGAAATTTTATAATTGGTCCTGTCATACTTCCACAAAGATTAACAGGAGACATGTATTTACAACATCTACGAAATACGTTGCCAAATTTGTTGGAAGATTTACCACTCCAACATCGGGTAGATATGTGGTTTATGCACGATGGAGCTCCACCACATTTTTCGGTGAATGTTAGGAATTTTTTAAACCAACAGTACCCAGACAGATGGATAGGTAGAGGTAATGATGCACCCGTGAATTGGCCACCACGTTCTCCAGACTTAACACCGATGGATTATTTTGTATGGGGTTATCTCAAGTCTACGGTTTACAAGACCCCTGTGAATATTGTAGAACAATTATGGCAACGTATCCAACAGGCGACGAATAATCTTACAGGCGATGAAGAAGTTATGCAAAGAGTACATTTCAACTTTTTGCGTCGTATAAATCTTTGTATACGTGAAAATGGTGAACATTTTGAACAATTTTTATGAAATATCTGTTAATCGTTTTATTATTAATTATGCTCTAAATCACTAAAATTAAAATTTTGTCGAAACCATGAGAGGAATCGACTTTTGTCAAGAGTACCTTTTTTGTAGTGAATGAGTTGAATAATTTAGATTTCATATTGAAACTAATTTTTTTCCATTGGCGTAGGAGTTTTAGATGTTTATTTACTGAAAAAATCAAGTTCTACGCCCATGGAATGATATTCATTATGATTATGATATGAGTTTCATTGCCCGATGAGTCTATGCCAACGTACCAAATTTGAAAAAAATCTCATGAGCCGTTCAAAAGTTATGAAGCAAAATCGATTTGAAAATTTCAACTTCAGAGCCGTCTAGCGCCCAAACTAAGCAACTTTTTACTGAGGTAAGTTTGCTTGTATCGAATTGTTTTGGTCTGAAGAATATGTGGTAGCTTTTTGTAAAGACCTTTTAAGGACACCCTGTAGAGTAGAATTAAATATATATATATATATATATATAGAAATAGATGATGACATCCAAAAACTAGATGATATTGCTTGTATGAGTGTTTTGAGAAGAAATGATATAATCACATTCATAAGAAAAACATCAGAGACTGAATAAAATTGAACCATCATTAGGAACGGATATATTTGGTAGTCTATTAAAAGGCGATGTGGAAAGAATCGATGACAGGCTAACAGCAGTTGAGACAAGGGTAGATGGGGTAGATGATAATAAGAAAATATAATCCAGAACAAAATATGAGTGTATTTTTCGGATTTTCTGATAATTATTGCATTTTTGATTTATGGAATTGAGATACAATAGGTTTTGATCTCGACACGGAGAAATTCTGAGAAGATTTTATGACACAATTTCATGTCGAAACGAGAAATATGATTCCTAATGATAACTGAAGCCATTTTGTCTACCTAAGCTGCTTTACATCAAGTGACTTTGCTCACTGTGTAACTATGAGAAGAAATAGTTTCAGATCATCGACGAGTCCCTAATAATACATCATTTTCCGGTTCGGAAATATTCATCAATATTTCTGAATGAAATAAAAAAATTCATCATTCAAATTCAAAAATTCATCATTCAAAACAAGTTGATACGATAGTGAGGTATACACGCACACAAAAGTAATGAGTTCTACGGTTAGCAACGGAGATATTTTCAAACTGATTGAGAAACAGACGAACAAGCTTCAGTTACAAATGCAAAAAATTGATGAAAACATCACTGGAATCAAAACAGAACTGAGTAACACAAATACAAAATTGAAAGAACTCACAATAGAAAACGAATAACTGAAAAAACGGGTTGAATCATTAGAAAACAAAAGCAAAAAATTAAATATAGTTTTATATGGACTAGAAGGGCCGGAAGAAGAAACGAATACTCAACTAATAACACTTGTATCGAAACATTTGAATATTGCCTGTGATAATAGAGATTTCAGAGATTGCTTCAAAATCGGAAAAAAGCAGAAGGAAAAACTAGACCAGTCATTGCAGAGCTAGTCAATTATAGTTTGAAACAGGAAATTTTGAATAAAGCCAAAACACTGGAGAAAGGGTGTGGGATTTTTATTTCGCAAGATTATACAAGCGAAGAGTACAAGAAAAGGAAAGTTTTACATGACAATCTGAAAAAAGCAAGGCAGCAAAACTACTCTGCTTATATAAGAAAAAATGTTTTGTATGTGAATGGAGAAGCTTTTCCTTATGAGAAACTGAGAGAACCTGAGATTGAAAAAGAAAACACGGATCAAAAACTAACCGTACCAACAGCAGATAGTGAAGAGAGAAATCAAGAAACACACGAGGGAAACGAAGAAAACTACAGAGGAGGAATTTTCCAAGCAGCCAAGTGAAGGAGAAGGGAAGTGCAAAAATATCGAAAAGAATAAGAAAATTGAAGTAATTCAGATGCGCGGGGAGAAGAGACTACCAGAAGAAGACATAGTCCGCGAATCTAAGATAACAACAACATCTCTCAATACATCTACCTATCGGAACACCAAAACAGCGTATTTCGACAAAGCGAAAGCTACCCTGAGAACAAGAAGTACTACTAAATCAGTGTCGAAATAAACAAGAATCCTTCCTCAATTTTATTGTCTCACGATTATTTATGATCGAGTTTTAACATTTTACAAATTTTATTATAGATTCAGTCTGTTTTACTCCAATATACTAATTATTTTTATATTACAAAATGGATGATCACATCAAACAATTCCAAATAGATTCAGTTAGTATTGAAATAGCGAAATGCACAAAATCTTGCAGAATTATCCTCGAAAAAAATGATAACGAGGACTTTCGAATGATACAAATGAATATTAGAAGTATAAACAAAAATATCGAGGAGTTCGAGATTCTATTGCACGAATTGGGGGACTTTGATTGCATAATAGTCACCGAATGTTGGAGACTGAATGACCCGTTACTATACAAATTGAAAAATTATGACCTGGTGTATAACGAGGGAAATATCAACCAAAATGATGGAGTGATTGTATATGTTAGTGAAAAACTGTCGTATGCCCATGTGCTAAATAACCTAGGTAATATCAAAGTGATTACATGCAATATAAAAAAAAATGATACTAATATAAAATTAACTTTACATTTACAGACCACCATCGACTTCTGATGTAGAATTTGTTTTCAACTTGAGGAATTATTTAAATAATGACACACACAATGGAATGCATATTCTGGTAGGTGATATAAATATAGATATAATGAAGGACCAAGATATAACAGAAAATTATCTCAACCTATTAGCAGAATACAATCTCACATCTACTATCAATGATTATACAAGGGTAGACAATAACACAAAAAGCTGTATCGACCATATTTTTATTAAAAACATAAAATCGTATCACACAATCACTCCCATCATTCTGCAGGTCCGCATCACTGACCACTACCCAGTTGTGCCTAAAGTCAGCTTTCCTGGAAATGAAAAACACATAACTGAAACGCGTTTTGAATACAATATAGATTACAAAAATCTTAAAACTCGGTTACAAGGGGAATCATGGCAAGAAGAAATGTACAATAATGAACAGCTAGAAAATAGTACGAATATATTCATCAATGGATCAAAAGGCCACATAGATGCATGTACAGTTGAGTCGAAAATAAAAAAGCAGGATATTAACAGGAAATGCTGGATTAGTGATGGTTTAGTGATTTCTACTAGGAGGAGAAATGAATTATACCAAATGATGAAAAGAAACCAAACAAATGAACATATCAATAAATTCAAAACCTACAGAAATAAGCTCAACTCACTGCTGAAAATATCAAAAATCAATTATTATAAAAACCAAATAAACACTAATAAAAATGATGGAAAACACCTATGGAATTCTGTGAAAGAAATTACTGGCCAGCAAACCAAAGACGTCCCAAATGAAATAGAAGACACGACACAAAAAACAATATTTTGAAAAATAAAAAAGATATTGCAAATGAGTTTGTTGAATTCTTTACCGGTATTGGAAAAAACTAGCTGACAAAATGAAAAATGTTCAAGAATTAAATGAAAATAAAAATACTCTCCCGAATTCATCGTACTTACCAGAGGTTGATGAAAACGAAGTGGTTAAGACCATTGAATGTTTGAAAAATCGTAAAGCGCCAGGGCAAGACAGAATAAAATCTGAAACTATAAAGAATATTGAAAATTACATAAAAACCCCGCTATGCTTCCTAATCAATAAATCTTTTGACAAGGGAATTTTTCCAAGTTCTCTTAAAATTGCTGTCATTAAACCAGTATATAAAAATAAAGGTAGCAAAAAGAACATGACCAACTACAGACCAATCTCCCTAATATCAACAATTTCATTTCTGAACAGATACCAGGTCATTTCAAATAAACAATTTGGTTTCAAGGCAGGCAAGTCGACACAGGATGCAATTGTGGAATTAACCAGAATTAAATTCGAATAAGCCAACCATATGTATCTTTGTCGACTTGGCCAAAGCCTTCGACACGGTTAGTCATGTTCAACTGCTACAAACATTGGAAAATGCTGGCATAAGAGGTACCCCGCTAAAACTGTTCGAGAGCTATTTAGATGATAGAAAACAATGTGTACAAATAGATGACACCTTTAGTAAATACAGGAAAGTAGAATACGGAGTACCTCAGGGAACAATTATTGGACCTATTTTATTCACATTATACATGAATGACCTTTTCGATAACAGTTCAAAGGGAAACATCATAAGCTTCGCAGATGACACTGCAATTATATATCAAGATGATACTTGGGAGAAACTGAAAGAAACGGCTGAAACAGATTTTAAATCAATAATAAATTATTTCAACGGTAAATTATTAACTATGAATGTGGAAAAAACTTATTTTGTACCCTTCAGTTCATATGAATCTGGCCTACCATCATATAAAACACTCTGTATCGAGAACAACAACGATAACCAGAATATTGAAATTAAGTCTGTCCTGAGCACAAAATATTTGGGAATTTATATTGATAGTCACCTAAAGTGGGACAAACAGACAGAATAAGTTACCGAAAAAATCAGATGTAGGTTTCTTACCTAAACTAAAATACCTTAAAAATAGCCTTGGTATAAGTCAGCTACGAATTATTTACCTCGCACTGGTGAAGAGTCACTTATACTACGAAAACATTGCCTGGGGAGCGGCTGCTGCAATACACCTCAAGAAAGTCGAAGTCATACAAAAATATGCTCTCAAAATAATTCATAGGAAAAACTATACTTACCCTTCAGAACAGCTCTCCCTCGATACTCATGTATTGGACCTTAGAAAAATATATTTCAACACTATTACTATTTGGCGATATACTCACCAATCCGAACTCGTTGACATCGCACATAACTATAATACAAGACTTAAACAAAACAGAAATGTAGTAATACCTAAATCTGAAAAAACTATTTTTCAGAGATCCTTTACATATCTGGCTCCAAGAATATATAATGAAGTACCAGTTGAACTGAAACAAATTAAAACGATAAATCTTTTCGAAAAAAAAACTGAAACAATGGTTACTCAATACTTCAAAAATCAATTTATGAAAGTGGATCGATACTAGAATCATTCAAGTACAACTTGACCTTATACCTGCCTATATATTTTAACATTGTAACATTTTAACACTTCAATGATTCAATATTTCTTGTAAGCCGACCCTTAATGCAGTCAAAGTTCCTTCCTAATTACATTTCCAATCACATTCATATTATCTTCGATTCATACATTTCATCTATTATACACATATATATATTTATATATATATATATATATATATATATATATATATATATATATATCATACAACTCATTCAATATCATAACCACTTAAGCACAATTATTTTTAAGATTGTTATTGTTATTTTTTTTTACAATTTTACTATGATGTGTTACAACATTTTATCTACTTCATCCATAGTGAGCTCCAAATTTACCATATTATCTTCAATGTGTAGAGAGGAGAAAAACGAGCATCTCACGCACAAGGATTACCAATGCTTTTGTGAGTTTTCCCTTTCATTTTCCTCTCGCATATTCCCCATAGAAAAAAAAAACAAAAAAACAAAATGCATGTAATATTATGTTATGGTAATGGTTATTAAAATTATTCGTATTATTATTATTATAAATCTATGTGCTATTGAAGATTTGTATATTTTTATGTTCTATCATCGAATTTTTTTATTTAAATTTTATTATTGCATTTATTTTGGATCCACACAAGAATTATATATTTCTTCTGGATCATCTCCCATTATTATTTCATATTCAATTATCTACTGTTGCTCTTCATTGTAATTGTATATTTTGGAGCAATAAATACTAAAAAAACTACTAAAATACCAAATCAACCACTGGATTCCAGAAACTAACCAGGTCTCGTTGGCAGCTCACACTCTCGAAGGCGAAGCTAAGAAGAGATTCATCATTTCATCATTTCCAAATGTCGATTCTGAAAGCTTTTCCAACCATTTATTGGTAGAATTTGATAACACTCCTGTGCAAGCTTCTCTCTATGCAAAATTATATGGTGATGATCAGAAATCTGAATCTGCTGGTGTTTTCCTGACTAATAAACAAGCATCATTTCATCGTCTTGAATCACATCTGATAGAGGTGAAAATCACTGATAGAATGGTCGAGCTCCTTCTACCTGATTTGAGAATAAACCTACATGGTGAGATGTTTCACAGCATAGAAGAACTAATTCAAGCAGAAACTAGGAAATGATCTATCAGTGATCTATAGGTGGAAGATGATGGTTCCCATCATCGCCCGGTGCGACACCACCACATCGACAGAGGTGCTGTGAAATGGGTAACTCCCATGTTTCAGTATTTGGTCGATGCTTCCGGTCATATCCCCATACCCTATCTCCTTCTTCCCAACCCAAACCGCCCATTTCAGCTGAAGAAAAATCTAGATGATGAATTCTCCTAGGGTAAAACACTCCGGAAGTAAAATACCTCTCCATTCGGATTTCCGGGCGAGAGGTGCTCGAGGGGGTTCACCATCGAAACATCTGAATTTAAAAATAGACCTTTGTAACATCCGAGGTCTGAACAAAAATATAAACGATGTTCATTACCATCTACAGGCTGAGAAACCAGATATACTGGCTTTAACTGAGACGCAGGTCAACTCATCAACTAATACGACCTATATGCTCTGCCCTGGATATGAGCTGCATACCCGTTTCAGATTCAGAGGAGGTTTATGTCTCTTTTCCAGAAATGATCTCTCATGCCATCGTGAGGAGGAACTGGAACCGAAAGAATTCGATGTAATGTGGCTCAAGATCGATAACCACAAACAGACCAAGTTCATCTGCTGCCTTTATCTATCACCAAACGAACCAACTCCTTCTTTCTTCCTCTGAAACTTGATTTCATCCAACAGAATCACCCAGCAGCTGAAATCATCATCATGGGGGATTTCAATGTCCACAACTCCACCTGGCTCAAATTCTCGAACAAAACAGACGACTCAGGACGTCTGGCTGAGGCTTTCGCTATCACCTATGGTCTTGAGCAACTGATAAACGAACCCACTCGGATCCCTGACATCAGCAATCATTATGCCAATACGCTCGACCTGTTCCTCACTAACAATCCAGAACCGTATGAAGTGAAAGTCCGTGCACCACTAGGAAACTCAGACCACACACTCATCTCCACGATATGTCCTTACATCACTCCGCGAACCAGTCCAACACCCCCACGCACTGTTTGGCATTACAATTCAGTCGACTGGGATGGCCTTCGCATGTTTTTTTCTGAGTTTCCTTGGAGGAGAATGTGTTTTGAATCGGGAGATCCTACGCAATGTGCTGAAGAGATCTCGGAAATCATCATGCTGGGAATGGAAACTTACATACCACATAGCACCAAATCACGAACCACTGGTGAACCATGGTTCAATAGAACCTGTTCTAGGGTTGTCGCACTGAAGCAAGCAGCATACCGTCGTTGGCGCAGAAACCCAAGCCCTCAAACTAGAGCTGAATATGTTGAAGCTAGGAATACATGCAATCGAACGATAGATGAATCTAAAAAGGCATACAACACGAAAATAAGATCGAAGCTCATAGAGTGTCCAAATGGTTCCCGTTCATTTTGGACGTTTGCCAAGGCAATCGGGAGAAATTTCACTTCTAGCTCATTTCCTCCCCTCACAAAGGATGATAATACATTGGCTATAACACCTCATGAAAAAGCCAACACCTTCGCCAAAATGTTCGCAGACAATTCTACCTTGGATCCACGAGGCCAGGAACTTCCGAAAGTCGCTACCATCGATAACCGTATGCCAAAAATTGTCTTCCGGCAACGCACCATCAGACACATTCTGCTTAGCCTCAACGTCAAGAAGGCTATGGGGCATGACGGAATACCACCTATTGTTCTCAAGAAATGTGCCCCGGGAACTAACACCAGTTCTTTGCAGGTTGTTCACCCTTTCGTACAAACTCGGCGTATTTCCTTCTAACTGGAAGAAGGCTAGGGTCCAACCGATTCCAAAGAAGGGCAAGAAAACACTCCCTAACAACTATAGACCGATTGCACTACTATCTGTGATCTCTAAAGTAATGGAAAAAGCAATCAACATCGAGCTCATCCGATATCTAGAGAGCTCAAGAATCGTGAACGACCGGCAATATGGCTTTCGTCACCAGAGGTCAACTGGAGATCTGCTTGCCTATGTGACACATAAGGAGTCTCTGGCTGTAGCCTTGGATATCTCCAAAGCATTTGACCGAGGCCTCCTAGCGAAACTTCCGTCATATGGTTTGCCGCCCCAACTGTGTCTTTTACTATCGAGTTTTCTTGCAGATAGATCACTCTACGTGGTGGTAGACGGGGTCTCGTCTGATACAATGACGATCAATGCTGGTGTTCCACAAGGCTCTGTCTTGGCACCAACTTTGTTTTTGCTCTACATCAATGATTTGTTGAATGTGACCTCCAGCCTAGTTCATAGCTTTGCGGATGATAGTACACTTCATTCCGCCTTTTCCTCTAGAGCCCCTATATCATCCAATGAGGCCAGAGGTGCGAGGCGAAGACAGGTTGATGCTTTAAATGAGGATCTGACAAGAATTCTGAAATGGGGATCTGAGAATCTAGTACAGTTCAATGCAACTAAAACTCAAGCTTGTATGTTCACCAAGAAGGCTGATCACACAATGCCCAATTTGATGATGTCGGGTACCACTGTTCCTATGAGGTCGTCAATATCCTTGCTGGGTGTCACCACCAACAGTGCTCTCTCATGGGACGATCATGTGAGGTCCATTGCGAAGACTGCTTCACAAAAACTCGGTTTTCTTTTCCGTGCGAAGAGATACTTCACATCCCAGCAACTGCTTATGATCTACAAAGCACAAATTCGACCTGTCCTGGAGTACTGCTCACATGTTTGGAGCTCAGCCCCCAAACATACGCTTAAGCTCTTAGATTCAATTCAGAAGAGAGCTATTCGCCTAGTCGATGACACAACACTCACCAAATCATTGACCTCTCTAGATCATCGTAGAAAAGTCGGCGATCTCTGCCTTTTTTATAGGTACTTTCACGGTCGGTGCTCAACGGAAATATCATCTATTATGCCACCACGCGCGATTCCTAGTAGACAAACCAGACGAGCTCAAGCTGGTCACCCCTACACTGTCAGGCTCGAGACCTGTCGAACATCGCTATACCAAGCATCATTCATCAATAGAACGGCAAAGTTGTGGAATTCTTTGCCTAGTGAAGTCTTTCTTGATGCTTACAACCTCCAAACATTCAAGAAAAATTCCAACACCTTCCTTCTTTCCCAAAATTCCACCGCTGGCTAACACGATGTTCCTCGAACATCATAGGTTTCCCTTTCGTGTTGTCCACAGATAAAAAAAAAAAAAAATCAGTAATAAGAATACACCAAACGTCAACTAGTGGACCATCTCATACAAATGGACCAATCACGCCATGCTATTTTTGTCGAGGGTGGCATCACAATAATAGAGACTGTCCACAACGGAGAGTAAACGTTTCGTCGAGAAGAACTCGAAATTACCAGAGAAAGAATTCGGAAAACTAATCCAGGGTGAGTGTGAGCCAGGAAGCCCTACCCTAAAAACAACTGATTCAATCCATTTTGATCTCCATTTTCCTCGTATAATGGTCAGTATCAACGGCTAATAGGTACTTGCATTATTGGATAGTGGAGCAAGTCATTACTCCATTCGAACCAAATTAGTTCGTGAAGTACCCTTTTCTGAAACAAAGACAGAAGTTCGTTTGACAAGTTTTCATCTGACTATTCAAACAACTGGCATAATTTCAACTACTATTCATTTATTGGATCAAGAATTCAATACCGATTTACATATTTTGGAGAATCTCAGAGAAGTTCTGATTCTGGAATACTGGACTTCGTGACGAGATGTGTCTACCTAAGAACGAGCAAACGCATAACTATCAATTGGATTGAGATGAGAATGCAAATATTCACCAAATTATTCCTGTAAACATAAACTATAATCAACTTCCTGAAAAATTTGTTGAGGAATATAAATCTTCACTGACTGAGTTTTCGAACATTTTGAGGAGAAACTGTGTCAACCAACTACAAAACTAGTGCAGAATCTTTTCAAACGGAACAACTGCACACCATTCAGATTGCGAAGACATCGATATTCTTCAAAGAGCAGAGAAATCATATATCAAGACGTGCAGAACATGCTGACGGCTGGATTCATCCAATTGTCATCGTTGAGAAGGAGGATGGTTGCCTGAGATTTTGCGTCGACTACCGTCAATTGAATAGTCAGACTGAACCTGAAGTCTCCCAACTTCCACCAGTGCGAGATTCGAAAAGAGAACTGGGAAACGGGAAAATTTTCACCTTCCTTGACCTCGACAGCGGGTATTGGCAAATTCCCATGTATCCAAACAGTGTGAACATGAGAAAACTAATGATTCACGTGGTAGAGAGAAGACGTTGCGAAAGTTTCATCAAGTTGAAAATGAATTCATTCTCTATAAGGATGGAAATGATCTAGCAATTGAAGTTCCACGGAGATTGCAAGAAAGGGTACTATATGAATATCATGATGACAAAACTGCTGAACATCCAGGGATAAGACGTTCTGAGCAATACGGGAAACTTTTCCATTAGCAAGGAATGTGGCAAACTATAAGGAACTATATCAAAGTCTGTCTCATATGCACATCTGTGAAGGCTGGACCCAAACAACGACAAGCTCCCTTGAGACTATGTTCACCAACTCAGCCATGGCAGGTTATAAGCTTAGATGTTATGGGACCGTATTCGAGATCATCGAGTGGTAACGAGAATATCGTAGTTGTTACTGACTTCTGCTCAAGATGAATTGAGACCTCAGCAGTTCGTACAGCTTCCACTGAAATGATAATCCGTATCGCCAGACAAGTTTTCGGAAGAAGAGGTTATCTGGAAACAATTATCACTGATAATGGTCCCCAAATTCGAAGCAATTTCTGGAAGAATTTTGTGGAAAAAATTCATGACAAACCATTTCACTACACAAACGAGCTAATCCCTTCGAGAGACGGAACCAAGAGTTGAAGAAAGCTCTGAGGGGTGGAACTATGGTGCAAAATTTCAAGAAATGGGATGCAAATCTTCCGGAAATCAACCAAGAAAGAACGAAGGGAAGCACCAATTCAGCTTCGATAGGCCAAAGAGTTATGGTGAGAAGATTTCGGAACACTCATCCTCTTGCAGTCACATCAACTGTGTGAGATAATACCTATACTGTTAGTCGAGATGGAAGTATTTTCAAATTTCATATCGATGATTTGATACCATACTGTGGACGATCTGGTGATCATTCTGTTACAGGGGATATAGAGAATTATTCTCAGGTAATTTATGGATTCAATCTATTGCAGATCAGTTTTTAAAGTTTTATTATCATTTTTTTTTTGGTCTTCATGCTCAGTGAAAGACTTAACGATTTTCTTAAGAAGGGGGGTGGGGGCGGGGTGAGAGATCGGAAAAGTCAGTCTGATGACACCCCATCTCCCGATGGAAAAAGATCGTTACAAATAGTGTATCATAGTTTTGGTTCAGATATGGATATATCTGAAAACGGTCGTGATGTACCTCCACCAGCAGCGTCTTTTATGAAACGGCACTCAAGTTCCCTGAACCCGTCGCCATTCATTGGTATTCCAGTTCGAATTATAGAGTCCGAACAGGAAGAGTCTTCATGACGACAGTACTTCATGAGAAAAAAACATAGAAAGTACTGTATTTTCTTCCATATGATACCCTGAGAAATCGAATATATGAGGATAACAAAGAATTACAGGAGCACTATCAATCAATACTCTCGAAATTTCTTTCAACCATCATCAATGAGAAGCTGAAATCGAATTTCGTATTCACAAGAAATTCACAAATTAATAATCATCCGATACTAGGCAATATGATTCATTCTAAGATATTCTAAAATTACATAGTAGTTCGAAGTGATGACATTAATGACAAAGTTATTACATGATGATGTGAAAAATTCTGATGATATGCAATCGAAAATTGAAGTGGAGAAACATATTCTCAGACAGAGGAATAATCAATCATGACAATGTATCATATTCATCCAAGTATTCTATCTCTCAATAATCTGTTTTGTCTGATAGTTCCTTCCATTTCATTACATTGTTAATTTTTTTATGGAATTCACTATGTTCGTGATTTGATTCTGTTTGAACATTTGTAAATTCATGAAAACTCTATAAGAGTCATTTCCGCGTCTGATTATCCATGGTATCTTCATTTGAAATTCATTGTATCGTACCATATTAATTCAACCTATACTATTTCTCGGAATGCTCGCGTAGGTTTCTTGATATCTATTGGTTGTCATTATTTTCAAAGAAAGAAGAAAATAAATCTCATCAGGGTAACCTTGATGTAGAATATTCCCCCACCAATATTTCCAAATACTATCTGAAGATCACTGATTCGGTGCAATTGATTATTTATAGCGAATGTTATATTACAATTTGCGTTTTGATTCACAGGTGATCTGCATGGTAACGTAGCAGATCTCCTCTATTTCGAACGAACTCTATGGCACATTGGCCCTGGATTGAGCCCGTCCAATCTTCTCTTCCTCGGCGACTACGTCGACAGGGGAGCGTATAGTATGGAGGTTATTTCATACTTATTCTCGTATAAGCTTCAATGTCCCAATAAATTGAATCTTCTGAGAGGTAACCACGAGATTCGGGAAGTTCAGAAGATGTTCACATTCCTCAAGTGAGTAGTATATCGGATTATTGTACCAACATTCAACTTTAGATCCGAAACTTTCCGAACATGTTCGCCCCATCTGATATTCTCTGAGATTCTAAGGCCACTTTCGATGTCGACTTCTTGACTCGATAGTTTGTTCAATCAAATCTTGAAGGGTAACTGGAAAATAAATGATTCTATATCAAAGAGAATTATATTGGGTCTGCGCAGGGCCTACTCTATATTATCGAGTCCATTGCTCCGTGTCGTCACACTAGTAGGGACAAAATCGAGGCAGTGGAGATGATCTCTCTCGATCATTAAGGTACTACGGAAAAAACATCATGGTCAGAGGAATACATGAAGAGATATAATTTGTAGGGAAAAAAATTTGCTAGTTGAAAAATAGCCAGCAGAATTTCGAAACTTGGCCGAGAGACAATATATCAACAACAATGCTACGATTATTATTAGTAGTTTCAAGAAGGTTATAACAGGAGAAGTCCGAGAGGAAATAGAAAACGCAGTTTCACAGGCTTTGAGTGAATGCCTGAAAGCTGAATCGTTTATAAAAACATTGACGAACAACGTAGCCGAGGCTATTATAAAAACAATGGAGAGCAAGATAACGTTGCTTGAACATTCAGGGGCGGAGCTGAAAGACGAACTGGAGGAAACGAAATCACATAATAAAAATGAAATCCAAACATTGGAGAAACTACTGAGGAAGGAAAAATGAGAAAATTCGAGAATCAAAGAGAAAATCGATAGACTGGATCAAGAAAGCCGAGCGAATAGTTTGAGAAATTTCAACATGACGGAAGAAACGGAGAAGATACTCGTAAGGAAGTCTAATACATGTTGAATTCTAGAATGCACCTGAACATCATACCACAAATGAGATAATAAACTGCTATAGAATTGGAAAAAAAACGACCCCAAAACCAGAGGGATCGATATCAAATTAACTGACTACGAGACAAAGGAAAATATATATATTCCAAAAAGAAACACCTGAAGGGTACAGGAATGATAATCCGTGAAGACCTGACCAGAACAAAAGTAGAACTTTTGAACGAAACAATCTACAAATACGGGATGAAGCAACTCTGGAAAAATATACCTCAATACCGACAACAAAATTGCTATAATAAGGAGCGAAAACAGGAATTTTCTTCGGAATTCAACATGTTCAATCAAATGAATTCATTCATCACATATTTCCTTTTTAGGGATGCTCATTTTCTTTTTCTTGTGAAATTTAGTATATATGATTGAATTCATTGATAATTTGGATAACGAGACAATAGAGACGAAGATATCTGACAATTTCTATGGATATTTTCAAGAGAAACTGGAGAAAAGTAAGCAAAATCAAGAGGTTTGATCTTTCATTCTACATACAGATGGCAAACACATTTTTATACATAATTGTCCTCTCTGAAACCAGATTAATCGACTATGTAAGTAATTACTCCATTCCTAATCATAAACAATATTACAATGGATCAACTATTGATGAATGTGACGGAGTCATGATGTACATTTAAAATAATATATCAGCTGATGTGACAGTAGTACCAGTTCAGGATAGTCAGTTCTTGAGAGTCACTTTCACAACAACATTTCTTTCACAAAATAACAATATTGGTTTAACGGCCTATTAAAGACCTCCAGAAACGGACAACCTCAATTTTTTGAACGACTTGGACAATTATCTCTTCAACTTGAATAAATAAATAATGGAAATTTATTTGGGAGACATAAGCCTGAATTTATTGAATACAGACAGCAATGAAACAAACGGCTATTTGAATATTCTAGGATCAGATGGGTTTTTATCTTACATGAACTAACCTTCTAGAGTTACAAAAGATTCATAATCAGCTATTGATGATATTTCCATAAGACAAGATAATTTTTCAAATAACAAAACATCTATTTCACCAATAATCTTCTATACAGATATGACTGATCATTTCACCCCTTTTGAAAATATTGCATTCACAGAAACTGGAAAACCAAAACCAAAATCTGAACAAAAAATATAAAAACTCGATCTCTGTCAATTAAACTCACTACTTTCCACTGAGAAATGGGGATATGTTTTATCGTCAACAGATTCAAAACGAAGTTATGATACTTTTATCAATAAGCTTACTGATTATACAGGGTAACTCACGGTCGATGGTACGTTAGACGTTTATGGAGAACGCTACGCAGGATTTTTCAGAAAATTTCGTATCTTACATTTTATCACCTGTTCTATCGATCTGAAATATTTTTGGAATTGCGATTGCCGTCTCTATCAGAAAATCCTAGCAACTTCATTTTTTTAAATGGAACACTCCGTATATTGACAAATTTTAAGAATTGCCTTTCTATTACAATAATCTTTTGTTGATGAATCCCTATACCTATATCAATCGGTTTCCAAGATGAAAAATAATTTGTGTTGAATATGATCCAAAACATATCCCTGATTGAACTTATGTAAATCAGGGCTCTCGAATCATAAAGAGTTGATATTTTAGTGGTGGTTTGGACAGGCTTGATGTATTCAATTCACACCGAGAAGTCGCCTCCATATCATACAGGGCGTGCTGAAGTTATCATTATATCCGTTGTTCATACAAGTGATCAAAAGTTCATTTTTTCGAATGGTACCCACTGTTTTCTCCTCAATAAATTGAAAGACGTATAAAAAGATGACATAGCATAACCCTATACCTAAATCATCAAGTTTTCTTAATGAAGCCGCTTTTTTTGAAAAATATTATTTTATGAAAAAGTTAATTTTAGATAGCCATGGAAATATCAAACTCATGACAGTTCAGTGACATTAATGAGTAATTCAGTAATTCTCATTCACAGTGTTTCCAAAAATCTTCCAGAATGAACGCGAATATCGATTATTCAAATGAAGTTCTTATGAAGTTATTCATTATACACGGACAATGTGATCAAATCATTGCCAGAACTTGCAGAAAATTCAACCAAATGTATCCTGAATTGACACCAATGAACAAGAGGTAGTTTGTAAGATTACAAAATGATTTCATCAACTATGGTTCGAAGTTTCCAACAACTCTATCAAAAATCAGCTCATCTAGCATATCTAGGTAAAAAGCTAAATTCACTGTGAAAGTAAAAAAATAACAGAATTAGGAGGAACGAAAGTAACAAAAATATAAACAAAATATCACATTTTCACTATAAATGCTCGAAATGTTGTCCATTACATTCTAAACATTTTAAAATATGCCTTTGTACGCGACTCGTGGTTGCCTTTTGAATTTCATGAGGATCCAAATCTTCAATACACCGCACTATTCGCCGTCGCAGTTCTTCTTTGGTAGGCACTGGAGTACTGTACACCGATTCTTTTAAAACACCCCATAAAAAAAGTCAAGCGGCGTGAGATCAGGTGATCTCGGTGGCCAGTCCCACGGACCTAAACGGCCAAACCAACGATCCTCAAACATTTCGTAGTTTCCTGGAAACTTCCTGAGTTGAATGAGCTGGCACCCCGTCCAGTTGGAACCATGAATTCCTATATTCCTCTGAAGGCAAATTTTCGAGGAAATCTGTCACAGTCGTCCTCAATATTTGAATATATCTCTCAGCATTCAATGTGCCATTGTAAATGAAAAAACTGATTCTATTATTTTTCAAAACACACAAAACATTAAGGTCAAATTTTACTTGAAAACCCATTTCTTTTGTTATATGAGGATTATGATCATTCCAAAAATGCTTATTTCTTCTATTGAAAATCCCATCTCTCGTGAATTTTGATTCGTCGCTCCAAATTATTTTCGACAAAAAATTCCGGATCTTCCTGGGTATGCATTGAAAGGGCTTCGCCAAAATGCACTCTCCGTTCGAAGTCTTCTGCATTGAGAGCTTGAACTTTACTGAATTTATACGGATGCCTTTTGTGATTTCCCAAAATTCTTTGTACTGAAGCATGTGATACACCCAAATCTTTTCCTGCACTGAGAATGGATGCTTCTGGATATGCATGAAAATATGCCAAAACGTCAACAATATTGTCTTCATTCGAAGTAACAGGTTTTGGTAATGTTGGAGGCGCTTTTAACTTTGAGCCATAGTTGATGAAATTATTTTGTAATCTCACAAACTTCCTCCTGTTCATTGGTGTCAATTCAGGATACATTTGGTTGAATTTTCTGGCGATGATTTGATCACATTGTCCGTGTATAATAAATAACTTCATAAGAACTTCGTTTGAATAATCGATATTCGCGTTCATTCTGGGAGATTTTTTGAAACACTGTCAATAACAGTTACTGAATTACTCATTAATGTCACCGAACTGTCATGAGTTTGATATTTCCATGGCTATCTAAAATTAACTTTCTCATAAAATAATATTTTTCACAAAAAGCGGCTTTATTAAGAAAACATGCTATGTCATCTCGTAGAATTTTTATTCGTCTTTGAATTCATCGAGTAAAAAACAGTGGGTACCATTTCAGAAAATGAACTTTTGACCACTTGTATGAACAACGGATTTAATGAAAATTTCAGCACGCCCTGTATGATATGGAGGCGACTTCTCGGTGTAAATTGAATACATCAAGCCTGTCCAAATCATCACCAAAATATCAACTCTTCATGATTCGAGAGCCCTGATTTACTTAAGTTCAATAAGGGATATGTTTTGGATCATATTCAACACAAATTATTTTTTATCTTGAAAATCGATAGAGATGGGTATAGGGATTCATCAACAAAAGAGTATGCCAAATTCAGGAGAGCAGCTGATAGCACAGTATAATAGATTGGTACAGAAACCAATGTAGATCAGGTAGATACCTCAACTACCCTTTTCAGACTCCTCAAACATTATGAGCTAATATAAACCAAAATTCTAATAACAACTTGAATGACATTCATTCCCCCAACGAATTCATTCCATGCTCCAATCTCATATATGAAAGAACCTACATTTTAGCTAACCAGAATATTTTGGAATATACCAATCATAAAATTGGCAAATAACAGTTATTTTTCTAAAAACCATCTATACAAAAATAAAAGATAAAATCCTGAAAATAGCCATCACGGATGTTATCTACAGTATCCCTTATGATGATTGTGGCAAAAAATACATAGGATAATCTGAACTATCATTTTCTCAAAGAATCACTTCCCACAAGAGTGAGTAGATTGCATCCTAAGAGATGTGCTCTTGGAAAACCTGCCAATAGACTCGACCATAACATGGATTTCAATTCGGTAAGAGTATTAGCAAGAGAATCGAATCTCACCAGATCATTTTTATAAATGTCTTGCCGAAGCTGAAAATTGTACCAATGATAGAATGGACATCCAACATCTCAGTATCATCTACTAATACTTTTATCATTAGACTCTTAGTATGCAACCACAGTAGATGACACCATATTATAGTCAATGATTGTTTGTCTTAGTAATTATCGAAAATCATAATCATACAGTATTTTCTTCTCCTCTTATAATTATCTCAAAGGCTGGCTGAGCACCATCATGTCTATTGCCTGTTGAAGTCAGTTATTCCAAATTGATAATCGACCTTTGATAATGTTAGGAAGAAGAATGACAGATATAATTCAAATTGTTATCCTTTCTCAAATTCAACAATGTGTAATCCACATTAGCGATTTCAATTATTTGTCTCAATATGTTTGAACTTTGTCAAGACCAAGGTAGATATAGGATGGTAAATCAACTCTCCAAATGTTTCTTTCCAAAACATGTCGACCTGCCAAACAACCTCACTGAGGCTGCACCGTTTGAGTCGAGATGGCGATACGATCGTTGATCCTCTAAAATCAAATCCATTTTTACTGATAATGACATTGATGGATTCCTAACGGTTCAAATCTTGCAATCGTATCGAATTTCAAATTCAAATACTATTTTCTAGACTTTCCAAGATACCCATCGAAAGTGATAAAGAGCACTTATTACCTGCTGCTTTCCCCAATATCACTAGTTGTAGATAATTATTGACTAATTCCAATGAGAATACTAATTACCAATAAATGATCAATGAAAATATGTATAATTGTGTGAAAATTCCCATATTACAAATACAGGGTCGCTGATATGTATGGAAACGGTCGATTATTTCCTGAAGTAAGATAGCTAGCGAAAAATGTTAGGATGTAGGGTTTTTCAAAATCCATTAAGCTAATGAAAAATTAAGTATACAGGATGAGTCAAAAAGTCAGGACGAAACAATGTTGCTTTTTCTCTAATGGGACACCCTGTTTATTATTCCACATTTCAATTCTGCTCGAAATCTGAACAAAATTGATGAAGCGCATCATTTCCTTAATTCAACCGATTTCGAGATATCGAATTTTGAAAATAACTTATAATAAATTATCCAAAAATGTTAGTCCATTAAGTTCATAGTCCATCAAGTTACCTTTGAAAGTTTCCAGCACCATAACAACGCCGCGTCGTTCTTTTGTCTAACAGTAATGATCTTGACAACACGTGTCAAGAATACATTTAGTGTAAATAAGTTTCGCGCAAAAATGGCACGTTGACATCTCCAGTTTCATGAAAACGCTGCAATGTTTTTGAAACGGTTGATTTAGAAATTGGTTCCCGATTTGGATGCAATTCATTAAAAATATTCAGTACTTGGTCACAACTCCGTCTTCTATCACCGAATCCTATGATCATCAAAATTTCAATACGCTCAGTATTAGTTAAACGTCAGTCATAAAACCAATTGGCGGCCATCTCGTACTAGTTGCGTACTAGAAAAAAACCTGGTTCAATTTCAGTAAAAATTCAAAAGTTGGCCACCTTACTTCTTAATTGATAATTGTTGATTGTCTGCGTAAACACAGCCATTAAAAACAAGAAGTTCAACTTATAACTGTCAATTCTTAATTGATAAATGTTACTTGATGATTGTTAAATGTGGCTGCATAAAACCTCCCTTAGACTAGACTTACTCAAGAGCCATAAAAAAAGAAAAATAAAAATTATTTGTTATGCATCATTTGAGTTCAATAAATATATATATATATAAAACAAAAGCTACAATTGGGGATGAAAATGACAAGAGAATTATGATCATGATAAAAATTCATATCATTATATTATTATGTTCATACGTTCATGTGTTTATATAAAATATGATCATTAAATGAATTATAATTATATGTTCATTTGATTATTTCAATTGGTCGTGAAAAAGCATATCGAAAGCTCTCTTCCTCAATTTTTTCAAGGACATCGTTTTGTTTTTTTCGGGAGGTTATTGTTATGGCATGATATATCATACCGGAATGATCTTCGAAAAAGAGATATTCAATGTTGAGGAATTGTTGAATAATCCTGCCTCCGAATATTGATGTTATGTACATCTGATCGAAATCTGATTTTGTTTGTTAGGTATGAAGGAGTACCGTTTTTGATGATTTTATGAAATAAAGTCAAGCTATGCAATCTTCGTCTGTTTGCCATATTCAACCATCGATTCGTAATCAAAGTATGCCTGACGGGATCGAATTCACGAATTCCATGAATCAATCTCAGACAAGAATTTTGGAGTTCTTGTAGTCTCATATCATCAGCACTAGTCAGACGAGGGCCTCACACAAAATTACAATAATTTACTTATGATGAAATCAAAGAATCAGACGAGGAACAATACCATCAATTTAGCATATGCTCTTTTGAGTATCATTGAAACATAATCAGTAAATCTCAACATATTGTCTATGATGACTCCAAGGCTTCTATTATTGGAGATAATTTTCAAGTGTACATCACCAATTATGATCGACAAGTTATTCGGGGATATGTCACCGAAGGATATAATTGACGACTTCATTGTGTTAATCTTCAAATCATGCTCATTCGATAAGTCTATAATATCTGCTAAGTCTTCATTGATTTCATCTTGAGATTCTGCTGCATCATGTTTGTTAAAGAAGTGATATAGTGGGGTGTCATCGGCGTGCATGTGAATATCTAAAGTTTCCAAAGTTGAATGTGAATTGCATGTATGAATAGTATATAGGAGTGGGCCTAGAATAGATCCTTGGGGAACACCTCTCAATAAAATGCCTGCACTTGATGTTTTCCCCTGATAGATCACTTTTCGTGACCGTCGTCCTTCGAAATAGTTTTGAAATAAATTCATTGCTGAGTTACTTGGTCCTGAAAAATTGAGAATAACAAACAAAATCTCATGATTAATCGTATCGAAAGCTTTACCGAAGTCTAGCAGAATTGAAACACCACATCTCTTTTCATCAAGTTCTGAAATTATTTCATCAGTTATATTCAGCATTGATGTACCACAACTGTATCCCGGTCTGAAGCCTGACTGATGTAGTCGTAGTAGAGAAAATGTGTCTAAATGTATCTATCTATCCATGGTTCGCTCTAGAATTTTTGAAAAAGTAGACAACAGTAATACTAGGAGTCCAATCCGTTGGCTTTTGTTCGAATCTTCAGTATATAACTTGCTACGACTTGTTCGAAAATTGCTTCAAATTCGAGTTCACTATGACCGATATCCATTTTTTGATTATTTCTTCAATAGACGATTAGTTCATGATCGGGATGATTTAAATTGCCATTCGTGATGAGGAAATATGCATGCAATCTTATCATACCTAGACACTCGAAATCCGGTTATATTTACCATATATTGCGGATTGAGCCAAGTTTCGGATAAAGCAAATATATCTATATTTTCTTGAGGGAACAAATCTCGTATGTCATTCATCTTTTGAAATAATGAACGAGTATTTAAATGAGCAATATTCAGTTTTTTCGAGGGATTCATGACTATGGCTAAGCGCTCCTCCATGACTGGTGACAAATAATTATATTAAATGAAAAATATCTTATTATGAATGGGATATAGTGTAGAGAAGAGAGTTGACAGCAACTTGTATCTCACGAAAAAAGGCTGAACAAATTCTGGAAGTAAATCGGAAATTATTACAAGATGAATGGAAGAGAGAAAGAAAGAGAAAAAAATACACTTAGAGAAATACGAAAAGAGAGGAAATCACCAGAAATGTGAACTTATTATTGTATAGAAATATAAAATGAAATTAATGAAATGACAGATTTTTATCATTCACCAACGTTACTGTTTTCCTGTTGTCTCGTTTTCGGTGTTTTATTACCAGATTCTTGTTGCTTAGGAATGTAGTGTATCTTGCTCTCTTTCGTTTAGTGGATGTTGAAGATGGCGGCTTCGAGTGTACACTGCTGATTCCACCCTCCGCATTCATGAGTTACTTGTAATCATAACATATTTAACTAGTTGCAATTCACTACATCGAGAAGATTTCCATACGTCTTTTGGAGTTAAAAAAAATAATGAGAAACATCAACTAAGTCATATATTGCTCGACTATATGCACCGAACTACTCCACCGGAGGGTTGAAAACAGAATTGAATAACACATTACGGTCGAAGTATCAATATCACAGTGCACATTTTTTTTTCTTTGGGATTCTGGCTGCCTCTTCGACTCGTCAATCCAGATCAGGTAGTAAATGATATGTTTTTTATACAGGGCGTTTGAAGAAGATACGGCAATATTGGAGCAGGCGATTGCTCAGGCCATTTCATGAAAAAATATTCCCATAAACGTAGGTCCGCATACGCTTTGTTACCGATCTACATGGTTTTTGGAGTTCAATCAAACAACAGTGAAAACAGGATATTTTGAAAACGACTTGACATATTGTTATGAAATATTAGGCGTGTTATTCGATATGAGAGACACATACTCTGCAATACACAACCATTTTTCAGTCTCACCAGCGGCGTGCGTATTGGTACGTCACTGGCTATTTTTAATGAAAAACATAGGACGGCTCTGAATTCTACAGATGCCCTCGATGCACTACAGTGGCGCAGAGGCCGGGTGCAGCGGATCTTTCTCCCGACATTTCTGCAATTTTTATCAATACTGATCTCAGTGCTGTGGAATCGCAACAGACCTCAGTACAGCAGTCACTTCAATTTTACCGTGATAAAATCGACGACTTCAACCGTGAAATCACTGTCTTCGTGAATGAGATTGAAATGATCCCCTTATCTTCGACTCAACGTTGAAACCGTATCTAATGATGGAGAAAATC
Organism: Gastrophysa polygoni; assembly: GCA_963576655.1. Lineage (NCBI taxonomy): Eukaryota > Metazoa > Arthropoda > Insecta > Coleoptera > Chrysomelidae > Gastrophysa > Gastrophysa polygoni. The sequence continues at coordinate 32,003,414 of OY755083.1, forward strand.
TTGAACTTAGAATGAATAACATGCAATAATGAGCCAGAATGCAAAATAATGGAATCAATGGCAAACCAGAGAAAGCAGGCGAAAATTTACCCACAACATTTAATGACATACTCAAAGCCCTTCCAGTTCCTGTAGAGGTTCTTGAATTATGTCATAGAACTGCTCATATGGAACCAAAAAACAAGAATTCAAGATCTATCGTGGCAAGAATAAAATCGCGTCAACAGAAATACAAGATAATTTCCGCAATCAGAACGAAGAAGGGGATGAAACTCCACATCAAACGGTAGCGTTTACGTAAATGATCATCTAACTCCCCTCCATGAAATGCTGTATGAAACCACCAGAGAATTCTGCAGGTCAATACAAGCATCCTGCTGGACACGTGATTGCAAAATTCACCTGAGGCATCCCACAAGCGGCAGAATATATTCCATCAAGAATGAGCAATCCCTTCAGAACGTGGAGTAGATCCTCACAAACGTTATCCCACGTAATCACGATCACTTCTCTTTCCGCAGAGGGCGAGTTATCATTTTATCATCAGAACACTAGAGGTCTCGGAACTAAAACACACGATTTTTGTACAGCAACTTCGTATTCTTCAATAGACATCATCTGTATAACAGAATCGTGGCTAAACTCGAATATTCTCGATGCAGAACTGTTCAATTCAAGTGATTATCAGGTTTATAGAAAGGACAGAAATCTCATCACCACCGGCAAGTTGGATGGAGGAGGAGTAACTATCGCTGTCAAAGACAAATACTTCTCTACTGCTCATGAAGACTGGTCATCCTAAGGTGCCTGCGAAGATCTGTGTGTTGCTGTGAGATTTAACAGTACTTCTAATCTACTTGTCTGTTGTGTTCATTCCCCACCCTATGCTAGTGTAGAAAATCTATGCGCTCATTTGAATAAAGTGAACGTAGTTGTAGTAGGTTATTATAACATGCCCAATATCACTCGCATTTTTGAGCCTGTGGAGGAGTGTTCCATATCAGCTGAAGTAAACTGCGTCTATGGAGAAAGCCTCATTGATGCGCTCAATCTACTAGAGTTCAATCAGTTCAATGGTATTCATAACGTGCATGGTGAGCTATTAGATCTAGTTTTTAGTAACTGTGGGGAAATAAATGTACTAGCTTGCGACGCGCCCTTCATAACTGAAATTGCACATCACAAGGCAATCGAGTTTGTCTCAACAGCGGTTAACGAATCTTCTATAAAAAAATTATGCCTCTCAATAATATTAAGTTCCGCTCTGCAGATTACGATACTATCAATAAGCGAATGAATGCCGTCAACTGGCTCGAGATCCTGACACTTTTATCTGTAAATGACTGTGTTTCGTTTCTTCATAAGGAAATGAACCAAATAATTTTTACAAATATCAGGGAAAGATCTACCACTCACAAGTATCCCATCTGGTACTCCACTTATACCATGTCTCTTGTCAAAGAAATGTATAAAGCTCGTGATAGGTGGGAAATGTTCCAAAATATCCCAGATCATACTACTTCTTCGAATCTAAGGAGAGAAGTTGAAATCTCCATAAAGACGAATATGGGAAATATATTGAGAACACGAGAACAGATCTGAGAACTACTATCAAGTCTATTTGTTCATACGTGGCTGGCAAGTTGCGGACAAAAACAACCCCGACATTTGTCGAATCTAACAGTGAAATATTCACTGACAACGATATATATGTGAAGCATTTTCTCTCTACTTCTCCGAGGTATTTGTTCCATCAAATACCCCCTCCAATATCAATCCAACAATTATCAATACACAAAAATTAGTAAAAATCCGTTATATAGCTGATAATCGAATCTTTGATGGAATTATTAATTTGAACCTCAAACAGAGGTCCTGATCAGATGGCTTACCATGTTGCACATACAGCACGGGATTTTTCCAGATAAATGGAAGCAGGCGCAGATATCACCAGTTCATAAAAGTGGCAACAAAAATGTGTCAAATTTCAGACCTATATCCATGTTATCAATACTTGAGAAATTTCAGACCTATATCCATGTTATCAATACCTGAGAAAATGTTATCAATACCTGAGAAACTTCAAGAGGCTATGATAACGGAAGAAATGTTCTTTGAGGTGAAAAATATTATAAATGAAAATCAACACGGCTTTTTTCAGGGTAGGTCTGTAGTAGTTGTCCTTAATTCATAGCATCGCAGAAAACTTAGAGAATAAGGAACAAGTGGATGTCGTGTACACCGACTTTACCGAAGTATTCGATGAAGTTCACCATCTCACATTGCTGGTAAAGTTGGAAAACATTGGTGTACACGGTCATCTGTCCAGACGGATGAAATCCTACGTTACAAACAGAACCCTTTGCGTGAAAATGAATGACCACACATCAAACTATGTACAGGTAACCTCTGGTGTGCCGCAGGGATCGCAATTGGAGCCCCTACTGTTCACTCTCTTTATAAACGATGTGGGCAACTGTTTCCTCAGTCACCAGAGGTCAACTGGAGATCTGCTTGCCTATGTGACACATAAGTGGCAGGTGTCAATAGAGAAACATGGGGAGTCTCTGGCTGTAGCCTTGGATATCTCCAAAGCATTTGACCGAGTTTGGCACCAAGGCCTCCTAGCGAAACTTCCGTCATATGGTTTGCCGCCCCAACTGTGTCTTTTACTATCGAGTTTTCTTGCAGATAGATCACTCTACGTGGTGGTAGACGGGGTCTCGTCTGATACAATGACGATCAATGCTGGTGTTCCACAAGGCTCTGTCTTGGCATCAACTTTGTTTTTGCTCCACATCAATGATTTGTTGAATGTGACCTCCAGCCCAGTTCATAGCTTTGCGGATGATAGTACACTTCATTCCGCCTTTTCTTCTAGAGCCCCTATATCATACAATGAGGCCAGAGGTGCAAGGCGAAGACAGGTTGATGCTTTAAATGAGGATCTGACAAGAATTCTGAAATGGGGATCTGAGAATCTAGTACAGTTCAATGCAACTAAAACTCAAGCTTGTATGTTCACCAAGAAGGCTGATCACACAATGCCCAATTTGATGATGTCGGGTACCACTGTTCCTATGAGGTCGTCAATATCCTTGCTGGGTGTCACCACCAACAGTGCTCTCTCATGGGACGATCATGTGAGGTCCATTGCGAAGACTGCTTCACAAAAACTCGGTTTTCTTTTCCGTGCGAAGAGATACTTCACATCCCAGCAACTGCTTATGATCTACAAAGCACAAATTCGACCTGTCCTGGAGTACTGCTCACATGTTTGGAGCTCAGCCCCCAAACATACGCTTAAGCTCTTAGATTCAATTCAGAAGAGAGCTATTCGCCTAGTCGATGACACAACACTCACCAAATCATTGACCTCTCTAGATCATCGTAGAAAGGTCGGCGATCTCTGCCTTTTTTATAGGTACTTTCACGGTCGGTGCTCAACGGAAATATCATCTATTATGCCACCACGCGCGATTCCTAGTAGACAAACCAGACGAGCTCAAGCTAGTCACCCCTACACTGTCAGGCTCGAGACCTGTCGAACATCGCTATACCAAGCATCATTCATCAATAGAACGGCAAAGTTGTGGAATTCTTTGCATAGTGAAGTCTTTCCTGATGCTTACAACCTCCGAACATTCAAGAAAAATTCCAACACCTTCCTTCTTTCCCAAAATTCCACCGCTGGCTAACACGATGTTCCTCGAACATCATAGGTTTCCCTTTCGTGTTGTCCACAGATGAAAAAAAAAAATGCTGATGATATGAAAATTTATAGAACAATCAGTACTATAGACGACTGCATTCACCTCCAATCTGACATCATTAGATTTTAAAACTTCTCACATTGAGCACATTGCGAAAAAGTCACTAAGAAATTCAGGTTTCATATTTCGAATAAAAAGAGGTTTCAAAACTCCATCCTCGATCATGATCCTCCACAATTCACTGGTGAGAAGTCACCTTGAATTCGCAAGCCTGGTATGGAACACTTTCTATCAAAAGTACATGCACAGAATTGAGAGTATCCATCCAAAGAAAATTTATTCATTGACTCGTTTTGTTCATCTCTCACTACTGCCAGAAGATTAGCGATTGAAGTCTTCACTCGAATGTAATTCCGAATCTTTTTTTTCCCCTATTCTTGGGTAACTTGCATTATGTACATCAATAACTCATAATGATAGCATATATTAGCGATGAGATTAGATTAGAATAGACTATCGTGTATATTAAACATTAATGCTTTACATTTCTGTAATTGGGATGTTGACTCATCCTGTTGAAATGTCTGGAACATAAATAAATTAATGAATAAATGGATAAATAAATGAATTGTGGAGAAAAAACGTCTGTTGACATTTCATCGTTTGAGCCACGTACATGTTACTATACAAAAACTTTTTTTTTCATCAAGGGTTCAATTCAAAAATCCATTTTCAATTACAAAAAGAGTTCAAAGTGACCACCTCCAACTCGGATGCGAGCATCCAATATTCTTCTCACTGGCGAACTGGCGACTGGCGAACTCTCTCAAATTGAACTTCAACACCGGTGAGGAAGCGGACCTACGTTACCTATGTTATCTACGTTACCTATGATATTGCCGTGTCTTTTTTGAACACCCTGAATATGTGACACCACTGTCTCATTCATACTACCCCCGTCACCATTTCTTGCATTTCTGCAGGCAGTGGGAATCGAACCCACGACCGAGAAGTGGTTACCTTATAATCACTGCGTCTTTGCGCTCATCGCCACTTCGGCACAGTGCACATTGATTCACATGCATTGTATTTTCATTCAGGTACCAAGGAGGAGAATCGTCTATTATAGTCGAACTTGCAATTTTTTTTTTGTGGACAACACGAAAGGGAAACCTATGATGTTCGAGGAACATCGTGTTAGCCAGCGGTGGAATTTTGGAAGAGTAGGAAGGTGTTGGAATTCTTCTCGAAAGTTTGGAGGTTGTAAGCATCAGGAAAGACTTCACTAGGCAAAGAATTCCATAACTTTGCCGTTATATTGAGGAATGATGCTTGGTTTAGCGATGTTCGGCAGGTCTCGAGCCTGACAGTGTAGGAGTGACCAGCTTGAGCTCGTCTGATTTGTCTACTAGGAATCGCGCGTGGTGGCATGATAGATGATATCTCCGTTGAGCACCGACCATGAAAGTACCTATAAAAAAGGCATAGATCGCCGACCTTTCTACGATGATCTAGAGAGGTCAATGATTTGGTTAGTGTTGTATCATCGACTAGGTGAATAGCTCTCTTCTGAATTGAATCTAAGAGCTTTAGCGTATGTTTGGGGGCTGAGCTCCAAACATGTGAACAGTACTCCAGGACAGGTCGAATTTCTGCTTTGTAGATCATAAGCAGCTGCTGGGATGTGAAGTATCTCTTCGCACGGAATATAAAACCAAGTTTTTGTGAAGCAGTTTTTGCAATGGACCTCACATGATCGTCCCATCAGAGAGCACTGTTGGTGGTGACACCCAGCATGGATATTGACGACTTCATAGGAACAGTAGTACCCGACATCATCAGATTGGGCATTGTGTGATCAGCCTTCTTGTTGAACATACAAGCTTGAGTTTTAGTTGCATTGAACTGTACTAGATTCTCAGATCCCCATTTCAGAATTCTTGTCAGATCCTCATTCAAGGCATCAACCTGTCTTCGCCTTGCACCTCTGGCCTCGTTGGAAGATATAGGGGCTCTAGAGGAAAAGGCGGAATGAAGTATACTATCATCCGCAAAGCTATGAACTGGGCTGGAGGTCACATTCAACAAATCATTGATGTAGAGCGAGAACAAAGTTGGTGCCAAGACAGAGCCTTGTGGAACACCAGCATTGATAGTCATTGTATCAGACGATATCCCGACTACCACCACGTAGAGTGATCTATCTGCAAGAAAACTCGATAGTAAAAGACACAGCTGGGGCGGCAATCCATATGACGGAAGTTTCGCTAGGAGGCCTTTGTGCCAAACTCGGTCAAATGCTTTGGAGGTATCCAAGGCTACAGCCAGAGACTCCCCATGTTTCTCTATTGACATCAGCCACTTATGTGTCACATAGGCAAGCAGATCTCCAGTTGACCTCTGGTGACGAAAGCCATATTGCCGGTCGTTCACAATCCTTGAGCGCTCTAGATATCGGATGAGCTCGATATTGATTGCTTTTTCCATTACTTTAGAGATCACAGATAGTAGTGCAATCAGTCTATAGTTGTTAGGGAGGGTTTTCTTGCCCTTCTTTTGAATCGGTTGGACCCTAGCTTTCTTCCAGTTAGAAGGACATACGCCGAGTTTGTACGAAAGGGTGAACAACCTGCAAAGAACTGGTGTTAGTTCTGGGGCACATTTTTTGAGAAAAATAGGCGGTATTCCGTCAGGCCCCATAGCCTTCTTGAATTGATAGCCGAGAGCTATCAGGCGAGACAATAGACAGTTTTTCACCGAGGTACATATCACATCCTTTCGTTGACCTTTCGATGAAAGTAAGCAAGAACTCACCTGTTTGCTGGCCTCGGCTACGTCTCACTTATTCACATCAAAAACTAGCGAATTTCGTGAATCATCAATTTGACAACATCAAATGGCACCGTGCCGTATCATAGCGACTTCAGCGGTCGAAAAGAGTTTGCAAACGAGAAGTGACTGCGTCGAAAATTTCTTTTTTCTTTCGGAAATTAGTACGTCAAATGTGATTTCTTGTAGATGTGAGATATGTATATATATTCGGAATCAGAAGAAAAATATCTCATATGTTCCGAATATACATGAGAATAATATACAGTGTGTTGAATTGGAAAAACATGAGACATTTTCAGAAATGATATTTAATTTCCGCTACAAATTCCTAGAGAATCAGAGAGAATATAAAATTTTCGTAGTGACTACTTTTGATTACTTTCGAAATAACCCCTGTAGGGGGAGATCAAAAATGTTCTGGAAAACCTTACTTCTAGGTACTTCACTAGGTATTCCACTAGGTACTTTAATTCACCATCAATATATCCTTCAACAGGGATATTCATTATACATCATTCACCCCTCATCATCGAAAAGAAACAAGATTTCAGTTAAAGAATCAAAAATTGTGTGGTCATAACTGAATTTTGATGAAGTGATGCTAATAGAAATACAGCTGCATACAGATTCCAGAGGATATGAAGAAAAAAATTGTTATATTTTTGAAATGATCCCCTTTTCCTGGTTTCCATTCCATATCGAATATCTCTGTTGAACTATCGAACTGTTGATATTATTAACTGAAAATGACTACTATTGCACTAGTGCAAAATTTCGAATTCTCGTTGAGAATTCCCATTTTATTATAATTGTTCTAATGACGAAAAAAAATGGGGCGTTTGTTTATTCATTATTTGATTCGTATCATTTTGTTCTACAGAGAATGTGTTCTGAAATTGGGCGAAAAACTTGGTAATGAACTTTGGACTGCAGCTAATAATGCTTTCGATACCATGCCGGTAGCTGCTGTCATTGATGGGAAGGTGAGTATCTATCATCACCCATATCTTCCATATATATATATATATATATATATATATATATATAGAGAGAGAGAGAGAGAGAGAGTGAAAAAATATTCTGACAAGGCAAAAAGTATTCTCTGCCGTTCTAGATTGAAGAGCAGTCATGAAAGGCATATTTTGAAATCATTCGCTATCATACAGTCCCAAAACTATATCTTCACTAATTGTTGCTCTGTCTTCAGAACCGAATTATTTTAATGCAGACATTTCAACCTCCCTGTAGTTGTTTTTCTGAAAGAACACCCTGTATTGATATATTTGTATTTGTTGACGTGATGGACTACGATATTTGATATGATGGTAACGTAAGTTAGTTCTTCAATGAACCAAAAAATTCCAAGGTTCCATCAAAAATCATGAAACTGATTAGTAGAATTAAGAAGTTATTCAAGACAAGCCTGACTTCCATTCCAGACTAGATGATATTTTACATCGGTCCTGTGAGTTAGATGTACTAGTTCTTAGAGAACAACATCATCATGAGCATAATTGAGTGAAAATATCTCTACTACGGTAGTCAAATTGACTAAAGAAATGCTACAAAAATCATAAGAAAAAAACTTCGAGCATCTTCCTATTGAAATTGGTGATCTTGAAATAGAATGTAATGCCCAGAGGAAGAGAAATAAACCTGACTCACAAAAAGGTAGTCCTAACAAAACAGATCACAATTCCATTCGTTCTGGTGAGGTGGATACTAAAAACGCTGTAATACACTAAATACACAAAAAACATACATAATACACAAAAAATATACATAATACACAAAAAATATACATAATACACAAAATATATTCAGATGCCACAAAAAATGGACAAGCACAGGAAAACGGCTTACAGAAAGAACAAACAAATCAATTGGAAGATGCAAAAAGAAAAATGGAGAAGATCATCAACCTTGAAAATGACAACCAAGTTGAGACAAAAGAGTATTCAATGCAGAAGAAAGAACCATTGAAAAATACCCCAAAGAAAAACACTGGTCGGTCAGATGTGACTGATGGAAACTTCAAAGGGGTCGACCCAAAGGTCTGGATCTATCTATACAAACTCAAGCCCGAAGTTGAGGAAAATGATATCGTGAAACATTTGAAACGGAAATCAGGTGATTCGGAGGAAGAATTCATAGTGAAAACATTGAGACGTATAAAGGGAAACTGAAGAGTTTTTTTGTGGCAGCTGACTTCAAATTCAAGAAGAACTTCTATGATCCAACAGACTGGCCACGAGGAGTCTGCTTCAGAAGATTCGATTTCAAGCTTTATCATGAAAAATACCAAATCAGAGATGTCCTCAATGACAAGATAAACGGAGAAAGTGGTGATGAATAAATCAAAAAATATATTTTCTAGGAAATCCAAACAAATGAAACCTATTAGAAAAACGCCATCATGTGAGAGTAAAAATTTCAGAATATAACATTTGAATATTCGATGCCTTCGAAATGAAATTGATGAGCTAGAGGTTGCTGTTGGGAAGGATTGTAAATACCCAGATATTATACTTATAAAATGAACATTGGTGTAAAAAAGAAGATATCTTAACAATTAAATTACTAAAATATAATCTTGTTTCAGTGTATTGTAGGACTGAGCACATTATCGGAGGGGTCGCTATCTTTGCACTCAGCTGCAGCAGCAGCAGCAATTATATGCTCCCCCTCAAGGAACATTGACCATTTTTCTGAAGAAATTGATTGTGAGATGTCAGCTATTGAAACTGAAAATGCTAGAGAGATGACATTATATAGATCGCCAAACGGAAATTTCGAAAACTTTCTTGGCGATATGAATGACGCACTAGAAATATTTTCTACTCGCTCTAAATACTTCGAAGTTTGTGGAGATTTGAATGTACCATTTCACAATATGAACGATAAAACTACTCAAGATACTTTGAACTTATTTGAATCCTCCGGCCTCCTACCCACTAGTTCAACCCCTACCAGAAAAAAAAGGTCAGGAAACAACTCATTTACAAATATTCCCAGAAGTGATCTACGCTCAGGCACTATAGATCTCAATCTCTCTGATCACCTAGGTATTCTATTTCAAACCAAGCTAACCCAGAAACAGTCACCCAGACGAATTGACTTCAGGTCGATAACAGATGAGGGATTGGTACAATTGAGGGACTATCTGGAGACTGTACCATGTGACTTCGTATACAATGTTGACCTGGAAATCAATAATAAATTCGAATTATCCACTCCGAATCATAACTGGATTGAAATTCAGAAACGACTGTAAAGTCATGTTTATAAGGCACAAATTTTTTTTTATATACATATGAAATATTTCTACTGTATTCTTTCGAATTACAACATGACATTTCAGTAGTATACAGTCTGTCCAAGATAAGGTTGCACAGCATGGGGATCTCAGAAACGGTAGGAGATACGAAGTCGGTTGAATGGGAAAAAAAGTTGCACATTGTTGAAGTAATTCGTGTAAGAATTCATGAACAATTTGCGCTGCATTGAATAATTCAGTGAATTTTTTTCCCACTTTTCAGTATTGAATAACTGGACCAACAACTTTTTACACTGATGGCATTTTCCCTTTGGAGTTTAAAGAAAAAAAAACATTGATGATGGCTAAAGGAAGGTCCAAACACATTCAAACCACCTTGTATAATACATGGTTGAGTTCGGAATAAGAAAAGCTCTCAGAATCTGTGAAATAATTATCTGAACAACCCCTTCTACTCCATTACTGATTTTCTCAACAACAGTGATATATGATATCCACCTTTTTATTTATATATACATTCCATTCCACTATATACATGTTCTGAATTCTTATTTTCACATATATATATTTCATCTTAGTATATTTTTCAAATATTTATTATACCATATATTGTGAATCTTTGTTGCCTTGTGTAAATACTATGTATGAACAGCACCAATGAATAAGAAAGAAGGCTATCCATGGCCGAAAGACTACCGACTATTGAAAAATAATCCCATCAATCCCATCAGATACTCCTGTGTAGTTCAAAATGAAGAATCGAAAATAGAGGAGCTCAGAAATAATTGGGGAAGATATACAGACCCAGCAGTATATCATGCGATACATTCCTTTGAATGCAGACATTGACATACGTGAAACTTCTCCAGTTCATTTATTGGAATCCAGAAGTACTGCAGGAAGCAACATAGAACCATAAAAAAAATACATTTATTGGTTGAAGATGAAGAGATGAAGACATTAGAAAACCAGCCGCGGCTACTAGAAATTGAACAAGACGAAGAAAGGTCGTTTGATAGATTTCCAAGATGGTGCCAACTATACCAATACCAATACTAGGATTAGCAATCCTGAGAGATTTCCGAGTGAGAATACTTTTCTTTATGGATTGATGATATTGCGACTGCGAATTGCTATATAAAGACTCCAAGCACATCCATATGTAGCAAACTCAATAATTTCATGCCACATGCGATACGGGAATATCGAAAAATTGGAAAATGTAACAAAACATAAATTAGTTTTCTCTTGTCCAAGAAACGGTCACCTAATGAGTTACTAAATGAAGACATTGTTCAACCAACACCAGGAGAGTCTATTTAGACAACCAGATATCGAGAGAATCATCAGTCAACCCAACCCGAGAACCTCTTAATTGGAAATGTATTGGTGATGGGACAAGAAACAACTTGCTCAGGATGGTGAATGTGAAGCTTTCAACTGAAGCAAACATCCCAGAATGCGACGAGGATGGTAAACACTGCAAAACGAATCGGAACAATATTTGAGATATTCGATGATTAGAAGGTGTGGAAAGGCAGATACATAGGGACAACAGAGGTATTGCGGAAGATTCAGAAGCTACATTCAGAAAAGATGTTCCACGAGGACTCCAAAGAAGAAGGTTCGCGAAGCTGGTATTTACCCCCTTTTGACTTTCTTAATCCCAGTTTGACGCCGCATCGAAATCATCAGTTGAGAGTCTCAATGATCATTCACTATCTGGATCAGAACTTCTTCAGGACCGAGCTCCTACAATCTATGGTTGGTGTGTTGATGAAATTCCGTCAGAGGAATATTGTTTCCTGCAGCGGTGTGAGGGAAATGTTTCACCATGCGCACAAATTTTCTCAAGGTGTAAAGAAGATACTTTCATTGGATGAATACATTCGTAAGGATCTGAATCTGAATTCTAATGGATCAATTCAACGAGTACTAGGCCTCCACTAGGATTCGAACACTGACAACTTCTGATTCAAATATAAGAAATACGGAAAGACAGATTTTTTAACTAGTGATGACTTCCATCGAACCTCTTGGACTGATTGTGATACACAAGTTATGTGGAGAACAAGAACTGGTTGGGACGACAACAGCTTGATTATGTTGTCGACTGGCAGTTGAGTGATCTGTGAGGAAGAATCATTCAATATGATACTGTCTGTAAGTTCTTCGAGGAGGTGGTACATTCATTCTTCAGCTCTTCATGGGATTTTCTCTCCTCGTTTCTGAAAAATAGAGTAGAAGTTATTAAAAATTATTGCAATATATTTGTAGTAAGGACAGATTTAGGATCTGCCCCAAAATGTCACTGCGCTTGAAATTAAACCTTCAGATACCTGACCTAATAAGAATAAAACCTCTACTTATCTTTGTGGACGTTTCGGGAACGAATCTGCCCCCGTTCTCAACACAATTGAAATATTTTTCTCTTCGTAAAATTTTTCAATGTTCGACGTCATTTGCTGCCGCGCAAGCAAATGACGTCGAACTCGCGAACCTTCAACAGGAGAACCATTCCCTGCAACTCAAACACATGCAGATCCCTGGAACGAATTCCATGGTTGTATGCGATGTCTCAACTGCATCAGTTCGACCGTTTATCACGCAAGCCTTCCGAAAAGTAGCATTCCACACAGTACACCGTCTTTCACATCCCGGAGCCAATGCAACGCTGAAGAAGGTTACTCAATGTTTCGTGTGGCCGTCAGTCAATAAGGGTTGCAGAGCCTGGGCAAAGAGTTGCTTGGAGTGTCAACAATCGAAATTGAGTCGACATGTCGCAACACCTGTTGTTTCGTTCGTGCCACCTTCATCCATGTTCGAGCATGTGCACATGGATATTGTGATAATGCCATTGTGTAACGGGCATCGTTACTGCCTCACGATGATCGACCGATTCTCTCGCTGGCCCGAAGCAATACCCATGCAAAATCAAGAAGCAGCAACTGTGGCAGAAACATTTTATAGTAACTGGATTTGTCGGTTCGGCACGCCTCTCAGAGTTACAACTGACCAAGGCCGCCAATTCGAGTCACACCTGTTCAAGCACTCGAACCGCTTGACTGGTACAACTCACTTACGAACCACGGCATACCACCCAGCAGTAAATGGCATGTTTGAGAGATTCCATCGTCAGCTGAAGGCAGCTATCAGATGCCACCACCGCAAGCGATGGATGGACACCCTACCAACAGTTCTCCTTGGCATTCGCTCTGCCTGGAAGGAAGACCTTCAGTCCACCGTTGCAGACATGCTATACGGACAGACGGTCAGGATTCCAGGAGAATTTCTCAATGCCAGGAACTCTCCATCCAACAACAGCGTTCCTGAATTCATCGGAAGACTGCGAGAACACATGCAGGAGCTGCGACCAACACCAGGTACTCAGCACGGTTGTAAGAAGACTTTCATATACAAGGACCTCTCTACCACAGAGTACGTGTTCCTGCGCTATGATGGCCCAAAATCTCCGCTGCAACAGCCCTACGATGTCCCATTCAGAGTCGTGAGAAGGTCTGATGAAACGTTCGTGATACATATACGTCGACGCGACGTCACTGTCACAATAGATCGTCTCAAACCAGCATTAATGCTATCACCAGAACTTCAAGACGACGCTGAAACGGTGCATATCCAAGAACGAAGGATCATCATGACACCACCCCACCGATCCGCCCCTACTGTAGACCCACCTACATCATGTACAGGCCCCGACGTGGCGCCTCCCGGACCTAACAACGAACCACGGACCACCAGATCAGGAAGACGAGTTGGATTTCCTGATCGGTTGCAGGCTGGTTTATCGTAACTTCATCACTGGCAGGGGGGTGCTGTGGGGGTTTTCCCTAGACATTGTAGATAATAATAATAATAATAATAATAATAATATTCTTCATTTCATGTAAACATTTCTATATACAACACAATATATACATATATATGGTACATACAAACATTGAAAGAAAAGACGTCAAATAAAAAACAATAATTTTAGTGATTTGTTTCAAAATATTCTTTCAAATCATATGGTTCCAAATTCAACAGAAGTTATTTCACTTTATTCTTGAAGATACTATGTGTCGTGATAGACTTAAGACTGTTCGGTAATTTATTAAATATTCTGATGCACATATATGAGGGATTTTTTTCTGTGAGTGTTAGTCTGTGTATAGGGAAGTTAATATTAAGTGTTCGTGTATTATAGTTGGGATTCATGTGATTTTCGGTGAAAACCTCCTTGTGCTTATGTAAAAATGTTAGACATTCGAATAAATATAGTGCAGAGACTGTTAAAATTTGTTTTTCTTTGAATAAACCTCTACAGGATTGCCTGAAGGGCATTTTATAGATAGTTCTCAAAACTCTTTTTTGTGCAATGAATATTTTTTATAGATTAGGTTCTGTTCCCCAGAACATAATTCCGTATCTCAACACTGACTCAAAATTTGCATGGTACAGAATTTTTACAGTTTTTTCATTCATGTATTTTGATGTCATTCTGATTGCATAAATGACCTTGTTCAGTTTTTGATAAACGGAATCGGTCTGCCTATTCCATTTTAGGAAATTATCTATATGTACTCCTAAAAATTTTGTGTATTCATTGATTTTTGTTTCATCGCCCTGCCAGCTTATACTCAATGGTTTCTCTTTTCTACACCTGTCGGTACTAAAAATCATCAAATTTGTTTTATTTGCATTCAACAGTAATTTATTTTTATCGAACCAATTCTTCGCTCTTGAGAAAAAAACATCTCCCTGGCTTATAACGTCATCGCTTTCTTCAGCACCAATTATTAAATTTGTGTCATCTGCGTAATTTACTACAGTTTCCTCTACGTTCTGGGCGATGGTGCATAAATCATTCAAGTAAATTATGAATAAGATCGGCCCTATTACACTCCCCTGTGCAATTCCTGAATTCCTGTTGTGTTAATCAATAAATCTGATATTTTTGAAACCCCACCCTTTGTGATTGTTACCCTTTGGGCTCTTGACGATAGGTACGATCGGAACCAGTTGTGTGCTTTTCCTTGAATTCCATAAGTTTCAAGTTTTTCCAACAGATACTCTTGATTCAACGAGTCATATGCCTTCGATAAATCTAGGAAAATGGCTAGTGCTAGATTTGTTATTCTCAATTAAATCTAAAATACTTTTGGTGAACTGGAAAATGGCGGTTTGGGTCGACCTACCCTTCAAATATGCATGCTGGGTATTTGTAAAGAAATTTGTAACATTCAAAAAGTAAGTCAGTCTAGAGCACATCGCTAACTCAAATAATTTTGAGAAGCCTGGTAGCAGATTGATGGGCCTGTAGTTTTCTATTAGCTGAGGATCCCCTCTTTTGAGGAGAGGTTTAATAAGAGCTTGTTTCAATTTTTTGGGAAATACACCTTGTCTGAATGAGCTGCTGATGAGAAATGAGAAAATTTCACAAACCTCTGACACCGCCAACTTAACAATACTCAATGGGATCTCGTCATCTCCACTGCTGTGTTTGTTCCTGAGAGATCTGGCGAGTTCAATGATCTCTTCAGGTGTTGTCGGTCTGAGAAGCATTGACCTGTCATTTCTCACCAGCAAATTCACATCAAATGGGACGTTTTCCAGGTTTTCAAGCATTTCTGAAACTGTTTCATTAAAATATATATTAAATTCATTAGCTATAGTTTCAGGTTCTCCATCAATTTGACATTCATTCCTTTTAGACTTTTTTCCGTTTATTTCATTACAGATGGCCCACATGGTTTTATTCTTATTATCAGATTTATTTACCCTTTCTGTATAGTGCTGGGACTTGAGTTGTCTGAGAAGTTGATCGTATTCTTTTTTGAAGTTTTTATATTGCTCACGAAACATAGGATTCTGTTTACTGAGTGACAAAAATATATCCAAACGCTTTTTACAGTCTGTTACTTCTTGATTTTGTGGAAAGTGTTTATGTTTTTTATGTTGTACCAGCTTTAAAGGAAAGCATTCACAGAAAATGCCATGAAAAATTGACATGAATGTATCCCATTGTTCATGAACGTTTTTTTGTACATCAAAAACCATTTTCCAATCTTGTTCGCTAAGCCTCAGCTTATAGTTATCTTTAGCTGTCTTGCTAAAAAATCTACAATATTTAGGTATAATTTTACAATATGCTTCAATTTCAAAGGTAATTTTTTGAGCTTGATGGTCTGAGATATGCAGTTCTAATACTTCTGTGTTCCATGTTTCTAGATTTGTGAATATATTATCAATACATGTTTTCGAGTGTGCCGTTACTCTTGTGTATTCATGGATAGTTTGAATCAAATTAAATGAGTTCATCAACGATATAAATTCGGTTTTCAAGTTATTTTCATCCCTCATTTCTATGTTCATATCGCCGACTAAAATTATATTAGTATTCTCTTCGAAACTTCTTATTAAAAGTTGTTCCATTTTTTCAAAGAAAATTGGTATGTTTCCATTTGGAGGTCGATAAATACAAATAATGATATATTGTCACGAAAACACCCTGTACAACACACGCGCCCACTTCGCAACCAAGCTTTGCGCCAAGTCAGCTAGACAACCTCAGCGTACGGGGGACCGGAGGAAGCCACGACTCAAGCCAACGTTTCATAGTCAGTTGTAATTAACATCGAGACACTGTAACAACTCAATAAACATCTATTCGGGATATTTGCCCATAATTACCCCCAAGTCCCTAGACAGTGTCACAAATTGGTGGAGGCACGCCGGACATCTCGTGTAAAACATCAAACAACATCAAGTCAATAAATTAGCAAAACGCGCGAAGTAGAAACAGTGTAAATTAACCGGAATCTTGCTGGATCCAAGTGAAAAGTGAAATTAATGTTCACAAGAAGCCGTGCTAGAGCGCAAGTAGTCATAGAAGAAAACGAAGAGAGAATCGAAGCTGCAGTTGAAGAAGAGGAACAAGTAGAACCAAGACCAGACAACGTTAGAATAATGAATGACAACCAAGCGCTACGAGAAGTCTACCCGTCGGTAATCCCTAAAACATTCTCGGGGGCAACCGAGCAGAAGGTAGAGGATTTTTTGAAAACCTTCAATCGGGCTGCCAGAGCCAACAGGTGGACCGATCAAACAAAACTCATCCAGCTACCCTGTTATCTTAGCGGAGCAGCACTAGACTTTTTCGAAACTATAGAAGAAGGATGCGAGACTTTCGAGGATGCTGTTCAAAATTTGCAAGCGAATTTTAGAAACGAGAAGATACGAGAGCAATGCTACATGAAGCTCTTGACGAAGAAGCAACAGAAGTTGGAAGATGTTTGGCAGTACTACCACGAAATGCTCAAGTTATGCCACGATGTCAACCCCGAAATGGAAGAAGAAGAGAAGATTGGATTTATCATTAGAGGACTGAGGCCAAGCCTAATCAGCAAGGTAAACCTCATGGACAACTCAACCCTGGATAGCTTCAGACGCAACTTGCAACGAATCGAGACGACGGACTACATAGTGGGAGAAGCGTCGACCAGTCAAGCCGGAAGTAGCGTCCCGACGCCACGCAGAGCAACTAGTTCGGACGACCCTCAGATTCAGCAGCTTTTGCAGCGAATTCAACAGCTCGAAGGACAATCCGGTAGGTCGAAAAATAATTTTAGTTATTCTCCTCGTCAACCGACAAATTTTATCAAAAAGGAACCTCGTACTTCCGACGGAAGAGTAGTTTGTTTCAAATGCGGCAAGATAGGCCATTATGCACGAAATTGTTTCTCAAAAAACGACCAGCCCCGTCGCCAATAGTTTCAGGTGGCGACGAAGTTATAAACTTACCAGAATCACTTTGTTTATTTACCGAAAACGGTGAAAACGTACATTTTTCAGATTTAATAGAAATTAATGGAGTGATTTTTTCTAATCAAGCCAGATTTATATTAGATACAGGTTCAGGTATTTCTTTAATTGACGATTTTTTCATAATGAATTATAATAAGTCACTAAAAAATGCACCAAAATTTCGGATCAAATCAGCAAGTGGCAATTTTCTTACAATAGTAGGCGAAATAGAAGCAAACTTTGAACTAAATGGAATTCAATTAGTTCACAATTTCATAGTTGTTTCAAATTTCGAAAAAAAGATCCTTTTAGGCAACGATTTCAATGAAAAGTTTCAAGTAGAAATCCATTTTCTAACTAAGATTATTAAACTTTCAGTAGACGGAGTTATTGTTCATTTGAAATTTGGAAAAATAGATTTCAATAGTTATTTTCAGTCAAGAGATGAAGTTCTCTGCACGGAGGGAGTTAATTTATCACCACAGAGTACTACTAAAGTTAAGGTTGATGTAGATAGCAATGTCAAGAATTTTGATTTCGAGTCATGTGTGAAATTTTTTGGTAACAGAGATTGCCAGGTCACTAAGATAGATCTGGATAATTCTGCTATATTTGTAACGAACCGCGCGCTAATTAATATAAAAATTTATAAAGGGACTTATTTGGGCAAGATAAGAAGTTTCGATTGTTCGTCTGGGACGAACAGAAACAATGTATTTCCTGGCTTCGTACAGAGTTACGAAGATGGTACAGGAAACAACATGGAAACAGCTGTTCTAATTCATGAAGTTTCAACAAATACGTTAAATGACAACCGCAACGTAAGCATCGATATGAGTGAACATTTGACAGATAGCGAAAAAACAAAATTGTATAGTTTGTTGAACGAATTTTCCGATATTTTTGCTACAAGTAATTTAGAGCTAGGTAGAACGAATGTTTGTATACAAAACATTGAGACCGGCAACCATCCTCCGATACATCAAGCACCGTATCGAGTTTCTTTTAAGGAGCGCGAGATTATTAACAATCAAATTAAAGAAATGTTAGCCGCTAACGTTATTAGAGAGTCCAATAGTCCATGGGCGTCACCTGTAGTCCTAGTGAAAAAGAAGACAGGCGACTGGAGGTTTTGCGTAGATTATCGTAAATTGAACAAAATTATTGTCAATGATAGGTATCCGTTACCTGTTATCGATGATTTGCTTTCAGCCTTAGATGGGTCAAAAGTATTTTCAACATTAGACTGTTTTTCTGGATTTTGGCAAATTAGTTTGGCAGAAGAAGACAAACCTAAAACAGCGTTTATAGTACCAGAAGGCTTATTCGAATTCAATGTACTACCTTTTGGACTAGCCAGCAGTCCTGCTTGTTTTTCGAGGTGTATGGACCAAATTTTGTCGGGCTTGAAGTGGAATACTTGCTTGGTGTATATGGACGATGTCATTGTCAAGGGAAATGATTTCGACGATCACTTGGTCAATTTGCGTAAAGTTTTCGAACGTTTTAGGCTATCAGATATGAAATTAAAACATGCTAAATGTAAGTTTGCTAGTCAGGAAGTTAAAGTTTTAGGTCACGTCGTAGGAAAAAACGGCTTATCCCCAGATCCGGCTAAGATACGAGCTGTGTCTGAATTTCCGAGGCCTAAATCAGTCAAGGACGTACAGTCGTTTTTGGGTTTGGCAAATTTTTATAGGAAATTTGTGAAGTCGTTTGCCGAAATTGCACGACCTCTTACGTTGCTCACGAGGAAACGGGTATTGTTTGATTGGAAGAGTGAACAACAAAGGGCTTTCGACACCCTTAAAGGTTGTTTGGTGCAATCACCAGTTTTGGCTCATTTCAATCCGGCATTGCCTGTTGAACTCCATACCGACGCCTCAGGGTACGGTATAGGGGCAATAATTCTTCAAACTGACGAGAGCGGTGCGCATCCTGTAGCGTACGCGTCTCGACGACTTTCGGAATCCGAATTAAAGTGGAATACCACAGAGAAAGAGTGTATAGCTGTTGTCTATGGTGTAACCACCTTTAGGCATTATCTATGGGGCAGAAGTTTCAAAGTCGTAGTAGATCATCACGCGTTGTGTTGGCTACATAAAAATCAAGATGTTTCCGGTCGATTAGCTAGATGGGCTATTCGCCTACAAGATTATGAGTATGAGATTTTCCATAAGAACGGTAAGAAACATCTTGACGCCGGTAGTTTATCACGAAATCCAGTTTCGTACCCAGATCAAAACGACGAGGACGCCGCTGAAATTCCCGTGTTAACAATAATTCCCAACGACATCGCTGAATTGCAAAGAGCCGATGTAAGGTTGAACGACATTATTTCCGCGCTTGAATTTCCAACAAACGCTGACTCGAAAGTGTTGAAACAATCGCGTAGTTACTTATTGCATGACGCAATTTTATATAAAAAACATTTCGGCCCGTCAGGTTCTTCTGAATTATTAGTCATTCCAGATAGTATGAAAAATGAAATTTTACTTTGCTGTCATGATGACCCACTGTCAGGAGGCCATCTAGGCTTTGCGAAAACCTTTGGAAAAATAAAAGTTCGATATTTTTGGCCTAACATGTATTCAGAAATAGAAAATTATGTAAAGTCATGTAAGAATTGTCAACATCGCAAAAGCGTACCGAAAGCGCAACCAGGCCTTCTTCAACCTATAAAAGTAGGTGAAGCATTCGAAAGAATTGGAATCGACATTCTAGGCCCTTTCCCGAAATCCTTGTCGAATAATACGGTGATCATTACAGCCATGTGTTACGCTACGAAATGGGCTATAGCTAAAGCTCTGTCGGCGGGCACCGCCAAGTGTGTTGCGAGTTTTCTAATAGAAGAGTTGATCTGTAAACACGGTTGTCCAAAATACATACTCACTGATCGGGGGAAGTGTTTTACTTCTAAATTGGTATCTGAGCTATTGATTGGATTAGGTAGTCATCCAACTACGACGACAGCTTATCATCCGAAAACGAACGGGTTGGTTGAACATTATAATGGAACCCTGGCAACAATGTTGTCTATGTATGTGAGTACCAATCAAAGGGACTGGGATACATTTGTTCCATTAGTTACATTTGCTTATAATACCTCACCGCAAGAAACTACGAAAATTTCGCCATTCTTATTAGTTTACGGAAGAGAAGCCAGACTGCCAGCTGACATAGCGTTGGGAGTAGGCAACAGTAGTGAAGATAGCGATTTCCAGGAAATATTAGAAAAAAATTAGAAAAACGAGACAGGATGTGTTGAAACGGATTGAGTTAGAACAAGCGAAACAGAAAGAAAGGTATGATGCTGGGCATCGTGCTGTTGGTTATTCGGTAGGAGAAAGCGTTATGGTGTACACTCCCTATCGGAAAGTAGGAAAGTCAGAGAAACTCCTGCACCGATGGTTTGGTCCTTTTGAGGTGATAGAAAAATTGAACGATGTTAACTATCGTATAAGGATCAAACGAGGAAAAAAGATTGTAATTGATACAGTCCACGTGGATAGGTTAAAGAAGTATTACGATCGTAATTTGCTACCGACATCAGCAAATTGAAATTTTCGCTAACAACAACTTGCGAAAGAAAAAAAAATGTATATACATGTAAAATAGACGTCTAAATGTGTTATTGTACATACAAATCGATTTGTTCCCTTTTGAATGTTATGCATAATAAGTAAAACAAAAATTATTGCACTTTAATTGAAATTGCTGACATCGGAGTTCAAACCAAGTACAGTATAATGAATAAATGTTCATTGTTCATTTGTGTCAAGTCAAAATGAGAGTCGAAAGCTTGATTGTTTTTATGTCTCTTGTTGAAATTCCATTCAGTATAGGAAACGAAATAAGTATAGTCTCAGGAGCATATTGGTCGGAGTTGCCTTCAACTATAATTTATCAATCTTCGGTGCCGTTAGTTTACGTCGTCAAGATGTCTTTAGAAGAGAAATACCCGAGCACGGAATTGTTCCTAACGGAATCTTGCGAAAATACGACGAGCGAAACCTGCCAGTACTCCAGAGTTTTGGAACATCTGAATACCGTTTTTAAGAAACACCTTTGGGTTGTATACCGGAGTATAGGACAGAGTGCTGTAACGAAACATGAAATTTCTCGCAAAGCAAGGTCAGTAGAATTTTTAGGAGACGCTTTGAATTGGTGTTGCGGTGTGTTGACAAAACGCTCTGCGGACCCTTTATTTTCGAACGAAGAAAAACTCAAGTCCTCCATGGACAAACTAGGATTAGCAGTTAACAAAAATCATGTAGACCTGAATAACATAATCTCATCGATAAAAAACTATAGTAGTCAAGTTAATTCAGTATTAGCACACGGCGAAAAATGTATGGACGATTTTTCGAAACATTTAGGCATCCTCCGCGACTTCGCGAATGCTAAGTTAGGTGGACAAGACAATGCGATACGACAGATCTGGGCGTTTGTAGCAGAACATTCTTATCAAAATTTGAACATGTTACAGATTTTTAGCAAATACGGAATTATAAATAGATGCCGCGATAATAAAATTCCAACTGAAATTGTAGAACCGTCATGGTGGATATACGATCTCGAAAAATTAAATAATGCACTCAAGCAAAACGGGCATGAGCTTGTCATCCAGCCTGCTGAGATCACAAAGTATTTGAGATTAAATATCGCATCGTGCTTAGCAACTGAAAATTCCGTAGTCGTTACGATAAGAGTTCCAGTAAGAAAAATTGGCTACGAATGGAAATTATATCGTATGTTAGCAGTGCCTTTCGCGTGGGAAGGTGAAACGTGCGTCTTTACGGAAGACGAAGTTCTTGTCGCGAGGAACGAAAAAGAAATAAGAATTATCACAGGAAATGCTTTGAAATCTTGCAATCCGATCGACGATATTTGTTTACTTCCAAGATCGAGTTCGACTTCTGTTAAAGATAAAATCTGTTTTTCTAAATTAGTAGGTGGTGCTTCAGTTTCAGAATTAGTTGAAGCATGTCAGCCTTATTGCTTTGAAAATAATAATACAGTAGTCAATCAAATAGAACCAGAGAAATTCATTATTACTCATGCACCCGCCGATATGGTTTTGAAGTGTAATAATAACACTCAACAAGTCGGTGTTGAAAAGAAGTTAGATTTAGGATCGCTAGAAGTTGAAGTTCCCTGTTCATGTTCATTACAGACAGAAAATCTTACCTTGGTGTCTGACACATTTCCATGTGATGCAAATGGAGTTGAAAAATTCAAAATAAGGCATGTATTACCAGCCACTTGGTCGAAATTCGAGTCTTTCAAGTTGAAACCTATGGCAACGCATACTCATCTGACATTTGAGAATTTTTCGGAATGTTTAGACAGGAATTGGAAAAAACAATTACCAAAATTTGAAGGAAAA
The DNA here is from genome assembly GCA_963576655.1 of Gastrophysa polygoni. Lineage (NCBI taxonomy): Eukaryota > Metazoa > Arthropoda > Insecta > Coleoptera > Chrysomelidae > Gastrophysa > Gastrophysa polygoni. The sequence continues at coordinate 32,026,431 of OY755083.1, forward strand.
ATAGCAGATGAAAGTTTCCAGTGGAAAGGTGTTCATTTGGATGAATTTCACTCTGATCGCATTAGTTCATTCATTGGAATCGATTTATATAAGTATCTGAGTATCTTCGGATCTGTGTTGACAATCATTATTGTTATAAAAAATCCGTATCTCGTAGGATTAGGTCTTTTACCGCGCGTCCAAGCGATGGACTTGAACATCTTGCTAAATGACATCAGCGGAATCTCCGTTCTCATTGTAATAATAAGTTTCGTTATTTGGTTTATTTATCGTTGTATACAGACAAGAAAAGAAAGAAACAGAGCGAAAGAAAGCGTAATAGAGAGTACTACGTTAGAACTGCCGATTGTCGAGGAAACAGTAGAAAAAAGTCATAACAAAAGTGCAGTAATTATTGGATCAAACTCATCAAATAGTAGGCCTACAAGTAAAAAATAAGGTGACAATGAGTTAAAACTCCTAGCAAATGAATTGCTGGCTAGTTTTGAGTATTCTATAATAATTGTAAATACAACCCTATATATAAGAGTCGACTCTGAATAATTTTGATACTTATTTTATTCAGCTTAATCATACAAAATGTATGAAAACTTTATCATATAACTTTACCATACAATGTGGGGAATTCGCACGCCTTATGATAATGATGTATTAGTTATAAGACGCCCTATTTTTAAGGAATATCAGTTCTGATGTTAAGTAACATTGAGAAGGAAAATGAGATTGTTCTGAGAATAACAATCATTGGATGTTATAGTAACCTTATGACAGAAAGGATTTCATGTCATTTATTATTTACTTTGATTTAAGCTACGCTTTCGCGATTTGTATCCGATGCCGGGACATGCAAGAGTCCTGAAGAATTATGTTCAATAATGATTTTGAGGATTTATTGGGTTGATTTTGTTTTGTTTGTATTTCGAAAGATACTTTTCTGTGTATTTTTTTTATGTTCACAGGGCCAGTCGTAGCTTCCAAGGACTTCGGACGCTCAGGGCTGAGGCGGTAGTCACTTAAAACGTCGGGTCGACGTTTTCAAGAAGGGGGAGTGTCACGAAAACACCCTGTACAACACACGCGCCCACTTCGCAACCAAGCTTTGCGCCAAGTCAGCTAGACAACCTCAGCGTACGGGGGACCGGAGGAAGCCACGACTCAAGCCAACGTTTCATAGTCAGTTGTAATTAACATCGAGACACTGTAACAACTCAATAAACATCTATTCGGGATATTTGCCCATAATTACCCCCAAGTCCCTAGACAGTGTCACAATATGTTTTTGTTCCGAACACACACTCGGTCACAGCACATTCAAAACTGCCCTGTTCTGAACACTTCGATAATTTTTCCCTTGGTTTTCCTTTGACTGTATTGTGTAAATAGATCGCTGCTCCACCATATCCTTCAGGTCTGCAGTAACTAGAAGCAGGTTGGAAGTTGTTTATAGATAAATTTTCCTGTCTGTCGTTTGTTTGCCAATGTTCGGTTAGGCATAATACCTTACAGTTTGACTGAATATGTAAACTGTTTTCTATTCGATCTACTGCATTTCCAATAGATTGTACGTTTTGATGAATCACGCTGATAGTTTTGTGTTTTTTGTGTGTTTCTTTGCTCTGCTGGGCCTCGTGTGTTTCATTCTCTATAAAAAATCTCCACCTAGTTGGTTCATAAAGTCTTTGTGCTTTGTGAAGTCGAATCTTCTAATACCTACTCCGCTTGGCCAGAAATCTGGTTTGTACATCTCATCCTTTTTCGATAGTGGTGCTGTTACTACATATCTTCGTAGTCGATCTTCTGTGGTTGGGATTTCTTTCACACACACTCCATTTATATAACCTGGTTTTTTGGTAATATAATCTTTTATCTTTTCTTCTGTAGCAGCCCTCTTCACTCTGTATAAATAGAGCCATACTTTTCGCTCTGGTCCTGAGAACTCGGCAATATCATCGCTAGGACCTGTGCCAATGTTCTTTTTGTATACTCTATTTTGTTTGTTTTGTTTTCGATACGTGACTTCCACGAAATTGTCTTTGTTGTTTGGATTATCATAGGTTATCGGACCGCTGTTTGGATTGTTTACAATTGTTTTGGCGGCAATTTGTCCATAAGTTGCCATTTGTGGTATTTGTTTTGGGTGCGCCATCTTCTCCTGAGGTACTAAATCACTTCGTTGGAAGTTAGGCATCTGCATTGATGTTGAGTTTATTTTATTCCAGCTTTCTGTAACTGGCTTACCTTCATTTGATGTTCCTGGTCTAGCGTTCGAATTGTTTATGTTTACGTTTTTTGCGCCTTTATTATCCTCCACAGGTTGATTATTTCTTCTGTAATTTTTTTCTAATAACCCTACTTTATCCAGTAATAAACTGTTATTGATGTTCAATATATTGTTTTTATCTCTTGTTTCTTCGAGTAGTTCTTTCAAATACCTGATTTCTAGCTGCAGCATTTCTTTTTCGCTCTCGTTGAATTGCTTTTGATCTTGTGTGTTGTCGGTTTTTACACAGCATATCACTTTGTTTTCCGATAATATCTTCAATTGTTGGTTCCTCTTCGCGCAACTTTTATGATAAATCGCGAAACAGTTTATACAAACTTTCACACCACATTTTTTGTTTTCACAGCACTTCATAAAGTGTTCAATCTCAGCTTTTTCAGAGCTGTCCGACAATACTTCTTCATTGTCGGCCATCTTGATAATCTCATCCTCATAACTGTTGGAACTACCAATTTGGATTCAAGATGTATATTGTTGTAAAATTGATTTTCGCATCGTATACGAAATGTCTGTCTAGCAGTGAAACCCACAAATTGGGTCCAATAAAGTAAAATTATTTCCATTCATAGAGGCACGTTCAATATATCCGAAGCAAGGTAACTTTTATCACCTAACAGTAAAAGTTCCCGAAAAACCCAAATGGTTCAGCCGCTCAGGGAACGTTCTAACGGTAGATTGATACTCTTCTTGCAAAACAGTTTTCAGTTCAGCTAGTCAGTAAGAATAACTCAGTGCACTCGAAAGCACACAGCTTCTCCGTGCGTCTCAAAGACTTGCCTATTTCACTTCACGCTACAGACATCTCGATATACTTTAGTACATCGTGAATATACCAAAGAACTAAAACAACTCTACAGTGTTCGGCTTTGTCACAACAACCACAGAATACCTCACAGAAACAAATAATAGGTATATGTGTATATTGGGCCATATACAGACCCATAAATATACACCAAAACAACAAAGTATGATAGTGGTGGATTTGGAGACTTCTAATGGAATTTCACGTCGCCCTGTGAACAAATTATGCAAAATTGATGTGGTGGTATGCGAACGATTTCCCTCATGAAGACGGAGAGGTTACGTCCTATAGTAGTTGTTTTTTGATTGGTATATCGATTACATTTCATGTCCAACTGATCTGTTTGGCTAACATTTCATCCATTCTTCACAAATTTCCGTCGTGGTCGTGGAGGGTCTTACCCTTGCAGAAATTCCAAACGTTGTGAAACTCTTGAGCTGAAAGAATATCCATTCTGTGAATATACAGTCAGAAGCAGTAAAAATGACTGAAAAGAGCAAGTATATCCAAGAGGAGTCAAGAAGTGAATCAAATTTTCTTGGACTCCCACGTGATAGAAATGATCCTTCAAATGCATTTGAAGATGTTGAAGATAAGAAATCGAAGAGAGGAGACACAGCTGAGAAATCAGGTACTTAATTTGGTAATGTGCTGAGCACTTCATCCAAAGTTAGAAGAATATCAGAACTGAAACTGGAAGCAGCTAATAAATTGGCGAAACTTGGAGAAAAAATATTATGGTATTAGATGATCTATGGAGCTATGAATGCAAGGTCTCCTATTGGAAAAAATGTGAATCAGAAGATTGTTTCCTCAGGTGAAACAAATTGAAAAGGTTCAATCTTATGAAAATATACGACCTATGCTTTTGATTGGTCAAGACTATGGTCAGTTCGCGGTTACAAAGAAAGCAGTAGAACTGTCTACAAATGGTCCCATATTATCCAAAACTGCCTCAGGGTGGGTGATTCGCGGTGAATTGGTATACCATTACCCTGAAGGTGAAGAAATTACTTTGTATATCATCTTATAAAACTGACCAACATGTTATAGATCTACATGAATTGGTGAAATCATCCTTTTCAATTGAATCATTTGGTGTCAAAGTCATCGGGAACATTTGTAGAAAAGCAAAGTAAATTAGGTGTGAAGGAATAATGACCCAAACTTTGAAAATACTTGAGGGTAGATTCGAAATAGGATCATTATGGGAGCATGACAGAGTGGAGTTTCCAGATAGCACAGAAAATGTCTTGAGCAGATCATTTCGTATGGAGAAGAAAATAGACCGAAACGAAGAATTCGCAGAACAGTATTGTGAAGAAATGGAAGATTATGTTGAGGAGAGGTATGTGAAAAAACTTATACCCGAAGGAATAAAATCAGACATTGGTATTTACCTCTTTTCGGCTATCGGCGTGACCAATGCGAATAAGTTATGAAACTGCTCCCGTTTCGAGCACAATAAAAAAAATGATTTCCTTTGCAATATTTTTCGTTTGAAGGAAACCAATATATTCCATTTTATCTACAGGGCATTTTTTTATAAATTTCATTTCCTCAATACAGTACTGTAATTTTCGAAAATTGATTGGATATGTTCCTGGAGAATTTTCAAGTTATTCTGTCTGTGCAATATCACTACTATAATGAAATATATACTTTTTGCTGACAACCAAGGAACACTATTGACATCCAACTGCGTGTATGCCAACGAATATTTTCCTCTAATCCGGTCCTAGGATCTTGGAGTAACTTGAAATTGTCATAATCTGTCAATATCATCATAGTGAAAGGAGAATTGATGGATATTGGTTTGGAAATCAAAAATCACCTCGTGGTTGGAATGACAATAAAATTGTTATGAATATTTTTTTATTCGCCTTGATGACCTACTTCTACAATACCATACCATACTATACCATACCATGCCATACCATACCATACCATACCATTCCATAGCATAGCATAGCATAGCATACCATACCATACCATACCATACCATACCATACCATACCATACCATACCATACCATACCATACCATACCATACCATACCATACCATACCATACCATACCATATCATATCATATCATACCATACCATACCATATCATATCATACCATACCATACCATATCATACCATACCATACCATATCATACCATACCATATGATACCATACCCTACCGTACCGTAACGTGACGTGACGTACAAAACGTCATTTCATGTCGACGTAATTTCCCACTGATTGTGAACCACCCTGTGTGAGTAACGTTGACGTACAGGATTACTTCCTGAAAAATTTCATATTTTTTTAACCTCAGCCTATCACCCTAATTCTTTGATATGAAGTCGCTCTTGTTCGTGACTGGGAAATAAATTATTTTTTCAGTTATTTTGTTGTCATGGTGGTGTTCCTCCTCCATGGTTATGTCCTGTAATAAGTGCCATAAACGACATCCCCATACCACTATCGCAACCAGATGTTCAAAGCTCTTTAGCATGGGAAATTATGTGGAATGACCCTGTGAGGTATAGTTATTTATATCAGTATTCAGTGGTATGTATCCAGTTCTTCATACAATGAGCAATCTTCAACCATGCTGTTACTATCGATTTTTATATTTAAATGATACATTTTCTAACACAGTATGAAATTGTTTGCTCCAATTGTACTTATTACACCTTCATTATCAATTCGTAAGCAGATTTCATGTTCGATAAAAGTTGATGTATTGAGGAAAACTCCCATTTTTATCATCATATTTTCAAATTTTCCAGCAGTATATTTGGAAAAACAAAAAATTGAACCCAATAACCTGCAAAAATTATTAATATTTCCAACGAACGTCGAACGTCGAACGTTTTGCATCAGAAATCTCATCCTCAAGATATTCAATATATGCGTATAACTAGTATTCTCCAGAAGCTCAAACCATGAAAAATGACGAACAAATGTGTGTTGCGTAATGAGAGCTGTGATGCCGAATCTGAATATCATGTCAAATTGTAAATAACTTTTTCGAATAAGCTTTTTTGATAATGTCGAAAATAATGGTTTTCTACTCCTGATCAAAACTCCTATTTCTTGTTCTCCACTGTTTACCTTTCGGAAATTTGTAAATTTGATGATGCAGATGTAAGTTTTCCGTAATGTATCAACTCACAGTATTCCGATGACTGACATGTTTATATCCCAGCCACTGATTCTTTTTACCTTCGCAGCGGGATTTATGGCTGGGAATTTGTGGATCACTTCAGGTCAATCATTTAGAATGATAACCTATGAAATAATAATCTCCTATCAATGTGCAATTGCAAAGTTCAGGTGCAGAGTGCAAATCACAAGTGTGAAGGTTCGAAACAATAATTGATTATACATTATATAAGTTCACCCATCCCAGAATAATTCTTGTTACTCTTCTATAAACAAATTCTATAATTATCGATAATATAGGTGATAATTTTGATATATAATCATTATCATCGATATTTCCGATAATCTATTATCGATGATCCCGATAATATCAATAATGTCGATAATATCGAGATGCTATGGATATGGTATTGATACATTCTGATTTTCGAATTATTATTGCTCTCTCCCAGTTCCTTTTATCTTCATACTCCTTCCGACATTCTGAATTATGTTCAATTGAATTGCCAGTAAGTACTAATTTTGTTATCAGGCCGAAAACGGTAAATGACAAATTGGCGATGGAACTGTTAGCGAATGAAGGATTCGCAGTAAATGCCCGGAGAGGAACCGCCCATATTTTCAGTGTGGAAGCTCTGGAAAGATTTTTGAAAGCCAACCAGCTGACCCATCTGGTTAGGGCTCATGAAGTGGCACAGGCTGGATTCCAGGTAAATAGAACTATCATAGATATTTGGTGAAGTTCAAGATAACATCTTACATGTTAGATATATGGTATGAAATAAACAGATAGATATAGCTTTCCTTCATCTTTTGACAACACGAGAGGAAATCTCATGATGTTCGAGGAACTTTGTGTAAGTCAGCGATAGCATGTTTGGGGGGAGGAAGGGATTCTTTATCGATAATCGGAGGTCATGAGCATGAGGAAAGACTTCACTAGGCGAATATTTCTATCACTTTACCGTTCTATTGATGGATGGTTCTTGGTAGAGAGGAGTTCGGCATGTCTCGAGCCTGACAATGTAGGGACGAGATTTCCATTGAGAACACCGTGGAAATTTCTATGAAAGATAAAGGAATCGTTCACCTTTCTACGATATTCAGACAGGCGGCTAGGCGAATAGCTCTGTTCTGAATAAAATCTAAGAGTTTCAGCGTCTGCTTGCAGGATGAACTCCAAACATGAGAACAGTACTCTAGGACAGACTGAATTTGCGCTTCGTAGATCGTGAGCAGTATGATGTATAGGGTGTATTTATAGGGTGTATTGCAGCAGAAGAATAATTTCAATTATCATAAGATTTTGAAATCAGAGATACGGATGAATTTCAAGACAATCGAAATATACCAGAGATGCAAATGAAACGAACAGCGGTTGCTTCTGAAATACTGTTTTCAGCACCAGTTGAATCGAGTATGTACGAATGTGTGATACTTTTTAGTGTTGTCTGTAATCGACGTATCGTTATCATGGAAGTATCATCAACAAATACGGACCTGAATAATTTTGATTCTCATGAAGATCCAGTCTCATCCTATCCTATTCTTACAATGTGCTTAGTTGGGATAAATATTTTTTCAATATATCGAATGTTTCCTACGAGAGTTATAATTGTCGCAACACAAAATTATCGAAATAATTCTGAGTTCACAACTCGGAATTACCAGGGCCAGTGACGTTCTTATATACGACCTCTAAGAGAGCAATGGCGTTTGAAAGAGGAATACTATGAGATGAACTAGGTACTGAAATATCAGATACTCGACAAGATTTCTATACGCACAACAGGAATGAACAAATATTATTCCATTCAAGTGACGTATCGAACAAGATGAGGCCAAGTTTAACAAACTGAGTTTTTTTGTAGATTACAGAGACATGGTGAACTAGGGTAGATAGAATATATTTTTGTCGATTAATAAAAATGTTTCTTTTAGTTCCGTCATTTTTGATGTACTATTGACATAGGTTACTGTTACGTTTCTTCTCCAGATACCATTCTAATTTGATCCTATTCTTATTGAATGTTTTCAATGTCTCATATCTGTAACCCTCTACCGATTGATCTGATATTTTTGAGCACTCGCCGCCTTGATTCCTAGCGCTCGGAAACTCTGCTACTACCGACCTGTATAATCGTGGTTCTGACGTTCGAGGTACCACCGAGGATATGTAGCACAAAAATCGTCAATGGCATCGATATATTCTTCGATCCATCCTGTATATATGAATATATATAAATGTAAGGGAAGTCTTTGCTGACCAGTTAGAGATAAAACTAGTATTCTTGGGGATAGCAACAGGTAATAAGGAGTACTCTTATACTCATACCTTTTATCATTAGATTCACATCACAAAACCACAGTAGATGATACCATCTTGTGATTAATTGGTTGTTTGCCATGGAAGTTTTCAGAAATCAACCTTGCCCTATTTCGTTCCTCCTCTTGTGATTATCTCGAAGGCTGGCTAAGCACCATCATGTCCACTACCTGTGATTCAGGAATTCCAATTGACAACTAGCCCTCGTTATAATGACAAGAAGAAGAATGACCGTTATAACCTCAACTTCCTCCAATTTTGAATTTCAACAATGTGATCTCTAACCGACATTTGCAATCTCGGTCGGTATTTCCTAGAATTTATAATTTTAAACAATTTATTTCAATATGTTTTGAATTTTGACCAGACTAAATTTCTGTTGTTATGTCAGTTTGGCGTCCTTCAAATATTTTTAGACTTCACATCAATGTAATGCATTCTCAACTAAGATGTAAGTACTTTTCAGATAAGTCACTTACAAATAATATTCTCACACTGGTTTCAATTCTGTCTTTGTAGCTTCCCTGAAGATGGGAATAAACATTTCCGAATGCTTGGAATAACTTAAAAGAGTACTCCTTATTACCTGCTAGTAGATAATCAAGAGGGTTTCTACGTAATTTTGGAACATGGCCCACCTAATGGTATCATCTTTTATTAAGTTGAATGTCTCGTTCAAGTTAAATGTCTCGTTCACTCAATTAAAATGAAAAAAATGCGAATTCTTCGTGGGATTTGAACCCGGACCTGTGGGTTGGCAAGCCAACACGCTACCTTATCGCTACCGAGGCCCCATGGATATATTTGTGATACCAAAGGTACTGTTGCTTCTTTTTCTCTCTCTCTCTCATCAATGGCACTATAACTATTTCATTCGGAATGAAAAGATTTGGTGGTGCATCACTCATGATAAATTTGGTATTTCGGTTTGTGTTAGCAGATGACTGTTTGATGCGAGTCCGTTGGATATCTTTGTCTTAACAAAGTTACTGTTGCTCACCGTTCTCTTTCTCTCATCAGTATATTATTATTTGGAATGAAAATATTTGGTAGTAGTTCATCACTCATAATGAAGTTGGTATTTCGGTTTGTGTGCTAGCAGATGACAGCCCCGCCCCCCCGCCTTAATTCTCTCAGTGGGGTAATTGAATAGATATCATATTTGGTAGAGTCCATCGCATATGTTTGGAGCTATTGTTAGATGAAATAATACTTCATTCAGGGGATTGCAAAGTCCATCGTATGCATCAACCATCATGCTGTTATTGTGGAACAAGAAGATAGGTAGAAGATCGAATAATGATAAATTGATTGCATCAGCTATTCGGCGTCGCCGTAAAACAACATCCGCACGATATGCAACCAGTCGTGCGTGAAAGTACCCAGTTAGGAGGAATAAGGAAATCGAATTGAAGGCAGTCATTTATCATTTTTTCTGTGAAAAGTGAATGTTTCATGTAGAGGAAGACTATTTATATTCGATTGAAATATAACGTGCATAGTACACTGTGAGAAATAAGTGAGAAATAAGTGAGTTTGGTATCGTCGGACTAATCGAGGTGAGTGTTCTTCTTAATAATTCGTTTTTGGGCCATTGAAAGAGTTTGGTTGAGTCTCGTGAATTTTTTTCAGGTGTGAGACAGACATAAACAAAAATTGACATCATTAATTGCGAAAAATGAACGACAATAACGAAAAAATGGTAATATTTTCATTTGCATTCGATTTCAAATTATCACATCAATATTTTAAGGTTCTGAAAGTGTTGAAAACAAATTCAGCCGCTTATATGCCTACCAAAGCAACTTCTGAATCTGCCGGTTGCGACATCAGAAGTCCAATAGATTTTTCTATTCCTGCTGGTGAACGATTACTCGTAGATAGTTTATTGAAAATACAGCTCCCGGAAGGAGCATACGGGAGAATAGCACCAAGATCAGGCTTGGCACTAGAGTTTGGAATAGACATTCTTGCTGGTGTGATTGATCGAGATTACAGGGGATCTATTAAAATATTGTTATATAATTCATCATTGGAAAAAGTTGATTTTACCAGAGGAGATAAAATAGGTCAATTGATATGTGAACGTTATTATATTCCAACTATTGAAGAAGTCAATTCTATGGGCGCCACTGGGAGAGGGGAAAGAGGATTTGGCTCGTCTGACATTCCCCTAAATGATTCTCAATGATGGAATAGTTTTAGTATAGAGTAGTTCACGAAGAAGTGAAGACAAATATTTCTCATTGGGGAAAGATGGCTCTGCTAAAATCAACTTTTATAATATTGGTAGCTATTATGGATGGTATACTATATACAAATGTGCCAAAAGATTCTCATTATATTGCAATATGTTTTGACATGAAAGATATGAAAATAGAATGCGATAGAACTACATGGAAAATATTAAGTCGAACCCACGAAAATGATGGTAAATTGCCCGCATTTCAAATTAGGATTCCAGAAACGAACGCAACTCATATCAACTATAAATTGAAAATAATATTTCAAGACAATTCTGAAGGCGATCTCCGAGAATGGCAAACTGTGAATTTATATAAAAAAAATGAGACTGTGGTTGTGCAATGCGAATCACACAGCATATATTTCATATTATGTATGACCTTTGTTTTAGTAATTTTTATATTTTTCATGATTTTACTGAAAATGGTGATCGCAAAGTATACCTCTCACTCGATACCTAATTAATTGTCGATGAGGAATTCGAGATTACTCAATCAAGGTTAATAAATGATTGAAGAGATTGTTGTTTGATTGAACCTTGAGGGAAAAAACCGTACCTTCTTCCGGTAATATAAATAAAACGAAGGAACGAGAACACATAGTGTCAGTCGAAATGATTTTTTTCGAAGACAGAGAAGATATATTTTTGGGTGAACGTCGATTTCACTTAAACTCTGATGAATCGAAGTATGTGTCGATCTGCATATCAGTACATCTGGGCTATGTTCCTTGTGTTGTTCTTACAGACAATGATGGTGGTGATACTTTAGTCTTCTCGGAAAAGGAATGGATAGATCTAGTGAAGAATAGAGAAGCAATTGATAGTTTACTGGTGTCAACGGCACTACATGTTGATCCAATAGATGTTGGAAGATTTGCTATTGAATATAAACCATTTGAACGAAGTCCAAATGATATCAGACTTTTTAGTGGTGATTCTAGTATTCGTTTGAATTGTGAATCACTTCGGAAACTATGGCTTCTCATACCTATTCTTCAGGATAGGATAGATGTTTTGAAATCATCAAGTTTTGATATTTTCATGACTATGGTACAATTGGAAGTGAAGAAGAATCTAGTTGATTGGTCATTGAAAATACTTGATACAATAAAAGAAGTTAATCTTGAAGTACATACTCTTGGATTGGAAGTGACGTATCGCCATCCCAAACTCTTTCTAGATGAACATATTTAAACAGGGAAATAAGTGATAGATCAAGATGCAAGCATTAACAAAATGGCAGCAGTCACATGTTTAAATCGTTTTCCTGGTGTAATGATAGGAACAAGGGTGTGCGAACAAATAAAATACCTATATATAACTGTTTTTTATTTATCAATGGAATGCTTACATTACATTCAGATATTGACTATATCATTTTTATTGATCCAAGAATTATGTGATGCATCAAAGCCCAGCCATTTGACGTAGAGTTTGTCCCCTTTTTTACGAATAACTTTCTCCACCAAATGAATATCGGGGTGCATCGCTTTTTGTAACTCTTCAGTATAAAAGGCCCCTTGTATTGTATCTTTTCTGCTATCTTCTAGAATATAAGTAGTAGGATTTGTTAATTTGATTTGTTTTATTGTGAACACTTCAGTGGTCCAATTTGGAGTATAGGACTTTTTGAATGCATGTCGATACTTGCTTATGCGAACACGTTCGCCTTTCCTAAATTTGGGCTTTACTGGGTCAACAGTTTTCAAGTGTTGGAATGAGGTTATAAATTTGGCATTTTTATCATTAATATTGCTAGGAATTGCTTTCGTGGTAGAATGTTTGGTATTATTATATTTTTCAACGATTTCAGGAAGAATGTCGAGCCATTTATAGGATCCTTGGTAGCTAAACTGTTTCCATAGTGATGATTTCAGAGTTCTTATGACTCTTTCAGCAATGCTGGCTTTCAAATTCGAAAAAGTACTATAATGATTTATACCATATTCCTTCATGAGATTTTGAAAGTCCCTGTTATAAAACTCTGTACCCATATCAGTTTGTAAGTTTTTTGGCGTGGTAGCCATTTGGGCTAATGCAGATTTCATAGCAGCGGTTATATCTTTTCCAGTTTTTTTCTTAACCGGTATGGCCCAAACGTATTTAGAAAAGGCATTTATGATAACAAGAATGTAATTGTATCCTCTGTTTTCTTTTGAAAATTTATTCATGATTGCCAAATCAGCTTGTATCAAGTCATGTAAATCTTTAACTATAACATGTCGTCTTTTATAATTGATTCGAACCGGTTTATGAAGTTCAGCTACAATTTGCGCTTTACTCATTTTTAACTAACGGACACTGTAACAATATCTCAATACAAATCGTAGGAGTGGTTCCTAGTTTAAATATTATTTCATCTCCCTTCGCAATCGACTTGTTTGCTAGTTGATGAAATTTCAAAGATGTATTATTATTTATCAAAACTTCTCCATCTCCGGCATGTTGAACATTATATTGCGTAATGCTCTCTATCATAGCAGACATAGGAAATTTAAATACAACACTGCCATTATCTAATATATAATAATTTTTATTCAAACTGATTTTTCTGGTGCCTGACAAACGAATCAAAACTTTAACGTGGTAATTAAAGGAATCACAAACATAAAAAGGAAAATTCAATTGTGGCTGTAGTGGTGAGGCTTAAGTAGCTCCTTCTCCTTCTTCTCCTTCAACTTCTTCTCTCTGATGTGTTCGAAGAAAATGTTGATTGAATCTATTCAGAGGCATAATAGAATGGAAAATATAAAATTTTAACCTTGAGAGAGAGTCAATCTGTGTTTAGGATCGTTTACAGTTCGAATGAGGATGAAGTGGGAAAATTTAGAATATATATATATTTAGATTCACGTCGAGAGCAAGTAAGAACCTATGTACCGTGTAGTTCAGTCAAGAATTTGTTGTATTTGTAGAACTACTAAGCTTCAATACTTACGAGCCAACTTTTTCGTTAGTAGGCCCATTTTGGTGCTCGGTTTTTGTAGTTGGTGTATGCAAATAAGACCCATAAAAGTGATCTGTAGATACAAAGGAGATCCTCTAGGAATACTAAATTCGCCTGTGCATGAAACGTTTTGAACAATTGGAGGAGGAAATGGAATCATTTCCAGACAGTAAACAAAATCAGAGAATTGAATGGTTTCAAAAGTGGCTAGAGGAGAAGAAGAAGAAGAAGAAGAAGAAAAAGGAAATGAAGAATAATAGAGATGAGAATAGGGAGAAACATCAGGTGAAAGATGAGGAGGAGGAGGAGGAGGATCCCCATCACTGGCATGAGTTAGATCTTAGAAAGATTATGAATCTGCAAGAGGAAAAGAATTGGGAAACAAAAGTTTTCAAAAATGTTAATAATCGTTTTTCTTATAAATAAAACTTTTATTTGCCCCTTCATATTATATTATTTATCTTTCTCCAAAGGACATTGAATTACAAATTCAATGTATAAATGATGTGATGCAAGGGGATCTAGGGGAAATTGAATAGCATCACCTTTGTTGAGAATGTATTCCTTCAAAGGATCGGTCAAAAAATCGTTTTGATTCTGATGAGATATTTTCAAGGTACTGGGAAAACATTTATAAATTTCAAGTTTTCCTGTAACAGGAATCGTATAAGTAGTACTATTATCATCCAAGATATAATGTGTTTTACTAGAAGAAATGTTTTTTGTACCACGAATAGTTAAGATACATTTACTATGGAATTTAGAAGGTTGGCAGATAAAGTATGGAAGATTTGGGGGTAGTTGTCTAGCTGACGAGACAATATTTTTTGATGTAGAAGAAGAAGAAGAAGAAGAAGGAGTGGTAAGAAAATGTTGATTGAATTTGTTCAAAGGCATTTTGAATACTGATATGAATAACTGGGAGGTACATTCATTTATGAAATTATTGCGCCTTCACGTAACTCTTCAATGATTGAAATTATTTCATTGTTGTGACCGGTAGTGTTGCCTACTGCTTGGGAAGCTACAAGCAAACGCAATCTATCTACAAGCTCGTTGTAATTGTCAAAATATTTATAATCAATTGGCTTATCATCATATTTCATCATCGTCAGTATTGGAATTTTAGCACCTTGCCCTCTTTTCGACATCTTTCTGGTGAGCACGCCTTTCAATAAAGATGCCGGTACTGAACCGGATCTGATACGAGTTTTCTCTAGATAGGGCTTTATAGTGTAAACATACTTTTCTTTGGTATCTTCGGGAAATTTTCTGATTGGCAAATCGGCATTATTATCACGACGACATGCATTAGTTCTCTTTATAATATCTACATAATTTTCAATGTCTTATTTGGTGTAAGAAATGGGATTTTTTAAAAAAAGTAACTCATAAAGTCCTGCAGTTCCATTGTAAGTGATACCTCTCACTTTAACATTGGATCCTATAAAGTCGACTTGCGAATCTCCTATATAAAATTTGTCTTCCATCGGATTATGGAAAAGGCCTAAAATATGATCATATTCACTTTTTGTATCTCTTATCATTCCTTTAATATATTCTCGTGGTAATGGCGCTTCGAATTGATCAAAGTATTCCTGCAAAACATCTGGATTTGTGATTGTCTGATAAAATTGAGATATGGTGTCATCGATGAATTCGTCTTCTCTCGTTCTATCGGGCAATTCGCCCTCCTCGTTGCGTGATTCGTAAGTTTCTTCGTTCCTTAAAAAGCTCGGTAGCTCTGTACCAGTTTCATGGTCAGTAGCAGCCGGAGATACAAATGTGAACTGATTATACGATTTCGGCGATGGTAGTGGCGTCCTTTCAGACTCTTCAAATTTTTCAAACTTTTCTGGTTTGATGGTTTTGGGTTCTGCCGCCGCCGCCGTCGTCGCATCGCTCAATGTTGAAACCAGTTGTTGTAATGATTGAGTAATTGGTTGGTATGATTTTTCCATGAGATTTTGTGATCTAGCTGTGTTGCCCTTTATAATTTTATACTTTTTTCTAAGAGCGTGTCTGGCTCGCACAAGCTGTTTTGCTAATGGAGGGTCCATTTTAACTAATTGTGGTATTCCTCGAGCCCATCTTTATATATGAATGTATGTATCAAACCCCTTTCGATATCTGCCCGAAGACAAATCGCAATCTTTGTCAATCACAAAAAAGTCAAACTTTTTTTTCCAACAGGAAGATGCTACTTCTTTGAATTTTTGAAAGTCCATATCGATATTTGCGTGATCATCATATATATGTTTCAAATTGGTGATGTCTTGTGGAAATATAACCAATAGATTAGAATTATCACGTACCAGCTGCTTGCTGATGGCAGAATACGTTTGACATATATAAAAACAGTCTGTTTGTTTATGCCGTCCAAAAGAGAAATAATCTTTGATTATATTTTGATCACAAGATGCCACATCATCGAATATGATCAAGGAATTTGTTTTAATGCTATCTGCAGGAGGAACGTCTTTACTCTCACTGCATTCATAATATCCAATTTCACTGAGTGGTTGAAGCAAAGAACGGAGATATTGATACTTGGGCTGTTTCAAAGATTTCGAGTATAGATAGATATTTTCAAATTTCAACCCATTTGGATGCTCGATTAGCGACAACATGATGTTAGTTTTGCCACACCCACTACTACCAACGATCAACCCCCGTTTTGAATCGCCCCCAAATAGTACGCCATGTTTGCCAACGTTTTGCTTATCACATTGCAAATCATAATTGCTGATGGGTAAGGTGACGTTTTGTTTTCGTAACCTCATAATGACTGAGACTGGGGGGTATATAAAGGTGTGCTGACATATATAACAGATTAGAATGGTTAAATACAAAAACGGAGTGAGAGTTCATAGCAGACGGAAGAGAGGAAGTGGTTTTGTCAACTCTCTAATAGATAAACTACCTTTTGAATTGCATCTGCCAAAATACAACTATTGTGGACGTTAGTGATTAACATTATCAAAATTCTATTTATTTATTCATCATATTCTTTCTGTAGCGGGAACCAAATTACAACAACGATTAGAACGTGGAGATTTGGGCATCAATTCTTTGGATACTGCATGTAAAGAACACGATATCGCCTATTCTAAAAGCAAAGTTCTCAGTGATAGACATCGAGCTGACGAGATATTGGAAAACAAAGCTTGGGAAAGAGTTAAAGCAAAAGACGCTGAATTAGGGGAGAAAGCAGCTGCTTGGTTCGTTACAACTGCGATGAAGGGAAAACGTAAACTTGGAATGGGGCTGAAAAAGAAAAGAGGAGTGGTATCGACGGCGGCGTCACGACGAAAACGCATTATTCGTGCTCCCAAAAAAGGAGGATTCTTACCATTTTTACTGCCATTATTGGGGGCCTTGGGGGCTGTGGCAGGTGGCGGTGCGGGCATTGCTAAAGCGGTGAACGATGCAAAAACCAATCGTGAACAATTGGCCGAACAGAAAAGACATAACCTAGCTCTCGAGCAGCAAAAATCTGGAAAAGGATACTATCTGAGACCTTACAAGGGATACGGTTTTTAAAAGAAGAAAGCAACAACAAGACAGTCAAGGGGGTTTCAGCGACCAAGCCCATACTGGAAAAAACAAAAGAAATAAAATTGCCTCGACGTATAATGTCCGATAGAGATCTCATCACGTATGCAAAAATATTGAGAATTCCCCATTTCCGAGGTATATTTATGCGCGATTCATTACCAAAAAGAATTTCAACAGCAAATGAATCGGGTATTATCAATCTTGATGTAGAAAGTGGGCCTGGTACTCATTGGACAGCATATTCCAAAAAAAATAAAAATGTCATTTACTTTGACAGTTTCGGTAATTTACCACCGCCTATTGAATTAGTGAAATATTTCAGGAGCAATGGAGATGTGATCATCAGATATAATTATGAATCAATACAAAAATTCAATTCGTATCAGTGCGGTCAATATTGCCTGAAATTCTTATATAATCAATACTACTAATGAATATTATTTCATTTGTTTTCAAACCATCGCAGTAATGTCATATACTTTCACGCTCAGTGGAAATTCATCAATTTTGAGCGATTCTTTCAATCCGCCATTGTATTTGAATGATAATGATGATTATGAAATTGGATTGGTAAATTTTGATACATTCAATAGCATTCCAAATGTTAATGAAACAAACAATGTATTGGTATGGGGTCCGAATGATGAATTCAAAATTGAAATTCCCATAGGGTCTTACGAAATTGGAGAGATTTTGAAGATTATAAAGGAAGAAATGTACGAGAAGGGAGGAACCATGATCCATATTACGACAGACACGAAGCGATTCACAGTTTCGATTAAAAGCAGCGATCGAATCAATTTCAGTATTGATCGTTCCATTGGAAATCTGTTGGGATTTCCGAAAACCAAACTCCAACCCAACAAACATTATACTTCAAATAATAAAGTGAATATATTGGCAGTTAATTCAATTTGTGTGGATTGCAACATTGCCGTAGGATCATTTCTACATGGAAAACCTGTTCACTTAATCCATCAATTTTTCCCCCAAGTTCCAAACGGCTATAAAATAGTAGAGCAACCTCTCACTGTACTCTATTTTCCTGTGAGTATCAAAACAATAAACAATATAACAGTGAGGGTGCTCGATCAAGATAGTGATTTGGTGAATTTTCGTGGCGAAACAATTACAGTTCGTTTGCATCTTAGAAAAATTGAATAGTTATGGTGTTACAATTCCATCGGTACACAATAGCACACAAAAACTATAAAAAGATGAAGCGACGAGCTAAGAAGTCAGATGGTTTTTCAATACCAATGAAAACGTTAACACCTGAAAATCGTCATTTCTTGAATTCTCTCGGCTTTCGTGTCCTTGTATAATGGATTTATTGAACGTGACAGGTGAACCTTTTAGTGATACAACGATAGAAGATTACCAGTTCCACACTTACCAGCCATACAATAGCGGAGCCCTTAACTACAATGATGAAGTTCGGATTTCCGTACAAGATTTAGATGCATACACACTTCCATGTAACAGCTTCATTTATATCGAGGGAAAAATATTAACGGATCAAAACAAAGTACCTACCAAATTTAAATTCATCAATAATGGCATAGCTTATCTGTTCAGAGAACTAAGGTATGAATTGAATGGCGTTGTGATAGATTCCATTCGGAACGTGGGACTAGCTTCCACTTTGAAAAATTACCTATCGTTAAACGAAAATGAAAGCAGGCTAATGGAAAATGCGGGGTGGTTTCCAAAAGATAATGAATCACTTTTGATTGACGTAAAGGGTAATTTCAATGTGTGCATACCAATGAAATTATTGTCGGGATTTTTCGAAGACTATCGAAAGATCATAATGAATATGAGACAAGAATTAGTTCTCATCCGAGAAAAAGATGACATCGATGCTGTTATTGGAACGGATAATTCGGAGAAACCAAAAATTCAAATCACCAAATTGTATTGGAACGTACCCCATATAACACCGAGTATCAACGAACAACTACGTTTGAATAAAATAGTTCGTAGTAACGTGGAATTGCCCATCAAATTTAGAAGTTGGGAATTGATAGAATATCCAACTTTGAATGACTCAACACGTCACACATGGTCTGTGAAAACTTCAACTCAATTAGAGAGCCCTCGACACATCATCATTGCTCTTCAAGATGCTTGTAAAGGTCAATTATTGAAAGATATGAGTAAATTTAATCACTGCAATCTGTCAAATGTGCGAATATTTTTAAACAGTGAGAGATTTCCGTATCAAGATTTGAATTTGGATTTCGATACGAATCGATTTGCATCGCTTTATGAAATGTTCGCCAATTTTCAAGAGAGTTATTATCACATCCAAACCAACCAACCTCTATTCAACCCTGAAGAATTCAGAGACAAAGCTCCAATTATTCACATTGACTGTTCCCACCAAAAAGAAATTATTCAAAGCGGATCTGTCGTTTTACGTATTGAATTCGAAACTTCAAAACCAACAGGAAACAATGTGTCTGCATATTGCTTAATATTACACGAAAAAGAATTTTATTACAATCCATTGAATAAAACGGTGCGACAGTAAAGTCAGTCAGTCAGTCAGCCAGTCAGTTGATAATGATAGCTCAATGCAGATGCAAGTTAGTTGAATTCCTTCGTCAGCTGGAGCAACTCAAAGCTGAAATTGAATATTACGAGACGAAAAAATTGATTCAAAAAAAATTTGAAAATCTACAGTTATGAGGTTAGTCATTGATTTTCAAGGCTTCAAACTGGAAAATAATAAATTTCTAGTGAAAGAGTTGGCCTGTTTCGATGACCATCATCGTATTAGCCATTACTTGTTCAAACCGCCATTTCCTCTCAACAATCTACCACACGATTTGAAAAAACAAGCATCATGGTTGATGAAAAACCATCATTGCATAGATTGGAATGCAGGATTCACTCCTTCGCATCAATTTGAGAATATAATGCGGTATCTGACCAAGGGCGTAGATGCGGTGTATGTAAAGGGAAGAGAAAAATTCAACTTCATCAAGAAATATTGCAGCTGTTCAGTGCATGAATTGGATGAACATCCACCATTGAGGAAGGAAGTGTCAAAATGTTTTTACCACAATAATAATAATAATATAGATGAATGCGTGTGCGCTTTATCAAATGTTTACTATTTGTACGAACATTTCATAATGCATGATGATAGATGAATAAATTATATTAGCAATTAATAACTTTTTTCTTGCTTGTTTCAACGTTTCCTCTCGCCATGCCTTCCTAATTCCTCCCCACTCCATCAATATGAATCATATTTTCCTCCTATAAATGACTTTATTGAACCAGTACAGTAGTAGTAGCAGTGTATATCTTGCTTGCTTGCTTGCTTGCTTGCTCTCTTGTGACACTCAAAGACGGCCAAAATGAATCAAGAATCATGCTACTGTACCTATCCATTGAGAGATCATTGGCATCTTAAACGAAGTTTACATCACTTTAGTGAAGAAGAACTTGCAAAGTTTCCCCTACACTATTTGATTGAAAAAGCACAACCAATCGAACTCTTATATGCCTGGAATAAGTTACCTCGAGACTACCGACTTAATTTTGATTTACAAGTGAAACTACCCTGTTTCATTCACTACAATCGGCCTGAATGGCAATCGCACGTAGACGGTCCACCGCCATCGCAATTGAGATGTCATTTATGTAAATTTGCTCTTGAACAATTGTAATTCAGAAGTGGATGAATAAAAAAAAAATATGTATTTTTGGCTTTTATTTTTCATGAATTGATAACTTACATCACTGGTGAGAGAACATTTTTCATAAATAATTGTGATACATCAATCATCATCATAATCATCCTCGTGGCAATCCATGAAACGTTTGTATCTATTGTTCATGTTATGTAAATTCATGTCACATTCAGAACGTGGTTTGAGTCTGAATAGTAATTCCATAAAATCATTTTGGCACCACATAGAACTATTTTGATATATGGTGTGGATGTCACGTGTATCGTGTACCAAATGGAAATGATCTCTTATAACATGCAAATTCACAGTTATATTATTGAATTCCAGCATTACCAAAAGCCATTTATAACACGGTTTACATAAATATAAATTGAGATTTTCAATCCAAATTCTATGAACCCATATACAATATTTTGATTCAGGATATCTTGATTCCCAATCACAATAACTGATAACTGCACTCTGTGCCTTCGATGTGAAAATCATACTTTTGTATAACATATATTCAGGAATGAAAGCATCATTGCTACCATCCTTCGAACATTCTAAAATTTTCATCCATCTATAATGACTAAATTTTCTAACAATTTCTAAAGTCAAACTCGAAGGTAATAATCGCCTATCCATAAACTTTCGTAGAGTTTGAATATTTTGGCAAATCGTCTTGATACACAGTTCACTCAATGATTGCATAATAATGTCACTTCCTGAAACATGACAAAAAATAAAATCTACACACTATAATGACCCCATGGAAGTGTATCAAATGAATGAGGAATAATGATTCGTTTGTCATCATGTGGACTGAGAGCAATTTTTGTTTGTTCTATACTGAAAACATTGTGGGCATAGGAACGGATACTTTGTTGTGATATGGCTTTGTCTTTGAATTCTCTAAGACAAGCAACATAATCATCAAAAGTTATTGTATTCTTCATTACATACTTTTTCACCCCTTTAGATTTTTTCTTGATACCCAAATTTTTCATCGCAATATCTATTGGTTTTTTACTAACACCCCCCTTCAACAAATTTTTCTTCAGATGATCTCTTTCTTGCTGAGTGACAAGTGTCTTAAAAGCATACATCTTCGAACGAAGACCAGCAAAATGTGATATAATCCTTCCGTTCGTCTCATCCTTCATCAATCCGGGTATTTTTTTATTCACCAATGGAATATTGTACTCATTATTTTTCTCGTAATCAGAGGTATCAAATTTGTTGATATGTTTCTTGATTACATCTTTATAAACATCTGAACCAGTCAATTCGTAAAAGAAACTATCAGTGTCAGTGTACATTTACTTACAACTGTCCGATCCGACTGTGGGTAACATAAAATTATAATGGAAATCATACATACAAAGTTTAGAAATGTCTAGAATGGCCATACCAATGTAAAGAGGTTTATTGAAAATTAATTCAGCCTTCTTCAATTCAATTGCAATGAAATCTTCATCAAAAATTGTTCTACTATGAAAACGCGGACTAGCAATCAAATTCTTAGCTCCATAACGGCCTTCATAAAAATTCACCAATTTGACGACTCTATGAAGTCTTATATTCTCCATTGTTTTTCCAAAAACTGCATTATTAGCTAATTTATATTGATTTTTCTCAAAGTTACTGGTGGCCATAGCCCTTGAGCGAGTATTAAGTTCAATATATGGCCGCAACCATTCAGACTGTTCGAATTCCAACACCTTATGTATTTTAGTTAGAACTAAACCGTTCGCCAATGCTTGTTTCAAATTTCTATAGTGTAAAATATACCCTTTCTTATCATGTACATCAGCTATCAATTTTGGCAATTTTGATGTTGGAGGAACGGAATGATCTGCACAAAATGGGAAGTCTTTGTGTAAGTCATGTAATCTTTCGGGATACTCCAAGTCAACTTGTAAAATATATCCCACCGATGAATCATCTGGAATCATTGTTACATCAATATTTGTATCGACCCATTTGAAGTCTCCAGAAGGTAATGGTTGAGACATAGCCCAACCATATAAATTGTTCACATCAAGATACAGAAGTGTTTTTGTAGGTATCGAAGGATCATAGTTGGGCATGTATTTATTGTTAGCCTCCGAGAATCAGTTGCTACAAACCGAAATCCCACCTCTAATTGCCTTTTCTATAAACAATATCATATCAACATCCTTTAGAATTTGTAATTTACATTTTGTATATTTCAACATAGCATCCCAGGTATAGCCAGGCATTGTATAATACCAAGCGGGATCTAAACCATAAGTGTTTGAAGCGGTTACCCTGAAATTTTCCATGACATCTGCAAGTAGCAAAATATCAGTTTTCATATACAAGTCACTATACTCTCTTAGGGTTGACATTCCGAAGGCTCTCCATACATTTTGTGCATGAAGGTAATCTTCGGCGGACAATTCTTCATCATTCAATTTGTTATAGAATTTTTCGATCGGTGGAAGTTGATTATCATTTAATTTTTCAACATTATCCAAATAATCATAGGGAAATACCCCTTTTCTAGTCAACAGTTTGAATGTTTTGTCATCCAAATCTTTGAACTCTCGCTTCAAATTTTGAAGATTATCCATAAATAAGGTGGATACGAGTTCACTAAGACCCGCACCCATGAATCTAAAAGAATCAATAAATCTAAATTTTATTTTACTTCCACTTTCATTAAGCGTGAAAGAAATGTATTTTTCTTTATTCAATGGAAGCACGCTCAAAGAGCCCTTTTGAGCTAAATCCTTTATCATAAAGTGTGCATCATAATTCGACATGTTATGACAGATGACTGGCACGACAAACAATTTTTTGAAAATCAAATTACACTTTTGATGTGCGAAACCACGAAATTGCCCCGTTAAATGATCATGATCTTTTACAACGACATCATTTGATTTGAATATTTTCTCACAAATATGACATGTTCCAAAATTTGTCGTTCTTCTGGGGTTTTCTATCATCGGTACGATATTGGTTAATTTGTTGTCTACGAATTGGGCAATATTTTCCATTTCAGTCGAAAACCATGCCATACAATTTTCACCTTCATAACTATTGAAACGAGAAATGGAATCGTCATAACAACACTTCAGGTAATATCCCACCGAAAATGCTTTGTGAAGTTGGTATTTTGTTGTTGTTTGGGATAATTTTGAATTACACGGTTCTAAAATGGATTCAATATCAACATAGATTACAAAAGGTACTTTCTGTTTATAAATATAATTTTTGAATTCTACAAAGTCATATTCTGGAAATGATATTCTGCAATCATTCTCCTTTTCACACAACACGTAATGCTCTCGTAATTTCTCCCCACTATGGAAATAATTCAGGCAGCGATCACATAAATGAATTTTTTGTTTTCTTCTGCTCACTTGCATCGATATTAGACGTGACATATTTTTGATCCAACAATAGTGAAACTTTAATTCTGAATCTTTATCGTCATCATCATCATCATCTGGTATCGGTGCAGTGTAATCATTCAGTTTGGGAAAGTAATGATTTTGAAGCAATAGCAGATTAACATGACGTTCTAATTTATTTTTAGTAAGCCTTACGGGCACTACTTCATAAGATGAACCTTTGCTGGTGAGACTCAATTCCAACGCATAAACGTTTACGGAAATATTATTCAATCTTTCGAATTTATTGATATGATTCAGTTTCATAGGCATTTCTAAACCTTCAGTATTCAAGACGAGACTGTAATGCGGATAGGATGTTGTGTATCGGTTGTCTCCTGTGGGGGGATATAAGGCACTAACTATACTCCAGAAGAAGCATGCTTCATCATTATAATTTTGAATATTGATGCATGCTTTTTTTCTTGAAATTTGTGGAGGTATTTTGATGAAAGATGTTCCATCACCAATTTCATATTTGTTAATTGCAACTTCCAACAATAGAATTTTTTGTAATGCCCAACCACTTGATTCTTCCGAAAACTCTGACAATTTATTCAAGATGTAATCAACAACATGTTCTCGGTACCACACTACAATATCCGTTCCTTGATCCAAAATTGCATTTGGTGATACAAAATATTTTTGACTAATTATTTCCTCATCATTTGATTTTTTCACAAAATCACCCCAAAGAGTGGTATTCACTTTCAGAGCAGGCATTTCCTTTAGGATTCTGTTTATGATTTGTCTGAACAAATGGAAGCTGTCGGCAAAGAATGCTTTTATTTCTTTATGCTTCACATTGATGATGACTCCTGTTTTTACTCTGTTTTTGAAACAAGAATTGACATTTTCCCAATAAACCTTACGCACTTTTCGCCTCGAACCCCCATTTTTACTTTTAAGTAAATATCGTAATCGTTTCAGTTGACCAATTTTCGTAATAATTTTACTTTTCTGTCCCACAGTGAGATTTAATTTGTCTAAAGCTTTATTACACTTTCCAATGTGTCTATTGATTAATTTGATTCCATTTTTCTCAGCGGAATTTTCTTTGATTAATTTTAGCGTTTCATCAATTTTCGATAATGTTCCTCTGAATTCATCCATGATGTACCACCAATTATTTATATGAAAAATGTACTCACCAAAACAATCTATTTCAATTCAATGATTTCAAAGTATGCTGCAGGATGAGGTTTTCCAACGTCTTTGGTCCCTCTAAATATTAGTCCGTACTTTTCTGCTACAAAATGTTGTATGTTGGGCCTATAGTCGTTGGTAACTCTCTGAGGCAGGAACACAACGTTGTTCTCGAATTCCAGCAGGACTGACTCTCCAAACTTCGTCTTTACCAATCTTGCCGAATATATTTTGTATGGTTTATTCGCAACTAAATCCTGTAGCTTGATTACTGGTTTATCTGTTTCTAGAAGAGAGATTGAGTTCAAAACATTAAGATCCATCTAAAAAAAAAAAAAGCAATATAGGATTCATATTTTTTATTTCTCAAGTTTCAATTTCTTGGAAGGAGGCTGTGGGGATTCCGAGTTTGTTCTTTTATTGCTAGTGGTGGGGGTAGAGGAAGGATTTATCGATTGATTTTTATAATTTTCTGGAGGAGGAAGAGGAGGAGGAGGAGTATAATCTTCTTGACCCGTGCAGGCACAGAAATCCCAGTGTTCCGGACAATATCTACACCTGCCGTTGTTCCTACAAATATTTTTCCATGAATTTGAATAAAGTATATGTATCTTTTGAACTCACAAAAAATTTTCTTCATCATAATCATCGTAATCATCATAATCATCACCTACATCAGGAATGAGTCCCCAATAATCTTCATTTGGATTTCTACAAGTCATTTTTGAATTTACATATGATATCAAAATTAAGAATTACTTAAGGAATAACATTTTTTCATACTGGGAGCTCATTATCTGCAATGAATGATTATTATTGTTAAAATATGAAAAACAAACATTTTCGTCTAGGAACAGTGGATTGAAGGGAACGGACATGGGAATATAATATCAACAAAAATCAACTCACCGTTGCTTCTTGGTACAACAACTACTACTGTTGGAAACAATATACGTAAATGAACAGTCAGATACTTCTGATCTGTGAACAAAATTTGTTCGTATATATACTATTGATACAACCATCACCTCCTCCGAACTGACCAAGACATTCACCACTTGAACATTCTCTTTTGCCATTCACTCGGATGATGTAATGAATTTATTATTCCATCATCCACCTATCTTTTATTCATCTTTCGAAAATGTCATCACATTCTTGTTTTCGAAAAATGATGACTGATGCATACGATGCACCTCCCAATTTCTTAAATAGCGTATCAATTCATTCAACAAATACCCCTATTTTTGTATAGCATAAGCGATAGAACATTGATCACCCACTGGCAAAATGGAACGGGGGCTGTCATCTGTTAACACACGATCCAAAATATTCAATTCATTACATTTTTATCATCAACAATGATTAACTCACTCACAAAATCTAACATCTATTTCAGATACTATAGATTATTCCACCTATGCGATTACATACGATACCTATTCAATTACCCCACTGAGAGAATTAAGTGGGGGGGCGGGGCTGTCATCTGCTAGCACACAAACCGAAATACCAACTTCATTATGAGTGATGAACTACCACCAAATATTTTCATTCCAAATAATAATATACTGATGAGAGAAAGAGAACGGTGAGCAACAGTAACTTTGTTAAGACAAAGATATCCAACGGACTCGCATCAAACAGTCATCTGCTAACACAAACCGAAATACCAAATTTATCATGAGTGATGGACCACCAAATCTTTTCATTCCGAATGAAATAGTTATAGTGCCATTGATGAGAGAGAGAGAAAAAGAAGCAACAGTACCTTTGGTATCACAAATATATCCATGGGGCCTCGGTAGCGATAAGGTAGCGTGTTGGCTTGCCAACCCACAGGTCCGGGTTCAAATCCCACGAAGAATTCGCATTTTTTTCATTGAGTGAACGAGACATTTAACTTGAACGAGACATTCAACTTAATAAAAGATGATACCATTAGGTGGGCCATGTGCCAAAATTACGTAGAAACCCTCTTGATTATCTACTCCTGCTGCTATCTCCAAGAATACTAGTTTCATCTGTATATATATATATATATATAGGTGCGAGGGTGCGTTATGGACCGTTGGGGCAGTGCGGGGGTACCCTCGAGGGGGTGACGAAGTCGGGCAGTGTACCCTCGAGGGGGTCGTTTTCAGGCGCGTTGGGTTTGAATCATTTCAGAAAAGTCGCGTTGGAGCATTTCAGCCAAGTCGCGTTGGGGCGTTTTGGCGAAGACGCGTAGGGTTTCATTCGCTTCACCAAAGTCGCATATGTTGGGTTTGATGCGCGCGCAACTGGTGGAAAGAGGAGTGGTGGGGGTAGTCCCAGCTGAGGCCACCCCTACATACAAATCTGACAATCATGATGCAAGGTAATTCCTTGTATCATGACAATGTATCATGTTATCGATACTTTCCCACTCTTCCTCGTTTTACTTCCTCACTTCACTCTCGTCATTGTCTTCTGTCCTCTATATTTCATTCCATGATGGTACTTCCCAAATATGTGGTACGCATAATCAACTAGGCATCATTTCAGGTTCAACAAAAAGGAAAATTATTGACAGTCTTTTCGTCTTCCAAATACTGTGGAGGACAGAACGATGCAGCTTGTGTCATGGCTGATCAGGGTAAATTAAGAATACTTCGGTTAGAGACTGACTGATTATTTGAAATGACTCATTCTCCAGAAATAAACAGTATTGAATGACTATATGTTCTTATGTTCTCACACCTTATTCCAACCATTCACATACAGGGGTCAAGTGAGTCAAAATATTCAAATTAAGTAGTCCTCAGACTATGTTAAGGAAATAAGTCCGAATTAACTCGTGGCCGGAAATTCTTCGTTTCAGAGATGCAGTGTGTTGAAATTGATTCGTTCGATTTTTTTACGAAGACACTATCGCAAGACATTCATTCAACATTGTTCATCTAGGAAAACTTTTTTAACTGTTAACTTTCGGCACGTTTCATGAAAAAACCTCATTTCCACACCTTTCTTAGGTAAAGGAAAGGAAAAACTTTCTAAACAACGCTGGATGTTCATTTTCGAGATATTCATAGTTTTTTATATCGATTTCTATACTCAGCTCCCTGGGCGCTGGATAAAGTTGTATCGAAAAATGATTCGATCTCGAAATGAAGATTGTTGAGATTTTCCGAAACATGGTTCCTTTTCTTCATGAGTTTTCTGCAACTGCAGATATTTTCAAACTTCATACGCAGTTGATACAGACAGAATCTGTTCAAACTGAGCATTATCAAACTTCTCAATCAGAATGAGCACATTTAATCTCAATAATTTTTGTCACTGTGCTTCAGAAGTTATCAAGTCAATGAATTCAATATAAATACTACCTTCCCAATAATTGTTCATCGAGATAGAAGTTTGCTGCCATATATTTGATAATTTATTGAGAAACACACAGTTCAGAGTCTTCAATAGTTATTCATGGTACCAGTGTGCAATATTGAAAATGAGTTAAGCGAGAAGGATTCATACAAAAATGAATATACAGTGTTGAACAGCCAAATGGAATGAATTCGATAAGGAATGAATGAGATCATGTTGGGAAAAACGCTTGAACATGTCGGTTTGAATCTTTAGATGTCCATTTAAAGAAAAAATGAATATCTAGGGTATGTCATCTGACAGTGGCCGATACCAACATTCTAATTTCAAATACAACCCCCTGTGTATTATGAGTTTCCTGGATTCTCCAGGGAATTCTAGACATAATTCATGTCCCATACCTATCTTCAACTGTTTCGGAAATATTGAATGTTTCCAGAAGTATTACAAAAATTGACAATAAAAAAAAAGCAAATTATTCTATTTCACAAATTCGCTACGTAATAATATGAGAAAAATGGTATGGCATTTAACAAAAATTCACGAAATAACCATTCTACAATTGAGTAGTTTTGGAGATGACAGACGGACTAGTCTTGTGGCGCCCTCTACATTTCATAAAGAGACAAGTGAAGAAAATAGTATCAGGTCCGACAGAACCCATAGTGCCTACTGATGAAGAGCTGCCGTTCGCAGAAATCTACTTTGTTCAGACAATGGAGGTTACAATGCCTAGAACAAATGGTTTCAATTGTTCTGCTGATACAGTGGCTTTATATCTTTCGAATCCTTTCAACCCTTTAAAGCTGTTATTTCGTATCGATCATTTCCTAAGACTTCATTCAGTCTATAGGGCCCTCCAAAACGAATTCCTTTTGTTTCTGACCCAGCTCCCAACCAGAGAACAAGATCCTCGAGTTCGTACTTTCTGCTTTCTTTTCCTTCTAGCATCAAAATACATTTTCATTCGATGACCTTGTTTATTTAATGCATTTGTGGCCTTAGCATGATCCCTGTTTCGATCAATTTCTCCAGTACTGTCATCTCCAAGGTCTGCCAACTCATTCTTTTTCGAAACCAAACATGAGTCTGTGTGGGGTTAAATGCGTGGTACTGTTTTCAGTATTGTTGATTCCTTACACGTTTTGTGGTAGTTTTACGTACCATTCACATTCATCGTCTACACTTGCATTGATCGCATCCAATAATGTGCGATTATAACGTTCTACCTGCCCATTCGATCTTGGAGATGCTTATATATCCAAGACATGATTGATTCCAAAATTCACACAAAATTCACTGAATTTTTCCGATTTGAATGCTTTACCTTGGTCTGAAACACACCGAGTCTTTGAGAATGTGAACTGCTTCTTTGGTGTTCTAGTGGGTCTTGCAAAAATATATTCAGAGAACGAGTCAATTACGACTAAGATAGTCTATGATCTATTGGCATAATGATTGCTGATTGTCGTGATCTTGAATAGAGAGCTACCAACGAGCTATACGTGGTAACAGGTCTTTATTGATTCCACTATTGCTAACGTTTCTAATTCGTGAGAGTGATAGTTGCTTTCTTTCCAAGTTGTTGCCCTGCTATAATACATAACAGGCTTGAGACCATCACTGTGTTTTTGTAATGACATTGCTGCTTTGCCCTGGCTGCTTGCATCGGTGTGCAATTCTGTTTCTAGCTCGACATCGAAAATGGTCAGTAAGGGTCTGTTCGTAAGAATAGTTTTGATTGTTTCGAATGCTTCCTTCTGTGGACTTTGCCAAATCCACTGGCAATTTTTTTTGATAATTGGCATCAATTCTGAACTATGATAGCATGGTTTTTGACAAACCTCCTAAAATATGAGCAAAGACCTAAGAATTGCCTGACATCGTGAAAATTTTTCGGTTCAGAGAAATTTAGGACGGCATTAATTTTTTGTCTGCCTCATCCAATGCCATCCTCATTATTCTTGTAACCTAAGTAGTCAATACTAGTTTTGAGAAATCGACATTTTGCTAGAATCAATTTTAAGTTTGTTTCAGTAAGAATTCTCAATACTTCTTCGAGAATTTCAAGACCGTCTTTGATGGTGACACTTGCAATTAAAATATCGTCCAAGTACATTATAACTTTTTCATGACGTAATTTATCAATACATTATGAATTTATCAATACAATCTGAAATGTGGCTGGGGTGTTACATACTCCGAACGGCATCTTAAGAAATTCCGTCCGTCCGTCATTGGTTACTAATGCGGTCTTATCTATGGAGTTCTGAGATACTGGGATTTGGTAGTACCTTTGGGTAATATCGAGGACACAAAAATATTTGTAGCCTTTCAATCGTGAAATATGATTGTTCCGTTATGCGTAAAATCTTACAACTTCCATATGAAAGGGACAATCCGTGTACGCTCCACCTCAATATTCGTGGTATCGACACCTATTTGGTTACGAGTGATGGACTTCGTACAGATCCGGCTAAAATAGAGTCCATGGTGAGTTACGCCACTCCGAAATGTGTGAAGGAGTTCGACGAATTGTGTGTATGATATCATGGTAACGCCGATTCATTCCTAATTTTTCCTCCAGAGTTTCTCCGTTATCTGAGCTGAAGAATTCTAAATTTATTTGGTCACCAGAGTGTGAAAAGGCATTTCAACAAATGAAACAGTTATTAGTATCGGCACCAATCCTGACTTTTCCGGATTACTCCCGCGAGTTCATTTTGCAGTGCGACGCCTCCCAAGTGGGATTGGGCTGCGTGCTCTCCCAGAATTTTCATGATGGTGAACGAGTTATTTCGTACGCCAGCAAGAGTTTGACTGCCCCGGAAACTCGCTATTCCACAACAGAGCTGGAATGTCTGGCCGTGCTCTTCGATATTAAAAAAATTCAGACCATATATCGAAGGAACGAAATTCTCGGTAGTGACCGATGCCTCTTTACGATATTTATACAAGTTGCAGAACCCATCTGGGCGATTATGTCGATGGTCGTTGCGCCTACAGGGTTATGACTTCAATGTGATTCACCGTAGTGGTAAATCACATTTTGTTCCTGATACTTTGTCAAGAGCGGTGGCGTAGACGTAGAAAATGTTTTCATGATATTTGGTGTCCCATCGAGACTGCTGTGCGACAATGGTCGACAGTATGTTTCAAAAAATTTTAAGAAAATGTGCGCATCATATAACTGTCATATAACTCTGAAAACAATGATCCGCAGTTATATTGATGATACTCAGCGGGATTGGGATAAAAACCTTCCACGATTAGGTTTGGCGTTACGCACCGCCGTCCATGAAACCACAGGTTATAGCCCATCGTACCTCAATTTTGGTCGGGATATTTCAGGTGATATGTTCGGGCAAGCTGGTATATTGGAGAATAAACCTCTGGATTTTGCTCCTCGCCAAAAATTTGCCGAACATGTGAAAAAAGTCCAAGATCTGTGTTCAAAAGTTGAAGCGAAACTGAAGGAGTCTTACATGGCGAGCGTTCAACGTTACAATCTTCGCCGCCGTCCTGTCGCTTTGACAGTCGGTCAAGTAGTGTAGAAACGAAACAAAGAAATTGTCCGATGCTGCAGATTATTTTCAGGGAAAGTTGGCTTCTGAATTCATCAAATGCCGTGTGTTAAAGAAATTGTCTACGAACAATATGAACTTGCTGATTTTGAAACTGGTCGCTCATTAGGGTCGTGGCATGTTAGAGACATGAAATTAGATTGAAAAAAAATTCTTAAGTGTTTTTTTTTTCGGGAAGTGGAGGGAGAGTTACGTTATGCGTAAAATCTCACAACTTCCATATGAAAGGGACAACCCGTATACGCTCCACGTCAATATTCGTGGTATCGACACCCGAGAGCTGCTGCCACTTCGTTAAAATACTCATCCTCTTTTTTCGTTGAGAGTTAGAAAATAATCGAGTATAGCGGAATTCATTTTCGACAATGGCACTGTTATACTTAGCAATGAATTGGTTATTAGTTTTGCGCTCTAGGCGGTTTCAATTCATGAGCATTTTGTCGATAGTATAAATTTTGAGTTACATAGTTTTCTACTGTCGATCGTTCTCGTTAGAGGATAGTGTATCAACCATTCGTGTGGAACCAGAAATTCAACGTCTCACGATTATTAGGGGGTGATCAGTAATCGGAGGTGAGTTATTTTACTGGTTCATCTGTTCAAGTCCGTAAACTCTTTTCAATAGTTTCTATATCACGAATATTAATAGAAATAATTTCCTAGGCATTTTGTGGTGGCCTGCAACAATAATTCTAAACAGTTATATAACACGAGTTGGAAAAGAAGTTTTGTACCCTTCTTCTGATATCCGGGTGTTTCCTAACACCATCCAGTGCCTTGCAGAGGACCCTCGAAGAGGCTAAGTACCGCATAGCGGCTCTTGTTTATGATCTCAGCCCTCTTTGCCAATACATACTTTTTCATCGTTAAGAATGAGCCAATATTTGCTAACAACAATATCTATCATTCTGAAATCTCATATTGTAACCATACCGAATACCTATTAATAAGTGCTGTCGTTAGTTACGGTCATGGTTTAGTATCTAACTTGTATAGGAGACTGGATAGAATTGTAGTATGTAAGCTAGTATAGATTAGATAGATAAGGATCATCTTGTATACGATAGGTCAAGCGAGGGCAAAGAACCATGCGGGTGGATAACATTGTTGTTATCCAAGCGCACGATGTGTTCATGAACTTAAGATGTTTAGGTGTAGTATACGTTCTTGAGGTCATGACTGATTTGTATATATATATATGTATGAATACCCAATGTTAGACATTATTACTGATTAAATTACTCTATTGAATGGCTGTTACTATTCATTCCAACCAACCAGTAATGAACCTGGAATAGGATAGAACTCATCCTATTACATGGCGATCCTGCCAGGATGAAGTAACAACAGGTTCACCAACCACCAATGATGAGCCTGTGCTTCACTGTTGAAAAAACTGAGGTCTTGAATGGTTGAAGAACCAACAAATCACACATTCTGGACATGGGAAATCAGCAAACAAAGGAGAACTTCGTTGTGGGCCAAGCAGCGATCAACGCAGATGCCATCAAGAGTACTGCAGCTGACGGAAGCCAAAAATACACTTTACTCGAGGTGCTGGCAATGATAGTGGGTTGTTTTTTTCTGGTAGCAATCACCCTGTATATTCGAAGATGAGCGAGGAAAGCATTGGAGAGGAAGATCAGAAGAGAACTCAGCAGAAGCCAAGAGACGGTTTAAGAGGAACATCGAGTACAGCAGGTTCGAGGATCGTGGCGCAGAAAGGACCACAGGATGTTAAAATGTATGAGGTAGATCAGTTAAATTAATATTAGGTAGGGCAAATGATAGAGTCTAAGCATATTCATGAGGAAATTAAGGTTTTTAAACGAAATCTACTAGAAGACAATGCTCAGAGGCGAATTAATTTACAAACAGTCGATCAGAAACAGGCAGAATTAAAAGGAATAGAGACTGATTTCAGTAGGCTTAAGGAGTTATTTAATGAAAAAAAAGTGAAAACTCCAGAAGAAACATCACAAGTTAGAGATTATGATAAAAATATGAGTAGTTTAATTTCTGAAACATACGATATTTTGAAGGATAGGTTATTGAAGATTGAGAAAAAGAATAGTGTCGCAAAAATGGGCGAAAAATTTGATCTCAGGATTGCTTCTTCCTTACTGCCCTTGATGGATAACACAGAAGATACAACGAAACAACTTATCGATGCTATTGAGTTATATAAGGATCTTCTAGATCAAGATGGTAAAATATTTTTGGTCAACTAAGTATTGAAAACTAGGCTCTCACGGAATGCAAAATTAAGGTTAGAGAATACCTACAATTCTATCGATAACCTATTGAAGGATATGAAAATTCATTATTCACCAAGAAATCTGCTGCATCTTCATCAGTTGAAATGAATTGAGACAACCGAACAACCAACAAACGAATTTTTCGGGTCAGCGATATGTAAATTATCGTGGACGCGGTGGTACGAATAATATGTATCGTTCAAATAAATATAGGAATAATCATAATAGCCAGAGTCATAGAGCTTACTTTGCAGAAAGTTCAAGTTCAACCACCAAGGTTGATGACCAAGTAAATAATGACTCTTCCAGTGAACGGTTCTTTCGTTCCTAAACAGATTGAAAATATTACGAACGATGTTGTTATGTTAAGCATGAATGGTATGAATTTTGTGAAAATGAGATATAGGGAAAATGAACTCATATTTTTGATTGATACTAGAGCGACTGTTAGTGTTCTTTTTGAAAAATATCAAGACAAGAGTGAACGAATTGATACTTCTAGGAAAGTAAGAATGAATGGAATTGCAGGCTCAACAAATTCGCAAGGTTCAGTGAATATTTCCTTAGTTGTAGAAAATGCGATGATTGAGCACGAGTTTTTGTTACTTGATAACTTTGCAAACGAAATGCATGGAATCTTAGGATCTGATTTTCTTATCAAATATCGTTCAAAAATTGACTTCGATAAATTCTGTTTTTCTCTGTGGGAACATAACAGAATAATAATAATTCCATTGCAATCTAAATATGATTGTTATACGTATATTCCACCACGTTGCGCAATTATCAAGTATTTCTGGGTTGAATGTGATGATGAATGCGTTGTGTTAGGAGATGAATTGAGCGAAGGTGGAAAAGGAACTACTTGCGATAGTGTGGTCGGTAAAACATTTTAGAAGTTATCTATTTGGTAGAAAATTTGACATTTTTACGGATCACAGACCACTAGTCTATCTATTTGGAATGACGAATCCGTCCAGTCGTTTAACTAAATTCAGGTTAACGTTGGAGGAATACGATTTTACAATATCTTATATAAAGGGATCAGAAAACGTATCAGCGGATGCTTTGTCCCGTATTCGAATTGACGCAAATGAACTGAAAACAATGAGTAAAAAAATTAAAAATATGTTTATTGCAACTAGAGCACAATCAAGGCGACCTCAAAATATTCAAAATAGGCAAGATGAAAATAACCTTCCGCACAGCAGGCTTGATCACCCTGGTGTAGTGGAATTATTGAAAAGGCGAGTAGGATCAGTAGAACTGAGACCAGCTTCAGAAATGAATTTTGACAGAATATTTGTTAGTCACGTACATGGTGCGGTAGTTGAATATACCAATAATTTGAAATATGATATTGATGCCGGTATTATTTATATGAAACAGAATTTCCGATCAACGTCTGCCTTCGGAGCGTCGTTGAGGGATCTGAAAGATATTTGCGTGAAGTATAATATTACGGATATTATTTATATGAAACAGAATTCCCGATCAACGTCTGCCTTCGGAGCGTCGTTGAGGGATCTGAAAGATATTTGCGAGAAGTATAATATTACGGATATTATTTATATGAAACAGAATTCCCGATCAACGTCTGCCTTCGGAGCGTCGTTGAGGGATCTGAAAGATATTTGCGTGAAGTATAATATTACGGATATTATTTATATGAAACAGAATTCCCGATCAACGTCTGCCTTCGGAGCGTCGTTGAGGGATTTGAAAGATATTTGCGTGAAGTATAATATTACGGCACTATGCATAGTAAGGAAAGAAAACTGTACCGTATTATTGGAAAATATTAAAGGAAAAATAGGCGAATTTAAGAAGGCAGATATAAAATTTTCTGTTATTAAATATGTCCAAGTTATAGGCGACAAAGAAACGAGACAGCTCATATTGAATGATTTCCATATGTTACCCACAGGGGGTCATGCGGGAATGACGCGAATGTATAATAATATAAGGTCATATTATTTCTGGTCAGGCATGAGGAATGATATTGAAGGGTTCGTGAAGCGTTGTGATGACTGTCAGAGGTATAAACACTCAGAGCCAAATAAGGAACCATTGACAGTCACTACCACAGCTAAAAGTGCTTTCAACAAAATTTATCTCGATCTGGTAGGTCCATTGCACCAAGACGAAGATAATAATCGCTATATTCTTACTTTACAGTGTGAGCTTAGTAAGTTTGTTGAAGGATATCCGATAGCAAATGAAGAGGCTACAACTGTAGCTAAGGCATTTGTCGAAAATTTCATTCTCAGATTTGGAGTCCCTATGGAGATAGTAACGGATCAAGGTACAGAATTTTTAGCGGCGACCTTACAGCAATCTTGTAAACTTTTAGGAATTACTTCACTGAAGTCAACAGCGTATCATCATGAGACATTAGGGGCTATCGAAAATACACACAAACATTTAGGGGCATATCTACGTATTCAACTTGCAAAAAATCCAGATACGTGGAGTACATGGGTGCCTTATTGGTGTTTTTCTTACAACAACACAGATCATACAGAAACACGATACACGCCATACGAACTTGTTTTTGGAAAAAGTTGTAAATTACCATCAAATCTGAATAATAATATAGATCCAGTGTATAACTTTGATGATTATCCGATAGAATTGGAGTATAGGTTACAAAAAGCCTGGGAAGATGCTAGAAATAACTTGATAGAATTGAAAGTTAAACGAAAATCCACATGGGATAGGAAGATCCAATCTGAGTTGAATTATAGGCAAGGTGAAAAATTTTACTGAAAAATAACCCTATTAATAAATTTGGACCTTTATTCAAAGGACCTTATGTAGTTTTAGAGGAAAAAGGTCCTAATGTAATGATAGAAATTGATAAAAAGCCTCAAATAGTTCATAAAAATAGAGTCAAGCCATATTTCGAAATGTCCTAGTTAGTTAAGTGGTATTGTAAATACAGACAAAAAAAAATAATTCTCTTCAGGATAAGAATTTTTTGTTTCTCCTTCCCGGGGGAGGTGTAGTATGTAAGCTAGTATAGATTAGATAGATAAGGATCATCTTGTATATGATAGGTCAAGCGAGGGCAAAGAACCATGCGGGTGGATAACACTGTTGTTATCCAAGCGCACGATGTGTTCATGAACTTAGGTTGTTTAGGTATAGTATACGTTCTTGAGGTCATGACTGATTTGTATATATATATATATATGTATGAATACCCAATGTTAGACATTATTACTGATTAAATTACTCTATTGAATGGCTGTTACTATTCATTCCAACCAACCAGTAATGAACCTGGAATAGGATAGAACTCATCCTATTACAGAATCATCCCTTCCGATATATGATATATTTTGTTTCATGGTTACGTACTTGTTGAAGTAGTGAATATATATATATATATATATATATATATATATATATATATATATATATATATATATATATATATATATATATTATTAGTACAGTATTGTTGAATATTATTTGGTTACCCTTTGTGGTTGAATTTTATAGGTTCGGTTTACCCGTGGAACTTTTAGGACGGGTTTTTTTATTTGAATCTGCTGGCGCCCCTCCGAAAATCTTCCGATTTGTAGTAACTCACCCCATCTCCCTGTTCCAAAGCAAGTCGTGAGCACATTTCCTACCTGGTCAATGTAACCAAAGGAAAAAAAATCCCGTTATTGGAAAACAGCTTTTATAAATAAAATTATTTTTTTACGTAACATGATCTT
The DNA here is from genome assembly GCA_963576655.1 of Gastrophysa polygoni. Taxonomy (NCBI): domain Eukaryota; kingdom Metazoa; phylum Arthropoda; class Insecta; order Coleoptera; family Chrysomelidae; genus Gastrophysa; species Gastrophysa polygoni. Next base: position 32,064,916 of record OY755083.1, read on the forward strand.
CGATATTCGGCAGAGGATATCTATCTTTGATCGTTATCTTATTCAATTTTATGTAATCAATGGCCGTTCTATAATCTCCATTTTTTTCACTGAGATTGCTGGACTAAAAAAGCTAGATTCAGATTCTCTAATCATGTTATTTTCTAGAAGATCGTTTATTTTTTCTCGAATTATTGATCTTTCTGTCTCGGAAACCCGATACGGTTTACAATAGATTGGTTCTCTTGAATTCGAATTCATCTCGAAATCTACGATGTCTGTTACGCCTAAATCACCGGTATCTATTGCAAAGCATGAGTTATATTTGTCCAGTAATTGTCTCAGTGAGCGACTATCAGGTTTCGGAAAGTTCCCCGTATGAATATTATTCAAGTTCAATATCAAAATCCAAAAAGATTCAAAATTCGTTACTTCGTTTTCCAAAAAAAGTAGCTCCTCTTGCTATGACCTGGTTATCACCAATTTCCAAAATTTCACTGGTCACATTTGTAATTGTCAATTGAAAGACCGTTGAAATGGCATAGTTGTGATCCAGTTTGGAATGGACTATCAAGTTAGGACACTCTCTTTGAACTTTCACAGACGTTGTACAGTTTGAGATCCGAACCGACTCATGACTGTATCTGGTTTCCTCAATGTAATTGCGAATTTACCTAATAGATTCATTGGTGCCACGTTTATTTGGCTGCCAGTATCCAAGTACCTCTGGCAACCTACCCCATTTGTTGTAACTTTGATGTAATAAAAATCGTTCGCTACCTGTCTTGTCAAAGTTTTCACCATGGCGTGCTTCAAAAACCAACAAACATCTCGGATATGTCCTTCTTTTCCACAGTTTGAACATTTTTTGAATAGGCGTCGGGTGTTTGCAAAGTGTAGTTGCCCGTTGATCACCAAAGTTTTGCTTGTAGATGGAACTGGATTATAGGTGTCTTCAGCCCGAAACGAACACTCTTTTCTTAACTGTGGACAACACGGAAGGGAAACCTATAATTTTCGAGAAACATCGTGTTAGCCAGTGGTGGAATTTTGGGAGAGAAGGAAGGTGTTGGAATCTTTCTTGGAAGTTCGAAGGTTGTAAGCATCAGGAAAGACTTCACTAGGCAAAGAATTCCACAACTTTGCCGTTTCATTGATGAATGATGCTTGGTATAGCGATGTTCGACAGGTCTCGAGCCTGACAGTGTAGGGGTGACCATGATTTAGAGAGTTCAGTGATTTGGTGAGTGTTGTATCATCGACTAGGCGAATAGCTCTCTTCTGAATTGAGTCTGACAGCTTTAGCGTATGTTTGGGGACTAAGCTCCAAACATGTGAACAGTACTCCAGGACATGTCGAATTTGTGCTTTGTAGATCATGAGCAGTTGTGAAGTATCACTTCGTACGAAAAAGAAAACCAAGTTTTTGAGGAGCAGTTTTTGCAATGGTCCTCACATGATCATCCTATTAGAGAGCACTGTTGGTGGTGACACCCCGCATGGATATTGACGACTTCATAGGAACAGTAGTACCCGACATCATCAAATTGGGCATTGTGTGATCAGCCTTCTTGGTGAACATACAAGCTTGAGTTTTAGTTGCATTGAACTGTACTAGATTCTCAGATCCTCATTTCATAATTCTTGTCAGATCCTCATTAGGAGCATCGACCTGTCTTCGCCTTGCACCTTTGGCCTCGTTGGATGATATAGAGGCTCAATAGATGAAAAGGCGGAATGGAGTGTACTATCATCCGCAAAGCTATGAACTGGTCTGGAGGTCGCATTAAACAAATCATTGATGTGCAGCAAGAACAAAGTTGGTGTCAAGACGGAGCTTTGTGAAACACCAGCATTGATCGTTATCGTATCAGACGAGACCTCGTCCACGTAGAGTGATCCATCTGCAAGAAAAATCGATAGTTAAAGACACAGTTGACCATATGACGGAAGTTTCGCTAGAAGGCCTTCGTGCCAAACTCGGTCAAATGCTTTGGAGATATTCAAGGCTACAGCCAGAGACTCCCCATGTTTCTCGATTGACACCTGCCACTTATGTGTCACATAGGCAAGCAGGTCTCTTGTTGACCTCTGGTGACGAAAGCCATATTGTCCGTCGTTCACGATTCTTGAGCTCTCTAGATATCAGATGAGCTCTATGTTGATTGCTTCTTCCATTGCTTCAGAGATCACAGATAGTAGTGCAATCGGTCTATAGTAGCTTTGGGAGGGTTTCCTTACCCTTCTTTGGAATCGGTTGGACCCTAGCTTCCTTCCAGTCAAGGAAAAACGCCGAGATTGAACGAAAGGGTGAATAACCTGCGAAGATATGGTGATAGTTCTGGAGCACATTTCTAGAGAACAATAGGCGGTATTCCGACAGGCCCCATAGCCTTCTTGACGTTGAGGCTGAGCAGAATGTGTCTGATTGTGCTTTGCCGGAAAACAATTTCTGGCATACGGTTATCGATGGTAGCGATTTCGGGAAGTTCTTGGCCTCGTGGATCCATGGTAGGATTGTCTGCGAACAGTTTTGCAAAGTTGTTGGCTTTTTCATGGGGTGTTATAGCCTATAGCGTATAGCCTTTGTGAGGGAAGGAAATGAGCTAGAAGGGAAATTTCTCCCGATTGCCTTGGCAAAGGTCCAAAATGAACGACAACCATTTGGACACTCCATGAGTTTTGATCTTATCTTCGTGTTGTATGCCTCTTCAGACACATCTATCGTTCGATTGCATGTATTCCTAGCTTCCACATATTCAGCTCTAGTTTGCGGGCATGGGTTTTGGCGCCAACGACGGTATACTGCTTCCTTCAGAGCGACGACCCTAGAACAGGTTCTATTGAACCATGGTTCACCAGTGATTCGTGATTTGGTGCTATGTGGTATGTAAGTTTCCATACCCAGCATGATGATCTCCGAAATATCTTCAGCACATTGCGTAGGATCTCCCGATTCAAAACACATTCTCCTCCAAGGAAACTCAGAAAAAAACATGCGAAGGCCACCCCAGTCGACTGAATTGTAATGCCAATCAGTGCGTTGGGGTGTTGGACTGGTTCGCGGAGTGATGTAAGGATATATCGTGGAGATGAGTGTGTGTTCTGAGTTTCCTAGTGGTGCACGGACTTCCACTTCATACGGTTCCGGATTGTTAGTGAGGAACAGGTCGAGCGTATTGGCATAATGATTGCTGATATCAGGGATCCGAGTGGGTTCATTGCTCAAGACCATCGGTGATAGCGAAAGCCTCAGCCAGACGTCCTACGTAATCTGTTTTGTTCGAGAATTTGAGCCAGGTGGAGTTGTGGACATTGAAATCCCCCATGATGATGATTCCAGCTGCTGGGTGATTCTGTTGGATGAAATCAAGTTTCAGAGAAAGGAATTCGAAGAGATCACCAGGAGTTGGTTCGTTTGGTGATAGATAAAGGCAGCAGATGAACTTTGTCTATTTGTGGTTATCGATCTTGAGCCACATTACATCGAGTTTTTTTGGTTCCAGTTCCTCCTCAAGATGGCATGAGAAATCATTCCCGGAAAAGAGACATATACCTATGTATGGATATGTACCTATATATGTATGGTATGGAGCATCCAGTATCCAGGGCAGGCCAGTATATCTGGTTTCTCAGCCTGTAGATGGTAATACACATCATTTATGTTTTTGTTCAGACCTCGGATGGTACAAACGTCTATTTTCGAATCCAGATGTTTCGATGGTGAACCCCCTTGAGCACCTCTCGCCCGGAAATCCAAATGAAGAGGTATTTTACTCCCGGAGTGTTCTGCTACATGTCCGGGTTTTTAACATACATAGCAGATTACTTACGGCATTCCTCTTTGTGTTTGTTTGGTCGTTTATCTTATTTCTTGTCTTCAATACCATATTCAATTCTCTCAGGAACTCCTGGAATAGAGCTCCGGGAGTTTTGTAATTTCTTAACATTGCTGTTCCTTGTAGTGATAACAGAAGTCCATCTACTATGCACGAGACCGCATTGGCGTCGTTTATCTCACATTTTTTTTGGTATGCATTTTAAATAAAAATAATGCATCATGCTTCCATCTGCTGTTTTTTTTTCGGTTGATCATTTTTCAAACGTTGTCGATGAAATATTCATGGCTTGGAAATGCTTCAGTAACTGCTTTTTTCCAGGTCCTACTATAATCTTGAAGAGAGTTGCACCAGATTTTCGCAATTCCACTCAGTTTTGATTGCATGAAATATGATTTGGAGTCTTATTCCACCCTTATTCCACCCATGAATGACAGCTAATTGTTCTATCTCATGCAGCCAATAAGTTGACGTCAGATTACTTTTTTCAGGATCAAAAATTGGTACAATCTTGGCCGTTGAACTGGTTGCTGGGGGGGGGGGGGGGGGTAGGGGCGATTTGTTGGCTATTCCGAGTTGCCAAAATTTCATCAACTTTTTTGTTCACCAATTCTTCTAAATTGGCTATGCGACGTCGTTTTCGACGATCTCCACTAGTTCGTTGAATGGATTGCACAGGTATCGAACCATTTTCATCTGAAGATATCCTGTCTTCCTTGTTCCCACTGTAGACGAAATAATTTGTATGAGTGACATGAATACCGACTTGCTCACAAATGATCTTCTGACTGACTCAATTGAAGCCTACGGCCTCGCACAACTCATTGATGAACCTACTAGAATCTTTAAGGGCTCTATGACCCTTTTAGACCCTATTTTTATTAGCAATCCTGAATATGTGAAAAAGTATGGTGTCTTAGATGCAAGTATGGTTGCTGATCACTGTCTAGTTTATTGCGAGCTTCACTTCGAATCAATCGTAACAAGAATCGAAATTCATTCTTACAGAGATTTTGAACTATTTGATAACGCCCTCTTCCAGGACGACTTCAGGAATGTTCCTCCCCATGATATCTTCAATATAGAGGACATTGACGGGAAAATTTACTATTTCTCAAGTTTGATATTATCATTATTCAACAAACATGTACCTCTGAAATCAGCTCGTATGACAAAAAACCTGCACCTTGGTTAACTTTTCCTATTGAAATGATGATTAAAGAGAGAGATGCAGCTTTAGCTAAATTCAAACGAACTAAGGCCCAGTTTTTCAATGCTCGGTTAAAAGTACCAGTTACCTGACTTTGGGTTACGCTTAACTATCAGTTAGAGTTCCAGCTAACAGTGTATGCGTTTTTCCTCCGAATATTTGACTGTAGGCTAGCAAACCGTCAGCTATCAATATTTTTGAGAGTATTGGTAGTATTGATTTTTCAGGCGGAAGCTCTGATTGGTTGTACACGTTTTCAGGTATAAAATGTAACCATAGAACATACATAGTCTGTGAGGTGTTCTGTATGACTGTAACCTGTAACATAACCAATCTTTCTCGGTTGCCGTTCGCGTCGTGATCGATAGTTTTATTTATATATTTGTGGTTTTATATTCGAAATGGATGAATTTCAAGAGCGTAGGAAGAAAAGAGTTGCTAATCTCAGTTTTTCCGATAGATCTTTGCTGTAAAGAATTGCAAATACTTTCAATTCGATAATTGAATCGAAAAAAACTGATGCTACAACTTGGAGGGAAACAATGGAATGTTGGAAAAAAATAGAATTGAAATTCAATTCGTGTACCACAGGGACCGTAAGTATTGAATATACTGTAATCTAAACTATTTCTAATGTTTTAGTACTGCATAAATTGTTAGCAATTATTCTCTGTGATCTATAGATAGAAAAAGGAACAGAATTTCTATTTTCTTTTTGAATACCTACTTTTAGTGATAACCTACTTTGAAAGATACACATCATTTTATATTTATTTTAGCCTCGTAATCATAAACAGTTGAAAAACAAATATGAAACGATAAAAAAAGAATTGAAAAAGAAGCACTCCCAACACATGAGTTACCTGAGAGGTACTGGAGGCGGACCTTATAAGTCACCACCTGCTCCGCCAAATGAAGAAGAGAAAATACTGGCAGAGAACATTGCACTCAGCATCCAAGGGCTGTCAAATAAATATGACTGTGATGGTCTCGCTGGTAAGATATATTAGAAATATTCTGTAACATTTCAACTAATATAGTGCTGCTTTAATTCAAAAGTGGGTTATCTGTTTTCATGGAAAAAATTATTTGAGATATCTTGCTCATCTGGAAGCAGATATCTTCGCCCAAGGAAATACCAAGATATATTTACAAAATATAAAAACTTCAGTTTATATGGTATTGTATTGATCAGCTTTCCTACATGACTTCAGAGCAACACTAGGATTTCTCAAAATGATATTTATTGAAGATATCTAGCAAATAAGTACCTCTATATTTCTTCCATTGATTTCAAGGTACATCAGGAATTACAATCTCATCACTCAATGAAATTGACGAGCTAAGAGATGATGATGATGGATTGTTGATAGAATATGTGGATATGGACTGGACACAACCACACGCAAAATTACTCCAGACAGAAACCCACCCTGCACTGAAAGTAAATACGAAATTTACTGGCGATTCTACCTCGGAATGTATAGGAGCTGACCAGGATGACTTCATAAATGACCATTTATATCATAAGTTTGGGGAAGTATCTAGTGAGTAGAATTATATTTCAAATTTTATATTGCTAAAAGATCCATTCTTCTCAACAATATCATCATCATTACTTTTTTGTAGCATATAGTCAAAGCCCAAATGAATTGCAGAGAAAGTCAGATGCAACTCCTTCCAATGAAGAAGGTGGAACACAGATTAATCAGCCGGGTAAGTTGAATATTGACTCTAGTTATTGAATATGATCAGTGAATTTGCCATGATGTTCCAACACCAATGTTAATCATGTTTGCAGAATCTTGGCAAGGTAGAAGGAGACCAGTCATCCCCAAAAGAAAAGTATGCCATCTGCATCAGCAAAATTTGAAGTTGTTGCCCAAAAGAAATGTGAACTATTGGATATCGAAAAAGAAATTGCAGTGGAGAGGAAAGACCAAAATAGAAGAGAACATGAACAAAAAATGAGGCTCATGAAACTCCGAGAAGAAGAACAATTACTGAAAAATGATTTACTTCGTTTAAATTTGGAGGGAATGAAAAAAACATCAAACCTCTCCTAGGTACAGGGTTATTCACTATAAATTACCCACCCCTTATCATCGTTGTTATTAACTTTTTTTTGTAGGCAATAATAACGATGATAAGGGGTGGGTAATTTATAGTGAATAACCCTGTACATATGCATTTTCACTTGTATGTTTTGATTTTTATTGGGAATAAAATTAATTTTAAAGTTGTGTACATTCAATTTTTATTAGTGGAAGATCAAACATCTTGATTGAGAATCAATGGAAAATAGTTCAGTAACAATTCTTCTCTAGCATTATTAAAATTGTCCAATTCAGGTGGTTCTACTGATATGTCTTCAATAAAATTTATATGCTGCACTACATCTGGTTCATCTGGAGGTAGATCTTCATTTTCACTTATAGCAATGTTATGCAAGACAGCACATGCCACAATAACAGTGAGGGTATTTTCCAACTTCAGGCGTAGACATGATGCTAAAATAGGAAATCTTCGCTTCCATATGCCATACTGACGTTCAACAGGATTTCTTGTGCGCCTCACTGAAATTATTTGATTTGAATTTCAATTCATGACATAAGTTAGCTAGAATACCTGATTCATTGTAAACTTGTTGCAACTCATTATTTGCTACCAGCAATGGTGTTATGACATGCATTGTGTTTGCATAACCACTATCTCCAACCAGTTAACTATTTCCAAATTCATTGGCTTCTAGGCGATGACGAATTTGTGAATTGTCAAATATAATTTGGTCATGAGTTGATCCAGGCCATCGTGCTACAATGTCAATAATTCTCAAATCTACAGAACAGATAGTTTGGACATTTATGGAGAAATATCCTTTACGATTTCTAAAAACTTCAGCTCCACCTGAAAAATACAATAACGAAATATAGGATATCAAATACATTGAGTACATGAGTGGAATATTGCTTACCTGGACTTTGGATTTCAACATGAGTGCAATCAATAGAGCCAATAATACGAGGAAGCCTGGCAATCCCATAAAACTCAAGATGGCTTTTTGCAACTTCGTTTTCATTTGAAGGCATTTTTATGTATGTAGGGGCCAAAGATGCTATAGCCTGACCTACTTTCTTGATAATTCTACAAGCTGTAGTCTTGCTGACATGAATTGTGTCTCCTGCTGTCAATAGAAAATTGCCAGTTGCATAGAATCGGAGGGTCAAAAGCAACTGGTTAATAGGAGATACAGAATGGTTTCTGAAACAAAAAATAAAATAGTGCCATTCTTATTTTTTTAAGAAAGTTAAAACAACTTACCTATCTGTTACAGTCTCTATCTGTTGTTCTACCTGTTCTAATATATTTAGAACAGTTTCTTTGGTGAACCTGAATCTTGTGAAGAAATCCAAATCGTCGAAATCATCAAATGGGTTACTCCTTTCTCTGACAACATATGGCCTTCTCTGATAATCTATGAATTCTAACAATTCTTCGTCATCATCACTGAAGATATCAGATACTTCCATTTTCTTTAGCAATCTCTTCACAAATATACAAAAAGAATTTGGAGACACACTAGATGAACTAAAGGCTGGTTCATGCAACGTTCATTATAATAACATTTTAATTATATTATAATTATATTATCACTAAGAAAAACTCCTCGTTCATGCAACACATTAACAGCGCATTAGTGCATGCTTATTGAGACTCTTCAGATTTTTACCATGTGTTATATTTGGAATTCAACGAATTGTGGAATGCATCTGTATGTGTTTAATAATAAATTTTTGTCTTCACAGCGTGTTGGACTTTTGTTATCTTCATTGATTATGTCTTTGCTTGTATTGGTTCGAAAGAAAAGGTCACGAAACCGCAGATTTTGTGCGAGGAGAAGTGACAGGAATTCGATTTCATGCTCTATGTCTAGCAAATGATATCCCAGCGCATGCGAATTAGCTGTTTTCACTACGAATATAATGTAATTATAATGCATAGTTGAAAGTTGGCCAACTTCTTAGTGGACTAATGTAATGAAAATGCACTAATGCATTGCATGAACTCGCCGCATCAGTATTAGCGATTCAACTTTTCTTAATCATAATATAATTAAAATGTAAATAATAATATAAATAAATAATAATAAAATAAATAAAATGTATAATGAACGTTGCATGAACCAGCCTTAAACACAGAGATATAAAATCTAAACTGAACAGCTCAGAACAAAGTGAGGTTATCTTCTTCTCGGTTTTTGGTTATATTCAATGGTCGAGTAAAATGTCGACATGTAGCTGACGGTTAAAGACCTAACTGGTAATTTTGAGTGGAAGTTCCTCTAACCGACAGAATAGCTGTGGGTTAGCGTAAGCTGATAGATGGAAAAACAGTTTAGCCATCAGTTATCAAGTAGCCAACAGCTAGTTCACCTTAACCGAGCATTGAAAAACCGGCCCTAAAGCACTCGTAGATTGGTCCAGGAACAAGGAGTTGCAAAACTTCACCCTATCATCAATTAGAAGGAAAAACAACACTGATTTGCTAATCAATTTACAGAGACCTGAACAAATCAACAATTATTTTTGTTCTGTTTTCATTGACAAAGAAGTTGATGAAGACCTCCTGAAATTCTACAATACTGATAAATTTCCCAAACTGAGAAATCTCGATGATTGATGAGTATAAAATCTAATGCCGTTGGTTTCGATGGAATAACTATTAACATGTTGGAATATTGTAGTCCAATAATTGATATATATCTAACTCATATATTGAATTGTTGTATCGAGAAAAATTATTTCCCAAACTTATGGAAAGTAGCTGTAATCAAACCACTATGTTAAATCAAGAACCCTCAAGAATTCTCAGATCTGAGGCCAATTAGCATTCTACCTGCAATTTCGAGAATTTCAGAAAAAGCCGTTCATCGGCAATTGACATTGTACATTGATGCTAACAACATTGTTCCAGATTTACAAGTTGGATTCCGGGCTGGTTACAATACGATATCAGCGTTAATACAAGATACTGATGATATCGTCAGAAATACAGACAATAAAGACATAACAGCTTCAATCACACTCGACTTCTCAAGGGCTTCCGATACGATCAATCACACATTGCTCTGTCTCTGATGACACCATATCCTTTCTCGACTCTTACCTGTCGAATCGCAGTCAGAAAGTCTCTATTAACAATGTTATGTCTACTTCTCAAAATGTTACTTCTGGTGTACCTCAGGGGTCCATTCTAGAGCCGCTGCTCTTCATCTTATACACGAGCGATATCCTAACTTCTATTAAACATTGCAATATCCAAGCATACGCAGATGCTACCCAGATATATCCAAACCTCAATATGGAAAACTTTCAATTTTTTCAGAACCACATCCACAGTGACCTCAGAATAATAAGTAATCTAGCAGATAAACATAATTCGAAACTCAACAGAAGCAAATGTCATCTCATATTATTCGGTAGTAAAAAATTTAAGAATGCGCGTCTCACAAGATATATCTATTGAAATCGATGGCACCTCTTTAGCAATTGTGGAATTTACGAAAAATCTGGGTATTATCTTTGGCTCTGATCTGAAATTCACCTTGCATATCAATGGTCTGCTCAAAAAATCATTCAGTTCTTTGAAAAATATCTACCCACATGGGCACTATCTCAATCCACCCATACGGAAGTTACTCAGTGAATCAATGGTCCTCTCTAGGTTCAATTATGCTGATATTGTCTACGGTAATTAACTCTCTAAATTTGATCAAAACCGTATCCAGAAAGTACAGAACTTTTGTTGTCGATTCATTTTCTCCCTTAGAAAATACGACCACGTTCCCAATAACATAATGGAACTGAATTGGCTTACAATGGCTAATCGCATTACATACAATTTCTGTGTATTTCTATATAAAATAATAAGGAACAGAATTCCTCTGGCCCTATATCGTGAATTGATCCCTAGGTCATCTTTTCACTCCTTAGAAGTGAGAAACAACCATCATTTCAATGTTCCTTGTCACTGTTCAGTCATGTTTCAGAAATCCTTTGCCTATCAAGCCGTTAAATCCTACAACTCAATACTCATCAATCACATTCATTCATCTGAATATAACATCAAGAAATTTTCGAAATCGAAATTTCGTGAATCCCAAATATAGATTGAGGCTATTAGCCCAGTCAAATGCTCGACAATCAGTTACGTGTTTGCAACCAGTTATATGTTTGACAATCTACCTTTGCTTTGACGATTATGTTTCTTTTTTCCTTTTCATTACCTAGCTACCATGAATGTCTTATTACCCAAATTTCTCCTAGCAATTGTACAATCTAGGTTAAGTGTAAGAGTAGCCCTAGCTAAACTTCGCCTACTTTGTATTGATGAAAAATAAAGACGATTTATTATTATTATTATTATTATCATTATTATTATTATTATCATTATTATCATTATTATTATTATTATTATTATTATTATTATTATTATTATTATTATTATTATTATTATTATTATTATTATTATGTTTCCCTTTCACGTCGCTTTTTCCCAGGTATACCATGTTTTTTATGATGTTTGTCTATATCTCCTCTCTCCACTACTTTCACTCTTACTATTCCTCATTATCACTGAAGGATGCGTGAACACTTGAAAAAAAAATCACCACTTCTGAATTGTTACAACGGGCGTATTTTCTGAACTAATCCCCTATGACCAATACTCGAGAATCAAATGTAATACATACATATTGAAATATTGGAATGATAATAATAATGATAATACAAACAGTTGAATCTTGATTCTGATAACAATGAAATCGTAAGCCTAATAATAATGATAATAATAATTACTATTGTGAATTTGAGTGATGCGAGTTGGGGCCTATTTTTTCAGTCTTGATTCTTGCGCCTATCCATATATGAAACAACTACAGTCCATTTTAGATAATACGAATGATTCTTATAATCTGAGTTGTATTCATCTCTCGCATCTCCATTTGAAATTCGCCAATGCTCTCAATGGACTTAGAGCTCTCTGATATTCCATTATCAGATCATTCATATGTAAGTCCCAATCGGGTTTTTTGACGAATATCATGCCTAGAGGTTTGACAGAATCACAATCTGTGATCTGATCTGAGTAGAATAAAATGGACACAGTGTGTTTTTGTAGCAGAAAAAGTGAACCCCAATATCTTCGCTTGATTACAGAGTCTATCTATTGTTTTTTTCTCGAAACTATGACTTTCTCTCCTTAAATTTCACTCATCATTCAAGGTAGAAAGCGGATTGAATAGTTTTGTTATATATCAGAATGTGCGGAATTTGATGCTCTACACATGTGCATAATTTGTTTTCGCAGGTGTGTTCTCAGAAAGTGCATAATTCTGCTTACAAGAAGCAATAAGTGGGCATAGAAAAAAAAAAGAAATGACAAAAAACACACAAATGATAAGGATAAAATAACCACCAAGGAAAGTTTTTGTTTTGGGAATCTAACATCTGAGTGTAATGAAAAACTGTCGATGTAATGTACAAAGACATCGATGAAAAAGGAAATTATATGAAGCGGTTGAATGGGAGAACTCAAGACTTCGAAAATGAAGTGTTGGGAATGGAGAACGAAGATGTTCGAAAATTGAAGGATCAATGTGAAACCATTTCTCAATCAAATAAAGAGGGTTTCAAATCAGATGGAAACATGAGATCATATGAGGAAGAATTATTTAACAAAAATCAAACAGTATTAGAGTTAGAAATTAGAATTGATGAATAAGGTCAGGTGAGTAGTAATATGGTACAGTCTATAAAAAGGTTAGAAGACGAAAACAATGAACATATAGTAAAGAACTGAAAAAACTGCAAAATGGAATGAAATTCAGCAATTGAATCAAGTCAATCCTGGGCAAGGAGTAACAGAGGAAATCACTCATAAGGATGGAGATAGACAAACAAATACATTGTGCACGTGAACGGAATACAGTGAAACCTACTTATTCTATTGAAATATTGCTCTTATGTGATCAATATGGTCATGAGTTAGGTGGAATGGTTTATCTACATCTTCAAAGTTCAGTCAATTATCAAACCGTTTGCTTACCTACGATACGATTTCCAACAATTCCTGTCCGAACATTAACTTTTTCAGGATATCGCATATGTTCCTCTCGCATCCAGTGAGGATTCTCATTAGACCAATAGCGACAATTTTGACCGTTAATCCGTATATCTTCTTATTATCATCATTATCTTATCATTTGTTCACAAAAATACGTTCTCCTATCGAAATCGTCTTCATGGGATGCATTTTACTTTCCTTTAATATTCGAAAAATTGGTGTGTGGCTAATGTTGAACAGTGAGGCTGCTTTTCGACCACAATTATGTGGGTTTTCTTGAAACTCAAGTATAACATCCAATTTCGTATCATCACTCACTGCATTGGCATGTACTTTTTTCATTTGTCTCACATGACCAACCTCGCGAAACTGTTTTTCTATTTTGCTAATTGTTCCTTGGAATATAGGCGGCAAATTTGGAATTTTTCGTGGAATAAGCCATAAACTTCGAATTGTGTCCGTCCATCTCCATAACCAATCATTTGTAGAATGGCTATTTCGTGCATTTCTGTTGAATGAACCATTTTTCTGATATAATCACATACAGTTGACGGAATTCAAATGACAATAGCACTGACACTTATCACTACTGTCATGCAGACAGACAACAAGTTGCTAATGCTATGAGTTCCATACGAGAATAAAATGAACTGTTTTGTATTTTCTTTTTATTTCATATCAGTAAAAAGGAACGCATTAATGGTTCTTGCTTATTTTCCCAATGGAATGGAACATAAGTATTGAGTGTAATGAAGCGAATTTGTTGAATTAAATAATTTCCTTTTTTTGGCTTGACATCTCCTGTCAACTTGATCTCAATTCTGAACGTGGAAACAAACTTGAATTATTCTTCCAGAATACTTTCGAATACTCTCGAGAAGCAAATTTTCTCTTGATGTATGAGTTGATGTCAACTATTGGTTAGACATTTTCGGAAGTGTTCGTGCGAATGCTGGAGATGCTTGCACGTATTTCTATGGAAAACTGTATTGTTTCTTCGATCGATGTGTTCCGAAGTACAACTTACGAAATGAAAACAAATATCCACCATGGTTTAACGCTGGCATAATGAATCCATATTATAGCGTTACTTCAAAAAAGAAGACGATATTCAATCATTTGATGAGTTCAGGTTGAACGGTTTGAAGTCTGTCGAATATCTTGCAACATCTGGCGTTCCACAAGGCTCCAATCTAGGTCCATAACCTGAAGTTATATGATTGCGTGAATCACATGGAAGATTGTCAACAACTGGCGACAACCTGGGTCGAGTGGTAGAATGGCGTGAAGTTAACAAATGCAATGTCATGTCTTACACACTGAAATCGGATCCAATCTCATTCAATTACTGAATTGGTAACATTTCCCTTGCAAGACCTAAAACATTCAAGGATCTTGGCATTATATTTGATCAATCTTTATTGTTCAATGAACACATTGACGAAATCCTTGAATCTGCATATCAATCATACGGATTTATAGTTATTTTTTTACTGTTATATACGGTCGGAGATCGAATACGCATCGGTTGTTTGGAGCCCATACTATCGGAACAATACTGATCGTCTTGAAAGCATGCAACGACGGTATTTGAAAATGTCGAGTTACAAGTTATGTGGTGCATACCCTCCGATAGGAACACTTCATGAAGAGCTTCTGAAAACTCTTGAATTTGTAAGCCTGCATGTAACAAGATAATACTCGTCTATCCTGATCCTTTATATGGTTGTAAACCATGCAATCGACTCTGCAGACTTGTTGGAGAAATTAAATTTCAATTGTACGCGATTAGCTTCCCAGAAATGTGATATATTTTACCTCGATTTCCCACGAACCAACATAAAAATTCACCTCTGTATGAGATGTGTAGTACATATAATTTGGTCGCTAAGAAACTAGACATCTTCAACTGTAGAATATCTTATACTAAATCATTTTTTCCATATTTTGCGAATAACTAAACACCCAGGATATATTGATATGTTCTGTTATTATTTTTGTCATTGTTTCTTCTACCTATTGAGCTCATGTAATATGTAGTGCATATATTCTATTTTGTCCTTTTTTCCTGTTCTGTTGGACAGTGTGATGAATGAATGAATGAATAAATGAATATAAGAATAAATGAATGAATAATGAATAAATAAATAGATGAATACTTTGATGAAATTCAATTCCAACTGTCTCTAATGAATACGTTATGGAATAATGATATTACTGACATCATTGGAATATCTGTTTCCTTCATCAATAATATTATCAGATTCTTGGACATACATGCACCATTCGAAGCGAAGCATAATTTCAATGATTTCAAATTGAAAGTGTGGTTTACAGACAAAATCATGGCAGATCTAAAAAAATGCGATTTTCTCAAGAAAACAGCCAAGGAAACCAAACTACAAAGTGACTGAAATAAATATAGAATACAAAAAATTCACGAATTGAAGAAAAGAAGTATTATGAATCAAAGATCGATGGAAATGAATGAAACAGTAGGGCTATGTGGAAGTCACCGAAAGGTTCACTAAAGGAGAACAGAAAACAACAGTTCGAAGTTATAAAATTTGATCGTGTTCTCAAATGAAGCAAAAGTAGCAGGATATTTCAATTCATATTTTGTTGAAATTTTGAAAGACCTTACCGACAGTATAGTACCAATAAGTGATTGAAATTATGGTCTCAGTTATATTATATCACCATATATATATATATATATATGAGAACCTTGGGGGCTTTGAAACAACATTGTATATATATATATATTATAAATTGCAGTGGAAGATCAACTAATGAAATTTATAGCGGGACATAATATTCTGATTGAAGAACAGTCTGGATTTAGGCAATTCTATTCACGTGAAACTGCACTGCAATTTCTAATCTCTTCATGGAAAGTATAAAGAATGTATTGAAGGTGTTCTCTTTCTGGATTCCGAAAGAGCATTTGAGACGGTCAAGAGTTACTTTCGAAGAAATTGAACAAGTATGGACTGGATCATGATGTATTGAAGTGGTTCACTAATCATCTCTCATATTCGCAGTTAGTTTAATATAATCAAGTGACATCAAGTACTTTAGATACAATTTCAGGAGTTTCTCAAGGGTCAGTATTGAGTCCACTGCTATTCTTGCAGTATATAAATGACATTGTGATGCATGTTGAAATGTGTAAGATGCCGACGACACTATGTTGTATTGTTCTGGGACACCTAGTGGAATCTCAGAATGTTTGAATGAGGATCTATCAAACATGTATGAGTGGTTACGTGACAACGGCCTCAAGTTATAGGTATCAAATATCGTTAAAAGCAACTGCAAGATGAACAGATTGTCCTTTCAATTTGGGAACTTTTTGCCCTCATGTGAATCTTTCGAAAACTATATGGATTTCGAGATAAATACCAAGAATGAATTAGTTGTAATACAATTCATTTGACATTTATTAGTTATTGAAGTTCAAGGATACGAACAGAATAAGAAAATAAACACAATGAATTCCGATAAAATATCATACAGTTAATGCTCAAAGTATGAAACGTTTTGTCCCGACACATTTCAAACCGGCGCTGAATTGAACGTCTCGCGTTATTTAAATGCTGAACTGTTATTTCATGACAGGAATTTCTTATTCGATGGATAAGTTCTTCTCTTGTTTGAACCGGGGTTCGATAAACTTCCTCTTTTAAAAATCCCCGAACAAAAAATTCTAGAGGGGTTAGGTCTGGTGATCGTGGAGGCCACCCAACCGGCCCCATCCGACCAATCCATCTGTTTGGGTAATTATTATCTAGCCAGTTCCTCACATTTCTCCCAAAATGAGCTGGACAACCATCAAGTTGAAACCACTCTCTTCTTCTCAAATCTAGTGGTGTTTCTTCAAACATGTTCGCATGCTCTGTTTGCAAAAAATGCAAAAAACTTTCGGCATTCAGTCTTTCTGGTGAAAAATAAGAACCGAATAGGTGATTACCATAAATTCCAATCCGAATGTTAATACTAAACTCTTGTTGAAAATTTCTTGCGTGCGGATTTTCGTGTGCCCATATGTGCTGATTGTGAAAATTCACAATGCCTCGTCGTGTGAAACAGGACTCATCAGTCCATAATATGTGAGATAGATAATCTCTATCATTCTGAATTGAAAGTAGGCCCCATCGAGAAAAATTCAACCTTCGTGCCTCGTCTCCTGGATGCAAACCTTGAACAGGCTGCAAATAAAAAGGGTGCCTGTGATTTCGTCTCAAAACTCGGAATATCTTGCTTTGCGAAATGCCAAGTGCAAGCGCAGCCCTTCTTATACTCGTAGCTGGATCCTCGTCGAATTCACGTAAAATTCGTCTTCCAATTCTATGTTGCACAAAATTCGCATTATTTTCTTCATTGAAAGCAGAGACGGCACGCAAAAAAGTTCTACAGGGTTAAATTGGGTACCACCCCTGAAAGTCTATCACCCTGTAGGTATTCAAAAACGCTCAATAGCCTCAAATATTGAGTTTTCGAAGTGTATTAGGTGTACCGAATTTCAATCAACTATTCCGAAAATTGTAGGAGGAAATTCAAAAAATCTGTAACTTTGACACCCTGTGAATTGGAAACGAAGCTCCCACGCATATATGTTTGTATGATATTCTCATCTTGAAAAAATGTCTTCTTCAAGCTGGTAAGGTCCTGCTACAAAAAACTGATAAACCCTGTATATTCCAATAATTGACACCGTATTCCCTATTCGTTTCCATAGACCTCATCGTAAACCTCATCGAGTAACACGTAAAATCAAATCAATTGCGCTAACTCCTTCAGAAGATAGAAGTCATATCACTCCTGTTCTAACACAGGCGGGTATCCCAAAAATAGATGCAGTAAATTTTACAGAGTGAAAAGAATCTCCTCTGTTGAACCGTAAGAAGACGATGGGAGATATTTTCCTTTCGAATAGATATATTTAGAAGCATTTTTGTTTTTAAGAAGAATCAAATTCATTTATTCCCCTTGTGTCGAATATCGAAGCCTCAGTGAATGTTTTTTGTTTTTATTCTTCCGACTGCTGAGCTTATCGAAAACTGACATAAGGAAACTGAGTAAATACAGTGGTGCAAAATTAACGAACTGAACTGATTGAACTAGAAGATATTTATGAAAATTGACTCTCTGATCCTCAAATTGTCATTCTAAATCCATTCTGGATCCAATAGCAACGTTTTCCTCTTTCATTCGAGTAATTTAATTTGGAAGGACTTGAAACACAAAGAGATGAATTAAATTTTTCAAAATATCTAGTTTGTCAACGGGCATTTCATCAACTTTCGATATTCAGATTTAATTTCATCAACATCAAATAGGTAGCATTATTGAGAATTAGACGATACCAGCTCACCGAGCATTATACACAACAGACCCATGACATACACTGGTCATTCATCCATCTCAACAGTGAATTTCAATTCGACAACTCAAATCATTCGTTCATTGTTAACAGAAAGGCGAATGCCTGTTACTGCTGGAAATTGTGCTTGAAACTCCCACTTTGATTCAACTTTAAATTTATTCCATTCACGATCCTGCATGGTAACTATCATTTGGAAATGGAGATTGTCATTATTTGTTCGACAAAACTTCTGCTTTTGTTATCATTTTATATTTTGATAAGTAATTACAAAAAAATTGTTGAATTTTTTTCCCTCAAATCAAAAATCATGCCAAAATTTTGGCATAATTTGCCAATAATTTTTGGTATTTTGGGGCTACTGCTATATGTCTGTCAAGGTTACAAAAAGTAATCATCATTTGACAACCATGGAACATATGTGTAGGGAAAAATGAAAAAGGTCGATTTAGGATTAAATTATTTTTCTCAAACGGAAAGATGTAAGGGAACATTCGAAAAAGAAATATTCATATGCAATTGAACATCCATTTTTTTCCTGAATTGATAGTCACTCGAATCGTATCATGAAGATTTCACACCCGTATTGATGAACCGATTAAAGGCTCACTCTTTGTCTCCTCACGGAGACATTTCTGATTTTTTCTTCGTCCTGGCCTTTCGCACCTCCCTATCCGAAGAAAAATGAATATGCAATTTTTCTAGTTTTGAAAATTTTATTCGAGAATAAATATTCATTTTGGTAAATTCAACAGTTTGGAAAAATGTGGGATGTCTGAAATCATGATAAACATTAAGAAACGTTCAAGTACCCACCCAAGTAGGAGCGCATGTGGTGGAAATGAGTGGTTTCATTATTTCTGGTTATCATCATTCAAGGTGGGAGTTCGAATCGTAGTGTTCAACCGTGAACGAATGGTCGAAGTGATTCGATTGAAAATTGCTACAAAGGCATTGGTAAATGATCGAAGATATCGTAACCTTCGTGGCAACTCCCTTAACTTGATGTGCATCTATAAAAATTCTCAAAATTGGAGGAGTTGAGGATACTAGTTATTATATTCTTGAATTCATTTCAGAATTATGAATTAGCTAATGACCTTACCTAACCTAAACTGATGCTATTTACTACTATTTTACCTTGACGAACGATTTTTGTATTTTCTCCTTTAATAATTCTGCCTCGCAAATATCTCCGAATCTCGATATACAAGAATATAATTTGGTGTCAAATTCTGTTTTTGACGTTCACAATTGTCAATCTGATGAGACGCGCACTGCTTCATAAATAAATGCTGTCGTTGCTACGGTAACGTATTCTATCCGATATTTTTATCCTCTTCTCAATTACAAATAAACCAATTAGGAGCTTGATTTTTTTGTTTCCTAACGTCAACATTCACGACTTTTTCCTCGTCTCGGACCTTTTCGACGTGATAAACAAGAGGAAAGTTTTCTTTCGAAACACTAATAACATCACGTTGATATATATGTTTGTTTATTGGCTGCCATCTTGTGTTCTGTCGCGAATGATTATCATGTCACGTACAATTATTAGTTATCAATTGAATGTCTCAAGGTGTGGAATCTTCTGATTAAATGCCCCATGGGTCAGAATTACTTGCTCGAATTTTTTCTTGCGCATGGATTTTTTGAGAGAATTCATGTGAACGAAAAATTCCTGGCAATAATTATTTCATTTTTCAGCTTTTGATGGGATTTTCTCTCCTCGTTTCTGAAAAATAGAGTAGAAGTTATTAAAAATTATTGCAATATATTTGTAGTAAGGACAGATTTAGGATCTGTCCCAAAATGTCACTGCGCTTGAAATTAAACCTTTAGATACCTAAAAGAGAAATTCTCTATTGGTCAGTGACACCTTGTTTTTTAGGTATCTAAAGGTTTAAATTCAAGCGCAGTGACATTTTGGGACAGATCCTAAATCTGTCCTTACTACAAATATATTGCAATAATTTTTAATAACTTCTACTCTATTTTTTAGAAACGAGGAGAGAAAATCCCATCAAAAGCTGAAAAATGAATGTACCACCTCCTCGAAGAACTTACAGACAGTATTTAATAATCATTTCACTTGATTGAAGTGAAAATCTTGAATTGTTTCAATTTGCCTACTGCGAGAGAGTGAACTGAAACATGAAAATTTATGAATAACGGTTGAGAAGCCAACCTATAGTGTCGAAAGCTTCAGAGAATCAGAAGTGAGATCGGCAACCCTGTCTGGATGCCATCCTGTAAGATAATCACATAAACGGACGCCATATTATACCGTTCTTCGATATGTATATGGAAGGAAGCTGACTTGTGACTTGTACGTCAGATGTATATTCAATATACAAGAGTGCTACTATAACGCCGCCTGTCGAGAACACCATGAACCTTGGAGAATAAGTTTATACAAAAACCGGCCAGAGTGACGTCCAGCTGATTTCAGCAGCAATGGATTCCCAATGGTTTACTGAATCGTTTGCGATATTTCAGAGCACGATGCAAGGTGACGTCCGTATATCGGATGCCACCTTACCGCGGATGCCACTTCAACCGCGATTTTAACAAGGGCAGACGCCATTTCACGCCGTGAATATATACAGGGTGTCCTTAAAAGGTCTTTACAAAAAGCTACCACATATTCTTCAGACCAAAACAATTCGATACAAGCAAACTTACCTCAGTAAAAAGTTGCTTAGTTTGGGCGCTAGACGGCTCCTTTTGACCGGCTCATGAGATTTTTTTCAAATTTGGTACGTTGGCATAGACTCATCGGGCAATGAAACTCATATCATAATCATAATGAATATCATTCCATGGGCGTAGAACTTGATTTTTTCAGTAAATAAACATCTAAAACTCCTACGCCAATGGAAAAAAAATTAGTTTCAATATGAAATCTAAATTATTCAACTCATTCACTACAAAAAAGGTACTCTTGACCAAAGTCGATTCCTCTCATGGTTTCGACAAAATTTTAATTTTAGTGATTCAGAGCATAATTAATAATAAAACGATTAACAGATATTTCATAAAAATTGTTCAAAATGTTCACCATTTTCACGTATACAAAGATTTATACGACGCAAAAAGTTGAGATGTACTTTTTGCATAGGTTATTTCTATTGAAAATAAGTAGCACTGGTTTTTTTTTTCCGGAAGACTATTATTATCTGCTCGAAAACAGTGATATCCACATTCTTGGTTTCCATAGTTTCATCTGTGTTGATTTGTCGAGTTTTATTGACGTTGATTGTTGATATCGGACTTTTCTGATTTATCATGGCCGTACAATACACCAATGAAGAATACACCGATATGTTATTGGTATTCGGATATTGTCAAGGAAATGGTCGAGAGAGTGTGAGGGTGTATTCGGCAAGGTTTCCAAATCGTCGCGTACCAAGCCACCCAACCTTTGCTGCAGTTGAGAGACGTCTTCGGGAGACCGGTCATTTTGCTCCTAGAACTGGTGATTATGGAAGACAGCGTTATGTAAGGATTCCCGAAGTCGAAGTAGAAATTTTAGACCGTATTGAAGAAAATCCAGAATTGAGTACTAGACGGATAAGTAATGAACTAGAAGTTTCTAGGAATGCCGTTCATGAAGTACTAAGAGAACAATTATTATACCCATACCACAAGACGCCAGTTCAAGATTTATTAATCCATGATTCACAAAGTCGTCTGATGTTTTGTAGGTTCATTGATTTGCAAAGAGAAATGAATCTGAACTTTGGAAAGAATATTTTGTTCACTGATGAAGCCTGTTTCACGAGAAGAGGAATAACTAATTTTCATAATGAACACGTTTATGCAATTGAAAATCCTCATTCCATTAAAATAAACCATTTTCAACACGAATTCAAAATCAACGTTTGGGCTGGAATAATAGGAAATTTTATAATTGGTCCTGTCATACTTCCACAAAGATTAACAGGAGACATGTATTTACAACATCTACGAAATACGTTGCCAAATTTGTTGGAAGATTTACCACTGCAACATCGGGTAGATATGTGGTTTATGCACGATGGAGCTCCACCACATTTTTCGGTGGAGGTTAGGAATTTTTTAAACCAACAGTACCCAGACAGATGGATAGGTAGAGGTAATGATGCACCCGTGAATTGGCCACCACGTTCTCCAGACTTAACACCGATGGATTATTTTGTATGGGGTTATCTCAAGTCTACGGTTTACAAGACCCCTGTGAATACTGTAGAACAATTATGGCAACGTATCCAACAGGCGACGAATAATCTTACAGGCGATGAAGAAGTTATGCAAAGAGTACATTTCAACTTTTTGCGTCGTATAAATCTTTGTATACGTGAAAATGGTGAACATTTTGAACAATTTTTATGAAATATCTGTCAATCGTTTTATTATTAATTATGCTCTAAATCACTAAAATTAAAATTTTGTCGAAACCATGAGAGGAATCGACTTTTGTCAAGAGTACCTTTTTTTGTAGTGAATGAGTTGAATAATTTAGATTTCATATTGAAACTAATTTTTTTCCATTGGCGTAGGAGTTTTAGATGTTTATTTTCTGAAAAAATCAAGTTCTACGCCCATGGAATGATATTCATTATGATTATGATATGAGTTTCATTGCCCGATGAGTCTATGCCAACGTACCAAATTTGAAGAAAATCTCATGAGCCGTTCAAAAGTTATGAAGCAAAATCGATTTGAAAATTTCAACTTCAGAGCCGTCTAGCGCCCAAACTAAGCAACTTTTTACTGAGGTAAGTTTGCTTGTATCGAATTGTTTTGGTCTGAAGAATATGTGGTAGCTTTTTGTAAAGACCTTTTAAGGACACCCTGTATATATATATATATATATATATATATATATATGACTAATGCTCAATACAGGGTCATTTTGTCTATTCCGACTGAAATTTCAATCGGGGTGTATATAAGTTTCAACTGTCATATATACAGGGTGTCCTTGAAAGGTCTTTACAAAAAGCTACCACATATTCTTCAGACCAAAACAATTCGATACAAGCAAACTTACCTCAGTAAAAAGTTGCTTAGTTTGGGCGCTAGACGGCTCTGAAGTTGAAATTTTCAAATCGATTTTGCTTCATAACTTTTGAACGGCTCATGAGATTTTTTTCAAATTTGGTACGTTGGCATCGACTCATCGGGCAATGAAACTCATATCATAATCATAATGAATATCATTCCATGGGCGTAGAACTTGATTTTTTCAGTAAATAAACATCTAAAACTCCTACGCCAATGGAAAAAAATCAGTTTCAATATGAAATCTAAATTATTCAACTCATTCACTACAAAAAAGGTACTCTTGACAAAAGTCGATTCCTCTCATGGTTTCGACAAAATTTTAATTTTAGTGATTTAGAGCATAATTGATAATAAAACGATTAACAGATATTTCATAAAAATTGTTCAAAATGTTCACCATTTTCACGTATACAAAGATTTATACGACGCAAAAAGTTGAAATGTACTCTTTGCATAACTTCTTCATCGCCTGTAAGATTATTCGTCGCCTGTTGGATACGTTGCCATAATTGTTCTACAATATACACAGGGGTCTTGTAAACCGTAGACTTGAGATAACCCCATACAAAATAAACCATCGGTGTTAAGTCTGGAGAACGTGGTGGCCAATTCACGGGTGCATCATTACCTCTACCTATCCATCTGTCTGGGTACTGTTGGTTTAAGAAATTCCTAACATCCACCGAAAAATGTGGTGGAGCTCCATCGTGCATAAACCACATATCTACCCGATGTTGGAGTGGTAAATCTTCCAACAAATTTGGCAACGTATTTCGTAGATGTTGTAAATACATGTCTCCTGTTAATCTTTGTGGAAGTATGACAGGACCAATTATAAAATTTCCTATTATTCCAGCCCAAACGTTGATTTTGAATTCGTGTTGAAAATGGTTTATTTTAATGGAATGAGGATATTCAATTGCATAAACGTGTTCATTATGAAAATTAGTTATTCCTCTTCTCGTGAAACAGGCTTCATCAGTGAACAAAATATTCTTTCCAAAGTTCAGATTCATTTCTCTTTGCAAATTATTGAACCTACAAAACATCAGACGACTTTGTGAATCATGGATTAATAAATCTTGAACTGGCGTCTTGTGGTATGGGTATAATAATTGTTCTCTTAGTACTTCATGAACGGCATTCCTAGAAACTTCTAGTTCATTACTTATCCGTCTAGTACTCAATTCTGGATTTTCTTCAATACGGTCTAAAATTTCTACTTCGACTTCGGGAATCCTTACATAACACTGTCTTCCATAATCACCAGTTCTAGGAGCAAAATGACCGGTCTCCCGAAGACGTCTCTCAACTGCAGCAAAGGTTGGGTGGCTTGGTACGCGACGATTTGGAAACCTTGCCGAATACACCCTCACACTCTCTCGACCATTTCCTTGACAATATCCGAATACCAATAACATATCGGTGTATTCTTCATTGGTGTATTGTACGGCCATGATAAATCAGAAAAGTCCGATATCAACAATCAACGTCAATAAAACTCGACAAATCAACACAGATGAAACTATGGAAACCAAGAATGTGAATATCACTGTTTTCGAGCAGATAATAATAGTCTTCAGTAAAAAAACCAGTGCTACTTATTTTCAATAGAAATAACCTATGCAAAAAGTACATCTCAACTTTTTGCGTCGTATAAATCTTTGTATACGTGAAAATGGTGAACATTTTGAACAATTTTTATGAAATATCTGTTAATCGTTTTATTATTAATTATGCTCTAAATCACTAAAATTAAAATTTTGTCGAAACCATGAGAGGAATCAACTTTTGTCAAGAGTACCTTTTTTGTAGTGAATGAGTTGAATAATTTAGATTTCATATTGAAACTAATTTTTTTCCATTGGCGTAGGAGTTTTAGATGTTTATTTACTGAAAAAATCAATTTCTACGCCCATGGAATGATATTCATTATGATTATGATATGAGTTTCATTGCCCGATGAGTCTATGCCAACGTACCAAATTTGAAAAAAATCTCATGAGCCGTTCAAAAGTTATGAAGCAAAATCGATTTGAAAATTTCAACTTCAGAGCCGTCTAGCGCCCAAACTAAGCAACTTTTTACTGAGGTAAGTTTGCTTGTATCGAATTGTTTTGGTCTGAAGAATATGTGGTAGCTTTTTGTAAAGACCTTTTAAGGACACCCTGTATGTATGGGAAATCATTGCTTCTCTCAAAATTGATATACACCCACTATTTCCAATTGTATATCAACTAATGCATGAATCGTATAGTTCCAAGACAAATCACAAAAATGCTCATTCAATGTATTATATTTTCAAGAAGTCTACCTTCTTTCAGTTTCCAAAAAACCTTAAATCTTGTGCTTTTGTGCCTAGTAAAACATATAATTTTTTCTTCAAATTTGTTCCAATTCCACGCAAAATCCAAATATTTAGATTGATGTTCCTCACCCAATATCATTGTCAATTTTGATTACCAATTTGGTTCAACTTATTACTCGGAACGTTGCATAGCAACAAACTTTTTCTGCCTGTCAAGTGACATTAAAAAGCCACTTTTCATGTCATTTGGAGAAAAAATCATATTCTTATCATAATCTATTGTTCGAATAATTCAATACGAGAAACATATATGCTCATCATACACTGAATAAATTCAAAAAAACGAAAATATCCACCTATTATAGTAAACTATCAATTTGTTTGATCATTATAGAATCATAAATTATATACGATGAATTATTATGAAGGATTTGAGTACATATCGACAACTATTATTGTATGAGCTGGAAAACTATTATCTTCTTTGCACCAAAACAGTCAGAATTAAAAAAAAAGACTGAAAGTGAAGATTCTAATTTCGAAGACTTACGAAGAAATTTCTGAAATCAAAGCAGAATGTCTGAGTTAAAAACATTTCGAATTCAATGAAGAAAGTCTGAATTAACATAATTCTAAATTCAACTAGAAAGACTGAAATCAAAGTCATCTGAATTGAAAGAATGAATATCTAATTCACAGGAAAAGTCTGAGTATGAAAATAATGTGGCCCTTATCGAAATATGCCTTCAGCAATCGCGTCACGGGTGATTCAAAGTATATTACACCAGACATATCGGGTGGAGTCGCTGGTGATGCGACGACTGGCAACGCCGCAACTGTCGGCCAAATATCATGAGGGGATAATTGTTTCTATTCAAACCTTTTCCTATGAATTCAGGCCACATTCTTCGATTTTGATAGTCTGAATTCAAAGACAAGTCTGAAACTGAAGAAATCAGTTCAAATTCAATGAGGAATTTTTGAGGGCAATAAGTTTGAATTCAAATAGCGAGACTTAAGCAGAAAAAAAAGTCTGATTTCGAAGTTAAAGTCTGCTTTCAGAGAGAAAAATGTAAATTTGATACATTCAGAACGATATAGCTCCGATAAAATTTTATCATAACTCATAAGGACTACATATAAGATCTGCAAGTGGATGAAGAAATTTTCAAGAAGTTGTATCTTCCAAAAGAGTCCAAAAAATATCAGTGTGTACTCATCACATACATACATGAGTAAATAGTGGAATTATAAGTGTTAAAATTTCTTTCATATCGTTTCTGAAGCTTAAAATGTTCTCATTAAATATCTCGAAACATTTCAATTGGCACAGCTGAAAATGAACCGTTTGAGGTGTTAATTCACGTGGTACATTCAAATTGTGAACCTGCAATGAAGAATAATTATATATTTCTGAGCTTCAGAACTAAACAATGTATGCCGAGTTGGCAGTTGTAACTCAATGGAATTCTGGGTTCTGAACCAGAATCTGAGGCAACTCTGATTTCAAAAATATAAAATGGGAAGTAGGAATCCTGATTCAGACCATGAGTCTCAGCAATGGTCCTACTTCGGAATTCGGAGTTCAAAAACTAAACGAATATTGAAAAAGTACCGGAACTGAACGTTAGTCATTACACGTATATACAGTAAGGACCAAAAGTCCGTCGCCCCCCTCCCCAGTACCGGAACTGATCATCAGTCATTATATGAATATATATGACTATCGTTGAGTACAGGGACATGTCGAGAATTTCAACCAAGAAATGTTGAGAAAGTACTGGCATTATTGGTGTCAATATTTTTTTTCATTGCATTGATTCAAGAATGGGAAGATCATTATCGATACGATTTCTAAATTCGCTAGGTGAAACAAGCCCCATATATTCAGTGGTTTCCATACTCCCCCATCTCTGGAAATTTTTGGTTTTCAAGTTTGTCATTCCGAAGTTTTATTTAATGGAGCACCAGCGATCGAATGCAGTAAAAATAAATGAGGTTATTCATTCAAGAAGATAAAGTTGTTTTATTCAAAGGAGGATGAGAAGACCTGGCAACATCGTCAATGCGATTTTTGTATTCACCAGGTGAACAACACCTAGTTACTTAATTTCATTGAAATCACATGTGTGGTTTCGGAGATATTCAGGGTCTTCCATTCCTTTATCCTATTCCATGTCATCAGAATTCCAGAGAAGGATGAATAATGACTCAGCAACATGGAATCCAAAGATGGTCCGTCCCACTTTGGAACTCGGGGTTCTAACAAATATTGAAAAAGTAGCGGAACAGATCGTTACTCATGTCATGTATATATGTGTAGATATATAAATAACGTTGAGTACGGACATCATGCGTATGGACGTGCAGGTAAGGAAAGTTCATTATTTACTGAATAGTTGAATCAGTTTTCATATTATTTTCATTGCATTTCATTTTATTGTTATTTTGATGATGAAAATATTATTTTTCAAATTCAAACAAGAAAATCTATGATTTGAATTCAAAATTCGGAGTCCTTTCAAATTCATTGAACTTTAGAGTTCTACAGGGTGGGCCACCAGTAGCGCCTCGGTCTCTCTCTAACGTACCGGAACTGAACGTTGGTCATTATATGTATATATATCTATGACTAACGTTGAGTACAGGACACGTCGCGAATTTTGAACAAGAGAAGTTCAGAAAGTACTGCATAGTGGCATTATTAGTTCCAATATTTTTGTCATTGCATTCATTCAAGAATGGGAAGATCATTATCGATACGATTTCTGAACACTTATTTGAGTCGTTCGGAAGATATTCAGGAGTTTCCATACTTCCACATCTCTGAAAATATTTGGTTTTCAAATTTGCCATCCTGAAGTTCTATCAAATGGAGCACCAGCCAACGAATGCAGTAAAAATGAAAGAAAATAAATGTGTCTTACGCAAAGAAGAATGGGAAGATCTGGCAACATCGTCAATGCGATTTTTGTATTTAACAGGTTGAACACCACTGGGTACTGAATTTCATTGGAATCACATGTGTCGGTTTGGAGGAATTTAGGGGCTTCCATTCCTTCATCCTATTCCATGGAATTCTAAATCAGAATTCAAGAGATGTATGAATGAGATGTAGACTCTAACGATGATCCGTCCTATACTTTGGAACTTGGAGTTCTAACTAATATTGAGAAAGTACCGGAACTGATCGTTACTCATTACATGTATATATTAGTTAATATATAACTAACGTTGAGTACAGGGACATCATGCGTATGGACGTTCACTTCGACCAAGAAAAGTTCATAAATTACTAAATAGTTGAATCAGTTTTCATATTTTTTTCATTGCATTTTCTGGATTATTGCTGTAGACGGTTACTTTGATGATGGAAATATTATTTTTCGAATTCAAATATGGAAATCTATGATTTGGATTCAGAAGGCTGAATTCTTTTGAATTCAATGAAATTTACAGTTCTAGAATTCCATGAAACTGTGAGTCCAAGACTGGGAATTCGTCCCATAGTACATAAGGAAGTTCAATCTCAATCAATGATACATATCAGTTTTGCGTAACATGATAGATCCACGAAGAAAATGGATTCGAATATATAGCCTCTCTGAAATTCGTATCATAACTCATGAATTTATGATGCAACTAAATTTTCAAGAAATTTTGTCATTCGAAAGTGCTGAACGTTATTTGAACTACTACTTCTAAAGTTCAGTTTTGAGCAAAGTTCAGAATCCGAGGAATTTGTTTCGTAGTACATGAAAAACTTCATACATGTATAGTAAACCACTTGAGCACACCGTCAATTGTGTATAACCTAACATACGAAGAAAATTAATAATATATTCAGAATAGTAGCTATGATGAACTCTTGAATCTATGATAACGAAACTTCCAAAGAGTCCAAAAGCTATAAGAATGTCATAGAAGTAATGGTAGAAAAGGTAGAAGTGAATCTTTTTTTGAAAATCGGAGACAATGCGTTGCTTTGGAATTTGATCATAATAATTCGACATCACTAGTGACATGAGAAATGGGATCGGTGTGTATGGGTGTCCCCCAGGGATCTATATTGGGACCGATTCTCTTTCTGTTATACGTCAACAGATTTGAAGCTAGTATACTCCACTGTGATTTCGTTGTGTATGCTGACAATATATCTTTCTTGAAGTCATCGACAAATAAATCACTCTTGAAACAAGAAACCCAAAAATTATTGGACGCCGCTTGAACGTTTTTCAATAACCACGATCTATATTTTAACGCACAGAAAACCCAGGTCATTCTTTTTCATAATTATAAACAGTCATCAGTTGAATTACAACTGGATTTCAATAACACAATCTTATCCGATACAGATACAGTTCAAGGATACGGATCAAGAATTTTCCCATGGTAAATCCTGCCTGTCGTAAGAGGCGACTGAAAAGATACTCATAGGTGGAAGATGATGTTTCTCATCATCGCCCGGTGCGAGACCACCACATCGAGAGATGTGCTGTATAATGGGTATCTCCCATGTTTCAGTATTTGGTCGATGCTTCCGGTCTCAGCCCCATACCCAGTTTCTTCCTTCCCAACCCAAACCACCCTTTCCAGTCTTGAAAAAAAATCTAAATGATGAATCCTCCTATAGTAAAACACTCTGGAATTAAAATACCTCTCCATTCGGATTTCCAGCCAAGGGGTGCTCGAGAGGGTTCACCATCGGAATATACGAATCTCAAAATTCGGCGGAACTTTTGATAGTTGTCTAAATACACACATCAATGTCGACATTTCTAGAAATATTTGTTTTTCTCTGCCATATGGCAATCCCAAAAACCCGATAAGGTTTTATAGGTTATTTTTTGTTCATCAAAAGACAACAAATGTCAGTACGACAACGAACATCATTGTTCAGTTGAAATATTCTCATTTAGTTATCGGTTTAACTTGTCCGCTATTTTTCAGTAGGTGAAGACCTACCTTGACTTTTTATTCCATGGTTGTGAAGTATTCGTCAGGAGCTTCAAAAGGATGTTTCACAAGACCCCTCTTTCAATTCTGGTATCGTATAAGTATAGAGGATTGAAAGACGTTCCAAATGTGCTACCACTCATTCAAATTGAATAAATCTTCCAAAATGGCGCCCAGGCGCGTGTGGTGAAATAATTTGTAGCTGCGGAAATGTGAAAATAATATAAAAATAATAATTGCACTATACAATACTTTCTGAAAATTTATTGGACAAAATGCCAGATGACCCTGTAATTAACGATGGTTGTGTAATAATTCATGCATACATGTAACGAGTAACGTGGTTTGAGTACTTATTTTTTGACATTTTTGGATGATAAAACTTTTTGAAAATTTCGTAATCTACTTATAGATCACACAATTCACACATTCATGAGTTTCCTTAGTCGAAATGCACGATATGTCCCTGTATTCAACGTTATTCATATATGAACTTTTGAATACATGTAAGGACGAGAGTTTAGTTAGGTACTTTTTTGTATTCGTTCAGTTCTTGAACTCAAAATCCCATCGTTATCGTTGAATCTCATGGTCTAAGTTCTATGTCAAGATTGATACCTCTCAAATTTTGTTTTTGGAAATGGAGTTTTTTTGAAATATATAATAATTCTCTAATGCATTTTCCCCACAATTTGTATGTTCAAGTACGTATAATACATCTTCAAAGCTCAAATTTGTCAGTTGTACAAATTTAAATGTTCAGAGATATAAGATAGGAATATTTGTAACAGCGGTTGAGCAATGAAAACAATATGGAAACTATAATAATTCCACTATTCAGTAATTTCTAAACTTTAATTGGACCAAATGCCCGATATGTCCCTGTACTCATATACCGTGTGTACCAGGATCATGGTAAACCCCCCATTTTTCCTTTAGTTTTATAGAGATAAATGATTAAAATTTGAAATGACATCATATAGTTGATAAACGTTACGTTTTGACATACAAACGAAATTTACCAGAAGTGGTAGTAACTCTCGATTTTCAAATTTAACACCCTGTATTTCTCTGCATTTTCGAATTCTCAATAAATCCCGTATTACGAGTACTAATGAATGGTACCACGGTACCAATATGGTTCCATAAGAAAAAAATGTGTTTTGTCACGAAAACCATTTTGATGAACTCAGTTTGAAGATAAATCATGGAATTTCACGTTTTTGGCAGTATTATAGTATATTCTGTAACAAGGTTAGAATGAAAATTCGATGCGAGTGGAAAGTCCAACCGAGTAGCAGACTATACTTTCTCCACGATTGATTCTGAATCACAGGATAAATTCATGATACTTTTTATATTTTCGAATGAAAACGTGACAGCAATAATTTTGACACTACTGATATTTGCCACTACGGTGACAATCAACTGTTTGAGAATATTATTCTATTACAAGAAAGAGAATGTAAATACCTTCGATCATTGAACAGACTAGATAAGTAATCCACATCCCTGGCAATACAGTTTGTTTGAAAGCAACATCTATAGTATCTATCTTTGTCTAAACAAGGATAGCAGGAGCTGATTCTCCCAGCACCAGTGCTGTGTAGTCAGAGGGGGTCGAATTTAATAATTCATGATTAATTCATGATGAAACCAAATTGAAAATCCGTAACAATTTCAGTAGTACTTTTCAGCATTTCTTGGTGGGAAAATGAATATCTTCATACTTCCTTCACATTGTTACGAAAAATTGGAATACATACAATCCTATGGTGATTTTTTTAACTTGCTTGTAATCAATAAATTTATTATGACCACATCACAAGAAAAGTTCAATTCTCAACGCCATATGAAACAATATACATAATATTCAGTATACAGTTGTCTACTTATATTTTATCATAAATAACGTTCAATTTCAATAATGAACATTTATATCTTTGGCGATCAGTGACAGTGCATGTAAGTATATTTACGATTTCAAAGTTCAGTACCTACTAGTGGAGATAATTTTCAAAAAAGTGAAAAACTTGTTTTCAAGGCAAATAGATATGGTTGCATATTTGAATATTATTTTCAAATCTGAAGATGAAACTTTTTTACATCATTTCACGATATCGTCAAAAATGAAGGAGGTTTCATCTCGAGCAGAATAATATATTTTGACGCAAAAAAATGATGTCTGATTATTTCATTCCATGTAGATAGATGAAAATCGATAATGAATATGTGTTGACAAGTATTATGACGAAATGTTATATCGACAATAAAATCATTAATCATGTGAAGATGTAGCAAATAGCAGTGTTTCTTATTGAAAACAGGACTGAAATGAGAAACGACCATGGATAATCACACAAATAATTTATTGATTTTTGAATAGGATTGTTTTTGTTAACATACTTCTAACTCTAACTTCCGTTGAATCTTTCAATTTATTTGCCTCATGATGGAGTCTCACAGTGAAATATTTCTCCATGTTAGTTTGACTAACAGTCAACGGTAAATTTCTCATTGTTGTGTGTACAAGAAGTATAGAAATATCCTTATATTTTTTATCAAAAATATTAATTGAGTTCATCATTATTCTCAGTGATTTTTCAGCAGCTTCGCATATTTTGACTACAAATAAGGAAGCATTCATCAGTGCTACATATTTTACCACACGACACTGTCGCAGCTGACCTATGGGTATAATCAATATAATCTGATCAATTCAATTTAAATTCATTTTTATCCATTCCATTTGGGAAAATGCTTCAAAATCTCGATTGATACGACAATGGTAACTCACCTATGAAATGACGTGTTTTGATCGCCGGTTCAAATTGTCTTTAACACACCTCACAACGTCTCACCATTATATCAAATCACCAAAACAGGAAATAAACTGAGTTTCTGAGGAATTCTGAGTACACAAAACTGAACACAAGTTGAATAATATCGATAAATCAAAACGTAAATAATGACAGATACCAAACAAAGCAATAATCGCCGTTGACTGTCAATATCAAATTGCGGTGTTGCAACGTTGAGCAAAAAGTATTCATGATACCCATGCTGGTCCTCGAGCCCCCAAGAAAGTAAAATTGCTAAGTCTCAGAATAATGTAGCAATCTTCTATTAATCAGAACTGATTCTGAATCGTCATGACCCAAATTTATTATTATATTTGTGCATTGAACTACATGAATTCATGAAGGACTTTAAATATTATGGACTATTTATCACTTTTTGATGATTGGATATGACAACACTGCCGAAGATTGGGTACTAATATTATGATAATTCTGGGAAATCATGTTAGCTTCAGAATATTTGTTTTGTGGTCCTTCTAGTGGGTTTGTTGTTCGGAGGTAAATACATTTGAATTGCATGGGGGCAGAGGTGTTGCAGAATATTTCTTCAATCTCAAGAGGGAGAATTCCAGCATTCTGTAATCAAATTTCATTCCAGAATTAGCTAATTCTGTGATGATCGTGGAGAAAAATTTTTCTGGCATTACTGTGGTCAATTGGAGTGAATTGGACAAGTCATCGCACATTTAGATGGAAAATTTAAAATTGAATTAAAATCATCATTGATGTTTGAAATATCACTTATACGGTATCATTGAATTCAGTAAATTACGCAGGATTCGAAAATGCAATAAAATACAGGGTGTTTGAAAAACGAAAGTTACTACCAAAAAAATCATTTGTGTGTCAAATCGTGAAGTTCAGTAATTATATAAGTCATTTCAAATTCCAATCATTTATTTCTGAAACTAAAGGAAATAAGGGGGTGTACCGTGATCCTGTTACTCCCGGTATACATGTTAAGACTAACGTTTAGCTCTGGTACACTCTAGACATTCTCGGAATGTCTTGTAATTTCGGATTCTACTCATATTCAGTCATGATTGGAATTCATACGGAGCTAATATTCTGAATATAATCGAATTATCTCTGTAGATCTTTGATGTTATGCGCAGAAATGACAGGATTTTTTGTACAGAAGTGGTTTAGGATAAATGTAGGTATAAGGTTCCCCATGTCCCCATTTCCGTTTTTTGAGGTGATTATGTTATTGAATCCTCACAATAATTTTGGAACATTTTTTTCAGTATCTATATAAGTATCATTATCATCATATCATGACATTTACATGGAAGTTTTGAAATTGAGAAAGTACGATTAGGTCTACAATATCAAATCAGCATCGAAGCAATTCTCTATGATGAATAACCACTTTTGCAAAAATCCGACTAATTGATATTATAATATAGAATACAAGGCTGACTGACAAAAAACGTCCCAAGCCAGAGCGCCGCTATTTATTATCCGATTTTGAAAAGCAAGGAGGCAAATGAAATGGCTCATCAGATATTACAAGGTGGCACTAACAATTTTCTTTTCCAATTTCAACTCTAACGACAGCGATTGTCAACGTTTTTTTGTAAATGGAATTGATTTTTGTCAACTAATTGGCGCGGGAAAATTTGTTATACATCATTGTTATCGGAAAAAAAACCTGTAGGAGAAAAAAATAGAAAATTTATATTTCCATTGAAACAAAAATTGACAATCGCTGTCGTTAGAGTTGAAATTGGAAAAGAAGATTGTTGGTGCTATCTTGTAGTATCTGATAAGTCATTTGATTTGCTTTATTCTACAACCACTAGTGTAAGTTGATGATTACAAACAAAAAACAATCGCAGAAAGCTTCTCCTTACACACAGCTTGTCCAAAGTGTTATGTAATATGAGCGGAAGCACGGTTTCCTTAGATATGTTGATTCATTTCGTTTTTTAGATGATCTTCCAATGAAAGTACCCATACTTGGAGACCTTGACAAAGACACATTAAAGTTTCCTCCTCTTGTGTCAATACTTGCGCGATTGGTATGTCGGGAATCGCTTATATTATCGTTCTAAGTTCTGCTTGCAATCTTTCATATTTTCTTGCTATTTTTATTTTTGATTAGAATGTATTCTGTGGGTACCTTTTTGTAACATGAAACCGAGCATGAAACATGACACTGATCTCTCAGTGAGGTTAATTGGTTAAACTACCATCAGCTAGACATAATACATTTCTACCATGATATAGATCTAGCTATAATAGTTCACATTATAGTTTATTTTCTTATTTCATTCGTATTACATATCATTGAGGATAATAATTATTATAATTATGTGAGTCAATAAATGTTCACGTCAAGATTCAACAGTTAGTTCTGAGTCTATACTAAATTACTTGGTGGCTGTGTTGGTATGATGTTGGTCTGGAAATCATAGGGTCCTGGGTTCAAATCTCATGGTGCCTATTATTTTTTTTTTAATTTTTTTTATCAATTTCCACCACCGAACATGCTCCTAAATGGATTGTAAATGTTTTTTTGTCTCTGATTCAATTTGATCTGAGTTATCTATGACGAAAGTTTCTACCATATTGATTTTCTTCGTATAAATACCCAATTATATCACATTATGAATGATATAAGTTTTAAAAATTGCGTAATGGGCTGTTATGTGAAATATGAATATTGTTCCACAAACAATATTTTTTTGAATGAACTCTTCTGATAATGTTCAAAATAATGGTATTTTACATTTAATAAAAATTCCAAATCGCTACGCGGCTACGTGTGTAACTCTCTCCACTTCGTGCTTAGTATGCGATTTACAACTCGTGTTACGTAATATACTATTTTGTTTCCAAAATCGGATGACAAATAGCGGAGCTCGGGCTTGGAGCGTTTTTGTCATTTATCAAAACCAACCTCCAAATTGTGTTCTACAAATTGGGTTCTCAAATCCAGGACAACAGAGTACTTCGTAGATAATGGTAGTTACCAGAGAAAAAATGGTCATGTATCTTTCAATATCGAATTAACTGTAATAGAGTTCGCAGATTCTTTCAAAATCTATGTATTTTTCTTGCATTCTTCATGTTTCAATTACTAGATATATTTTCTAGATATATTAGAAGTTTTTTCTCTTTCGAAACCATTTCCGTCCCACATGTCTGTTATATTGGATTATAAGAATTCTCACAGATGTTAATTATATAATTGTAGTCCTTTTTGTACATTTTCGAACCCCCATAAGGGTCGTTTTCATGGAATTTACTGAGAACTTTTTGTAAATACTTGAAGGCTTGACAGCCTAAAGCGCTTTGCAGTCTGAATTGAATATTTTCACACAAAATTCATTTGATTGAATTTTTGTATGTCTTAAGCATCAGGGTAGACCTCACCAGGCAGAAAATTCCACAAATTTGATACTCTGTTCATGAATGATGTTAAAATGGTAACTGGAGTTCCAAGACTTTTGGTTTTCCAAGACCGTCCTGGAACTATACAATGCCGTCCTGGAAATCGACGTTGGACATAAAAAACTTCCAAGACCGTCCTGGAACTATACAAATGTCTCGGAACAAGACATTAGTTAACAGAAAAAGTACCGGAACTAGGTATATATTTATACCCCTAAGTGATTCGTTGCATTCCTGACACGGAATTCCAGACCCCATTTTCTCAATACTGAATCGCCAAGTCGTATCGAATGCCTTTTCCAGATCGAAGATACTGATACTGTGTGATTTCTATTGGAGAAACTATCTTGAGTTATTTTTTCTAGTAGGACAAGTTGGTCAACTGTATTGCTAATGTATCAATCCACTCCACTCCACTCCAGGTACACATTATACGGGTGCTCACCATCTTCTCCAGTACTTTGCTGAGACAACTAGTGAGCGAGGTAGGCCGATAACTCTCTATGAGTTCGGGGTCTTTCCCTATCTTCAGGACGAGACATTGATTATTATTTTTTTTTGTGAGCTCCAGCTGCCTGTGCCATTAGTTCTCTCAGTTGTTGGGACCTCATATTCAATGAAGTGGATAATATGTGTGGCAAAAGATCAGATCTTGTTTTATTAACCGTTGAAAACTTAAATAAATGCAAAATTGCGAAGTCAGATTTTCCATTCATACTAGAGGATGATCATCACCCCGCACTATCATTAGATATGAATATAGACAATAATCGAATGACTGACAACAAATTCAGTGAGGAAGAAAGATCATACAACTTTCAAAAATGTGACTTTTTGAGACTTGCACGAATGATGAACGATATAGATTGGACGCCACTGTTCGACATACAGACTGTCGATATTGCATTGGATATCTTTTATGATAAGATTTACCAAATTCTCAACACAGTGGAACCCCAGTCTCATAAAAAAACTTTTAAATTTCCTGTATGGTTCAGTAAAGAGGCAAAGGATAGTTTGAAAAAGAAAAATCAGTATAATAAATTGAAGAACACATCTGAAAACTACATGAACCTATTTAAAAGAGAAAGACAAAACCTAAAAACACTGATCAAAATCTGTCATTCAAATTATGTTACTAATATCGAGAACTCAATAAAGACAGATATAAAGTTATTCTGGACCTTCATAAAAAATAATAAGAAGAACAGTACTTGGGCACCTGCATTGGAGCATGGAGGTGACAAAGTTGAAGCTAGTGAATCTACAGCGACACAAAATCCTCATATAACGTCGAGTTTGATGACAACGAGGTGACGAGAGAGTCGTATGATATCGATAATATATCTATAACTGATTACTATACAGCCATGAAAAAATTAAAGCCAAAACAATCTGCAGGCGTAGACAAAATTCCCCCTTACATTATAAAAGGTTGTGCCGAGTCCTTGCAGCAACCCTTGATATATATATTCAACTTAATAATCAGAAGTGGTACTTTTCCGGATTTGTGGAAGGAGGCTCTAGTAACCCCCATTCATAAATCTGGGAAAGTATCACAAGTCGAAAATTACAGACCGATATCGGTATTATGTTCTGCTGCGAAGTTGTTTGAAAAGATCATTTATGCGAAAGTGTGGAACGGGGTGAAGAACAGAATGGCTTTGTACCAAAGAAATCTACATCTACCAACTTACTAGTCTTTTGTCACGACGTGCATAAATATATGGATCGAGGCACACAAGTAGACGTGGTATATACTGACTTCCAAAAAGCATTCGATAAGGTCAATCATGATGTTTTATTGAAAGAGCTATTTAAAAATGGATCTAATCGCCAAACTCTCGAATTCTTTGCTTCTTATCTGGGCAATCGAACGTACAAGGTAAGATATAAAGGCAATATATCTGAAATATACAATGCTTACTCTGGAGAGCCACAAGGTTCAAACCTTGGACCTCTATTATTTCTCATATTTATCAATAGCTTGCCTGCCCACTTGAAATACTCTGACTGTGTGCTCTCTGCAGACGATTTGAAGTTTTATAGACGAATTGAGAGTTTGCAAGATTGTCGAAAACTACAAAATGATATAAATAGTACTTATCAATGGAGTGTAGAGCATGATCTTCCTTTCAACATAGCTAAATGTGTGGTGCTGCGTTGTACTAGGAAAAGAGAAACAATCGAATATAATTATGCGATGAATGATGATGTATTGCAAAAAGTCGAAACAGTTAAAGATTTGGGTGTTCACTATGATTCCACACTTTCATTCAAAACACATATACAATACATAGCTTCACGAGGGCTTCGAGCTTTAGGATTCGTCGTTAGGCAAAGCAAATTCTTCAAAGATACCAGCACAATAACTTTGCTGTACAATACATTCGTCAGACCGAAGATGGAATACTGCTCGGTTATATGGCACCCTCATCAATTTCTGTACAAACATACTTTAGAAAAAATACAAAATAAATTGCTGAGGTTCCTTTACCTGAAAAAATATGAATTTTTTCCTGATTTTAATGTCATTCGAAGTGTGATGCTCCGCAAAGAATTCACCATAGACACTCTCGATGCTCGAAGAATCAGCAGTAGTGTTATAATGTGTTACAAACTGTATAACAAATTATACCACACTCCGTATTTGCATTCTTCATTAAAAAAAAGAGTCCCCAATAGACTCACAAGGCTCAACCAATTTTTTGAAATTCCTTTGGTAACAACGAACAACTGTTCCCCTGTAATCTCCATGTTGAAGATAACGAATAATGTTCTCCTTCTGTCAGAAATCAATATTGCTCTCGACCCCCCAAAATTCTTCAAGTTACTTAAACAATATATTGAGAATGTCGAATAAAATATGTTATGTCACCCAAACAATACTTTCTAGATTATGCACTACAATGAATATATGAATTTAGAACAAAAGTTATAGGAAACATTAGGACTGATTTAATTTTAAGTTTGTATATAATATAGCTTTCTCATGTAATCAGGTGCAAACCTGTTTGAGAAATAAATAAATAAATAAATAAATAAATAAATAAATATTTTCTCATATAGGCCACTAGTTTCAGGAAGGTGAGTACGTTTCTTGTAGCGTCACTTGTGCTCTTTAATGTTATTTCAATTTCAAAGAACGTCGTTCCACTCTGAGGTGGCCAAGATCTGGACGAGAGAGTGGATGTTGAATGTTGATGTTGAATTGTTAAACGGACGTCACGGTTCATAGCTTAGTCTCACAAGTGAGTCTCTGCAGAGTGCTACTTGTTATTTTCTAGCTGAATATTCAGGGTAGAAGCAATTTTCCTTTGAGGGCTTGGTGATTCTGAGTAGTTCATCATATCTATCCCATTGCCAAATGTTGAAGAATTTTTGTTTTATGTATTTTTCGATATCAGTTTCTTGACTAGTGGGACTAGTATACCATCGTCCATTCTTCCTATGGTAGCGCCTTTGGCTGCAGAATCTGCTAACTCGTTTCCATTCAAATTCATATGGCTTGGGACCCACATGATTGTAACTTTTCTATTCATTGATGTTAAATGAGTATAAGATTGTGACAGTTAATTCGTCCGAAGAGAAGCGATTTTCTAGCGTGTTTGTGGCACTCAAAGAGTCTGTAAAAATCGAGCAATCCGTCTCTTGTTGGAACAAGAAATATCACATAGCTTGCCATATTGCATGTAATTCGTCTGTGTAAATGCTGCACACCGGATCAAGTGTCCAATGGTGGGCGGCACCAACACCATTCTCAGTGCGGGATTCATCAGTGTAAATAGTCAGTTTTCGCAGTAATGCCGTAATCGAAGGAAACACCATGTATATCGTTTAACTCAAATTTATTGAACAATTGTCGATACACCTGGTTTCAATATGTGCTGATATGCCAAGTAATTGAATAATATCATAACATATTACTCTTATATAAGTCAACACAAAATATTGAGTGATATAATTCATCCTTCATACCTTCCTTTCCTAGAGAATGACTCTCACTGTAGATAAACGAAAATGAACTGAAAAATAATTAAATAATCCGTTTGGAGGTTACGGGGAAATTATATAAGTGAGAAACCTATCTATAAAATGGAACAAAATACTCAAAGATGAATAATGGATGAAGAAAAAACGAATCACTACAGTATGAATGAAATGTCTCATCAATCTGAATACCAAGGTTGTGGTATAGTTTTTGAACACCAGATATATTTCACAGCAATATGACTGAAGATAATTGCATTTATCAGGTAAAATAAACATTTCTACAGCTATAACCTTCTTAATTGTATGATGTCGACAGGCCTGTTGATGAATTTATATTTCATAATGTATACATCTCAAGACGATATTCATGTACTGTCATTTTTCTGCCTCAATCATTTTCAACCACAAATCAAGTTTTTGACGACCTCCATTAGTTAATAATACGAGATCTCCCGTCCACACGTCGACATCTGTATATGCGTCATCCACATACATTCTCATGAATTCATTGAGTACCCGATGATTCCGTTCACAATCTCCAATACTTTGGCTATGATAAGTAGTAGATGTGTAATGCGAAATGGTCAGTAATTTCGTAATGTTCTAAAGAAGTTTCTTCTTGTATTCGGTACCCAGATCTGATCTGATTTCTTTCATAGGCCCGTATACAAGATAAAATTTCCAAAAATGGCTTCAGCTACTGTAGATGTTTATTTGTTATCAATTAGTTCTATTATAACGTATTTAGTTGACTCACATTGAATAGTTACGGCATTTGACTTCTCAAAACGCCCTATTGTATCTATGCGAACAATATCAAAAGCTTTCTGCGGGGTCGGTGATACGAGTGGCTCCATGTGTCCTTGTGTCGCTTTATTTTCTAGACATTTACGACATTCTTCACAGAATTTGGCAACGTTGCGTGACATATGCTTCCATCTATAAAACGATTTGATTTTCTTAAAGCAATCATCTCCATTCAAGAAATCATCATGAAATTTCTCAATTAACTGCCCTTTGATGTCACATTTTTGAAAATTTTATTTCCTATTCCTTAAAATTCATCAACAGTGCACTGACTAGTATTAAAATCTTCCAAATTCAATCTCACCTAAGGAAACTTGCAATTACCAGCCATATTCTCTAGCTGAGATATAATATCAGCACTGATGCAAGATTACCTTTCCGTGCAATCGAACGCGAAAAGAGCATTTCGCGTTCTGAGCAAACGGTCATCAAACCGGATGCCACTTCAGAATTTAATAATTCTGAAATACGACAGTAACATAGTTACTTGTATGTATTCAAACATTTCCATAGCAACGCTGTGACTTTGTTGATTGAATCTAACTGCTGTTGATTCCAAAGCAATAAAATAGGCATTTTCATTATATAGTTCGATGATTCTGACGATTGCATGAAAATTAGTGTGTATACCACGGCCTCGAAACTTTTGAGGTCGAATACAACGTTATATACATATATAATATCATTATATTATATATATATATATATATATATATATATATATATACATGATGGAAATAATAATTTCCGAAAGGTTGGATGAACTTCAAAGAGTTTCTCAATTACACATTGCTGCATTCCCCAATACATTGGTTTCATATATATAGGCCTTATATCTATGTACCTGTATATCTCTCAATATCTCCTTTCCAGTGAATAATATGAGAAATCAAAATGTCAATTTTATTTTCAAGGGAGACACTTGAAATGAATATTTTCACCAACCACCACCACCGCCTAGGTTCAACTACCTAGGACGGTTAGATGTCACCCTTAGAATCTCAAATGGAGAGGGGGGTCCAGTGGCACATCATTTTGAAGGGCTTATTCCCTATCCAACGTTACCCCAGGTCATTACCGTTCTGAACAGAACAGAAGTAATCAGGATATCAGAACAGCACTGAGATGCATGGTTTTCACGTTAGTATACAAACAAAAATTATTGTATCGAGTCTCCTTCTGATAGAAAGATTAGATGGAATTATTCTAATTTTCAAATAACAGGAATCAATCTATTCTACACGTGTGAATTCATACTTTTTGGTAATTCTACTTTTACAAAAAAAAAACTTTCGAACATTTATTCACGCGCTATCTCATAAACTGTTCGAAATATTGTCCATTCTGCTCTAGACAGTAATAGAGTCTTCGGCAGCAATGGACCAGCATGCTGCTGTGATTCGTCCTTTGAGTTCATCGATATGCGTGCATCGAGCAGGTTGTGTTTCATGAAGAAGTGATTTGAGATGTCCCCGAAGAGATAAATCTGAGGAAGTTGGATCTGGTGACCTCGGTGGCCACTCAATCGCTCTGCTTCGGTCAATCCATCCATTTATCTGGGAATCTCTCGTTCGACCACTGTCTGACGGATAGAAAATAATGGACCACCATCCTGCTTAAAATGTAACAAATCCTCCTGCAGAAGTAAATTACCGTCTGCATCAATTTGAGTTTCTAGCTCATGAGTTATAAGATTATCGATATTCTCTTCAAGCATTTCCAGGTACAGACTGCCAGAAGAGTTTCCTTCGATAAATAAAAGATCAATAATTTGATTCCCAAGAAACCCAGCCCACACAATGATTTCTCCAGCTTTTGCGTGTCTGAAAAATAAAAAAGAAGTCATTTTGATTATTTAAATATATTTGTAGTAGGACAGATTTGTGATCTGCCCCAAAATGTCACTGCCCTTGAAATTGAACCTTTAGATACCTACAAGAAAAATTCTCTACTTGTCAGTGACACCTTGTTTCAAAACAAAATTGGGAATACAAATATATTTTGAATGAAAACAAAACCTCACCTTAGTGGACGTTCCGGGAACGAATCTGCTCCCGTTTTCAACACGTTTCGAACACTTCATCTTCGCAGGATTTTCCAATATAAGTTATTTCGACACCGGTTTCAAGGTGTTTTTTATCAATCGATATTGAATTTGCCATTTTCATATTTAGTTTTGTGAAGTAGATACCAAGTTTTATCTATA
The DNA here is from genome assembly GCA_963576655.1 of Gastrophysa polygoni. NCBI lineage: Eukaryota > Metazoa > Arthropoda > Insecta > Coleoptera > Chrysomelidae > Gastrophysa > Gastrophysa polygoni. The sequence continues at coordinate 32,109,033 of OY755083.1, forward strand.
TCGACTAAACAAGAATCTATATTATTGTCTCCGTTCAGAAGAATGCAAGAATGATTTTTCGTTTTTGGTTGTTGTGTCTCTTCTCAATATTACTCCAATCGGCCATATGTTGTCTATTTTCAGTAAGGATATGTTCGGCCAACTTCGATTTGTCGGTATATCTGTTCTTTATATTGTTCTTATGCTCTCTCATCTTCACTGATAGAGGCCTGCTAGTTTCACCGGCATAGTATTTTCTACAAACACATGGTATACTGTAAATACAATTTTATGATGATTGTTCTTTATTTCTTGGTTTCGTATGAGTCAAAATCGATCTCACTGTATTTTGTGTCTTGAAAACTGTTTTCACCCGAATCTTGTCACCAACATTGAGTTTGTGTGGGTGTTGTGTATGCCCTTCTCAAAAAAATGGGACGGTTTCGGTCACTCCATCAGTACCGATAATTTTGTTTATTTAACATTGTCATTCAGGAAAAATGAGCATCCGCCGCTGATATTGAACAAAAGATAAAGGATTGCACTCGCTAGATTAGACAAATTTTCACGAAATTCTTTTCTTCTGTCATCATTCATCCTCATGGAGCTCTTGAAGACTCTGCATCTCATATGGATGGAATTTGTGCATGTTCATTGCTCTTCTAACGATCTCGCGTGACAGTCCCATCTGTTCTGTTACGGATCATAAGGAGCAAGCGGGCAGCAAATGTTCCCAAAACTTCAATTTGAGCAGCTTCCTTTGAGCAATTCGGATTTCTTTCATTGAAGAGAGTGCACTTCTCAACCTCTCCATGAATCATCTTCTCAATTCCTTTCATCTGTTAGCAACACAAGAGGAAAACCTATAAGTGCCAACCAGCGGTGGAATTTTGAAAAAGGAGGAAGATGTAGAAAGTTTTTTTTTGGAAGTTTGAAGGTCGTGAGCGCATCGGGAAAGACTTCACAGTTTATTCACTCATTCAAGGTATCTAAACAGCTCAACAAATAAATCAGAATTAACAATACTTCCTAATCGTTGAAATTTGCTGAACGATTTTTTGCTTGAAGAATTTTTTCGAGCAGAAGTAGCAGAAATAAACGCGAACCATTTGTACTGAGAACAGTGAAAATACTGATCTGAGTGCAGGCATGTTCTTCCTAAGTTCAGAACGGTATTTTGCTAACGAAAACTATTCATCAAAAAATAATAATAAACTAGAGTACCGTCGGAAAAAGAATTGAAAGCCCTTCAAGATGATTTGCCACTGGACCCTTCTCATTTAAGATTCTAAGGGTGACATCCATTCCTCCCAGGAGGTTCAACCATGAGGTCTGAGAATATTAATTTCAAGTGCCCCCCTTGAGAATGAAATTGACGTTTCTTTTTGATTTTTCATATTAATCACTGGAATTGAGATATTGAGGGTGGGAAGTTTCAGAAATGTCATCCTGTATATTATTATCATCAGTACTGTGAACATCAAGATGTTCACCTATATTTATATAACGATGTTCAAAACACTGGTCAAAAATGTTAACGACATTTTGCGCTATGATGGACTAATAGTTATCAAATTCCCCAGAAGATGAAAACATTTTTGCAGACTTCTGTACGAATAGTTGATGTTATGAGATTGTAATTATGTAGTTTGATCATCAATTGAGAAGTAGCCTCAATTCTCACTTCTGAATGAACGTTTTTATGAAATTGCTCATATAATTTTCAATTATATACTGATTTCGTTGTTATTTTTGTGTCGTCCTCTAACAACTAACATATGAGTGACTTTCCGCTATAAGAAATGAAATGCTGTCATTAAGTTGCTGCACCAGTGTTTTGTACATCGTTATTTATATATTCAAGTGTCGTTATGAGATGCAATGACGGTTGACAGATTAAGATGAGAAAGTTCGTTCCTTACGTCTCAAGAATGCCAATATGAGATTCGAGTATCGTTCAAAGATGAAAACTATGCTCGACAAAATGTATCCAATCAACAGTGCATAGAAAGCAACGAGAACATCTGCCAAATTCATTTTCCTAAATGTGGCATAACTTTTGATTCTGGTGTTTTTAGAATACATTGTTAATTCGTCAAGCGACAACTCCCTCCATTTGTCAATCAACCCCGCTTGCATCAACTTATCCAGTATGCTATTAAACATCGATAAGAACGGAGATTCTTTCCGCAGAATGTATCCCAAATTGATTGACCTGGGGCATTCCTCTATCACGTGCAGTAGAGGAATACCCTCAGAATTTGTAAAGCAGTTTTGGATGTAGAAATTCGCGTCTGCCCGTCTCTGTAGAGCTGCTGAGTTCTTGGACTGAGCAGCTCGAAGCATGGACGACTGTTTGTTATGACTACTGTCGACTATGGATCTTGCAAGTCTCTGGAATGTGCTGGAATTGTTACTGTCGAAAATTCGTAACATGGAAGTATATATTTTCAAATCGCTCTCGAGGAATTCTTCCAAGGAATTTAATTCGCTGTAGTAGCTCAATTCACTTAAGGATTTAACCATGTTGCCTTGAAATACGCCAGCCACGACTACGTTGAACACTAATAAACTTGCTAAAAAGAAGGATAATCTTATCCTCACTGGTATCTTGACGGGAACTGAGATCGCTATCGAGAAGACTTCAAGCCAAGATGTGGAAGGATCGTGTCTGTTTCGAACTGGAACTAGTCTCTTGTGAAGGTACCAGAACAAAATGCAAACCAATGTGCTGCACGGGATAGTGATCTGGATGCCCATTTTGAAGCACCTGAACAGGGCCGCCCAGTGTGGCACCCTAGCTGATTTGGGAACAATAATGCATATCTGTTCGTTGGCTATAGCGACGCTATGGTCGAAATGTTCTTTATTGAATCCATCGAAGATTCTGCTGTTTCCTGCCCATTCGACTTCTTTCCTCATTACTTTGCCGATGCTGCCCGTGCCAGTACCGTTGATGTGAATTCGACCATAGGAGGATTCACTCCTATCTATTTCAATCTCGAAATTCATGTACTCCGAAAGGGTATATAATACCTGCGCATCCAGGCCGAACATGTGCGAGGAACTTTCACCAATGGAATGTTTGCCACTACAAAAAACACTGTGAGTTAAGAATATATATCGTGAAAACTCAATAACGGTTCAATACTATCATGATACAAAAATCATTAAGGAGATACGAGTTGAACCACTGATGCTTTTGCCAACTGAATGAATAATATGTTGATTGCTCAGGTAAGTCGGTAAAAAAATAACATCCCAGAATAGGTGAATCATATGCTCAGAGAGCCAATTTAGCTGAAAGAAAGTGAGCAACAAAAAAGCAGATATACCTAATGATCATATGGAATGAAACTACTCATTGTACCGATTGGTTTTTAACGCTCGATGATTCTGGCGAATGAACCGTGAGAAATTAGTTATGAGAAAAGAATCAGTCCATTTTTCCAATGTGGATCGTATCCATGTCTCGTGTGCTGCGGAATCGGTGAATGAGCAATGACCGAACGTATATTAAAAAAATGATATGAAAAGTGAAATACTGCCACGTTCGCGTATAAACAAAAATAATCTGGAAACCGAAGGCGAAATAGCACGAGCAATATTGGCCCGAAGCTGGGTAAGGTATAGGGGGGTTCAAACCAGAACACACTGTATGATGAAAATAAATCGAAAGGGTTCTACCAACTTATCACGATATCAAGTTAGAACACTCCCAAAGTTCTCAAAGGTTTACTTTTCCTGTTGAGAGATGTTAATGAGAAAAATATTGCATCATCCATGGGCGAAAAATAAACACAACAAGAAGTCAATTTCAATTGCAATGTCTGTTCAATTGGTGTCAAATAATATATGGATCATTAAGGAGTCACTCACAGAATAAGCCCGAAGGCATTGATAAAATCAAAGAAATTGAGAAATGAGCAATTGATAAAAGATATTAGCATCTGGTGAAAATCATGCATCTTATCGGATATTTGTAAATCCAGCCGATCAACACAGCCTATATTATCATCTATATCAGCAACACAAGAGGGACAGCATCTACGAGACGTAGTGACATCACAGGCTACATAAACGGCTGAAACACAGCTGAACTTTTTAAGTGAGAGGTGCTGATCAATCCTCAAGTATGTGTGAAATATCTGGAATCCAACAAAAACTTCCTCTTTTATAGAATACCTCTTTGAACAATCTCAAAAATCTCTCTTTCCTATGCCTCGATCTAAAGTCCATCCCATTTCATTAAAGATCTCCCTCTACCCTTTCCATGTCTTCTCTCTCCCATTGCTGAACAACGGATTCGAATAATATTTATTCCGAAGCTATTATGTTGATCTCACCGCTCACAGCTTACAGCTTGAATGGTTTCTCTGAACTATCATGCGAACTGAACACTACTCAAAGCAAAACAATATATACCAAAAGAACGAATGGTGAAATAAAGCCCCTTTGATTGATCTCCTGTAGAGTAACGACAGCGCCCAGTATCTCGAATTCAGCAGGAATGTGTTTTTCTCTATATGTGAGTAATATCCGAAATATCTATATACGGCTTTCGAATTGATTACTCTTTGAAACATCACATACAGAGTGGATGATTTCAAAGGTTCATTAGACGTTCCTGCTTTTTTGTATTTTTTCGTGTATGCTTCGGAGGTGTGGTCAGTGGGTTCCAATAACTTCCTGATGGAAGCTTCACCTCATCGGATGCTGGAACATTGCAACATATGCTAGCAACGCACTTTCCTGGCAGCACCAGTGTTCAGCCTGAGCTTGAGACTGTCACCCCAATAGACGCTATGGTGGATTACACGATAGCCTCAAGAATTGTAACATAAGACAGAGTGAAATGGGCCACTGAGTCCTTTTCACCCTATAAATCACCTGGTGAGGATGGAGTGTGTCCGGCCCTTTTACAACAAGGAATGGACATACTCATTCTATATCTCCTGAAGATCTTTCGAAGTTGTTCAGCTCTCGGGTATGTCCCCAAGGCTTGGAGAACAGCTAGAATAATATTCATACCAAAGCCTAGGAAATCCGATTTCACGCAGGCAAAATTCTTTCGGCCCATCAGTCTCACATCGTTTCTCCTGAAAGCGCTAGAGGAACTGGTAGACCGCCACATCAGAGAGGAGCCACTGAGCTACTTCCCACTCAGTGGCCAACAATCTGCATACCAAAGTGGCAGGGGCAACGATGCGGCTCTTCATCGACTCGTCCATAGAATCGATGGAGTGCTAGACCGTGAGGACTCTGCCCTAGGGATATTAAAAGACATTGAGGGTGCATTCGACAACACATCATTTGACTCTATATGTCGTGCAGTAGAAGAGCGGGGCGTTAGTCCAATTTTGTTAAGATGGATACACGCTCTCCACTCTCAGAGGATAGTGAGAGCGACTCTCCAAAACAGCTCGGAAGAGGCCGTTGTATCGAGGGGTTGTCCGCAGGGAGGGGTGCTCTTAGAGATACAGACATAGATAGACAGCCGAGTGTCAATTCCTAGTCGGAGACTAGCACAACGGGTCCTGGATGGGGTGGACCGCTGGTGTCGTAACACGGGACTAAGTGTTAACCCTGATAAGGTGGAAATTATACTTTTCACCAGGAAATGCAAGGTAGATATACGTTCATCGGGAAAATCCCTGCAGTATAAAGGCTCCACCAAATATCTAGGAGTCATTATTGACTCCAAGCTTAATTGGAACGAGCACATCGAGAGGAAGGTCCAGAGGGCAACTGCGGCATTCTGGGCGTGCAGGAGGACGTTTGGGGGAACGTGGGGGCTCAAGCCCAGCATCCTTCATTGAATGTATACAGCCCTCATACGGCCAATGACAACTTACGGGGCCATCGTATGGTGGCCCCGACAGGCAAGTCGATAGTCATAGTCATAGTCAGCTCGATAGAATCCAACGACTGGCCAGCATCTCGATAACAGGAGCAATGAGGACGGCGCCGTCAAGGGCACTGGAGACTCTGATAGGACTGCCACCTCTGAAACTATGTGTAGAGCATGAGGCGATGAAGGCCGCCGCTCGCTTGCAAAGTTCCAACCAGTGGGGGAGCGAGGGAACGTACTGCCATTCTCGCCTCTGGAATCAAATGACAGATGACTGCCCCTCACTCAGCATGAAAGGTGACGATATAACACCTATTATTCGATTCAGGATAATGCCCCAGGTGGTCAAAATTCCAACAAGGAGGGACTGGGAGCAGAATAAGCACTGCTTGGTACCCACCAAGGGTATCATCTGGTATACAGATGGCTCTAGGATGGAAGAAAGCGCAGGTGCTGGGGTCTATGAGCAATCCCTAATGGCAGACCATTACTTTACCCTTGGGAAATATGCCACGGCGGAAGTATTCGCAATACTTGCATGTGTTCAAGAGAACATAGAAAGTGGCTATCATGGCCGGCAAATTACTATATGCACTGACAGCCAGGCAGCGATCAAGGCACTGATTTCGTACAGAGTGACGTCCTCCCTGGTGTCAGAATGCATAGACAGCCTACAAAGGCTGTCAGCGACGAATAAAGTCTGTCTCCTGTGGGTCCCTGGTCACTCAGGGGTTCCTGGTAATGAAATGGCCGACAGTCTGGCCAGGAAGGGTGCGGAGGGCTCAGTGATTGGCCCAGAGCCAATACTGCGGGTTACTCGATCCTGGAGCAATTCTAGAATGGCGGGAATCCTGATGAAGAGATTTCAGAATAGCTGGGCGGAGGCTCCAGGAATGAGGCAGTTCAGACTCCACGTAGGAAATCCGTCACGAAGACAGACAAATGCACTCCTGGATTTGAACAAGAGAGAGCTGATATTGGTGGTGGGGCTCTTGACAGGGCACTGCCCCTTGAAAAAACATCTCAACACGATCGGAATTGTAGAAGATCCTGAATGTAGATGGTGCCTTGAGGACGAAGAGACTTCTACTCACATCCTCACTGAATGCCCGGCGGTGATAGCAGCAAGGGAAATACATCTTGGGGGCAGCATCCTGAACACAAAGGATGTGAAAAAGATTCGGCCAAGGAAAATGGTATCTTTTGCCCGCGAAATTGGCCTTCTCCATGGCTGACTTGCGATCCCAGGAGTTGTGGGTGCACAATGGGCCAGAAGAGGTGGCCTAAGTGCGTCAGGTCTCAGACCGCCCACTTTCTTACACTCAATTAGACGTTCCTGGTGAACCAGCCAAGGGATCATTTTGAAAGTTGGGGAAATCGCATTGAGGAACCCGCTCTATCGTTCTTAAATAATTTCAATGATGCGGCTTTGTTGCTTCTAGCGTGATAGCAACTCTGATATTTCAAATGGAACATCTTGTATGTAATCTCCAAAATATTCAACAAGTTTTGAGTAAATCATTATTTCGTTTATTTATTTCTTTCAGGAAACATAACTCTCCAAGGAAGTCGATATTTTTCAGCTGTGACTCACTAAGATGCTGAAATTTGGTATGGAGTCAAGGAATACCTACCAGAGGACTCATTGTCCTGTAGTGATATGTTATTCAATTCACAATTCGATCATTCAATCAATGAATTTTAAGAATCATTCAATTTGTTCACCTGAAAAAGTGACTGAACACCCTGTATTCCATCATTGCATCGAAAAGCAGTTCAGATTACCTACTCATCCATGTGTATACCCTTTTACTTTTAGGTTTTTGAATTATTGGTGGTCCTCGTTTAACTTTGTAATCGTCCACAATTCTCACGATTTTCATTGTCAGATAGAATTAACAGATAATGTGAAGAATTGTATGGCTACTGTCAGAAAAGCGATAATTATGGGTGTTGAATTTTTGTTAGTTTGTTTTGTGGATATCTTGAATTTGTTTTATATCCACGGAGAATGACTAAGAGTTGTCGAAAGAACATGTCGTCTTTTTTTCTCCATTCCAGTTATGTTATTTATAATTGTTATTTATTATAATTTTCAAATTTTTCAATTTTGGAAGTTTGATACCATTCGCCTGGATTTTTGTTTAGTTATTGGTTTCCAGCGCATGCACATACGGAAACAGTACACGAAATGATCCTGTCTGATATGACGCTCAGGTTCACCGCGCAAAAAGGTTTCCAGGAGGAGTGGGGGTGGGATGGAATTCTTGGAGGATGAGACTCAGAAAAGGAAAAAAACCGAGGAAATCGGGAAGAGAAGGCATGAGACATGTGGGTCGATGCAGCTAAATGTCGGTGGTCGATCTCGCCTGATAGGCAGTTTCAAGGGTATAAAATATGAAATTGTGGCATCCTGAGGGGTTATTCCTGATAAAAAGTGTAGCTGAGCTGCTGTCTAGTACTTTGTACCTGCTTGGACATATACAAAGTTTCGTCGGACAATTGTGAATATAGGGAGACTGACCTGTGAGTACGTTCTGATCATATCGCAGGGACTTGAAGATTTGAGAGACTTTTTCGCGCTGTGCTGGCGTATTATGATAGTATAGGTACGTATTCGTTATGAAATTAAAGCAGAAATAATTCCACTGGAAAAACCAATTATTATTCCACTTGAGAGCTCGTTGTATTGTGCAGTGAACTGTAACTTCCAGGAGTGAGCCACAATAGACACATCAAGGGTTGCAGTGGAAGGTCGACGTAAATATGACTATATCTAATGATAACTATAAGGATAACAACGACATGGAAAATGAAGCCAGAAAAAACAAATAACAGTGGTTCGCAGCTGATACATGCGTATTCGCGAGTCTTCAATGAGAAGAAACACCCGCATAAGAAGCGAGATCCGGCAAGCGTCAAATCCGCGCATGCGCATATCTCTGTTGCGATCGCGCAGACGTTCAGCTGTTTCGGCTTTACTATCGCATGAAGGAATCAATGGGTGTTATCCATATAGTTATATGTATGTGTTATATGTTATATATTATCCATGAAGTTTTATATCACCATGAATTTTCAAATTATGTGCCTAATTGTTGCAATCTCCACCTATTCTTGTCAGCTTTACACATTGTTGATGCGCTTTGCCTGCTGATTCATTTTTGCAGTGTGGCGATTGTACTTGAATGAAGTGGATATAAATATCGTGACATATAGTGAAATATAATAGGTTATGTAGCACTGTATTCAAGTAATGTTAGTTTTGTGGGAAAACTTTGATTGAAGTAACAACGAGATAATACTTCACGACAGCTTTTATTTTTGCTGGCAGCGTAATACAATCTCATTCGAAGCTGTGGATAGACTGATTGTTTTCGTGGCGTTCTTTTCTGCCGGCGATGAGATGGTCAAGGTCAGGTAGGGGTAGCGTAGAAGGAATGTGTATATGTATACAGGGTGGCTCTGTAGAATTATGAGTTAGTCCCCCCCCCCTTGTGTTCTGCTCTCGACTCGAGGATGAATCACAAAAATTTCCTTTGGGATGTTTTCTTCGGAGGTCTTCCTCGCTTCTGGATTCTCACAACAGACTCTTGATCTTCAGGTCCATGATACGGGAGTAGTGCGCTGGTATAATACACACCACATGGGGTATCTAAAGAGTCAGGAGCTGCTACTTGGTAACTCACGAGAGACACAACCTTGGTTACGATGTAGGTCCATCTCACTTGGGATCCAACTTACTGCTGGTTCTCTTGGAGGTTGAACTGGGTGTGTGAGTTGTTACCCATACTTGGAGAATTTCTCCAGAGATGTTTTCATCCATAAAACCCTCTTTCTGGTCAGATCTTCTTGTACGGATACACCACTTGATTTCAAAAATCTTCGATTACCCAGTATCTTGATACGGTAGGCAACATTGCTAAACTTCACTAGGACGCAGGAAGGTTTCACACTGTTTGTGTCCGTGTTTTTATTAGGAACACGGTGGCACTTTTCTATCATTGACTGATTGAGGTTTTTTACCTGCATATTTTCACAGACAATTTTGGTGATTGTATCAACTAATGATTCGTTTTCGGTCTCGGTAACTCCAAAAAAACGCAGATTTTTAGCCCTTGAGATCTGCTCGAGATTATCTAACTAGGAGCTCAAATGGAGGTTATAATTTTTTTAAGTGTCCATTTCCTGGTGTAACTCTGTCATAATCCTGTCGTACTTTGCATCAACACTTCTTATAACTCTTTCTATAACACCTTGAAGAAACTCGCCTTCGAGAAGTTTCTTGGTTTTTGCCTCCACTATAGCACCTCTATTTCTTCAAGATCCCTCTTTGTCAAACCCATGATAGATGCGTCTCACGATGGAAGTCCTTCTTTCGGGTAACACACTGAGTTTTTATTTGCAGTTTTCGCAGAAACGATCGACACCAACTCTTTGCACAGCTTACGCAATTATTGTAAATCAATACTTCGCAAATCAGGCTATATTAAGTTGAATGCAGGAGGAATACTAATGCACGTGCTACTCTCTTGACATTGTTGCCAATCTGTCATTTTGCGACACTTTTTCGCGAATCTTCTTGTACAGCAAACCGTAAACCATGTCTATTTGGGTTGCTTCCGTGAAAGACCCACTTGGTATCTGCGCGAGAATCGACCGACACTTGCAAATGAAAATGTCAGTTTTCACTCAAAAGTCTCGTCCTTTGGCGAACAGCTCGCGATACACGTTATCCGGCGATTTTTTAGGACCAAATGTAGTTCTCAGTAGCTCTACAGCGCCATTCCACGTTGTAAGATTTCACTTCCTGGACGATGTTTTGTAATATTCAACGGATATTTTTCGACGAAATTTTGAACGGCAGTGGAAATTGAATAGTTCTCTCAAAGAAATGATATTCATTTTTGTGAGGATCATTCCAATCTAATTCATATCTATAATTTATGTTCGATGATTTGTTAAGAAAATTTTTGAAAAAAAAATAAATGATTTTCAAAGCTAATATATTAGATCTCCAACAAGCCTCCTGACTTCGGTTCATTCACGAACAAGATTCTATCATTGTGATATATCTCATTGTTATATTGGTTTTGGATCACTTCTCTGTCATTGATATCCGTATGGCATAGCAAAATGATAAAATAATGCTTTGTTCCAAGATAGAACACTTGGCAACAGCATAAATTTATAACGAATGATATAACATGATTTTCTCTCCTCGTTTCTAAAAAATAGAGTAGAAGTTTTTAAAAAATGATTGCAATATATTTGTAGTAAGGACAGATTTAGGATCTGTCCCAAAATGTCACTGCGTTTGAAATTAAACCTTTAGATACCTCAGTCAGTCAGTCAGTGACACCTTGTTTTTTAAAAAAATTTGGAAATACAAATATATTTGATAAGAATAAAACCTCTACTTATCTTGGTGGACGTTTCGGGAACGAATCTGCTCCCGTTCTCAACACAATTGAAATATTTTTCTCTTCGTAAAATTTCTTCAATGTTTTCGATTTTGACACTGAAAAGTGACAATTTGGCAGACGGAGGAATTCTGGTTACAAGGTGTTTTCATTAGTTGATATCGAATTTTCCATTTTCATATTCAAGTTTCAGAAGTGGATGCCAAGTTCTATCTATATCAACTAATGAAAACACCTTGTAACCAGAATTCCTCCGTCTGCCAAATTGTCACTTTTCAGTGTCGAAATCGAAAACATTGAAGAAATTTTACGAAGAGAAAAATATTTCAATTGTGTTGAGAACGGGAGCAGATTCGTTCCCGAAACATGCACCAAGATAAGTAGAGGTTTTATTCTTATCAAATATATTTGTATTTCCAATTTTTTTTAAAAAAACAAGGTGTCACTGACCAATAGAGACTTTCTCTTTTAGGTATCTAAAGGTTTAATTTCAAATGCAGTGACATTTTGGGACAGATCCTAAATCTGTCCTCACTACAAATATATTGCAATAATTTTTAATAACTTCTACTCTATTTTTTAGAAACGAAGAGAGAAAATCCCATTAAAAGCTGAAAAATGAATGTACCACCTCCTCGAAGAACTTACAGACAGGATATAACATGAGATGAAATATCATTACAGAAGTGATTTCAGTTGGAAATTTGTCAGATATATATACCCCCATCGTTAAGTAGTTACCTACACTAAGAAAGCAATTATATGAAAATATATCATACCATTCCCATCAATATACAGTGTATTACATAATTTGAGTACAGTTGATTGAATGATGTTTGGAAGACTGCAATGTTCTTTTCTACCTATAAGTTCATCCACCTCCTAACATTCAGCTCTTTCGAGTATTTGAGTATAATTAAATATGAATTACCATAAATTCCAATTATTCTTATTATCATTCAGTAGCAATGTGGGTACCCTCTGGAACACAGAAACTTTCAGAGGCATCCCGTGCAAATCCTTGAGTTTATTTGTTACCATTTCCTCATTTTCGATGATTTGTTGTGCCGTCTTGAGTTCTACAAGACCCCTGGCATCATTATCAAGTTTTTTGAACGGATCGTATGTGTAAAAATTCTCCGATGGACAGGTACACGGGGCGTTTACCACCACATTCAACAGGCTGTGTTTTTCCCACAAATCCACCAGCAACTGGCCTGTGATCTGCTGAAAACAACCGCGACTACTGTCATTGTGCATTAAAAGTATTAGATATATGCTTCGTGTTTTTGGAATTGCTAGTTTCGAGTTCCCAAGAAAGTGAAAAAAAGCTTCTTCGTCCCGCACCAAGTAGATGAATAATTCTCTGGGATCACAGAATAGCTTCAGCTCTGCAAGATTTTTGTCGTGAGAAACAGTATCTACTACTCCCTTAGGTTCATATTGTATGTTCGATTCAGAACTATTCATTTTCTCTATCAATTTTGTATTAACCAAGAACTTTTCCACTTTCATAAGCCTAATTTTAGGAAAATCTTTCAGAAAATTTGTGACCCAGTCATCAATTTCATCTTCTGAACTGCCTTCTACATTGATTACTCTCATATGGATTGTTCTAGAGTGAGTCAAATATGTTTCCAATACTTTGTAGTTCATATGACACGTATTTCTCGCAATATCTATATTCAAGTCGCCAAATGACTGGTCAACTATTCGACAGAATGAAATGTAAATCAATAAAAACAAATGCATGCTGCGTAACTCTATTGAAATCATAGAACTAAGAACACTTTCGAACTATGCTCGAAGCAAACTATACTATAACTGTAAGCTGATAGCGTTAAAATTCCACACATGTAATACAAAAGTTGACGATTTATTTATATTTACTTTGTAATTTTGTCCTTCCAAATCGTTTTTTTATTCTTCCTCACAAATTTTCGAACATGCTTGAGAATCACCTACTATGTTATTTGGCAGAAGCACCGACAGAGTGGTTGGGAAATCAACACCTCATACGACAAGATAAATATCCAGTGAGTACTTGATGTACAGAATGAATGAAAATTATGGTTGTGTGTGACATTCGTTGACAAATTCTTGGCCCTTTCTAGAAATTTCGTAGAAGTGAGAGAAGTAAACATTCATCATATAATTGGAGTGGAGTGTATCGGTGCCATAAAAGGTATATTGTTTGGAAATTTCTTTCCTCTTTATTGTAACTACACGATAGCCCACTTAGATAGCATCGTACATGTAACTATACATAAAATAATGTCGATGAAAGAGCCAATGTCAATATCTTTCATCATTTTTATATTCAAGTTTTACATTTATATTTACACACTTCTTGAGTCTTTTTGTCAGTTCGATTATTGATTGTGCGAGGTATATTCTGCAGTGAAGCAATTTTTGATCTTGAATGGAAGTCGATGACACAACCACAGTTTAATAAATAAACAGTTGGACGACTCCCTGTCGGGCATTTGAAGTTCTCAGCTCAAAAGCGTAGCGCCTGCACGTGTCCTTATGGCGAATTCGCTTTAGATACGGGGTAACGGAAAAGCATTTCGCGCGATAGCTGATGTACCGTGACGACCCAAAAATTTGACTGGATTGGATATTTACTAACTATGATTTTGATATTTCGAGATCGGAAGCGCGCTGCTACCTACTACTTCTGATTGTTAGCAAAAGACACTGTCAAAATTTTGGGAATTTTCAAAGTACAGATAAATAAAAACGAAAACGAAACGAAACAAAACGTTTATCATAATATATTGAAAGACAGACAAATATCACAAATGCTATAATATTGTAAGTTTTGTATTAACTTCACTTGATGCTTTTCCTGTTTTCATATTTCGATTGGCGAATCTCAATGTGAAATGAATACGAACTCTGCAATACAAACTGATGAAGTAGTCCAAAGGAAATGTTTTTCCAGTGTGTTTCCAATGTAAACTTGGGAAACCAGCTCCTCAAATTCACTTGTGAAAATATCCTCTAGCGCAATAACGAACTCGACGATATTTCTGGAGGGCACAACTGAACCCCCTGATGTTGTGCTACTTACTATATGATTTGAGATCGCAGAACGCGGTTCCTCTCTCATTCGAAGTGTTTGAGTTACTACAATCATGGCAAATTTCACAAGAATGTTGTGAAAGACATTTTCTCAAAAAATAGCCGGTAACATATACTAATGAGTTGCCTTCAGGAGCTTCTAGATTTCGATAATCGCTTGTGTATACTTTGAGCGAAGTATACGTAGGTTTGAGAATTATATCTCGATTGACATTTTCGACGATATTTTTCGAAGCGATACTCAATAAAACTTCATTTATGTTTTTCATACAATTAGTACCGTCTGTTTGATCAAAATATTTCAATGCCAACATTTTTTTAAACGAACGACTGAATTGTATGGGAGTTTAAATTACCACGAGTGTTCCTGATTTGTCCAAAAAAAATTTCTAAACAATCTTGATTGAGATTTTGAGTGAATAAAAACTTATACCCGTTGGTTTGTAATTTTCTAAATGAAATGAGAATCTATACTTTATACTGTGATTCAACAGACGTTTATATGGAATGCCGCCTAAAATACATACCTTGCTTCATTTTTGGACAACGAAAAAAGGATAGCCACCTCCACGTCTTGACAATACACCACAGGCATTATTATAAAATAAAAAACGAGCACTAAAGAATTATGATACGTAGTTATTTTCTCGCACTCTATATTTTTAGCCTACGGCACGTTACACTAGAGCGCAGAACTGTTCGTTAGCCACTGCGTAGCGGTCTGGGTACCGAACGGTGTCCGAGTGGCCTGAGGGGAAGGGAACCGGTAAGCGAGCACGAAGGCCAGAGTCAGCCTACTGTTAGTATTCTCTACTGTGATACAACCTTGTCGGAGGAAAGAGAAGAAAAATTATTGTACAAGGATGATTCCACTCATGTCAAGCCTGCGATAAGGAATTCAGAACTACCAGATGCTTGAAAATTAATGAATCCACAATTCACAGTAATACTTCTGAAAATGAAAAAAAAATGAGATATCGACAAACGTTCCTGACGAAAGGCAAACACCAATACCACTAGCATAGATAGATAGATACCAATAGCACTGAAATCATTGATGCTCGACTTGCCGAGATGAACCAACAAACGTTGATAATAAGAAGCAGCTAGAACTAGTGCCGCAAAATCTTTGAAGACGGCTATCAAAAAGAACATCACACATAATGACTTGGAGTACTGGAAACTATTGCTTTCTTTTGCAAATAGGTGCTTCTTCCTTCCTTCGTCCAATGATCGCCGAGAGGAATCTCTCTCTACAGTTATCGATGAGAATATCAATAACATCAATTCTCCTGTTTTGAGAATGCTCGATTCCAACATTCCACGCAACGTTTCGAACTAGTTCTGCTGGCGGATTAGATTGTCTCAGACTATCTCACTTACAAGATCTCATTTCAATAAACTGTGGATGTGAATTTCCTCTTCACTAACAAAATTTTGGAATTTCATGCTTTCGTAAAGTCTATACGGGGCCTCGTTGATAGCCAAGTGCATCAGAGATGTAACAACAATGTTTTCGTGAATAGTGGGTCAAGTTGATCAAACGATTCATTTATTATTATTATTTATCATTATTATTATTCATTGTTATCATTTATTATTATTAGTAAGTAGCTGTTAGACTCTGATGTAATTGTCATTTTTGCTACTTGGGTTCATTTGAGGTCTTTTTGAAATATTTCCAGGTCTGAAAATATGAGTTGATTGTATAGGGTACACAATCCGTAATGAATGCTTCATGGAATCATAGGAATCGATGGCTTCATGAACAATAAATTTTTGAATAATTGAAGATGATATTTTTTTTAATATCATTGTAGGATATCCAGTGATTATGAGAAAATGTGTCTGTACCAGATGAGTGTGAATGTGATGACGGTGTCGAAAAAAATGACATCACTGCATCCATATGGATGCATGAATATTCACTTTTTTTCACCGTAAAAAAAAGTATTTTTGATACTGTGAAAAAGACGTTTTTCGAAAAAGAGTTTTTTCACTGCCAAAAGAATTCACAAAATGAACATGGAATATCTCTTCTTGAAGGATTCATTGTCACCACAGTCAATTTTTAATCAATTATTCATCATAAAACAATTTCATTCAAAGTTTGAACAATTACTTCCAACATAAATTCCCGGAGACGTTCCATGTTGCTGCTGATCAGAATCGTTAGATATTTCTTGAAGAGTTGATTCCACCATTTCATCAGATATCTCAATTTGCATAGAAGAAGATCGACAATTCAATATTTTGTAAGAAATCTCAATGTTGTTATTCAAACTTCCGTCTATATATGCTTCTGCTACGGAGGCAAATTTCCAGCCACCGTGACGTTTTATGAATTTAATTTTGCCCCCTGCATTGACCAGAAGAGTTACAGAGCTGAAACAGTGACCTGAGTAGCTCTTATACATGTCTTTTCCAAGCCAATTCGCAATCAAGTTGGGAATTTCTCCTATCTCATTCATCCCCACATGGATGATACTTTTTGTCTGAGACGGCCGTAATGCTCTATCCTTGCGGTATATCTCAATATAATCAGAATTTGAAAGAGTAAACGTTCTTGCGCAAAAGAGGTCTTGAACAATCAATATAGATCCAGTATCGTCAATGGCATCAATAGTTGTATGTAATAATTCTTCACGGCGACGAGTGTTGTGTCTTGTCTTATTCTCTGAAGAGATAATGAACACTACGTTTGATACTGTACAGCCTTTATTCCATATACACGTGTATAACCTGATCGAACCTGCGCATCGTATCATTGTATACATTAATAGGCATACACGTACCCAGTCTGGTCTCTGCTACACAACTAGAGTCTGATCTAGCCTCTAGCCATGCTTCTAGCCTCCGAACAACAAACCCACCCTACATCAGCTAATACCTCAAAAACGAAAAGGACCATGGCTAGTCAGCGTTTAAATACTAGTGCTCTTACAGCATCAACTCTTTCTGAACTTAGTCAGAGTACATTAGAGGTACAGAAGCAATATTATGCTCAAAAGCTGCAGTTACCTCAGAGACAAGTTGTAGCCTTAGAGAAGTTGATGGAAGTGGTCTTTCTTTTTCATCTGTGGAAACACGAAAGGGAAACCTATGATGTTCGAGGGACATCGTGTTAGCCAGCTGTAGAATTTTGGGAGAATAGGAAGGTGTTGGAATTCTTCTTGAAAGTTTGGAGGTTGTATGCATCAGGAAAGACTTCACTAGGCAAAGAATTCCATAACTTTGCCGTTCTATTGATGAATGATGCTTGGTATAGCGATGTTCGACAGGTCTCGACCCTGACAGTGTAGGAGTGACCAGCTTGAGCTCGTCTGGTTTGTCTACTAGGAATCGCGCGTGGTGGCATAATAGATGATATCTCCGTTGAGCATCGACCGTGAAAGTACCTATGAAAAAGGCATAGATCGCCGACCTTTCAATGATGATCTAGAGAGATTTGGTGAGTGTTGTATCATCGACTAGACGAATAGCTCTCTTCTGAATTGAATCTAAGAGAACAGTACTCCAGGACAGGTCGAATTTGTGCTTTGTAGATCATAAGCAGTTGCTGGGATGTGAAGTATCTCTTTGCACGCGATAGAAAACCAAGTTTTTGTGAAGCAGTTTTCGCAATGGACCTCACATGATCGTCCCATGAGAGAGCACTGTTGGTGGTGACACTCAGCATGGATATTGACGACCTCATAGGGACAGTGGTACCCGACATCATCAAATTGGGCATTGTGTGATCAGCCTTCTTGGTGAACATACAAGCTTGAGTTTTAGTTGCATTGAACTGTACTAGATTCTCAGATCCATATTTCAGAATTCTTGTCAGATCCTCATTCAACCTGTCTCCGACTTGCACCTCTGGCCTCGTTGGATGATATAGGAGCTCTAGAGGAAAAGGCGGAATGAAGTGTACTATCTTCCGCAAAGCTATGAACTGGACTGGAGGTCACATTCAACAAATCATTGATGTGGAGCAAGAACAAAGTTAGTGCCAAGACAGAGCCTTGTGGACCACCAGCATTAATCGTCATTTTATCAGACGAGACTCCGTCTACCACCACGTAGAGTGATCTCGAAGAAAACTCGATAGTAAAAGACACAGTTGGGGCGGCAAACCATATGACGGAAGTTTCGTTAGAAGGCCTTCGTGCCAAACTCGGTCAAATGCTTTGGAGATATCCAAGGCTACAGCCAGAGACTCCCCATTTTTCTCTATTGACATCTGCCACTTATGTGTCACATAGGCAAGCAGATCTCCAGTTGACCTTTGGTGACGAAAGCCATATTGCCGGTCGTTCACGATTCTTTATCTCTATTTTCCATTACTTTAGAGATCACAGATAGCAGTGCAATCGGTCTATTGTTGTTAGGGAGGGTTTTCTTGTCCTTCTTTGGAATCGGTTGGACCCTAGATTTCTTCCAGTAAGAGGAAACTACGCCGAGTTTGTACGAAAGGGTGAACAACCTGCAAAGAACTGGTGTTAGTTCTGGGGCACATTTTTTGAGAACAATAGGCGGTATTCCGTCAGGTCCCATAGCCTTCTTGACGTTGAGGCTAAGCAGAATGTGTCTGATTGTGCGTTGCCGGAAGACAATTTCTGGCATACGGTTATCGATGGTAGCGATTTTGGGAAGTTCCTGGCCTAGTGGATCCAAGGTAGAATTGCCTGCGAACATTTTGGCGAAGGTGTTGGCTTTTTCATGGGGTGTTATAGCCAATGTATCATCATCCTTTGTGAGGGGAGGAAATCAGCTAAAAGTGGAATTTCTCTCGATTGCCTTGGCAAAGCTTCAAAATGAAGGAAACCATTTGGACACTCTATGAGCCTTGATCTCATTTTCGTGTTGTATGCCTCTTTAGACTCATCTATCGTTCGATTGCATGTATTCCTAGCTTCAACATATTCAGCTCTAATTTGCGGGCTTGGGTTTCTGCGCCAACGACGGTATGCTGCTTGCTTCAGAGCGACGACCCTAGAACAGGTTCTATTGAACCATGGTTAACCAGTGGTTCGTGATTTGGTCTCCAGAAGAGATATACATTAATATATTAAAAACAGTGTGATGATCCTTGTAATAATAGGATTTCAGTATTTGAGATATTTATTTTTGTTTCTCTGGTTCACAGCATTTGAATGTTATTTTGTTTTTCAGTTTTTAGACGTATTATTTGTGTGGAATAACTCTTAGAGTTTGGAGTTACATGAGAATAATTTATTTTAGTTCTTTCAATCAATTTTGTTTTCTAGTTGTTTTCACTGCCTTTAGAGCCATATTTCTTTGGGGTAAAAAGTCTGAAGATAAAAGACTGGTTTCAAAAAACCAGTGATATATTTTTTAAAAATGAATATTAAGTACATCACTTCCTCAACAATGGATTCCTCAAATTCTTCTAACTGCTGTTCATTTTCATCCAAGAGTAATTCTACATTATTATCTATGCACATATTATGTAATACTATACATGCATTAATAATTGAGGATGCTTTTTTGGGTGAATGATGTAATGTCCTATGTTTTGATAGACACCTAAATCTCATTTTCAATGGTACCTTGCCTTTTTTTGAGCTTCATTGAATCTCTCTTTTGCCTCTGAAACAGGATTAGTCAAAGGTATGATGAGCCACACACGAAGAGGATATCAAGAATCACCTAAAAAATTACATCAGTTAGTATGGGTGAATGAATCATGAAGTAAAAAGAACAATACATATTAACAATCCTATAAAACAACATGCATGAAAATGATGTTCTGACAAACGAAATTACTATCAATTCAGTGAATGTTTCACCAAGAAGAAAGTATCCTTCATATCAGTAAATAAGCTATGCCGGTTCACGACCATTTTGATCACTTAGAAGGAGAAAAGTTGAGGTTCAAGTTAGCAAAGACGGTTCCTTACAAGGTCATTCGCAATTGACGACGAGTGAGTGCAACCGCATGGTTTGATAAGACGAAACACATCTACAGGGTGTCTTAGAATGAAAGAAAACATGTACAGGATTGAAAATTTCTACAGTGCGAATCAAAAAGATATCTACGGGGTACATGAAAAACACATCTACGGAGCGGCTCGAAATCAAATTAAAAATAAACAGGATGTATTAGTCAGAGAAAATTTCTACAGTGTGGAACAGAAACATATCAACAGGTTGGGTCAAAAACACATCTACAGGGTATCATAGAATGAAAGAAGATATATGCAGGTTGAAAAATCTTTACACAAAACATGTATACAGGGTAAATCAAGAAGAGATCTACAGAGCGACTCGAAATTAAATTGAAAATAAGCGGGATGTATGATTAAGAGAAAAATTTCTACAAGGTGGATCGAAAACATATCAACAGGGCGAGATAAAGAACATATATATGGGGCGGCTCAGTACGATAGAAAATATATATACTGAATAAATCAGTAAGTACAAAATTTCTACAGAGGGGATCAGAATCATGTATACTGGTTGAATCAGAAAATATGTACGATGCAGCTCAAAATGAATTGAAAAATAAACAGGATGGATTAGTCAGACAAAAATCTCACAGGGTGGTTAAAAAACATATCTACAGTGTGGATCGAAAAATATCTGCAGGGCAACTCGAAATGATAAAAGATACATATTCTCAATGAGTACGAAATTTCTGAAGGGTGATTGAAAAAGATATACACAGGGTGAATCGAAAAATATTCACGGAGCGATGAGATATGACGTATGAAATATAATAAATATCATAGAACAATAGCATAGGCAACTCAAAATGATGAAAGATACATATACTGAATGAATCAATAAGTACGAAATTTCTACGGGGTGGTTGACCAAATATATACAAGGTGGATAAAACAAAATTCGATATCTTTGTGAAAAAGTCGAGGCGATCATTTACTGAGATTCAACTAGAAATAACACGTGATCTAATGGTCACATATATATACTGATTCAGAGGGATATAATTAGCAATCAAACGAGATTATTTATTGCGGAAACATCATCCTTCATATACAGGGTGTTCCGTTGATCATGTTACAAACTTCTAGGGTAGATAAAACACACGAAAATAAGAAAAAAAGTTCATGTGAACATGGGTCCGGAAACGCTTCTTCAGGGAACTAGGGCCCTTCGAAGATGACCTCCAAAAACTTTTTTTCGTTTTATAGCTTCGGTACTACTGCAGCTATCGCAACAAATTTTGGAACATGAAATCTAGTTCGTAGGTTCATCAATTTGAGCCTTCCGGATTTTGTCACCTTTAACCAGGGGCGTACAAACCAGGGGGGTTTTTAGGCAAATTTGACCCTACTTCTCTAAGGCTTTAATTTCTTACCATTTCTATATCTGATTATGATTCTCCAATGCCTTTTACATAAAAAAGGTATTCTTGTAAAAATCGCTATCTGTCACCGTTTCCTCCGAAAATGGCTAAATCCAATCAATAATAAATTATTGGTCTTATACCAATTATTACGTTGAAATATGAAAATGAGGTTCAGTACAGATAGTTGTCAAAAATCTGTCAATAAAATATTGTGTCGCCAGTGAAAGTGAATTTATTTTGGTACGTACAGGGTCAGTCAACGACAACGTTAGTAAATTCATCTTCAAGACAAAAATTTACTCTGCCTTATCCTCGACTCACTCGTTAAACCTGTTTGTGTTACTTGTTTATTTTGTACTTTTGAAACTTCAAAACTTCAAGTTCTTCATTGGTGATCGTGAATGATTTATTGCAAATTTATTATTAGTTTTGCTTGTGTAGGTTTAATTGTTTTTTTTTAAAATATTTTGTGTACGTTCCCTTTTACTTTTTATACCCCGAATTTCGAAAAGGCAATAAATTTCTTTAATCTAATTTATTTTCATTAAAGAAGATTTGACTAACTAATAATGCTCACTATCTGTACTGAACCTCATTTTCATATTTCAACGTAATAATTGGTATAAGACCAATAATTAATTATTGATTGGATTTAGCCATTTTCGGAGGAAACGGTGACAGATAGCGATATTTACAAGAGTACCTTTTTTATGTAATAGGCATTGGAAAATCAGATATAAAAATGGTAAGAAATTGAAGCCTAAGAGGAGTAGGGTCAAATTTGCCCAAAAACCCCCCTGGTTTGTACGCCCCTGGTTAAAGGTGACAAAATCCGGAAGGCTCAAATTGATGAACCTACGAACTAGATTTCATGTCCCAAAATTGGTTGCGATAGCTGCAGTAGTACCGAAGCTATAAAACGAAAAGTAGTTTTTGAAGGTCATCTACGAAGGGCCCTAGCTCCCTGAAGAAGCGTTTCCGGACCCATGTTCACATGAACTTTTTTTCTTATTTTCGTGTATTTTATTTACCCTAAAATTTTGTAACATGATCAACGGAACACCCTGTATATTCGGTAATGGAGGAAATAGAGTTGCTTCATGGAGGTAATGTCGCAAGCAAAATAAAGCAGCTGCATGTTGAAGATGATGTCACAATAGATCTTTTGTTGAATCAGTGGTATCATGATCGAGAAATTTCATGCTATTTATCATACATCGATGGCAAGTGTATGATTCAGTAATTCAACAACATGCAGATATAGGTCATTTTGGGTATAAAAAAACGTTAGAATGGATGAAAAAAAGATTTTTATTGGTAAAAATGTGCAAAAATATTCGTAAGATTTTCTGGTCATGTATTATCTGTCAAAAATCTGAAGTTTCAAAAAGGTGTATAGGGAATTTGAATTCGGTCGGAGTGAGTGAACCACGGGAATTGGTGAGTCTTGATCTTATATGGGTCCTCTGCCAAAATCAAGGGGTGGAGTAACGCAATTGCCGGTGGTTTTGGATACATTTTCGCGTTACGTTCGGTTATATTGTTAGAAGAAAGCTTCCGCTAAGTCAATTCTGAATCGATTGAAATCTGATTATTTTGTTGATGTTGGTATTCCAAGAGCCATACTTGGTGATAATGATGATGATGATGATGATGATAATAATCTTTATTTTGAGAAATAATTACAATACATTGCATGTGGAGCAACCATTGAACAAAATAGTGTCAATATCAAATACACCTACATATCATAAAATTCTTCCATCGTATAGGGTTCCAAGTTTATTAACATAGCAAAGATTTCTTTTTTATATGCAGTAAGATTATTGATCACTTTGATGTGTTCTGGCAATTTGGTGAAACATTTGGTGGACGTGTACAGTACCCCTTTTTCAGTTACACTCAGTCTATGCATAGGATACTGCAGATTTATATGTCTAGTTGGGTATAGCCCTCTTGTTTCAAATTGTGTGAATAAATGCCTATTTCTGGACAAAAATAACAGACATTCTTGTATGTATGAAGCTGATACTGGTAGTAACCTATTTTTCCTGAAGTAACCTCTACACGACTCTCTGTTCTTCAAATGTAACATTATTCTCAAAGCTCGTTTCTGAATAAGGAACACTTTTCCAATATCTCGACTACTTCCAAAACATATCAAACTATATCGTATTCTTGATTCGAAATTTGCATGATTCAATTTGTTCGGGATTCCATCTGCACCACTGCTCATTTTATTTTTCAGATTTTTAACTATATTCAAGAATTCACTTTCACTAACCGGATTAACGAACATAGATTTTATATTTTTGGTTGTGGTGCTTACATATGGCTGGTGTTGATCAATGAAATCAGTTATATGTTTCAAGAAGCTGTCAGCTATGTATTGTGCACTTCCCTGTACTTTTATGGAATTATGTACATTGCTTTTCCCATTTATACTATTCACTATTTGCCATACTGTTTCGGATTTCTTATCAGATTGAGTTATTTGTTGCTCATAAAGTTTTTGTCTTCTCCTTGTCAGTTTTCCGTTATACTCTTTTTTTACGAGTCGATAGCAATCAATGAACCTATGATCTACTCTACTCATAGTATAAAGAATATTCAGCCGATTCTTACATTCTCCTATTTCCTAATCATTTGCCTCATTATGTTTCATTTTTGTTTCATTTACAATTTTCAACGGAAAACATTCCTCAAATATTTTCATAAAAATGTCAGCAAATATTTCCCACTGCTCATTTATTTTGTCACTAGCTGTGTAATATATACGAGACCAATCTTGATTTTTCAGTATGCCCTTGAATTTTTCCATGTTATTTACATTAAAACATCTGCTATAAGTATGTGAACATTTTGTTTTCTGAGTCAAGAATGTTGATTTCTGTGCAAAGTGATCTGATATAGAGGTATGTAGTACTTCAGCTGAGACACAGTCTTCAATATTAGTTAAGATGTTATCTACACACGATTGAGATGATGGTGTAACTCTGGTGTACTGATTAATTTTGTGGCCCATGTTGAATGAGTTCATCATATCACAGAATCTGAATTTATCTATCCTCCTCTTTCATTATACAGGGTGTCCTTAAAAGGTCTTTACAAAAAGCTACCACATATTCTTCAGACCAAAACAATTCGATACAAGCAAACTTACCTCAGTAAAAAGTTGCTTAGTTTGGGCGCTAGACGGCTCTGAAGTTGAAATTTTCAAATCGATTTTGCTTCATAACTTTTGAACGGCTCATGAGATTTTTTTCAAATTTGGTACGTTGGCATAGACTCATCGGGCAATGAAACTCATATCATAATCATAATGAATATCATTCCATGGGCGTAGAACTTGATTTTTTCAGTAAATAAACATCTAAAACTCCTACGCCAATGGAAAAAAATTAGTTTCAATATGAAATCTAAATTATTCAACTCATTCACTACAAAAAAGGTACTCTTGACAAAAGTCGATTCCTCTCATGGTTTCGACAAAATTTTAATTTTAGTGATTTAGAGCATAATTAATAATAAAACGATTAACAGATATTTCATAAAAATTGTTCAAAATGTTCACCATTTTCACGTATACAAAGATTTATACGACGCAAAAAGTTGAAATGTACTTTTTGCATAGGTTATTTCTATTGAAAATAAGTAGCACTGGTTTTTTTTCTGAAGACTATTATTATCTGCTCGAAAACAGTGATATTCACATTCTTGGTTTCCATAGTTTCATCTGTGTTGATTTGTCGAGTTTTATTGACGTTGATTGTTGATATCGGACTTTTCTGATTTATCATGGCCGTACAATACACCAATGAAGAATACACCGATATGTTATTGGTATTCGGATATTGTCAAGGAAATGGTCGAGAGAGTGTGAGGGTGTATTCGGCAAGGTTTCCAAATCGTCGCGTACCAAGCCACCCAACCTTTACTGCAGTTGAGAGACGTCTTCGGGAGACCGGTCATTTTGCTCCTAGAACTGGTGATTATGGAAGACAGCGTTATGTAAGGATTCCCGAAGTCGAAGTAGAAATTTTAGACCGTATTGAAGAAAATCCAGAATTGAGTACTAGACGGATAAGTAATGAACTAGAAGTTTCTAGGAATGCCGTTCATGAAGTACTAAGAGAACAATTATTATACCCATACCACAAGACGCCAGTTCAAGATTTATTAATCCATGATTCACAAAGTCGTCTTGTAGGTTCATTAATTTGCAAAGAGAAATGAATCTGAACTTTGGAAAGAATATTTTGTTCACTGATGAAGCCTGTTTCACGAGAAGAGGAATAACTAATTTTCATAATGAACACGTTTATGCAATTGAAAATCCTCATTCCATTAAAATAAACCATTTTCAACACGAATTCAAAATCAACGTTTGGGCTGGAATAATAGGAAATTTTATAATTGGTCCTGTCATACTTCCACAAAGATTAACAGGAGACATGTATTTACAACATCTACGAAATACGTTGCCAAATTTGTTGGAAGATTTACCACTCCAACATCGGGTAGATATGTGGTTTATGCACGATGGAGCTCCACCACATTTTTCGGTGGATGTTAGGAATTTTTCAAACCAACAGTACCCAGACAGATGGATAGGTAGAGGTAATGATGCACCCGTGAATTGGCCACCACGTTCTCCAGACTTAACACCGATGGATTATTTTGTATGGGGTTATCTCAAGTGTACGGTTTACAAGACCCCTGTGAATACTGTAGAACAATTATGGCAACGTATCCAACAGGCGACGAATAATCTTACAGGCGATGAAGAAGTTATGCAAAGAGTACATTTCAACTTTTTGCGTCGTATAAATCTTTGTATACGTGAAAATGGTGAACATTTTGAACAATTTTTATGAAGTATCTGTTAATCGTTTTATTATTAATTATGCTCTAAATCACTAAAATTAAAATTTTGTCGAAACCATGAGAGGAATCGACTTTTGTCAAGAGTACCTTTTTTGTAGTGAATGAGTTGAATAATTTAGATTTCATATTGAAACTAATTTTTTTCCATTGGCGTAGGAGTTTTAGATGTTTATTTACTGAAAAAATCAAGTTCTACGCCCATGGAATGATATTCATTATGATTATGATATGAGTTTCATTGCCCGATGAGTCTATGCCAACGTACCAAATTTGAAAAAAATCTCATGAGCCGTTCAAAAGTTATGAAGCAAAATCGATTTGAAAATTTCAACTTCAGAGCCGTCTAGCGCCCAAACTAAGCAACTTTTTACTAAGGTAAGTTTGCTTGTATCGAATTGTTTTGGTCTGAAGAATATGTGGTAGCTTTTTGTAAAAACCTTTTAAGGACACCCTGTATACCACATTCAAAATTTCTTCAAATTTAGAGAAAAAAATTTCAACGTTTGCACCTGAAGGCATGTAAATAGAGAATATAAGCAGTTTCCTTTTTCCAATGATAACTTCACTTGCTGCACACTCAATTTGATTTTTCATCAACAACTTTTTGGATTCATCTCGTTCTACTCCCTGTATCCCTCTTCTTAGGTATATTGCTGTTCCACCATGCTCATTTTTCATTATGTCTACAAAATCTTACCACCAAGTAGAAATCCAATAGGTTGAATGTTTTTAATTGTTCCTCCGTTTTCCAGTGTTCTGAGATGCATAGAATTTGACATTTCTTGTCGGCGGAGAATTGATTTATGTCAACTAACTTTGTGCGAAAATCAACTTGTTATACATGATTGTATTCAGAAAAAAAATCTCTATCAGAAAAAAAATTGAAAAATATATGTTTCCATTTGAAAAAAAAAGTTGACAATCGCCGTCGTTAGAGTTGAAAGTTGAAAAAAAATTGTTAATGCCACCTTGCAGTATCTGATATATCATTTCATTTGCTTTTTTGTTTTTCAAAATCGGATAATAAATAGCGGCGCTATGGCTTGGGTTATGGTTTTTTGTCAGTCAGCCTGTATATACAGGGTGTTCCGGTGATAATGTAACAAACTTCTAGGGTAGATAAAACACACGGAAATAAGAAAAAAGTTCATGTGAACATGGGTCCGGAAACGCTTCTTCAGGGAGCTAGGGCCCTTCGAAGATGACCTCCAAAAACTACTTTTCGTTTTATAGCTTCGGTACTACTGCAGCTATCGCAACCAATTTTGGGACATGAAATTTATTGCAAATTTATTATTAGTTTTGCTTGTGTAGGTTCAAATGTTTTTTTTTTTTGAAATATTTCGTATACGTTCCCTTTTACTTTTTGTACCCCCAATTTCGAAAAGGAAATAAATTTCTCTAATCTAATTTATTTTCATTAAAGAAGAAGATTTAACTAACTAATAATGCTCACTATCTGTACTGAACCTCATTTTCATATTTCAACGTAATAATTGGTTTAAGACCAATAATTTATTATTGATTGGATTTAGCCATTTTCGGAGGAAACGGTGACAGATAGCGATATTTACAAGAGTACCTTTTTTATGTGAAAGGCATTGGAGAATCGTAATCAGATATAAAAATGGTAAGAAATTGAAGCCTGAGAGGAATAGGGTCAAATTTGCCCAAATACCCCCCTGGTTTGTACGCCCCTGGTTGAAGGAGACAAAATCCGGAAGGCTCAAATTGATGAACCTACGAACTAGATTTCATGTACCAAAATTGGTTACGATAGCTGCAGTAGTACCGAAGCTATAAAACGAAAAGTAGTTTTTGAAGGTCATCTACGAAGGGCCCTAGCTCCCTGAAGAAGCGTTTCCGGACCCATGTTCACATGAACTTTTTTTATTATTTTCGTGTGTTTTATCTACCCTAGAAGTTTGTAACATGATCACCGGAACACCCTGCATATACATATACATATATATACATATATATATATATGCATACATAGAATTCATCGATATTATGATAGGAATATAATATGTATGGCTGATGGTAGTGTAACCAATTGACCACACTGTCAGATCAGTGTCATGTCACAAAAGAAACCCATACAAGAAGACATTTCACTACAAGATTTGAATGGTGAGAATGGAAAAGTTGCAATCAGAACGATCATAGAAACACAAGCGATTCACGACATACCATCAATCGCGCAAGTACTCATCGACACAACAGGAGGAAACTTCAATGTGTAATCGTCTCCATGTATGGGTACCTATATTGGATGGTCATCTAAAAGGCTATCTTTGGGCGAATTGTGTGTAAGGACAAGCTTTCTGTCATTGTTTTCTTGTTCGTTATCACCAACTTACACTAGACGTCATAGAAAAAAATCTCATAAATCTATTCTGAATTCTTTCACGTATAATTTTTATATAGGTTATAGCGAGGACTCTGGCAAAACTCAGTCTACTATGTACATAAGCAAAATATAATGATTTGATGACCTCTTGCTTGTTGAAACTTTTGCAAATCCTATATATATTCGCAATGCAAATTGAAACTCAACCTATTGTCAAAGATGACTCCTGAATCCTTGATGTGGTTGACCCTGTCTAAACTTTTCCCAAGTGATTTGTAATCGAATTCAATTGAATACTGATTTTGTGTAAATGATATTGTTGAGAAACAATCTGTTACTGTTACAATATTGATTGAATCGATGAAGGTCAAATTAGACGTTTGAACAGTCTGCGATTGACTTCATTTTTGAAAATATCGTACCATCGTCAGCGTACAATAATATTATATAGATTTGAAGCATTTTTGAACGTCATTTTTACAGATTAAAAATAGAAGAGGACCCAGGTGGGATCGTTATGGTACTACCGACGTTACGGCTATAGGTGTTGATTTGAAACCATTTATTGCCACAATCTGCGACCTATTGAAGACGTAGGAGGAGAACCACCTCACTAGATCACCATGTACACCAATTTCAGCAAGTTGGAGATGAGTATATTGTGATCAATTTTATCAAAAGCTTTGCTGAAATCTGTGGATTTGGAGTCTACCTGGGTTCGCTCATCCATTGAATCAGCAATGCACTGACAATTTATCATTAGATTCGTTTCGATTGCTCTTTCGCCAAAAACTCGTGCTGCTCTTCGATAATCAAACCATTCACGCGATTGAACATATGATCATAAATCAGGCTTTCTAGAAATTCACTAAATATACATAATTTACTAATGCCCCTATAACTATCAATTTCTCCCATATGAAATCTTTAATTATTCGATTGGGGGTTGGTTTCCTGAAAGAAAGAGATCTATAGTGTACTGTGTTGATATTTTGGTAATAAATAGATACAGGGTGATCAGAAACTAACATTGAAAATTAAATACTGTCTGTAAGTTATTCGATGAGGTGGTAAATTCATTTTTCAGCTTTGGTGTGGGATTTTCTCTCCTCGTTTCTAAAAAATAAAGTAGAAGTTATTGAAAATTATTTCAATATACCTATTCGTAGTAAGAGCAGATTTGTGAGCTGCCCCAAAATCCCACACAAAAACTGAGAAATGATCGAAAATTACTCACTTGAAAATTACTCTTTCCCTGCCTGTAATACCTTGCAGTACGTTTTCGATGGGCCACCCTGTATATGCTGAAATATGACTGGTTAACTTTCGAAGTATATATTGTATCTTAATGCGAATAATTTATATGGGAAATCCATGAGCGAACCCCATGCCCTACAGAGGATTTGCATGGCTTGCGGATGTTGACATCGATGTTACTCAAATTCCCGACGAAAGCCGCGAGGGCTATATTCTCCAAGTGGATTTGGAAAATCCCACCACGTTAAACGATTCACATAAAGACTTTCCATTCTGCCCCGAACACCGCATTCCACCAAATTCCTGATTACCAAAATTGATGACAACTCTTCACAATGAAAAAGAATATACGTTACACTATAGAAATTTGAAATTGGCTCTGGCACATGGATTGAAATTACTTAGAATTCATGAAATTTTGAAATTCGAACAGTCACCGTTGTTGAGGTCCTACATCAATTCGAATGCTCGATTGAAAAATATCTAAGGAAATTGGCAAATAATGCGGTCTTTGGGAAAACTATGGAAAATATTCGAAATCATCGCGTAGTTAAATTGGTGCAAAAATATGAGGGTGTTTTGGAATGAAAAATTCAATTGCTAGCACTAGACTATCCGGAACTGTTATGTATGATTTCTATTAGAACTTCATGCAGGAATCAAATATCGGAGCAGAAAACTGCAAGATGTTGTATACAGATAGTTTTATTTAAGAAATTAAATGTGAGGACTGAGGGCCGGCCAGTGTACCCCTTTTTGACAATTCGTCGTTTCGCATGACTCATATTCTCGAAAAGGAGTACAATGACCCACCTCACACCTCCGCCCCAATGGTCCATGATCCAGTGGATAAGTCACCCTGTAGAAATTTCGTAGTAATTGATTCATTTGGTAAATGTATCTGCGTAAACATGATGTCTTTTGGTTATCTGTTTTCGATAATTTACCGTAAGCGAGCTTGCGGTGGTTATCGATGGTCTTGCTGAATCGAGAATCCGAATACAGGATGATGAAAATTTTCGTGAACGAATTCGTTCACTTCTTAATAATTGTACAAAATTGATTGGTTTCGATTTCACTTTTGATGATGAATATATGTTGAAAAAATGTATCTGCGTAAACTTGATATTTTGTGGTCATCTGTTTTCGATAGTTTACCGCAAGCGAGCTTTATCGATGATCTGGCTGAATCGAGAATCCGAATACAGGATGATGAAAATTTTCGTGAACAAACTCATTCATTAATCAATAATTGTACAAAATTGATTGGTTTCGATTTCACTTATGATGATGAATATATGTTGAAAAAATGTATCTGCGTGAACATGATGTTGTGTGGTTATCTGTTTTCGATAATTTACCGCAAGCGAGTTAGTGGTGATAATCGATGGTCTTGCTGAATCGAGAATCCGAATACAGGATGATGAAAATTTTCGTGAACGAATTCGTTCACTTCTCAATAATTGTACAAAATTGATTGGTTTCGATTTCACTTTTGATGATGAATATATGTTGAAAAAATGTATCTGCGTAAACTTGATATTTTGTGGTCATCTGTTTTCGATAGTTTACCGCAAGCGAGCTTTATCGATGATCTGGCTGAATCGAGAATCCGAATACAGGATGATGAAAATTTTCGTGAACAAACTCATTCATTAATCAATAATTGTACAAAATTGATTGGTTTCGATTTCACTTATGATGATGAATATATGTTGAAAGAATGTATCTGCGTGTACATGATGTTGTGTGGTTATCTGTGTCCGATAATTTACCGCAAGCGAGTTAGTGGTGATAATCGATGATCTGGCTGAATCGAGAATCCGAATACAGGATGATGAAAATTTTCGTGAACAAACTCATTCATTAATCAATAATTGTACAAAATTGATCGGTTTCGACTTCACTTTTGATGATGAATATATGTTGAAAAAATGTATCTGCGTGAACGTGATGTTGTGTGGTTATCTTTTTTCGATAATTTACCGCAAGCGAGTTTGTGATGATTATCGACTATCTCGCTGAAACGAGAATCCGAATACAGGATGATGAAAATTGTCGTAAACAAAACTCATTCATTTCACAATAATTGTACAATATTGATTGGTTTCGATTTCACTTTTGATGATGAAAATATGTTGAGAAAT
This sequence comes from Gastrophysa polygoni, assembly GCA_963576655.1. NCBI lineage: Eukaryota > Metazoa > Arthropoda > Insecta > Coleoptera > Chrysomelidae > Gastrophysa > Gastrophysa polygoni. The sequence continues at coordinate 32,141,335 of OY755083.1, forward strand.
TAGAATTTATTCTTTCTCACCTGCCTTCCAGTTCTACTATATGTTAAAAGGTTGATGATCTATTGGATTATGGAATTGAACATTTCATAGCACACTACTGGACTTACTGATTCCTTTTCTAAACGAACAATTGCGATTCCACTAAACCATATAGAGCCCTTGTTGAACAAATCATTGTTTACTACATCCTACCGACACTCACTTCACTTTCGACAATAAATACAGTCTTCAAAAAATCAGAATTGGTTCTTCCCTGTCCCAATCTGTGGGATCACGAGAATAAAATTCATTTATCAGAATATTGTTAATACTGTTCCAATTTTTTGTTTACGGTTGGTATGTTGCTGAATTGAAATATCATCACATACAACCCCGACTAGTTTAGTTGTATGTTAGAGAGCCCTTCCCCAATCATTTCACAAAAAATAGAGTGAATATTCATATCTTCAGATTTGTTTACTTTGTTTCAGTTTTTGTGTGGTGAATGTGTCACTCTTCGCGGATTTGGTGAAACATATTGCTAACATTTTGGGATAGAGTTAGATGGAATGACTTTGCAACAGCTTTCCAAAGTCGAATACGCACTGAAATGATCACAAACTTGAAGCACAAGGTTGTGAAAAATGTTTTCACCGACTGTAGAGCTCTGAAACGGCGTATTCGGAACCTGCTGGAAGAATTAGAAGCAATCAAAGTTAATGCTACTTTCTGCGGGGGGTTTGAGATGGTAAAGGAAGATAGAGTGCTTAATGAGTACAAGTACTTCACGACATCTAACTCTCCAATTTATAAGGAAACGGATTTGGATCAGTGGTTCGATGAGGAGGTTGTTGACCCGATTCAGAAAGAAATTCTGTTATCATCGCTACCCTTGAATAAATGTTATATAATCAAGAATATATCGGTTTTTCTTCGACCAAATTCGGTAAGAGCGGTACTGTGATATTATACGATGAAAAAACTGAAGTTTGTATCGAATGCTGGTTACCGAAAAGAGTTGTAGAACAGATGAAAGAGAGCGATGTTATTGAGTTGAATTCTTCTAAATGATTATATACTCTGACATACTTGGGTCAGATCGAGCCAGTATTTGAGGGTGCAACAACAAGAGATCTGATCAAGTTCAGTACCATCAAGGCATCGGATGTTCGATGAAATGAACGACTGGGAAATGAATGCTAATTCGTCTCTTCCAGTAACAACGTTATCGATACTGGCAACAATGAAGACTGCTCCAGTTCTCGGTTTGTATAATACTGATATTGAAATCATCATCAGATGCTACATTCACATCTTTCAACTGACAGAAACAGCAGAATATTTTTCTCGGTATCGGCCCATCATTGACATCCCCGATTTGTTGAGCACCCTCTTCACCTCGATGTTCATGACAGAACTGATTTTGCGATATATCTGGGTCGTTTCGTAATTCTTCCGATACTTTGTCCCATGCAAGAGCTATTCCATGTGATGCACACCATATTAGAACTTCTTTCGGCATATCTGCAAGTTGTTTCTCGCTCATCTTCAACAATGTGCGTAATCTTGAAATATCCACACCAGACTGTGCCGTAAGCTTGTTGTCGTTCATAATTATACATTATTTTGAGGTCGTTCGACGACTTCACCCCCTTCTTCAAATATCTAATCAACTCCTGGGGTGGTGATAAATCTCCATAACTATCATAATATTCTACTACTCCCCCGCACTCTTTATATGCAACCCAATGTTTGCCATCTCCTTCAATACTATCGAGATTTATTATGGCAGATTGTATGCTACTTGGGCCGGACTTAGGTAAAGTATCTCTCATGAATATACCTCGGAAGTGTGGCGACTTCATTTTCGCTATGTGGTGTGCGAGATCGATGTTTGTTGAAGCCGTTCGAGGTAATGTTTTTAGTTTTTTGAATTTCGAGGATTCAGATAAATGCCTAGCCCCTTTCGATACGACTTCAAATAGACTCCTTTGCCAACCTTTCCAAGAGCAATGGCCTCCATGTGTTGATTGTGGCGGTTTGCTTCAGAGAGTTGCTCCTTACTTTTTCTAGCCGAACTAATAGCGCGCGCTATACCAGCGCTACCTGCGGCCAAACTCCCCAATGCTGATAAGCCAGCAAAAATCGGTATGAGAGGGAGAATCCCACACCACGCTTAGGAATTGGTATTATTCGAGGTGTTCGGATATTGTTCTTGCCACCAGCCATCGAGCTGCACCGATTGCCATGAGGGATGTTTTGGATAAATTTTTGACGAGTTCCTTTTTTTACCCATTTGGCAAAGCTCATCACGGACTTTGTGTACTATTCCCGAACCAAAAGCAATTTTTCTTCCATACGCGGTTGATTTCTTCTTTCTAGAAACTCGACGTTTCTTTGTTCCACCATTCTTACTGAATCCCATGCCGAAGCGCCTTATTCCTTTGACGAATTGTTCAGCAGAAAGAATCATCCGATGTAGACAATTTCGATGAGAAAGTGGGGTTAGGGAATCAAACTGGTGCAGATCGTCGTCATGGAGCTCTATTTCCAAACACCATTCGCGGTCTCATAATAGGACCCTCCAATTGTGGAAAAACGAACGTAATGATATCGCTCCTCAACAAAAAGGATGGTTTACGTTTCGCTAATATTCACCTATACTCAAAATCATTATATCAACCGGAGTATGAATATCTGCGAAAGGCGTTGTAACCAATGAAAGGATTAGGATTTCATACGTATGATAATAATGTCAATATAGTGGAACCAGCGGACGCGAAATCAGATAACATCTTCATATTTGACGATGTTATATCAGATCTCATTTCTCTATGGGGCGTCATGAAGATGTGGATTGTTTCTATCTAGCTCAGACGTATTCCAGAGTCCCCAAACAATTGATTCGCGACTCCAATTTCATAGTAATGTTCAAACAGGATGACACCAATCTACATCATATTTTTTCCGACCATGTATCCCCTGATGTGAGTTTCAAACAATTCCAAGATATGTGTGCACAGTGTTGGACAGATAAATATGGATTTGTCGTTATCGATAAGGATAGTGAAATACATGGAGGTCGATATAGGGAAGGATTTGACAATTTCATATATCCTTGATTTAATGTTCATCTAACGAGAAAATGGGAGAAATAGCCTCTCAAATCCACCCCAAACGCGAGCTTATTGCAGCAACGAATGCAGTAAAAAGAAAATTCACAAGTATCAGGAGTGATCGTATGGGTAATCAAACAACGCTCGAAAAGATATATGAACTATTGACAAAACCGTTGAAGGCCATGTCAGCAGCGACAGCAGCAGCAGCAGCTGTTGGCAATAATACCTCAATCACCACATTCACAAAAAAAGAACATCAACAAGCCAGCAGCACTAGCGACAATGGTGGCAAAACCTACATATCACTTCACACCATTGCATGAAGATGAATCGAATGTTATGAAAACCCGTAGAAAAATCAGTGAACCCAACAGTTTTTTCAAAAATTCTTCCCCATCGCCATCATCATCATCATCACCATCATCATCACTACAAGCGAACCCTAATTATATAGCTACAATGGATACGCTGCCAACATCGTCACTATCATACATTTCCGCTGATGATATTGCCGATGGCACAATCGGGAGTGATTTAGAACAGCAGTTGACGCAACATTTGCATAATTTGAATTCTGGTAATCGCAATTATGAAACAGAATTTGGTGTTAGCATCCATATATATATATATATATATATATGTTATATCACTCAAATCACTTTGGACTTTTTGAAAAGGATTTTATTTGATTGACTACAATATTGAAGGAAATGTGAATAATAATAGATTGTTACAAAAGTATGACTTGACTTGAGACTGGTTTGAGAAGAACTGCGGGTGGCCGTTCTGGTCTCTCGAAGGAAGGCTCTCGAGGTGCTGAATCGTCAAACACGTGTAGATGGTGTCAGCATTCTCGTGTGGCTCTGATACTCTGGTTGCTTGATAACCTTGAGATCAGCGGTAATGTGATATCCCTGAGATGATGACATATGCAGGAATGTTGATATAACAGCTTCCATCTTTTTGAAAAAGTTGTTGCTTTGTGTCGACAACTTTTGAAAATTGGATCCTCAGGCGTTGAGATTGATGGATACCAATTCTTCTTCTTCATTTGTCTGGGTCCTCAGGTTCGGGCGTATTATTTGGAAGACGACCCTGATGCTTCTCATGGCTCTGCTTCCTCTAGGTAGGGGTGATGGTGGATCGGATGGACTAACAATAGTTCTCGATCTCCAATACTTGTCCAATTCATCGACATTCAAATCGCTTAATTCCAAAGGTTTCAGTTTAGGAAGATCTAGTCGTCTCGGGACGTCGCTGCAACATTCGTACGGGATTTCGATTGGATATGTTCCGTACGAAACAATAGATGTCTTCGTTGAAGTGGCTTGGATTTTGGTAATTCGGATGAAAGCACTACATTCGTTATGGAGGCTTTTCACAGAGTTTCCATAGATGATTCGGGTTTCGATTTCCTTCGATGGGCAATTGATCGAGATTCGTACTGGTTCTGATAGAATCACTAACCAATAGTTTTCGGCTAGTTCCTGGACCTTATATCCTTTACTAAGGATGAGGGCATTTTGGCAGTTATTGATTGGAAAGTTTTCATCAATTGGGCTTCACACATGGCGTTATTGTCTATGGGATATGCAAATACGTTGCTACACATCTTCATTTCTGGTAGTAGAGTTCTGCATTTCTCCAAGTCGTTGATTGGAATGAACATCAAAGAATCATCATCTTTCGCTATAAATTTTTGAGAGATTGAAAGAATATGATGTAAGCCAGTTCTGTTATCAAAAATTGGTATTGGGTAAAGTCGATAGAGGTGATATGTTCCATGTTCGATCAAGGGGATTTTTAGAATTTGTACAATTTATATATTTTACAGATGACTTAGATAATATTAAAACTAAAAATTACAACTATTACAATTTTAAACTGCTTTTCTAAAGGATAGTAAAGATCAACCGAACAGCTCAAGCTTGTTATTGTGAGTGTTTGCTGCAAAATAGACAGATTTAAATCTGTCCTTACTACAAATATATTGCAATAATTTTCAATAACTTCTACTCTATTTTTTAAAAACGAGGAGAGAAAATCCCATTAAAAGCTGAAAATGAAATTTTCTGAATAATACCAGAATATGACGGAGATCAAATATTCTCAACAACCTTCATAAATGCGTGTAATATTGCTTACCGCATGTCAGTACCAGATCAAAAGATACTCACAATTCTCCATATTGAAAACTGAAAGGCAAAGCAGCCGAATTAATCAGTTCAAGAAATCCTCAAACTTGGGAAGAAATAAGATCACTTTTAATTCAATACTTTGGTGACAGTCGTGATTTAGCTTCTTTGATACAAGATCTCCAACTTATCCATCAGCTACCTGGAGAATCGCCTCTAATCTTCATTAATAATTAACGTGTGGACTGTTATCAAAACTACATTTTGAAAACTGAGAATAACATTTCTGCAAACCCTCGTCATTTTTGGAAGTTCATCAATGATAGAAAGAAATCATTCAATTTCCCCTCTCGTATGGTTCATAACAATAACTCTGGTGAAAATTCCAATGATATAGTTAATCTTTTTTCATGCTATTTCTCGACAGTCTATGATAATACGAACATCAATCAAATTCCACACTATACCTTTGATAACACTGTCAACATTTGCTTCTACACCCCAGACATTAAAGAAATCATAGATTTAGTACATTCTCTACCTTGGAGACTATCATCTGGCTCAGATGAGATCCCTTTGCATTTGATTAAACATTGCATTTACACTTTAGCAAAACCCATTCACTACCTGTTCAACTTATCCCTCAAAAAAGGTACGTTCCCTAGCTTTTGGAAACACAATTTCATAAAACCCATCCACAAGAGTGGCTCACGGGACAACGTTGACAACTACAGAGGTATTTGTAATCAATCTGAATTACCAAAAATGTTTGATTGCTTGATTTCCAAAAATTTTTCTTGGGACTTCAAAAATATTATAATGAATGAACAACATGGTTTCTGCAGAGGTAGATCTACCACCACTAATTTATTGCTTTACCAAAATAACATCATTAATGCTCTCGAGAATAAACTGCAGGTTGACTCCGTATACACTGATTTTTCGAAAGCCTTCGATAGAGTCAACCACAGTTTACTACTTGCTAAACTTAAGTGTTTGGGAGAAGAAGGAAATATTTTAGAATGGATTAAATCCTATCTCAGCGATAGAGTCCAATATGTCAAATATGGTAGCTCAGTATCAGATCCAATTGAAGTTCCTTCAGGTGTACCACAGGGGTCTCATATGGGACCACTACTGTTTAATATCTTTGTAAATGATCTTCCGAATGTGATCACCAACTGTTCCTTCCTATAATTTGCTGATGATTTAAAGATGTTCAATCCATATCTGATACTGAGAGATTACAGTTTGACCTAAATAACTTTTCCAGGTCGTGTAATATTAACTTGCTAAAACTGAACTTGGGTAAATGTCAAAAAATTAGTTTTTCACGAAATAAGGAGGCAATTAATTATGCTCATCAGATTAATGACACAAACTTATCTGAGACCAACAAGATTAAAGATTTGTGGGTTATATTTGACACAAAAATGAATTTCAAGAGTCACATAACAGAAATATCATCTCGTACAAAAAAAATGCTGGACTTTTCTCTTCGTTCTGCAAGAGACCTATCTGTCAATGCTCTCAAGATTATCTATTGTGCCCAAGTTAGATCTATTTTTGAATACACTTCTATTTGGTCACCATGCTAGAGTCGACATAGAACTCTTGTAGAGTACTCAAAATAAATTTTTGAGATACTGTGGCTAAAACTTAGGAATGAATAGAGATGAATACAATTATTCACAAATTTAAAAAAACCTAAATTTGAATACTTTAGCACATAGAAGGCTTGAAATCGATCTGGTATTCCTCCATAAAATTATCAATGGCAGTATTGATTGTCCTGAAATTGTTATGCTTACCTCACTTTCTGTAAATGCTAGAAGAAGTAGAAATAGTGACATTTTCAAGATCCCTTTTTGAAGAACAAATTATGGTCAAAACGAATCCCTTAACAGAATACTGAAGTCAGCAAACACTCACAATAACAAGCTTGAGCTGTTCGGTTCATTCGGTTTAAAAATTGTAATAGTTTTAATTTTTAGTTTTAATATAATCTTAGTCATCTGTACAATATATAAATTGTACAATCTTTTTGTAATGGTATAATTGGCTCGTCCGTTAAATGAATGAATAAAATAAATGAATAAATAAATAGACTACAGACTCATAATGCAAAAATGCAGGCATCTGTTCGAAAACAATTGCTTACATCAGAAGAAAAACAATCACAGTCAAAATTAATCGAATCAATGTCATTTAATACTTTATTAACAGGAATCGATCCAGACATAGGACGCATTGTTCGTGCTGGAAATCCTCCAGATTTATTCACAGCAACTCTGAGAGTCAAACGTGAACTGCAATTAAGTTACTTCCAATCACAAAAATTTCCAAATTCGAAAATTGGTCAAAATTCAATCCCAAATCAAAATCGCAAAATAATACCTCCACAAAAATTGTTTAATTACTGTAAACGCCAAGGCCATACAGTAAATGAATGCAGACAACGTCAGCAACAAAATTCCAATCAAAATCTCGGACCTAGACCTAATTTCAACCCTATTTCTCGACCCAATTTCCGACCAAACTATCAATCCAATTCTCAACAAAATTTCAGACCAAGTATTCCTCAGACCACCGCAATTTCAAAATCAGAATAATATCCAATCAAGACCATCGATTATCAAACCAAATCCAAATTTCAATCAACAAAGGCCATCAACGAGTCAGTCTAATCCAAATTTTCAAAGATTCAACCCACAAAGAACCCATTGTGTCAATTATGATCCCAATAGTTACGAATATGATAATTATACCACTAATTATCAAGATTCTGAGAATTTCCGAGTAGATGGTTATACTGCTAACCATCAAGACTACCAAAACTATAACTCTGATTTGTATCAAAACCAATATTCAGATCAATCCGATCAGAACGAATACTTTCCATCACAATATGATGATCAAAATCAATATGATCAGGATTCTCAGTTGAGCCCTACATCGAGTGCCCCTCCTATCAAACAATCCTCAGATCCCATAGACCAAATTCAAGCACGAATACAGACAATGAATTTGAACGATTTCAACCCAAATCTCAATTTCCCGGAACTCAAATTTCTATAAATCCATCATTCAAAGTAAACTCTGAAAACTTATATTACATTGAGGATGCTATCAACCAATTTAAAATTCTAATCGATACAGGCGCTGGACTATCGATTTTCAAACTTGTGAAAATTATTCTAGGCGATTTTCTGAAAACGTTGTAGTTCAAGGTATAACTGACCAAAAATAATGATTAACGAATCTGTATTAACTCCTTCCACTGACGATGACCCGCACAAAGTTTATGTTCATAATATAGACATAGACTTTGACGGACTCTTAGGATCTGACTTTCTAGAACACTACAAATGTATAGTCGATTTGAAAAATGATCAACTCATTACCAATTTCAAAACAGTCCCTCTATTCAAAGTTAGTGATTCTGAATTCGATGACAAAATTCCACAAAATTGCGAATTTGATAACAAAATCACACTCGAACCTCGAACCGAACAAATTGTCAAATCAAATTGTAACTTATGTAACACTGATGCTATACTGCTAGCTCAAGAAAAACAAAAAGTTAGACTTCCTAATGCTCTAGTCAAAATCAATGAAAAAGGTGAATTCTTCACGTCAGTAATAAATGCAAACCCCATGGAAATTTCAATCAATTTCGATGATCTTCAGTTAGAACCGATTCAAAATTTCAGTCTTAATAATTTTAACACTTCTGATACACGAACAAATACACCAACTGACAGGACAACCGACATTCAAAATCAATTGAATGACGAAGAATCTGAACTTATCACGAACCTCTGTTTAGATTTTTCAGACATATTTTATTTGGAAGGTGACAACTTGACATTTACCAATGAAGTTAAGCACTCTATTGATACTAAAGATTCAAAACCCGTATTTACCCGATCCTATAGATATCCACAAATCCACAAAGATGAAGTGAAGAGCCAAATGTCAAAAATGCTTGAGCAAGGCATCATACGTCCCTCAATTTCACCTTGGTCATCCCCTGTTTGGGTGGTACCGAAAAAACTCGACGCTTCTGGGAAACAGAAGTGGCGTGTTGTTGTGGACTACTGGAAGCTGAATGAGCTCACTGTAGATGACAAATATCCCCTTCCCATGATTTCAAACCTCCTTGATCAACTTGGCAAATGCCAATACTTTACGACCCTTGATTTAGCGTCCGGATTTCATCAAATCGAAATCGAACCGAAAGATATTTCCAAAAATGCTTTCACAGTCGAAAATGGACACTATGAGTTTGTCCGAATGCCTTTTGGACTCCAGAATGCTCCTTCTACCTCTCAAAGGGTGATGGACAATATTCTCCTGGGCATTCAGAACGAAAGATGTCTCGTCTACATGGACGACATCATCGTTTACTCCCCTACGATACATGATCATATTTCCCGACTAACTGATGTATTCAAACGCCTCCGAAATGCAAACTCAAAGATTCAACCAGATGAATGCGAATTCCTTAGAAAGGAAGTAGCGTATCTTGGTCACCTAATCACCAGTGACGGAGTCAAACCGAACCCATCAGAAGTCGATTGTATCATCAATTTCCCAGAGCCTAAGAATCAAAAAGAAATCAAATCATTCTTAGGCCTCGCCGGATATTACCGCCGATTCATCTCTAACTTTGCCAAAATCTCCAAACCCCTCACTAAACTGCTTCAGAAAGATACTCCTTTCAACTTTGATTCCGATTGCAAAAATGCATTCGAAAATTTGAAACAAACCCTCATTTCTACACCCATTCTCATTTACCCAAACTTCGAAGACACTTTTCTTCTCACCACGGATGACAGTGCATTCGCTATTGGCGCTGTGCTTTCTCAAGGTCCCATTGGCAAAGACCTTGCCATCGCATACTCTTCTCGCACATTATGTTCAGCAGAATCTAAGTATTCTACGATAGAACGCGAATTGCTTGCAATAGAATGGGCAGTCAAACACTTCCCGACCATATCTCTTCGGTCGAAAATTCAAATTGATAACCGATCATCGTCCCCTCACTTGGCTATTCTCGATCAAAGACCCTGGTAGTCGCTTAGCTCGATGGCGACTCAAACTTGAGGAATATGACTACGAAGTCATATACAAACCCGGAAAGATCAATAAAAATGCAGATGCCCTATCTCGCATTGGAGTGAATCACATTCAAGAATGTGTTGCTTTTCATTCAAAAAGTCTAATTCTCCCAACGAATGAAGATGATGCCGATATAGAAATCATTGAGAATCCGATCGAAAATAATCCCAAACATGACATTCCACAAACATCCAAATCACCTCATAACGATAGCGAAATTACCCAACCAAAAAACGAATCTCAATAGAGAAAATTCAAGAAGAATTTGACACATTCTCAGACTTGTATAGAACCAAATCTCTGATAGACTACTCTAAAGTTCAATTCAATCAATGCTCAATTCTAGACAAATCGAACAGACACATTCTCATTCCAATGCAACAAAACAAACTATCGCAATTTCATTATGACATAATTGAAGACCTTTTCGAAGAACACTATGATTTTAAAAACCTCGAAATCAATAATATTTCCAGTGAATCAGTGAAAAATCATAAATATTATTTGATCCCTCTAACCAATGATCCAGAAACAGTAATTGAACACCTCTTTTTGACTTTATACAAAAATCAGAATAAGATGGACCCACTCAATTATTATTGCATCAAAGATAATCCCGAATCGCCACTACTTGAAATGCTTTGTTTCATATTCGCCGAAAAGGATATAAAAATCAAAGTATGCCAAAACATAGTATGAACTCCAGATCAAGATCAAATGCCTATAATTTCAGACCAATATCACAAAGGGAAAATAAACGAAACACTGAAATGCATACGGGAATAATATAACTGGGACGGTATAACCAAAGATGTTGAAGAATTAATTAAAAATCAATTAAAAAAAATATGTCATGAGACCAAAATTTGTAGGAAAAATCTCAGCAACCCATTAGTCATTACGGAAACTCCCCGTACTGCTTTCGAACGTATCAACATAGACATCGTCGAAGTTCCAAACAGAAATTATGCATTGACTATACGAGACGAACTTACGAAATTTACACAAGCTTACGCACTTCCAGATAAAACAGCTCGATCCGTCGTGAATAGCCTCCTACTATATTTTCAACATTTCGGAACCCCTTTACGAATCCATTGCGATTACTACAAATTACTACAAATATATTGCAATAATTTTCAATAACTTCTACTCTATTTTTTAGAAACGAGGAGAGAAAATCCCATTAAAAGCTGAAAAATGAATGTACCACCTCCTCGAAGAACTTACAGACAGTACAGAAAATTTCGTTTAGTCTGTATGGTTCGATTTTGTTAATTGCTGGAATAGGTGGAGTTGGAGGAGGTGATTCTGTCATGATTGATTCGGGAATAATTTGACAATAGAACTGATGAAATTATTGAAAAAAATATTCGAAATAATGAGATGATTCGTTTGAGTTCTTACCAGAAGACCGGATGGATTAGGAGGATGAAATCCGGCTTCACAAGCGTTGCTCCAGCGAAGTTAGCGTGCGCGTGTACTTCGGCTGTTGAAGAGACCGTCCTTCTGATGTCCTCGATGCTGTGTCCAAGTGTAGGTTTCTTCCTTTGAAAGATTAGGATCCTCGGTTAGGCTGTCCGTGTTCCGTGGATGTGAAGGAATCCTACCGATTGCGCCAATTTGTTATATCACTTAAATCACTTTGGACTTTTTAAAAAGGATTTTATTTGATTGACTACAATATTGAAGGAAATGTGAATAATAATAGATTGTTACAAAAGTATGACTTGACTTGAGACTGGTTTGAGAAGAACTGCCGGTGGTCTTTCGAAGGAAGGCTCTCGAGGTGCTGAATCGTCAAACACGTGTAGATGGTGTCAGCATTCTCGTGTGGCTCTGATACTCTGGTTGCTTGATAACCTTGAGATCAGCGGTAATGTGATATCCCTGAGATGATGACATATGCAGGAATGTTGATATATATATATATATATATATATATATATATATATATATATATAGGGTGTCCTTAAAAGGTCTTTACAAAAAGCTACCACATATTCTTCAGACCAAAACAATTCGATACAAGCAAACTTACCTCAGTAAAAAGTTGCTTAGTTTGGGCGCTAGACGGCTCTGAAGTTGAAATTTTCAAATCGATTTTGCTTCATAACTTTTGAACGGCTCATGAGATTTTTTTCAAATTTGGTACGTTGGCATAGACTCATCGGGCAATGAAACTCATATCATAATCATAATGAATATCATTCCATGGGCGTAGAACTTGATTTTTTCAGTAAATAAACATCTAAAACTCCTACGCCAATGGAAAAAAATTAGTTTCAATATGAAATCTAAATTATTCAACTCATTCACTACAAGAAAGGTACTCTTGACAAAAGTCGATTCCTCTCATGGTTTCGACAAAATTTTAATTTTAGTGATTTAGAGCATAATTAATAATAAAACGATTAACAGATATTTCATAAAAATTGTTCAAAATGTTCACCATTTTCACGTATACAAAGATTTATACGACGCAAAAAGACGGATAAGTAATGAACTAGAAGTTTCTAGGAATGCCGTTCATGAAGTACTAAGAGAACAATTATTATACCCATACCACAAGACGCCAGTTCAAGATTTATTAATCCATGATTCACAAAGTCGTCTGATGTTTTGTAGGTTCATTAATTTGCAAAGAGAAATGAATCTGAACTTTGGAAAGAATATTTTGTTCACTGATGAAGCCTGTTTCACGAGAAGAGGAATAACTAATTTTCATAATGAACACGTTTATGCAATTGAAAATCCTCATTCCATTAAAATAAACCATTTTCAACACGAATTCAAAATCAACGTTTGGGCTGGAATAATAGGAAATTTTATAATTGGTCCTGTCATACTTCCACAAAGATTAACAGGAGACATGTATTTACAACATCTACGAAATACGTTGCCAAATTTGTTGGAAGATTTACCACTCCAACATCGGGTAGATACGTGGTTTATGCACGATGGAGCTCCACCACATTTTTCGGTGGATGTTAGGAATTTTTTAAACCAACAGTACCCAGACAGATGGATAGGTAGAGGTAATGATGCACCCGTGAATTGGCCACCACGTTCTCCAGACTTGACACCGATGGATTATTTTGTGTGGGGTTATCTCAAGTCTACGGTTTACAAGACCCCTGTGAATACTGTAGAACAATTATGGCAACGTATCCAACAGGCGACGAATAATCTTACAGGCGATGAAGAAGTTATGCAAAGAGTACATTTCAACTTTTTGCGTCGTATAAATCTTTGTATACGTGAAAATGGTGAACATTTTGAACAATTTTTATGAAATATCTGTTAATCGTTTTATTATTAATTATGCTCTAAATCACTAAAATTAAAATTTTGTCGAAACCATGAGAGGAATCGACTTTTGTCAAGAGTACCTTTTTTGTAGTGAATGAGTTGAATAATTTAGATTTCATATTGAAACTAATTTTGAATAGTTTGAATAGTTGAATAATTTAGATTTCATATTGAAACTAATTTTTTTCCATTGGCGTAGGAGTTTTAGATGTTTATTTACTGAAAAAATCAAGTTCTACGCCCATGGAATGATATTCATTATGATTATGATATGAGTTTCATTGCCCGATGAGTCTATGCCAACGTACCAAATTTGAAAAAAATCTCATGAGCCGTTCAAAAGTTATGAAGCAAAATCGATTTGAAAATTTCAACTTCAGAGCCGTCTAGCGCCCAAACTAAGCAACTTTTTACTGAGGTAAGTTTGCTTGTATCGAATCGTTTTGGTCTGAAGAATATGTGGTAGCTTTTTGTAAAGACCTTTTAAGGACACCCTGTATATATATATATATATATATGCTGAATCGTCAAACACGTGTAGATGGTGTCAGCATTCTCGTGTGGCTCTGATACTCTGGTTGCTTGATAACCTTGAGATCAGCGGTAATGTGATATCCCTGAGATTCCTGCATATGTCATCATCTCAGGGATATCACATTACCGCTGATCTCAAGGTTATATATATATATATATATATATATATATATATATATCAACATTCCTGCATATGTCATCATCTCAGGGATATCACATTACCGCTGATCTCAAGGTTATCAAGCAACCAGAGTATCAGAGCCACACGAGAATGCTGACACCATCTACACGTGTTTGACGATTCAGCATATATATATATATATATATATATATATAAATATATATAAATATAATATAAATATAATAAATATATATATATATATATATATTTATTGTAAATTGGTGTATAGCGTAAATTGGTCGATGCATAGAAAAGTTCATACAATAATACAAAATGTTTATGACTGAAAAATCAGGCATCATCTTCGTCCGAACTGGCAACTTCCCGCACGAAGTACAGAGGTGGTGCCGGTGTTGTAGTGATGTGTGATTACAATCATTAGGCTGGTGGCGTAACAAGGTTTCATCTGCAAAATGTATCAAAGAACCATCGCAAAGGAAAACGTTTATGTTCATTGGCAGATATTTGACTAGACGCCAGTCTAGATGAATTCTTCACCCAACAATGGTGAATTTTACCGGAATCATCTGTGATGAGTAGGAGATTGCTATGTTTACTCATTTTTTTTCTTTCGGGAATAATTAAGCGGACCGACTACCTGATATTTCACTTGACGGTTTTCAATCACATTTTCTAATCCATAAACGTTGATGGAACAATTATTGAGGTTTCGAACTTTGGAATATTACTCACTTTCATCGGGAACTCTATACCACTCAAATTCAAGACTGTAGAAAAGTTTGGGTATGAAGACATTTCACAGGGTTTGCTGCTTGCTGGATATAGGGCAGATATCACAGCCCAAGCAAAACAATGCTGGTCCTGATTCACTACGTTCACTACAGCCTTCTTATTTTCGATGAAACTTGGTAGTTTCATATAGGAACATCCTCGTAGCGGGTTGTATTTATTGATATTGATTTCAAGAAATAATGTTTCTTCTAGAACCCAACCTGCAACAATGAAAACAATATATATTCACCGTAATATAGACACCTCGTATTCCTCAGATTTTGAATCAATTCTTAGTCTTCAACTCACCAGAATCACTCTCCTCGAATTCTGTTCCTTTTGATCCGCGCTGTAGAAATTTTATTCATTACCTGATTCATCCTGTATATATTTTCTTCCATTCTAAGGCACACTGTGGAATTTTTCTCTGTTTATTTTTGATTCAA
This sequence comes from Gastrophysa polygoni, assembly GCA_963576655.1. Taxonomy (NCBI): domain Eukaryota; kingdom Metazoa; phylum Arthropoda; class Insecta; order Coleoptera; family Chrysomelidae; genus Gastrophysa; species Gastrophysa polygoni. The sequence continues at coordinate 32,156,897 of OY755083.1, forward strand.
TTCGAGTCACCCCGTAGATGTGTTTTGACTCACCTTGTTTTCCCATCATTTTGGGTCACCCCATTGATCCATCCCGTTTATTTTTAATTCGTTTGAGCCGCTCTGTATTAATTTTTTCATACACCCTGTGTATATATATATATATATATACAGTGTAGACTCGATAATCCGAACTTTCAATAATCCGAATTCTTCAGTAGTCCAAACAAGCATTTTTAATACATTGAGTACTCTATAATCCGAATTTTATAGTACTCGATAATCCGAACCTATACCTTTAGGCCTATTTATTTCCCATAAGAATTGTGAGTGAAATGTTCAGGGATTCCCCTAATTGTTCTTTTGTTAGTATCTGGGATTCACATTATCTAACTCTGATTTTTAGAGGTTGGTGAAATGCTTAATGTTTTGGCAGAGCCAAATCTTACAAATGTAGAAATATGTAATTGGCTGGAAATTGATGAAGATTTGTTACCGTTAGAAGAAGCAGATGAAGATGAACCTGAAGTTAGCGACCATGAGTAATTAGATAATCCACACAAAACTGTTAAGAACGCTGAAGTAGCTAGAAGTTTTAATCTGTGTTTGAAATGGGCCGAAGAAAATAATATTCCGTTTAATGATATTCTTGTACTTCAAAGATTAAAAGAAATGGTCTTTATAAATAATCAACGGTGTGTTAAGCAAACAAAAATTACAAATTACTTCAGAAACTTGTATTATATTCTTACTTTTATGCATATTTTAGTGTTACTTTTTCGTATTTAGGTATTTAGGTATTTTTTGCATTTTGTAATGAAAAATTAAAAAAAAAAAACTGCTTCGGTAATCCGAATTTTTTGGTAATTCCTAATCGCCTTTGTTTTTATTAGTTCGGATTATCGAGTCTATATATATATATATATATATATATTTGATCCGCAATGTAGAAATTTTTCATTGACTAATTCTCCTTGTACGGGCGCTACAGTTGGTATGGTCTTGGGAATAATTATTTTATTTGGAGTCGGGGTACCAGGTTCGCTATTTGATTTTGTTATGTTCATTTCAGTAGTTTCTGTTCTTTCTTCGGAGAATAAATTTTCCCATCTACAAATAGTTTATTGCTCTTAATGTAACAGCTCATATGGTTATTAGCTTTTGCTAGACTCAAATGTTTCCTCAATATTTTGTATTCCTCTCGCTGAATGAGTGTTAAGTCATGAGCTATGCTTATGTGAGTACCTTTGAGATTTTTGGCGTTTTTGAATACTGCTATCTTTTTCAAGTATGAAACAAATTCCACCTTGTCATGGAATTGTTTTCTCTTACCCAAAAAATAAATATTGTTCAGTTCGCACTCATTTATTGGGACGTTTAATAATCTTTATCCAACACATGACAGTTATGACTGTCATTATTAATGTCATTTTAGATAAGTGAACTATCAAATAACACACTAGTGTGTTATAATCCATAACGCACTAGTGAGTAATGGATTATAACTCACGTTCATATTTAAAGTAGAATTCTATTTATTTATTACCATTTCAAGTAGAATTCACATTGATATTGAAATTAAAGGGAAACGCTAACGGTTTATTCGAATTTGAAGTTATTGTAGAATTGGTTGGTTCATTGGAACCAGACGCTCCCATATCGGTACAGCTGCTGATAGTGCTGGAAGATGCCGACACATTGGAACCTTGTATTTTTTCTGCAATTTGTATTTTGTTATGCACCGATTCTTCTAGGTATCCTTCTGCTACCGTCGAGGACTTCCATCCTCCGTGACGCTTCAAAGTAGTCATGTTAGCCCCTGCATTGGCCAAAAGAGTCGCCGAAGACCTTCTCAGGCAGTGACCGGTGTAGAGCGCTGGTTCCTCCAATTTCAAAATCATTGCAATTCTTGAAGGTATCTTCGACAACGTATTTATTCCCACACACTGGCTGGTACACCTCCCATTCTTGTAAAAAAACAAAAAAGCGGCTAGAACTAGTATTCTTTGGTCTCGAAGACATGTATTTTTTACACAAATTGATCGGGTTGACTGGAAATCCTTCTTCAAGTATGGTGAAACTTCTTGATTTCTTGGTTTTAGTGTCTGGCAAAACTATCTGAAAATATTTCCCTTTGTCTTGAATATTTTCTATTTTCAAATCTGCTCCTTCGTATATGGAAATTAAGAAACGAAAATTGTACACACTCTACGCTGGAGTGTCTCCTCAAGTAATCGTCATCGGGAGCTTCGTTCGAAAACTTCTCTATTTCAGGTCGTTCTAATGTCTTGGACTTCTTTGGTTTGTATCCCTGTGATTTGCTTTTCAAAAAGCTCGTTAGTTTGCCATATTTCGAAATGTCGATTTTTTTATAAAGGTGAATAGTCGATCGAAGCATCGAGTATTTGGACCACAGCGACGATGGGGCTATTTTTTTTTGCAAATGTAAAAAATAAGCCAATAGAACATTTTCGTCGATACCTTTTATTTTCCGTGAATTCATCCAAGACTCAAACATTTCGAACTCCTTGTCGTAAGCATCTCGGGACTTTTCTGGCAAAATCTGCATCGCTGCTTCTTCCGCTTCCGTAAGGATATCCTCAGGAACGTAATTTTCATCGATTTCCTCCATTTTCTATACGTTTTTTTCTTCAAAAAAGGTTTCTTCTACTGCAGGGAAAACTGACAAGTGTCAAAATTTATTTAAACATTTGCAACAATGTGTTATGCCCGTGGCAACTGAAAAAACAACCTACCTTGACCAAAATGTAAAAAAGTCACTGGCAAGTCATTCTGACATATACAGGGTATTGAGACGCAAGTAGCTTCGATTTGATCACAAAACTCAATAATTATTATCTCATAAAACATTGTATGCCACTCGTGTGTTATGTTTCCTGAGTCACTTGAGAATTTATAAATTTATAAATCTTTCTCGCGTGACTTATTCTCAACATAACACACTAGTACCATAAATAACTATTCTAATGCTCGGCAGATATATTCAGGAGTTATTTCCTCAGGTTTGGTATCGAGTCCAAAAATCACTATATTATTTTCTTTCGTTTTTTTTCTCAATTTTTTCAATCTTATTCAAAAGATGCGAGTTTTCTGCTTCGACTTTGTTCAGTTTTCTGTACAAATTCTCCAGTTATCGACATTTTCAGCTCTATCACAAGTATAAGACGCGCTTTAGTAGGTAATGGGAATGTTTAAATTTATTTTGTATCGGTCGTGCAAAATCAGGTGATCGGAAATCCAAGCGCCCCCACTTGCTAACTTCGGTTCAGAGAGTAATAGGCTTCAATCACATGCGATATAAGGTTGATTTGCTCAGTTGTTCTCCAAATGCGCTTTGATCCAATATTTCTGCACATGGATTTTTCTTTTTCATTCATCTAACTGAACACAACAATTTTGCACTTAAGTGTAACGTATAACCATATGTTTTATCCCTTCAACTGGAGACAACATATTAACACAGCTATATTAGAATAATGCATGGATATGCATAAACAACATATTTCGAAGAGCACAGCTTTCGTGAATCGGAAGTATAATCGAATATTTTCTATGCTCTTGTGATTATAACTGATAATTCATGGACACTGTTTTTATGAATTTTTAGTAGAGTTTTCAATCAGACGCAATCTTCTGGTCTGATCGTATCCTGAAACCTGAAACAGGACTACTGTTTCAATGGCATGTAAAATATGGAATGGAAAAAACGAAACTTCAAATCCTTTCATCGTTTATTATAATAGATCGACATTTTTAACAATAGTAAGGCCATTTTATCACAGGCAATTTTCGAGACTGAACATTCTATATTATACTATCGGAGAAAATTCGATAATAAACTTACTAATATACAAAAATACTTGTTTAGTTGCACTAACTTCTTGTTTTTGTTAGTATAGAGAACACATTGAGGAGATCATTCTTATAAAAATGTTAGTATAATTATGAATAATGAAAATAGAGATGATGACAGAAAACTCGATACATTTTCCATCCACCGCCCTGAAAACTGACAGTTCATTCATTGATATTTCCAAATATTTCGATCAACGAGCAATGGATGGCAAAAGTACTTCTAACAATATCGAATTAAATCAAAAAACTAGTATGCATAACAACAAGAATTGAAAACTGTTGTAAATTTTCTATTGAAAAAAAAAATTGTGAATTTTCTATTGAAATAAAAATTTCAGCAAACATATTTGTTTCTCACATACATAAAAGCCATGGGAATATAATATACATACAGGGTGAGTCAAAAATGTGTACCGAGCTTGCTGGGGGTGATAGTACATTGAAAAATAAGTATACTATGATCAATAAACTTATGGCCCAAAATGCATATTAAGGGAGATATATCTTCCGAAGTTGATAAAATTGAAATAATTTCTCCGCATAACTTCTGAGCGGTGAAAGCCACCAGATTGAAACTTTCTGCATAAATGTATATTGTTAAAATACATTTTTTCATTACACTCCTACATTTCTCATATTGTTATATTCATTTTGGTAAAAAAATGGAAACATTCGATGGAGCAAAAAAAATTACATGAAAAAGGTACTCTTATCCAAACACAAAAAATTGAACCGTTTCCGAGATATTTGAGTTTTTGTAGTGACATTATTCCAGTAGATTAATTCATCGCGAGATTCATCGGTGACGATATTTTAGAAGGCCATGAACAATTCTGTTCTTAATTTTGGCGTTCATTTCATCAACATTGTTGTAATTAATTTCCTCGTGTGGTTTTTCTGCTATACCGGGTGTCCCAACGAAAACTTTCCACCCGGATTTACTGGGAAATGACAAATTATTTTCGGAAACGCTGAAACAGGTCTATTTTGATTTTTAGGGGGACACATGTTAGTAATGGATTTAGTCGAGCAACTTCATCCCCCGGACGGGGGCAGCTACCCCCTTGCGAATCATCATAGGGAACGTGGGTCGAGTGATACAGCATCTGAAAGCTCTCTTTATTCTCTATCCAAACGTGAATAATTTTTTCAAAATCGAATGAATGGTAATTGAAATTAGTGTTGTTGACAGGTTCAATGTAATTAGTCAATATCTTACCTGTTCTTATACAAATTCAATTTATTAACTATTTTAAGACTCAATGAGTGGACAGATAGGTAATGGCAACATCCCATCCGGTCAGGGAACCCAGTCACCCCACGAAAAACGAAAACATATTAGTCAAAACAAAGCAAGTAGCCAGGCTGGGACTATTAATTGCGAAGATCTTTCAACCAAGTATCAGGTTGATGTCGCTATTCGCGAATACAACAATACAAGCGGAAGATGCTCACCCCAATTGTGATCGAAACGTCCAAAGGAACCTCCTCCACAGAGGTGAACCGATCACGGCACTGAAGCCCGGAAACCATATTTCTTAGTTTTTGTTCTGTTGACTTTTTCATAGACAAAAAATACCTGTTTTTATGGTTCGCCTCCGTGTATGTTCTCAGAATGAATTCACAGTTCTCATGATTCTTATGGAAATATCATTTGATTCGTATTCTGTGAGTTAAGTTTCTTCCTGAAAATGGTTTACGCATTAGAAGAACGAATTGAGTTAGTGAAATTTTACTACAAAAATGATGATTGTCTAAGAGCTGCAGCTAGAATTTTCAATACAAGGCATCCAGGGAAAAATGCATCTCATAGCTATGTTCAAACGTTGATTGATAAATTCGAGAGAACTGGATCTGTGGGAAACCAGAAACATCATCCTGAACGTCGGATAAGGAACGAGGCTGTTGAGGTAGCGGTTTTGGGACACGTGACTATGGATCATACTCAAAGTATTCGAAGCTTGGCTGAAGCTTCAGGTGTAGCGCGATCGAGTATTCAGAGAATTCGCAAGTCACATCGATTCCATCCATACAAAATCAAACTTGTACATGAACTGAACGAAGACGATTTTGACAGACGTCAACAGTTTTGTGAGGAAATGTCTGAGCGTCTGAGAACAAATCCCAATTTGCTCTTCAATATTTGTTTTCAGACGAAAGTACATTTTTTATTAATGGAAACGTAAATCGCCACAATTGCCGCTACTGGAGCGATACCAATCCCAGGTTAATACGAGAGGTCCACACACAAACACACAGAAGTTGAATGTTTGGTGTGGTATTTTTGGCAAAAATATTATTGGACCACTTTCTATAGATGATTCATTAATTTGAATGGACAAATGTATTTACATCTTCTTGAGAATGCCATCGATCCCATGATAACGGATATTATCGAAAACGATGGAGATTATTCGGCAGACAACCTCCATTTTCAACAAGATGGAGCACCACCTCACAATGCAGTAGCGGTTAGAAACTTTCTGGATGAACGATATACCAATCATTGGATAGGGCGACGAGGACCAATTGAGTGGCCAGCTAGATCACCGGACCTCAACCCGTTGGATTATTTATTATGGGGGCCTCCCAAAAGCATAGTTTTTGCCACTCCGCCAGAGTCACTAGAGGATCTACGTGGTCGAATTGTAAACGAGTGCGGCAGCATAACTCCAGAAGTATTAGAAAACGTTCGTAATAGTTTCGAAAGTAGACTTTATCATTGTATGGAGGTAGGAGGGGCTCATTTCGAGCAATTAATAAATTGAATTTCGATGAGAACAGGTACGATATTGATTATTTAAATTGAACCTATCACCACACTGTTCCATTCAGAATTATTAATTGACACTACTAAAAACGTTTTTATACTTTTATTATTATCCAAACCTTGTTGGGACAGACTTGTTGTTATGTGCTTATTGCTTATTAACGGCACAGGAAGGTAATATCATCGACAAAATTAAGTACGAAATTGATCATTCATGGCCTGCCAAAATATCGTTACCTATGAATTTCGTGATGAATTAATCTGCTGACATCGTGTGACTAAAAAAACTCAAATATCTCGAAAACGGTTAAATTTTTTGTATTTGGATAAGAGTACCTTTTTCATGTAATTTTTTTCGCTCCATCGAATGTTTCCATTTTTTTTACCAAAACGAAAACAAGGAAAGAAAATGTCCCAAAAAAATCATGACTCACTTTCTAAAAACACCCTATAACAATATGAGAAATGTAGGAGTGTAATGAAAAAATGAATGTATTTTAACAATATACATTTATGCAGAAAGTTTCAATCTGGTGGCTTTCACCGTTTAGAAGTTATGCGGAGAAATTATTTCAATTTTATCAACTTCGGAAGGATATATCTCCTTTAATATGCATTTCGGGCCATAAGTTTATTGATCATACTATACTTATTTTTCGATGTACTAACATCCCCAAAAAGCTCGGTACATTTTTGACTCACCTTGTATATGAGGCTGACCTCAGGATCAATTCTAAACTTCCAATGAATTGATTCTGTTTGGCAATGGAATAAATAGTGATTCATGTATTTTTTTTTTTTTTTTTTTTCGTAAGCTGATGAATATCGATATCACAAACTAACCAACAAGCCCAAATTGCAATGATTTATCGATGATCTGAGTACTTTTCATGCAAAAATATTTGACGATTTGAACGATTTCACCATGTTAATCTCCATAAGAAAATTAATGGTTCAAGTTAGCAAACACGGTTCTTTTCAAGGTCATTCGCAATTGACGACAAGTGAGTGTAACCGCATGGTTTGATAAAACGAAACACATCGATTAAGAGAGTCTTAGAATATGAGGAAATATATACAGAATGAAACATTTCTACAGGGTGGATCAAAAACATATCAACAGGGTGAATCAAAAACACTTCCAAGGAGCAGCTGAAAATTAAATCAAAAATAAACAGGATGTATATACAGGATGTATATACAGGATGTATATACAGGATGAAATAGTGAGGAATCTCTACAGTGGGGATCAAAAAACATATGTACTGGGTAAATCAAAGACAAAACATATCTACAGAGCGATTCGAAATTAAATTAAAAATGAGCGGGATGTATAAGTCAGAGAAAAGTTCTACAGGATGTCTCAGGATGAGAGAAAATATATACTGGATGAAAAATTTCTACAGGGTGGATCAAAAACATATCAACAGGGGGGGTGAAAAATATATCTATAAGGCGGCTCAAAACAATATAAAATACATGTACTGAATAAATCAATGAGTACAAAATTTATACAGCGGGTATCAAAAAACATATCTACAGGTTGAATGAAAATCATATCTACGGAGCGGCTCAAAATAAATCGAAAAATAAACAGGATGAATTAGTAAGAGAAAAATCTTAGAAGGTGGATCAAAAAATATCTACAGGGTGGATCAAAAAATAATTACGATGCGACTGAAAATGTAGTTACCTCTCGCGACAGATGAAGTATGACACATAATAAATATCATAGAACAATAGCATAAAACGTGAAAGTTGATATGAGTATCAAATTTTCAGATGTTTACGTGACTGATGAAAATGCATCCTTCCTTCATCATCATGAATTGTCACGAGCTGCCTCGCATTGCCCCCCTCCCCCTTAGATTGCCTCGCATTGTCTCTCTCCTGTGCCCCAAAATGCCTCAGCGAATTACCCCCCTCGATCTATTCCCAACATATCTGCAGGGTGGATCGAAAAATATCTACAGGGCAGCTCGAAACGATAAAAAAATATATACTAAATGAATCAATTAGTACAAAATTTCTATACATTCCTGAAAATATATACAAGGTGGGTCAAAAAATATTTACGGAACGAGCTAAAATGATAAAGAATACATATACTGAATTAATCAGTACGTACAAAATTTCTACAAGGGAGTTAAAAAAATATATACAAGGTGGTTCACAAAATAATCACAGGGCAACTCAAAATATCGTCACGTGTCGCTCAGATGAGAGATGACGTATGACATATAATAAATATCATACAATAGCATAGGGTGGATCAGAAATCATCTACAGGGCAACTCTAAATGATGATAGATACTGATATACTGTATGAATCAATAAGTACAAAATTTCTACGGGGTGGTTAAAAAAATATATACAAGGTGGATCAAAATATATTTACGATGCAACTCAAATATCGTTACGTCTCGCGACAGATGATTGGCGTCAGATGTCGAATGACTTATAATTCATATCATAGAACAATAGCATAAAACATACAGTATGACGTATAGGAAGAAAACAAAGTATTATTGAATTGACGCTATTATTTGGATTTTTTAATCTTTAATCATTCATTGAGAATCATCTATGAATAACACGTGATCTAATGGAAACAGATATATACTGATTCAGAGGGGTATAATTAGCAATCAAACAACAGTAGTTATTGCGAAAACATCATTAGATGATGGAGAAAATAGAGTTGCTTCATCGAGTTAATGCCGCAAACAAAATAAGCACACAACAGATCACAACAGATCTTGTGATGAATCAGTGGTATCATGATCGAAAGATTTCATGCTTTATATTATATCATTTGCGTTGATGTCAAGTATGGACTTCGATCCTATGAGTAAACACATTAGTCCGAAGACAATCAATCAGGTATATAGTTGACTTGTTTGTATTTTCATTGATCACCATCATAATTCGAAGAGGAAAAATCATATTTTCATGTATTATATTTCCATTCAGTTTTTTTTTAACAGATCTCCGTGCTGCATCTATTCCTTTATCCTTTCTTTCAAGATATTCTTGTGCATCGAGTTGAGTTAGGTTACCACAACCATCTTGAAGTGAAGAATATTTTTGAGAATGTCTTCCATCATTGCGATTTCTTTATTTTTTCTATCATTCGAAGTTGAGAATTCAAATACCGAAAAAAAGTTGTAATTCATGGTGCAAGGAGTTGAAGATTGACCGAAATCAGTGTTATTTTGATAAGACAACTTGTTTTGGAAAAGTGCAAAATGTAGGAAAAATTTCATCCCAAAATTAACAGAAGTACAAAATCTTAAATTTTTGTTGGAACGATGTATTAATAATAAAACTTTTTTGGAAAAGAACTATTTGAAAATGAACAATGATAAACACGAATTCAATTGTTCAGTTCAGTGGGGGGTGATGCATAATCAAATTAACGATTTAAAATTTGAAATCAGTTCTGATACAAATAAAATGAAATCTCTCGGAATGAAAAATTCAGGAATTCAAAGAAATCTAACAACTTGTGATTCTTTCCTGAATGATTTAGAGGCGGAAAATCTGGAAAATGATGCCATGAATCATAAATTTCGTTCGAAATTGAATTTATGTAGATCCAAAAATGTGAAATATCGAAAGATAATAATAAAACTCCGAAAATAGAATGGGAAATTGAAGAAAAAACTCATAACGAAGAATGGAGAGAACTGTTGTATTAATTGAAATTTTGATCGAAAGAATGAAATCAAGATCCGTTGATGTGGAATAGACCGCAATAAATAGAATGAATTAATATATATTTATTAATTCTATCTAATGAGGAAAACCACAATAAAAAAACGAGCCGAGTGAAATATTTCAACAATTTCAATTCTAAAATCAAAATTTCAATTATCACGACAGCTCGTCCAATTCTTCTGTTAAGTAAGTTTCTCCTCTCGAATATATCATGAAGTGTAGGTTTTTAATAGGGATCGCGAGGCGGTCAATTTATTTCCTAACACCTTCCTAACCTCCAAACAATGGTTGAAATCTATCATATATTAAACTTCAGGAAAGGAATTCTGATATTTTTGTACAGAAACTTCCAGTTTGAGCTCTCTTCAGTTAGTTTTTTCGTTTCTCTTCACAATATTGCCAGATATTGCCAAACTGTATCAATAGAAAGACCCTCGTTCTATTATTGATTCTTTCTATATCGAAATACTGCTCGATCCTTTTACATCAATTTCATCTGTGATGGCGAAAGCCAACAGTATTTTTTGTTCAATGACATTATTCGTTCAAGGAATAATTGTTAGTAATATAAGCGCACATTGAAACAGCTCTATAGAAAATCAACTTGCCGGTTCCTTCTCAATACTGGAATTCTTAGTTGTAGAAAGGTCGTGAGAGAAAAAGGAAAGGGGATTTCAATACCAAATATTCATTAGGGAAGATGAATGTTTTTCAATGAACAGGGTATATGCAAAATAAAGAGACGCAGTTCTGAACTCTTGTCGATTTTTTTCTCTTGCACCTCGTTTATCACACCAGTCGAAGAAAAAAATTAAAACGTTGAAGGGTAAAATGCGAACTATTTTTCAGACTACTTATCGATTCATAATATCCCACAAATTGTATGTCCATATGATAGTTTTCGGAATTTTATTGAGAGGGGTATCCGAGGAGACTTGAGTCAAGGAGAGCGCAAGCTAACAACAAGTACATGTCTTCTTATAATCCAACAAAACCTGGCATATACTTAATGTACTTTGATGTGAATAACCAGTACGGTTGTGCTATGAGCCAACATTTTCCGTATGGCGGTTTCGAGTGGGTGGACACCAACGTAGACGTAACATCTATCCCTGATGATGCACCAGAAGGATACTTTCTAGCAGTCAGCTTGGATTATGCGCAAAAACTTCATGATGTCCACAAAGACCTTCTTTTTTGTGCTGAGCATATCAATCCCAAGACAAGTGAGTCACCGAAGAATGCAAAGGAAATAACAAAGTTGTTGGCAACGCTCAACCATAAGCCAAACAAACAGGCGTTAGCACATGGTCTGGTGTTGCGAAGATTCACCGCGTCCTTAAGTTCAAACAGTCGGCATGGCTGAAGCACTACATCGATCTGAATACGAGTCTGAGGAAAGCTGCAAAGAATGAATTTGAAAAAAACCTCTTCAAGCTAATGAACAACGCTGCCTTTGGCAATATTATGGAAAACATTCGTAAAAGGGTGAATGTCCGTCTTTTGACTAAGTAGTCTGGAAGATATAGTGCTGAATCATGAACTTTGAAGCCTATGTTCAAATCTTCAACCATATTCAATGAGAATTTAGTGGAAGTTAAGCTCAAAAAATTACAGATTTATCTCAACAAGCCCATATACGTTGGACAAGCTATCCTCGACCTTGCAAAGACCACCATCTATGGTTTCCATTACGATTATATGCAAAGAAAATTTGAAGATGACTGTTGTTGTAGCATTACTCATATTCTTAAAATGAAGACTTTTGTATCATTGATTTGGCAACTCCGCTTCCCAGCCGTTTTACCTGCGAGAAACATTTTTCAAAAATAGAATAGAATCGGGAGTCGGTCGGTCCCGAGCTTATTTTGTGAAACCACATATTAACTGTGATTTATAATTTTCGAGTAGAAGGGGCATTACGACAGGGTTTTTCTATTAGTTATTCACGATAGTGAGGTGTTTTCCTTCTCAACTTTTTCCTAATTCTGCTCCCAGTCCCTCCTTGTTGGAATTTTGACTTGGGGCATTTTTCTGAATCGAATAATAGGTGTTATATTGTCCCCATTCATGCTGAGTGAGGGGCGATCATCTATAATTTGATACCATTTGATTTGCAAGCAAACAGCAGCCTTCCTCGCCTCATGCTCTATTCATAGGTTGAGAGGTGGCAGTCCGATCAGAGTGTCCAGTGCCTTTCACAGCGCCTTCCTCATTGCTCCTGTTATCGAGATGCTGGCCAGTCGTTGGATTCTGTCGAGCTGAATCCTCGACTTGCCCTGTCAGTGTTCCCGGCCACCATACGATGGCCCCATGCGTTATCATTGGCCGTATGAGGGCTGTATACATCCAATGAAGGATGCTGGGCTTGAGGCCTGTACGCCAAGAATTCCGCCGTTGCCTTCTAGACCGTCCTCTCGATGTGCTCGTTCCAATTGAGCTTGGAGTCAATAATGACTACTAGATATTTGGTGAAGCCTTTATACTGCAGTGATAAACGTATAAACATACATCGGGGGATTTTCTACCTTGAGTTTCCTGGTGAAAAGTACAATTTCCGCCTTATCAAGGTTAGCACTTAGTCCCGTGTTATGACACCAGCGGTCTCACCCCATCCAGGGCCCGTTGCGCCAGTCTCCGACTGGTAATTGACCCCCGGCTGTCGACCAGGATGACGATGTCATCTGCATAGGCCTGAGTATAGTAGCCCATGGTCTGTATCTCGTCATCCACGACGAGGCACCACAGGAGAGGAGATAGCACCCCCCTTCGGACAACCCTTCCATACAACGGCCTCCTCCGAACTGTTTTGGAAAGTCGCTCTCACTATCATCTGAGAGAGGAGTGCGTGTATCTATTTTATCAAAATTGGATTAACGCCCCGCTCATCTATTGCACGACATATAGAGTCAAATGATGATGTTGTCGAATGCACCCTCAATGTCTATGGATATCCCTAGGGCAGAGTCCTTACGGTCTAACACTCCTTCGATTCTATGGACGGGTCGGTGCCTCTGCCACTTTGGTATGCAAATTGTTGGTCACTGAGTGGTAAGTTGCTCAGTGGCCCCTCTCTGATGTGGCGGTCTAGTAGTTTCTCTAGCGTTTTCAGGAGAAACGATGTGAGACTGATGGACTTGAACTATTTTGCCTGCGTGAAATCAGATTTCCCAGGCTTTGGTATGAATATTATTCTAGCTGTTCTCTAAGCATTGGCGACATACCCGTGAGCTGAACAACTTTGAAAGCTCTTCAGGAGATGTCCATCCCTTGTTGTAAAAGGGCCAGACACACTCCATCCTCACCTGGTGATTTATAGAGCGAAAAGGACTCAATGGCCCATTTCACTCTGTCGTTTGTCACAATTCTTGTGGCTATCGTGTAATCCATCATAGCTTCCATTGGGGTGACAGTCTCAAGCTCAGACTGCACTCTGGTGCTGCCTGGAAAGTGCGTTGCAAGCATATGTTCAACGTTCCAACATCCGATGAGGTGAAGCTTCCATTAGGAAGGGTTACCGCTCCCAACTTTGCTCCCGGGCCCTTTGAGAGGACTTTGTTGAGCCATAGCGTGATGGCATGTTCCAGAGTCTCCCTTCAAGTTCCTCACGATAGAGGTTCCATCTGGTCGCTCTGGGATTTCTAAACCATCGGGTCTCGTCTTGGCTATTGTCTCATACTGAGAACAGTATATGACGGTGATCAGACAAACTTTCCTCTGTCGAAACATGCCAGTTGCTGATTCTACTTGTTAGCTCTTTCGAGCATAGCGTTAGATCAACGATCGTTCGTGCCAATGGCGTGAAATATGTTGACACGGATCCTTTGTTGAGGATCACCAGATAACTGGAGCTGAGGAATTCCAGAAGTGTACTGCCTATCGGATTGACGTCGCGATTCCCCCACACGCAGGGGTGCTCAGACTTACAAAGCCTGCGATTTACCACGAAATATTCAGGTGACAAGCGATCGATCAACTTGATGTTCCTAAAAGATAACAAATACATTTGCAAGAACATGATGTATTGCACTTCAAAACAAAACATACATACAGGGTGGCCCATCGAAAACGTACCGCAAGGCATTACAGGCTGGGAAAGAACTTTTCGATAAAATCCGGAAACAGGTCAAGTTTCAACCTTCAACCCCCCAAGTAGGGGTGTCACCCCAACATTTTTTTCAAAAGGGAAAGGGGGTCAAGCAATACCTCTTTAGAAGATGCTGGTCATTCCCTACACAGTGCTGCTTACATTTTCAAAATCGATTCACTCGTTCAGGAAATATGGAGCGTTGAAACTCCAACGATAATGTGTGATGAAAAATGCAAAAATTGATTCAATTGTACTTCAAAACTCATTTATCAGTCAAGTAAATGTTCGAATTGCTGTCCGTCAACCTGCATACAGTGGTATAATCTATTTTCAAGTCAACAATTCGTAAACACTTCAACCACGACATGTATCTAGCAACTACTTGATCTAATTCAAACTCTCTGAAATGAGCCTAAAAAAATCTGTGCATCGACACAAACAGCGACTCGGCAAAAATAGCGAATTCATTTGAAAGAACTTATTGCGATAAAGTACAATTGAACCGATGTTTGTATTTTTCGTCCCACATGATGGTTGGAGTTTCAACGCTCCATATTTTCTGAAAGGGTAAATCGATTTGAAAAATCTAAGCAGCACTGTATAGGGAATGACAAGCCCCTTCTAAAGAGGTATCGCTTGACCCCCCTTCTCATTTGAAAGAAATGTTGTTGTGACACCCCTACTTAGGGGGTTGAAGGTTTTACTATGCTTGTTATGTCAAAATGTGTCCCCCTGACAAACAAACTTGACCTGTTTTCGGATTTTATCGAGAAGTTCTTTCCCAGCCTTGCCTTGCGGTACATTTTCGATGGGCCTGTATAAGAATAAGGCACAAAGTTTATAGCTATTCTAATCTAATGAAAAGGCATTGGGTGCTTCCTCGCGCGTGCGTAGTGTTTTCCCGTTCTCGTCGTGTTGCCACTCCTCGCGATCGCGTATGATGCGAATTTGCGTCCCATCTCCTCATAGTGCCACACAAGACGTCCTGTTTCAGGTGGAGGGTTCTCCGTTCCATAAGGAAAATAGGCTGAGCAAACTACAATATCGCACAAGCTTTCGTCAGTTGTACTGCTGACTTTGATTCTAACGGCTACCAAGTCCCTGTGGCAAAATCCTACTAGCAGAATAGAGTCAACACCTCTTGCATGCATGCTCTTGGCTTCGGGTTGGAAGAGCTGTAATACAGTGTCCCTCTCGCTAGTCTCGACAATTGTATTCTGATGACAAACTATGTAGGCCTCCGCTCAAAGTTATACTCAACAAGGGTACTGGTCCCTGAAGATGCATAATGAAGAAACGTAACAGGTTGCAAGAGAAGGCTTATGAAGAGGATGAGATTGATGGCATCATTATGAACATTGACGTAACAAGGAAAGCAAAAGGTGTGAAATCATCAGTCGTTAAAAATTAAATGAATTTCGAGGATTATATTGATTGTCTGGAGACGCATGAACAAAAGAAAGTTATCCTAAGTTTCATAAGATCGAAAGAGCATAAGGTTCAGTCCATCGAACAAGAGAAAATTGCTCTGGAGATGACAATAGGTATATTATACCAGGATCATGCAAAACTCTACCTTGGGGAAACTACTATATTCCCTCTACTACAATGGCCGCCGCTGAAGATGAAGATGAACGTCGATGAAGAAATAGATATAGATTAATGTATCATACTTTCGTACAAATATGTGGTCAATAAATGGGGTTATACTATGCTTATTTTTTGTATTTACATCTACTGAATTCTATAATTGAGTGGTTATGATAGGCCTACTGCTATCTACTACTAGCTATATGCTACTAGCCATCCTGTTTATTTTTAGATTCATTTTGAGCCGCTTCGTTGACATGATTTTCAATCACCCTGTAGATATTTTTTTTGATCCACCCTGTGGGATTTTTGTCTGACTAATCCATCCTGTTTATTCTTTAATTCATTTTTAGCTGCTCCGTAATTTACCCAGTACACATGTTTTTCGATCCCCGCTGTAGAAATTTTGTACTTATTGATTTATTCAGTACATGCATTTTTCATTGTTTTGAGCCGCCTCATAGATATGTTTTTTCACCTACCCTGTTGATATGTTTTCGATCCACCCTGTAGAAATTTTTCATCTTGTATATATCTTCTCACATTTTGAGAAATCCTGTAGAATTTTTCTCTGACTTATACATCTCGCTTATTTTTAATTTAATTTCGAGTCGCTCTGTAGATATATTTTGTTTTTGATTTACCCTGTACATATGTTTTTTGATCTACACTGTAGAAATTCCTCACTATTTCATCCTGTATATACATCCTGTTTATTGTTAATTTAAATTTGGGCCGCTCCTTGGATGTGTTCTTGATTCACCCTGTTGATATGTTTTTGATCCACCCTGTAGAAATTTTTCATCCTGTATATATTTCCTCTCATTCTAAGACACTCTCTATAGATGTGTTTCGTCTCATCAATCCATGCAATTACACTCTCTCGTCGTCAATTGCGAATGACCTTGAAAGGAACCGGTTTTGCTAACTTGAACCCTAAATTTTCTTATGGAGATCAACATGGTGAAAGTGATCGAAATGATCCCGAACTGTTGCAGCCCATTAACTATTGAATATGAAGCCCAGACATTGAATCAGTAATCATTCCATATAATCTCTATTCATCAAAATCTTCATTCAGTTATTGTGTTTCAAACATATAGTTTGACTTACGAAAGAAGTCTGAGGGAGAGAAAATTGGACAAGAACACAATAAAGAATTTGCAGACCATACACAATGTGAATCTAA
The DNA here is from genome assembly GCA_963576655.1 of Gastrophysa polygoni. Classification (NCBI taxonomy): domain Eukaryota; kingdom Metazoa; phylum Arthropoda; class Insecta; order Coleoptera; family Chrysomelidae; genus Gastrophysa; species Gastrophysa polygoni. The sequence continues at coordinate 32,174,111 of OY755083.1, forward strand.
AACGGTCAAAAATTTTGGCATTTCAAGCGCTACCCAGAGATGATGGTAGTACAGTCATGTCGTTCAACTTGCTTGTTGAAGCTTGTCTCGAAAAATTAATTCGCAAAATTCAAAACATTTTCAGATCAATACAGGGAAATGGAGGTTCAAAAATCGAACGATGTACTGGGTGTTAAATTCAAGATGAGAAAATTGATGGCGACTTCCGGTATAACCGGAAGTGGATGACTTTGGAACTATTTTCAAATGAAAGGGAATACTGACGAGAATTCAAAATTTATAAGTTCTCTCAAACACGAGGCCTTCTAACGAACATCTGCCATGCTATTCGGGCACTGCTTTACGACCTGCTCTCGTTTTCATCTCCGGACATGATCAAATGAATCGCTGTATCAACGACTACAGCGCTAACTCCACCACAAACGGACGAAATGTGAGACAACTCCTCACCTAGTGGAAATTGAATAAAGCTAGAATGCATATCTTCATAGCTGATTTTACTAGCTGATGATCTGACTCGGAGTAGTATTCAGTATTCAGACTAACAAAAAACACCGAGAACACCTATTTTCACTAAAGTATCCAATAATTTCCGGTAAATCTCAAAATTTCGTAAAGAAATGAAAGACGTAACAGTCAGAAGTAAGTCTAGCTGTAACAAGAATGAAACATGATAGCTCCCTCATTGATCACAATATTCGATTTTTATAATGCTATCAGAACAGAAAACATGAAAATCAATGAACTTCATCATCAACTTCATCAAGAAAGTATCATTCAACGACCATTGCATATACTGTTGGTGAATCATTGGTATAAATATAATAATAATAATGATAATAATAATAATAATAATAATGATGATAATATTGATATTGATATTGATATTGATATTGATAATGATAATAATGATAGTATCAAGCATCACATTCACAATAATCAGTACTCTGAATACAACTATTCAAAATGAGACCAAATAAAAAATATGGCATATAAAATGAATATTAACAATTCATATTGAATTTAACATATTTATTTCACGCAAAATAGTAGAGCACATCCCTTACTTTCAGATTTTTTGCTTAACATTCTGGATATTCAATCTTGAAGAATATGTCAAGATCTAAAATGTCGCTTAGTGATGTAGGAACCAATTATGAAATTATTGGACAAGAATCTATATATATCACATTATAGTAAAAATTGCACTTAACCTGATAGAAAAATGAACCATAACCTCTTTTTTTATACCAATGAAAAATTTCAGAACTTGACAAAATTTGTTCTTTCATAATCTTATTACGGAGCATAAAAAAACGAAATGGAAATATGAGGAGATCATGTTTTGAACGTCATAGCAATAGCTTGATATGAAGGGTAATATATATTTTTTCAATAACCACCTTCAGTATGATGAGACACATCAGAATGGTGCCTAAAACGAATTGCAGCTGAGAGTATTGATAATTACAAGTTATTTTCTTCTCAGCTGGCGATATCAATCGAGTATCATTTGAAGGACTATTTTATCCTGACGGTGCTTTTTACAGATGTTATACACATAATGGAACATCACTGAGAGTCGTTTGTGAGATGCAAAAAAAAGTATAAGAAGTGAAGGAGGACATTTTGAGAATCTTCATTGATGAATATTAGGATCTAGAAAAATCTATTTCAGAAATTATAATTGTTTTGTAAATATTTTCAAAAATGTAGTCCGATCCTGAATATTTTTATTGAATTATATATTTTCTCAAGTCTGCTGATGAACCATTAGGTGGAAAATTTGATTGAATTACTTTTAGTCGAATGTAGGGAATAATGTGCCCGGACGAAATCGAAGAAACATTCATGGGTGTTTTGTTTGATATTTTTTTTTACGAAAACGATAACGATAAAGTCAAAATTTTGACATCTAAAGAATAAAAGGAGTTTTTCAAGTCCGGATCTGGGATTTTTCATTCATAGTGGGCCATCTTGTGGACTGTCAGTTGAGGTAAGTTGGTGGTGAATTTCAGCCGATAAAAGCGACACGTTCCTGAAATATCGTTCATTGAAGTTTCGCCCCGAATTCAAATAATGCTCTGTTTTTCTGTAACGAATAGGCAATATATATTTTTTCACATATATATCAACTCACCTTGACCTCCACTATCCAACATTAGGCTATGGCTGGTTAGTCATGACTCACCCTTTATATTTTTGATGAGCACAAATCAATGATCTGGCCCGAAATGACATCGCAAGAAATTTGTGCTGTTAATTAATTTATTTAATTTTTGCCCATGCCCTATTTTGTCTTTACGATATTTTGTCTCTACACTATTTTGTTTCTGTGCTAATATGTCTATGTACTATTATGACTAAGCACTATTATGTCCATGCGCTATCATGTCCTGTCCCATTATATCCTGCGCCGTTTTATCATATTCTAAAATGATATATGACACACACATAATGAAATTGAAATGATAACAGCGCAAAATAAGACCTTCATTTCCGCGACAGACAAGACGATGGCAAATGAAGGATGGAAAGTACACTAATTACAAATAAATCACTAGAACCATATAAAATCATTAGGAAAACGCAGAAAGTCAGCCTTAAATTCAGATAATATAGGTACAGAATAGCAAAAGCCTTTGGATTTTTTTTTTTTTTTGGATTTTTTGGATTTTTGGATTAGAAATTACACAATATGCGGCCATATTGGATTATCAAGTTTGACATTATTTCTTCTCTACGTTTTCATGGACGACTATCAGTTGATTGCTCCTCCAAAGAGACAGAAATTGGTAACGCAATCAGGACAGTTATGCGTCATATATTAGCATTAGATATATGCGATTTATACGCGCTATTTCATCCTGCGCAACTAGTCATCAGTACCGTTGAAATTGAACAGCGAATTCTGCGCTTTGAACCTGTGATAATATTTGAAATTCAAATTCTGAGATGGACTATTCTGGATTGAAACTCTCTAGTCCAAATAATGTTTGTCAACTGAAATTCAGAGAATCCTCATCAAATTGTGATGAGGATTGAACACAGACACCAATTCTACGAATTTCACATCAATAAATATATATTAAAGCACACGGGGAATGAAATTCCAAAGATCCATTTGTTCGCTGAAATTATTCACAATAATGTTACCTGTCCCAAGTTACTAGAAATTACCATTTTCATGACTGACTGAAAAACGACCCGTACGTTGGCAGTGTCAGTGGCGGTGGTGAAATGAGGATATAATACTTTTCGTGAATCTCCATTTCTCAATATGAACTTGTGCTGAATGAAGAGAGCTCCTCGGTCGACATCTTTATCTGGCCCTTGAAAATAACATTCATTTCAAATTGGGTGTATCATCCATTTAGTCTTTATATTTGCAAATGAGAAATTATTCGAAGTTCTTCTCCAGTCAGTGACTGTTAGAGAATGCATTCTAGACAAACATTTTTACATAATTCTCTCGAAGATCTATACAGGCTGTTGAGAATTCGTGGCTGAGCATAGGGATCCCGGTAATCATGAGAGATTCATGACAAATTAGGACAATAATCTGTTTCGATGTTTAAAAAATTATCGGAGATATATGAAAAAAAAAACATTCTACAATATCACCTCCATAAGTTTCAACATTTTTTTTTTCACTGAAGTATTCATTATATCATGTATGTATTCAAGGAAAAGTTTTCGAAAAACAAAATTAAAATATAAAGTTGGATTTGGATTTGATAATTCTCATTTTCGATGATGAATTGACATTGTTTTCAGAATATCCCTCAAAAAAAACTGAGGAAAATATAAAAACGATTTCGCATAATTTTGAATTCCTTCATGATCAACCTATCCTGTATCTCTTACGGTTACCCAGATCTCCATGCTAAGCCATGAATTCAGTAACACCCTGGGTGATTGTTTATTTTTATAACTGGATCACAAAAAATGCAACAATTCAGTAGGAAACAAAGTGGAACAGAAGTAAATGTTGTTATCTGGGACTATTTCATTATAATATGATATGTATATAACTTCTCACTCGGGAAGATCGATTTTATTCTTACTTTTATGAGTATGTCATCATCCTGGAAGCCTAAATAACAACTGATTTCACCTATTTCTCGGTCTTCTTCCAAGTCCATATTTTTTATGATTCCAGACAATGAAAATATAAGATACCCACATTCTTATTCATGGACGAATAATGGAGAAAGCATATAATGGTGAATTTATGCAGCACAATATTAACTTCTAATTGAACTACATCAAGAACTAATGGTTTTGACAGATTCCCTGTAAAAAATCAAGGCAAAAAGTCCTCAGAATACAAATAAACTATCAACTCTCGTATACAGAACGAGAATCATTGAAATAATTCCACAGCAACCTCAAATTCATTCAGTTTCGTGTTCTCTGTCCCAAAATATTCTTGAAAGATTTCAATACTAAATTTTTATATCTGCTTGTGTTTCTTTATTTTTTCAATAAATTGCAGATCGCAAAATTATTTTGATTCCAAAATTTAAGGTTGTTATTTTGATATCCCTGAACTATAGGTACAGTGTTTTCATTTTATTTTGTGACACTTTCACAGGCTCATGAATAGTTAATTTTTGAGCTAGGAGGTTGAGTAGGAAAAGAAATGTGAGATTTTGCATGAAATTTGATGCCGTTTGTTTGAACAGAATATTTTGCCAACCGCAAAAATTGTTGACACAAATTAATTTATCGATTTTGTTCTGATCGAAAATATATGCCATGCCACACGCAATTTTATTTCATTGATTCATTTCGATTTATAATAATTTTTTTATTCCTGAAGTCGGTTGCATTAAGCCTCTCGTTAACTTAACGTAAACTCTACAAATTGATCAATGAAGGTCATGATGTATACAGGGTGATTAAAAAATGTGTACCAAGCTTTTTGGGAGTGATACATTGGAAAATAAGTATAGTATGATCAATGAACTTATGGCCCAAAATGCATATTAAGGGAGATATATCCTTTCGAAGTTGATAAAATTGAAAAAATTTCTCCGCATAACTTCTAAACGGTGAAAGCCACCAGATTGAAACTTTCTGCATAAATGTATATCGGTAAAATACATGTTTTCATCAAACTTCTACATTTCTCATATTGTTATAAAGGTTGTTTTTAGAAGGTGAGTCTTGATTTTTTTGGGACATCTTTCTTTGTTTTCGTTTTGGTAAAAAAATGGAAACATTCGATGGAGCGAAAAAATTAAATGAAAGGTACTCTTATCCAAATACAAAAAATTGAACCGTTTTCGAGATATTCGAGTTTTTTTAGTCACACGATGACAGCAGATTAATTCATCACGAAATTCATAGGTAACGATATTTTGGCAGACCATGAATGATTAATTTTGTACTTAATTTTGTCGATGATATTACCTTCCTGTGCCGTTAATAAGCAATAAGTACATAACAACAAGTCTGTTCAAACGAGGTTTGGATAATAATAAAAGTATGAAAACGTTTTTAGTAGTTTCAATCAATAATTCTGAATGGAAAGAGAGTGATAAAACAAATAAAATTATCTGTTCGAAATGTCCACCGTTTTCGGTATTACAGATTCTGAGGCGTTTACGTGAATTATTCATCAAACCGTTCATTTGTTTAGTGATCATTTTTTAACCCCAGATCGAGAAATCTAGTGGATTAAGGTCAGGTGAACGAGCGGGCCATGAAATAGAAGCGTCTATGCCTCGTCCTATCCTCCTATTAGAAAAATCATCATTCAGCCAATCACGTACAACTCTTACGTAATAAGGTGGTGCTCCATCATGCATGGAGTAGATTTCCCTACGTATGTTGAGAGGGATGTCTTCCAATATCGTACTCAACTCATTTTCCAAGAAGCTGAGGTACATTTCACCATTCAGAGACCCTGGGAACATGTAATATTCAACGAATTTGTTACCTAAAGTCGCAGCCCAGACGTTCACTTTGAAATTATATTTAAAATGCGTAACTTTAAGTACGTGTGGATTTTCGTCAGCCCAGAAATGAGTGCTGCGCGAATTGAAAAGACCGTTCCTGGTGAAAGTTGCTTCATCTGTGAACAATATTTTGTTCAAAAACTCAGGACATCTTCGAGTTCTTGTATCTGCAAATAATGATAAGGGTGTAGCTGTTGCTCTTTGAGAATCCTGGCAACATTCGCTTGTGTTGTGTCTATTAGTCTGACTAATTTCCTAATACTTATTTCCGGATCCTGTTCCACAGTATTTAATACTTCTTCTTCAACTTGTACAGTTCTCACACTTCTTGGTCGGCCACCATTTGTATTTCTCATTTTTAAACATCCTGTTTCACGCAGTCTTTGCACAATCCTCAAAACTATTCTCGAATTTGGAACGCGTCGAGCGGGAAACATCTCTGAATAACGTCCTACGGCAGCATTTGCATTTCCGAAGCACTCGCCAAGCATTAAAAGCATATCAGTTTGTTCAGAGAACGAATAACCTGCCATTTCTTAAAATCTCAGTTGAAAATCGCAGTAATAATATAATATAATATTATAATATAGCAAAAAAACCACACGAGGAAATTAATTACAACAATGTTGATGACATGACCGTCAAAATTAAGAACAGAGTTGTTCATAGCCTTCTAAAATATCGTCACCGATGAATCTCGCGATGAATTGATCTGCTGAAATAAAATATCTCGAAAACGGTTCAATTTTTTGTGTTTGGATAAGAGTACCTTTTTCATGTGATTTTTTTCGCTCCATCGAATGTTTCCATTTTTTTACCAAAACGAATACAAGGAAAGAAGATGCCCCAAAAAAAATCATGACTCACCTCCTAAAAACACCCTTTATAACAATATGAGAAATGTAGAAATGTATGTCAATAATTTTGACATTTGACAGATTTTCTTGCTGAATGTCGTGAAACTTCACGCAAGTATTAACAGATCAAATACTCACCTCTATAATCTGGAAAATACAGCCTTAGATGTCTATTGGAATACAATATTTTCTCCCTGAAGAGATCAAATTTGTTCAAAAATAGTACAAACGACGCTTCTCTAAAGAATGGATTATTCACAATCTGGCCGAATAAGTTCAGACTTTCTTCTAGGCGGTTCACACTGGGATCTTCCTGCAAAGAAAATTCATTAAAATTTGTTTGAATTTATGCTAAGCAATGAAAAGATTTTGAACTCCAGAGGCCGGAAGTTACTTGAATCCATGTACAACAATGCTTTCAGTTAACTGAATGGTAGAGTATGGGTGAGCAGCACACATAAGAATGAAACTGATAAGCTTTATGTCAATGTTAATGATTATTTGAAACTGAAAATTTCAAAAATAATAAACCCCGATCTGATAACGAATGTTCAGAAGAGAAGAAAAATCCAAATTCTGCTCTGAATGAATGTAAAAACACAAATTTTCGAATGACAATGACCACTGAGACTTAATAGTTTCAATCTAATTAGGGCTGAATAAGCGCCGTATTACTTCAAATAACTGAACCAAATTTCAACCAAATTCAAGGATATCCATGATATTTTCGAATACTTTTTTTTTAATTCAACTCCCTGTTTCTCTGAAACGAAGCAACTCCGGTCATATATTCCGGAACTTTCTTTCTTAGAACGACCTAACGAATCATCTTCTGAGTACAGTTGCGTACTGTAGTTAGGAAACACCCTGTATAATATAAATATTGAAACTGCTCTTGTACCTTAGGAATGGTCTAGCATTTTATTATCCATTTTGAATAATCATCCTTCGAATTATCGGGTTATATCTCTGGTAAATTATTCTCTGATGTCTTAACGCATATAATTCTCAATCGATTGGCTCAATAGTCTGAAGAAAATATTCTCCTCGAATGTCAAGCAGCTTTTCGCCGTGGCTGTATTGATAATGTTATTACCCTTAGCTCCGCCATACTTGTTAGTATCAAACACAGAAGGCGTAATGTATTTGGATATATTTGTTGATTTTATACGAGCTTTTGATTATATCGATCATACATTACTTTGGATGAAATTGTTTGTTTCAAGGAATCATCCGTAAAATAAGAAGTATGTATGTGCATAGCGGATATTATAACGCATCAATTAGGATGGAAGGATGGAATGGACTGACAAAACAATTCGATGATCCAAGTGGTGTACTACAGGGCCCATGATTGAGTTCACTGTTATTTTCAGTATCCATAGCTAGTTGCTATTCCCAACACTAGCCCGAGAAAATGTTGGAAATTATCTAGAGCGGGCAACATTTTTCCAAGAGAAGATAAACAGATCAGAGGTGTGGAAATAACATTAGCTGAAGAAAAGCTTATTCGGCCCGTCAATACGTTACTTCGTCAAAACGAAAATTATACAAGTGGTCCTTCAAGCTGAAGCCAGCTACCAAGAAAGAAAATTTGGAAATACAGAGATGTCAGAATCAGGGAGACGTCATAGTCACAGAGCAAATTTCGGGGTTCCTCCTCAGAGACTTGACCATGAGAATATAGACGGGTTTCCTTAAAATGCATCACAGATTCCACAAGCACAGGAGATCCATAGCCATGACTCATATAGTGCAAATCGTCATGCGAGTAATTATAGCAGATTAGAAGAAATACAAGAAAAATTGATCGAATTTTTTTTCCAAAAAAACAGTATTTTTTGATTTTTCTTGTAGATTATGAATATGTCAACAGAAAACCAATTGAACATGTCAAAAAAAAGTTATGGGCAAGATGTATAAATTCTCAAATATATATATATATATATATATATATATATATATATATATATATACCACAGATTTCGAGATATTTCATGTTCAACTTCACATTTTCACCAGATTCTCTTCACTGATTACATTTTATATGGCCAGGGTAGGAGACATGAACGATTATCAGATGTCAAAAATTCAAAATTAACATAATTATTAATAAATCAATCATAATTAACATCAGATATATTACCTACTCATGAATAGAATTACAAAAACTGCTCAAAATGATATCCATTATTTTCAATACACAAACAATACCGCTTCTTCGAATTTTGAATACTGTTTAATATTATACATGGGTTTTCGTTCAACCGATTTATTTCAACAGTTATACTTTCCTGCAGCTGGTATATATTTTCAGTTCGGTCTTTAAAACAAACAGTTTTCAGGTGCCCCCAAAGAAAAGTGTCTTAACAAGGACAAATCTGGGGCCCATCTAATTGTTCCAAATTTCCCTATCCACTCATTATATTTGTCATTCAAAAAGTTCTGAATAGCAACAGTATTGTGACATGGTGCTCCATCTTGATGCCAAATCATGTTGACGTAATCGTTTACGGGAAGGCTTTCCAAAAGTGCCTCTATTTCGTTTGACAACATATTCCTGTGAGGCAGTATCTATAAAATATGGGGCCAATCATATATTCCATACCATACAGAAAATGACTGTCGTCCTTCGAATTTTATATCTTTTATGCTGTGTGGATTTTCCTTGCTCCAGACATGGGTGTTTTTTTCTGTTGAAAACACCTGCTGTCGAAAAGTTCGCTTCATCAGTCCACACAATTTTGTTAAATAAGCTTGGATCATTTTCTGAACGCCTCAGAATATATCGGCAGAACTCTCTTCTCATGACAATATTCGTATCGGTTAGTCGAGATACTGGTAAAGACCTAAACGGCTTCAATTTGTGTTTATGTTTAATGTTCCATATATATCCAACCGAAAAATTCAGCTCTCTCGAAGCATCGGCAATTGAATTAGTTTTATTTTCTTCGAAATACAATAACACTTCAAGTTCATTGTCTTCATTTGAAATCGTTCTTCGTTTTTTTCTTTTGAGAGACTTTGTCTCATTCAACAATATATATCTATATATATATTTGAAAGAATTTCTAGAAGGAATCACCTGGTCACCATATAACACTCTATACTCCCGTTGCGCGGCTTTAGCATTTTTATTATTTCTCAAATATACTGATAGAATATCACATTTTTCCGTGTCACTGAAGCCCATAATGAAAAATAACTGATTTATCATAGCACCTATCAAATTGACAACAGATAATTCAATTATTTCCATGACCTACTCTGCCATTAATGTTCTGATCATCTAAGAGAATCTGGTGAAAATGTGAAGGTAAAAATGAAATATCTCGAAATCTGTGATAGCTGATATGCAACATATATATATATATTTGAAATCACAAAAATATACTCTATCTAATAGTATCAAAATATATAGGGTGTTCCATTTAAAAATTTATACATCTAGCCCATAACTTTTTCTTGACATGTTCAATTGTTTTTCTATTAACATATTGGAAATCTAAGGGAAAAATTATAAAAGATTAATTTTTAAAGAAAAAAAAATTCGATATACGTGAAGACCCTGTACAGTTACTTTGAAGAGATCCAACCCTAATATGATCAGCCGGTTGTATGCAGAACGCGTCTGTGTTGGGTCATACATGGACGATATGCACAGACACAGCAAAAGGTAGTCGGAATTGTAAATGTATGCAGACATGGAGATAATGATTCACAAAAACTGATAAGACTCTAACTTCATAATGGAAAATGCATACGTATCAAACAACGATACAAAATATTCAAAAGAAGATGAGAACGTTCTGAAAATTTATGATACAACCATAAGAATTGTCTATCATTTTGGAATTGGAATACTTGAAAACAAGAATATCCCAACTTCCCTGGAAATAAAAAGGCTACTTTCAATAGACTCAAATATATGGAGAAGAAAATGGATGAAAATTTATATTTTGCAGAGAAATATTGTGAAAAGATTCAAGAATACACATAAAAATGTTTTTTTTCTCTTTTTCTTACAATTGTTTACTTTCTTCATACGCTAGAGTAAGAATTTATTAAACATGTGAGTTGAGGCGTATTTGTTGCTGATAATTTTTTTTCTGCAACCCCTTAGATGGAACTCTACCCAACTTTTTTTGAAATGCAATGTATGTGAGAAAGGAATTTTGTAATTGCTTGCCTCATCCCATTAAAGTGGTATTCTTCTACAGATGATTCATCAGGATCCACTGCCGAAGCCCTGTATGCAATCAAAGCTAAAACTCTGGAATCAAGGAAAGAAGCTAGTATGTTCCCTTATAATGGATGAAATGTCTATAAGATAACATGTTGACTGGGAAAGTGGTAAAAATATTGGGTATATTGTCATGTAGTAGACTTTAGTGAAATTTAGATATTTCCAAATTCGAACATAATACAACATTGTATTTCCTCAATAAACACATTCATTCCAAATCCAAGGTATTACATGACATGCATACCTAAACAGGAATTGTTTCCTATCACAACTAATATTTCCATAACCGGTATGAACTCAGTTTGAACGGAAAATACACTGACACTAACAAACTCGAGATATAGAAATTCACAATGAGAGAGAGTAATATTGGTTGGATTAGTTGGATTACTCGAGAATAGGAGGATCTAATTTTATATCAAACAATTTAATATTAATTATAAAATGGTACCATTAACGGCATCTATTGACAAAAGTCCGAAGTGATACATACCACAAATAACTTTCAGTGCAGCCTTGGAATGCAAAAGAGACAACACAGAGCAAAAATATGACAAGTACGAAGAAAACAAAAACGCAAGTAGGGAATTCAAATGGAATCTCCTGAGTAAAAACAATAAACACAGATATAAGACGATAGAACTGAATTCAAAACAGTTCCGAGAACATGACATTTAAAAGTCTCACGGATTGGAGCTGACATGACTTCAAATGATCTTCTAGCAGCACTTAAGGAAACTGCACCCGACACTGCCTTCGTATGCGAAGAATTGAATGGAACCGATTGTGCATCAACATACAAAGTGTCATTTACTCTGGATAACGATGTACAGAACACTGGTGGAGCTATTCTGCCGATTTGCCGATCTAATTTTTTCAACCAAAACTCTAACGTACAGCCAACTTGATAACAGCATTTTATTCGTTTTAGCAAAAAATCACTCAAGTGTCAGTTGTTAGATGGCGACACAAAAATTGAAACAAAATCAGTATTATTGATAATTCCACAATCAGTGTTATGGAAATGTTGATTCAGAAGTAGTAATTTATGTTACTTCTCAATTTCAGATCGAACTACATAATTACAATCTCAAAACGTAAACTATTTGTACAGAAATCTGTAAAAATGTTACCATCTTCTGGGGAGTTCCATAACTATTAGGCCATTATAGCGGAAAATGGCGTTAGCGTTTTTGACGAAACAAAACACCATCAGTGACTGCACCAGTGTTTTGTACATCGTTCTCTGGATAAATTGAATGACGTTTACCATCCAGATATAAGAGATGTGGCAATGAAACGCGATAGCTCGAAGTGTTTTTCATATGAACATTCAATTTAAATCTAACAAAATTGATTGTTCGATTGTCACTTCGATACAGTATGTATTTCAGAACATTGGCAGAGAGAACAAAATCTCAAACGTATAAAGCTTGAGGGATATTTTTTCGCATATTCCTTTTGCAGAAAACTATAACATAATGGAGGATGTGGTATTTCATTGAAAATTTAATAAAAGTGATGCCTTTCCATTCTCAACAATTCAATAGTGACCTGAATTCCGAATTTTATCCGAACTGTATACAGATGGAAGAGGAAATTTTTATACGTTTTTTATGAAATTTAAAGAACCTTTTGAACCATGTGGTTAATCCCAATAGTAAAGTGGTAATTACTGGCGACTTCAACGTAGATTTTGAAGTGAACTCAACTGCCTTAGAAGATTCACAAGCCCCAATTTCATCATTTGTTTTGGTTTCTATTATTCATGAACATACAAGAATTCAGTTACTTCATCTAGATGTATAGATAATATACCAATTTGAAAGAAAGCAATATAAAAAGCGGAGTATTTGAACCTTGCTTGTCCGATCATCGCGCCCAGTATATTATAATTGAGGAATCACCAGAGAGCTCATATGAAAAAACGTTTTCTCGAAAAGTAACTGAAAACGTATTAATGAAGCTAAAAGAAGCTCTATCGAATGTATCAGAATCAATTTATTCATCACAGAAATATACATTTGATTCAATCAATACCAAATATAGATGTACATTTATAGGACTAGTCCAAAGAAAATATAGAATTACAATATTTGATATGATTGAAATACAGATCAAAAGTTAAATGTAAACCAATTGAAATGAGAATTTTCAAAATTGAAGTGCAAAGGAACAAAATGCATCTGATGTACATTTTTTTGTTGATAATATACTTTCGGTTCAACCGGAAATGCCATCAACTTCTTCAATTTGAATGGGACACCCTATATATTTTTACAGATTTTGAAAGAGCTTGCTATTTTGATTCATACATACATACTGAGTTTAGTGTAAAAAAATGTAAAAACGAGGAATATAGCACTTTAATCAACCTCCTTTGAGTTTTTTGCATTAGAGGAGGAAAAAACTATTCAGATAAACTGATGGATGTTGTTTGTATGCTTTGTAATGAATAAACGTACAATTTACAGATTGTACAATTTAGAATGGTTCAATTGAGTGAAGTATTCGAATTTTAATGATGATCGGTTATGGTGATTGTAAAATTTATTTCCGTCAATTAGAATTTGACACTTGGAGAACCAAAGAGTACTCGTTCATTTATTAATAGGCATACAAACAACATCAATTGGTTTATCTGAATAGTTTTTTGCTCTAATGCAAAAAAAAATTGAAGGAGGTTGATTAAAGTGCTATATATCTCGTTTTCACAATCTTTATTACAATAAACTCAGTATGTATGAATTCAAAATACCAAGCTCTTTCAAAATCTATGAAAATATATAGGTTATATATTATTTAATAATTTATCATTATTATTAGCAATAACATGCATTTTGTTCCATTGCACTTACCTGCAAATTTTCAGAAATATCGTTATTATCGTTTAAAAGATATTTACTTGGTTCCATACTTCATCCCAACCCTATATATTATGTTGAATTCGTTTTACATTTTGGTTCCTACATAATTAGGTGAATTTCGGCAGATTTTTAAACGGGAGTGAGTTTGATGGATATTCGAATGCACAAAATTAGTTTATAGGTATATAAGCTATTTTATGTCGTTATTTGTGCTACAGTATACAGATTTTTACATGTAGTTGTTGGGTGAACATTGAATAAAGTTCTCAAGTTTTTTTTTCTGACCAATAAAAGCCTTCTCGAAATGTGTTCATGTAGAGTGGGGTTTTCAACAAAACAATTATTGATGTTGATCTTCTATCTTCCCATCTTGTGAATAATTATAGTGATTTAGTCAAAAAAAATATTTCCAATGAAAACATACAACTCAAAGAACGAAAAGGCATCAGCTATGTGGTATGATGAATCCCTAAAAAGTATGAGGGAGTCTTCGTCAAATTCGAAACTTGTAGCCGACATAACTAAAGAACCAATGGATTATATAACATATAGAACTTTGAAGAGAAATTATATTGTCTAGCTTGAAAATTCTAAGGAATCAGCTTATAACAAATAATAAATTTTGAGAGAAACAGAAACAACAATAATAGAACTCATACTGATATATCTCGTGAACATTTCAATGACTATTTTGTTAATATTGCTGACGATATCATTCAATCTTTTACTGAATTTCAGAAATTTTCCAGCACCCTGCAGTTCTTTTTTTCTGGGCCCAGTGAATGAAGAAGACGTTGTAAGTGCAATTATGTCACTCAAAAATTCCAAAATCATACACGTCTATGAACTAAATAGTGATATCATCAAAGAGACCTCCGAGATATTGTCGCAGCCTCTTTCTGAATTGACAAATTTCATTTTCACAAGTGGTATTTTTCCTGATGCATTCAAGATATCAAAAGATATTCCTTTATTCGAAGGTTTCTCTTTCTCTTCTTAACAACTATCGTCCCATTACAATAATATCCATTTTTAGCAAAATAATTGAAGATTAATTACCAACGTCTTTATGCATATTTTGAAAAATGTAATTAATTTAACGAATCTCAATTTATTACTTATCAGAAATAAGCTGAATTGGGTTGAGCACATAGACAGAAGTCGTACTAAAATAATGCCTATGATAGTAGCGTTATACAATCTAAAAAATGTCAAAAACCAACGAATGAAACACAACATTTACAATTCCCACTTTATCAGTATAGTTAGATATCTAATAACTATCTGGGAACCTATTCGCAAACAAACTTAAAAAAAAAAACGCAAATCTTAGAAGAGTAGAAAGAATCTTTAGTAATTTCATTTCAACAAACGAATTAGGAAAGTATCAATGATAAGAGGATAAACGGCAACCAATTCTTTGTAATACTCTCATAATATCGTACTGTACTTTGGTAAGACCTCACTTAGAGTACGCCTCTGTAGTGTGGTCTCCTTATTATAAATGTGACATTGTAAAAATAGAGAATGTTGAAACCAGATTTCTAAAATATTTTTCATTCAAAATGGGTACATATCTACGATTCGATTACCATCATATTTTCAACACTCTAAACCTAACTGATATCACAACACGTCGTTTTCTGTCTGATTTGACATTAGTTTATAAAATCTTATCTGGTGGAGTTGATTGTCCATTTCTTTGGAATCAAAATGACCTTCTTGTTACTTCTCATAGAACTAGAAATCCTCCATTATTTTCAATAAAAAATCATAACACATATTACGGTTACAACTCACCTGTTTCTAGAGGTTCAAGATGGTTTAATAAATATAATATTGATCCATTCGTTGAGTCTTCAAGTATATTAAGAAACTCAATTAGAAATGTATGCTTAGATACTTATATTAGTTCAGGGTAATGTTATAATTATTGTAATTACTTGTAATTGGTGAATCCGTTAAATAAATAAATTATAAATAAATAAATATGCAACCCTCTGTATACTGATGAATCCAAGGAATTGAATACGGAGGAATCCAACCAATTGACAGAGATCAAGCAGCAAACGAGAGAGAGGCAACCAGCAGTGAACAGCTGACTGTTGGCAAAATCGAACCTTTTTTTTGTTGCACCCAGAAGAATCGATAGCTCTTTCTTATTCTTATGTTTGTTTCAATGCTCCTCATCGATGAAGAGAGGGTGCATCTAGCAGAGAATAGGTAAGTATCCAGTAGGTGAATGAGACGTTTCATGTGTGTGTGATTGAAAAAGTGTGTAGCGTTTCATATTTGTGTTCATATGGCTGTCTATTTTTTCAATACTCATTTTTCAATACTCATAACCAACTTCGATCTTTTAGCGGAAAGTTAAAGTTAAATACGATGTGCGCATGCGCGAATCTGTCATTGATAATTTCCTCTTCTTTTTATCAATTGTGGTTAGAATTTTTTTCAACTTTGCCATTTATTTAGACAGGAATTAAACTCTCATTGAAAAAATAATTGAATTTCTGTCAGGGCAATAATGTAAGACAGTAAAAACCTCGTTATTGAGTTTGGGTTCATCACTATAAACTAGCAAAACACAAATAATCATATCGGGCTAAGTACGACTAGTTTCACATGACGAAGTAAAGTTTTAATTCATTAAAGTAGGTATGTGCATAAAGGTGACAAAGTCCTTAATAAAAGTTAATGATAGAGAAAAGTAAAGATAAAGCGCCGTGCATAAATCCACCTTAACTGACTGTTGCAGTTATCCTGGTCATTTTTGTGAAAATTCAGTCGTTCGTGAGATTAACCAGTTGAGACTGGTGACGAAACTGAGTGTGTGGTTGATATTGTTAGTGGACTGCATTAAAATTGTTTCACTTCTTACGTTACGAAATAAATAGCGAACTGAATAACTAACTGTAGATTTATTTCGTCTGTTGTTGATGAAAGTACAAAGGAAATCATGCGCAGAGAGCAAACAAACATTGACATGTATCAATGGACAGTTCAACTGAACCACCGTTCTCACGGCCTCATGGGAACGGGGGTCGAGTCCGCATTCCATTTCGTGGGGTGGGGCAAGCGAAGAAAAAACAAACATGCACTCGCAGCGTTGCTGACTTGACCCAAAAATACTACAATTCAGGAAACTACAAAACTCACTGAGGACCCAAGAGAATTTCAGATAGGAGAAGAAGACAAAACAGCAGATTATGTCGAGGTATATTATTTTTAGGATTTCAAAAAAATCAAGTCATTCCTACTATTTCAAATATTTTGATATAACTTCTCATATTCTGATATTCATGTAAATATATTTTGTAGTCTTTCATGCTGAGGAAACTCCTCTAAAGTGGAAGCAGCCAATTTCATGGTAATCGAAATTTTAGTGCATGAACAATTAGTGGAATATCTGAACAAAAACAATTTGTTGTTTGCTTGTCAATCTGGGTTCCGGCATAATCATTCTACGGGGTCAGCGTACCAACTGATGTGTAATAAGTGGAAAAAGACATTGATGATAACAACATTGTCATAAGCGTATTTGTAGGCCTGAAAAGAGCGTTTGAAACAATAGATATGACAAAATTGTTATTGAGGTGTGAGGCAAACGGAATAAAAAGCAAAGTACTCCAATGGCTATCAACTTATCTTACAAATAGGCAACAAAAAACAAAAATGTATGGTAGTTATTCTAATGAAATAGATAATACCTACGGGGTTCCTCAGGGAAGTGTCCTTGGACCATTATTGTTCATCCTATATATAAATGATTTACATCTTCATCTACAGAATTCATTTATTAATCTGTTTGCTGATGACTTTGATTTCCATATCTGGGGAAAATTATAACAATATGGTTGAGTTCATGAATAATGAGTTAGATATCTTGAATATTGATTGATTGATTGATTGATAGTTTATTTAACTATGTTATATACAAACGTATATTAATAGCAGGTCATTTGTGGTTTGTTGTAAAATCTACAGATTATGTAAGCAAGTTAAAAGAGAAAACACTGAACTATAGTAACATCTTAAAATACGTAAATAAATGAAGACTTTAAGAAGTTTCGGTAAGTACGTTCCCAAACACAACACATGGTTTTGATGTTTTTTCAAGGTATTCACTGACAGAATAAAAACTATTTTCTGAGAAAAAAGATTTCATTTGTTGTTTGAATTTTCTCATATGCAACAGTTTGATATGATGCGGTAGAACATTATAGAGGCTAAAGTCCAAAGAATTATTTTGAGACACAGAAAGTCTATGCCTAGGAATCCTGATATTGTCAGCATTCCTGGTGCTATATTTATGTATGTCAGCTTGTATGGTGAGAGTGGATGATTTCTTGTGGATCTCAATTAGTGAATTGTATATATATAATGACGGAAGAGTCATGATTTTGAATTTTGTAAATAAAGTTCTGCATGAATCTCTGTATCTCGCCTTTGCTAATATTCTGATCGCTTTTTTTTGAATGAAAATGCCACCTGCAGCAGAGCAATTACCCCACAGAATAATGCCGTAGCCCATATGTGACTGAAAGAGTGAATAATACACTGTTATTAGTGTATCAAAATTGGCAATATGACTAAGCTGGCGTAGTAGAAACAATATACTTGACAGTTTCAGTTTTAATGTCTCTATATGAGCACTCCAATTGAGTTTATGATCTATAATAATTCCAAGTATCTTCACACTTCGTTCTTCTTGTTCAATCTGACGAGTAGTGATGAATAATCTCTGCGACTTATCAATATTTAGTTTCAGATTATGAGATATGAACCATGCTTCAGCTTTTTCTTCAATTTCTTTAGACTGATTTACTAAAGTACTGAAATTCGGATTTGAATATATGAATGATGTGTCATCGGCAAACATGACACATTTACAAGCAGTCATATAGTTACTCAACTCATTTACATATATAATAAACAATAATTGGCTCAGGATCCATAAACTGAAAATAAATGCTCAAAAAACAAAGTGTATGAAATTGGGTAGCAAAATCAACTTTTCCAATGTTCATCTGCACAAATATATCGTTTGCAGCTACTTCAGAATAAAGCACTGCGAATCCTACTACGTTGTAGCAGGTTAACTGCAGTGAATGATATGCTAATAAACTCCTTCTTACTTGCAAGAATATATAATCAAAAGGGCAGATATGATTAATTACAATTTGAGGTTTGATGATTAGTTCTTCATACAAGGTTAAAACACAAATGCTTTGGAAAGAACCCTCTTCATTGAAGGTTGGAGAAAATATAACAATCTACCCCTGTAAGTCAAGACGTCAGAAAATGTCAATATTTTTTTTAAAAAAGATTTAAGGAAAAATATATTTTAATGTATTGATATTTTTTGAACAAGATTAAGAAAAATGTATTTCAATGTATAGATTATATTGTTCATATCCAATGTAACATTCATGGTATTGTTATATACTAGATATCAATGCTGAATAAAATTCTATTCTATTCCATATCAGTTTGTTAAAGGAGCAGTGAAATTGCCAGGGTGGTGAAGGAAATAACACAAGCAGTAGAACAAGGTTTTAATGTAGTGGCAACTGTTTGTGATCTGGGGTCAAACAATGTAGCAGCCATTGACTATTTAGTTTATGAAACTAGATCACAGTATTTGAGCAAGGGAGAGAACAGCATAATCATATTTCTCGAATAGCATCCGAGCAAAATGATAATCTCACTTGATGAAACTCCACATCAACTGAAATGATTTGCTGACAAAAACCATTTCTTACACAAAAAATGGAAAGAAACAAGAATTGGGAAGACATAGAGATGGAAAGCATCGCAACTAGATAATTTCAGTGGGGAATCGAGGATGATGTCTAAAATCACTGAATGCCATGTGGATAAGAGTAAAATGAAGAAGATGAAAGTGTCTACATGTTTCCAGTTTTTGAGTCACACCGTACCTTCTGCTATGAATTTTATGGCAAAAAGTGGTGATTTATCTGTTTTTCTTCAGGGTATTCTGTACGCGGTTTCCAGTTGAAAGCTAGAGCCATTGAAACTAATGATTATCTAGAATTTTCCTGTTTGACAGCAATGAATGTTGAAGCAGAAGATACTGTCCTCACAAAATTTTAGAATGAAGCTATCACATGTTTGAAGACAGTAGAGTGTATCGACAAAAATGGAAAAAAAAACAGTACCACTGACAGAGAGGTCAACGGTTCATCAATCCAACAGTGACTTCTTTTTGATATTTTTATAGATCATTACTTATAAATTCGATGATTTCAATGAAATCTATTGGAGCAAAGTGTGAGGAAGACAATTCTTCAATTCATTTTTCTTCAATAAGGTGAATGTTTTATCAATATTGTTCTAGATTCAATTAGAAGCTATGAGTTCCATTGCACTTCTCTTGGAAAAATTTCAAGTACCAATGTGTATCCAATGAAATTAATTATTTTTCTTAATTCTAGGACAGCAATGTATCTTCAACTGATCATGAATATATTACACCCATGGTACTGTCTGAAAGTTTTGAAATGCTCAGAAATCTGGAAAACGTATGCAGTCTCCTAGATGACTTCGTAGTAAAACTTGGGATGAAATAAAAATAGAGTTGCCCACAACTACAATATTTTGAAGCGAGAAAGTGAGGAGTTTAAATGGAGCACTCTATATATAATATTATTTTAAGAATATCCAACAATCTCCCAACAACTTTCCTTGATATTTCCCTACACCTAACTGTTATCGTTTTTGAAATAAAAAATCAATTTCGATTCATTCCTTCGAAAATCATGACCTCTCAAAATGATGATATCTCTGAGTTGAGAAACACTATGATATCGAAATTTGATTTGGAGTTTGATTTGGGGGCTTTCCATACTTTAGCCTAATACTTTGTTACTTCAATACAGGGTGGTAAAAAAAATTTCGCTTGTTTGAAAAAGTGACTGCAAGTTGATTAATTCAAATGGAACATCCTGTTGCGGATTTCGAGATGAAGCACATTCATGGTTTACTGGCCGCACACAAGTAGTTGGTCTTGGGTCCAATTTTGTTTTTACTATGCGTTAATGATCTGACGACGCTTTACATTTCCGGAAATGTCACCCTGTTCACCGATGATACCACCATATACTATCGCATAAAGATAAGGAAGCTGATCTTCATCATATCATGAATTCAGATTTAATAAAAGTCAAGAGTGGTGCGACTTGAACCTTATGTCCTTCACCATATTGAAAACCAAGATAGTGCCTTCCAAATGTGCAGTTGCTGAATTTTTTTCAAACCACCAGATTATTGAAAACCGTGTTTTCTAAATTTCTAGGACAACGGTCTTAAATTCAATGAACATGTATGTTCATATGCGAATGGAAAGTATGATTGCAAATTAGAAAAAAATACCGAAGATCGAAATTCGCCAAGCCTTTGACCTACCTGGAAACTCTAGGGTAGCCAATCTACTAATTCGTGCCTGGGGAAGGGTTGCAACCACCCATTCAATAGTTCAGTGGACTGTATTCCGATGATTCCCAGTAGAATGCAGCCTTTGCGGATTTCACACACTTTCGCGAGAGAAGATTTTTAACGGTCGAGACGAGACGAGAGTTGAGTTGATTCTCTCTCCCTTGTCTTCTCGGTCGATCGAAAAGGTTGACGAATTTTGATACGAGGGAGGAAGCATATTATGGTCATGATACGGGATTCGACTTGAAGAGTATTCTCATTGGATAATGAAAGCGAATAAATACTAGCAAATAATATTATAACTCAATCTATGCAAAACTATATTAAAACACCAAACTAAATTAACACGGGGCGTTAACAATGTCAAAAACCTGAATAAAAAATTGTCCTCTGTTGCTATGCTGTGAAAATTGCTGCAAACGAATCAGGATACTCAACCGCAAAGACAGTATACTACTGGCGGTCTGGTGGTCGAGATGGTCGAGCGACATCATAGTAATCACGAGGTCGTGGGTTCGATTCCTGGCTTGCCGTTGGATTTGGGATTATTTATGCGCTGCACGTATATCATAAAGTTCTACATAGAACTATCCCAAATGCTACAGTGGTTTGGATTCCAATTGCATAAACTGTAGATACCCGTCCCCTTCACTCGCACAAGCCCTTCGGGGCTTCTGAGGGTTGTTTCGGCAACTAAGGAGATGAGTAACAATAACAGTAACTCCTTGTTAGAGTCACATGGTATTCCATATGGTATTCCATTCTGGGGAGTGTGCAGTGGTAATGTGGTAGTGTTTTTTTTTACAAAAATGAGCCTTGAGATACCTCTGTGAACTTGAATTTCGTAATGCGTGCAGACTTCACTTGAGACATAAAAAAACACAAACAAAATTTCATTACAGACAGTAGGTACGCCACCCGTCAAAGTAACCACCTCAAACTACAATTGTCATTTTCCACTCTCATTAAGGATTCAATTATATACAACGGCTGCAAAATGTAAAATCATCTTCTGAATAATATCAAAGATATACCGTCCAACGCCAGCTTCAGAAAAGCAGAAAAGAGTTCTTTCCGATAGAGCCTATTATGGTTTGGAAGACATTTTTTTTCATCTGTGGACAACACAAAAGGGAAACCTATAATTTTCGAGGAACATCGTGTTAGCCAGCGGTGGAATTTTGGGAGGGAAGGAAGGAATTTTTCTTGAAAGTTTGGAGGTTGTAAGCATCAGGAAAGACCCCACTAGGCAAAGAATTCTACAACTTTGCCAGCTTGCCAACTTGACCAGCTTGAGCTCTTCTGGTTTGTCTGCTAGGAATCGCATGTGGTGGCATAATAGATGATATTTCCGTTGAGCAACGACCGTGGAAGCATCTATAAAGAAGGCAGAGATCGCCGACCTTTCTACGATGATCTAGTGATGTCAATGATTTGGTGAGTGTCGTTTCATCGACTAGGCGAATAGCTCTATTCTGAATTGAATCTAAGAGCTTTAGCGTATGTTTGGGGGCTGAGCTCAAAACATGTGAACATTACTCCAGGACAGGTCGAATTTGTGCTTTGTAGATCATAAGCAGTTGCTGGGATGTGAAGTATCTCTTCGCACGGAATAGAAAACCAAGTTTTTGTGAAGCAGTTTTCGCAATGGATCGTCCCATGAGAGAGCGACATCATTAAATTGGGCATTTTGTGATCTGCCTTCTTGGTGAACATACAAGCTTGAGTTTTAGTTGCATTGAACTGTACTAATATGTGGATAGAATAGAATGATAAGTAGTAGAACATAACTATACACTGTGATATCATATACTTTCTTTTGTTTTGTAGGGACTATTTTTATACATTTATCAAATGTTATCAATTTGATTTACATGTATATATACACGGTTTGTCAATAAGATATTAATCTTTGAGAATAAAGCATATTGATTGATTGATTGATTTGATATCATTAAAAATTCAGAAGGCTGCTGAAATTTGCTTTTCATCTATGTATTTCGTACCTATACCTAACTAGTCAAGTTCCGGACTTACGAGTTTCAAGCATTTATTTGTGAAAATGTTCCTCAGACATGGTAGTTTCAGTGTTTTCTATGGATGATGTGTAGAACTTTAAAAATCTTACCTTCAGCTCAACATCGTGTTCACTATTTTGATTCATAACATGGATACTATATGGATACAATGGATAGATACACTACTGAAAAGCAGATGATTAATTCTAGTGTGATGGATTTCAAAGTGGAAAAAAATTGTTTCAAAAGGGATTATTTTTTCCAAAAGTTTTCTCAAATTTATCCCTGTGGCCTAAATATGGTACATGACACTTACTGTTTCTCACTTTCATTGGGATGTTAGAAAATATATACAGTGAGGTCAAAAGGTCTGGGTCCTACTATACCTTCTGAAACGTTCATTGTCTTGAGATTGATTATGATATGATATGATTTGATTACATTGGAGAGAAGGACCCATTTTTGATTATTTATCTAAATGGATAGGCCTCGAGTGATAGAATGACATTCCAAAAAGATTCAATCAAGTGGTGATCCACAGGTTGAAAAATGTACAGAATATGCCAAATCTGCAATCCTTTCAGGAAATATTCAACATTTTCACATTATTTCTTGATATTGCTGACAATGAGAGTCATAAATTGCGCTAATATTTTCTGAGTATTTCTTGTATTTGTGTGAAACCAAAAATTTTCAAAAAAATTCAGTTCAATAATCCATCAATACCTTCAGGTGCTGATGATCAAACATTCAGAACCTAATTCTTATCTATTGAGATCAGCAGATAATTCCAACAGAGATAATAATAAGAAACCCTTGTTGTAGGCACATGATCAAGAGTTAGAGACTTAATGTTTCATATCAAGAACTCACCATCTAATTGATAGATAACTACTTATCTGGAACTCATACCTTGAATAATGCAGAATACTGGAACTCTTTTAAAAAATAATAATAATTTGATGTATTTGAATAGCATGTGCTAAATAAATGATTTCTTTATAAGTCTTTTTTCTTTGGTAGATAGAACATAGTGATTCATGGATGAAGAACTTACACTTTACTTACCAGTAGAGTCATGTCATAGCCACTTAGTGATATGACAAATAAAACAGCCCTGACATTGTCAAAACAATATATCCATTTTCTTCTTTGAGATCTTTGGCCTCCCACATCATACATACTAACAATCATATCATTTATTCTGAACTGAGTCTCTATTATTCCTTGAGTACGAACCCTAGCTCTTAGCACATCAGTTGCATTTGGGACATATTTTGGGTCACAGATTCGTTCCATATTTTCAAATAAACTGAAGAAAATATCAAAGATCATCATCAGGAAAGTTTAATGTGGTAGATATTACTCACTATAGTGCAGAGTCATTCAATTCATATTCATAACCTCTAGCAACTGCTAACCTAACACCTCTATCAGTCCAAAGCACTTGTAGGGAAGCTGCCACACCAGGTAATATCATGAAACTCATATCAAAACAGCTTTTAGCTACCAAAACATTTTGGGCATGTGCTCTATTTCTTGGATGTTCTAGGTTTATTCGCAAAACTCCCATTCCTGCGAGGACATATTTCATTGATGCCAATAAGTTGTCTAATACTGTAGGTCGAAAGCTGCTGAGCTCTGCATGAGTGAATCCATCTGTGTGGATTATTTTCATCTGTTTCACTAGGGTACTTTTCCCGCTCTCACCAGCACCTTCAAATAATAATGAATGTTGGAAATGTTTAGATTCCTCTTTCAAAGGATTTCTTACCAAGAAGAAGTATTTTAATAACATTATTTTCTTGTTTGGCCAATTCTCCCAATTGTCGATCAATTTCTTCACTTCGCTTTCTTGCTTTGCCTTCTTCACGTTCTAATGTTAAACATGCACCCATATCGAGATCATCACGTTCACACCAAAACCAAGTATTTCAAGAGACCTGAACGATTATACCAGTCTGCTATCACACAGTACTCAGAGCTTATCTCTGCTTCACAACTTGCATGGATTCATGAAAATTTTGGTGAGGAGAACCAGAACTTATTCTGTAATTTCTGTGAAATTTTCTAATGAAAGTTTTAAGTTTATTAAAAAACAAACCCTTTAATGTTAGGATCGGTAAAGATGAATGAACTTGGCTTCTGTTTCTTCTTCTTATTTTTTTTTTCGTTTCAATGCCTTTGCTCTGTGAGACAGTTGACCAGCACATTCCTTCTAATCCTTTTGGGCCAACACTGAGGTGAGTCTGAGATCAACTCATGCTGAGATCCGAGATCATGAAGATCATCAAGGTTGTGGTCAATAAGTATAGAATAGCCATACTACATGAGTGATCTTTTCGGACGAGGCGCTCCCATATATGTATTAACTACAATATTGACCAAACGCCATGAGAGCAATGTTAGAAAAGTGATGCTTCATTATATACGTCTTTCCTTGTCTGATTGGCAACGATTATCGAGTTCGCATGCGCAAAATTCAAATTCCATTCAAAATTCATTTTGGCGCATGAGCATAAATAAATCCTTGCCAATTGCACTCTTTCATTTTGACATCAGATAGGCTGTCCTTATTATCATTTGAAATGCATCTGTGATTAAGCTGAGGCATATTTTGGTCAACTGGGACCCAAACAGACAATGTGCGAAATATAACAGCAGAAAAATAGTTAGTCAAATAACACACAGAACAGAATGAACGATAATTAACGTCCTTTGAAGAATTAGCCCAACAATGAACACAGTCTACAAACACGGAACAGCCTCATAACGTGAAAATATTATGAAGAAATTCACACGAAGAGCATAAATGATGATTAGGACAACAGTCCTTTGAAACATGAGAATAATGAAAAAGTCACACTCAAACGTCAAAGTGAATAAATTACTCCATAAGTCGGCTATCTTCTAAATAGAAAAATGGAAATAAGCGCCTCCATCGGTCGATCACCTTCACAATTCTTCAACAAAAATTTAACAGTGTTGGTGCTTATAGCATCTTATGAGCATCTCACTCTTCTCAACAGTTGTACATATATATACTATTAGCACAGATCACCTTATGTAGATAGGTAATCTGTGCTATTAGGTTGTATGGTTGAACCTTGTTGTACCATAATAATAGTGGATTTGAACTACTAATGCAGTTCTAGTAGGCACGAACTGACGTTCCAAAAACATGGAAATTTCTTGACTTTTTCAACGTTTTTTTTTGTTGAAGTGGGTAGCTGTGTTTTTATGTTCAATTCTTATTTTGTAATTCATATCCATTAAATTCGAAATAATACATTTGCCGTGTGTGGTACTACTGAGTGGCTTCACAAAAATGATAGATTTTTATCAATCTTTGAGGTCTCTTTTGAAACTGGAACAGATTCATGCAGATAATAATGTATTCAAATTACATTATAAAGTGACGGTTGTAGTCCTTCTTGGATTCTCGATACTGTTAACCAGTAAGCAGTATTTTGGAGAGCCAATAAATTGTGATATTGGGCAATCAGATATAGGTAAAGATTTTATCGATACTTTTTGCTGGATCAGTGGGACTTTCACTTTGAAAGAAACTTTGACTGGTGAGTATTTTTGATCAATGTAATGAATTGGATCATCTTCTGAAATGTTCACATACTAAATCATTAAAGATTAACAATATTTTATACTTATACACCTTGTTTTGGATGCTTATTATATCCATTATTTTCATGAATAGAGTTGAATAGATACCTACCTATTGAAAGCAACTTGGTGTCTCGTAAAATCATTTGAATGCTCCTCCTACTTCCAAAATGAAGAGAAGTACAACTTTAATAAAATTAACAGAATCACCAGAATGTGTTTCATCAGTTAGCAAAAACTTCAAATTTGGTTTGTATATTTTTATAATATGTGTCATATATGTTGTCATTTTATCCAGAACCAAGTTATATGGATCAATCATCAGATTTCCGATCATTTTCGTGTGCTGAAATAAAAATGTCTGTAAAACTGACACAGCCATTTCAGCTCAATCAAACAAAAATCATCCAGTATTTAATAACTATTCACTAACTATTCTTCCACACAAAAATAAATTTGATAACTTCAACAGTTCCCATAAAAAAGGTGTTGTGCTAGCTTAGGTTAAGCTGGCACAACCATTTTATAACTTTTCAGTGAAATGAGTTATTGGGATGATACTAACACTTGATTCATAACTTTTCAATAACACTAGAATGGTTTATGAATAACTGAATTCCAAGCAAAATGGAAGGTTTTACGGATGTTGAATCCCCATACATTCTCCACAAAAATCTCCACTTGTGACTGTGTTTCCACTTTCATAATCACAATTCACAATTTGGTATGATTCTTGTACCAAAAGAAGTACAGTTGTGGCAACAATTTCAGTTTAGGGAATTTATACCAAGGCGAGAATATCAGGTAAATATTTCAAATTGTCTTCGCGACGATCTACTACAGTTTTTTTTTGTCTCTGTTACTCATCTCTCTAGTTGCCAAAGCAACCCTCAAAAGCCCCAAAGGGCTTGTGCGAGTGAAGGAGACGGGGATCTACAACTTATACAAGTGGAATCCAAAGCACTGTGGCATTTGGGATAGTTCTATGTAGAACTTTTTGATATACTATTCAATAACTCACCTGGAATCGAGAGGATATAGTTCCCTGATGTACATTTTACAAAGTTGATATAGTTGTGCTAGTAGATTTTTGAAAAAAAAGTTTAACAGTCAAAAAATGTAGAATTGTTGTTCAAAGTGTATTTTCGTCGATCTACTATTCAATAACTCCAGCACAATCATATGAAATCGGAAGAATATAGATTCCTGGTGTGCATTTTATAAAGTTGATATAGTTGTGCTTGTAGATATTTGAAAAAAAAAGTTCCAACAGTCAAAAACTTGACAGAATTATTATTCGAAGTGTATTTTCGTCGATCTACTATTTGATATCTCCAGCACAATCACATGAAATCTTAAGAATATAGATCCCTGATGTACATTTTACAAAGTCGATATAGTTGTGCTAGTAGATTTTTGATAAAAAAAGTTCAACAGTCAAAAACTTGACAGAAATATTATTTGAAGTGTATTTTCGTCGATCTACTATTCAATAACTCCAGCACAATCATATGAAATCGGAAGAATATAGATTCCTGGTGTGCATTTTATAAAGTTGATATAGTTGTGCTTGTAGATTTTTGAAAAAAAAAAAGTTCCAACAGTCAAAAACTCGACAGAATTATTATTTGAAGTGTATTTTCGTCGATCTACTATTTGATATCTCCAGCACAATCACATGAAATCTTAAGAATATAGATCATTGATGTACATTTTACAAAGTCGATATAGTTGTGCTAGTAGATTTTTGATAAAAAAAGTTCAACAGTCAAAAACTTGACAGAAATATTATTTGAAGTGTATTTCCGTCGATCTACTATTCAATAACTCCAGCACAATCACATGATATCGAAAGAATTTAGCTCCCTGATATACATTCCACAAAGTTGATATAGTTGTGCTAGTAGATTTTTGAAAAAAATATTCCAACATCCAAAAATTGACAGAATTATTATTCAAAGTGTATTTTCTTTGATCTATTATTTTATAACTCCAGCACAATCAGATGAAATCAAGAGAATATAGTTTCCTGATATACATTTCACAAAGTTGATATAGTTGTACTAGTAGATATTTCAAAAAAAAGTTCAACATTCAAAAATTGACAGAATTATTATTCGAAGTGTATTTTTGTCGATCTCCTGTTCAATAACTCCAGCACAATTACATGAAATCGAAAGAATATAGTTCCCTGATGTACATTCCACGAAGTTTGTATAGTTGTATGCATGTTTAGAAGAAGAAAGAAAGAATGAAAGAAAGAATTTATTGAATACCAATAGTAGCATGTTATCAAAGGGAACTATAGTAATTGTGTGTGGTACAGGTCAAATTTGCCAAAAGACTCATTGTATTAAGAAAATTCACAGGGTATGGAGACAACACAGAAAAAAAACATTTCAGAATATGTATGAAGTGAACGCGCACCGGCGACTTTAATTGTGCTGAATGAAATCATGGTGCATTTGCTAAAATTTCCGCAGGAAAACCCGATAAAACCCACGGAACCATGCCATATTCTGAAAATCAATTTACTGGTCCCTAGACAAGCATAAAAATAGAAAATAAAAAAAAAACATTGTAACAATTCATTTCAAACTACATTAAAAAAATGGCAACTGAGTGAATGTCATTTGATTTATATCTTCCAATAGACAGGGCTCTGCAGTGACTGCAGTTTCTTAATTACTTTCTTAAAACTAACACAAGTTCTTATTTCCTTTATGTTGTTTGGTAATAAATTATAAAATTCTAGACACTTATAGAGACAACCTTTTTCCATGAGAGAGGTTGTATGGGGGGGATAACAAAACATGAATTCATTTCTAGTTGTATAGGTACTCACATTGACATAATTATTGAACAAGTGCTTGTTTTTAAAGACAAAATCAAGACATTCAAGTACATACATTGCAGGTAATGTTAATAGATTTAATTTTCTGAAATGCCCCCTTTTTTTTTATCTGTGGACAACACGAAAGGGAAACCTATGATGTTCGAGGAACATCGTGTTAGCCAGCGGTGGAATTTTGGGAAAGAAGGAAGGTGTTGGAATTTTTCTTGAATGTTTGGAGGTTGTAAGCATCAGGAAAGACTTCACTAGGCAGAGAATTCCACAACTTTGCCGTTCTATTGATGAATGATGCTTGGTATAGCGATGTTCGACAGGTCTCGAGCCTGACAGTGTAGGGGTGACCAGCTTGAGCTCGTCTGGTTTGTCTACTAGGAATCGCGCGTGGTGGCATAATAGATGATATTTCCGTTGAGCACCGACCGTGAAAGTACCTATAAAAAAGGCAGAGATCGCCGACCTTTCTACGATGATCTAGAGAGGTTAATGATTTGGTGAGTGTTGTGTCATCGACTAGGCGAATAGCTCTCTTCTGAATTGAATCTAAGAGCTTAAGCGTATGTTTGGGGGCTGAGTTCCAAACATGTGAGCAGTACTCCAGGACAGGTCGAATTTGTGCTTTGTAGATCATAAGCAGTTGCTGGGATGTGAAGTATCTCTTCGCACGGAAAAGAAAACCGAGTTTTTGTGAAGCAGTCTTCGCAATGGACCTCACATGATCGTCCCATGAGAGAGCACTGTTGGTGGTGACACCCAGCAAGGATATTGACGACCTCATAGGAACAGTGGTACCCGACATCATCAAATTGGGCATTATGTGATCAGCCTTCTTGGTGAACATACAAGCTTGAGTTTTAGTTGCATTGAACTGTACTAGATTCTCAGATCCCCATTTCAGAATTCTTGTCAGATCCTCATTTAAAGCATCAACCTGTCTTCGCCTTGCACCTCTTGCCTCATTGGATGTTATAGGGGCTCTAGAGGAAAAGGCGGAATGACGTGTACTATCATCCGCAAAGCTACAAGAGTCACCAAATTTCAGGCCACATAATGTTCTTGTTGCTCTCTTTTGTACAGTAAAAACCTCCTGATAATGTGACCCCCCCAGAATGATATTCCATAGCGCATTGATAAATAGAAATGACCATAGTATGCTGTTAGTAGCGTATTGCTATCAACAACTTTTCTTAGTTCTTTGAGACAGTAACAGGATCTATTCAGTTTGCCCGAGGGGTGAATCACGTGGGAATTCCGGTGTACCCACGACAGGAATTCCTTAGGAAGTCCGGGAATTCTTTGTGAGGTTCAGGAATTCTTTGGGAAGTCTGGGAAGTCCGGGAATTCCTTGGGAAGTCCGGGAATTCCTTGGGAAGTCCGGGAATTCCTGGGGAAGTCCGGGAATTCCTTGGGAGGTTCAGGAATTCTTTGGGAAGTCCGGGAATTCCTTGGGAAGTCCGGGAATTCCTTGGGAAGTCCGGGAATTCCTGGGGAAGTCCGGGAATTCCTTGGGAAGTCCGTGAATTCCTTGGGAAGTCCGGGAATTTCTTGGGAAGTCCAGGAATTCCTTGGGAAGTCCAAGAATTCTTAAGGAAGTCCGGGAATATATTGGGAATTCCTATGGAAGTCATTGCGAATTTGAGAGCATTTGAGAGCGCACTAATATGAAATTTTGTTTATTTCCAGATTTAGGCTCGGATTCAGCAGTATAATCATATTTTTGTCAATTTTTTCATCTGTTAGAATTTGAAAAAAACACAATTTTTTGAAATGTTTCGCCATTACCACTGTTCTAGTATTATTGAAGACTGAGAAACGAATTTTCCGTTTTTTGTCGTGACGAATTTTGTATCAACGACTACCGATACACTTCATCGGAAACGATCGGAAAGCATGTGGCATTTTGGTGCCGTATCTTGAAAATGATATTTCCGAAAAATTTCCAATCGTTCTTGCTTGAAATTTAGGAAAAGTTATAAATTTTTTTTCTCTTTTATACAAAGAATCCAGTGGTGTACCTCAATTTCAACAAAAATTCTTGTGTCGAAACTATGCATTATTCGCAGAATTCCTTATCAGAACTGCGAACTGTCATATATTGGTCAAACTTCAAGAAGTTCTGGCAAGGAATTCTGCGAACTGTCATATATTGGTCCAACTTCAAGAAATCTGTCAGGACTAATAACTTCACATGAAAGTGACAGTAACCTCCAAAAGAGAACGTGTGCATTAGCTGAGCATATCATTGACGAAAATCATAAAATGAATTTCAATGAGGTCAAAATTTTAGCTCAAGAAAAAAATTATTGGAAACGCAATTTCCTGGAAATGGTTTTCATCAATAATGAACACTCCAAAATGAATAAGAGATCTGATATCGGCAATCTAAGCAGCATCTATAACTATTTATTAAAAATAGAACAGAACAATTGCATTCCCAATAATATTTCAAGACTCTCACAATCAGTTCCTCAACATTAACAATTTTTCACAAATATTTCCTCAATTTATTTTTCCAATTTGAAATATAAATTTTTTTCCCGCCACTGGGTTGACAACGTGTAGGTCGGTTCGGAGCCGAACGTTTCCAAATCGTTTTGCGTCTTTCGAAACGACCAACCGTCCATTTTGTATCGTCCGTCCAGAAAACTTGCTCTTATAGTTATATATTTTTTCATTCCTCGTAATTGTCCACGAGATGAATTCTCCTGATTAATTTTTCCGCTAATGCTACATCTGTTATGTATTGTAATATCTTCATCTTCAATCTCACGTTAGTAAGTAGTTTGTTGTTTGTGTAATTGACATGGTTTTTATATATACCCATTTTTTCTTTTTTTTATAGATTGTCTTGATAAAGGAAATAAACATTTCCGAAAGCTCGGCTTATTAACAAAGAGTCCACTTATTCAATGCCAAAAACTTTTGACTGCACCCTCACGAAGAAAACCGTTATCTAGTTTCCTAAATTTTAGATTTTTTACCTTAACTAGTCAGTCACGACTATCCTATATATATATATATATATATATATATATATATATATATATATATATATATATATATAATATAATATATATATAATATATATATATATATAAATGATTTTCATCAACAAAATTTTGGTATGGCCGTGGGTTCACCATTATCTCCTATTCTAAGTAATATATTCATGGAAGATTTTGAAGAAAAATTTGTGAAAAAATTCAGTAAACAACTAAAGACTAGATAATTTTCTTAATTATATAAACAATATCGAACCCACAATCGAATTCACTTTAGAAATCGAATCTAATAATCAATTACCATTTTTAGATGTCCTCATTAAAAAATCAGATAACATTCTGATAACAAGTGTATATCGTAAAAATACACACACCGACAGATACCTCAATTTTCAATAAAATCATTATACAAGTATAAAGAAAGGAATGATCAAATCACTTCATGATAGAGCCAAATCCATATTATTGAACCACCAAATTTTCAATACAGAAATGAACCATATGAAAGATGTTCTACAACTTAACACTTATCCGAAACATTTCATTGATGAAACAATACACCAAATTGAGAACAGACAGAATATACAACAAACACAAAGACAACCAACACTGATAACAAATGTAATCCCATATATTCCCGGAATATCTGAAAAAATTAAACGTGTTGATGACAAGTTTTGAGTGAAAACAGTGTTCAAGACAGAAAATACAATGAGATCGATTTTGACTCATACAAAACCGAAAAATGAAGAACAATCATCAAAATATTGTATTTACATACAGTATACCATGTGTTCGTGGAAAATAGTATACCGGTGAAACCAGCAGGCCTCAATCAGTAAGGATGAAAGAGCATAAGAACAATATAAAGAAAAGATATACTGACAAATCGAAATTAGCTGAACATATCCTTACTGAAAATGGACAACATTTGGCCGATTAGGGTAATATTAAGATCATAGGAAAAGAAGACAACAACCAAAAACGGAAAATCAAAGAGTCTGCTTGCATTCTCCTGAACGTAGACAATAATATTGCTTCTTGTTCAGTTGATATAGATAGAACTTGGCATCCACTTCTGAAACTTGAATATGAAAATGGAAAATTCGATATCAATTAATGAAAACACCTTGTAACCAGAATTCCTCCGTCTGCCAAATTGTAACTTTTCAGTGTCAAAACCGAGAACAAATATTTTAATTGTGCTGAGAACGGGAGCAGATTCGTTCCCGAAACGTCCACCAAGATAAGTAGAGGTATTATTATTAAGGTGTTCTACCAGTAAGATATGATCATTTTGCACAAAAGCAGTTCATGATTGACACAGTCGAACGCCTTCGAGAAGTCCAGAAAAATACCATGTACAATCAAACCCTGGTCTAAAAAGCTGAGTACTTTGTCCGTAAAAGAAATTATCGCTGTTGTGGTGGATTTACCTGCCTGAAAACCATGTTGACAACTAGCAATTATATTATTCAGATTTGAAAAGGGGATTATTCGTCTGCACACTACAATTTCAAAGAGTTTTGAAAAACTAGAGAGCATTCTAATGGGACGATGATTTTCAATTAGGTAGGGGTTTGACGATTGCTGCTTTCAGTCTAGAGGGAAATACACCAAATCTAAATGATTCATTAAGGATATAGGTTATCGGCTCCACTATGAATTTTCCAATTTTTTTTAGCAAGACATTACTTATATCATCATCACCTGAAGAGTACTTGTTTTTCATGCAGGATATAATCTCTTAAATTTCTTCTTGTGTGACTTCTGACAAATAAATGGAGTTGAGATTTTCTCTTATATTTCTTTGATGTACATCAATATTTTTAGGGCCATCCCCTACCATTTGTGCTGCCACTGTCGTGAAATATTGATTGAAAAGATTACTTGCCTGTTTTGGTGATTTTATCAATTCGTCATTTTCATTTTTAATGCCATTGAAACTTGAATTAGATTCTTTTTTTTTTCGTTTCAGTATTAACAATACTCCAGGCATTGTTGGTTTTATTATCTGACTGTGAAATCTTCTCACCATAGTATTTTTTTTCTCGTTCAGAAGTAGATTGGAATATGACAGCTTATAGTCAGTGAAAATTTGTTTTGATATTTGGTTGTGCTGGTAAAGTTCTGAGCAAAGGTTTAAAGTATTTTCAGCATCTAAAATATTTTGTGTCATCCATTTTGGTTTTGAGTTTTTGATTACTCTGACCCTTTTTAACGGAAAAGTGATATTAAAAAATCCTGGAAGTGAAAAGATAAAACTATTGTACATTTCATCCACCAGTCGGGCATCATAAACCGAGAACCAAGTTTCATTTTCTAGCAGTGTGAATAATCGTTTATAATTTTTTGTTCCAAAAAATCTTTTGTACTCATAAGTTTCTTGGGAGTTTCTACTATCTATATTTATACATATATGTTGACCATGGTGATCTGATATGTTTGTACTAAGTACTTTAGACTGACATATCAATAGATTTGAAACAAGGATATTGTCTAAACAGGTTGAGCTATGTTTGGTGACTCTTGTTGCTTCTTGAATTTCTGCTCTCATATTATAACAATTCAGAAGGTTATTTATACTAAATCTATTTTTCAAATTTTTTGCAGTTGGTAACATGTCGATGTTGAAATCTCTGGCAACTATTACTGATATATTGTCTTCCGTGACTATTTCCAATAATTTGTCCAATTTATCTACGAAGCAAGTTGAATTTGTTGCCGTAGGTTTATACACTACACATATAACATAATAAGTGTTTTTGAACCTAAATTCCACTGCAGAGCATTCAAAAACATATCCCTCACTAATAGAATTGATATCATGTCTTTGAAAGGGTTTGAGAGAGTTATGAGCATATAGAGCAACACCTCCATTCGCACTTTCTGCAGATCGACAGAATCATGACACCAAGTTGAAATTCTCTAATTGGTATGACTCTCTTCTACTTGAAGATCGCCAGTGTTCAGTGACAGCAATAAGATTCAGTTATACAGTTTGAAATACCTTGTACATTTCTGCAGCTTCCACAATCGGTGATTGCATGGAATGCTTAATTTATTAGCTTCCAACCCTAAAATTCTCTTGAGACATGTACACTCTGAATCAGCAGCTTAGTGGTTGGATTGCAGCGATTTTTTCAGTCTTATGTTTGTTTCATCACAATTGGTATATTTCAAGGTCTCACTGACATATTCCTTCGTTTTGTGAGGCACCGCACATTTTTAACAAGCAACTTTATTTTTGCATTCACTTGCTTCATGTCCATACCTTGCACATTGATTACATCTCATTATTGAGAAATATTCATTGGTCATACACCTTCGCCATCCAATGTTCAGTTCTCCCATTCGACAGATTTTATCTTTCAGTTCAACATCCAGGGTGAGAATTATGTTTCCCTTGTTTTTTTTTATCTTTCTGTTTATATTTAGACACTATTTGTAGGTTTGACGTTTCTGAGATGTCTAAGTCGTTTTGTTCCACCAAACAATCAATGATAGACTCTTCCCCATCAATAAGTTCTCCTTCCACCCCACGAATGATTATTTTTGGATTTTTTTGTACCCCGTCCTTGATATATAATAGGTTCATATCATTTCTCCAACTAAATAATATATTAACATCCCAACAATTTGGTTTCAGACAAGGCAAATATATCTCTGAGAATGTTGAAAGAAATAATAGCCCGTCAGGTTTATATTTCGATCTTTCAAATGCCTTTGACATGGTAAATCATGCAAAGCTGTTGTACAAGCTTGAATGCTACGGATTTAGGGGCGTAAGTCAACAACTTATCCATTCTTATCTAACGAACCGCACACAGGCAGTTTGTGTCACAAAAGATCAACAACTATATTACTCAAATAAAGCTACCATCGAACAAGGCGTGCCACAGGGGTCAATACTCGGACCAATTCTTTTTCTGATTCATATGAATGATCTACCAAAGATTTATATCCGGGTAGCATATACCAGTTTGCTGACGATACCTCTGTTATTGTCACGGGCAACAGTATAACCGATCTCTCAATTGAATCTCCCACTGTCTCTGATAAAATGAATATATGGTGTAAAAAAAATGATCTTAAACTGAATGCAACAAAAACAGGTCTCATTATCTTTAACAAGACAAATTGCTATGAAGAATCTCTGTACGTTAAACTACAAAATAAATCAAGATATCAGATAACTTCAAATTCCTAGGCGTAACGCTGGATGCAACACTCAGCTGGGGAACCCATATAAACCTATTAAATAGCAGACTGAACTCAATCTGTGGAATAATTCGCTACCTGAGGGTTCAAGTATCAACCAATAGTTTAAGAATATATTACTTTTCTCACGTACAATCAATTTTATCATATGGTATAATGTTCTGGGGCTCATCAATAATAGCACAGAAAATATTCATAACCCAGAAAAAAATTTTTAGATGTATGTTAAAAGTGGATCGAAACACCTCTTGTAAACCATATTTCGCTGAACTTGATATCATGACTGTGCCCTCATTGTACTTCCTAGGTCTTGTATGCTTTGTAAAGAAATATTCTCACTAGACTAGATATTGCAATGAATTGACGATACCAAACCACAAATCTACTTACTATGAGAAAGGCCCATACTACCAGGTAATCAAAGCGTATAATTCCCTACCCCAAGAATTGAAAAGCATCAGAGATACAAAGAAATTCAGAAGCTCCGTTATTACATATCTGAAACAAAAATGCTACTATTGTCTCAACTGTTGGTGGCAATAAAACATTGCTTTTAACATTTTATTTTTAACTTATTGTATTATATTCAACTTCATCACATGTATATTTTACAGCTGTGTATGTATGTATCCTGTCAATATTTTTTCTTTTAATGTAGTTTTAAAATGTACCTCTGCTATTGTACTGTAAATTCTGACGTTTGCTGTGTCCGTAGTTGATCGTACGCATTAAAATATTATTATTATTATTGATGCTGTACTTGTTTCCAAGTTCTGTTTCACTTTTTGTTTGATTTTCGCCTTCGTATTTGTATCACTACAATTTATGATAACTGTTCCCTCTTTTCCTTCCCTGATGTTTTCGATGGCCATTGCTGATTTTTTTGGAACAATTGCGTCTTTCAGATCATTTTTCCTTAGATTGCTGTCTTGTTTCTCTTTGGGTTCGACCACTAATGTTTCTGTACTCCTAGTTGCAGCTGCTGCATAGGTATTTTCATACTTTTTTGCTGTTTCTTGCATCAGTTTATTTATTATTTCACCCTGTAGTTGAATTTTTTCGTTCTGTGTTTCCACAGTTTTGTTTTTTTTTTTTGAGTTCTTCCAGAATTAGAGTTTCTATGGATTCCATTTTGGCATTCAAATTTGGCATTCGTTCATCTGCACATTTTTCACAAACCAGGATTAATATTCGATTAGTCTTCAGTTGCATCATTGTTCTTACATTTGTCACATTGAAATATGTTTATTTTGTCAGGAGGCCTGGAGCATGATAAACATTTCATGTTGTCACAAAATCCACTAAGGCCGGCCCTGTTCAGATAAGAACTTCAACCTCATAAAAAGTGCTACTGATAAGCAGAGCCGTTGTTTTATTCCTATCCCTATGGCACGGAATTATTAAATACACATTTGCAGCACAAATCAAACTTCGATTTTATTGTGCATTATATGCGTTGAATCAGTATTCTGCAGGCATCAGGTTGTGCGAATTTCGAATTATTACTAACACTTTTTGTACCACAAAAGCGACTTATTTACGGAGATAAATCACGAGCAGCACACACATTCATCAACACGGGATGATAGATTTTTGAAAAAAAGTTCAACAGTCAAAAAAGATAGAATTATTGTTCGAAGTGTATTTTTGTCGATCTACCATTCAATAACTGCAGCACATTCATATGAAATCGGGAGAATATAGTTTCCTGATATACATTCCACAAAGTTGATATAGTTGTGCTAGTAGATTTTTGAAAAAGAAGTTCAACAGTCAAAAATTGACAGAATTATTGTTCGAAGTGTATTTTCGTCGATCTACTAGCTAATAATTCCAGCACAATCACATGAAATCAGAAGAATATGGTTTCCTGATGTACATTTAACGAAGTTGATATAGTTGTGCATGTAGATTTTTGAAAAAAAAGCAGTCAAAAAAGATAGAATTATTGTTCCAAGTGTATTTTCGTCGATATGCTATTTAATAACTCCAGCAATCGAAAGAATACAGTTTCCTGATGTACAGTTTACAAAGTTGATATAAATGTGCTAGTAGATCTCTGAAAAAATGAATAAAATTGTCCAGTCAAAAATTGATCTACTATTTGAATACTATTCATTCAACAATTCTTACATGCAAAAGTGTATATTCATGTATAAAAGTCTGTAAAGTTTCGGAAGAGCATTTTGACGGCGTTATTCTGAACGGACCTTGACTATTTTGTAAGAATGTCATCTGGATAGAGAATTATTTTTTGAAAAATCCTAAAAATTCCTCAGAGAACTCCGAGGAATTCGAATTTTGCTGTTCCTTGTTTTATTAGCTATAGTGCTCAAGGTTGAACCACCCCATTTCAATTATGTCGTAATCGCATGAAATGGAGGATACATGAGTAGTGTTTCTAAATGCGCTGATATATGTTCTGCAATGATATCTCGATCTGAATCACCCATCAAGTGAGTGAAGATCTATATTATTCAAAAATTCCCAATGAAAATTTGGTTATAGATTATGACGAACCAAAGGCAACACTGCCAATACTGTAAAAATATAAATCAAAATGAAGTTGGCGAAAATGTATTATGGGAACGCGGTGTTTGCCGAAAGTGGTATATGATAGCCTACTATCGTCCCCTATCCCCCTCTAGACCGCGGAAGGGTTGCAGTAGGCGACCTTACATAATGGAGTGAGCGCATGTATAGGTACAATGCTGATTTCTTGTCGACGACTTCAACGAGGCGCCGAGAGTGAGATTTGCG
Organism: Gastrophysa polygoni; assembly: GCA_963576655.1. NCBI lineage: Eukaryota > Metazoa > Arthropoda > Insecta > Coleoptera > Chrysomelidae > Gastrophysa > Gastrophysa polygoni. The sequence continues at coordinate 32,213,978 of OY755083.1, forward strand.
GTTCCATTGTACTTTTTTTTGAGACATATCCTTCATTCCTAATACACACTTTTATATATATTCGGAGATTAATTTATTACTACCTCTACTTTCCAAACGGAGTATAGAGGAAGCCGATTCTATAGTATGGTCAATAATATAGAATAATTTGTTGTTCTAACAGTTGAACTATGGATTTGAAATTACCAATACCCTCGCCAATACCCTTGTGAAGTGGTCAAGCGTGATGTTGTCGAAAACCCAGAAGAGGGATTGAATTCCAGACCACAGTTTAGGTGTCCCAAGATATGGCCAGTTAAACCGTTGCAGTAATGAAAATGATATTTGATGAATGATTGAGTTGTTAGTTCCAGGTCACCTTGACAACAACAATAACAATGGTATTTCAAATCGGACACCCGGTATTTCACTACACTTGGAAATTGAAAAGCTACTAACCAAAATCATATCATCTCATATCCTCTGAGAACAACATGAATAATCATATTTTTGCAGAACGTAACACAGCACAACAGTAGATATGAAATGTTGGAAAGTCGCATTGCTCTAAACGACGACGTATTTCCGGACACATTCTTCTAAATTTTTACTCAACTCAATACGTTAGTATATCACAGTGGTCATAGGCTAACTATTTACCTATAACTACTTTATTATTTCGAGATTTAATTTGTACACTTGGCGATTTTCTCGTTTCTAATGGATCTGTATAGGTAAAAGTCTCAATGACATCTGCTTGTGCATGCACTTTGTCTAAGTTCATTCAAATTAAGTTTTTTGCATTCTCATGTAATCACTATGTATACAGAAATACCTGATACACACCCAACCAGGCAATTGAGTTTTATCAGTTCTATATCGAAATCTATATTATTCACTGTACTATAACTGCGTGATGCCTAAGGCGATCCCTGGAACCTCGCCTGGCCCTTAGAACTCTGGACAAATAGGAAATCTTCCTAGCTAATTCGATTTCTGGAGACTAGCATTTTTTAAAATATTCAGTATCGTATAGGTCCTGACAACGTTAGCTTAGCAGGATTATTTTTCATTTTCTGTTCCGTGTATTACCGATCTCTTCATTTATTTCATTTATGTCGACATTGCCTTTCATTTCTTTATTTTTTCTTTATAAAATACAATTTATAACTACCTTCATTTCCGACCTACATATTATTTTTGTTGAATATGTCGGATTCATGGTGGCGCCCACCAAAATGTGACGGGGAGAGATTTGTTAGTGCAATTATGAACTTTAACTGTTGTGCTTGACGAAAAAATCGTGCCCAGATCTAATGAAGTTTGGAGAGATGTCGCTATAACTTTGAGTAATGATCTGATAATTTCTTCGTTATATTCTATGGTTACCGTCAATAGATATGGAAGAACCACTTTTGACAGAATATTCAGACGATAGTTTTTCTGAAAATATTAGTTTCAGGCAAAATGCGCCTGGAGACACTACCAAACTAGACGAAAGTCTTGATAGTTCTATGAGGAAATTGTAATTTTAAATGTTCATATCCAATTCATATTTTGATGCTCTCAACACAACTACAATTGATAAATGTTCTCAACGAAAGTGGACCCAAAAATAAAAACGCTGGCGAGTTTTCAAGAAAGGACAATGGGAAGATAAAATGTCGAGATTAATGTGGCAAACTTCTCGGTTGGGATGCGTCCTGGAACTTCGGGAACAGATGTCAGTCTGGAAACGAATTCGGGACGTTTCGATGGTAGGTATCAATATTTATTGAATTATTGAGTTTAGTACCTATTTGAATGATGCCAGATATCATGAATAATGAAATTAACGAGGAAATGAAGGATAGCAAGTCGAATCGAAGTTTTAAACCTTGACATTGTATCAACGCATTTGTTCACTGTTTGCCGGTTGATTCCTTGAATGAGAAATTGATTCAAATATAAAATAAGATAGAATTTCATCAAATAAAGAATGAAAATGATCTTGAATGCTGTGAATTTGTTCAAAGAGGCCACTGAACATTTCCGTACTGTGTATATAAGTACGGTGAATATTATAAAGATTCACGTACGACAGACTTTTTTTAAAATTATTCGACATAATGAAGTTTTTCTCAGAAAAGTGTGACGTATCCAACTCACGTTATATTATTTGGAACTCTTTATATTCAAACATATTTGAATTCTTACCAATCTAACTGGTTTTCTTCAAAATCCAATGCGCCCTCACGTTGGTTTTCCATAAATATTCAAAAAAGTCTAGTTATTCAAAATATTATGAGAATTCATATGAACCGTGTATCAATCGATATCTCTCATATAGAGCTTTCATCCTTTCCCCAGTTATTACAACCATGGTAGATAAGTATTCTAAAGTTGAAGTTGGTAAATAAATGATTTGAATTATATTCTTGCCTCGATTCTTGCCTACATGTGTTTTTCGGTTTTCTTCTTTTTATTTAGGGTATTGTAAATGTGGCAGCTTCATGAAGTGCAAATTCGATGAAATTCCTGATTCCAAGAATGTCATGACCAAAGTTGAAGTGACTTTGGGTAGCGGAAAATGTGGTAAAAGTCGGCTACGAGAGCCACAGAGGAGCAATGCATGCAAAAATGTCGAAAAATATCTTGCTGAGAAAGCAGATGAGCTGATGCTTCCTGGTGATACAGAACCATCCATAATTCCAAGTTCTGAGGTATTACGGACAGCAAAAATGTAATTTTTGAAAAGGAGAATCAGCACTTAGATTGGACCGCTTTGTAAGAAGGCACTTGGATTATTTGAGTGCTAAAATAAAATTGGTTGATGCCAACATGGAAACTCAAAAAGTAGCGAAGCCAAGTGCGGTTGAATTGGACCTCCAAGTAGAGAAACCTTCTTCAAGTGTTGTTCTGCAGAATATCGGGAACAAGAGTCCAGATATCGACCACGTCCCTCTTCCATGTTCCGATTGCAATATCAATTGCGATTTACCGAGGAGGCCACATGAATGTATTGTGTGTGGTGAATGTTGCGGGTTTGAGTTGTATGATATCTCAATCATTCATCATCATTGAAGTCGATTGATAACTAATTTCTATATATATATATATATATATATATATATAGATTCGTCCAATGCACGTTGTGACATCATTCCGTGAAAATTTCGATATCTCTTCGACATCCGAGGACGTTGTGACATCCAAAATCGGATGTCACAACGTTTTCAATGTTAAATAGTCGGGAGACGGGGTGGGAGGGTGTAGGAAAAATTTTAGGTGGATGTCGAAATGAAGGATTTTGAAAATTTTGTATATTTTAGTTCTAGCGTGTATGTGTATAGATGGCGCCCAGGAGCATTGGCGCTGTATAAAAAATATACAGCTTTCAATTTCACACGGCATACGTTGTGACATCCAAGCAGATAACATGTGTATATAGGTTATAATATTTCTCATTTACTGCGCTTTTCGACATCCGAAAATTGGCAACAGTGTGAAACGCATCTCAGTTGAATGTGTGTGTTCTTTTAATGCTCATCGGAAGGTAAGTTGGATCATATCTAGTCATCGGGTGGTGGTTATCTCTGCATTTTTATTTTATGCATTCCTAGAATAGCCCATACGGAATGGGATAATTTCCATTATATGAACAAACCAGTGCAGTTTATCGACTTTGTTGAACCTGCCGTACGAACAAATTGCAATTGCATCAGCTTGAAGGCTGCCAGATTTAAAAAATAATAAATACCAAAATATTTCATTACACTATTATTGCGGATCGAAATATACCGGGTTGACAATTTTTACAACTCTGATAATCTATATTTCGTTGCATCATTCATCAATAGAACGGCAAAGTTATGGAATTATTTGCCCAGTGAAGTCTGTCCTGATGCTTACGACCTCCAAACGTTCAAGAAAAATTCCAATACCTTCCTTCTCTCCCAAAACTCCACCGCTGGCTAACACGATGTTCCCCGAACATTATAGGATTTCCTTTCGTGTTGTCAAAAGATAAAAAAAAAATCTGATTGAAATATTATTATTTGAGTTCTGACTATTTTTTGTTGGTATAAGATGTATTTCAAATTGCATTGTTCATATTTTGGGCACTTGCTGCCATTTGATTTAGCAGTAATTTGGTTTTCCTAATTCCATTAAAAATGCATAGGTATAAACCATTTTCAGAGGAAGAAAACAAAATGATTGCGGTCGAGTCTTTCAATTATGTTAATATTTTATTAAATATTGTTTTCTGAGGATTTTCGGGAACGAAGATAGTGTTTTTTTTTGAAATACAAAAATTCAAGATCGCGTCTCCAATATGACAGACAAGTTTTGTGGAAAGATATGATTTTTTTTTTCACAATTCATGAATTCAAAATGGCGTCATTAATATGGCGGACTAGTTATGTGATAATGGTTCATTTATATTGGAAATAGTTTCGTGAGTTTTCGGGATCGAAAATTTTGTTTTTTTGTCAAAATTAATGAATTCAAGATGACAAACAAATTTTCTCTCAGACTCCCTGACTCTATGCTGAAACTGATATGAGTAGGTTGGGGTGCGACATTCTGATTTTTTTATAAGAATTCACGAATTCAAGATAACGGAGTTTGATAGATCATAAATCAAAACTAGTAGCTGTCGGATAGATAATTTATATTAACTTATTCAATTAATGTCAATATTCGAATTCGAACTCATACGCTCTTGAAAAATCAAAATGTCGCCTTCAATGAGGCAATCTAATTTTATTTATAATTTATTTCTTTCAAATTTCAATGAAGCAGACAAGTTCTGTTTCGTGATTATTATTTGAACCGGAAATTGCTATAAGGGGTTTCAGATATCGGATATTCGGATTTTTTATGAAAATTCATTTATTCAAGATGGCGTCACCAAGATAACAGATCGCGATTTTGGTCCGATTCTCTTTTAATTGGTATGTAGGATTTGGGGGTCGAAAATTGAGATTTTTTTTGTCGGAATCTTCAAATTGAAAATGGCGGACGAGTGATCTGATATCGGTCTAATTCCAGTCAAAATTGGTATGTGGGGGTCGAAGTTCATGAATTCAAGATGGCAGCGTTCAATAATTCATAAATAAAAGCTTATTTTGAAAAAGATCTTATTACATCCAATTTATGTCAGTACCTATTTTTTTCGATTTGAGAGCTTATTGATGCCCTATAAAGTTTTTCCTGAATACTCATTAGAAGAAACCTTTATTACAACACCCGTTAAAGAAATCGAGATAAATTTTCATTTTTATATTGAATTTCATCAAATTATTCGCTAACAATACTGAATATCAGTAATAGGTACTGAACAGGGTGGAAAGTCAAAATGAATGAATGAATTGAGAAAAACAATATAAATCATGTCTATGGATAAGTACAATAGTTATAATGAACTTCCTTTCCGTGATCCGTAGTTTTGAAAATTCAGGGTACCTATTTAGTAATTATATTTAGTAATAATATCAACTTTTTTGATTGAATAATACTTGTTATCGAATACTTCGACTGAAGTATCTCGAAAAGAGAAAGTTTATGAAAACTATATTCTGAATTTTTCGCAAGGAATGGATTCATGGATTTTTTGTACAATATTATTGGTATCTACACCCTGTATATGCATGTATATGCATGTATATGTTATCTCTGGAAAATATAATTCGTTCGTTCAATCGTCTGATGTGGGTATCAGGAAATCTTGACATTTTCTTATAGACATTTGTGCGTCCCACTGACATCCAGGACCAAATTTAAACGTCTTTGGACGTCCTTATTGTACTGACTAGACGTTCTGTTCTATTAGGACGTCCATTGGAAGTGCTATCCGTGTAATTCACCTCTCATATCTAACAAAACAATATCTTCTGGTGAGAATACGCTGATACCCAGCACTAAATAAGTTGTCACAGACTACATTTTCTAAACGAATATCTTTAATACTGTATCATTCAGTCGCTCTGATATTTTATTATAATATTGTGGTCGGTGGTGTGCTCAGGGAGAGTTCTATTGACTTTAAAAATAAGAGATATGTTGCCAAGCTCAAATGACTTCGTCTAACTCTTTCAGAATGTATACTGAGGTCATAATCTCCGTAGCCTATCGAACTCAAAAGGTATCTTCATTACCGAAAAATTGCTTACCAATATAACCCAGTCATCTTGTTAGTTTACACAGATGAATAGAAGAAAAAGTTTGAATTTGTATCAGAATTAGGTATGCATTGAAAATCTTGACAAAACCTCACTGGGGATTCATCCACAGAACACATATAAATAAAACAATATGAAACTAACATAACCAATTCTGCTTTCAATCGTTTGCGGTGGGTTTCGAATTTTTAGGTAATTTTTTCTAAAAATTACGAGGGAAAAACGAATACGTTCACTTGTTACAGGATGAAGCGGCTCACGTATAACTCAAAGAAAATATGTCAAAATTTTATAAAATAAAAAATATTGGACCAGATATCTGAAAAGGGCTGTTATAGCTGTCAAGAGGGGTCGGGTCGGCTTAGTATAAGCAAGTAGGCAAGGAAAAACCATGAAACAATTTAAATCAAACAGTCCAGGTACAGATTGCGTAAAAATTTTCTGAAAAGTCCAGGAACTGACTGTCAAAATGTTGGAAAACATCAAACGATCTCTTCTCCCTCGCTCTCTCTCTCTCTCTCTCTACCATGATCTCAGTTTTTCATGTTTTTTCCATAAGACGTTATTATTTATTATTAAGTTATCATCCTTAGAATAGGAAGGTTGAGTTAAGCTATCATAAAGTTCAGAACTATTGTAATTTCAACTGAATGTGATACTATATTTGAGAAACATTTATTAAAGGCGAGATTATAGCTATTTTCATGGGCTTTGGTACGGTTTTTTTTGTTAATACATGTTTTATATTTTTTTAAATGTATTTTCTTGATCCTTTTCACCCATTGAAATGTTTGAAGTGATTCTGTAAATCGTTTGGCTGTTCAGCCTTTTCAAACGATTTACAGAGATCGAAAACACCCCATCACATTTGAGATTGAGAAGATATTTTTTCCATAGTGTTGGAAACGGGAACAGATTCGTTCCCGAAACGTCCACAAAGATAAGTAGAAGTTTTAATTTTATCAAAAATATATTTTCATTTCCATTTTTTAAAAACAAGTTGTCACTGACAAATAGAGAATTTCTCTTTTAGGTACATCTCTGGAAGTTAAATTTAAAGGCAGTGACACTTTGTGGCAGTCTTAGAAGGCTGTCCTTACTACACATATATTGAAATAATTATTATAACTTTTATTTTAAATTTTTAGAAAAGAGGAGAGAAAATCCCAGAAAATCTAGAAAATGAATCAACTACCTCCTCGATTAACCTACAGACAAAAGCACCATGAAGCTAAAATATTCCTTCATATGCGTGAGTTACAGATTCGAAAGTTTGACGCGCAAAGTTTGCGATTTTTACACGAAATATACAGGGTAGTCGTTCGTTAGAAGTGTTCGTGGTTAGAAATAGCTTAGAATTCTGATATTTTGGCCTACAGGGTTATTCAAAATTCTCTTCCATTCCAAACTATTTTCAAGATTAAACCACTTCCGGTTATACCGAATGTCATCATCAATTTTCTTGTATTTCATAATGAGTTTCATAAGGTTTCCCATGCCCATTTCCAACTGTTTTTTTTAGATGTAATAATTCTTTCGAAAATTTTCAAAGATGTAGCTTTATTATATTCTACACTGCGCCTTCTACCCATTTCCAATTGCTGGTGAGCGCTTCCGGGGTAGACGGAAACACAGGAATGATACTTCCGAAATCCACATTATCAATTGATTTATCGCAAACGGGGTAACCAAAATTGGACGACCAATTACATAATTTTCAAAGTTGAAAGAAATCGTTTCTTCATATGTAACACATTGTATGTATTGAATGGTCGGATGCAGAATTTGATACTGCATCTTTTTTGTAGCTGTGGCTTTCCCTATACCTATTTCCAACGGTGTCCTCGTTGATCCTTATTTTCTATTTTGATGTGATTTATGGTAGAAACTGAAATGTGACACCCTGTATTCATTGGATATCGGCTTCAGAATTTCATTCTGCATCGATTTACTATAACGTTTCCTATACCTATTTCCAACGCCTTTCTTGTTTCTTTCGAGAGACAAACAATGTTTCGGTGTCTGCCAAAAATCACATCAAAATAGAAAATATGGATTGACCGTTGGAAATAGATATAGGAAAAGTTATAGCCAATCGATACCGAATCAAATTCTGCATCCGACCATCCAATGAATACAGGGTGTCATATTTCAGTTTCTACTAAAAACCACATCAAAGTAGAAAATATGGATTAACAAGAAAATCGTTGGAAATAGGTATAAGGAAAGCTACAGCGAAACGATGCAGAATCAAATTATGCCTGCGAAAGTTCAATAAATACAGGGTATCACATTTGAAAAAACGAACTTTTTCAATTTTGAAAATGACGCAATTCGTTGTCCAATTTTGGATACCGTGAATGCGATAAATCAATTGGTAATGTAGATTTCGAAAGTAACATTCCTGTGCTTTCGCCTACTCCAGAAGAGCAGCTCACCACCAGTTGGAAATGGGTAGAAGGCGCAGTGTTGAATATAAGGCTACATCTTTGAAATTTTCCGAAATAATCAAGATATCTAAGAAAGAGTTGAAAGTAGGTATAGGGAAACCTGATGGAACTTATCATGATATTTTCTCAGGAATCCAAAAACAGGATAATATACCGGGTGTTCCATTTAAAATAAGAAAGTTGATGGTAACATCCGGTATGAACGGAAGTTGTATGACATTGAGAATATGTTAAAATGAAAGAAAATGTTGAATTATTCTGAAGGCCAAGAATTTATTTCTGACCACGAAAACTTCTGAAGAATGGCTACCGTGAGAAACACTGTATAATTGAGTGACGAGAGTACGAACATTTGAAGATTTTCTTTTTTTATCAGGCTCTATTCGTAATTATTTTGTGAGGACTTTTGGGGTCGGAGATGATTTCGTTCGAGAATTAAAAAAATGCAGATACATATTTTTTTCTAAATACTGTCTGTTCCCATATCAATATACAGGGTGTCCTTAAAAGGTCTTTACAAAAAGCTACCACATATTCTTCAGACCAAAACAATTCGATACAAGCAAACTTACCTCAGTAAAAAGTTGCTTAGTTTGGGCGCTAGACGGCTCTGAAGTTGAAATTTTCAAATCGATTTTGCTTCATAACTTTTGAACGGCTCATGAGATTTTTTTCAAATTTGGTACGTTGGCATAGACTCATCGGGCAATGAAACTCATATCATAATCATAATGAATATCATTCCATGGGCGTAGAACTTGATTTTTTCAGTAAATAAACATCTAAAACTCCTACGCCAATGGAAAAAAATTAGTTTCAATATGAAATCTAAATTATTCAACTCATTCACTACAAAAAAGGTACTCTTGACAAAAGTCGATTCCTCTCATGGTTTCGACAAAATTTTAATTTTAGTGATTTAGAGCGTAATTAATAATAAAACGATTAACAGATATTTCATAAAAATTGTTCAAAATGTTCACCATTTTCACGTATACAAAGATTTATACGACGCAAAAAGTTGAGATGTACTTTTTGCATAGGTTATTTCTATTGAAAATAAGTAGCACTGAAGACTATTATTATCTGCTCGAAAACAGTGATATTCACATTCTTGGTTTCCATAGTTTCATCTGTGTTGATTTGTCGAGTTTTATTGACGTTGATTGTTGGTATCGGACTTTTCTGATTTATCATGGCCGTACAAGACACCAATGAAGAATACACCGATATGTTATTGGTATTCGGATATTGTCAAGGAAATGGTCGAGAGAGTGTGAGGGTGTATTCGGCAAGGTTTCCAAATCGTCGCGTACCAAGCCACCCAACCTTTGCTGCAGTTGAGAGACGTCTTCGGGAGACCGGTCATTTTGCTCCTAGAACTGGTGATTATGGAAGACAGCGTTATGTAAGGATTCCCGAAGTCGAAGTAGAAATTTTAGACCGTATTGAAGAAAATCCAGAATTGAGTACTAGACGGATAAGTAATGAACTAGAAGTTTCTAGGAATGCCGTTCATGAAGTACTAAGAGAACAATTATTATACCCATACCACAAGACGCCAGTTCAAGATTTATTAATCCATGATTCACAAAGTCGTCTGATGTTTTGTAGGTTCATTAATTTGCAAAGAGAAATGAATCTGAACTTTGGAAAGAATATTTTGTTATTTTTGTTGTTTCACGAGAAGAGGAATAACCAATTTTCATAATGAACACGTTTATGCAATTGAAAATCCTCATTCCATTAAAATAAACCATTTTCAACACGAATTCAAAATCAACGTTTGGGCTGGAATAATAGGAAATTTTATAATTGGTCCTGTCATACTTCCACAAAGATTAACAGGAGACATGTATTTACAACATCTACGAAATACGTTGCCAAATTTGTTGGAAGATTTACCACTCCAACATCGGGTAGATATGTGGTTCATGCACGATGGAGCTCCACCACATTTTTCGGTGGACGTTAGGAATTTTTTAAACCAACAGTACCCAGACAGATGGATAGGTAGAGGTAATGATGCACCCGTGAATTGGCCACCACGTTCTCCAGACTTAACACCGATGGATTATTTGGTATGGGGTTATCTCAAGTCTACGGTTTACAAGACCCCTGTGAATACTGTAGAACAATTATGGCAACGTATCCAACAGGCGACGAATAATCTTACAGGCGATGAAGAAGTTATGCAAAGAGTACATTTCAACTTTTTGCGTCGTATAAATCTTTGTATACGTGAAAATGGTGAACATTTTGAACAATTTCTATGAAATATCTGTTAATCATTTTATTATTAATTATGGTCTAAATCACTAAAATTAAAATTTTGTCGAAACCATGAGAGGAATCGACTTTTGTCAAGAGTACCTTTTTTGTAGTGAATGAGTTGAATAATTCAGATTTCATATTGAAACTAATTTTTTTCCATTGGCGTAGGAGTTTTAGATGTTTATTTACTGAAAAAATCAAGTTCTACGCCCATGGAATGATATTCATTATGATTATGATATGAGTTTCATTGCCCGATGAGTCTATGCCAACGTACCAAATTTGAAAAAAATCTCATGAGCCGTTCAAAAGTTATGAAGCAAAATCGATTTGAAAATTTCAACTTCAGAGCCGTCTAGCGCCCAAACTAAGCAACTTTTTACTGAGGTAAGTTTGCTTGTATCGAATTGTTTTGGTCTGAAGAATATGTGGTAGCTTTTTGTAAAGACCTTTTAAGGACACCCTGTATATAAGAAATCATTAGCTTTGTCGATCTTATCTGTCTATCTTTATTTCATGATATGAGAATAGGATAACTCTAGGGCCTACTCTATCTCACCATAGAGTAGGCCCTGATAACTCACGTCTCATATCAAACAAAACAATATTTTCTTGTGAGGATACCCTCCACTTTCGAGACATTGGGTGTAGAAGTCAACAATAATATTTCAGTAATCTGGTTAGTTTTGAAAAGGAATATTCTCAGATATACTATGAACAAGGAAAAAATAGGAACATATCAAGAATAACATTGAGAATTCGCATTCTTTTTCTGATGAAAATGTGAATTCTTTATCGGTATATTCAACAGAGAACAACTACTTTCCTGGCTAAATGCCTCGACGTACATTGGATTACATCTAGTGAAAATAAACAATGATAATTCGAAAATTAAAATCTTCCGAAATTGAGAATTTGCTTCTACAAACCTCTAATCACAGATTCGTGATTGGATTTTCTCAATTCAGAATTTCTCACACCCTGTATGATAAACAATCTAGTTAGTGGTGTGCTCAACTTTTTCATCATGTAGTCAAAAAACATGCCTCAGAGTGTTATATTCCAAGAATATGTAAATATTCTAGATATTTTTAAAAAAATGTAGACTTCAATGCCTTATATCGATCTTTTCATAATCATGCATTTTTCCCAAGGATATATTCATGGAATTTTGTTTTATTGAATTCTACCGATTCCTTGAAGAGTTTTTTTCATTGAAATTTGATCATTATGTTCACATTACCTATTCAAGTATACTGGATATGATAAGGGTGTGTGAAACTACGAAGTATAGGAAGGTACTTATATCCTTCAATACAATACAATACAATACCAATCTAATGGGTGTGAAAGAGGAGATTTGTTGCCCTCCTCAAACAACTTCATCTATCACAATCAGGAATAATATTGAGGTCTTTCCGCAGTCTCCCAATATTCTCTTATCAAAACAAATATGATAATTTCAATCCGAATTGTGATATTTTGATATACAAAGTGTTATCGAAATAAATACACATATTCCACATATTAGCAATGTGCTTTGGTCTAACGAGAATTCCAAAATATTCAATTTTTCATAAGTCTTCAAATTAATGACATAATTCATCTCGAGAATCGAACAGAAAATGGAGCACGCCTCTTCTACTCTTCTAATTGTAGTTGTATTTCTAAATAGTCATTTGGATTCTATAAAGCATCAAAATAATTTCAAAATTGTTTGTTGAATTTCAAAGTATATCATTTGTATTTTGAATTATTCAAATTAATTTAAAAAACTAAGAATTTAATTTCCAAAATTGAGTATCATTTGTATTCAGAAGAATTGCTGGCAGAGCTTTGTAAGATACTATATATATTATGTGTATTTAGACTACTGTAGATAGCTTCTAAAATAAAAATAAAATAATTTGAAATACATATGATTCTTTTCGAAATTAAATCAAATAATTTGGAATACGATTGACGAATATTGAATTTTTTGTGACTTTTTTGTTCTTTGTCATTTTTATGTGTTTTAATAAATTTCATGATTCTTTTTTCCCCGAAGACCAACTTTATATTTCAATCATTGAATAAAATCGATCTTTCCATATTCCTTTCGACAATGTTCCAATCAGGGGGTCAATTCTCGAAGGTGTATCGAGCAATGTCGCATAAAATTGTCGAACGAAATCGATAATTATTGTTAGATTTGATTGGTCAATTTTGCAGTGTTGCATGCGACATTTACCCGATAGACATTTGGGAATAGGGTCCAGAGGTGATATCATTAAATTCTCTGTATGTTAATCGAGGAGGTGGTATATTCACCTCCTCGTTTCTAAGAATAAAAATAGAAATTAATTTAATTAATTATCTCAATTTGTCCTTATTACAAATATATTGAGATAATTATTATGATTTCTATTTTCATTTTTAGAAACGAGGAGAGAAAATCCCAAAAATCTATGAAGGTGATATCATTATTCAACGACACTTTCAATCTCCTTTCAACCTGATTAGACGGCATCCTGTAGATTACCAGTCAGTGCAATGAAAATCATGAGAATATGTTTCGCACATCACCATAGACGTTATTCCTCTTTAAAATTGTCAAGTTCACATGTAGTTTATCTCTGCGACCGATCGCGATGAAGATTAGTATGGATATCATAATTCCAACCGTCTTTTCATACCTACCAGCTGAATTCAGTTACAAAGGCAACACTGTAAGGATGTCACAAGAATCGCAAAATTCTCGTGGATGTCATTCAGACTGTGAAATCAAAATGTATATTGAATATACACCGGATGTAGATACGATAGAACATAATTTTTTTTCCAAACGCTGTTCACATCAATTTTTTTCATCGTAGCAGTACCCCCTCTTCATTTCCAGAAATGCATATTTTTATCTTGCTTCTATCTGCATTCCTTCATGTGGATGCCGAAACGTACGAATTTTGACCGGATGTCACAAGATACGGTGGTCGAGTATATATATATATATATATATATAGTATTTATTTAATTTTCATTGGAAGTGAAAGAGCAGGAAGAAGAAGTGGGTCTCTTCAAACTCATCGAAAATGTCAAGAGGAATGTTTCTCCAAAATATATTCGATGAGAGCCAATCTCTTGAGAGACATATATACCATACAAGAGCATCCGAATATTCATGGAATATACTTAGATGGATTGCGAGTCTAATGTTGGTGCACTAGCTCGGAAACCTCTTGAAAAAAATCCAAGTTTTCTCTCTCTATGGTGACAAAGGGTGCCAACCCAGAATAAAATATTTTCCCGCATTCAGTGTATCAAAGAGAGACCTTCTGTGTGAGAATAGAAAAAAAATTGATTAAAAACTGCATAGCACTCAGTTCATCTTCTCATTGCACTAATGAGAACTGTGATGGAATAGTAAAATCCAATTTGATTACAGGTATGTCAAGTCACATGAAACGGTTTTCTCTACAGAGTGCTCCCCCATTGCAATAGTCCAGGAATATCGATCACTTTTACGTTACCTTTTTTTCAGGGGATATTGTTGTCTTGGACGTGGACACATAAAATGTTCATACAAATACCATCACAGTCTCTCCCACTCACTATCAAAATTCCAAATGAAGACAATCTCCATTTGAAATCGTTGGGGATTGTCAATTATAAAGGATCTGCCAAAAATGACTTCATAGGGCATTATACGGCAATTGCTTATATAGGAAAGCAGATCGTTGTTGGGTGGAATACGATGATTTATTAGGAAGTAGTCGCCGTTTTTCAGCCAATTCATTAGTTCAACCAGCTCTGACACTGATGTTGAAAATAAAAAAATAATTCGTCAATGTTGTCGTTATTTCAAACATACATTTTTCAGGATGTCCCATTTATAGTCCTAAAAAATCCGTAAGCGGATACCTTCTGCTAAAATAATGTGGGTTAGTCGTACCACATTTCTTTCTTGAAAACTTGATGACTAGCTTCAAAAAAAAATTAATTCAATTTAAAGCCAGAATTAACAAAATATATATTTTTGCAACATTTGCATTTGGTTCCGGCCTGCTTCTTGTTGATGATATCACCAAAAACAGAGTCGAGCAGTGGCGTACACTGTCAACTGAACCAAATATTTTGTCAGAAAAAAATGTATCGTCACTATTTTTTTTCAATCTCATTCAATTTCGAGATATACCGCATATTCTCTACAAAACAATATTCTACACTTTTCGTAGAAATGATTTCGGTCGTATGATTGATTTTGGAAAGAAGACCATGGTTTTACTCACTATGGACGCCACTGATCCGCTCCTTTTTCAACTATCAAGAGAAGTAGTCCAGATAATAAATGTTAAATGTCGCGTAAAAAAATATTTTGTCAATTCTGAGTTTGAGCTGATTTTTATTTCAAACATTTTTCGGTAGTCAGAGGGCGAGTCAAATATTATGAGACACGAGTTACCTGCACACGAATGTAATCAGCGAAGACGCATTCTGGAATATTCTGAATATTAGTTCATCTTTCTTAAGATATGGATATCACAAGAAGTTAACTGAGAATCATCAATATGAAATTCTACCAAATTTTTACGGATTCCTGATGTTCCTCTCCGAAAATCAATCGCTACAACTGTACTAATTCTAGAAACAATGCATAATAAATGACTATTTATGTTTGCTTTGGTGATTGAATAGTAGTACATGGACGAAAATCAACTTTGAATGATTTTTCTGTCATTTTCTCACTGTTGAAAATCTCTTCATAGTCCTATCATTTCTTGTGATAGTGAGTTATCGACGAAACCACTCGAATAAAAATTCTTTATTTTTCTGACTGTTCAAATTTTTTTTTTTTCACGAAAATCTACTAGCACAACTGTATCAACTTTGTAAAATGTATATCAGGGAACTATATTCTTTCGATTTCATGTGATTGTGGTGGAGTAATTAAATAGTAGATCGACGAAAATACACTTCGAACAATAATTCTATCCGATTCTATGACTGTTGAACTTTTTTTTTCAGAAATCTACTAGCACAACTATATCAACCTTGTGGAATGTATATCAGAGAACTATATTCTTTCGATTTCATCTGATTGTGCTGGAGTTATTAAATAGAAGATCGACGAAAATACACTTCGAACAATAATTCTATCTTTTTTGACTGTTGAACTTTTTTTTTCAAAAAATCTACCAGCACAACTATATCAACCTTGTGGAATGTATATCAGAGAACTATATTCTTTCGATTTCATCTGATTGTGCTGGAGTTATTAAATAGTAGATCGACGAAAATACACTTCGAACAATAATTCCATCTTTTTTGACTGTTGAACTTTTTTTAAAAAAAATCTACTAGCACAACTATATCAACCTTGTGGAATGTATATCAGAGAACTATATTCTTTCGATTTCATCTGTTTGTGCTGGAGTTATTGAATAGTAGATAGACGAAAATAAACTTCGAACAATAATTCTGTCAATTTTTGACTGTTGAACTTTTTTTTTCCAAGAATTTACAGCACAACTATATCAACTATGTAAAATATACATCAGAGAACTATTATCTTTCGATATCATGTGATTATGATGTAGTTATTAAATAGTATATCGACGAAAATACATTTCGAACAATAATTCTATCGTCTTTGACTGTTCGGCTGTTGAATTTTTTTCTTTCGAAAATCTACTAGCACAACTTCATCAACTTTGTATAATGTACATCAGGAAACCATTTTTCTTCGATTTCATATGATTGTGCTGGAGTTATCATATAGTAGATCGACGAAAATACACTTCGAACAATAATTTTATCTTTTTTGACTGTTGAACTTTTTTTTTCAAAAATCTACTAGCACAACTATATCAACTTTGTAAAATGTACATCAGGAACTCATATTCTCTCGGTTTCATGTGATTGTGCGAAGACAATTTGAATTATCATCCTGATCCTGCCATTCTCGGCCTGGTATAAATTCTTCAAACTAAAATTGCTGGCACAAATGTTTTTCTTTTGGTACAAGAATCATACCAAACCACCATACCTTCTCGATCTCGTGTGATTGTAAAAGTGGAAATTTTCATGAATTGTATAATGCATGGGGATTCAACATCCGTAGAACCTCTAATTTCGCTCGTGATTTAATTATTCATACACCATTCGAGAGTTATCAGAAAGTTATAAATGAGCGTTAGAATCATCCCAATAACTCATTTGGCTGAAAAGTTATAAAATGGTTGTGCTAGCTTAGCTTAACTTAAGCTTAACTTAAGCTAGCACAACACCTTCATTCCGCGAACCGTTAGAGTCCTAAAATTCATTTTTGTGTTAAAAAACAGTTCATAAATAGTTATCAAATACTAGATGATTTTCGTTCGATTGTGCCAAAACGGCTGTGTCAATTTCACGGACATGAAAAAAAAATATCGATTATATGGCTTTAAAATGGAAATAAACAGACAAGTGAACTGAATTCAAGAAAGTTTATATGCTATCTTATATTTGACATGTCCTTATTCGTATTTCTGCTCATAAATGTTTGAATATTATTTTATATATATTTGTTGCACCTTATCTGACAGATTAATTCAAAACAAATCAGCCTTGGAATAATTTTAGAGTATCAGTAGAAATGCATCATACATGCAAAAGAGTGTTTTGCCGGCGTTGTTTTTCTCTATTTTCTATCTATCTCTCTCCTATCTGAAAACATTGAAGTGAAATAGAAAATATTGTTTCCTAAATTTTCAAGAAAAAATTGTTTGCTCAACTTTTGCCCTCTTTATTCAGTTATAAACTAATTCATTTCACTCTCAACAAAAATAAAGTACAATGCATCCTATTTCGGTTGAGACTGACAGGTTTCTCGGTTGTTATTGAAGATCTAGCCTTGCGGTTTTTACGTTCCTGTCCTAATTTTTCTTTAAACTCAAGATGGTCCAATCAGATTTTGCATAACTGTTCCGTTCAAAAGATACAGGGCGATTTTGAAGAGAGCCTTCTCACTGGCAGCCATTGAATTGTGCCATGTGCCATATGTGCCATATGTGCTACTAGAGACAATCTTGGGCACTGTAAAATTATTCCCAAAGCATTATGCATTTTTTTGGAGTCTTTGCATCACAGTATCATTGTTTCCTGTTGCTTTATGAATGGAATGGGGACAAATATCAATGTGCTTTGACCTTGCATCAGGGTTTGAAGGATATATTATCCAAGATATATACAGGGTGTCCCTCCGGTAACTGCATCCATCAATATAGGGCGAATTTGAAAATTTGGTGACATACTTGTGTCGATAGATGCAATTCGGCTGAATTTTTTTCAAGGTTTTCATTTTCGTATCCGGTTGTTCCGGCAGTTGATATCAAATTGCTCATTTCAAACGGAACTCCCGATTTATCATTTCATTTTTACATTCTATGAAGAATTCTAATCAAATTTTATGTTTTATGTCCTATACCATATATAAACCTATTTTGATAAATGTATATTTGCCAGACAGAGATAATTGTGGAAGTGGGTGTATTATCTGTATACAAATCAATTATGAAATTTATGTCAAAGCATAGAGGAGGTTTAGTGCTTTCTGGTGGAAGTTTTGACTTGCAGTCTTATCAACTTTGTGTATGGATGCTTGTTTCAAATGTTGTAAAAATAAGGAATTCAACAACTGCTTCTGTGTAACTTTGATGTATTCCATCGTTCATATATAGAATGAACAAGATACTACAAAGCTCTCGACAAAGCTTTAGGTGATGGAAAAGTATTCTGTTCAGAAAACACAAGACTGAGGATGACGCTTTGGCATTGTGAAAAAAAGACTATCAAAAAAAAACATAGCTCGGATCGGAGTATACCACAAAGATGTTGAATAAAGACATCAGTGAAACCCAAGTAAAGGATGTTATCTCATGAAACTGAATTAAGAATTGAGAATGACTAATGAAATATTTGAAATAAGAACTTCAGATGAAGATTTAGATAATATAAGCTAAAATATGGCCAATGCAATTCAGAATATCAGAAGGGGAAAACCATCGATACCAGGAAGAACTTAACAAACTAAGAAAAGACAGATAAAATATCCATTTACCAATAAATAATACAGTAATTAACAATAATGAAGAAAAAAGCTCAAATCAACGATTCAAAACTATTGTGAAAACTATTACAAAACCGTCTGCAACTTGAAAACATTATTCAAGATATTGTAGGACTGACTTGTGATTATAAATCAAATGATTATGTTTCGATTTCAACAACAAGAAAGCAACAAATTCTTGTGTTTTCATTTTTGAATTCATATGTCAGATAACGAAATTATCGTGAAATTGATGGGGATGAGATCGTGACTTGATGGGTTGGCTGAACGAACTAGGAAATAAACTAGTAGGAAATAGACTAGTGAATGAATAATCTCACACTATTAACTCGATTCGAATGAAAATAACTGCTAATGCCGTATTTCTCAATACAATGGCATGGCACATCAAAATGTTTTGACGAAATCACGAACCACTGGTGAACCATGGTTCAATAGAACCTGTTCTAGGGTGGTCGCTCTAAAGCAAGCAGCATACCGTCGTTGGCGCAGAAACCCAAGCCCGCAAACTAGAGCTGAATATGTTGATGCTAGGAGTACATGTAATCGAAAAATAGATGAGTCTAAAGAGGCATACAACGCGAAAATAAGATCAAAGCTCATAGAGTGTCCAAATAGTTCCCGTTCATTTTGGACCTTTGCCAAGGCAATCAGGAGAAATTTCACTTCTAGCTCATTTCCTCCCCTCACAAAGGATGATGATACATTGGCTATAACACCTCATGAAAAAGCCAACACCTTCGCCAAAATGTTTGCAGACAATTCTACCTTGGATCCACGAGGCCAGGAACTTCCCAAAATCGCTACCATCGATAATCGTATGCCAGAAATTGTCTTCCGGCAACGCACAATCAGACACATTCTGCTTAGCCTCAACGTCAAGAAGGCTATGGGGCCTGACGGAATACCGCCTATTGTTCTCAAAAAATGTGCCCCAGAACTAACACCAGTTCTTTGCAGGTTGTTCACCCTTTCGTACAAACTCGGCGTATTTCCTTCTAACTGGAAGAAAGCTAGGGTCCAACCGATTCCGAAGAAGTGCAAGAAAACCCTCCCTAACAACTATAGACCGATTGCACTACTATCTGTGATCTCTAAAGTAATCGAGCTCATCCGATATCTAGAGAGCTCAAGAATCGTGAACGACCGGCAATATGGCTTTTGTCACCAGAGGTCAACTGGAGATCTGCTTGCCTATGTGACACATAAGTGGCAGATGTCAATAGAGAAACATGAGGAGTCTCTGGCTGTAGCCTTGGATATCTCCAAAGCATTTGACCGAGTTTGGCACCAAGGCCTCCTAGCGAAACTTCCGTCATATGGTTTGCCGCCCCAACTGTGTCTTTTACTATCGAGTTTTCTTGCAGATA
The DNA here is from genome assembly GCA_963576655.1 of Gastrophysa polygoni. Classification (NCBI taxonomy): domain Eukaryota; kingdom Metazoa; phylum Arthropoda; class Insecta; order Coleoptera; family Chrysomelidae; genus Gastrophysa; species Gastrophysa polygoni. Next base: position 32,234,298 of record OY755083.1, read on the forward strand.
GATCACTCTACGTGGTGGTAGACGGGGTATCGTCTGATACAATGACTATTAATGCTGGTGTTCCACAAGGCTCTGTCTTGGCACCAACTTTGTTCTCGCTCCACATCAATGATTTGTTGAATGTGACCTCCAGCCCAGTTCTTAGCTTTGCGGATGATAGTACACTTCATTCCGCCTTTTCCTCTAGAGCCCCTATCATCCAACGAGGCCAGAGGTGCAAGGCGAAGACAGGTTGATGCCTTGAATGAGGATCTGACAAGAATTCTGAAATGGGGATCTGAGAATCTAGTACAGTTCAATGCAACTAAAACTCAAGCTTGTATGTTCACCAAGAAGGCTGATCACACAATGCCCTATTCCTATGAAGTCGTCAATATCCATGCTGGGTGTCACCACCAACAGTGCTCTCTCATGGGACGATCATGTGAGGTCCATTGCGAAAACTGCTTCACAAAAACTTGGTTTTCGTTTGGTTTCATTTCGTTTTTCGTTCGAATCATTCAAATGTAGATTAATTGAATCTATTCATTATTTATGGAGAATCTCATACGGTTATCTCAAGAAGATATGTGATATATTTTTGTATAGGATAGCCGCATCAACAGGAGCCCTCACAAAACACTGTTGAACGAATTAAAGATACAATCGTTCTGTGATTGATTGTGATTGTGATTGAAATGATGTAATTGGTTGTCCGATTTTGGATACCCTTCATGCGATTTATCAATTGGTAATATGTATTTCGAAAGTATGATTCCTGTACTTCCGTCTACTCCAGAATTACTGACCACCAGTTGAAAATGAGTAAAAGGCGCAGTGTTTGAAAACAATGCTACATCTTTCAAAATTTTCATAAGAATCAAAATATCTAAGGAACAGTTGAAAATAGACAGAAGGAATCTTTATGGAACTCATGTTGAAATTTCCTCAGGAATCCAAAAATGGAATAATATACCGGGTGTTTCATTTAAAAAAAAAGTTGATGGCGACATCCGGTACAAGGGGAAGTGGCATGGAAGTGGAAGCTGGATATAAAACAAATTCAAAATATCCATGTTAGAATAATCATCGATTTCTATTCTGCTGTGAAGTATGAATCAAACTAACAAAAATCTAACACTTATAATTATTGTTCATCTGACACTGGAGATAATACTCTTCACATTACCTGACAATTCCATAGCCGTCTATCAATAAACATCGTCAGATTTGCGGACGATTACAAAGTTAAACGAGGATCACCAATGATTGCTTATAATCCAAAAACTTTAGGAGATAGGTATAGGTATAATACATAAGAATGAATAGATAATCTGAACGGCTATTAAAAAATCAGTCACTTTTTCAAGTGAATATATCAAATTGAGTTTTCTAGTACCCTGTATAAAATTAAATTAGATCTTATTACAGGACAATTAGTCTTCTGGTATTTCTTGAATCTATACCAAATGTCATCGTCTTAGTCAAAAAATATCGACTTTTTTGGAATGTCAAGTTATTAAAAAAAAAAAATAATTATTCACTCAAAAACGCTCACAAATAGGTTCAGGGAAATATCAAGAGAAGTTGTCAGAAAATTGTTGTAGATTCTGAAAATAATATGATATACAGGGTGTTCCATTTGATATATCAAAGTTGTATTTCATGAATATATAGCAGATTCGTTCATGCCATCACCCCAAAATGCCATCAGAACGATTCCTTGGCTGGTTCGCCAGGTACTTCTAATGAACCGTTTCACTCAATCACCCTGCATATAGAGGGTGTCCTAAAGGTGCCGCGATCTTCGATAGTTGCTAATTGAGATGAGTTCCATAGATACTCCTCGAAGGTATATTTTTGTTCACACAGGGTGTGCAGGGTGTTCACCGGTGTTCACAAACAGAGTGCCACACCATACCTACATTTTTCCGAATAAGACACCATGTATTTGATGATATATTCAAAGATACCTTTTCATGCTGATTACAACGATATCACAGTAAGGGTCTATCTTAAACTGTTTTCCCTGTACAGGTCTTTGAGTGGCAAAAACGTACCCCTCTTTAAAACCCCATAGCTTCAAAAATTTTGGGGAGTTATTGAAGCGCCGTTTTCTCCAAGACATATCTATTTACCTCTACAATGATTATACCCATGTATCAAAATCGATTCATTCAATTCGTGAAATGTTCAATATACATCGTTTTTTTTAATGGAACACCTTGTATATTTTTACGGTACTTGATGTCATACTCAATAAGCTTTTATCTGAACTTGTAGTACCTTGAAATCAGAGATAAGAAAAATACAGCGTTTTGAACTTGGTGAAAATGATGAATTTGATGTTAGATGTTATGTTTTCATTTACAGACATTTATTAGCATCCTTGGCAATATAATCGACAGTGACATTCATACATGTTTATAAATCATCTGAAAATGATAGTAATTAGGTAGGTAGATGCAATTCTCAATAACATTTTTTTGGTTGCATTATCAAAATCATATTTTCTTTGACACAATATTCCTGACTTTTATTTCTATATTCTGTTTGTATGCATGGAATTAATTTTCAGATAAAAACCTACCAGGTCTAGGAAATCCCAGCAACGCAGAAGAATCTGAAATTTACAGACATTATTATTACCAATGGGTTAGTATATCCTTCGGAATACAAGCTATTTTCTTTTACTTGCCCAAGTTTCTGTGGAAAACATGGGAAGGAGGAAGGTTAAAACTTCTTATAGGAGACTTGGGTGAGTAGAAATGAGAATTTTTTTTGAGCTTTGTTGAGCCACAGTTTACAAAATATACTATAAGAGTTCCGGCAATCTTCGGGAATGCCGCTCGTTACGTTCACTTTTTTACAGTTAGGGCATGTCTATATGCTGATTGTTCATTCCCGAGGCGTTCAAATCGACGATAAACATCAAAGGGAATACGAAGAGTGGCGGAGCTGGTATTTTATTCGTTAAACTGTGGTTGAGCTATGGCTATACTATGTATATATATTGAGCTATGTTGTCGCTTGAGAGTTATGAGTTTTACGAGTACCGAGAAGTAATGGTTGTCCATCGCGCAATGACTCATGTTCAATGACTCCTAGTTCGGAATATTTGTGTTGTTTGAATTCAGTGGAAAGCTCTAGTGTTTGGTTTTTTGCTGTCCAAAGTACAAAGGTATGTATGTTACCATTTCTTTTTTTTTTGAAGAAGAAGAAAACTTTGTATTCCAAGAAAAATTCTCATGATTAAGAAAGTAAGTCATGAAAAGATATAAACTATGAATATAGAAATACATACAGCTTAGGGGCACATACTACAAACTGAAGAAAACAAACAAGTTGACAATGTGACTGATTATCAAGTACCCACCTATGTATAATTATATATTACATGAAATTGATAAGAGAGAAAAAGAAAAACAATTTTTCTAGCTAATTGTTAACATTTCACATTTTATACTACATATATCGGCTAATTAGTCATAAAGTAATGTTTCAATTTTGATTTCTAACTGAGTCCCTTTGAAAGTCTTATATCTAAAGGGATGCTATTATACATATATTTTTACATCATGACGCAGTGATTTTTGACCAACCTTAGAATAAATTTTTGGTAAGTACAAATTCTGTTCTTGTCTGGTCTCGAGGCTATGTAATGAATGTATAAAGCTATTTCGTACCTGTATGTGTTATATAATGTGAGATATCCCCGACAAGTATACAAATAACTAGTGAGGTGTCTATAAGGTGAGATGTGAACATTTTTTATAGCTCTGTTCTGTGAAGTTTTCACTGGATTCAAGATCTTGACATTGGTAGTGCCCCATACGGATATTAAATATTGGAGATAGCTATAAATATGCGAATAGTATAACATTTTTCTAACGCTCAGAGATATGTAACTAGCTATCCTGTGAAGTACGCCGATGAATTGAGTTTTTTTTTTTTTCACTGATTTTATATGCCCTGCCCAGGATAAAGTTTCATCTATAATGAGGTCTAGGTATTTTACTTCCTTTTTATATAAGAGATTACTATTTCCAAATGACTCTGCATTACAGTTATTCTCATTTTCATTATTATACATTATTGTATTGTTTATGAACATATATGACGATTTCTCAACATCTGGTGTCAACTTAGAATAGACAGAATAGACTATTGTAGTATCGTCGGCATACATCTTTATATCTCCTTGTAGCGACAACCCAGCCATAGAATTGACATTAATTAAGAATAAAGTTGGTCCTCAAATGGATCCCTGCGGAACTCCACAAGTGATTTCTTTGAGATCACTTCTCAATCTATTCACACTTACAAGCTGATACCTTTTTGTCAGATACTTTTTGAACCAATTTTTTGCCAAATCTCTTATACCTATGTTTTTTAGCTTTTCGAGAACTATTGCAATGCCTTCCGCAAATGCCTTCCGCAGATCAAGTGAAACGAGAGAACATGTTTTACCCTCATCAATTTTCATTTGTAGACCTGTGATCCGATCAATTACTGCTATCTCAGTATCACTTGACCTTCGGAACCCATCTTGACACTTTTATAGAAATTGTATTCTACATAAATACTTCAATAACCGAACATTGACACATTTCTCCATTATTTTAGATAATACAGGTAAAAGTGAATCAGGTCTATATTGTGTTGACATTTCAGGGTCTCCAGATTTAAATAAGGGAATCACTTTTGCAACTTTTGCACTGTCGGGAAAATCACCATTTGCAAATGACAAATTTATCATTTCACTAACTATTACTGAACATTCTTTCTCTAGTGCTTTCACTGCTCTCACTGTAATCCCATCGTAACAGCTGGCTTTATTGGGGTCCATATTCTTGATAATTTCTTGCACCTCGAATACAGCAGTGGGGAAGAACAAGAATGATTGCGGTCTTGCTTGCTGCGGTTCATCGAATGGAATATATGGCAGAGATTTTGAAAGTGTCGGTCCTACTTCAACAAAGAAATCGTTCATTGTATTCGTGATTTCTATATGATTACTAGTTGAGATATGACTACCTTTACGAATTGAATGAATGGTGTTCTCGGTCTTTCTGTGTTTTATTATGGATTATTCCATTTGTTATTTTCCAAGTTTTTCGAGGATTACCATTTACCTCACAAAATTTCTTGTTATAATACGACTTTTTCTCTGTTCTAACAGTATTTTCAACAAGTCCATTCTGCTTCTCATACTTTTCTTTCAATAGCATGTCATGCGGTTCTTTTTCAAGTTTTTTATGATAAGTATTCCATTTATTAACCATTCTTTCATTCTCTGTCGTGATCCATATTTTATTATTCCCCCCTCTCTTAATTTTATTTTCATTTATTCTCACTCTGACACTAGACATGAAGGCAAAATTAACATCTTCATATATCTCCTTTGCGTTTTTATATGTATTACATTTCTCTAATAGCTCTGTGAGTTTCGAGCGTGTTTTCTCTATATCAATAACATTCACTACTCATATTTTGAGCAAGGGTCTTGATTCCTATTATTATCCATGGATATTCTCAATATTTGAACTCATATGATCACTCAGGTCATTTTCGATAATAATAATAATAATAATAATAATAATCTTTATTCAAATAGGCAACATAATATACATACGTTTTACATGTTACAACAGAAATAAATTTGTAACACTAGCAATTAACAAGATCCAACAGTAAATTTTTCTATGATATCAAAAAAAAATAATTAAACTAAACTAACTCTCTCTCTGACATATTTAATCTATAAATTTGGGTTTTTTCTATTTCATTCATGCCTTGTTTTAATGTTCAGGAGTAGTTGGTGTTTGAACTCACTGAGTGAGTGGGATTGTTTGATTTCGACAGAAAGGTTATTGTACTCTAACAAGCCTCTATGAAACGATGAATTTGGAGTTCGAGCATAAGTTGTTCTTTGAACATAAAAAGTATTTTTTCTCTTGGTAGGATAGCTGTGTATTTGGTTTTGGAATACAATAAATTGGTCAAAATAAGGAGGGGCCTCACCAGATACAATCTTATAGATCAAAATCATTGAATAGTAAAACAACCTATCCTTAACAGAAAGCCAATCCAATGTCTGAAGCATTGTTACAATAGGGGTATACCTACTGCATCTCAGAATAACACGCATTCCCCTATTTTGCAGTTTTTGCAGGGCAGCGATACTATTTCCATCAAGCAATGCAAGTATACTAGCACAGTAATCAAAATGTGGTTGTATTATAGTTTTATAAACAGTTAGTGTAGTTTGAAGGGTGAGATTTCTACTAATTCTTGTGAAGAGAACGGTTTTTTTTTAATATTGTATTGTGCATGTACTGGAAATATTTTTTAAGACTAAGTGTATTATCAACAATGAATCCCAATTATTTTATGTCTTCAACAATCTCAATAGTTTCGCCAATAATATTTATATTCATCATATTTTTTTAATTTGATTATATTTATGTTGTGTTGTTATGATCATGGCTTTAGTTTTATTTACATTGAGTTCAAGTTTATTGATGTTAAGAAAGTGTGATATGTGATTTAAAGTACAATTGATTTCATCAATTGCTCTATCCAGGCTTACATTACTTGCAGTCACTACTATATCATCGGCAAATAGGGCAAATAGATTAAGGAATTCACAATCTTTTCCAATTTGCCGGGGCTGAATTTCTACAAATAATAATTCTGATAATATATTGTTGTTCTCTTGTACAAAATTATTCGAAATAAATATTCCTCCTCTGAAGGCGATATGAGTTCATGTTCGTCTTTTCTGCCCTGTTTGAACAGATGAAGAAAAAATAACATGTTTTTGGCACTTTTGAATTGGAATTTGCTGACTGATGCATAATGTTTTCTAGGTGTTAGCACAGGAAATATGTATTAGGTTCCATTGGGACACTACATCACATCATTAGTCGAATTATTATTATTTGTTTCAGTTGTAATATTCGAACATAATATGAAGAAAAAATCGTATATGCTACTTTTTTCACGTTTTTTCCTTTTATCACTTGGATCAACAACTTCCACTGTGTTTACATTATATTTGTCTATACAATACGTTTTTAAAGTGTGCGTGTTTCATTTGAGAGTATCAAATGATTAAGATTTAAAGTTAAGGTTCATCAAACTTTTTTTTTTCATAATGATCGAAACATTATATCATTGCGAACACTATTACACCAACCGCATTAAAGATGATGAATCAGTAATTCAATTAAGCAGTTTTTTGGTGAAACAATATCAATGCGATGTAAACTATAAAATTGATTCGATTGATAAAGAAAACTTGGTCATTGACGGTCCCCATGTTGTTTCAATGTTCCCGACTTGACACTATCCAGTAGATAATCAAGATGTTTTGTAAGTTATCAAAGTCAAATCCAACATACGCAATCTGATAACTATTTCATTTGAAAAAAAAGCCTACTCATCCGAGAGATCTGAACCCGGGGCCTGTGGGCTGGCAAACTAAAGCTCAACCTCGTCTCTAGCAAGATCCGTGAATGCCTATCCGGCACCAAAGGTATTGCTGCTCGCCGCTCTCTTTCGCTCATCAGTGGGCTATATTATCATTATCATTGTGGGCATTCGAAAAATTTGGTGAGGGGATCATCACTCATAATGAATGTGGTGATTCGGTTTGTGTGTTAGCAGATTCTTTCCGTGCTTAATAAAATAGATACCTATCATATTTGGTACAGTCCATCGCTTATGTTTACAGTTATAGTTAAATGAAATAATACTTTATTCGATGGATTGGGAGGTCCCTCTTATACATCAACCATCATTCTGTTTTTAGAAACAAGAAGGTAGGCGGAAGATCGAATAATAATGAATTGGTTGCATCACCTATTCGTTGCCGTCGTCGTCGTTAAAACAACATTCGCTCGTTATGCAACCAATCTTAGGCAAGAGTATTTAGTAGAAATAAGGTAATTGAATTGAAGCCAGACATTTTTAATTTTTCCATGAAAAGTGAATGTTTCGTGTTAAGGAATACTATTTATATTCGATTGAAACATAAGTTCTATAGTACACAGTGAGTAATAAGTGAGTGAGGTATCGTCTGACAAATTCTTATTTATTCGTTTTTGGAAAATTTTGGTTGAGTCTCGCGAATTTTTTTTCCAGGTACGAGACAGACAAAAAAAAATCTTCATCATTAACTGAGAATGAATGAATAACAAAAGCGAAAAAATGGTAATATTTTCATGTGCATTTGATTTAAAAAATATCATATTGATATTTTAAGGTTCTCAAAGTGTCGAAAACAAGAATTCAGTCGCTTATATGCCTAACAGAGCAACTTCTGAATCTGCCGGTTGCGACATCAAAAGTCCAATAGATTTTCCTATTTCTGCTGGTGAACGATTACTTGTGGATAGTTTATTGAAAATACAGCTCCCGAAAGAAGCATACGGGAGAATAGCACCAAGATCAGGTTTAGCGCTTGAGTTTGGAATAGACATTCTTGCTGGTGTGATTGATCAACATTACAGGGGATGTATTAAAATATTGTTAATTCTAAAAGAGGAGATAAAATAGCTCAATTGATTTGTGAGCGTTATTATATTCCAACTATTGAAGAAGTCAATTCTTTGCACGTCACTGAGAGAGGGGAAAAGGGTTTGGCTCGTCTGTCATTCCCCTAAATGATTTCAATGATGAATTTTAGTATCGAGTAGTTCATGACGAAGTGAAGACAAATATTTTTAGTTGGAAGGAAAAATGGCTCTACTGAAATCAACTTTCATAATATTGGAAGCTATTGTGGATGGTATACTATATACAAATGTGCCAAAAGATGTTCATTATATTGCGGTATGTTTTGACATGAAAAATGAGATGGTAGAATATAATAAAACTACATGGGAAATATTGAGGCGTACCCAAGAGAATAATAGTAAATTGACCGCATTTCAAATCAGGATTCCAGAAACGAACGCAACACATTTAAACTATAAATTAAAAATAATATTTCAAGACAATTCTGAAGGTGATCTACGGGAATGGCAAACTGTGAATTTAAATGAAACAGATGAAGGTGTGGTTGTGCAATGCGATTCACACGGCATATATTTTATATCATGGATGACCTTTGTTTTACTTATCTTAATATTTCTTACGATTTTACTGAAAATAGCAATTACGAAGTATACCTTTCACTCGATACCCAGATAATTGTCGATTGAGAATTCGAAATTTTTCAATCAAGGTCAATAAAAAAAATTGATGAAGAGATTGTTGTTTGATTGAACCTCGAGAGGAAAAGCCACACCTCCTTCTTGTAATATGAATAAGAAGAAAAAACTAAGAACTCATAGTGTCAGTCGAAATGAATTTATTCGAAGACACACAAGATATATTTTCGGGCGAACGTCGATTTTACTTGAACTCTGATGAATCGAAGAATGTGTCGATATGTATATCAGTACATCTGGGCTATGCCCCTTGTGTTGTCTTAGCAGACAATGATGGAGGTGATTCTTTAGTGTTCTCGGAAAAGAAATGGATTGATCTAGTGAGAAACAAGGAAGCAATTGATAGTTTACCGGTGTCAACTGCACAACATGTTGATACATTGGACGTTGGAAGATTTGCCATCGAGCATAAACCGTTCGGGAAAAAATCCAATGATATTAGACTTTTCAGTGGTGATTCTAGTATTCGTTTGAATTGTGAATCACTATCAAAACTATGGCTTCTCATTCCTATTCTTCAGGATAAGACAGATAGATAGAAATCATCAAGTTTTGACATTTTCATGACTATACTACAATTGGGGGTGAAGCAGAATCTAGTCGATTGGTCATTGAAAGTACTTGATATAATAAAAGAAGCTAATCCTGAAGTACATACTCTTGGATTGGAAGTGACGTATCGCCATCCCAAACTCTTTCTGGAGTAACATAATTGAACATCGAATGAATTGATCGATTCGAACATGACCGAAATAGCGACAGTCACATGTTCAAATCATATTTCAGATGTAAATAATAGGAAAAAGGTGTATGAACAAATAAAATACCTATATATACTGTTACATGACATTTAGATATAAACTATATCATTTTTATTTATCCAAGAATTATGCAATGCATCAAGGCCTAGCCATTTGACGTAGAGTTTGTTTCCTTTTCTAGTAATAACTTTCTCTACCAAATGAATATCAGGGTACATGGCTTTTTGTAACTCCTCCGCATGAAAGGCTCCTTGTATTATTTCTTTTCTGCTATCTTCTAGAATATAAGTAGTAGGATTGGTTGATTCGATTTATTTTATTTTAAACACTTCAGTGGTCCAATTTGGAGTATAGGACTTTTTGAATGCATGTCGATACTTGCTTATGCGAACACGTTCACCTTTCATAAATTTTGGCTTTCTTGGGTCGACAGTTTTCAAGTGTCGAAATGAAGTTATGAATTTGGCATTTTCATCATCAAATTTTCTAGAAATTGCTTTAGTTGTAGAATGTTTGGTATTATTATATTTTTCCACGATTTCAGGAAGGATGTCGAGCCATTTATAGGATCCCTGGTAGCTAAACTGTTTCCATAATGATGATTTGAGAGTTCTTATGACTCTTTCAGCATTTTTTTCAAATTGAAAAAGTACTATAATGATTTATACCGTATTCCTTCATGAGATTCTGAAAGTCCTTGTTGTAGGATTCTGTACCCATATCAGTTTGTAAGTTTTTTGGCGTGGTAGTCATTTGGGCTTATGCAGATTTCATAGCAGCGGTTATATCTTTTCCAGTTTTTTTCTTAACAGCTATTGCCCAAACGTATTTAGAAAAGGCATTTATGATAACAAGGGTGTAATTATATCCTTTGTTTTCTTTTGAAAATTTATTCATGATTGCCAAATCAGCTTGTAGCAAGTCATGTCAATTTTTAACTATAACATGTCGTCTTTTAGAATTGATTCGAGCCGGTTTATGGAGTTCGGCTAAAATTTGTGCTTTACTCATTTCTAACTAACGGACACTGTAGCAATATCTCAATACAAATCGTAGGTGCCGTTTCTAGTTCAAATATCATTTCATCTCCCTTGGCAATGGGCTTGTTTGCTAGTTGATGGAATTTCAAAGATGCCATATTATTAATCAAAACTTCTCCATCTCCGGCATGTTGAACATTATATTGCGTTATGCTTTCTATCTTAGCACACATGGGGAATTTAAATACAATACCGCCATTATCTGATAGATAATATTTTTTATCCAAACTGGTATTTTTTGTGCCTGTCAAACGGATCAAAACTTTCACGTGATAATCGAAGGAACCACAAACATAAAACGTTAAATTCAATTGCGGCTATGGTGGGGATACAGAAATTGTTGATTAAATCTATTCGAAGGCATGAGAGAGAGAGAGAGAGAGAGAGAGAGAGAGAGAGAGAGTCAATCTGTGTTTGGGATCGTTTAAAATTCAAATGAGGATAAAGTGAGGAAACGTGAAACGTTTGAACAATTGTAGGAAGAGGAGGAGGAGGAGGAGGAATGAGGAAATGGAATCATTTCAAAACAGTAAGAAAAGACAGATAATTGAATCGTTTGAAAAGGGGCTCAAGAAGAAAGAGAAAAGTAAAAATAATAGAGATGAGAATGAGGCAGAGGAGGAGGAGGGGGATGACGATCCACATCACTGCCATGAGCCAGATCTTGGAAAAATTATGAATCTTCAAGAGGAGAAGAATTGGGAAACAAAAGTTTTCAAAAATGTTGATCGTTTTTTCCAATGGATAAAACATTTTTCTTCTTTCGAATGTTTATGAATTACCATTCAACGTATCATATTATTCATCTCTTTCCAAAGGACATTGAATCACAAATTCAATGTTTAAATGATCTGATGCATGGGTATCCTGGGAAAATTGAATAGCATCACCTTTGTTGATTGTTGAGAATGTATTCCTTCAAAGGATTATGTAAAAAATTCTTTTGATTCTGATTGGATATTTTCAATGTATTGGGAAAATATTTATAACTTTCAGTTTCTCCTGTAAAAGGAATCGTATGAGTAGTACTATTATCATCCAAGATGTAGTGCGTTCTACTGAAAGACATGTATTCAGTGCCCCTAATAGTCAAGATACATTTACTATGGAATTTGGAAGCTTGACAGATGAAATATGGAAGATTTTTTGAGGGTAGTTGTCTTGCTGATGCGACAATATTTTTTGGACTGGAAGAAGCAGAAGGAGTAGGAGGAGTAGTGAGAAAATGTTGATTGAATTTGTTCAGAGACATTTTGAATACTGATATAAGTAACTGAAGGTTCATTCATTTATGTAGTTATTGCATCTTCGCGTAACTCTTCAATGATTGTGTGACATCCTGTACAGTCAGTTGAAGCTACCTAATGCCTCAGACAATTGCGCATGTCCTTCCTTGTTTTCGCGAGTACCGATCAGCACCACCTATTCAGGACAGTGTAGATTTGGGTTCTGTAAGTGTATGTAAGTTTGGGGTTAATAGAGCATTTACCATTATCGGCATTTTATTGTTAAAACCCCAAGACATCACAACTGGCGACGAGGATATATGAGAACCACCTTACTAACATAACTCACAGTTATTGTATTTGAAGAAGGTTAGAAATAATAGTGCGAAAGTGTGAAAATGGCGTCAACGGCGGCAGTTGGTTTACAACTCGAATTCGATCCTAAAATCCACGATTGGACAGTGCACCTGAATCGATTGGAACAGTTCTTCGTAGCAAATGGTATAACAGACGTCGGTAAAAAGCGAGCTATTCTACTCAACGGATTATCACAGGAAGCATATATTCTCTTGCAAAACCTCTGTGTACCGAAGAAAGCTCATGAAAAAACCTACGATGAACTTGTGAGTCTTTTGAACGACTACTACTGCAGAGAAACAATTGTGTTCGCGGAGCGATGTAAATTTTATGCAGCAATGAAAACGGCAAATGAGAACATTCAAGATTGGGCAGTGAAACTACGTAGTCTGTGTGTGAAATGTGATTTTGGTACACAATTGCAGAGTATCCTACGAGATCGATTTATTTGTGGGTTGAATCCAGGCAGGATTCTGGATAAAATGTTTAGTGAGTGTACAGCAGCTACCACTTTTGAGGAAGCAGTCAAATTGGCCACGGCAACTGAAAGTTCGATGAATAGCCGAAACACTGACCCACGGCTTTTTGTGAAACAGGAACCGCAGGAAGTCTACCGATTGCAAGGTACGATGCGAGGACAAGGTAAACAGCGCGGGGCAAGCGCGCGCTCCAGCGCTGTTACATTGGGTCCAGCAGGTATGTCTCGCGCAGGATCAAGCAGACAAGAAAGTCAAGGAACCGGTGAGTGGTGTTCAATTTGTGGTAGAGGCAAACATCCTGAAAACAGATGTTTCTATCGGAATAAAGAACTGTCACATGCAAAAAAATTCTGTACTTTTTGTCGTACAAAAACACACAACACTGTGAATTGTAGAAATAAAAATAAGAGAGTCAACCACGTTCACATGGAAGGAAATATTGATAATGTATTTGTTGAAAATGAATACCCAGTCTACACTTTGAAATCTGATTTGTCAAAGCCTATAACTTTTGATGTGCATTTAAATGATAAGATATTTACCTTAGAATTAGATTCGGGAGCAGCTATTTCATGTTTATCGAATAGCTCTTATGAGAAATGTTTCAAAAACATTTCATTGAATCCAACAGATATAACTTTGATGAATTTCGCCGGAGGAAAAATCTCTCCATTAGGTCAAATCGAACTAGATGTCCAATACAATGGGAAGTCGAAAATTCTGAAATTTTGCGTTATAGATAACAGTACAGTATCACTACTCGGTCGAGATTTTATGTCCGCATTTAATATTGGTTTTCGAGAAGTAAACCACATTTCAGAAAAAGACACTTGTATAAGTGAGCTGAGTTCAAAATTCCCGGAAGTTTTTTCGGATAAAATCGGATGTTTCAATAAGTTTGAATTAAAATTATTTCTGAAAGAGAATGCAGTGCCAAAATTTTGTAAGCCAAGGCCATTGCCATATGCTTTGAAGGCGAAAGTGAAAAAATAACTTGAAAGGTTAGTAGAAACCAAAATAATCACCCCTATAGATCATAGCCCCTGGGGAACCCCTATTGTACCGGTACTCAAAGAATGTGGCTCTATACGTATCTGCGGGGATTATAGAATAACGCTCAACCCATTTTTAGTTGAAGATAAATACCCAATTCCTAGAATCGATGACTTATATGCCAAATTAAATGGGGGCCAACAATTTTCGAAGATCGATTTGAGTTCGGCCTACCAACAAATAAAACTTGATGATGAATCAGCAATACTCACTACAATTTCTACTCATAAAGGATTATTTTTTTATAATAGATTGGTATACGGGGTGAGTTGTGCTCCAGGTCAGTTTCAGAGGATCATGGACCAGCTCTTTCATAAGGTAGATGATGTTTGTGTTTTCCTGGACGATATTCTCATCACGGGAAGAGATTTTCATGCCCATGTCAAAAATTTAGAAACCGTTTTGGGGATTCTGCAGGATTGTGGCTTGACAATTAAAATTGAAAAATGTACGTTTTTCTCTGATTCAGTTTCTTATTTAGGCTTTGATATAAGTAAAAAAGGGTTACATAAGTCGATGAAAAGATTGGAAGCCATTGAAAAAATTCCTATTCCCCAGAATGTTACCCAAGTTAGATCTTTCATAGGAGCCATAAATTATTATAACCGTTTTATTCCAAACATTCCTACTATATTGCACCCGCTATACGACTTGATAAAAAAAGACTCTACTTGGCGCTGGACGCGAGAATGCCAAAATGCATTCAATGAAGTGAGAAATATATTACAGTCTGATAATTTTCTCGTCCACTTTAACCCCGAACTCCCCATTAATTTAACGGTGGAGTAACGGTGGGTAATGTGGAGAGACCAATCTGCTTTGCTTCAAAAACGCTGAATGATCAACAGAAACGATGGAGTCAAATAGATAAAGAGGCATATAGCATAATTTTTGGGGTAAAACGATACTATCAATTTCTTTATGGGCATAGATTTACATTAGTTACTGATAATAAGGCCCTAGTGTCAATTTTTGGACCGAAGAAGGGAATACCGGTAATGGCTGCTAACAGACTCCAGAGATACGCTTGTTTTTTAAGCGGATTCAATTTTGATATTAAATACGTGCAATCTAGTAAAAATATAGCTGATTTCTTATCTAGACTCCCACTAGAAGAAATTGACAGAGAAACTAATATAGATACTTACGAATTAAAATACATTAAAGACTGTTCGGATATTATTATTGATTTGCACAATATCGAGGAACAAACACAAAAAGATGAAATTTTACTCAAAGTATATACGTCGGGGTGGCCAAATGAAGTCATTGATCCCAATTTGAAACCATTTTTTCGAAGAAAAGATGAAATTACAGTAATAAATAATATTCTCTTGTGGGGACATCGTGTAATTATCCCGAAATCTTTGCAAACAGCGATATTGGAAATGTTACATAATACCCATATGGGTATTGTCAAGATGAAATCCTTGGCAAGGTCATATGTTTGGTGGCCCTGCCTGAACAAACAAATTGAGGACCTCTGTAAGTCATGTATTGTGTGTCAGTTGGTCCAAAGAAACCCTAATAGGGGGATTTTACAATCCTGGCCGATACCTAGGGAGGTGTGGGAAAGGATTCATATTGATTTTTTAGGACCATTGCGTGGTCAATATTGTCTCATTGTATTGGATGCCTTTTCGAAATGGCTAGAAGTCTTTGTGATGGCTAGTATTACTTCAAATAAAACCGTAGATAAACTAAGAGAAATTTTTGCCCGATTTGGCATTCCTAAAGTTTTGGTGTCGGACAATGGTCGACAATTAGTGTCAGATGAATTTGAAATGTTTTTGAAACAAAATGGTATCAAACATATCACTTCACCTGCTTATCATGCAGCATCGAATGGACCTGCAGAAAATAGCGTGAAAACACTGTGAAAAATTTCTTGATAAAAGAACTGAACTCATGTAATGACCATGTTAATTTTAATCGCTCACTGAATAGATTTTTGATGACCTATAGAATCACAGAACATTGCTCTACAGGTGAATCCCCCTCTCGTTTATTTTTAGGTAGACAAATAAGGTCTAGATTTGACTTACTGAAACCTGAAAATACTGAAAAACATCCTAAATCAATTTCAGACGTAAAAAATCAATTGGAAAAATCTCAGCATAATAACGCTAAATATTTTAAAGGGGGGAGAGGAGAAATTCACATTAGGGCAGTGTGTGTATGCGAAAGATTATCGTAACTTGAGCAAACCAACTTGGACATTCGGTCATATTTTGAAAATCTTAGGAAGAAATGTTTATTTAGTGAAAGTGTATGGTACAAACCTAACGTGGAAAAGACATCAAAATCAGTTGGTGCGGAGTGACATTTTGAATGTCGGTGACAGTGATCGAGAAATCGGAATATCTGAAATCGATAATCAAAATCAACAGGAGCATGTTTCCGAAAAAGAATTGCCAAAAGGTGCCGAAAATAATACACATGTTGATGACAATGAAACGCTAGATATTCATGATGCATGTGAAGATAACACTTCAGCACCAAAACGCACATTTTTTTTGGTTAACAATCGCCCTAAGCGAATACGAAAGTCTCCTGATAGATTACGATATGATTAATATATTATATCAGGTATGTTAGTTATGATGTTGAAGGTTTAAGTAATCGGTTACAATCATGCTAATACTTGTATGTTTTTGAGCTGTCAAGTATACAAAAAAATGAGGAGGGGAGAGTGTGACATCCTGTACAGTCAGTTGAAGCTACCTAATGCCTCAGACAATTGCGCATGTCCTTCCTTGTTTTCGCGAGTACCGATCAGCACCACCTATTCAGGACAGTGTAGATTTGGGTTCTGTGAGTGTATGTAAGTTTGGGGTTAATAGAGCATTTACCATTATCGGCATTTTATTGGTAAAACCCCAAGACATCACAGATTGAAATTATTTCATTGTTGTGACCGGTGTTGCCTACTACTTGAGAAGCAACAAGCAAACGCAATCTATCCTCAAGCTCGTCATATTGTCAAAATATTTATAATCAATGGGGTTATTATCACATTTCATCATCATGGGCATTTTAACACCTTGCGCTCTTTTCGAAATCTTTCTGGTAAGCACGCCTTTCAATAAAGATGCTGGTATTGAACCGGATCTGACACGAGTTTTTTTTCTAAATAGGGCTTTATAATGTAAATATACTATCTTCGGGGAATTTTCTAATTGGCAAGTCGTCATTATTTTTACGACGATATGAATTAGTCCTCTTTATAATATCGACATAATGTCCTGTTTGGTGTGAGAAATGGGGTTTTTCAAAAAAAGTAACTCATAAAGTTCTGCAGTTCCATTGTCAGTGATACCTTTCACTTTCACATTGGGTCCTATAAAGTCTACTTGTGAATCTCCTTTATGAAATTTGTCTTCCATTGGATCATGGAAAAGGCCTAAAATATGATCATATTCACTTTTTGTATCTCTTATCATCCATTTAATATATTCTCGGGGCAATGGAGCTTCGAATTGATCAAAGTATTCCTGTAAAACAACTGGATTTGTGATGGTCTGATGAAATTGAGATAGGGTGTCATCGATGAATTCATCTTCTCTGGTTCTATCGGGCAATTCTCCCTCCTCGTTGCGTGATTCGTAAGTTTCTTCGTTTCTCATAAAACTTGGTAGATCTATAGCAGCAGTGTCATGTTCAGTAGCCGGAGATGAAAAAGCCAATTGATACTACGATTTTGGTGATGGTAGTGGTGTTGTCTCAGATTTTTCGGGTTTGATATTTTTGGATTCTGCCGCAGCAGCCGTCGCAGTTGTAATGATTGAGTGATTGGTTGATATGATTTTTCCATGAGACTTTGAGATCTCGCTGTGTTGCCCTTTATGATTTTATCCTTTTTTCTAAGTGCGTGCCTGGCTCGCACAAGCTATTTTGCTAATGAGGGGTCCATTTTAACTGATTATATTCCTCAAGTCTATCTTTATATATGAATGTATGTATCAAACCCCTTTCGATACCTGCCCGAAGCCAAATGGCAATCTTTATCAATTACAAAAAGTCAAACTTTTTTTCCCAACAGGAAGATGCTACTTCTTTGAATTTTTGAAAGTCCATATCGATATTTGCGTGATCATCATAAATATGTTTCAAATTGGTAGTGTGTTGTGGAAATATGACTAATAGATTAGCATTGTCGCGTACCAGTTGCTTGGGGATAGCAGAATATGTTTGGCATATATAAAAACAGTCTGTTTGTTTATGCCGTTCAAAAGAAAAATAATCTTTCATTATATTTGGATCACACGATGCCACATCATCGAATATGATTATGGAATTTGTTTTAATGTTATCTGCAGGAGGAACGTCTTCACTCTCACTGCATTCGTAATATCCAATTTCACTGATTGGTTGAAGCAAAGTACGAAGATATTGATACTTTGGCTGTTCCAAAGATTTCGAGTATAGATAGATATTTTCAAATTTTAAACCATTGGGATGCTCGATTAGCGATAACATGATGTTAGTTTTGCCGCGCCCACTACTACCTACGATCAACCCCCGTTTTGAATCGCCCCCAAATAATACGCCATGTTTGCCCACGTTTTGCTTATCACATTTCAAATCATAATTGCTGATGGGTAAGGTGACGTTTTGTTTTCGTAACCTTATTATGACTGAGACTGAGGGTATATAAAGGTGTGCTGGCATATATAGCAGATTAGAATGGTGTAACTCACAAAAGCAGTAAGAGCTCATAGCAGACGGAAGGGAGGAGGAAGAGGTTTTGTCAACTCTCTAATAGATAAACTACCTTTTGAATTGCATCTGCCGAAATACAACTATTGCGGACGTGAGTGATTGACATTACCCAGATTCTATTTATATCTTTGTTTCTTTCTGTAGCGGGAACCAAATTACAACAACGATTAGAACGTGGGGATTTGGGCATTAATTCTTTGGACACTGCATGTGAAGAACTCGATATCGCCTATTCTAAAAGCGAGTTCTCAGTGATAGACATCGAGCTGACAAAATTTTGGAAAACTGAGCTTGGGAAATAGTTGAAGCGAAAGACGCAAAATTAGGAGAAAAAGCAGCTGCTTGGTTCGTTACGACTGCAATGAAGGGAGAACGTAAACTTGGAATGGACCTGAAAAGGAAAACAGTAACAGCGGCGGCGGCGGGGGCGCGGAGAAAACGAATTATTCGTGCCTCCAAAAAAGCAGGATTCTTACCATATTTACTGTCATTATTGGGGGCCCTCGGGGCAGGTGGCGGTGGAGATGCCAAAACTAATCGTGAATAATTTGCCAAACAGAAAAGACATAACCTAGCTCTTGAGCAGCAAAAATCTGGGAAAGGATACTATCTGAGACCTTATAAGGGATACGGTTTGGAGAAGAAGAAAGCAACAACAACACGATCGAAGGGGTTTCAGCGGCCGAGTCCATATTGGAAAAAAACGAAAAAAT
The DNA here is from genome assembly GCA_963576655.1 of Gastrophysa polygoni. Classification (NCBI taxonomy): domain Eukaryota; kingdom Metazoa; phylum Arthropoda; class Insecta; order Coleoptera; family Chrysomelidae; genus Gastrophysa; species Gastrophysa polygoni. The sequence continues at coordinate 32,253,846 of OY755083.1, forward strand.
AAAATTACCACGACGTATAATGACAGTTTCGGTAATTCACCACCGCCTATTGAATTAGTAAAATATTTCAGGAGCAATGGAGATGTGATCATCAGATATAATTATGATTCAATACAAAAATTCAATTCGTATCAGTGCGGACAATATTACCCAAAATTGTTATATAATCAATACTACCAATGAATATCATTCCATTTGTTTTGAAACTATCGTAGTCATGTCATATACCTTTACGCTCAGTGGAGATTCATCAATTTTGAGTGATTCTTTCAATCCACCATCGATTTGAATGAGAATACAATTTCGATACATTTAATAGCATTCCAAATGTTAATGAAACAAACAATGTCTTGGTATGGGGTCCAAATGATGAATTCAAAATTGAAATTCCCATAGGGTCTCACGAAATTGAAGAGATTGTGAAGATTATGAAAGAAGAAATGTACCAAAAGGGCGGAACTATGATCCATATCACAACAGACACGGAGCGATTCACAGTTTCGATAAAAAGCAGCGATTGGAAATTCATTGGAAATCTGTTGTGATTTCCGAAAATCATACTTCAACCCAACAAACATTATACTTCAAATAATGAAGTGAATATATTGGCAGTTAATTCAATTTGTGTGGATTGCAACATTGCAGTGGGATCATTTTTACATGGAAAACCTGTTCACCTAATCCATCAATTTTTCCCCAGGTTCCAAACGGCTATAAAATAGTAGAGCAACCTCTCACTGTACTCTATTTTCTTGTGAGTATCAAAACAATAAACAATATAACTGTGAGGGTGCTCGATCAAGATAGTAATTTGGTAAATTTTCGTAGCGAAACAATTACAGTCCGTTTGCATCTTAGAAAAATTGAATAGTTATGGTGTTACAATTCCATCGATTTCAACTTCCACACAAAAACTATAAAAAGCTGAAGCGACGAGCCAAGAAGCCAGATGGTTTTTCAATGCCCATGAAAACGTTAATACCTGAAAATCGTCAATTTTTGAATTCTCTCGGATTTCGCGTCCTTGTATAATGGATTTATTGAACGTGATAGGTGAACCGTTTAGTGATACAACGATCGAAGATTATCAGTTCCACAATTACCAACCTAAAATTCCGGAGCCATCAACTACAATGATGATGTTCGGATTTCCGTACAAGATTTAGATGCTTACACACTTCCATGTAACAGCTTCATTTATACAGAAGGAAAAATATTAACAGATCGAAACAAAGTACCTACCAAATTCAAATTCATCAATAATGGCATAGCTTATCTATTCAGAGAACTGAATGGCGTTTTAATAGATTCCATCCGGAACGTGGGCCTAGCTTCCACTTTGAAAAATTATTTATCGTTGAACGAAAATGAAAGCAGGCTAATGGAGAATGCAGGGTGGTTTCCAAAAGATGATGACTCACTTTTGATTGATCCAAAAGGTAATTTCAATATGTGCATACCGTTGAAACTATTGTCGGGATTTTTCGAAGACTATCGAAAGATCATTATGATTATGAGACAAGAATTAGTTCTCATCCGAGAAAAAGATGACATCGATGCTGTTATTGCAACAGATGCTTCGGAGAAACCAAAAATTTAAATCACTAAATTGTACTGGAACGTGCCTCATATAACACCGAGTATTAACGAACAACTACGTTTGAATAAAATAGTTCGCAGTATTACAGAATTACCCATTAAATTCAGAAGTTGGGAATTGATAGAATATCCCACTTTGAACGATTCAACACGTCACACTTGGTATGCTAAAACTTCAACTAAATAAGAGAGTCCCCAACATATCATCATTGCTCTTCAAGATGCCTTTAAAGGTCAAGTATTGAAAGATATGAGTGAATTTAATCACTGCAATATGACAAATGTGCGAATATTTTTTTAACAGAGGTATTTCCGTACCAAGATTTGAATTTGGATTTCGATACGAATCGATTTGCTTCACTACATGGGATGTTTGCCAATTTCCAAGGAAGTTATTATCACATCCAAACCAACCAACCTATATTCAGTCCAAAAGAATTCAGGGACGAAGCTCCAATTATACACATCGACTGTTCCCACCAAAAAGAAATCATGCAGAGTGGATCTGTTGTTCTACTAATTGAATTTGAAACTTCAAAACCAACAGGAAACAATGTGTCTGCATATCGCCTAATATTACACGAAAAAGAATTTTATTACAATCCATTGATTAAAACGGTGCAACAGTAAATCTCAGTCAGTCAGTCAGTTGATAATGAAATCTACAATACAGGTCAGTTCAATTCCTTCGTCAGCTGAAGCAAATCAAAGCTGAAATTGAATATTTCGAGAGAAAAAAATTGAATCTACGAAAATTGAAAAATCTTCAGATATGAGGTTGGTCATTGATTTCCAAGGCTTCAAACTGGAAAATAATAAATTTCTAGTGAAAAAGTTGGCCTGTTTCGATGACCATCGCCGTATTTGTCATTACTAATTCAAACCACCATTTCCACTCAACAATCTACCATACGATTTGAAAAAAAAGCATCATGGTTGATGAAGAACCATCACTGCATAGATTGGAATGCAGGATTCACACCTCCACATCAATTCGAAAATATTATGCGGTATCTAACCCAGGGCGTGGATGCGGTGTATGTAAAGAGAAGAAAAAAAATTCAACTTCATCAAGAAATATTGCAGCTGTACAGTACATGAATTGGACGAACATCTTCCATAAAAAAAGGAAATGCCCAAGTGTTTTTATCACAATAATAATAATAATACAGATGAATGCATATGCGCTTTATCAAATGTTTACTATTCGTACAAACATTTCATAATGCATGATGATGAATAAATAAATTATATTAGGTATTAAAATATTACTTTTTTATTCGCCTGTTTCAACTTTTCCTCTCGCCATGCCCCCCTTCCTGCTACTTCATCAACACATAATTTTTTCTCCTATAAAAACATGTAAACGTCTTCATTGAATCAGTAGTAATAGTAGTAGTAGTAGTGTATATATTGCTTGCTTGCTTTCTTGTGACTACTTGTGAAAGACGGCCAAAATGAATCAAGAATCATGCTACTGTACCTATCCATTGAGAGATCATTGGCATCTTAAACGAAGTTTACATCACTTTAGTGAAGAAGAACTTGCAAAGTTCCCCCTTCACTATTTGATTGAAAGAGCACAACCAATCGAACTCTTATATGCCTGGAATAAGTTACTCCGAGACTATCGACTCAATTTCGATTTGCAAGTGAAACTACCCTGTTTCATTCACTACAATCGGCCTGAATGGCAATCGCATGTAGACGGTCCACCGCCACCGCAATCAAGATGTCATTTATGTAAATTTGCTCTTGAACAATTGTAATTCAGAGGTGAATAAATGAAAAATAAATATATATTTTTTTGTTTTTATTTCCTATGAATCATCATTTCTATACATCATTGGTGTGAGTACATTTTTCATAAATAATTGTGATATATTAATGATCATCATCATCATAATCATCCCCGTGACTATCCATAAAACGTTTGTATTTATTGTTCATGTTATGTAAATTAATGTCACATTCATAATGTGGTTTGAGACTGAATAATAATTCCATGAAATTATTTTGACACCACATGGAACTATTTTGATCTTATAACATGTAACATGTAAATTCACAGTAATATCATTGAATTTCAGCGTAATCAAAAACCATTCATAACAATGTTTACATAAATATAAATTGAGATTTTTAATCCAAATTCTATGAACCCATAATCAATATTTGGGTTCTGGATATTTTGATTCCCAATTACAATAACCAATAACTATAATAATACAATAATAATATAATACAATAATAATTCAATTGCTATGAAATCTTCATCAAAAATTGTTCTACTACATAACGACCTGCATAAAAATTCACCAATTTAACAACTCTGTGAAGTCTTATATTCTCCATTGTTTTTCCAGCAAATTTATATTGATTTTTCTTAAAGTAACTCGTGGCCATAGTCCTCAAACGAGTATTAAGTTCAATATATGACCTCATCCATTCAGACTGTTTGAATTCCAATACCTTATGTATTTTAGCTAGGACTAAACCGTTCGCCAATGCTTGTTTCAAATTTCTATAATGTAAAATATACCCTTTTTTATCACGTACATCAGCTATCAATTTCGACAATTTTCATGTTAAAGGAACGGAATGATCTGCACAAAATGGAAAGTCTTTGTGTGAATCATGTAATCTTTTGGGATACTTCAAGTCAACTTGTGAAATGTATCCCACCGATGAATCATCTGGAATAATTGATACATCAATATTTGTATCGACCCATTTGAAGTCTCCAGAAGGTAATGGTTAAGACATAGCCCGACCATATAAATGGTTTATATCGAGATACAAGAGTGTTTTTGTAGGTTTCGAGGGATCATAGTTGGGCATGTATTTGTTGTTAGCCTCTGAGAATCGGTTGCTACAAACCGAAATTCCACCTCTAATTGCCTTTTCTATTAACAATATCATATCATTATCCTTCAGAATTTGTAATTTACATTTTGTATATTCCAGCATAGCATCTCACGTATAGCCCGGCATTGTATAATACCAAGCGGGATCTAAATCATAAGTGTTTGCAACGGTTTCCCTAAAATTTTCCATAATATCTGCAAGTAGCAAAATATCAGTTTTCATGTACAAATCACTATACTCTCTTAGAGTTGCCATTTTGAAGACTGCCCATACATTTTGTGCATGATGGTAATCTTCGGTGGACAATTCTTCATCATTCAATTTGGTATAGAATTTTTGAATTGGTGGAAGTTGATTATCATTCAATTTTTCAACATTATGCAAATAATCATAGGGAAATACCCCTTTTCTAGTGAACAGTTTAAATGTTTCATCATCCAAATCTTTGAACTCTCGCTTCAAATTTTGAAGATTATCTATACACAAGGTGGATACAAGTTCACTGAGACCCGCACCCATGAATCTAAAAGAATCAATAAATCTGAATTTTATTTTACTATCACTGTTATTAAGCGTGAAAGAAAAGTATTTTTCTTCATTCAATGGAAGCACGCTCGAAGAACCTTGTTTAGCTAAATCCTTTATTATAAAATGTGCATCGTAATTCGACATATTATTACAGATGACTGGCACGACAAACAATTTTTTAAAAATCAAATTACACTTCTGATGTGCAAAACCACGAAATTGCCCCGTGAAATGATCATGATATCTTACAACGACGTCATTTGATTTGAATATCTTTTCACAAATGTGGCAAGTTCCAAAATTTGTCGTTTTTCGGGGTTTTTCTATCATCTGTACAATATGGGTTATTTTGTTCTCTACGAATTGGGCAATATTTCCATACAATTTTCACCTTTATAACTATTGAAACGAGAAATGGAATCGTCATAACAACACTTCAGGTAATATCCCACCGAAAATGCTTTGTGAAGTTGATATTTTGTTGTTTGTGATAATTTTGAATTACAAGGTTCTAAAATGGATTCAATATCAACATAGATTACAAAAGGTACTTTCTGTTTATAAACATAATTTTTAAATTCTACAAAGTCACAATCTGGAAATGATATTCTACAATCGTTTTCTTTTTCACAAAACACATAATGCTCTTTTAATTTCTCCTCACTATGGAAATAATTTAAACTTTATTTCTGTATCTTTATCATCATCATCATTATATGGTATCGGTGCTGTGTAATCATTCAGTTTAGGAAAGTTATGATTTTGAATCAATAGCAAATTAACATGACGTTCTAATTTATTTTTAGTGAGCCTCACGGGCACTACTTTATGAGATGAACTTTTGTTGGTGAGATTCAATTCCAACGCATAAACGTTTACGGAAATATCATTCAATCTTTCAAATTTATTGATATGATTCATTTCTAATCCTCCAATATTCAAGACGAGACTGTTATGCGGATAGGATGTTGTATATCGGTAATTTTCTGTTGAATGATATAAAGCACTAACTATAGTCCAAAAGAAGCATGCTTCATCATTATAATTTTGAATGTCGATACATGCTTTCTTTCTTGAAATTTGTGGAGGTATTTTGATGAAAGATATTCCATTTCCAATTTCATATTCGTTTATTGCAACTTCTAACAATAGAATTTTTTGTACTGCCTAACCACTTGATTCTTCCGAAAACTCTGACAATTTGTTCAAAATGTAATCAACAACATGTTCGCGATACCACACTGCAATATCCGTCCCCTGATCCAAAATTGCATTCGGTGATACAAAATATTTTTGGCCAATTATTTCCTCATCATTTGATTGTTTCAAAAAATCGCCCCAAAGAGTGGTATTCACTTTTAGAGCAGGCATTTCCTTTAGGATTTCGCTTATTATTTTTCCGAACAAATGGAATCCATCGGCAAAAAAAATGCTTTTATTTCCTCATGCTTCACATTGATGATGACTCCTGTCTTTACTTTGTTCTTGAAACAAGAATTAACATTTTCCCAATAAACCTTACGCGCTTTTCGTCTCGAACCCACATTTTTACTCTCAAGTAAATACCTCAATCGTTTCAGTTGACCAATTTTCGTAATTATTTCACTTTTCTGTCCAATAGAGAGATTCAATTTGTCTGAAGCTCCATTACACTTTTCAATGTATTGATTGATTAATTTTGTTGCATTTTTTTCAGCGGAATTTTCTTTGATTAATTTTAGCGTTCCATCAATCTTCGATAAGTTCCCTTGAATTCATCCATAATGCATCACCAATTAGTTATGAGAAAAATGTACCCACCAAAACAATCCATTTCTATCCAATGATTTCAAAATATGCTGCGAGAAGAGGTTTTCCAACGTCTTTGGCCCCCCTGAATATCAATCCGTACTTTCCTACTACAAAATGTGGTATGCTGGGCTCATAGTCGTGGGTAACTCTTTGAGGCAAAAACACAACGTCCTCTCAAATTGCAGGAGGACTGCCTCGCCAAATTTCGTCTTCGCCAATCTTGCTGAATATATTTTGTATAGTTCATCTATAACTAAATCCTGTAGCTTAATCACTGGTTTATCTGTTTCTAGAAGAGAGATTGAGTTCAAAGCATTAAGATCCATCTAAAAAAAAAAAACGCTTTGTAGGATTTATATTTTTTTTATTTAGCTTCAATTTCTTGGAAGGAGGCTCGGGGATTGGGTGTGTTGTTTTATTGATGATGGTGGTGGAGGTGGCGGAGATGAGGGTAGAGGTGGACTCTGCTGCAGTGCATAATTTTTCATTTCATATTTGGGGGATTATAATCCTCTTTGCTCGTGCAGGCACAGAAATCCCAGTGTTCTGGGCAATAACTACACCTGCTGCCGTTGTTCCTACCAATATTTTTTTTCTATAAATTTGAACTATATGTATTCTTTGAACTCACAAAAAATCTTCTTCATCATAATCAACATCATCATCACCCATAACAGGTTTAGGCCCTCAATAATCCTCATTTGAATCTGAAATCATTTTCTCAAATTCACTTATGATTTTCAAATTATAAATTACTTACGGAATGGCATTTTTTTTCGCACTGAGAGCTCATCATCTACAATGAATGATTAACATTATTAGGATATGAAAAACAAACATTTTTGTCTAGGAATAGTGGGATTGAAGGAAACGGACATGAGAATATAAAAAATCAACTCAGTTGCATCTTGGTAGAATAACTACTGAAATTACTGTTAGATCAATATACTTAAATGAACACTCAGATACTTGTGATCTGTGAACGAAATTTGTTTGTATATATACTATTGATATTGCCATCACCTTCTCCGAACTAAACAGACATTCACCACTTGTACATTCTCTTTTGCGATTGATTTGGATGATGCAATGAATTTATTATTCGATCTTCCACCTATCTTCAATTCTTCTATCGAAAATGTCATCACATACTCGTTTACGGGAAAAATATAATGAGGGTTGATGCATAAGATGGACCTCCCGATTCCTAAAAAAATCATTAAACAAATGTCCCTATTGATTAGCGATGGGCTATACCAAATATAGCATCCATTCTGAATATTACTTGCCCACTGACATGATGGAAACGGCGGCTGTCATCTGTTAACACACAAACCGAAATAACCAATTTAATAATACCCATCATCATCATCATCAACATGAATGATGGGCCTACCCACCAAATCTATTATTTATTTCAGATGCTATTAATTATTATACCCATGTGATCGACTACCAAATACGATATCTATTTAATTAAGCACGGAAAGAATTGAACAGGGGGACTGTCATCTGCTAACACACAAACCGAATCACCAAATTCATCATGAGTGATGATCCCCTTACCAAATTTTTCGAATGCCCACAATAATAATAATAATAATAATAATATAGCCCACTGATGAGCGAAAGAGAGCAATACCTTTGCAGCAATACCTTTGGTGCCGGTCAGACATTAACGGATCTCGCTAGCGACAAGGTTGAGCGTTAGTTTGCCAGCCCACAGGCCCCGGGTTCAAATCTCTCGGAGGAGTAGGCTTCTTTTATTCAAATGAAATAGTTATTAGATTGCGTGTGTTCGATTTGACCTCGATAACTTACAAACCCTCTTGATTATCTACTCTATCCTTCGATTGACATTGATACCGACATTGGTACCCCACAAATCAGATATGACTATGACATATCAAATATGTCTAAATCATTAGAATTTACTCATGCATGGGGATCATGGGATCTTGATGGACATCACTTCTGGAATTACTTCTCAACATGCTGTTGAGCTAGTTCATGAAACGAACAGCAAAGTTACTATTCATCAATTTATTGATATTGAAAATAAGTGAAGGAAATTTAGAATTGAAAGAACGGTGACCCTCCTCAACGAAATCCTGTCACTATTTCAACATCGACATTTTACTCGTGCAACATAGCATCATAGATTTGAACCAATAGCACACTTTTCATATTATGCGGGAGATGCAGAAAGTTGGAATTTAATAAAGGTATGTCGGTAGCTTGTGGCTTATGAGTATGATTTTGAAACATTGTTGAAAAGGAAATTGTATGCTGAATCGTGATTCCTCATAAAAGTTGTAATATCCAATTCCAATAAAAAAATGCACCTACTTCCGGTCGAATAGAAGTATCATATTCAGTTTTGGGTAATAATTGGTTCCGGGCCACTCAGTGTTACTGATTTTTTCATACCCTGTATTTGTCAATATTCATCGTTACTATGTATATTTTTGATGATGGATTGATGAGTGATCAAAGGAGTGTAAGTAGGTGTGATGTATTGTATTTTCAGTAATACACACATCTTTCATACAGGGTGTTTCCGAAATTGGAGCGATTATTGAAATAGGGTATTGTACGAGTCATAATAACACAATAAATCGCAAAAAAATCTTGAGTCAGTCGAAGATTTTCAAAAATAGTGGGATTTTACTCACCATCGTTTGGTATGCACTGGTTTGATTCCTCACTCTGCAAGCGGCAGCTCGCGCCCGCACTGTTACCAGCGCGCTGTTGCAAGGTATTTTCATTTCATTTCATTTAACCGGAATAAAGACACTGAATTGAAATGGACCAATTTTATTCCATGACAAGAACGTTATCTGAGTTATTGTTAATGAAAAAACTTACACTGTCACCGATTGTTGTCGTAAGTTTAGATTCCCAACAGGTGTTCACAATGACCGCCGTCACTATCGATGCAAAGTCTCGCACGAGGTAGTAGAGACTCGCAAGCACGCTGAAAACTATTTTGTTGTCGCATCTCGTGAATCGCGTTCTTGTTCTTTCTTGCAAAATGTCCGGGTTTTCGATATCCACGAACGGTGGTGCATAGACCAGATTTTTCAGGAATCCCCACACAAAAAAGTCCATCACATTCAGATCCGGAGAACGTGGTGACCAAGATATAGGCCCTCCTCGGCCAATCCATTTCTGTGGAAATACACCATCCAAGAATTCCCGAAATACCTTTGTCGAATTTCTAATGGCAGATCTCCTAAAAGTTCATCCAAATCATTTTGCAAAAACGCTAAATATGATAGCCCATTTAATCTTCGTGGCAACTCATGAAGACCTATTAAAACTCCCGTTCACCACCGATTAACCCAAAGGTCAATCGAAAAACGATGCTGAAAGTTAGTTTCCCTAATTCCATGTGGATTTTCGACAGTCCAATAATGATAATTTTGTTGATTGAAAATACCATTCCTGGTGAATGTCGTCTCATCGGTGAAAAGTATTCAATTTAGGAAATCTTGATTAACTCCGTGTTGACGAATGATCCATTCACAAAATTGTATTCTTCGTGGATAGTCTTCCGATTTCAATGATTGCCCGCGCTGATAATGAAAGGGATGCTGCATATACTCATTCAATGTCCTCCATACAACTTTATGGGAAACCCCTAACTGACGACCAACACTGCGGGTACTTGAAGTTGGATCATTTGCAAAAATATCCAAAATTTGTTCTTCTGCGTTGATAATCCTTAGAGGTCTATTTCTACCAGCATCTCGGCCTGTATAAATGCACAGTTGCGCAACCTTGCGCAAAAAGCGTTTCGCTGCAAGTTGCTGGAGGACAGTTATTAACCTCTGATCAGTGGTTCAGAAAATGTCAGGGAAAACTTTGAAAGTCAATATCTTCCAAAATATTTGTTTTTTGACAAAAATGTACTTTTTCATTCCGTTTTGTTTTTTGGTCTTCTATTACCCATTCCAATATTCGCTTCAATTTCGGAAACACCCTATATGAGCTATTGTAATCAAGATTCAGTATACATATTATTATTATGAGACAAACACTCGGTATGGTGCTTTTAAAACAGCGATCAGTATGAATTTCGTGATCAGTGTTGCTCATTTAAACCACACTCTCTAGGATTGAAGATGAGAGTTCTGGGTTGCAGAAAATCTTCAGTTCATATGTTCACTATTTCGTGATGGCGAGCGATGATACACCAGCTGGTGATTCGGCTAGCACGCGAAATTTGTGTTTCCATTGCAAAAAATCAGTAGTAGAATCTGTAAAGTGTTATAAATGCAACATCTTCCATCCAGCTTGTATGGTGCAATCAGCATCGAAGAGAACGCCAATTTGTCTCCACGGATCAGCTGAAAGTCATATATGACATAACCTCAAACTCAAACAACGCCGAGGTTCTTCTGGCTGTAAATACGTTACTTCGTCAACTAATCGATGAAATGCGATCTAAACAGGAGGTGCTTAATGAGAATTGTGTGCTCCTACGAGAGAAGGTAACATTCTTAGAAAGGAAGGTCAACGACTTCCAAATAAAAAACAAATTAATACAAGTTAGTAACCAAACTACAACAGTAAGTTCTACCCCTAATGATCTTACTGGAAGCTCCTTGATCAACTACCCCTCTAGCTATGCTTCCAAAGTTAAAGACTCTTGTCCAGTGGATAACGCAGATAACGTAGGTAGCCAAAGCATCTCGAGCAGTCATGATCAAAGGAACCATTATGGAAGGTATCAGCCTGTGTTCAACAGTAGAGATGTGAATGCTTCCATACGAAAGGCTCAAGCACTGAATAAAATGACTGAAATACAAAATCTGAAACCTACATCCAATGATGACGGTTGGCAACATCAGAAGCGCCGTCATAATAGAAGATTTGTTATAGGGGATAGCAGTAGGTGTAGTGGAGAGCTACAAACTGTACCCAAGAATGTATCCCTTCACGTCTCTCGAATGGACCCAAAAACAAAACCTAAAAATCTGGAAAAGGAGTTCCCAGAAGTCATCTGTGAGGAAATTAACTCCGAATATCCTGACTTATATTCATCTTTCAAGGTAACAATTCGTCAAGAACACTTCAAGAAAGCCTGGAGGAGGGACATTTGTCCCAAGGGATCGCTAGTTTCACAGTTTTTAATGAAGAAAGGGGTACCACCATAGACACAGACGGGAGTGGACCCGAAGTAAATTCTTCACAAAATATGTCTCAACAAATTGTAGATAACAACAAAAATAATGCTAAGTTGAATATAATGCACTCTAACATTTGTGGCCTTGCGGCAAAATACGACTCACTGAGTATCACGGCATGTGAAAATAAAGTAAATATTTTATGCATAGGTGAACATTGGTGCAAGAAAGAACTGCAACTTATGAATATCCATCAGTTTATGTGCAGAATACTGTAGGATATCTCAAAACCATGGTGGGGTATGTATTTTTGCCCGCAAAGGCCTTAATAATATTAGTAAATTCTTTTATGATAGTAGCATATAAAAACACTTTGAGGCTTGTATAGCTGTAACAAAGAAATCTGTTGAAAATAACAATCTCTATATTATTTATATCTATCGAACACCAGATAGCCCGATAAAAGAATTTTTAAATGAACTTGGTTCCCTTCTGTTCCAATTATATAATAAAAAAATGATAATGTGATATGTGGAGATGCTAATATAAATCTCTTTCAATATAATTCAGCTAAATATGATCTATTATCTCTACTCTTAGAATATGATATAGAACCTCATGTTAACCAACCAACAAGAGTGGCTCGCTCTAGCTCAACCTGTATTAATAACATATTTTCAAATATGAATAGTTGTGAATCAGTTTGTGTGAAGCCTGTGTTCTATTCGGACCATATGTACCAACAGTGTATTTGTGGACTTAGGATTAGATGAAAATTCGGCAAAATTTACATACAAAAGAATGCATATTGATGCAAATATGCAAAGTTTCTATAATGCTATCTTACTTGAGAATTGGGTAGACATGTATAACGTAGATGGTTTCCAAAACAAGTTCTTGGTATTTTACAGTACATTGCTATACCAATACAACTGTCATTTTCCAGTTAGAAGAGTAAAAGAAAAAACAAGAGCCAAGAATTGGTTCTCAACTGAAATAAAGGAACTCCATAATCTGCTCTGTGAAATGAGATCAATTGTAAAACGTTTGAACAATGAAATATATACTAAGAGGTACAAGGATTTGTTAAAACTGTACAAAACCAGCATTTCAAAACATAAAAAAACAGAAAAATTGCGCGCGATTGCAGAATGCAGGAAACTTGTCCAAGGAAACCTGGAAAATTATTAACGAAGAAAGAAATAGGGTAGACTCTATGATGCCTTCCAAAATATACGATACTACAGGAAATGTTATTACCAACCTCAAGGATATGTGTAACTTGTTCAATGATAGCTTTTTAGATGGCTCCAAAAGCACAATCCAGCCACAAATTGATAAAATTAAACTTCACAACCATGGCCCCTTTAGCGTTTTTATGAGCACGTTCACGCCCTTGGAAGTGAGAAATTTACTTATAAAGACGTCCCATAAGCCCTCCGCTGGTATGGACGAGATCCACGATAAAGCAATAAGATTGATTACAGACCTCATATGTCAACCTCTATCTATCAATTAGTCATTTATAAATGGATAATTTCCAGAGCTCTTAAAAACATCTAAATGCATACCGATTTTCAAAAACAAACTATAGACCAATATGTGTTCAAAGTCAAATTTCAAAAATCTTCGAACAATGCTACACTCATGATACTATAACGAGGAAAGATATGATCACTCGAGGTTCTAGTTTTGAACCGCTTTGCGCATGACGTCACTACGTGACAAATACGATTGGCGGCAATCGGAATAACACGGGTTTTCATATATTTGATCAGACGAATTATCGAATAACAATGTTTTTGGAGTTTTAATGTTAGTGGAATCATAATTCCAATCATCGAAATATATGAAATGATGAAAATGAACCCAACAAAATGAGTTATTCCCCTGGATATCTTCTGAAATTCAAATAATTCATTCATAGGTATTGTAGGAGTAACATCCATGACGTTCTTTGTATGTGAATAATTGTTTTATTCGTGAGCATTTATTCAGAAATGAATAATAATAATGAAATATCCACTAGTTGATAAATACATATTTCGCAAGTGACTTTCATGAATCATTTCAAGTGAATCTAATTGGATAAATCGCATTGAATAAATTAAAAAAAAATACTGTGTGTAGGTTAATCGAGGTGTGATATGTTCATTTCTCTAGATTTTTTTTCGTTTCTAAAAATAAAAATAGGAAATATGATGAATATTTCAATATACCACTTTGTAGTTAGGACAGATCAGTGATCTACTCCAAGATGTCAAAGCATTCAAAATAAAACAATTACGATACGATAAGAGAATTTCTTCGCTAATAGTTATTGAAATGAGAGAGAGAATCCCAAAAAAGGTAATGAATTCAACATTCTATTTATGGTATTGGAATGTTTGAGGAAGGTATGACATCATCTTTCAATTTCCATTTCTGAATAGGTAATTCTAACAGTTTTTCTTGCAATCTATAGTCGTCGTCTGAGAAATGCTTGGAACATATTCTAGCTGCTTTTCCATTGAAAGCAATTCTTCACCCACAAACTGCAAGTTTCCTTCGATGAAGGAAAAGTGAAGTATCGACATGTCGATGCAGTTTTACATCTTTTATTATTGTTACTGGAACAACCCACCACAGCACAATGAACCATAGTTTCTCAGTATGGTATATAATTGAAGTAAGTAAAATTATTCGAACCGACACTACTGAAAAACACAATTTAAAACGATAAACGCACTGAAATGTCGCCAACAGAAATTTGTCACGGAGTGACGTATACTGTGCAAGAGAGACAGAAATAAAACATGCGCGTGGGTTTACCTTCTCAGTTATAGTATCATGGGTGTAAAGCATGATACTATAACGAGGAAAGATATGATCACTCGAGGTTCTAGTTTTGAACCGCTTTGCGCATGACGTCACTACGTGACAAATACGATTGGTGGCAATCGGAATAACAAGGGTTTTCATATATTTGATCAGACGAATTATCAAATAACAATGTTTTTGGAGTTTCAATGTTAGTCGAATTATAATTCCAATCATCGAAATATATAAAATAATAAAAATGAACACAGCAAAATGTGTTATTCCCCTTGATATCTTCTGAATTTCAAATAATTAATTCATATGTATTGAAGGAGTAACATTCATGACGTTCTTCAGAACAGAAAGATTATTGAAAACTATTTTTTGTATGTGAATAATTGTTTTATTCGTGAGCATTTATTCAGAAATAAATAATAATAATGGAATATCCACTAGTTGATAAATATATATTTCGCGACTGACTTTCATGAATATCATTTCAAGTGAAGTGAATACTATAAAGTGCATTTACAATAGTGGTAATTATAGTGGCCACAATTTTGAACATTCGGGGCATGAGTCTAATAAAACACAAGTAGATAAAGTTGTATTTAATATAAATATTTGTATTGGAAATTAAAACACTGAGACACTGTTGTTACACCATCATAATCAGTGCAATTATTTTCAAGTATTTAGATAATTCACAAAATAATCATCAAACCATGAAGGTGAATACATTTGTACGAATAGACATAACGCATCTAATAAGGAATAATGGGTTTAAAATTTTTCAACAAATTGCATTTCAGATAGGTACCATAAAAGAAATTGAATCTAATTGGATACATCAAATTGAATAAATTGAAAAAAAAATACTATATATAGGTTAATCAAGGTGTGATATGTTCATTTCTCTAGATTTTTCTTTGTTTCTAAAAATAAAAATAGGAAATATGATGAATATTTCAATATACCTATTTGTAGTAAGGACAGATCAGTGATCTGCTTCAAGATGTCAATGCATTTAAAATAAAACAATTTTGGATCACTTACGATACATATAAGAGAATTTCTTCGCTAATAGTCATTGATATGAGAGAGAAAATCCCGAAAAAACTAAGGTAATGAATTCAACATTTCATTGATGGTATTGGAATGTTTGAGGAAGGTATGGCATCATCTTTTAATTTCCATTTCTGAATAGGTAATTCTAACAGTTTTTCTTGCAATCTATAGTCGTCGTCTGAGAAATGCTTCGAACATATTCTAGCTGTTTTTACATTAAACTTGTTCTTCTGAAAGCAATTCTTCACTACAAGTTTCCTTCGGTGAAGGAAAAGTGAAGTAACGACATGTCGATGCAGTTTTATATCTTTTTTATTATTGTTACTGGAACAACCCACCACAGCACAATGAACCATAGTTTCTTAGTATGGAATATAAATAAAGTAAGCAAAATTATTCGAACCGACATTACTAAAAAACACAATTTAAAACGATAAACGCACTGAAATGTTCGCTTAAATCGCTTAACCTCGAAGCGCCAACAGAAATTTGTCACGGAGTGACGTATACTGTGCAAGAGAGACAGAAATAAAACATGCGCGTGGGTTTACCTTCTCAGTTATAGTATCATGTGCTACACTCAACGTTCAGCTGATTTTCTAGAAAAATATAAAATTCTTAATGACTCTCAACATGGTTTCCGCTCGAAGAAGTCAACAAGTACTGCAATATAAGACTCTCCAGAATTTGTCTATAATGCTCTGAATAAAAAAGAATCACCTTTGGGTCTGTTCTACGACCTAAGTAGAGCATTCGACATGATAAATCACAACCTTTTGTTGGAAAAGCTTTATGCATGTGGTGTCCGCGGTACTGCTCATGAGTGGGAAGCCTCATACTTACAAAATAGGAAACAAACAGTTGTAATAAATGGTGTGAAGTCTTATACAGGGCAGAGCGACCAAGGTGTACCACAGGGGTCCATACTCGGACCTCTATTTCTCATTATCTTTGTTCACGATATTCAGAACTCCTGTAGGAGCATAGGTCGACTTGTCCTGTATGCAGACGACACCAATATCCTGCTGAGTAACCCTAATATTGAGGAGTTGATTTTGAAGGCCAATAACATTTCTGAGTGGTTCAGTGGCTATTGTACATATAATGGACTGGTGTTGAATAGTAGCAAAACGGAATATATGTAGATTCTTCCAAAAAAATGTATCTCATGACTATAACCCTCAAGTTAAAGTTGATAATAAATCAATCAGAAGTGTGTCAGAATTCAGATTCCTTGGGCTGCACATTGACCCGAAACTTACCTGGGAGAAACACATGGATACCCTATGTTCAATGGTGAGCTCTCTGTGTTTTTAAGGGCCGGTTTATCAATCACAAATTATCTGTGAGATAATGCCTAACTGTCAGTTATAATGAGAAGGTGAGTTTATCAATGACAGGATAAGTCTCATCTGGAAGTTAAACTACCCGATAACTATCTAGAAGTTTCAACTGGTGGATAAGTAGATAACTAGAGGATAGCTCACGAAAATATCACAGAACGTGACACAAAAACGTCAGACGACAGACGATACACTTGTGGAAGTGTTGTTCATAGATAAACTTGAATATAGTGTTGTGTTTTGAATGTTTGAATGTTTTGATGTAGTTTCTCAATATTTCTAATATTAGTAGTATTATAGTGTAGTACAGTATCTTTCTGCATTCTGAATCTTGCATGAAAATCATTTCTCGAAATTATCAACTCTTTCCCTTACGATATAAGGCCTCCGTTCGTGTTGAAGAACTTCCACAATATCCAAGTCTTCATCACTGTCGAATATGTAATCCTCCACAAAATCCGTCTTCTATTCAAAATTATATCGATCTGGAACTCGATAAACCGGCCCAGAACCAAACAAAACAACAGCAATACATATTTTCAAAGGTTATAAACGTTATAAAACATTGACATTTCAAACAGACTTTCTATTGGTGGGTGGAAACAATCAACCAATCAAGTCCATCATATTTATTTATCACTATTGCCAACATACCTCACCTGTCAGTTAACGAACTATTGGATAAAAAGTATTGGAAAAACCAAACTCAAACTATATCTGCAGGTTACTCATATCTGACGGGTACATAACTAGCAGATAAATCTGGAACTTGATAAACCGGCCCTGAGTCCGACGCTTGCGCGACAGTGTTGGTGAACAAACATTGAAACTTGTGTACTTCGGTCTTGTTCAATCAGCTTTACGATATGGTTCAGTCTTTTGGGGCCCATCATTTTACTTTTATAAAGCATTCATCATGCAAAGAAAAATCCTTAGATGTATGGAGAATGTACCTCCTGATACCTCTTGTAGAGATATTTTTAAGAAATACAGCTTCCTTACTCTGCCAAGCTTATATATTTCTCAGTTGGTAGACTTTGCTATCGACAGAGAGCCCCAACTCAACAGAAATGGTGATTATCACTCTCATCACATTAGAAGAGCTAATGAATTTCGTCTGCCCTACTCTAGGTTAACGGTAGGTCGACATTCTCCTGCATTCATGGAAAGTAAGTGCATTAACAAAATAATAACGATAATCCCGAATGTCGATAACACAAAAGAATTGAAAACCAAAACAAAAAAATTCTTATGTAAACATAACTTTTATTCACTAGCTGAATTTTTTGATTACAAAGATCAAGTATAGGTTACCCATTTGTTACATGTAAAAATATTGCTGTTAATCCAATCTATGAATATTACTAATGTAAATGTATACGATGAACGAGGTTAGTCTTCACAACCCCTCACCCATCCTAATCTGTGACTAGTCTAATAAAGTAGATGCATCTGTATATTAACTTCTGTTATAACGTTGTTTTGTATTGCTTTGAAAGGCGAATAAATATATCTTTCTTCTTCTTTTCTTTTTTCATCTTCAATATATATGTTTTGACTCGCCACTTTCAATCCGTATAATACCCCATCATTGTTTCATAGCATTTTGTATATCGAAATAAAAATGAATTTTTCGAATGAAGATTACCGAATGATTCCAAAATTCACTTCCATTTTTTTTTTCAGGAGGACCATTGATCTCTGATAAATGGACAAGTGCAAAAAAAGATACATTTGTAAAGTATCTAGTTCATGGAGGTTATTCTCACAATATTTACATGTGTAGATATTGTTTCTGTGAATTTATGAATTTCTGGAATGTGGTGAGTTTTATTCATTGATGACTTGAGGCTCATCTCATGTTAAAGTTACAATTCGGAGACTGTGGTCAAATAGTCAAATACAAAATAAATATATAACCCAAAAAACCGCAACAATATTTAGAAAAGTCTAAATACGTATTTCGGAAACTAAGTTGCCATCCTCAGTAGATCTGAAAAGTGAAAATGACTCTCGATGGTAATTTCTGGAGAATATCTCGAAAGATACCAAGGAGTCGCTAATCATTTTCATTATGTCTCGATGGTATGTCCGATTTCCGATTTTATTACTTCTAAACCTTCCTCTTGGTGCCTTTGATCATTGCAAAATTTCATTATTCACGATCAATACGCCTATGAGGAGTATGATTTCAAAGAAGATGGAGAGTCTGGTATAGGATTATCAATTAATTATCAATATTATCAATTATTGCAGATCCTAATTCTATGGTTCTATCCTTCATTGTATACAAATATATGTTGTGGTCGAATATATGCAGAATAAGTAGTAAGGAATAAGTGTAATGGAAGCTTTCACAGGATTCTAATGTCTTTTATTTCTATATTCAACTATTCAACGAGCATTTCGCTAAAAATTCTCCTCATATTGCTGAATTCTACGAAGGAATTCCGTATGAAAGAGATAATCACAAGAGTTCGGAAATATAATACACCAATTATATTTCATCTTGTAATTCCTGCATGGCATTGGGACTTCTTTGGTATTCCAGAGTTAATGACTCCGTCATGATTTGCGATATTTTGTGTTTTGGCGGCCACTCCTTTTCATCTAACCTGTTGTTCTGATTAAGTGACAAGATCTACAGCATCTTGGCTTCTTTGCAATTACTGCTATCCTTTCACTATGGTAGATCGTAGTTTTTCTGAATCGAATGATTTTTTTCCATCTGTTGACAACACGAAATGAAAACCTATAATGTTCGGGGAACATCGTGTTAGCCAGCGGTGGAATTTTGGGAGAGAAGGAAGGTGTTGGAATTTTTCTTGAAGGTTTAGAGGCTGTAACCATCAGGAAAGACATCACTAGCGATGTTCGACAGGTCTGAAGCCTAGGAATCGCACGTGGTGGCATGATAGATGATATTCCCGTTGAGCACCGACCGTGGAAGTATCTATAGAAAAGGCAGAGATCGCCGACCTTTCTACGATTTTCTAGAGAGGTCAATGATTTGGTGAATAGGCGAATAGCTCTCTTCTGAATTGAATCTAAGAGCTTTAGCGTATGTTTGTGGGCTGAGCTCCAAACATGTGAACAGTACTCCAGGACAGGTCGAATTTGTGATTCGTATATCATAAGTAGTTGCTGGGATGTGAAGTACCTCTTCGCACTGAATAAAAAACAAAGGTTTTTGTGAAGCAGTTTTCGTAATGGACCTCACATGATCGTCCCATGAGAGAGCGCTGTTGTTGGTGACACCCAGCATAGATATTGACGACCTCATAAGAACAGTGGTACCCGACATCATCGAATTGGGCATTGTGTGATCTGCCTTCTAAGTGAACATACAAGCTTGAGTTTCTGTTGCATTGAGCTGTACTAGACTTTCAGATCCTCATTTCAGAATTCTTGTCAGATCCTCATTCAAAGCATTGACCTCTCTTCGACTTGCACCTCTGGCCTCGTTGGATGATATAGGGGCTCTAGAGGAAAAGGTGGAATGAAGTGTACTATCATCCTCAAAGATATGAACTGGGCTGGAGGTCACTTCCAACGAATCATTGATGTGTAGCAAGAAAAAAGTTGGTGCCAAGACAGAGCCTTGTGGAACACCAGCATTGATCGTCATTGTATCAGGCGAGGCCCCGTCTACCACCACCTAGAGTGATCTATCTGCAAGGAACCTGCCACGTATGTATCATATAGGCAAGCAGGTCTTCAGTCGACCTCTAGTGACGAAAGACATATTCCCGGTCGTTCACGATTCTTGAGCTCTATAGATATCCGATGAGCTCGACGTTGATTGGTTTTTCCATTACTTCAGAGATCACAGATCAATCGGTCTAAAGTTGTTAGGGAGGGGTTTCTTGCCCTTCTTTGGAATCAGTTAGACCCTAGCTTCTTCCAGTTAGAAGGAAATATGCCGAGTTTGTACGAAAAGGTGAACAACCTGCAAACAACTGGTGTTCTGGAGCACATTTCTTGAGAATAATAGGCGGTATTACGTCTGGCCCCATAGCCTCCTTGACGTTGAGGCTAAGCAGAATGTGTCTGATTGTGCGTTGCCGGAAGACAATTTCTGGCATACGGTTATCGATGGTAGCGAGTTCTTGGCTTCTTGGATCCAAGGTAGAATTGTCTGCAAACATTTTGGCGAAGGTGTTGGCTTTTTCTTGGGGTGTTGTAGCCGATGTATTATCATCCTGTCAGGGTAGAAAAGAGCTGGAAGTGAAATTTCTCCCGATCGCCTTGGCAAAGGTCCATTTGGGCACTCTATGAGCTTTGATCTTATCTTCGTGTTGTATGCCTCTTTAGACTTATCTATGGTTCTATTGCATGTATTCCTAGCCTCAGCATATTCAGCTCTAGTGGTATTCATTTGTAATATTGCATTTTTTTTTTCAAATAAATGAAAAAAGCCGAAAAATCAACGTTTTTTCAATAACTATAATGTTAACCGAAGTAATACAAAATTGAATGAGGGATTAACCTTGCCATCTTTAATTTTAGAGTTGCACATTTGCACATTTTGCAGAGTTGCACACAATGTATTTTTTATTTTTCCTCAGTTTCATGTGTGAATGTTTAGTACTGACTTTTGGTTACAATTAGTTAGTTAAGACTAGTAGGAGATGAGGGTCTACTTGCCAGTAGCTTCCTCCATTCATATTACTGGATGTTTTAAAAAAGTAACCTGAAATGACATCAAATTGTAAAACAGCCCAAAATAACCAATTTGTCCAATTTTTTCTCTATCAATGAAACTGGGACAACGAGATACATTTTTTTTTGTGAATCATCCCATATTCCAATAGCAATAATTGAATAAGTTCTGAAAAAGGATTTCTGAGTGAATATATGCGATAATTTTCCATTTATTTTCAATTTATTTGGTGTTTCAGCTGTGTCAAATATATTTCATGGACTGGTTCACCGCTTGGCACTTCTCGAGTTTTGGTTTAACATATGCCACTTATAAAAAAGTCAATCCAATGGACGTTGTCTTTCCCAAAGAGGCCAAATGCACTTACAGGAAATTTGGGCCATCAGGCTCGCAAGTGAGTCGTGACTTCTTGTGTATCCTGCCACTGAATGTTCTTAATGAAAAACTGTTTTTGGTTCTTTGGTACTGGTTATTTTTCCTTTTAGCCATATCACTATTGTGTGTATTATACAGAGGATTATTTTTATTTGCACCCGATTTCCGCTTTTACTTGCTCAGGGCACAATGTAGAAAATTGCAGAAGAAAAAAGCCATGCTCATAGTAAAAAAGTTTACATATGGCGATTTCTTCATTTTGTATAAAATTGGCAAGAATGTTGAACCTACCATTTATAATGATCTGATTAATGGAATATATGACCATCTTATCATCAAGGGGTCTTATAAAAATTTCCCTAGGGATGATGAAGTTTGATATTAATGAACAATTTGATTTCTGAAGTTTTTTTTTTCTTTTTGTTATTTGAAAAAAGTTCCATCGAGTGCCATTGAGAAAATCCCCTATAATAACTACTGAATTATCACTTGAAATGGGCTGTGATACTATGGAAAAGTTGAAATTTGTGCTATTTGAGAATGCAAGTTGATTTGTTCTATTTGTTGTTTATCTCATTGTATAGTCTTCACGTATATTCTGAACCCCTCCCCACTTCATTAATTCCGATAGAAAAAAAAACTGTATCGATGTTTAGAGTGTTGAGAAACTCCTCACAAATTGTTCTGGGTATTTCGATCATATGAAAAAAAAACAGTTGAACATAATGCAACATAAGTATTACATAACATAAAATGAGTGATTAAGTTTGGTTCATCTATGTCTGCTTGTTCAGTAGAGTCTGGCGAAAACATGAGATATTTCGTGGAATATAAGCACTGAATTATTTGATTGGATATTTTTTTTGGTTTCAGAGTGTTCATTTTATGTTCATTCCATTATATTAAATTTTTGAATTTGTTCTCAGAGTAAGATTGGGGTTTAGTATACGTGAAAATTTCAAGATATTCTTGTGGTATTCATCAGTTATTGGTAGCTCAAGTTTTTCCGGGTATGTTATTACTCCCTGTAAGAATTTACCGATCCCAACCTTTTTTTTTGAGTCATTTCAATACATCCGTTGTTTGTGACATTTTTACTAATATTATTAGTAATCTATTGAAATTCAATATCACAAACAGGCAAGGAAGGAATTTCATCATTGAATATTCAAATTATACGGAACGGAAAAACAACCAACAGAATTGTATCCTAGGTACAGGGTACTATAGATTAGTGTGTAGGTGGGGTTGTATTAGATATTATTATCATGTTCCTATTGACATTCCCTCAATTATGTAGTTTATTCGTTATTTTTATAAAGTTCGTTAATTTTATTGTATAATGTTTGAATACATTAGAATGTATGTGTTGAGTTGTTCAAAACAAAATTATTAAATTCCAGTTATAAAGATTTTTGTTTCCCCTAATTTATTCAAAATGGTAATAAGAAAAATGAAATGATTGTCAGTTACCAAATTCTAATTTTGTGGAACTACTTGCACGTCAGTCCATGACGTGGAATGAGTTTTCCAATAAGAAAGCACTAAATTTTGAACTAATAGAATTCAATTTGTGGCTAGATCAGAAATCAGTGACAGCTTGCCAGATTCAAATGCCTAAGTTTTATTACACAACAAATAATGACAAGAGTCTCTTTACAGTTATACAGGCGTTATACTATCAAACAAAAAATACGACCTTAACAACTATCGATGATAAAAACTTCATCTGCTGCAAAAAAGATTCACATTATTTGAGTACGTGTTCTACTCTCAAATCGTTTTCAGAAGAGGTGGGATTTTATTACCACAAATAAAATTTGATCCTCATGTCTCATTCCGTTCCACACTATTTCTAACTGTAGGAAAAAGGAATCACGTGGGATAATAGGAATTGTAGAAAGCCTAATCATCGACTCTTACATAAAGCCGAAAGAGAACTTACAAATTGTGTCGACGAAGAAGTGATGCATTATGATGAATCTAATAAAGTTGAAGTTAATTGTCATATTTCAACGAATACGCATGTCCCATTGAAAATCAGTTACAACACAATCAACATAAAAACTCGTGCAGTTCTAGATGATGCAACATCTGTAAGTGTGGATTTATGCAGCACCATTAGCATTAACATTCATTATTTAACATTCATCATTTATATGTTAAACTCGTTGTTTTGAAATTAATGCATTGATGCAGACATATAACAATTATCTTTCATCAATTAACAATTACGAAGTTGGCCAACTTTTGAGTTTCTCAAATTAAATGTACGGAATTTTCTTCTAGTGCGCAACTACTACACAGATAACCACGGATCGGTCCGCCTGATGACAGAGTTAACATGAATTATATCAACGGTTCCCATAAGCTTCCCAAGAACTGGAATCCTGCATCGGCATTCTCATGGACCGATCAGATTTCGCTGACGCTTTGAGAATATTCTTGTTTCATTTTGTTAATTCCCAAGTTCAGTCAGAATCATAACTTCACACAACGAACATCTCATATAATTGTACTCTTGTCGAAATAAATTGTTTTTTAAAAAGAGACTTTGTCAGTTCAAAAATAAAATTGGCGCAGTCGGTAGGATAGTCGGGATTAGTGCATCGAGCATTGGTTTTTTGTTTCTACAATTAACCGGCTATCTGAAAAGAACTTTCGTGCGGTTTTCGGACTTTTCGTCGGAAAGAGCGGCTCCTAGAACTTCAGGCAACCCAGACCATCGGAAGTCAACCAGAACCAACCGAAGAGAGGAAGGACACGAATCGTCTTTCTCTGCGAAGCAGTGGACCAGGTGAAGATCCAAAAATCGGCGGAACCAGCTACTTCTTCATAAGTTAGGTGAACGATGAGCAAAGTCATCTTAATATTGTGAGTACAATTCATGTCTTTAGAATCACTATTTGAGAATCTATCTTTGGCACCGTCTTCTTCTGACTCAGACGACCAAGAAAATATCCCAATAATAAATAATACTAGTAATATCGAAAGAAATAATCGAGTGATAACTGTTTCTTCAAATATGGCCCCTCAAGATTTCAAACCTGATTATTTGAAATGCGTCCCTGAATTTGATGGAAATCCCAATGAATTAAATAGATTTCTCATAACTTGCGAGAGTATAATTCAAAATTTTTACGATGTTACGAATGCTAACAATTTCTTGAATACCTTTTTGCTTCACTCATTAATAGGGAAATTAACCGGTAATGCACGCCTTATGGTGAATATTCAAAACGTTACGAATTGGCAAGAGCTTAAAGATACCTTGTATCGTAATTTCGCTGACCAAAGAGACGAGGCCTGCCTCAACAGAGATCTA
Source organism: Gastrophysa polygoni (assembly GCA_963576655.1). Classification (NCBI taxonomy): domain Eukaryota; kingdom Metazoa; phylum Arthropoda; class Insecta; order Coleoptera; family Chrysomelidae; genus Gastrophysa; species Gastrophysa polygoni. The sequence continues at coordinate 32,279,337 of OY755083.1, forward strand.
GTTATGCTTAAACAATCTCCGAACGAGCGACCTCAGCAGTTTTTCGATCGTGTTATTCAGCTTTTGAATCTCTTGTGCTCGTATATAGATGTTCACGAAGCTCCAGGTCCCGGAATTCTAATGAAAAGAAATCTTTATAATAATTTAGCCTTGAAATCTTTTTTGAGTGGATTGAGAGAACCACTGGGAAATACAATCAGATGTATGCGTCCCGTTGATTTGAACCAAGCACTTCAATTTATCACCCAAGAAGAAAATAATCAATATTATCAGACTCATTCTCATCAGAATCATCCACAAATAAATAACCGACCAGTTAATAGACAACCAAATAATTTGCAAACCAGGCCAAATTACAGATCACAGCAAAATTCATACCAGAGAAATCAAAACTATTCAAATTTTAGCCAGCGATCAAATTTTAACCCTAGACCAACATTCAATCAAGCGAATAATCAGTTCTCATCGCAATAGATTAATTTTCAAACAAGGCCGAGTCAACCTCAGAGATCTTTCGGAAATTCTCAAGACTTCAAATCACAACAAAATCGCGGTACAAATGTTTTCACGTCCAACCCGAATTTTAAACCATCATATAACCAGACGCCAATGTCAGTCAATACCAGACAAACCTATCGTCACAATAATCAAGCAGGTCCCTCTCAATACAGGCAACCACAGAAGAATTTTAGTTCAGAAGAACTTTACAATACTCAAGTTGAGGAATCAATACCTCAACCGCAGTATGAACAAAATATCGAAAATAATCAATCGAAGCCATATGACGAGGAAAACAAATATTTTTATGATGAAAATTTTTGCGTAGATCAAACAACAAGCAACCCGAGGTAAATCAACCAATAATATCATTCAATAATACGGATTCTAGTAAATTACCGTATATAACCTTCCCAGAACATAATCTCAAAATATTAATAGACACAGGATCTACAAAATCCTTCATAGATCCTGACATCGCATTCAAATATTTTCCAAATTCAATTGAAAACGACCCATTTATAGTCTCTACAGTGTTCCAAAGATCTGCACATAAGTATAGTGCACATTTACCTACTTCTAGGATTTTCAATATGCCAAAACCGGTAAAATTGAAATTCTATTTATTCAAGTTTCACGATTCATTTCATGGTTTAATAGGTCTAGATAATTTGAAGCTACTGCAAGCTAACTTGAATTTTGATAAATCGATACTGATCACACCTTCTGCTAAAATAAATTTATCCTATCATAGGACTAGAACAGAGTTGAATCTAATGAAGATTTCCCCACGGACTGAACAGATTATAAAAGTAAAAACTTCTATCGAAAACGGAGAAATCATAATACCCCATCAGAAAATTCATAACTGTGAAATACCAGAATGTCTTACTGTTGCAAGAAATGGCGAAGCCATAACTTCAATCTTAAATAATACAACAAAGTCGATTACTTTAGATTTTTCTGCTCCACTTGATGTTGAAGAGTTTAATAGACATGATATCCAAGAATTCAATTTCAATAATTTTGATGATACTCCTAAACAAAAATTAGACATTTCCAAATTGAGAACCGATCATCTAAATATTGAAGAAAAATCAAATATACTGAATCTGTGCAAGGAATATTCAGATATCTTTTATAACGAGAATACACCTTTGAGTTTCACTAATCAAGTTAAACATAAGATCAAAACAAACGACGAAATTCCTATTTACACAAAAATATATCGCTACCCTTTCATTCATAAAGAGGAAGTTAAAAAACAAATAGATAGTATGCTGAAACAGAAAATCATTAGGCCTAGTAACTCTCCTTGGTCATCACCAATTTGGGTGGTCCCAAAGAAGTTGGACGCCTCCGGTAGACAAAAATGGCGCGTAGTCGTTGACTACCGTAAACTGAACGAAAAGACGGTAGACGATAAGTATCCTTTACCTAATTTAACTGATCTTTTGGACAAATTAGGAAAGTGTCAATATTTTTCAACCCTTGATTTGGCGAGTGGCTTCCACCAAATCGAGATGGACGAAAACGACATTGCAAAAACTGCTTTCAATTCAGAATACGGGCTATTTGAATACCTTAGGATGCCTTTCGGTCTAAAGAATGCCCCTGCCACGTTTCAGCGTGTCATGGATAACATTCTGCGTGGTATCCAGAATGAAAAATGTCATGTCTACCTCGACGACATAATTATTTTTTCAACATCATTGCAAGAACACATGGAACGTCTTAGAAATGTATTCCAAAGGCTACGAGACTCTAATTTCAAAGTACAGTTGGACAAATCAGAGTTTTTAAGGAAAGAAGTCGCGTACCTTGGCCATATTGTTACCCCTGATGGCGTCAAGCCAAACCCAGACAAAATTATTGCAATAAAGAATTTTCCACTTCCTAAAACCACGAAACAAATTAAAGGATTCTTAGGTCTTCTAGGCTATTACCGAAGATTTATCAATAATTTCGCCAAGCTTACGAAACCACTAACCAAGTGTTTGAAAAAGGGTGCTCAAATCATTCACATTGCAGAATTTATCGAATGTTTTGAAACTTGCAAAAACTTACTAATGAATGAACCAATCTTACAATATCCGGATTTTTCCAAAAAATTCAGTTTGACTACCGACGCAAGCAATGTTGCGGTAGGTGCAGTCCTCTCTCAAGATCACTCCGGATTCGATAAACCAGTAGCGTACGCTTCACGTACTTTGAATGACTCCGAAAGAAATTACAGTACGATAGAAAAAGAATTGCTAGCTATCGTATGGGCGACCAAATACTTCAGGCCGTACCTGTACGGAAGACATTTCAATATCGTCACTGATCACAAACCACTTCAGTGGTTATTTTCTTTAAAAGACCCTAATTCGAAATTATTAAGATGGCGTATTAAATTAGACGAATTTGACTATAGTATAACTTATAAACGAGGCAAATTGAATTCCAACGCTGACACTTTGTCGAGAATCGAAATCCATACTAAAGAGACCGAAGACGTTGATCATGTGATCGAAAATCTAATGAAAACACAAGCGAATAACCTTCTAGACCCAGATTTGAACGAAATTTCCGGCGAAACTTCACATAATAATATTCCGAATCAATCTTCCGAATTAGACAATATATCAATGCAAGTTCAACCAGACGAAAATAAAAATTACGATGATATTATTCAAAATAATGACGATGATATTACCATTCATACAAATTTCGAACAGAACCCAATAGTCGATATTCCCATTTCGGAATCTCCTGTCAATCACGGTCAAAACCAAATTATATTTCAATCTGTATTACATTCACCAGCTAAGATAAAACACATCATTCTATTCGAGAAAAAACAAAGATTTTACGTTCAAATTTCAGAAAATCAATTCGAACATGATGTCGTAAATTTCATGAAGAATTACGTTGTTCCAAAAGTTTCTTACCATTTATATTTTAGCGAACCAAACATGTATGAAAAATTTGCGGAAGTAGTAAGAAGAAATTTCGTGTGGCCCTCATTTATTTTAAAGCGTTGTCTAAGGAAACTAATAGATGTTACCAATAAAGACGATATTGCGGAAATAATAAAGAACTACCACGAAAGTAAAACCAATCATCGCGGCATTGACGAAACGGAAAATAGAATCAAAATTAAATATTATTGGCCAGATCTTGAGAAATCGTTTCAAACATTCATAAATGATTGCGAGATTTGCCAACAGAGCAAATACGAGAGAAAACCAGTGAAAATGCAAATGAACATAACCCCAACGGCTTGCGAACCATTTGAAATTATCCACACTTTTTCTAAATATGCCCAAACATATAAACTGCATACTATAAGTTCAACCGAAGTCACCAACAATCTAATAACTTTCTTTTCACACCACGGTGTTCCGAAGCAAATCACAGTCGACAACGGAACTGAATTCAAAAACAGCGTCATAACCGAACTTTTGCCCTCCACAAAATAAAACTTCATTTCTGCTCACCAAATCATCCTCAATCTAATGGTGTTATAGAAAGACTACATTCTACATTAATAGAGCATATAAGATTGTTAAATACTCAAGGATTTCAGAGAACTCCGATCAATTTGAAAATGACATATGCGATATTAGCCTATAATCATTCAATACATTCAGCTACAAAATTCAAGCCAATAGATGTTGTGAACGGACATATAAGTAACGAAAATCCTTTTGATATAAACATCGATACAATTTTAGTCAATGATTACGTAAATAATCACAAAGAAAAGACCAAAATATTGTATTCAAAAATCAATCAGACCCTCAGAGATAATAAGGAAAAAGTTATATCAAAATTGAACGAAACCCGTGATAGTCTCAAATTATTCAAGCAAACCGATAAAACCTATTTGAAAAAATTCATTCGACAGAAAGACGCTAATAAATTCAATAAGCCCACTGAGATAGAAAAAGTAAACGAAAAACGCAAAACAGTCACAACAACCTCTCAAGCTAAAGTCCATATGGATAATCTAAAACGTCCTCTAAGGAATACTTATAGTTTCGATTAGTTAGAATTAATAATATTTCAGATTTCCCCTCGTGATGGGATACCAGGAAACAATCCAAATGAAAAGCTTGGAATCCAACCCTGGTCTCTTACCAGTTAAGTTAGGAACAGCCAAAGTGCAAGAGTACATACATACATTCATACATTTTTTCGACTTGAACCCCATAGTTGACGAAATCGATAGACTTGATAAACAATATGGAAGATTGCTGGAGACTCTCAGTGTAAATAAAAATTATTCAGACGATGCTTCAGAAAATCTACGGATTTTAACTCTCACAAAAGAAAGAACAGAAATTAAGATACAAGAAATCATTCCACAGCCGAAACGTACCAAAAGAGGTTTGATTAATGGCCTCGGATCATTTTTCAAAGCAGTATCCGGAAATTTAGATGCCAGTGACGGCGAACGTAATGATCAACTAATAAAAGATATTCAAGAAAACCAAAACAGATTGGCAAGTAACATAGTCAAACAGAATTCAATTTCCACCGATATTATAAACAAATTCAACGACACAATTCGAAAAATCACCCACAATGAGAAAGAACTAGAATTCAAAATATATCAAATGGCCTTATACATAGGACTCAGTCAAAACCTCAGTCATTCACTCATGCTGAAAGATCTAATGAACCATATGGTGAACGTTTACGAAGTAATCAATTCTCTTCTCCAAGATATAGAAAATTCAATGACCTTTTCAAAATTGAACACCATTCATCCAAGTATAATACGAATCCCTGATTTATACAATGAGCTTTTGAAACTCAAAAACTCAATCAGTACAGCACAACTACCGTTCGAAATAACACTAGAAAATATTTTATTGATTGAAAAAATTATAGACATTTATTGTTATATCAAAAATAATAAAATCACTCATCTATTACATTTACCTATCACCTTTAGAGAAACATTCAACTATTATCAATTATATTCGATACCTATACCTAGTCTGAGTGAGTTCAAGACTATTTTACCAAACGATAGATTTCTCTTGAAGAGTGATTTGTACTTCGCTTTTTCGGATGACCTTTGCACCAAAATCGTCCCCAACTACTTCGTATGCAAGAAGGTAGACTCAACAGAAACCGAATCCAATGGCCCATGCGAAATCCAACTCCTAGATAGGAGAGATCCTTCAAGCTGTCGACAAGTTCCTGTCAGGATTTCAAAGCCCATCATCAGACAACTAGAATCGAAACAATGGATAGCAGTCTTTCCACAAGAACAGACGGTTAGCCTCAAATGCCGAAAACAAGAAGAAATCATTCGGTTACGTGGTTCATACCTGATGGAAATTCCCATCGGATGCCAAGTTATAACCGATACCGAGCTGATTGCCAATGAAGAGGAATCAATGAACTATCGTCAATTGATCCTTTTTCCGCAACTGAATCAGAGTCTAACAAAACAGCAAAATTGGACCATTCACTTAGAAGATACCGATTTAGACGATCTCCATCTCATAACGAAGAAAATCATCGAAAACCAGCCGAACTTGCAGCACACCAGTATATCCCATTTTCCTTCTATGTGGACCATCATCCTATATATTTTGGCAGCATCTGGTGTAGCATACTTAACCATCAGAAATCTGAAGATCATCGGACGAACGAAGAATACGAGTAACCTAGCCCAGGACATAAATTTGGTAGAGGTTCAACTTCCTCGCTCCACTGCATAAGTTGAATCTTCAGGGGGAGGAATTATATCAACGGTTCCCATAAGCTTCCCAAGAACTGGAATCCTGCATCGGCATTCTCATGGACCGATCAGATTTCGCTGACGCTTTGAGAATATTCTTGTTTCATTTTGTTAATTCCCAAGTTCAGTCAGAATCATAACTTCACACAACGAACATCTCATATAATTGTACTCTTGTCGAAATAAATTGTTTTTTAAAAAGAGACTTTGTCAGTTCAAAAATAAAATTCATGTGACTCGTTTCAATTTTTAAAGAAGAGGCAGTTGTGTTGTGTTTGGCTATGTTCATTTCTCATTTATTTTGTTAAAAGTGATATACCTAGTATGGATATGGATGATGCCATTCTGGTCGATCTTGTTCGACAGTTTCCCATTTTATATGATGAATAAAAATGAAAATTTCATGTGAGAAAATGCCTGGGGTATAATTGCCTCAACCGTCAATGTTGATGGTGAGTATTTTCACTGTTACTTGGTCTCCCAATGCATTTGAAATGTATATGACTCTCCAACGTTTTTCCAGTAAAAATTGGCCAAGACCATCTTGAGGACTGGTTCTGCACCAACCAAATCTTGGCTTTCCACCATGAGCTTTTTAGAAAAGCATATTATGATGAGGAAGTAAGTTCAGTAATGCATAAATATTTTTTCTTTTCCAACAGAAATATACCCTAATAGCTTTTCATACAAAAGCCACGTTTAGACAATTTTTTTATTTCTCATCTCATTAAACTGATTTATAAATTGAATTTTTACAAAACAGTTGGAAATATTAATGCACCTCAATCAAAATCCCAGCCCATGAGCTCTACTTCTCCATGGAGTTCTCTAGAGCTCTCTTGAGAATAATTCTGAGGAAATTGAGAATTCCGAGAAAATTGAGAATTCCGAGGAAATTGAGGGTGACAATGAAGCGAGCCAGCTGACTCAAAGAGTCCGCTGATTCAAGGTTTGGTCAGTATTCACAAATGCCAGTAGCCACTGGTATGTATTAATTAATCAATGTGGTTTGTTCATGAGTGACTTGTAATAATTCTGTTCCATTAATTCTTGTCCAATTTCATCAGAAGAGACAAAGAAAATGTCGAAGAAGAAAGTAATACTCGGCAAAGGCAGGAATTGATGATCTCAAAAAATGAGACCCCCCTTCGAAGAAAAAGAGAAGGAAAGTAGAAGAAAATATTGTGTTGACTAAAATTTCTTCTGCATTTGAAATCCAAAACTAATACAGATGCTATCATAAACAATAATTCACAACATGATTCATCAAAAAATTTGATGATGGCTGTTGGAACTGACTCATTACAAACTAAGAACAAATGAATAAGGAATGATTGGATGACGATGTGTCTGAATGATATTAGTGTATAACTTGTGACTTACCAAGTGTTCTTTCTGCGATATAATTTTTGTTTATTTCTTTTAAGAAGTCAGAATTATTTTATTTGTGTTACTTTGTTTTGAGTTTTGTATGAAAATGGCCAGTCTGTATTTTTCTTTGTTTCGTTTTATATTGGACTGTTTCATATTTTTATTGAGTTTTTGAATTCATTTCATTGAATAAAAAAAAATAAATAAAATTTTCATTCAAAAATAGATAGAAGAACTTGACAGTTGAAAAGAAAAAAGATTTTACAAAACAAGAGACTATTTCTGTATCATATACCCTTTTCTGAATTCAAAAATTCAGATAATATTTATTGTATGGTATTGGTGACGATATCAATATCCAAGAAACCTTGTGGTACACATCCTTTTTAATTTTTTTTTCCATTTGCCATGGGACACGACCATTGCAAAGGGTATTTCTTGCATTATTGGACCCAACCCTTCCAACACTGCGTAAATTATTTTGCCTCCTTGAACCCCCTTGCAGATTGTCTGCATAACCTTCATCTCTCCAACCAATATCTCCTTATATCTTGCGGAATTTCACATTCACTTCTATGAACAAAGTTGTGAAGGACTACGGTAGCTTGCACGATGCTTCCACAGGTCTACAAATCACGAATTAAGGACCGTCTGAGAATCCTCCATCTATTGGCAAGAATTACAAAAGTATTCTCAACTGTGCGCCTAGATCTAGAAAGTCGGTAATTGCAGATTATCGATGGTCAAGTTTTGCCCTGGGTATGGACGCATGATACTTTCATGCAATGGAAATGCAGAATCAGCATTGAGAAAATGGGGAAACTTTATTTTTGTGTTTTTTTATAGTAAAATTTTCAATTTTTTTGAAAGAATGTCATTTTCAAACTCTGACGAGGCATCACAACTTGCCATTAATATGATACTAAAATGTTTCTTGAAATTATAAGATTTGCTTTCACAAGTGAAATAAAAGAAATGTTTTTGCAAGTGAAAGTGCGAAAAGAAGTGTGCCACCCAAAGGTTTTTATGGAGAGAGATTGACAGAAGCAGAGACTCAAGTGTGTATCAAATCGAAGTTGTATTTTTTTGATCTTCAAGTGGCCCATGCTTAGCTCTAGAGGCAAAAGACTATCCAGAAGCAGCCAAAGCGATTATTGGACAACATTGTATAGATGACCATTTGGGTAATGCTGATTCAGTCGAAGAAGGTAAACAACTCATCAATGACGTTATTTATGTTCACTTGGAAGGAGGAATCACTAATTGCAACTGGGTAGCCAATTCTCCAGAAATTACCAAAGACATTGATTCTATCTTATTGTCTCATGACCAGAAAACCTCAAAAATTAATTCAGACAATACAGAAAGAATTTCGGGAGTATATTGGAACCCTTCCGATGATACTTCCACAATTCAGACCAAATTAAACGAAATTAATAATGATATTTTCGATAACAAAAGTGGTAATGTCAATTTTTGATCATTTTTATCATACAAGGGAAAATACTTCTTCAAGGCATCTGGAGATATGAACTTGGATGGGATGATGAAGTGACAGATCACTCGAATGAAAAATGACAATTATTTTTATCTGATCTCAAAACAATTTTTATGCTGAAAATTTTCAGAATATACTTTGAATTATACAGAAAATGATCAGAAATCCATTTATCCTGCGATGCTTCAGAAAGAGCATATGCTACAGTATCTCACTAAAGATGCCAAGACAATCGAGAAATGCAAGTTAGTTTTGTAAACGCCAAATCCAGATTGATTCCTCTGAAGCCTGTTTCAATTCCAAGATTGGAATTGCCAGCAGCATTGATGGGTGCATGTTTGGAACAATGTTGGAAATTCAGTCTCTAATTGAATATTAAGAATATATTCTAATGGACAGACTCAAAGACAGTGCTTCAATGTTGTTCTGAAGCTCAAAGATATCAAGTTTTTGTAGCTCAACGAATAGGAGAAATACAAACCATGTAAATGATTGGAGGCACATTAGTTCACATGAAAATGTAGCTGATGAGGCCACTGAAACATATTGACATTTAGATTTTTCTAAGAATAGTCGATGGTTATTCGGGCCAGAATTCCTTTATCTATCACTAGATAAATGGCAGAAACAAAAAATCTTCCGATTCAGCTGTAGAATAACAATGTCTCGAGGAAAAAATAGATTATATTTTCTTTAATTTCGAATAATCAGTCATTCCTATACCATCAGTCAAATATTTTTCTAAATAGACAAAATTGTTACGCTCCACAGGGTGGATGCTGAGATTCATAGAAAAATGTAAAACCAAAAATCAGTGTCAGAAATTTCATATTTCAAAAAGATTTTCCAGAAGAAACCGATTGAATTCACTTTTTTCCATGATAAATGAACTCACCAAAAATGAAATCTTGGAAGCAGAGACACTTTCATATAAAATAATCCAATCCTATTCCTTTTCTGAAGAGTTGTACCATTACCAAAATCTTACTGTTCCAAAAAACAGTATATCGTCCAATTTATCCAGTTTTCTCGACAAAAATGGTATTATCCGTTTGAATGGCAGACTCAATAATTCAGAACAAGATTCTGATGATTTGAAAAATCCAATAATTCTAGACCCTCCCACCACATAGTTAAACTTCTTATGAGATTCTACCATGAAGAAGCTCAACATCATGGCCATGAAGCCGTTATCAGCAATCTTCGACAGAAATACTGGATTTTACGAATACGCCAAGTATGTAAAAATAGAAAATCAACTCCAATGATACCAATCTTGGGACAACTACCATCTTGCCGACTTTACAGGTTGATATTTACCTGTATGGTCACAAAGGCAGTACATTTGGAAATAGGCCATGATCTATCGACTGATGAATTCATACATGATCTGAGACAGTTTGGCTGTAGAAAAGGATTTCCAGAAGAATTATACAGTGACAATGGAACCAACATGGAAAAACTGAATCAGTCAGAAATCAAAAAGTTCTGTACACTGAAACATATTACGTCGAAATTCAATCCTCCATTAAGTCCAAATATGGGAGGAGCCTGGGAGCGTCTCATTCAAATCGTCAAGAAAACTTCACATGAAATTTTGAAAAAAAAATATCCCCATGAATATGTCCTGAGAACGATGTTTTGTGAAATCGAAAATGTCATCAATTCAAGACCACTGGCTCACCTCTCTATTGATATATCTATCTATGATTCTGAACCACTCACACCAAATCATTTTCTTATCGGATCATCTTATGCTGCAATGCCTTGTACATCTCTTCTTCAAGAATATAAAATAAAACTCCTTCCTAAATGGAGAACAGCCCACAAGCTTGCTGACATGTTTTGGAACCGGTGGATTCATTAATATTTACCAGGCCAGTCTATCGACTTTGTGTACTGGATGTTGAGACGAATCAGAACGAGTACAGTGATAGAGGAATCGTTCAAATGTCTTCGATCGATTACTGAGAGGGAGAATGTTGCTGGTTGCAGATTTTCACCATAGTTTCAATATATTTATTTAATGATTATACTGATTATTGAGAAGACCATTCATGAAAAAAAATGATGGATGAGAATAATCAATAAATTGTTCACACATTTGTCAAAAATATTACCTGAATTTTCTTTCTGAAATTCAGTCATTCGGCCGGGATAATCGAATATATATCATACACAAGGTAAAATTTCGACTCCCAACAAGTTGTGACCTTATTATTTTGAGTGAGTGCTTTCGGTTATAATCAACTGAATACTTACATATTCCTGGATATGATACCATATATAATGGATCTGACCTCAAAAAAAATGATGGGACTTTGACTTTAATCAAACTCCAATTGAATCATAATATATCATAAATACCAAGCATGTGGTAAGTGGTATAACTTTATCCATTTTGGAGTTTGCTTGCAATAGTACACAGGGTGTCCGGAAATTAGGCGCAGAAAATCAAGGGGGTGATACTGCATGATAAAATGAGAAATTTGTTTCAAATGGACGTGGGTCCAGGAATGCATGGTTTTCAACATACAGCGTGTTGAACTTTTAAAAAAAAATCGTTTTTTCATGACTATCTCAAATATTCTTCCACCAATTTTCTCGAAATTTGGCATTGTCATTTTTTGTTATGAGGGGCTGATTTAGCCGGAATTATGAAATCCATTGGAGTCCCGGGGGCACCCCACCGAATAGTATTGTCAATAAAATGTACGTCACTTTTTTTTTAATTTTTCATCTCCATATCCTATTGACCAACTAAAAATACAACATTTTGGTCTCTTGAATTGTTTCGATATTTTGCTTCGTTGCCGTGGAAAAAAATAAATACAAATTTATTGTATATATTTGTGCAGAAAATTCCTTCAAAAATAAGAATGAATTTTCATTCTCTTCAGATATTTTATGATACATGTTTGACACACTTTGTATTATTGAAAACTACGCCTTCCTGGACACAGATACAAATTGAAAAATCGTGTTATTTCATGTTAAATCACCCACAAATTTTTTTGTGCTCAATTTTTGGTCACCCTGTATGTGAAGTTGCGGTTAATAAACTGTATGTCACAATCTATGTATTAGTCACCAATGAAACTAAGACCTTATTTTGATCGCGATTTCGAGTGTTTTGCCACCATATGAAACTATTGATGTCCGGAAACAGTGCGCAAAAAATCGAGATGATTTTGTTTGCAAAATATTTCAAAAAGGTCTTTTTGTTCCATCACGATAAAATAAGAAGTTTCCGAAAAAAACGTTTTAAAATTTCGACCACTATGAATTCCGATTACCTATACTCAATAATAGCAAAGCATGCTTTGGAAACAACTGCGTGGATCGTCTAGGAGACACGACGATTGATTGAGACACTTGACAGATGATGATTATTTGATTCGAGTAGGAATCATGTTAAATTTGTGAGACAATATGCATAATCATTTTACTCATACTAATGTTGAACTACGTGACATGCATTATTATTATAGGGTAGCTGGCGGCAATGCACTTGCAGCAAAAGGTTTGTATAGTGAAGCGTTTCCTAATTGAAGGACACCACAATCACGGATGTTCAGCAATATCCATCAGAGACTGGGAGAATGTGGATCATTCGAATCAAAACCTCTTGATGCAGGCCTTCCGCGAAGAACTAGAACTGGAGAAACAGAAGAACGGGCATTGAAATCAATCTAGAATAATCCCAACGTAAGCGTGAGATCAATTGCTATTCAGATATTCCGAAGAGCTCGGTACATGAAATTTTGAAAGAACAACTCCTTTATTCCTTCCATTATCAAAAAGTTCAAGTCCTGTCTCTTGAAGACCCAGTGGCTCGTCTGAATTTCTGCAATACTATCAGAAATCTCCTCAACGAAGATCAAAATCTTTTTTTTTTCATCTGTGGACAACATGAAAGGGAAACCTATAATGTTCGAGGAACATCGTGTTAGCTGTCTATTCTAAGCTGGCTTTGGACATGATGGTTTATTCAATATCCATAATGAACATTACTGGTGTGATTACAATCTCCACTTGAGAGTAAAACACGGGTATCAAAATAAGTTTAGTGTTAATGTATGGGCGGAGATCATAGCAGACCACTTGATAGGGCCAATATTTTTCCCACAAAGACTGGATGGTGAAGTTTATTTAGATTTTTTGAGAAATCAGTTGCCCATTCTTCTGGAGGACGTACCCCCTCGAGTAAGAAATTCGACGTGGCTGCTTCATGACGGTGCGCCGCCGAATTATGCAGTAGGGGTAAGAGATTACCTCAATGCAACTCTTCCTGAAAGATGGATAGGACGCGGAGGGTTGGTGCAGTGGTCTCCTAGATTTTAACCCAATGGACTTTTTCTTCTCAAAATTATCGTATACAGGACTCCTATGCATGATGTTGAAGAGCTTAGGCAAAGAATTATTGATATGTGTGAGGTAATCAAACAAAAAGAGAGAACATTCGCCAGAGTTCTTTGGAGATTTCCGAAGAAAGATGAATTTTTACCGTGAAACTTTGTTGTGAAGATTGTGTACTGATTTGTTGTTGAGGAAGTTATTAGTAGAACAGAGTGATAATTTCGCACTGAATGAACTCGTTAATTTTCCTAATGTTCTTCTCAGAAAGAGGTCTCTTATCAAGATAGAATATCTTATGATCCTATTTTGAAAGTCAAGGGCAGTAAAGGGTATCTGGCTTCGAGGGATCCAAGTATAATTCAGACTAATGACGCAAAGGAACATTTGTACTCCTTGTGCCATATTTGAAATATATCAGTTCCATAGGAAGAATGTAATAAAAGAATATTCATTTTTGAAATATCAACTTTGCAGGCACACAAATTCCGGACAAAATGAGGTCTTAGTTTCATTGGTGACTAATACATAGATTGTGACATACAGATTATTCACCGCAACTTCACATACAGGGTGACCGGAAATTGAGCGCAAAAAAATTGTGGGTGATTTAACATGAAATAACATGATTTTCTGATTTGTATCTGTGTCGTAGGCGTAGTTTTCATAATACAAAGTCAAATCATAAAGTATTTTAAGAAAATGGGCAAGGATCACACCCCAGGTTTTTATTCATTTTTTTCCACTGATACGAAGCAAAATATCATAACAATTCGAGAGACCAAAATGTGCTATTTTTAGTTATTTAATAGGATATGAAGATAAAAAGTTCTAAAAAATCAGCGGTTCACGCATTTCATTGACTAATATCCGGTAGGGTGCCATCCGGGAAGCCACTGGATTTCCTAATTCCGATTCAGTCATGGCTAAATCAGCCCCTCGTGACAAAAAATAACAATGCCAAATTTCAAGAAAATCGGTGAAAGGGTATTTGAGATAATCATAAGAAAAACTATTTTTTTTAAAGTTTAACACACTGTATTTGGAAACTATGCATTTTTGGACCGTAGTGTATATGAAATAAATCTGATCTCCAACATTTGTCTTGCGGTGTGCCCCAAGGCTCAATACTTGGCCCATTACTTTTTTCGTTATACAGGGTGTTCCGTTGATCATGTTACAAACTTCTAGGGTAGATGAAACACACGAAAATAAGAAAAAAAGTTGTGAACATGGGTCCGGAAACGCTTCTTCAGGGAGCTAGGGCCCTTCGAAGATGACCTCCAAAAACTACTTTTCGTTTTATAGCTTCGGTACTACTGCAGCTATCGCAACCAATTTTGGGACATGAAATCTAGTTCGTAGGTTCATCAATTTGAGCCTTCCGAACTTTGTCACCTTTAACCAGAGGCGTACAAACCAGGGGGTTTTTGGGCAAATTTGACCCTACTCCTCTTAGGCTTCAATTTCTTACCATTTTTATATCTGATTATGATTCTCCAATGCCTATTACATAAAAAAGGTACTCTTGTAAAAATCGCTATCTGTCACCGTGTCCTTTTTTTTTTATCTGTGGACAACACGAAAGGGAAACCTATGATGTTCGAGGAACATCGTGTTAGCCAGCGGTGGAATTTTGGGAAAGAAGGAAGGTGTTGGAATTTTTCTTGAATGTTTGGAGGTTGTAAGCATCAGAAAAGACTTCACTAGGCAAAGAATTCCACAACTTTGCCGTTCTATTGATGAATGATGCTTGGTATAGCGATGTTCGACAGGTCTCGAGCCTGACAGTGTAGGGGTGACCAGCTTGAGCTCGTCTGGTTTGTCTACTAGGAATCGCGCGTGGTGGCATGATAGATGATATTTCCGTTGAGCATCGACCGTGAAAGTACCTATAAAAAAGGCAGAGATCGCCGACCTTTCTACGATGATCTAGAGAGGTCAATGATTTGGTGAGTTGTGTCATCGACTAGGCGAATAGCTCTCTTCTGAATTGAATCTGAGAGCTTTAAGCGTATGTTTGGGGGCTGAGCTCCAAACATGTGAGCAGTACTCCAGGACAGGTCGAATTTGTGCTTTGTAGATCATAAGCAGTTGCTGGGATGTGAAGTATCTCTTCGCACGGAAAAGAAAACCGAGTTTTTGTGAAGCAGTCTTCGCAATGGACCTCACATGTTCGTCCCATGAGAGAGCACTGTTGGTGGTGACACCAAGCAAGGATATTGACGACCTCATAGGAACAGTGGTACCCGACATCATCAAACTGGGTGATCAGCCTTCTTGGTGAACATACAAGCTTGAGTTTCAGTTGCATTGAACTGTACTAGATTCTCAGATCCCCATTTCAGAATTCTTGTCAGATCCTCATTTAAAGCATCAACCTGTCTTCGCCTTGCACCTCTGGCCTCATTGGATGATATAGGGGCTCTAGAGGAAAAGGCGGAATGAAGTGTACTATCATCCGCAAAGCTATGAACTGGGCTAGAGGTCACATTCAACAAATCATTGATGTGGAGCAAAAACAAAGTTGGTGCCAAGACAGAGCCTTGTGGAACACCAGCATTGATCGTCATTGTATCAGACGAGACCCCGTCTACCACCACGTAGAGTGATCTATCTGCAAGAAATCTCGATAGTAAAAGACACAGTTGGGGCGGCAAACCATGACGGAAGTTTCGCTAGGAGGCCTTGGTGCCAAACTCGGTCAAATGCTTTGGAGATATCCAAGGCTACAGCCAGAGACTCCCCATGTTTCTCTATTGACACCTGCCACTTATGTGTCACATAGGCAAGCAGATCTCCAGTTGACCTCTGGTGACGAATGCCATATTGCCGGTCGTTCACGATTCTTGAGCTCTCTAGATATCGGATGAGCTCGATGTTGATTGCTTTTTCCATTACTTTAGAGATCACAGATAGTAGTGCAATCGGTCTATAGTTGTTAGGAAGGGTTTTCTTGCCCTTCTTTGGAATCGGTTGGACCCTAGCTTTCTTCCAGTTAGAAGGAAATACGCCGAGTTTGTACGAAAGGGTGAACAACCTGCAAAGAACTGGTGTTAGTTCTGGGGCACATTTCTTGAGAACAATAGGCGGTATTCCGTCAGGCCCCATAGCCTTCTTGACGTTGAGGCTAAGCAGAATGTGTCTGATTGTGCGTTGCCGGAAGACAATTTCTGGCATACGGTTATCGATTGTAGCGACTTTCGGAAGTTCCTGGCCTCGTGGATCCAAGGTAGAATTGTCTGCAAACATTTTGGCGAAGGTGTTGGCTTTTTCATGAGGTGTTTTAGCCAATGTATTATCATCCTTTGTGAGGGGAGGAAATGAGCTAGAAGTGAAATTTCTCCCGATTGCCTTGGCAAACGTCCAAAATGAACGGGAACCATTTGGACACTCTATGAACTTCGATCTTATTTTCGTGTTGTATGCCTCTTTAGATTCATCTATCGTTCGATTGCATGTATTCCTAGCTTCAACATATTCAGCTCTAGTTTGAGGGCTTGGGTTTCTGCGCCAACGACGGTATGCTGCTTGCTTCAGTGCGACAATCCTAGAACAGGTTCTATTGAACCATGGTTCACCAGTGGTTCGTGATTTGGTGCTATGTGGTATGTAAGTTTCCATTCCCAGCATGATGATTTCCGAGATCTCTTCAGCACATTGCGTAGGATCTCTCGATTCAAAACACATTCTCCTCCAAGGAAACTCAGAAAAAAACATGCGAAGGCCATCCCAGTCGGCTGAATTGTAATGCCAAACAGTGCGTGGAGGTGTTGGACTGGTTCGCGGAGTGATGTAAGGACATATCGTGGAGATGAGTGTGTGGTCTGAGTTTCCTAGTGGTGTACGGACTTTCACTTCATACGGTTCCGGATTATTAGTGAGGAACAGGTCGAGCGTATTGGCATAATGATTGCTGATGTCAGGGATCCGAGTGGGTTCGTTTATCAGTTGCTCAAGACCATAGGTGATAGCGAAAGCCTCAGCCAGACGTCCTGCGTCGTCTGTTTCGTTCGAGAATTTGAGCCAGGTGGAGTTGTGGACATTGAAATCCCCCATGATGATGATTTCAGCTGCTGGGTGATTCTGTTGGATGAAATCAAGTTTCAGAGAAAGGAATTCGAAGAGGTCACCAGGATTTGGTTCGTTTGGTGATAGATAAAGGTAGCAGATGAACTTTGTCTGTTTGTGGTTATCGATCTTGAGCCACATTACATCGAATTCTTTCCTCCGAAAATGGCTGAATCCAATCAATAATAAATTATTGGTCTCAAACCAATTATTACGTTGAAATATGAAAATGAGGTTCAGTACAGATAGTGAGCATTATTAGTTAGTCAAATCTTCTTCTTTAATGAAAATAAATTAGATTAGAGAAATTTATTGCCTTTTCGAATTTAGGGGTATGAAAAGTAAAAGGGAACGTACACAAAATATTTAAAAAAAAAACAAACCTACACAAGCAAAACTAATAATAAATTTGCAATAAATCATTCACTATCACCAATGAAGAACTTGAAGTTTTGAAGTTTCAAAAGTACAAAATAAACAAGTAACACAAACAGGTTTAACGAGTGAGTCAAGGATAAGGCAGAGTAAATTTTTGTCTTGAAGATGAATTTACTAACGTTGTCGTTGACTGACCCTGTACGTACCAAAATAAATTCACTTTCACTGGCGACACAATATTTTATTGACAGATTTTTGACAACTATCTGTACTGAACCTCATTTTCATATTTCAACGTAATAATTGGTATAAGACCAATAATTTATTATTGATTGGATTTAGCCATTTTCGGAGGAAACGGTGACAGATAGCGATTTTTACAAGAGTACCTCTTTTATGTAATGGGCATTGGAGAATCATAATCAGATATAAAAATGGTAAGAAATTGAAGCCTAAGAGGAGTAGGGTCAAATTTGCCCAAAAACCCCCCTGGTTTGTACGCCCCTGGTTAAAGGTGACAAAATCCGGAAGGCTCAAATTGATGAACCTACGAACTAGATTTCATGTCCCAAAATTGGTTGCGATAGCTGCAGTAGTACCGAAGCTATAAAACGAAAAGTAGTTTTTGGAGGTCATCTTCGAAGGGCCCTAGCTCCCTGAAGAAGCGTTTCCGGACCCATGTTCACATGAACTTTTTTTCTTATTTTCGTGTGTTTTATCTACCCTAGAAGTTTGTAACATGATAACTGGAACACCCTGTATATAAATGAATTGGTCAACATAGACATTGAAGGAACTATCACACTATTTGGAGACGATGCTACTTTCACATGGCACAATAAAGATGTGCATGCTCTACAAATGGCAATTAAAGCGAATCTACGAGTCTTCAAAACCTGGTGCGATTTGAACTTTTTATCTATTAACTTCGAAAAAACAAATATGATTTCCTTCAAAAATACCATTGAAAATATCTGTATAGATGAATTCTTGATTCATAAAATTGATTTAAAAAAAAATTCTAGGTTTAAATGTTGACCATAATCTGAAATTCGACGCTCATATTATAACACTAGGAAAAAAAATATCATCCGGGTGTTTTGCAGTCAGAGTTGTCGCCAGCGAGTTAGGCTGCAAAATCGCTAGAAATGTTTACTTCTCACTGGTCGAGACTCATCTAAGATACGGTATTGCTTTCTGGGGCAACTGTACTCTTCAGCTTTTCCATATGATGTTTGCCCTACAGAAACGTGCGGTGAGGTATATTTTTAAAGTGGACGCTTTAACATCGTGTAAGACTTTATTTGTGAAGGGGAAGATTCTTACATTACCATGTCTTTTTATATTAGAAACCGTGTGTCTAATTCATAAGCATCAGTATCATTTATATAGACAACAAAATCCAGTCAATACAAGACTTCGTCAAATTCCCTTGCCTCTGCCGAGATCACAATTGGTAAAAAATCCTTTCATTTACACTGGAGGAAAGATGTTTAATCACCTTCCACTTTCGGTGAAAAATATAGGAGCCTATGTACTATAAGATTCGCGAATAAATGCCTATTCTCTGTGTATTTTTATTGATTAACTATTATTTCATTTTGAGATTTTAATCTGTATTACCTTTGTATTGTTTGTCCTATTGGCACTTAGTTTTATATTTGCTTTGTCCATTAGATGTATCAATCTTTCGACAATAAAGTATATTTGATTTGATTTGATTTGTATTTCTTATTTTATCATGCAGAATTACCTCTTTGATTATCTGCGTATAATTTCCGGACACCCTGTATAGACCCTGCCTTTGTAATTCAACTACATATATGGAAGGGATTGACGATTTTTTCACGATTTTGACTATTTTGAATTCTTCGTTGGTGACATCAATATATGTAGATATAATGCAAGAGGATGATGTTAATGTTATTATATATATTTATGTCCTTGCTAAATATGGTTCCAAGCATAGACTATATATTACATATTTCTGAAAATGAACCTGAACCTAATTGGAGAATACATACCAAGTTCATTCATTATGGAATGTAATATCACAGACCATCATCCTGTGATGATTAATATTAACAGGGAAGTAAATAATGATAAACATAATGAAAATAATAAAACAACATTCTGCAGATATAATACATCATAACTGAATATCCACTCATCTCAAAAGAATATATTATAAAAGAATATAATATATCGGCATATTGTTTTGCAGTCTGATGATGCACAACATGCTACTGATATATTCTCTAAAACCTTCAAAAATCATTGACAAATATTCAGAAATAGCAGCAATGAATTTTGGAGAACCAAGCCTTGGATAATAAAACATACTCACCTCTTCTAGAATTAGCGTACAAACGTTATAGTCATTTATAGTCGTTATAGTCATATAGTCAGATCGATGTCAGGATTGAAATCTCTGACCCTATTTAATTTCAACGAAAAATTAACAGCCCTGGCTGGGTTTGAACACAATACCGTTCCGGCAGCTCGATCATGGTTCAAAAACCTTGACCATTGTGCTAGTTTTTTTTTTCAAAATCTTGTACACCCTGTATATCGGAAACGAATCGTTTCTAGACATTTGTTAACATGGAATTCTCATTCATATTTGGACCCAAAAAATCTATCCATGAATTTTCGTGCAACAATAATGAAACACCCTGTATTACCATCATTATAGATAGATACTTTATTGATCTCTTCGGGTCATATTCACAAAAACACGAAGCAAGTTATTTGAACAATAACTGAGTGCTATAATCTAGACGAATATTAGTAAGATACATTGTTATTGTATATTCAAGATATAAAATTGATACAATCAGAGAGAATATATAAAAATGAACCAGTGAACAAATGTGAAGAATGGGTAGTAAATTGGTTTGCGTAAATAGTTTTGTATGTCGACATTTAAAAATCTATCTATCTATCTCTCTATATATATATATATATATATATATATATATATATATATCGATATATCGATTTTATCAATAATATCGATGATATCGATATCATCGGCATCATCGATATGACATCCATAATATCGATGACATCAAAGAAATCGATAATATTTATAATATCAATAACACTCATTTCCCGATCATCTGAAGACCTAGGTATATCGAGTCTGGTATCAAGTTGAAGGTCTCGATCAGCTCTAGTGAGTGACTTGAACGAGAATTGTAAATAACGGAAAAAATCCCAACTTTCTCCTCGAGACAGATTCAACAGTTCAAGTTCAGCGACCAATAGAATCCTCATATTCCGAATTTCAGCATCCCAGCTGTATTCTCTGTCACATGTCGACTTTCAAAACCTTCGAAAAACACCCATTTCTCGATCATCTGATGATCTAGATATATCGAATGTGGAATCAAAATGAAGTTGTAAACGAGCTCTATACTTGGAAGAGAAGTGGAAGTAACGGAAAAAGCGCGCTAACTTTTTTCTCGAAACGTACTAGCAAATCATCTTCATAATTGTATTTCTGAGCAGTTGACGGATTCATGTTTAGCGACTCTTATAACCCTCGTATGCAACATTTCAGCATCTTAGCTGTATTTTTCGTAACAGAAAAACTAATTTCCCCAAGAAATAACGTCAAATTCGTGTTTTTCAAACTCCAAATACCCCGAAAATAGTATATTACATAACTAGTGTGTAAAGTGACTTATTGCGCACGAGTAGAAATTTATGTAGACCGTAACGAGTGCTTGAATTACAGTTTCCAACGAGTGATGTGACTGTTTTTTTTCTACGACCATAATAAATTGAATTAGGAGCATTATGAGTGTTTATGAAACTTGAGTGTATCATGTTTGTAGTCCATTTTCCATTTTGCTCATTTTCGCTCGATAGTTATCGATATTACCGATATTATCGATATCAACACGATAATCATCGATATTCTCGATCAATTCAGCGATACCATCGATATTATCGATAATATCGATATCATAGATATTGTCGATAATATCGATTTAAGAAATAATTGAGAAAACTATTGATAATATCTATGATATCGATAACATCAGTAGTATCGATGAATATTAATACAATATCGATAATTATCTCAACTCTTTGCTCGGAACATATACTATGAAATGATTTCTATATTAGTGTTATATATGTTATTACTTTGAATTTTGTAGATCCGATGCACGGTTACCAAACCAGAAAAAAAACGGTAGGTAGGTCGAAAATAACGTCAAATTCGTGTTTTTCGGTCTCCAAATACTCCTAAAACAACGACAACAATTTTTGGATAATAATTGATATCGACTTCTGACGATCAGTATCAATTCTGATTTATATATCGTAAATTCAGAAGATACTAGGAATTCTTGGAATAATTGAAAATCTGTTGATTACTCGGGTGTCCTCAATCTCTCGGACTTTTTTGTCGTTCTCATACATCATCTATGGTCAAAAATAAGTGTTGAGTAAGTAGATCTCATAAGCCGCTCAACTGGCTCCTCACGTTCAATCAACACATCAATCTCAATATCAAAACAGATCCGAACTGATGGCCTTGAGATGTAAGCACGGGTATCATCGAATCAAAACTACACATAGAAACTGATGAAAGATTTCATGAGATAATATCGGAATAATGATGACATGCTGTTTGAAAAAAATTGTTATGAAATACAAATACAAATCATTGAATAGTCATTTATATTGGGAGTCCTGAAACATTCAGGTAGATTGTCACTTATTCTAATCATCCCATGCTCAGCCACGAATTTGTAACACACTCTATATCGTTGAACGAAAGTGACTTGGAACGGAACAATACATCATCGATTCAAGATGTCTATATATATATATCTATATTTATTTATATATATATATATAACTCTTCACTTTTATTTTTTTTCTGTCATCCGTACTACTACCCCTAAAACCCAATGGTCCTGGATTATCCCGAAACATTCTCGAATCTCCTCTTGTAAGTGATCTAGGTCTATATGGAACATTCGAAGTGCCTCCTTGGATCTGATCTATAAGATAAGATAAGATATTTATTCAACTCCAAAAAATTTTACAGAAAACAGTTATGTTACAAAAGGCACACAACAGTTTTTGTTTAGGTACGTCACAATACATTTTCAATACTGAGACTAGTCACACTTATACATATATGAGAGGCTTTACATCCAGGTTACACATGTGAAAATCACATAAATATTTCTCACAATCTCAGTAGTCCACACTCTGGAAGTTTTCAAATCCATCAGTGAAGAAAGATTTCATTTATATCATATAGTGGATTCATTAGCAATGATTCTTTTAATTGGTATTTTAATTTTTTAGTTGTGAACTCCTTCCATTCCACTGGTATTTGTTTGTACAGTTTCATTGGCAGATATTCAGTTTGTTTTTTTGTTTTTTCGTTATTTTCTTTTGGAAGCCTATATTGATTTTTGTTTCGTGTATCATGGTCATGCAGATCTGTTCCCGAAATAAATTTATCTTTGTTTTGATGTATCCATAGAATTGCCTCCATTATATATATACAGGGTAGTGTCAATATTTCCATTTCAATAAAAATTGGCTTGGCATGTGTTCTGTTGCCCGAATTGGCCATAGTTCTAATAATTTTCTTTTGGCTCAGCACCAGTTGTCGACAGGCTGGGCTTGTCCCCCACAATAAGACCCCATATACCAGATGACAGTGTACCATGCCAAAGTAAACGGTCTTCAGTACTTCCCTAGATAGTACTTCCCTGAGATTTCTCAAGGCGAATCGACCCCTGGAAAGCTTTTTTTGTATTTCATTCACATGTTCTTTCCAGTTCAGTTGAGCATCTACATGAAAACCCAGTAGTTTCACTGTTGTTTCATCGTCGAGCGCACGCTGATCTTTCGTGAAAGTGATGTTCTTCGTTTTATTTTTGTTGAGTGACATAACATTTGAATTTGAAAAGATTTCCATTTTCGATAGTGTTTCCTCTGACTTACGTTCTATCACGCTTAAGTTATTATCCTGTATGAGAAGGGTAGAGTCATCTGCGTACATAAAAACATCAGCAGTATCAATAAATGTTGGTAGGTCGTTAATGTAGATAATGAACAATAGGGGACCTAACACTGAACCCTGAGGCACCCCATGTTTGACTTCTATAGTTTTCGATATCTTGTTATTTAGTGATACATATTGCTGTCTCTCTTTTAGATAGGATTCTATGAGACTAAATGCTGTTCCGCGTATTCCATATTTGTGGAGTTTTTTTAACAGGATGTCATGGGAAACACTATCGAAAGCCTTCGACAGGTCACATAAGATTGCACGTGTGTGTATTCCTATATCTTGATTTTTGACTATCATTTGGACTATGTCGGTGACAGCTTGAGAGGTTGATCTAAGAGAACGAAAACCGTACTGATGATCATCTAGGTATTTTCCCTTTTCTAAAAAATATACAGGGTGATACAGAACCATGGGATCAAACTTCCGAGGGTTATTCAGTGCAACAATAGAAAACATTTGAATAGTGGCTCCCATGTCCGGAAAAGGGTCACTACGGCCCTGAGACGCGTTAAAATTTAGGAAGACGATGAATTGCCTGAATAGGATTCAATGCATTTAATTTTTGCCTGTTGTACATGATATCATTACAAGAATTGTTCAAAATGTCTTCCACCAACTTGAATACACCGATCCTCGTTTTGAATGATTTCAAATGCTGCTGTAATTCGTCCAATTAATTATTCAATCGTCCGTCCTATCATGTACAAAAAACGAAAATTAAATGCATTGAATCCTATTTAGGCAATTCATCGTTTTTCTAAATTTTAACGCGTCTTAGGGCGGTAGTGCCGTAATGACACTTTTTCGGACATAGGACCCACTACTCAAATGTTTTCTACTGTTCTGTAACACCATGTATATGGAACATTCGAGGTGTCTTTGAACTGATCTAGATATCGTTCATTCTAAGTGTCTTGGAACTCATCTATATATCGTTAATTCAAAATCTACTAGGGATTTCCAAAAAAAATCAAAAATCTACTGACAGTTTGAGTGATACATGATCAACATATGCAGAGAAAATAGTTATTCCGTTATTCTGTTCCAAACTTTTTTCAATTAATGTCTCGGATCTAAACTATATATCGTTCAAACAAAAACAACTGATGATTTCGGAAAAAAATCGTAAATCAGATGGTAGTCCAAGTGATATATAGTCAATATATGCAAAAAAAAAAACATTTGAAAATGTTGAATGAATGATGAATGAATATATGAATTTTCTGTGTCAAAACTATGCATTATTGGTCAAAACGACTTACATTTCTCAATAATAATAAATAATCTTAATTTTCAATGAACTATCTACTGACATTGACATGACACTCTATATAATTATTTTTGAAAAAAATACAAATCGACGTATCCAAGCGTTTTTCCCAACACACCCTCATTTATTTGTTGTCAAATTAATTCCATTTGGCTGTTCCACACTATATATTCATTGCATGATATTATGGAATGTGTTCTTTTGAATGTACATTTGATAATGCATTTAAACTATATTGTATCCTGATTATAAATGTGCTGGTGAATGACAGGAGTCAATAAATGTTTTCAGTTTCAAAGTAGTTATATTCAACAAAAAAACATTTGTATCTGTAATATGCCATACATTATCATTCAAAATAATCTTTGAGCTTTATATCAAATGGTTTATATAAACCAGTATCAACATTGTGAATTTGACATAGACATGAAAACAAAATGAACGTGAACATCATTGTATCACTACATTACTGAGTTTTATACATCTTTGATTTAATTTCTTTGTATGCACTAATAATTTCTTTTTGTTGTTTATCTAGTTGTCTTCTTAGTGCATGAGGTAAATCTTTTCTTTTTCCTTTCTTGTCAATTATTTTATTGGTTGTCCTTCGAATTTCTTCTTTAGGCTTTGTAATTAATGGAGTTCTTTCCTTGCCTCCTTTAATTTGCATCAAACTATTCAGCAACAAATTCTTCCTGCCAGGCTGAAAGGTAATTGTAGGGAATGTTTCAAAAGTCCATGGATAGATTCTTAGTAGATATAGAGCCAATAGATTCTAAATGGACTATAGAGATTACAGCCAATTCAGTTCTTAATATGCCAACCTCTACTTATTCAAAGTCTTCTTGATACTAGCACTTCAACTTTTGAGACTTGAGAATGAAATGTGTTCAGTGAACATAATTAAAAGATGAGTTATATATTTCAAAAACTTTCTTTAAACTTACTCTTGGAGCACATTGGAGTTTTTCAGCTCTCCTTGGAGCTGTTAATGATGGGGGAGCATGTACAGTTTCTCCAAATTTCACATCATCTTTATATTTTTTGAATTCATCAACATTATGTTGCTCTTTATTCAGTTTCTTTTCCCTCAACTTTTTCTGTCTCTTTTGTGATTTGGTCAATCTAGGTATGGAAGTGTTGCTTTCTGCTTTCTTCTTTTTCCTTTTGTCCTTCTTTTCTTTTTTCTCTTTTTTCAGCTTCATCAACATCAATTCCAATTCATCCTTGGGCCTTTTTAAAACACCTTCAATCTGAGAAAAAAAAAACAATTTCTATATCTTCAAATTGACATCGTACCCCTTCATACCTCTCCTTCTTCATTTCTTTTGATATGCACTCCATATTTGTGCTCAAACTCTGCCTCTTTAGTTACACTCATGCATACATTATTCATTCGTTTTACAAATTGTCTATCTGATTCTTCATGCAGCTGTTTGAAAACTGGAATAGGTTTCTCAGCTTTCCCAACTAACTGCTCCTTTTTTGATAGAAGAATATCATTTTCATTCGATATTTGTCCCTTCTTCTTTCTGTTTTTCCGTTTTATGTTGAACACTACTGTTTTTACTCTATTTTTCAGTTCCATCAATTTATGGAGACTTTTTGGTATTGCCTGATCATCTGGATTCGAAGGTGGTGCATTGATTTTGTCTTTAATGCTGAAAATATAATGGTAGTTCAATTTTATCCTTTGAGTATATGAAATTATAAATGCTAAAGATGAAGTATCCTTTTTGTTCATACGCACATATCAAATCGACTAGCCGCTTGTTTTTCTGGGTCTCTTATGCCGCGATGTTTTCTTCCCGGTATTTTTCTTCCCATATTTAATATTTATAGATCAAGAAAAAAGCTAATATCGTTAAAACATAAAACTTCACAAGTAGGGTATTCTTCTTCTTCTTTCACTTTATGGCCCTTGCTCTGTTGCTGTCTTTGCAGTCGGCCAACAGTTTCCGTTTTGGGCTACCACAAAACTGAGTCTGACATCTGACATACACATACCGCATGGTGGATTCAGTCTGTGATCACGACGGTCCGTGGCTTTGATCACGCTGTGATTCTATCTGAGGGGAGTAAGGTCACAGTATATTATTTTATAGTTCTATAAGATAATATACTGTGGTGTTTTTCATTGTTATAACCTGAATAAGGAGGCTTGTGAAGACCGTGATCAGAGCAAGACGCATAGAAGACCGGCAGCGACAAAAACCAATATTTGGGGTGAATTACTAACAATCCTCTGTATAAAAGTACCTTTCCCACATCCATGATGTAAATAAAGACTGGTGTCTCAACTCCTTATACCCAGCCACTAGAAAAAGTTGTAGACCTTCGTCTACTTGATTTTGTCGGATTTCAATACCTTACTAAGGCTTCCCAAGATCGAAACTAGGTGGCGTCACCTATGCCGATCTCGAAGGTTATCTTGGAAATGCTGGAAACACGATGTGGATTTGAAATTCAACATAAATGTAAAAACTGAACTGTTAGCTATCCATCACTGTCAGGTATCCGTCATTATCAGTAGAAGCGGATTTGACTTCACCGGATCGACGATCGTATCGCCATCTATATTCAAGTGGTGCGGCCTTAGTGAGGTCGTTTGACAGGTCTACATGTTTTGGAAAGAAACAATTGAAGAGTTATTTCACCATCCTATATCCACCTTGCCCACATCCTAGGTGAGTGTGTTTCTTTTATGTGTCAGAAACATATGGTTTTTAGTAGTTTTGATCAAAGCAGATGAGTGCTACCGAGGGGGGGGGGGAGCCCCCTCATATCAACCATTTTGATTCAATGAGTGTAGATACAGCAGATACATCCACACAAAAACAACAAAAAAGAACAGAAAAATATGAAAACAAGCGCGTGCCTCTTTTTTACACCGACAATGACATAGGCCCATATGTTGTCATGATAGAAGCGAATGACGAGTCAGGAAATAAGATAGGCAGATACAATCATCTGAAAATTGCAAGAGATATCTTCAACTTGAATCTAAAGGATGTCAAACAGATCAAAACAAAAGGTATCAATAGATTAAGTATCGAATTCACAAATGGATCAGCAGCAAACAACTTTTCAAAGAATGAAAACATTAAAGCAAAGGGTTATAACGTCTTCATTCCATATAATCATGTCTCATGCAAAGGCATAATCCGAAATGTTGATACTAGTTTTAGCATTGAGGAAATCGAGAAAATGAGTAGGTCCCCATATAAAAAATTAGACATCAAAAGGCTTAACCGCAAAGTGATAAATGAAACCCAACATGAATATGTTCCAACAGGAACAATACTCATCACATTTCAAGGTATAATACTCCCTAGATACATTTACATGTACTCCCTTCCCATGCCAGTGACCCCATACATCTCACCAGTCACACAATGCTACTCCTGCTTAAGATATGGGCACACAAGAACTCAGTGTAGAAGCAAAACAAAATGTTTCAACTGTGGACAAGAACATGACATAGGCGGAGAAAATTGTAATATAGTCAAATGCATACACTGTAGAAGTGATGCCCATAAATCAAACAATAAAGGATGTCCTGAATATGAAAGACAACAAGCAATAAAAAAAATCATGGCATTTGATAATCTGTCCTATTTCGATGCATCAAATAAGTGTCCAAGAACACATGGAAACACAGACCAGTTCAACCCTCACCCATTAGACTTTCCGACTCTCCCTAACAGACCCAACACCCAACCAAACAGTATCCCAGTGAACCAACGACTAGCCATAGCAACTGATAGTGGCATCATAAAATCAAAACGCAGCTATAACACTGCTCTCAGGACTCCTCAAAAAAGAAGGTTAGTACATACTGACAAAGGATATGACATAGAAAACCACAACACATGTTTGAACTCCCCTAATGCTAGGGTCGACAACCACACACCGAGAGATATAACACTCTCCCCATATTATAACCCAGGTAGAAAGACCCCCATCAATGAGACAACGCCTACCAGTGCCCTTCAACCTACTCTAAACCCCATTGAGGAATATTATAATAACTTTATCAAAATGCCTGATCAATATAAACATACGATAAGAGAATTGATCAACACCTACTACAGGCTCGAAAAAACCATTGATGTTGATTCCCCCCAATGGGGTGCATCATCATCAAATTCTAAATAAGACACTCCTTCCCCATGAGAATAACAGAACTAAAAATAATACAGTGGAACATACATAGTGTGAATGCAAACAGGCACAACCTCATTTCAATGATTCGAGATGTGAACCCTGATATCATTCTCTTGAATGAAACATGGCTCAAATCAAACTACAATTTCAAAATTGTCAACTATCGGATTTTTAGGCAAGATCGTGACAATGGCAGAGGTGGCATAGCAACTTTAATCAAGAAAAATATTGAATGCAAAGAGTTAAAAAATAACCCTGCTTCACAAAATCAGGACGTTCAACTCCTTGTCATCAAAACGAATAATATCAACATAATAAATATGTATGTAACTCCACACATGGACATAAACCCATCAACTTTTAACCATATCCTCAACTCCCTGCAGGGGCCTGTTATTCTAATGGGTGATCTCAATGCACACCACCTGAGCTGGGGAAGCCATTACAATAATTCCAAAGGCAATGCTCTTATCAAAATCATAGATGACTTTGATTTGGTCATACATAATGATGGAAGAACAACAAGATTCAACAATCCAACCCAACACCCAAGCCCAATAGACCTAACTATTTCAACACAAGACATAGCTAGGCACATTACATGGAATGTACTTGCAGACTGCGGAAATAGTGATCATTACCCTACAGTTATGGTTCTTTCTCTAGTGGGAACCGGGGATAGGATCAAAGATCCACATATTCTACGTAGGAACTACCTCAACACTGACTGGACTTATTTTGAGGAGAAATTAACTGAAATATATATGGAATGCCCAACTAATGCAGATTATTCATTTTTTCATGAAGCAGTCGTAGGGACTGCAGACGCTACAGCCCCACTCAAAAAAATCAACAACTCTAAACCGAGAGCACCATGGTGGGATGCCGAATGCTCAGAGAAAGTCAGGGAGAGGAAAGAAGCCTTGCAGAAATTCTCTTCTAACGCAACACTGGAAAACTACATCCATGCCAAAAAAGTCATAGCTACTACACGTAAGCTCCTGAGGAAGACAAAAAAAAATAAATTTAGAGAGTTCTGCTCAACACTCAACAGGAAAAATGACATCAGGTATGTATGGGACACAATAAGAAAATTTTCTAATGCCCACAACAATACAGTCCCAAGTATAACAGATGAAATCAGATCAAAAGAATTACTTGAACAACTCACTTCCTGTTGCATCCAACCAGAATTTATAATCAATGCATCACCTCCACAAATTGATAATTTTACAATGGTAGAACTCACAAATAGCTTAAACAATAAGAAAAACACTGCACCAGGTTCAGATACAATATCTAATTTACTCCTACAACACTTACCTCAAATCGCAATAAAACACCTATTAAAAATATTCAATGACTGCTTACATGGTGGCAGCATACCATCCGAATGGAAAAACAGCATTATAATTGGCTTTTTAAAACCTAACAAGGACCCAGCTTCAGCCAACAACTATAGAGCCATCGCACTAACATCATGTGTGTGCAAACTTTTAGAAACCTCAATCAAAAACGGACTAGAATGGATAGTTGAAAATAAACAAATTCTGCCCATGTACCAGACAGGCTTCTGTAGAGGAATGGGTGTCAAAGAAAACATAGCATTACTGGTGTCCTACACACAGCTAGCATTCAGTCTCAATCAGACAGTCCTTGCAGTCTTTCTGGATATAAAAGCTGCATATGACCACGTTGACATATATCACCTCCATCAAATATTAATTGAATCTGACATACCAGAAGAACTAGCCAACTTGATTTTCAGAATATTAGAAAACAGGAAAATATATGTGAAAGATAGCTATGGAACCCTACATGGGTCTAAAACAGCAACTAGGGGACTTGCACAAGGGTCTCCCTTGAGCCCCCTTTTATTTAACATATACCTACACACCATATACAAACAGATTCCTGAAGAATGTACTCTATTATCATATGCAGATGATCTCACACTATTGATCAGAGGCAGCAACATTGCTCACATGGTGGAAAAACTGAATAAAACCCTCACTGATCTTGGAATCTGGTTTGAAGAACATAACTTCACTTTGTCATACAATAAATGTGAGACAGTATGGTTCACCAAGGGTACCAATAAAATCAACCCACCTCCTGTAAAGATCAACGAGCATATAATTCAATACCAAAACAGCACAAAATACTTAGGAGTCATAATTACAAACCACCTCAAATGGGACAAACACATTGAACACATTATAGGTAGAGCCATGAAAGGAATCAATATCATCAGATCGTTTTGTGGAGTATGGTGGGGAGCAGACCCCACATCACTACACATGGCATACAATGCATTAGTCAAGTCACATCTAGATAATGGAAGTATGGTCATCAAACCCACATCAAAAAAATGTTTGAATAAGTTAAACTCTGTACAATTTCAGGCGTTGAGAGTCATAACTGGTTGCATGAAATCTACACCAACAAACGCCCTGTTGGCTGAAACCGCAGAGGTGTCACTGGAAAGTCGACGCATGTGGTTAACT
This sequence comes from Gastrophysa polygoni, assembly GCA_963576655.1. Taxonomy (NCBI): domain Eukaryota; kingdom Metazoa; phylum Arthropoda; class Insecta; order Coleoptera; family Chrysomelidae; genus Gastrophysa; species Gastrophysa polygoni. The sequence continues at coordinate 32,311,248 of OY755083.1, forward strand.
ACAAAGTTTGCCACAAAAATCATGGGTTATGAGACACACCCATTGAAAACCACCCTCACTGAACTCAAAGTACACACAGAGAGCAATAGAGGATACTGGCATGGTAAGGAAATTCCATATTTAGTGCAGGCGCTGACATACTTAGAACCTCACATTACCAGTCTAACATCATTCAGTACATTACCTTGTTATGAACTAGACTATGACATTCAATTTGAGAAAATAAACACCATACAACTCAAGTTGGACAAAAAATGCCCAAATAACAACCAAAATTTTTTAGTATCAGTAGAACCCTTCAACACATACAGCTTGATATATACTGATGCATCCAAAACTTCACAAGAAGCGGGAATAGGTGTGAATATACCAGATTTGGATTACTCATTTGCAGCGAGACTACCGGATAACATCAACATTTGCAGCGCGGAAATTGTAGCGATACATAAAGCAGTAACAGAATGCTTACAAAGTGGAATGAAAAACAATATAATCCTTTGTGATTCTAGTAGTGCCATCTCTAAAATAAACAAAACTGGTATTGATGGAAAGGCGGACCAAATCACCCTCAAAACAAAACAACTTTTAGTAAAAGCAAACCAAAATGACAACTTCAAGCTCGCATGGATTCCAGGACACACCAATATAAGTGGCAACGAAAAAGCAGACACACTTGCGAAAATAAGTGCAAACCTTAATGTTCCTCTCAACGTCAAACTGGACAAAGCAGATATCCTGAATATATTGAAACAAAAAATCAAGGACGAACATGCTGATCAATGGATGCGGATAAGTGAAACGAAAGGAAAATGGCACACTCAGATCCAGACTCAATTCCCCAGAAAACCATGGTATACCCAGTTTGAATTCCTAGACAGAAGGCACCTGACCACAATCATTCGCATGCGCACTGGTCATTGTCTAACAGGAGCACATCTGTACAAAATAGGAGTACGGGAACATCCATATTGTGAATGTAGCCAAGTTGAAGACCTCAACCACATAATCTTAGACTGCCCAATCAATCAAATCCAAAATCTCGACATCTACCAAGAACTTATCAAATTAAGCAACCCCGCCCCCTTGAACATACAAACAGTATTAACAAATTTAAATGGACAAAGTATTAAATTACTATTGAAGTTTATTAAATACAACGAAATTAACATTTAAACTGTTACAGATATATCCTGACATCCTACACCTTTTCAACACCTGGGTGCTAACTTCCGAGGCAATCTTTTCCTGGATGTGAATGCTCCGCCATTGCCCCGGAGCGAGAAGAGTTTCTTTCCTATTGTTGTGCTATCTGTCTATACTAACATTCTCATATACACCTCCACAAGTCATAAATTTGTCATCAGGGGCATGAGAATTTCTCAGACTCATGTAAAAGTGGCCCCAAAAAGGAACAATTAATGTGCTGGCCAATTTCCTAATAGGAAGAGGTCAACATCCAAGAAGAAGAAGAAGAAGATAACCTGAAAAAATCTTTGACTGTAGTGGAAACTCACGTGGGTCTCAGGTCTTCGATAGTTATGTGAATAGAGAAACAGAAACTTGTCTCGTGTAAATTTTTCTTTCAACATGAAAAATAAGATTATTGATCAAAGTGGGTCTTCCAAGAAAAAGCTGAAAACTAGAGAATCACCTAGAGAGAATACACAAGCTGGAGAAAAAACGAGTGAGAATATACTGAAGAAAGAATCTAAATTCAGTAGAGTTGATAAAAGACAGAAGCCTGTGTATCTGAATGTAGTGAAAACGAAAACTTTCACACCAAAGCAGAAAGTTAAGTTTGATAGAGGTAAACAGGTCTTAGAAAAACCTGAAGATTGGACTGAATTCAAAAAGAAAAAGAAAGAATTGAAGGAAAAGCGAAAGCAAACAAAAGGTGGTTTTGATACTATTACAAGGGCTAAAAAATTGGGTGAGGACTTGAGACGAAAGAAACTCAAAGGTGGTGAAGAAAAACGTACTCAGTTGATGAATGAATTACATTCTCTACTGAAAGGAAAAGGCCATTATGCTAAATTTGTACTGGCACATGATACTGCAAGATTAGTGCAGTGGCTCCTAAAATATTCTACAGCTTTAGTGATAAGTCAAATATCTAAGGTGTGAATTTTTTTTCTTTATTTGAATTCAATAATTGAATTGTATTTTTTCAGGAAATAATTCCAGTCACTGTGGATATGCTACAGTCTAAATATGGTATTCATTGTGTGAAACGTTTATTGAAATATGGTAACAGTGAAATAAGATCTCAAATTATTGACAATATGTTTGGTCATGCAGTGAAATTGGCTAGTCACACAATAAGTGCACCTGTACTAGAATATGCTTTCTCAACTTGGGCATCTAATGTGCAGAAGCAGTTTCTTGTTCAAGAATTCTTTGGTGACCTTTATAAAAACTCAAAAGATTCGAATGTGAAACATCTGCATGATACATACAAAACTAATGAGAGTATGAAGGCTGCCACCCTAAGTGCAACTAAATCAAACTTGATGAGAATCTTGAATAAATCTCTCTTGGATTCTGGATTAGTGCAGACTGTCCTCTCCCAGTTCTTGACTGAGTGCTCAGAAGATGATAGAAATGATCTAATCACACAGTTGGCTTCCCATATTGTTGTAATCAGTAATAGTAAGGATGGTGCCAGAGCTGCTATGCAGTGTATATGGCATGGATCCAATAAGGATAAAAAAGTGAGTACTTATCGTTGTTCCTTTGAATTATACAAATTTAAATATCTCGATTTCCATTGACTGAAATATTACATCAGTATAGGCATTGTCAGAATCTAGAAATTGCCTAGAACTTGAAATATAGTAAAGAAATAATAAAATGAAATGAAATGGGACATTGCCAAATATTACCCATCATGTTGGTAAAAGTAAGGCTTCAGCATTATATTTTGTGTATGCAAGCAGACATGTTCATAAAACAAACATTTTGAGAGAAACAATTGAATGTTCTAATTCACATGTGATATTGGTTTTCATCAAGAGAAAGAAAGATGGAACGCTGGCATGATATTATAACGAGGAAAGATATAATCACTCGAGGTTCTAGTTTTGAACCACTTTGCGCATGACGTCACTACGTGATAAATACAATTGGAGTTTAAATGTTAGTCGAAATATAATTCCAATCATTGAAATATATGAAATAATGAAAATGAACACAACAAAATGTGTTATTTCCCTGGATATCTTCTGAATTTCAAATAATTCATTTGTAGGTATTGAAGGAGTAACATTCATGACGTTCTTCAAAACAGAAAGATTATTGAGAACTATTTTTTGTATGTGAATAAATGTTTAATTCGTGAGCATTCATTCAGAAATAAATTATAATAATGAAATTACCACTAGTTGATAAATATATATTTCGCAACTGACTTTCATCAATCATTTCAAGTGAAGTGAATACTATCAAGTGCATTTACAATAGTGGTAATTATATTGGCCACAATTATGAACATTTGAGGCATGAGTCTAATAATACACAAGTAGATAAAGCTGTATTTAATATAAATATTTGTATTGAAAATTCAAACACTGGAACACTGTTGTTACACCATAATCAGTGCAATTATTTTCAAGTATTCACAAAATAATCATCAAACCATGAAGGTCAATACATTTGCACAAATAGACATAACGTATCTATATAAAAAGAAATAATGGGTTTAAAATTTTTCAACAAATTACATCTCAGATAGGTACCATGAAAGAAATTGAATCAAATTGGATATATCGAATTGAATAAATTGAAAAAAATACTGTGTGTAGGTTAATTGAGGTGTGATATGTTCGTTTCTCTAGATTTTTTTTTTTTCGTTTCTAAAAATAAAAATAGGAAATATGATGAATATTTCAATATACCTATTCGTAGTAAGGACAGATCAGTGATCTGCTCCAAGATGTCAATGCATTTATGCAATAAAAAAATTTTGGATCACTTACGATACCTATGAGAGAAATTCTTTGGTCATTGAAATGAGAGAGAAAATCACAAAAAATCTAAGGTAATGAATTCAACATTTTATTTCACTATTTTTGTATTGAAGAAATTCCTATGATAGTTCTGTTCATTATTCTTATTTTGAAATACATTTTACATCTAAAAAAGAGGTTTTTGGCTTCAAATCAGCTATATGGTTCAAATATTTCGCTTTTTCTGCGTAACAATTGGTTTCATTGATGGTATTGGAATGTTTAAGGAAGGTATGGTATCATCTTTCAAATTCCATTTCTGAATAGGTAATCCTAACAGTTTTTCTTGCAATCTATAGTCGTCGTCTGAGAAATGCTTCGAACATAATTCTGGTTGTTTTTACATTGAACTCGTTCTGCTGAAAGCAATTTTTCACCCACAAACTGCAAGTTTCCTTCAATGAAAGAAAAGTGAAGTAACGACATGTTGATGCAGTTTTACATCTTTTATTATTGTTACTGGACCACAGCACAATGAACCATAGTTTCTTTCCACAGATAAAAAAAATGTAGATAAACAAATACATAAAGTAAGCAAAATTATTCGAACCGACACTACTAAAAAACAACAATTTGAAACGATAAACGCACTGAAATGTTCGCTTAACCTCGAAGCGCCAACAAGAATTTGTCAAGGAGTGACGTGTACTGTGCAAGAGAGACAGAAATAAAAGATGCGCGTGGGTTTACCTTCTCAGTTATAGTATCATGGAACACTAGTGCAGCTACTCTGCCCATTTGCCTATCTAATTTCTTCAACCAAAACTCTTACGTGAAGCCAACTTGATTGTTGTTGTTAGATGTTAGCACTAAACCCCCAGATACCTATTTTGAATAGAATCTGACCATAATCACAAAAAAAAAATCTTTGGCCATGTCTTAGCCTTCATGTTAAATTTTTGAATTTTCACAAAAATCGTAATCTATGAGCCCGAAATCCCTCAGGTACCAATTTTGAATAAATTCAGGCTATAATCGCAAAACTTTTCATCAATTTTGGAGTGTCATATTAATTTTTTTAATTTTTACAAGAATCATAATCTTTGGCGCCGAGGAGTACTCCAAAATATCAATATTGAATAAAATCGGACCATGTCTCAGTGAAAGGTCACTCTTTATAATGAATAGAAAAAATAAAAAAAAAATAAATGTACCCAAGATTGGTGCACTGATGGTGTTTTGTTTTGTTGAAAACGCTAATGAAAATTTCCACTATGATGGCATACTAGTTATTGAAACTCCCCAGAAGATGGCAACATTTTCGCAGATTTCTGTAGACATAGTTGATGTTTTGAGATTGTAAAAATGTAGTTTGATCATCAATTGAGATGTAACCTGAATTACTACTCCTGAATCAACATTTTCATGATACTGATTGTGCAATCATCAATGATACTGATATTGTTATCATGTAAATGTCGCCATCTAACAACCTATTGGTACCAAATTGGTTCTAGGATCAATGGTAACAAAGATAATTGAAGAAAACTGCATTCAGGGACCTAAGGGCTGCAGCGCCCTTAGGAGGCATTTTTGGACACATATTGGTAGGAACATGTTTTCTTATTTTTATCTGTACAATTACCTCCCGGAGTATACGAACGTCATTCTGGGACACCCGGTATATATTAGGTGTGCTTAGTCTATCATGGGGCGGAGATCAATTTGTATACTCTGCAGGCTGTGGTCACGTTAATCACTTGCTTTTTGTAGGTCATGCTACTGAAATGTTTGGCTCTTGATATGATGTCTATTTTTCTGCTATGCAAAGGTTGAATTAAGTTTGTAGTCAAGAGTTACTCCCAGGTATTTAACGTTTTGCTCTGGACGGAGGATGTGATTATTTAAGTTTAGGTGAGGAGAGTTTGGTGAAGGTAGATGATTGAAAATTATGTGTGTTAAGTGTGACTTGGTTGGATTGGGTTTCATTCTCCATTTCATTTTTATATAGCGTTGTGTGATCATAATAATAGTAATAATAATGATTATAATGTTTTTTGACAGATAATAATAATTGATAATAATAATAATTCATTGAGTACCAGGGACAGAAATGGTGAAATTTGTGTATAGTACATGTCTAGAAACAAATCCACAATATTCTGAAATTTTACATGAGCGTATACTAACTATATATCTATATATATAATCGATTCCATTTGGATAATCAATTTCATTTGGATGTTTTTCCATGGATAAGTATTTTGGTATCGTCTGCATATGTCATAATAAAAACTGAGGAATCATTCAAATATTGTTCGAAGTGATTGACATAAAGTAAAAACAGAATTGGGCCAAGTACACTGCCCTGTGGTACACCATAAGCAATATTTTGATCGACAACTTTTTGACTCCTTTGATCCAAATAAGATTCAATTTACTTGAATGCTATGCCTCGTAATCCCATTTTTCCTATTTTATTCAATAATGTGGTGTGGTTGACACAATCAAAGGCTTTTGACAAAGGCTATATATCCATTATTAGTATTATCCTCTCAAAGTCGAAAGTAGTTGTAGTTGTCGATTTATTTTTTTGGTATCCATGTTGGTCTTTATAAAGCATATTCTTATATTCTTCTCTAAGAAGGGTATCAGCCTTTCTAGCATTGCTATTTCAAATACTTTGGAAAAAGAGGATAGTAAACTGATTGGGTCTATGATTTTCTATTAGACAATGTTCACCTGACTTGAACAGAGGTGTGACAACAGCTATCTTCAACCTTTCCGGAAAGATACCCCTTTCAAAATATTGATTCACAATGTAAGTGAGAGGTTCTTTAACAAAACAGCAGATTTTTTTAAACATAACGTTACTGATATCATCTTCACCACTGGAAAATTTATTCAGATCATTTATGATTTTTGAAATTTTTACATGTGATGCTTCGGTGATATAGACTGTTTTTGGGTTTGACGGAACCGAGGACGGAACATATTCTAATTCATTGTGTGCGTTCTTGAATAATTCAGGCGATTTTACAATATCCCCTTTTTCGTCCTAGATTCCATGAAAAAATCATTATTGGTTTTAATTTCACCACTCTCTCTATTTATTGTATTCCATATTGTTTTTCCTTTATTATCAGAGTTTTTGATTTGATTGTCATAGTATTCAGATTTTTCTTGCTTCAGCAGTTCACTATACCACTTTTTGTAATTTGAGTAAGTATGTTTTGATATTTGACATCGTTGATACAGTTCATGGAGCAAATTAGATGTTTCCCTAGCGTGATAAATATTTTCGGTAACCCACTCAGTTTTTTTATGGTTCTGAAGTCTCACTGATTTCAAGGAAAATGCTGAATTGAAATAGTCCAGAAGAATTGTGATAAAATTGTCATACATTTCATTAACTGTTTGTGATTCGTATACTGTCAGACATGTTTCCTCCATCAACATTCTATAAAAATTATTGTAGTTTTCATTGTTGTATATTCTTCTATCCTCATTAGATTTCATTAAAATTCAGTAAATTTATTTTTCATTTGGATCTCCATTGGGCGACATATCTATATTGAAGTCACATTCTACTATTACTGATCTACCATTTGCAGTGGCCTTCTCCAGAAGATGATCGAGTTTGGTAATGAAATAATCTATATCTGTGTTATATATATATAGCTTATACACAACTACAATTACATAGTTCACGTTTTTTAGTTTCTAGGGCACCACATTCAAACAAATATTCTTCACTTAGATCACCTATGTTATCACAAGCCACAGTTGGAATGGAATTCAAAGCATACAGTACAATTACCCCATGAGCACTTCTACAAAAATGTGCGACTAGTTTATAGTTACTCAGTTGGTATGCTTGAATACCATTACAACCCAGCCACTGCTCACAAAGAGCTACGAAATGTATGTTCAGATCACTCATGGCCACTTCAACATTATTTTAACAATTCGACAGCCCTTGAACATTCAAATGAAAAAGCCTTGAATATGCGGAAGATTCTTTATTCACCTGTGGATTATTGTTCACCCTACTTGACTTCAGTTTCTACTTTTTAGTTCTCTTTTCCTCTAGGGATATTATTCTTTGATAACAAGCACAAGTTATATCTGTAAAAGCGTGGTTTGTATCTAATGATTTATTAAATTTAGTGTTAGATTCTAAACAGTTGATACATTTCAGTCAGAACTTTTATGGGGTTCCGCACATTTAAAGCAGGTGACATTATTAGGGCCAGATGCAGCTAGATGCCACTTGAAGCACTTTACAATACTGAATAACTCATGCCCAACACACCTTCTCCATCTTATGTTGATCTCTCCCAGCTGACATAACTTATTTTTCATCTCTGGTTCAATTCTGAACACAATATTTCGATTATGTGGTTTTTCTTTCTGTCGGTATTTTGATCGAACAGCAAATGTAGCATCGTTAATTTCAATTTCATTTCGATCTTTCAGGGCCTCTATTATGTTATCATCTTCAACATCTCTAAATTCTTCTTCTACTCCTCTAATAATCACTTTTGCATCCTTTTGTTCGCCGTTTATTTTATCTCTTGTGTTTGAGTCACCGCAGTTTATAATACCAGAACCTTCTCTTCCAGATTTTACGCTCTCTACCGCAATGGCCAGCCTTCTGGCGTTTATTTTTTCCTTCAAATCATCCCTTGTTTCATGACTATGTTGTTTTGTCTTAGGCTTCACTATGATGACTTCATTTTTAGTGTTTCTATTCAGTGCTGATGCATATGATGAAGATGCGTGGGATTCAGTATTTTTAGCATCTTTGAGTTCAGAAATTTCAATTATTAGTCTATTAATTAACACCATTTGGTCTGTTGACTTCTCATCCTGACGTCTTATTTCTTTCTGTAGATTTTTTATCTCCTCCAGTGAATTATTCTCCAATGATTCTAGTTTTGACTTCACAGTGTCGTGTATTGGTAGTAGTTTGCATCTCCTACATATGAAGGTCAGTACTCGACTGTTTTTCAGTTGAAGAACTCTCACCTCACTCTGGCATATTCCACTGCATTCAAAACAGTAAAGGTTTTTACAAACATCACATGGAAATGTTTCTTCATCCGCAGCTGTATTGCAGCTGGAACACTGCATAACGAACAATTTTCGAACCCCAAATAAAAATTCTTATGTCCGCCTATGGTTCACAGGGATTTATCTTTCTTTGGTAAATAAAAGAGTCCACATAAAATCTTGCATTTCGCACTAGCCAGCTTAGGTTATAGGTGACTGGAAAAATATATAAAGTAACACAGGATAGTTCAAGCAGATTTTTTTATGTAACAAATTCTGCTCTTTTTCCTTCACATTTTGATGTGACTTTCACTTGAACTTTTTCACAATTTTCACAAGTAAAAGCACATAATTATAATTATATAAATACATGTATGAATGTCAAAAGGATATGGCATTGCTTCACACATTTTTCAGCCAAAAATAGTTAAAATAAAGTTATTAAAGATTATTTCAATATATTTGTAGTGAGGACAGATTTTGTTTTCTGTCCCAAAATGCCACTGCACTTGAAGTTTAGGTATGGTAATAATAGTCCCTTCTTTCCATTCTGATGGAATTTGATGAATTCTGAAACAGTAATTGAATATTCTGATTATGAACAAGTGAATTGGATGGTCTATCTTCCTGAGTAAGTTTTTTGGTAAGTGACTAAATGCCTTGTTTCAGTATTTCAAAATAGTATTCTTCATTATTGGATAAGTCTTCGTCGATGGGGTGGTTCGCAAAATGAGTGTTGTACCATTCATTTATATTTTCATATTGGTCAATGTCGAATTGTACGTCAGCGCTCTCGTCATAGGTTTTATAAAAATTCTCAGCAAATATGTGTCCTTTTTCTGATGGGCTTTCGTAAGTTATTCTATTTTGTTCTATGAATTTTATGTTGTATGTAGTTTTACTTTTATATTTTGATAATTTTCGGATCTCCTGCCAGATGTTTTTCTTTTTTTATCATTTATTTTTTCACAGGTTTTAGTCCATGAGTGCGTTTTGATTTCTTGTATTTATTTTTGTAGAGTTGGTCAATAGATGTTTTGGGTCACTATTATTTCTGTATCCCTTGTAATCTTCAGTTTTTTTTTATTTATCATGCTCACAATGGAAGGTGAAAGTTCATGTGAATAAAAGTTATAGGTATATTTAGGAGTATGTTCTAGTATTGTAGTGCTGAGTTTTTGATTGAAGAAGGTGATTTGTTCCATGTCAATTTCTAGTGTATCTGCGATTTGGATGTACATTCATACTCTCATTTACTTTTTTATCAGTATATATGATATATATATATATATACATATATCAGTTTTTTTCAAGTTGAATCGTAGTATTTTTTCTTCTGGTTGTTCTGTTTCAAGGTCTATTGATATTTTAAAGACGAGATGGTCTGGACCCAAGTCTGCTGTTATGTCTACATTGACAATGCTTGTTGAGATGTTTTTAGAATGGATAACAAATCTGGGGTGGTGTCATTGTCGTTCGGTAAGAGAATAGTCGGTCCTATTTGTTTCATCGTGAAGTTCGATTTTTTTTCAGAAAGTTATTTAGTTGCCATTTTTTGAGTCCGGTTGCTGATTGAAATCTCCGACAATTAGCTAATATTTGTACAGGCTTGCTTTGGTAAACATATTTTCTTCAATTTCAGCTGTAGGATCGTATATGTGAAGTATTTCATTATTGAAAGGGATGGTGACGTGAATGCATTCATTGTTGATTGTTGGTGGGTTGTCTAATTCTTGTAGGAAGTGTCTATACTATTCTCAATGTAGTTACCTATTATTTAAAATTTTAACTCAAATTTTTTTCTCTGGAAATCATGATCTCTAAAAATGCTGATATCTCTGAGTTGAGAAACACTATGATATCGAAATTTTATTTGGAGTCAGGTGATACTTGAGGGCTTTCCATACTTCAGCCAAATCTTTGTTACTTCAATACAGGATGGAAAAAATACAGTTATTTCGTTCGTTTCAAAAAGTGACTGAAAGTTAATTATTTCAAATGGAACACCCCGTATATTGTTGAAAAGCTGCTGAAATTTGCTTCTCATCTATGTATATCATACCTTCATCTAACTAGTTTCGGAAGACATTTATTTGTGAAAATGTTCCTTGAACATGGTATCTCCATTTGGTATTTGGTGAGCAGGAAATTATCATTTGACAGTATCATTGTGACATTCTCCTAATAATATCGACATTTTAGTCACATATTTACTATTTCTATTTAAAAACTAAAATAATAACATCATTCTAATGCTAAGGATATTGATCAAATGGAGGATGACAAGAAGAAAATGAAAATGAATTTGACTGAATACATGGAATATTCAATCAGTTAGTAAGTAATTGTTCAAAATGTCCTCAGTTGAAAAAGTTCAGGGTTTATGTTCATGCGATTTCTATCCTTAGGTCTACATAGCCGATCCTCAATGGTTCAGAAGATCAAAGCAAAAGAAAAAGAAGAATATTGTGTATTTGTATCACGTACATTGAATATTTCATGTTTTCAGTCAAATTCATTTGAATTTTCTTCTTCCACTATTCCACTATCAAACTCTTTTTAATGAGTAATAACCAAAAATTTCGCTGTAGGCTCAGATGCTAATCGTTTATCAAATGAAAATACACAAATTGCATTCATTCATGCATTGTGAAAATACCGATCACTATGACTTGGTGGAAACGAGACCGTCACGGATCGACGCGAACGCCATCTGGTGGCTATATACGGATACACCACCTTTCGAGGTAATAGTGCCTTGAGCTACAGTGGCTTTATACAAGACAGTGGCGACAATGCGTTGTCAGCGATTTGATTAGATTAGGAGGCAAATTTTCCGTGAGCTTACTTTGTGTATACATTGATCTCGTGATTAATTATTCAAGTATGTCGTGTTTTTTATATATTCCTAAACTTTCTTCCTCAAATGAGTCATTTGATATCAACTAGAGTTGCTTTCTTTTAGAAATCGAGAGGTATGCATCAATATTCTAAGACTCTCAATCATCATATCATCCAGAACTCAGACTGTTGTCATCTATACGTATATGACAGAAGTTTTTGACAGGCTTGGTATTCTAATAATCATACTTGCTGCTGTCGGTCTTTCAAATAGTCATGTACAATTATTCCAGTAATATTTGTTCAATCGCACATAGAATGTTCTAATGAATGGATCTAAGTCAGTCAATTATCTTGCCATATCTAGATTTCCTCAGGGGTCCAATCCTGGTTCTACAGCCCAAACGGTTCATTTATGGACATATGTGTTTCGAACGACGAAATGAAGGACCAGCTGAAGGGTTCAGCGAGATATATTTATTTCAATTCCTTACAGGGTTTTAGAACAGATGGTGTCTACAGACAATAACACAAGAACGGTCACTTCGTAATATTTGATATGATAATACCGAGTGAAACATTTAGCAAACCTGAACCTTCCCTCGTTCAATATCAATCTTTAACCAAATCAAAAGAGAGAGGGCTCAATTTGGAAATAGATCGAGTGAATATTCCCCTCTTTGTTCTCACCTTTGACACTCTCATCTCACCCCTGGCCCAGGAAGAACCTCTACAATTATCAATTAGTACCATCATATTGGTTTTCCAATTTTCAGATGATTTCATCCATTTTGGACGATTTTGCAACTTATTGAGGTACCCAATCGTCGTCAATCTAAAATATGATTGTCACGGGCATGATTCAAATCATTTTATGCAAATGATGTTAAAGGTTGTCCTATCAGAAAATGCCCTGGAGTTAAACATGTTGAATCAGATGGATCATTTGAAAATGAACACAAGGGTCTGGAATTCAATATGCATTCAATTTGACAAAGTAATGTGGTCAGATATTCAAAACTGAGAATGGAAGTCCCCGCGACTCTGCGAAGATGGTACTTAATGGATGCCCGCTTCCCAAAGTCCTCCCCAATGGGGACTATCAACTGGTATGAATTTCCATGTTATCATTTGCATTGCATGATAATGATATATCGGTTTGATCGCTTCCTCTGATTCAAAAAATTTAAACACATCTCTTGAATCATTATTAGATCCCTGAAAGATATTAGCATTGTCACTATATATTATTGTTGGATTTCCTCGACGAGCAATAAATCTTTTTAATGACAACAAAAACTTCTCTCTTGAACGTGAAATCAACTCAATATATACTGCTTTAGTGCTCATACATACAAATATAGTGATAAGCCTTTGAAATGATTGATTTCCGTGGTCTATATTCCTTTACTTGAAATGGCCCACCGAAATCGATAGCTACATAAGAAAAAGGTTTCGAAACTGACACTCTATCAATTGGTAATGAGTCCATCAATTGTTTGGCACTTGTTGCTCTGAATCTATGACGGATGACACATTTTTTTTATAATTTTTCTTATTTTTCTCAAAGCGTTAACTGCCTAGAATTTCAATCGCAAATTACACTCAACTGTTTGGGCACCTGTATGTTTCAATTCATCATGTTCATTCCTGATAAGTAATTCTACAAAATAATCTCCAACACGGAGTATACCACTTTGATCCAAAAAAGGATTCAGAGTTACAATATTGCTACCACTAAGAACATTCCTCTGCTGTAATGACTAATTTCATTATAGATAGATAGATACTTTATTAATCATGCTATGTACACAAAATACATTTATGATAGGTCACAGTTAAAAAAAAATAGTAAAATTGTAGTTCACAAGTAGTAAAAAAGTTTGTGTCAAAATATGTGTAAATAAATAAATAAAACAAAATGAACACAGTAGAGCATCAATATGCTATTCCAGACATAATAGACATCACACACAAGAACTTGAGCATAAGTCGATCAATCATATCATCAACCATTTAAAATAATTGAAAAGTTATTGACAAGTCATGATTCCCTGAGCATAGTTACACCTTGCCTTACACATTTAACATATTCCTCAAGAGAGTAGAAGGGGTTTTCGAGCAAAAATAATTTTATTGTTTTATTGAAAGCAAACGTTCCTAATTTTCTAACTTCTCCTGGAAGAATGTTGTAGACGTTCAAATTCAGTGAATTATTTTGGGATTTACTGAGCCTATGTCTAGGTCCTCTTATTATATCTGCACCTCTGGTGTTGTGTTGGTGAATGTGTGATTGTGTTATTAATGTGGGAATTATTTTGTGAATTTCTATCAAAGTATTCCAAATGTATATGGAAGGAAGAGTCATGATTTTTAAATTTTTAAACAGTGGTCGGCAGGTTTCTCTATAATTTGCATTGCACAGAATTCTAATAGCTTTTTTTTGTTGTCGGAAAACGTTAGAAACTGCAGATGAGTTTCTCCAAACTACAATGCCATAATTAAGATGAGAATGGAATAAAGAAAAATAAACTGATCTCAGGGTGTTTATATTTGTGCAGAGTCTGAGTTGTCGAATACAGAAAAGAGAGCGCGACAGTTTCAAATTAAGTTGCCTGACGTGCTCGGTCCAGATTAGCTTATCGTCCAAAATGAATCCTAGTAGCTTCACATTTTTATCCTCTGGGATGGGTTTCCTGGTAGAGATTATCAAGTTTTGTGATTTATTGTTGTTTAATTTCAGCTTGTTAGCTATGAACCACTGTTCAGCTTTCTCTTCAATTTCTCCCGATACGCTTTCTAGGGAATTATATTCCTCATGAGAATAAATTAAAGTAGTGTCATCTGCATATAGAACACTTTGATTTGGGGCCAAAAAGGAAGGAAGATCATTAATATAAATTACAAACAACAGTGGGCCCAGGACCGAACCCTGTGGGACACCAAATTTAACGTCTCTAAAACTGGACAATTCGTTATTGAAAAATACAGCTTGGAAACGATTTGTCAAATACGATTCAATAAGTGTGAGAGTGATACCTCTGATTCCGTAGTAGCTGAGTTTTTCAAGAAGGATTTCATGGGAAACACAATCAAAAGCTTTAGATAAATCGCAGAGAGTAATACCCACATGATTTCCCTGTTCAAGACCCGCAACTATTTGCTCAACCACCCTCATTGTTGCACTTGTTGTTGAATGATTTTTTCGAAAGCCAAATTGTTCATTACTAAAAAACTTGCTGTCTTCGAAGTACTTGGATAATCTTTGCTTTAAGATAATTTCAATCAGTTTCGAAAAAATACTGATGATAGAAATGGGTCTATAATTATCAGTTTCATCCCTATTCCCTTTTTTGAATAGCGGAATGATTTTGGAGTATTTGAAAATATCTGGAAATTTACCAGTTTCGAAAATTTGATTAATTAGGTTTGTTAGAGGCTCTGCAATTGTATCAATAGTTTCTTTTAAGATTCTGCTACTGAGTTCATGGATATCTAGGCATCTTGAGTTTTTCAGAGATAAGATAGCTTCTCTGACATCAGAAATTGTTACAGGCTGCATGAAAAATGAGGAAGATGGAGCGGGAAAATTTTTGTAATTTAGGAATGTTGTGGTGGGTACATGTGGTAAAGATTTGATAATATCTTCGGCCACGTTTGAAAAAAATTCAACGAAATCATCAGACGATAGTTTGTCAGTTGAAGTGTCACATTTACACTTAGAATTGTTCCTTTCGAAATTTATCAAGCGCCAGCTTGCTTTCGATTTATTTTCAGCATCTGAGACATACTTATCATAAGCTGTTTTTTTAGTTAAAATTAACTGTTTTTCATAGTGTTTTTTGTAACACTTAAATATGTTGATGTCTCGTGGGTTTTTGGTAGAATCACATACAGTTTTTAAACTCATCAGTGTGTTCCTTTGTAATCTCAGATCGTTGTTGAACCAAGGCACCAGCTGTCTGTTTTTATTAAATTTGTTCTTTTTTAGTGGAAATATTTTCTCTATTAGCCCATGAAAACATGAGATCATAAAGGAAGCTACAAAGTCAACATCAGAATTTAATTTCATATCACTCCAATTTATCTGAGATAATTCCTCATTGAATAATTTAAATCCAGAATTTGTAATATTCCTACTGTAAGTGTGATTGACTGAATTATTGGGTATACATCAATTATTATATATTGACCAGCATGATCTGAGAGGCAGGGTTCCAAGACCCCAGATTTGTAAAGGCTTGAGCTCAAATTTGTAAGAATATTGTCTAAACAACTCGATTTTTTAATGGAAATTCTAGTATATTCTTCAATTGTAAGTGCTAATCCATACGAATTTACAAGACATAATAACTCATTTGTAGGTAAAGAGTTAATTTTGAAATCGATATTAAAATCGCCTAGTAATATGATTTTGCTGTCACGATGAACAAATCTGTCTAACAACAACTCTAAATTTTTTATAAAAATATCAACAATTGAACCACTGGGTCTATACAGGGTTATGATAAATAATTTTGAATCTACTAATTCGATACCACAAAATTCAGCATGTAGCTCTTCGCAGTATCCAGTAACATCCAAGGATTTCGCTTTTATTGATTGTTTTAGATAAATTGCGACACCACCATGCGCTCGTTGTTTTCTACAAAATTGACTAGCTAATATGTAGCCAGGAATATTGATAGTTTTCAGATTATTTTCCGATTGCCAGTGTTCAGAGACACAAAGGATATCGAAATCGTAATCGACTAGAAATGAATCAATTTTCAGTAATTTATTTGATAGGCATTGTGTATTTATGTGAAATATACTCAAAGAATCATTACCTCTCAAGTCTCTTGGGTGCACATTAATAAGATTGGATTTTTTTTTATGTAGGAACTTGTTGGAGTTTGTGTGTGCCTAAAAAAGAATTTGGTTGATTGTCGTTTCCAATGATGTCTTTTTTATTAAATTGAATCTCCTATATCCAACCCCTTTTGGCCAGAAAGACGGGGTGTAGAAATTTTCTTTGAATTTGTAATCGGCAGCTCCCATGAAAGATTTCAGATTATTTTCGTTTTTGAGATATTTCACCAGGAAGGGTTCTTTCTTGTCATCTGTTTTTACCTTCAGGAATGATTTGATATCTTCTTCGGTAACTTCTTCGTCTACTCTATAAATATACATCCAAACTCTGGGTTTAGCCCCTTTGAATTTGCCATCATCATCCGACTGACCAAGCTTGCGCTTGAAAGATGTTTTCCGTTGGACCGTTTGCCAGTTTGAATTGTCATTTCCATTAAGACTTGATACTAGCTGGTAGGAAGTTGCACCTGCACCTTTTTGAAAATCACTTCCTAAATTGATTATTTCGTTACATTTCTGCACTGTTTGCACTGTCAGAATTTCACTTGCCATTTGTTTTGAGTCTAAAAGCGGACCACCTTGTATATTGTGACTGTTTAGACATTCCAAGGCAGGTAGTTTGACGAATTCGTTTTTTGGGGAGGGCTTGCTCACACTGTTTTTTGTTGGCTTGGTTGTATTCTTAGTTTTTTGTTCAGTCTCTTTTTTTGAACACACTGCTTTTTCAGTGGATTCAAATGTTTTTGCTGGACCTGTCCCTTGTTTGTTTGGAATAGATTTGGTATTATTTTCGTAGTTTTGTAACTTTTCTTCTAGAAAACTTATTTTCTCGTTTAATAATGTTATTAGAGTTACCTTGTCCTCGATAATGGTGCACTTGTCGGCTATGATTTGCTTCAGCAGAGAATAATCTTCAGTCACCAACAAATCATCTGTCATATTCGCGTCAGGAAGATATTTCTCTTTGATGGTCACCTCACAGCAAGTTTTGGATCTTATTGCACATGCTTTGTGATACACTGAGTCACATTTTAAACACGTTAGACCACTTATCGTATTTTTCTTGCAGTATTTGCATAAACTCTTTGGCTTATCAACACAGACACTCTCAGTTTCAGCCATCTTGTTCATTCCAAATTGAAATTGAAGATCGTAATTTGTGACACACGCGGATCTATACATTGTAATTATGGCAGTGTGCATATTTACCAAACCGATTCCATGTTCATTCCTGATAAGTAATTCTACAAAATAATCTATGTATGTTACGCTGGCACAACCACTTCAACAAAATCCAAAAAATTTTTATACCAGAATTTAGTGCTTTTTTGTTGCTTATTTGTTCCTCTTTTCGAAAATTTGTTGCTTGTGCCGAAACAGAAAGATCGAGTACTTGCCAGCTTCACGATAAGCTGGCACGACAACTTTTTCATTTCATCACCAAATTCAAAAACACATATACCAAAATGTAGCACTAATTTGTTGCTAATTTGTTCCCCTATTCGAATATCTAAATTTCTAACCGTTACGAAAAAAAAATGATGTTTTGCCAGCTTCACGATCAGCTGACACAGCAACTTTTTCATTTCATCACCGAATTGGAAAACAAATATACCAAGATGTAGCACTAATTTGTTGCTAATTTGTTCCCCTATTCGAATATCTGAATTTCTCTCCATTACAGAATTAAAAATATGCATAGCAACATGTCATCACTGAGGTTTCACGATACTTTCGTTATCTGACATATGAATACAAAAATGAAAACACGAGAATTTATTGCTTTCTGGTTACTAATTTGTTCCCCTGTCCGAATCTTTGTTGCTTGTTCCTTTTTGAAAATTTTGATGGAAAATACCGCCATGCCAGGTTAATGCCATGACATAGACATATGACACTTCAACTCGGAAACGATCGAACCAACATTTGTTGCTTTCTTGTTGCAAATTTGTTCCTCTTTCGAAATTTTTCTAACTCATTCTTTCAGAAATTTAAAAAAAAAAATACTGACATGCTAGATTATTTCACGATAACTTCCTCTATTTGACATATGAATTCAAAAATGAAAACAATAAAAGTTGTTGCTTTCTGGTTACTAATTTGTCCCCTGTCCTGTTTTTGTTGCTTGTTTCTCTAGAAAATTATAATGGAAAATACTGCCATGCCAGGTTAATTCTAGCTCATTATTTCCAAATTAAAAAAAAAAATAATGACATGCTGGATTATTTCACGATAACTTTTTTATTTGACATTTGAATTCAAAACTGATAATACGAGAATTTGTTGCTTTCTTGATGTTGCTAATTTGTTCCACTTTCAGAATTTTTGTTGCTTGTTTCTTTAGAAAATTATAATGGAAAATACTGCCATGTCAGGTCAATTCCATGATATTTTCTTCATATGACACTTGAACTTGAAAACGATCGAACCAACATTTGTTGCTTTCTTGATGCTAATTTGTTCCCCTTTCAGAATTTTAATAACTCATTCTTTCCAAATTAAAAAAAATACTGACATGCTGGATCATTTCACGATAACTTTTTCATTTGACATATGAATTCAAAACTGAAAATACGACAATTTGTTGCTTTCTTTTTGCTGATTTGTTCCTCTTTCAGAATTTTTGTTGCTTGTTTCTCTAGAAAATTATAATGGAAAATACTGCCATGCCAGGTCAATTCCATGATATTTTCGTCATATGACACTTGAACTTGAAAACGATCGAACCAACATTTGTTGCTTTCTTGTTGCTAATTTGTTCCCTTTTCAAAATTTTAATAACTCATTCCTTCCAAATTGAGAAAAAATACTGACATGCTGGATTATTTCACGATAACTTTTTTATTTGATATTGATATGATATTTTCGTCATATGACACTTCAACTCGAAAACGATCGAACCAACATTTGTTGCTTCCTTATTGCTAATTTGTTCCTCTTTCAGAATTTTAATAACTCATTCTTTCCAAATTAAAAAAAAAATACTGACATGCTGGATAATTCCACGATAACTTTTTTTTTACATATGAATTCAAAACTTAAAATACGAGAATTTGTTGCTTTCTTGTTGCTAATTTATTCCCCTTTCAGAATTTTTGTTGCTTGTTTCTTCAGAAAATTATATGTCAAATAAAAAAGTTATCGTGAAATAATCTAGCATGTCATTATATTTTTTTTTTTTGAAAGAATGAGTTATAAGAATTCTGAAAGGGGAACAAATCAGCAACAAGAAAGTAAAAAATGTTGGTTCGATCGTTTTCGGGTTCGAGTCATATGACGAAATTATCATGGAATTAACCTGGCATGGCAGTATTTTCCATCATAATTTTCTAAAGGTACAAGCAACAAAAATATTCTGAAAGGGGAACAAATCAGCAACAAATCAGTGCTACATCTTGGTATATTTGTTTTCCAATTCGGTGATGAAATGAAAAAGTTGCTGTGTCAGCAGCTGATCGTGAAGCTGGCAAAACATCATTTTTTTTTGTAACGGTTAGAAATTCAGATATTCGAATAGGGGAAAAAATTAGCAACAAATTAGAGCTAAATTTTGGTATATGTGTTTTTGAATTCAGTGATGAAATGAAAAAGTTGTCGTGTCAGCTTATCGTGAAGCTGGCAAGTACTCGATCTTTCTGTTTCGGCACAATCAACAAATTTTCGAAAAGAGAAACAAATTAGCAACAAAAAAGCACTAAATTCTGGTATAAAAATTTTTGGATTTTGTTGAAGTGGTTGAGAACATTCTTCTGCTGTAATGACGTGATTTCGTTATGAAATTGAAAATTTCGAATGAGTTTCACAAGAATTGTGAGGGATTTGTCTAGTTCTATGACTGACAAACCTCCTGTATACTTTTCATTTGCATGTTTGCACTTCCAAACAGTTGGATGAAATTTCGAGAATCTTGATTTAAAATCAGGATAACTTAGATCGGATTGTAGGTGAAATAAAACATTTTTTTGTTCTGGCATTGATATTATCTAATTAATTTCTGGAAATTTCTTCAGTTCTTTTCCATATAAGAATTCGGGTCCATTTCACCAACCTTCAATGGATATAATCGCCTGAGGATCTATACCTCGTGAAATGTAGTCTGCAGGATTTTCAGCTGAAATCACATGGTTCCATTCACAGTTTATAGTAAACTCTTGGATTCCAGATACTCTGTTCGCTACAAAAATAGTCTATTTAGAACGCGAACTCTTCAACCAGTTTTGAATAATTTGAGAGTCTGTCCATGAAAAAACCTTCCTCATCTGAGAGGATAAAATTTTCATGACTTTGTGGGTCATATTGGCAAGTAGAAGTGCCTCACAAAGTTCTTATTTAGGAAATGAGATAATAAATGACATTTTACTCTATCATTGAAGTAAATGGCACGTAATTATAAACAACAATAAACACCGAGATATCTTAAGATTCCCTAAATATCACAGGTTTCCTTTGAAATCTCTCCAAATTATTTATAAGCCAATCTTTGTAGACCAAATTTTTTGCATGAAAATTTTAGCCAGAAGTACAACAGGACCTATGAGATCTAGGGGATCAAACATTTGAGTAATTCTAGATAAAACATAATGCTTGGTTATTTCGATATCATTAGCCATTGTTTTAAATTTGAAGTAGTCATCTGAAGGGTTCCATAAAATACCAAAACCTTTGCCCTGAAAATCAATTGACAAATTGACAATTTGATTTGAATTCAATTCTGAATCGAGAAATGTTTTGTGATTGTGAGTGAAGCTAACGGATAAGACATCTTTTCTGTAGAAAACAACGTTAAACTGTTGAAAAACGATTAGCTAAAAATGGAGCACAATTCGTACTATAACCAGCAGTGAGCAATTCTATAGACTCCATCTGTTCACTAGGTATTTCTCTCCGAAGGATGTCTTGGGATTGCAGTGGATTTATTAAAATCTGTCGATACATTTTCTCTATATCTGTCGTCAAAACATATTTGAACATCCCAAACCTACATAATATATCAAAGATTTCTTGTTGGATTGAACCACTTTTCAACATGACATTATTTAGGGAGTAACCAATTCGTAATTTCGTTTCCTAAATTTTCATTTTTGTTGCGGGGAGCATTGAATAAATCGATAAAACAATGCCAATCCTCATATTACCTGTGAAAGTAGGAATATTCAATCGATTGAATCTATCTCACTGTTATGATAGAATGAGTGGCTTACCGAATGGAATACAATGAAAAATGTTACTGAATGAATTGGATAGCGTGATACGATAATGAAATATTATACAATTTTATAGAAAGATCTGACAATCAATTCTGGATTGATATAATTGATCGATATTCTCCTAATCGAAGTCTTGAAGACTGCCGACAGGAGGTGAACTCTGGTTGAATATCGCTGGTGCTTCAAGATGGTGTAATTTCTATCGAAGTAGGGTTTCCTTACTGGAGTTATTGATCACTAGAGATGTTGATGATCTTCAGGGCTTGATTCTATTTTCTTAAGGATCAGTGTAGCCGTTCCCAGGTCACAATGATTCAAGTATCCGGATAGAAAGACCAATGTTTCGAACAACGAAATGAAGGACCAGCTGAAGGGTTCAGCGTAATATATTTATTTTAATTTCTTACAAGGTTTCAAAACAGATGATGTTAATCCAACAATAATTATATACCGGATGACCCAACGAAAACTTTCCACCCGGATTTACTGGGAAATGACAAATTATTTTCGGAAACGCTAGAACAGGTCGATTTTAATTTCTAGGTGGACACATGTTAGTAAGTCGAGCAACTTCATCCCCCGGACGGGGGCGGCTACCCCCTTGCGAACCATCATAGGGAACGTGGGTCGAGTGATAGATCATCTGAAAGCTCTCTTTATTCTCTATCCAAACGTGTATAATTTTTTCAAAATCGAATGAATGGTAATTGAAATTAGTGTTGTTGACAGGTTCAATGGAATTAGTCAATATCTTACCTGTTCTCTTTCGAATTCAATTTATTAACTATTTTAAGACTCAATGAGTGGACAGAGAGACAATGGAAACATCCCATCCGGTCAGGGAACCCAGTCACCCCACGAAAAACGAAAACAAATTAGTCAAAACAAAGTAAGTAGCCAGGCTGGGACTATTAATTGCAAAGATCTTTTAACCAAGTATCAGGTTGATGTCGCTATTCGCGAATACAACAATACAAGCGGAAGATGCTCACCCCAATTGTGAGCGAAACGTCCAAAGGAACCTCCCTCACAGAGGTGAATCGATCACGGCACTGAATCCCGAAAACCATATTTCTTAGTTTTTGTTCTGTTGACTTTTTCATAGACAAAAAATACCTGTTTTTATGGTTCGCCTCCGTGTATGTTCTCAGAATGAATTCCCAGTTCTCATGATTCTTATGGAAATATCATTTGATTCGTATTCTGTGAGTTAAGTTTCTTCCTGAAAATGGTTTACGCATTAGAAGAACGAATTGAGTTAGTGAAACTTCATTACAAAAATGATGATTGTCTAAGAGCTGCAGCTAGAATTTTCAATACAAGGCATCCAGGGAAAAATGCATCTCATACCTATGTTCAAACGTTGATTGATAAATTCGAAAGAACTGGGTCTGTGGGAAACCAGAAACATCATCCTGAACGTCGGATAAGGAACGAGGCTGTTGAGGTAGCGGTTTTGGGACACGTGGCTATGGTTCATACTCAAAGTATTCGAAGCTTGGCTGAAGCTTCAGGTGTAGCGCGATCGAGTATTCAGAGAATTCTCAAGTCACATCGATTCCATCCATACAAAATCAAACTAGTACATGAACTGAACGAAGACGATTTTGGCAGACGTCAACAGTTTTGTGAGGAAATGTCTGAGCGTCTGAGAACAAATCCCAATTTGCTCTTCAATATTTGTTTTTCAGACGAGAGTACATTTTTTGTTAATGGAAACGTAAATCGTCACAATTGCCGCTACTGGAGCGATACCAATCCCAGGTTAATACGTGAGGTCCACACACAAACTCTGCAGAAGTTGAATGTTTGGTGTGGTATTTTTAGCAAAAATATTATTGGACCACTTTTTATAGATGATAATTTCAATGGACAAATGTATTTACATCTTCTTGAGAATGCCATCGATCCCATGTTAACGGATATTATCGAAAACGATGTAGATTATTCGGCAGACAACCTCCATTTTCAACAAGATGGAGCACCACCTCACTATGCAGTAGTGGTTAGAAACTTTCTGGATGAACGATATACCAATCATTGGATAGGGCGACGAGGACCAATTGAGTGGCCAGCTAGATCACCGGACCTCAACCCGTTGGATTATTTTTTATGGGGGCATCTCAAAAGCAAGGTTTTTGCCACTCCGCCAGAGTCACTAGAGGATCTACGTGGTCGAATTGTAAACAGAAGTATTGGAAAACGTTCGTGATAGTTTCGAAAGTAGACTTTATCATTGTATGGAGGTAGGAGGGGCTCATTTCGAGCAATTAATAAATTGAATTTCGATAAGAACAGGTACGATATTGATTATTTAAATTGAACCTATTACCACACTAATCTCAAGTACCAGTCATTCGATTTTGAAAAAATAATACACGTTTGGATAGGGAATAAAGAGAGCTTTCAGATGATGTATCACTCGACCCAAGTTCTCTATGATGATTCGCAATGAGGTAGCCGCCCCTGTCAGGGGGATGAAGTTGCGTGACTAAATACATCACTGACATGTGTCCCACTAGAAATCAAAATCGACGTGTTTCAGCGTTTCCGAAAATAATTTGTCATTTCCCAGTAAATCCGTGTGGAAAGTTTTCGTTGGGACACCGTGTATATTGCTATGACAACACACAAGAACGGTCACTTCGTAATATTTGATAAGATAATACCGAGTGAAACATTTAGCAGACCTTAACTAGATTAACAAATATTCTTGTTTTGATGTCCACATCACCCCTTTAACTTTGTCGCTATCTTTTCTGGACACCCTGTATCCTGAAAGTAATTTTGCAGATTACACTCATATCAGTATTTGGTAGAACCTTCAGTGTAGTCGTCAACATAATCAATATTGAAGTAGGTATATTGTATCATTAGTTATGTACTAATATACTGAAACCTAGACTGGAACTGAATGCTGCTGAAACTATATATATATATATTCAATTTCATACCATTATTATTATTTTTTTTTTAAGAATTTTTTTTAATAATAATAATATTTATTCAGTGTATGACATAGATTACAAGAAGTATAGCATATAGATTATGAGATGAATATAAGTATCACAGTATAGTACTATATGAAATATAAAATTATACAAGTATCATAAAAAAAAATTCCTCTGGATAAACAAGGAAGACCCACAAAAGGAAGACCTTGAGCGTGGGTATATGACAATATTTTGGTACATTTACTATATATAAATATAAAATTATACTAGAAGAATAGAAAATTATTAACAACTATCTCTAAATAAAAGTCCCACATGTCTATAAGTGTCACATAATAGTATGAAATAAAAAATTATACAGGTATCATAAAAAAAAAACTGAATAAACAAGAAAGATCCACAAAAGGGAAACCTTGAGAGTGGGTATAGGACAATATTTTGGTACTATATATAAGTATAAAATTATGCTAGAAGAATAAAAAATTATTGAAAAATTATCTCTAAATAAAAGATCCCACAAGGAAAAAGCCTTCAGCGTGGGTATATCTATGAAGTGAAGCAATTATTTTATTTGCAATTTCATAAGCTGAATATCACAAATGCAGAGCTGTTCGAGATTCAATATAAAGGAGTAACATAAACTAGAACAGTCGTTGTATAAGCAATAGATCACAATTAATAGTCAGTAATCATAAAAAAGAGATGATTTCCTGTAGGAGTACCTGTACTTTTCCACGGAGTATTAGTTAGTTAGAGTCTTGAAAGGATGAATCAGGTAAGATTGGGAGTCGGACTTGAATAGGTTGAAGTCCAAATCAGTTTTTTTTCCTTTTTTTTTTTTTTGTTTGTTTGTTCCAGTAAATTTTAATTGATTTGTTCTATTAAGTTAGTGGCGTATTGTTGTCCCAGTACAATAATGAGAGTTCTTAGTAATTTTTTGAATTTGTATGGATTAGTGGTATCTTTAATATTGTGTGGTATGGTGTTATAGCATTTTGGAGCTAGGATGGAGTAAGAGCGTTGCCCAATTGCTTTTTGCGCTAGCGGTATAAGCTGTGACTTCTTTTGTCGAGTGCTGTACGAATGCTTGGGATAAGAGAATTTTTTTGATTTGTGGTATCTTTCAACCGCTTTAAAGTAATATAATTGACGTATATCTAACACCTCTGTTTCCAGAAAAAGTTCTTTGGATGAGAATGTTCTTTTTTTCTTATAAATGATTTTGAGGTGATATTTCTGTAAAATTTGAAGTGGATGTAAATGGCTCTTCAATGCACTTCCCCATGTGACCAACCCGTATCTTATGTGGCTTTCGATTGAAGCATGGTATAGGGTTTTTAACTGTGGTATTGTTAGAATTGTACTCAAGTATTTAAATTTGGATAGCATTGATCTGAGTTTTTTGCATACAAAGTTGATGTGTACATTCCACTTCATATGTATGTCAAGATATATTCCTAAATATTTAATTTTGGTTTCCACTTTGATGTCGTATGTCTGACTGCCATCTCGGATAGAGAGTTGATCGAAGAGTGGAATTGTGGTGGTATTGCAACAAAATGGCAAGTAGCATGTTTTTTCGATATTTAGAGTTAATAGTTTGTATTTCAACCATTCGTGTATTGCGCTAAAGTCCGATTCTGCTTTTTGTTTGAGTTCTGGCCACGTATCTGCAGTATATAGGACTACCGTATCATCAGCAAATCCCACAATGGTGCCATTCGACGCAATAGAGAACAAGTTATTCACATATATATTGAATAATATTGGGCCGAGGACACTACATTGAGAGACACCATATTGAATTGGGAGGTTGTCACTGTTTATATTTTCTATTCTTACAATTTGATTTCTGTTTTCTAAATAACTTTTAAATAGTCTGTTTTGAATTCCACGAATTCCAATGTCTTCGAGACTTTCTAGTAGTAATGTGTGATTCACTTTGTCAAATGCCTTTGACAAGTCAAGGAATACTCCCAGGCATGGTTTTCCCGCATCCATTGCATCATATATTTTTTCCGTTAGAAGTAAGATTGCATCTTCGTTGAACAATTTTTTTTAAATCCGAACTGGTTGTCTGAGATTATTTTATATTTTTGAAGGTAAGAATTCAAGCGATTTGCTATGATCCTTTCAAGGATTTTTGACAGGGTGATAATTAAAGATATAGGCCGGTAATTTGTCACGATAGTTTCGTCACCTTTTTTGAAAATGGGAGTGACTACACTTTTTTTGAAGACGGTAGGCCATATGCCGTTCTCCATACATTTGTTGAATATGTAGATCAAGGGATTTGTTATGTACTGCGCAACGAGTTTCAAGGTTTCTGCTTTTATTTCGTCATATCCGGGGGCTTTCTTCAACTTCAGGTTGTTAATAATGTCAACTATTTCGTTCTCATAAGTGGGAGTTAGGACAAAACTATTCAAAAGGGTGGGCCGATGCGGAATATAATCAGGATTTTGAAGTATATCACTGGCCAGTTTGAAGCCGATTTCTGTGAAAGTTTTATTGAAATAGTCTGCAATTTGTGTTTTATCTTCAATAATATTGCCAGAATCATCCTGTAATTTATTTATGGTGGTGTTTTTTTGTTTAGATTTACTTATTTCATTCACTATGTTCCATAGTTGTTTCGTGTTGGATTGATTCTGCGTAATTTGTTTTTGGTAATATTTATATTTTTGCTCTTTTATTAAACTGACTAGCTTGTTTCTGTATTTCTTATATCGTGTTTTGTGGTCCTGATTCTCTGGATATCTTTTCATAATTTCAAAAAGCTTGTTTTTTGTTTCTATTGATTTTATGATACCGTTGGTAATCCAAGGTGTAATTTTTTGATTTTTCCGATTTATTCTAGAATTAACTGTAGACTGTTTTATACCCAATAAGATTGTCTCTAAAAATGTTTCAGTTGCAGCATCGACAGATTCAGCTGAATAAACTGCATTCCACGTTTCTTGTTCTAGTATACGACGTAGTTTAGAACTATTCATATGTTTTTTGTATGTACACTTATTTATTTTTGGTAGAATTTCATTGAGTATAATTTGTAAAGCTGTGCTGTAATGATCGGTTATTTTTGTTTCTGTTATAATGGGTAGGATATGATCAGGTATTGCACATATTTTGGATTTGAAAAAAATGTGGTCTAAACAACTTTTAGTATTTCCTTGGACTTTTGTAGGACTGTTTATTGTTGATCTATAGTCAAACTCATCCAGGATGCTCAAGTAGTCGTTTACTGTTCCATTTTCTTCATCGAGCAGATCGATATTGATATCGCCTATAAAGATACTATATAATCCATTATTAGTGCTGTGGAGTTTGAGATACTCGTGTAGATCATCTACAAATTCACAGGTATTCAACGAAGGGGATCTGTAGTAAGCTGTTATAACTATGCATTTTTTGTTGGGGAGTTGCACTGTTGTTTCAATAGTGTTGCTGGCTCCTAGTTGTAATATTCTGCAGGTATACATGTAACTGGATTTTATATACATTACTGTTCCATCATTTTGATTGAAGTGGCCATCATTATATATGAGGTCATATCCTGGTAAGTTGTATAGAGGTAAGTGATCTATTTGTCGTGTTTCGGTGAAAACAATGCAGTCAATGTCGGTCGCTAGATTTGTTAGGAATACTTTATACTCGTCTATGTTTTTGTTTAAACTTCTTATGTTATTATGTAGTATCGTAAAACTATTATTATTTTGGTTTACACATAGGATATTTCGCAGTTCATTGTGGGCTTTCAAGGTGAAATCATCTATTTTCTCTACAGTGAAATTGTTAATATATGGATCCATCTATATATGTAGTAATATAATAAACTAATTGGTATTTAAGGGCGACAGTAGTAGTATATAACTATGCTAACAGACATTTGGAAATTTGAATCTCAATTTAATGAGGACCTTCACATGACACAATATTCACTTAACGTTCTTATTTTTCTTTTCTCTTTCACTGGTTAACCTAGTTTTTATTTTTTCTAAATTTTCTCGGGGAATTTGGTTTGAAATCAGTTTCTTGTTGGCTCCACTTGGTTTGGTGGATGGGGTGACAGGTTTTGTTGTTTCCTCCTCGTCTAATTCTCGCAGAAGTGGTTGAGTGGGAGTTGATGGAACGCTCCTTGATGTGGTCCCTTCGTCTTCAGCTCCTTCAAAATCGAGAAGTTGTTGCACTGTGTATTCTATTTTGTTCACCACCAATTTATTTCCCTTTATGTAAGCATTTTCATTTTTGTTTTGTTTGTGTGTTTGCAGATGTCTTTTTAGTACTGCTAATTCTTCTCTTTGTCGGGTTGTAAGATCTTGCGAGATTGAGATCCCGGTTCCCTTCAATTTTTTACAGTTTGCAAAAACTTGTTTCTTAGTGAAGTTCGATACAAATTCCACTTTGACAGGGCTATTTTTTCTCGATCCCAGACTATATATATCCTTGATTTGATTTAACGATACATCAATTTGTAATAGAGATTTTAGTTCATTCCGTATCACATTGAATGTAATTTCATGGCGTTCTTTGTTCAAACCGAATATTACAATATTGCCTTTTTTCTGTTGGCGTTCTAATTTCTCAGTTTCCAATTTTAGAATGGAGTTTTCTGTTTCCAGCTGCCTTATTCGTTCGTTGGATTCTTCTATTCTAAGTTGAATACGTGCTTCGCTGGCTTCTATGGCGTTCTTATATAACAGCTAAATTTCACGTCAGGAGATGGCGAATATGATTCTCATATACAAGAGTAGAATAACATTACCATCTAATTTTCAAATGTAACATCATTGTATATCATGAGCAAATGGTAAATTAATAATTATCTTACTAACCAATGGGACATGGACTTGAATGCTAATTTGTCTGAAGCATTACCCTGATATGGACTTGGAAAATTTTCTACTTTTATGCCATATCTAGTGTTGATAACTTCCAAATTGTAATAAAATGTTCCTCAGAACCTGTGGTTCGAATTCAATATTAAGAAAACCACTGCTGATTACTACTGCTGTGCAGTTGAATATTCATGTCGATATTCTTCAGGATCCATACTTAGTGCAATGTATTTTTTCTGTTGGTTTGAATTCCAGATCATGATGAAAACACTCAAAGAACACATTGTGGATCTCTCTAAACATGAGCATGGTCATTGCACGGTTATCACCCTTCTAGACTGCACAGATGACACTGTTTTACTTCATAAAACCATCCTGGCTGATATATTGAAGAATGCCAAGGATTTGGCAGTTGATGAATGGGGCAGAAAAGTGAGTACATACAAAGGCCATTTCAATATCTTGAACTGATATTCATCGTATTTTTTACCACCATTATATGAAACAAAAAACTATCAAAATTATTCATTTATTACTTTGAATGCATTCTACTCTTCCGTACAGTGTATATGTAAAAATGTTGATGATTTTTTCATAACATCATATTATACACACAATCATAGATTCTCAAATGCCTTTAAAAAAATAGAATTTCTTGAATGATGGCTATATAACCACAAGAAAGACCGGGTGATCAGTTAAGTGTAGCGAGCGGCCATATCTCATAAGATATTGGTCGTATGGATTTGAGAAAATAAAATCATGATGACAGTCTCCAAGAGAAATTGCTGGTAATTATTTTCGAGTTTGTCAAACGTCCGCTAGAGGGCGTAATAACCAACACCAAGTAGAAACATGAAATTTTTATAGAATTTTGTGTAATGAAAGTATATCGATGACATCACTTTCATATTTACTGATCATTTCCCTACATTTTTTGTCTGAAAGGTTTTGTTCTATCTATCAAAATCAAGCGGTGGGGAAGTTCAATTGTTTTTTTAAGATTTCTCCTGTTTATTTCGA
This sequence comes from Gastrophysa polygoni, assembly GCA_963576655.1. NCBI lineage: Eukaryota > Metazoa > Arthropoda > Insecta > Coleoptera > Chrysomelidae > Gastrophysa > Gastrophysa polygoni. The sequence continues at coordinate 32,341,961 of OY755083.1, forward strand.
CCGATTTTAGCAAACTTAGGCTCATATGACAGAGTATAATTTGTCCTACGAAACGCTTATTTGGTTGTGAATTTTTGACTCTTGCTGTCGCCGCTAGATGGCGTCAACTGAAATGTTGGCAATTTTTTTAGTTGAAAAAAATAAACAAATGTAATGGTAAACAATTTTTATATGTCTCGAGAGAGGATAAATTTCTCTATAATTTGATGGAAATAATTATTCATTTCCTTTTTTTGAACCGTTGATATTGGCCAAAATATAATTTTATTACATTAAAAAATGCACGTCACTTTTTTATCGGAATAAAAAACAGTTTTGTAATCTCTCATTAGTTGCTAACAGAAAGAACCTCTTGACTTTTTTTCATTTTTCAATGTAATAAAATTATATTTTGGTCAATATCAACGGTTCAAAAAAAGGTAGCTGATAAAATATTTCCATTGAATTTTAGAGAAATTTATCCTCTTTTGAAACATATAAAAATCAATTTACCATTACATTCGTTTTTTTTTAAAAAACTCAAAAATTTGCTAACATTTCAGTTAACGCCATCTAGCGGCGACAAAGGAAGTCAAAAATTCAAAACCAAATTATGGGCAAATTATGCTCTTTCATATGAGCCTAAGTTTGCTAAAATAGGTCGAAATGAACGGGAGAAATCTTGGTTAGTTCAGAAAAATAATTGAACCGCTTTATTTTGATAGATAGAACAAAATGTTTCAGACAAAAAATGTAGGGAAATGATCAGTTAATATGAAAATGATAACATCAATATACTTTCATTCGAGAAAATTCTATAAAAATCCCATTTTTCTTCTTGGTGTTGGTTGTTACGCCCTCTAGCGGACGTTTGGCAAACTCGAAAATGATTTCCAGCAATTTCTCTTGGTGACTTTTATCATGGTCTTTTTCTCAAATCCATACGACCAATATCTTATGAGATATGGCCGCTCGCTCGCTCGCTCGCTACCCTTAACTGATCACCCGGTACATATATAAGAAAAAAAGGCGTACATTTTTTTTTATCTGTGGACAACACGAAAGGGAAACCTATAATGTTCGAGGAACATCGTGTTAGCCAGCGGTGGAATTTTGGGAGAGAAGGGAGGTGTTGGAACTTTTCTTGAAAGTTTGGAGGTTGTAAGCATCAGGAAAGACTTCACTAGGCAAATAATTCCACAACTTTGCCGTTCTATTGATGAATGATGCTTGGTATAGCGATGTTCTACAGGTCTCGAGCCTGACAGTGTAGGAATGACCAGCTTGAGCTCGTCTGGTTTGTCTACTAGGAATCGCGCGTGGTGGCATAATAGATGATATTTCTGTTGAGCACCAACTGTGAAAGTACCTATAAAAAAGGCAGAGATCGCCGACCTTTCTACGATGATCTAGAGAGGTCAATGATTTGGTGAGTGTTGTATCATCGACTAGCCGAATAGCTCTCTTCTGAATTGAATCTGAGAGCTTAAGCGTATGTTTGGGGGCTGAGCTCCAAACATGTGAACAGTACTCCAGGACAGGTCGAATTTGTGCTTTGTAGATCATAAGCAGTTGATGGGATGTGAAGTATCTCTTCGCACGGAATAGAAAACCAAGTTTTTGTGAAGCAGTTTCCGCAATGGACCTCACATGATCGTCCCATGAGAGAGCTCTGTTGGTGGTGACACCCAGCATGAATATTGACGACCTCATAGGAACAGTGGTACCCGACATCATCAAATTAGGCATTGTGTGATCAGCCTTCTTGGTGAACATACAAGCTTGAGTTTTAGTTGCATTGAACTGTACTAGATTCTTAGATCCCCATTTCAGAATTCTTGTCAGATCCTCATTTAAAGCATCAACCTGTCTACGCCTTGCACCTCTGGCCTCGTTGGATGATAAAGAGGCTCTAGAGGAAAAAACGGAATGAAGTGCACTATCATCCGCAAAGCTATGAACTGGGCTGGAGGTCACATTCAACAAATCATTGATGTGGAGCAAGAACAAAGTTGGAGCCTTGTGGAACACCAGCATCAATCGTCATTGTATCAGACGAGACCCCGTCTACCACCACGTATAGTGATATGTCTGTAAGAAAACTCGATAGTAAAAGACACAGTTGGGGCGGCAAACCATATGACGGAAGTTTCGCTAGGAGGCCTTAGTGCCAAACTCGGTCGAATGCCTTGGAGATATCCAAGGCTACAACCAGAGACTCCCCATGTTTCTCTATCGACACCTGCCACTTATGTGTCACATAGGCAAGCATATCTCCTGTTGACCTCTGGTGACGAAAGCCATATTGCCGGTCGTTCACGATTCTTGATATCTCTAGATATCGGATGAGCTCGATGTTGTTTGCTTTTTCCATCACTTTAGAGATCACAGATAGTAGTGCAATCGGTTTATAGTTGTTAGGGAGGGTTTTCTTGCCTTTCTTTGGAATCGGTTGGACCCTAGCTTTCTTCCAGTTAGAAGGAAATACGTCGAGTTTGTACGAAAGGGTGAACAACCTGCAAAGAACTGGTGTTAGTTCTGGGGCACATTTCTTGAGAACGATAGGCGGTATTCCGTCAGGCCCCATAGCCTTCTTGACGTTGAGGCTAAGCAGAATGTGTCTGATTGTGCGTTGCCGGAAGACAATTTCTGGCATACGGTTATCGATGGTAGCGAGTTCTTGGCCTCTTGGATCCAAGGTAGAATTGTCTACAAACATTTTGGCGAAGGTGTTGGCTTTTTCATGAGGTGTTATATCCAATGTATTATCATCCTTTGTGAGGGGAGGAAATGAGCTAGAAATGAAATTTCTCCCGATTGCCTTAGCAAAGGTCCAAAATGAACGGGAACCATTTTGACACTCTATGAGCTTTGATCTGATTTTCGTGTTGTATGTCTCTTTAGACTCATCTATTGTTCGATTACATGTATTCCTAGCTTCAACATATTCAGCTCTAGTTTGCGGGCTTGGGTTTCTGTGCCAACGACGGTATGCTGCTTGCTTCAGAGCGACGACCCTAGAACAGGTTCTATTGAACAATGTTTCACTAGTGGTTTGTGATTTGGTGCTATGTGGTATGTAAGTTTCCATTCCCAGCATGATGATTTCCGAAATCTCTTTAGCACATTGCGTAGGATCTCCCGATTCAAAACATATTCTCCTCCAAGGAAACTCAGAAAAAACATGCAAAAGCCTTCCCAGTCGGCTGAATTGTAATGCCAAACAGTGTGTGGTGGTGTTGGACTGGTTCGCGGAGTGATGTAAGGACATATCGTGGAGATGAGTGTGTGGTCTGAGTTTCCTAGTGGTGCACGGACTTTCACTTCATACGGTTCCGGATTGTTAGTGAGGAACAGGTCGAGCGTATTGGCATAATGATTGCTGATATCAGGGATCCGAGTGGTTTCATTCATCAGTTGCTCAAGACCATAGGTGATAGCGAAAGCCTCGGCCAGACGTCCTGCGTCATCTGTTTTGTTCGAGAATTTGAGCCAGGTGGAGTTGTGGACATTGAAATTCCTTATGATGATGATTTCAGCTGCTGGGTGATTCTGTTGGATGAAATCGAGTTTCAGAGAAAGGAAGTCGAATAGGTCACCAGGAGTCGGTTCGTTTGGTGACAGATAAAGGCAGCAGATGAACTTTGTCTGTGGTTATCGATCTTGAGCCACATTACATCGAATTCTTTTGGTTCCAGTTCCTCCTCACGATGGCATGAGATATCGTTTCTGGAAAAGAGACATAAATAGATCATGGATGGCAACATGGCAGCCATCGACCAGGTAGCTCGCGAATTACATCTACTAAAAAAAAGTGATCTGATCGAAATTTTGATATCGAAAATTGTGCCAGAAGGTGTGAAGCTTAGTGAAAGTGCCAGAAAACTCATCGGCATTGACATATGTGACAGTAATTGCGAAACTAACAATGATGCATCTGAAAAGGTAAACATAACCTCATTACAATGCGAATTAAAATGTGTAAATACAGAGTTGATTTGCGCTAAACGCATTAATAGTGAATTGGAAAGAACAATCAGCAACCAAGACACCATAATAGAGTTACTACAGATGACAAAATCATGTAATGCCACCGATGCACCAAAATGCGCAGTTGCCAATTTGACCCACTTGGATGTGAACAAGGGGAAACAAATAAGCTCACACAAAAAGGGTTGTAGTACCGAAAATCCACCAAAATACAAGGACCAAGGTCATATAACCACGGAACAAGTAAAGGAAGCAATAGTCAAAGCCCAAAAAAATGATCCAGCCAGTGGTACTACTACAAATGAATTCGATTATGAGAAAATAATAAACTTAGCCAATAATAAGGAAATACAGGAACTAAGGACACTGGTTGATCGAAAATCCAGGAAAGCTATAATTGGCACCAAGAATGACACAAACTGTCCCCTCAAAGTTGCATCAAAGAAGGTACATCTCCATGTCTGCAAGCTGGATGTGCAACTGAAGGAAGAGGACATAATCAACTTTTTGAAGCCCTGTTTTCCTGAAGTCATTGCTGAAAAAATAGAAGCTAAGTACCCACAGTACTACACATCATTCAAGGTACTAATTAACGAGTCAAACTTTGGTAAAGCAATGGATCCGGCTGTGTGGCCAGCAGGAGCGGAAGTCAACCGTTTTTTATACCGACGAGGCCTTGGAAACTATCGAAAGCAGTGGACGAACAACCAACGAGGGACAAGACACACCAGAAGATACCAAAGACCAAGATAAGCTCACTTGCACAGGTAACCCCAGATAACATGAATGATGCCAAACACATAAAATTTTTTTATATCAATATTCAATGCATTAGGAATAAGGTGAATTTGTTAGAATTATTTATGAAAGAGAACAATATTGATGTTCTATTATTGACAGAGGTTTGGTTGAATATGGAGGACATAGACTCTATCGTATTCCCAGGATATAGGCTAATCTCAAGTTACATACGACAGATTCGTATTCACGGTGGTATATGCATTTATGCTAAGACCAATTTAGATTTCCACAGTATTTGTGTAAAAGAGCTCTGCGCTGAGATAGATGCAGAATTTACGCTGTTTGAGATTGAAAATATGATGATTAGCTTTTGTATTGTCTACAGATCACCTGAAGGTGATAGTAATATATTTCTAAATAACCTGGACAGAATATTATCAGAAAAAATAAACTCTAATAATGAAATATTGGCTGTCGGTGACTTCAATTATAACTTTAAAATCAATGACAATAAAGCAAATGAATGCAAAAATATTTTTTTATCACATAATATGCTAGAAAAAGTTTTCGTTGACACCAGGATAACTAAATCCAGTGGAACTAGAGTAGATAATCTCTTCACAAATGTAGATGATAACAGTTTTAGTCTTGAAGTTATAGAACCGCACATGTCCGACCATAGAGGGATTCTATTTTCAATAAAAAACGCTATTAGGAAACCTAATGATAGTATCATGTGTCGACCAATGACAAAAAAATCTATCTCAAGTTTCACTGCTGCATTAGATAAAATGGACTGGAATATATCCCATTTGGATCCAGAAGCACAAGCTGCTCATATAGTTATATCTCTGGCAGATCTTTGCAAATATCATTTTCCGGAAAAACAGGTGATTATCTCTGACAATAACTCTAAAATGTATATTGAGAATTCTATTGATATTAAAAATCTAAAGTCACAACTTGATGAATTTCAAACTATTGCTGAAGTGACAAGGACGCCCGAAAGTTTCGAATTACTAAATAAATTGAAAAAGCAACACAAAAATTCTATAAATCGAAAAAAAGTGGAGTTTAATAACAAAATGATATCGGAATCAAATAATAAACAAAAGTCAGCCTGGCAAATAATAAATAAAAATGTATGTAAAACTAATAACCTAAAGGGTGAGAGCAATTTATCTGTTGAAGACTTTGCCAACTTTTTTGAAGATTGTATAAACAATTTAATGCAAAGTCCTATGAACTTTGATTCGAAACTCTTTGATTCTTTCATGTGAAAAATTCCAATAAACCATTTGTCTTTGTATTTACATCCAACCAGTGTAACAGAAATACTGAACATTGTTCATAACCTGAAAAATTCTATAGCCGCGGATATCTATGGGTTACATTCTGTTCTTATAAAACTCATAAATAAAAATGTGGCGATGGCTTTAGCGAATCTATTCAATCTTTGTATGAGTACAGGTATTTTCCCAGATGTCCTCAAGGTTTCCAAAGTGACACCTACCTATAAAAAGGGAAATCCCAACAGTCCAGATAGTTACCGGCCTATTTCCATAATACCAGTTTTGGGAAAAATTTACGAGGTCATCCTAAAGGAAAGGTTGATGTCTTTTTTAGAGAGAAATAATTTGTTATTCAATAATCAGTTCGGCTATAGAGCAGGAAAGTCGACGATATCAGCATTATGCACGTTCTATGAGACTGTGTCGGATGCCTTGGAGCGTCGAGAATTTTGCCATGCAAGATTCTACTATCTTACGAGGGCATTCGACACAATCCGTCATGATGTCCTGATAAAAAAGCTCGAAAGGTATGGAATTAGAGGAGTTGCCTTGAACCTCTTTTCGTCCTACTTGGCAAATCGTACACAGTTTGTAAAATCTGCACACCAGACATCCGCGTGTCATGCAGTCAACTTTGGTGTCCCACAAGGGTCCGTTTTAGGGCCCTTACTATTCATTATATATTTCAATGACCTGTCCCCAAATCTGGACCAGACCAATTTTTTATGCTGATGATGCAACCTATATATCTAGTGAATCCCGCGAAAATATCGCAGCACAAACTCTCAACCAAGCAGAAGAATTATCAAAAAACTGTTTCAATTGTAATTATTTATTCCTCAATGATACAAAAACACAAAGTCTTGTTATTAGCACCACTTCCCCATCTACAGACCGCGTTAAGCTTTTAGGGCTCATATTGGATAGCAAACTAAGTTTTGCTCCTCACATTGAGGACTTATCTAAGCGCCTCGCGAAAGCTACCTATGCTCTCAGGCAACTAAAGCTGCATGTTGATACAGACCAACTAAGAATGGCATATTTTGCTATGTTTCATAGCATAATGACGTATGCCTTGATAATCTGGGGAAACACATGTCATAGCCACAAAATATTCACTGCGCAAAAAAAAGTCATCCGAATAATAGATTCCAGTAAATATGATGACCACTGCAAACCACTGTTCAGGAAATTAAGCATCCTGCCTTTACCATGTTGCTATATTTTGGAGTGCCTCCTCTATATAAAAGAAAACGTAATACGTCAAAGACTTCAGCACAATTATATTCACTCTTATAATACTAGGAAAAAAAGCGATCTCTGTCCTCCATTATTCAGACTCACAAAAACACAGAATTCCTACAGATATCTGGCCATAAAATTGTATAATGCTTTGCCACAACAATTCAAAGATGACAATATGTCTTGTGCCGCATTCAAAATTAAAATTCATAAATATTTAACACAGCACTGTTTTTACTCGGTAGTTATGGGAAGCCACCAATGGAATAGCTAGCTGTCGACTCAGCGCATTTATTTAATAAAACTAATTGTATCGCTCATTCTCATGATTTCGTTCTATTGCAAACCAATCTGAATAAAGTCCACAGTAGTAACTTTTTTTTAAAAAATCGCGTTCCGCTTACGAATCCAAAATTGGCGCAGTCGGTAGGATTTGCCCAACGACAAAAATCGCGTTTTACCGGTCTGTATCAACAGTTTGACGGCAAAAGTGGTTCGCGGAAAGACAAATATCGCAAGAAGCTACACTTGAGCGGAGGACAAACATCGCCGAAACCTCAAGAACCCTGGTGAAAGACAAGCATCGCTGACACCAGCCTGAATTAGAGGACAACATCGCCGAAGATTCAGAAACCTGGCAGAGGAAAACATCGCCGAAACCAGTCAGGATTAAGAAGAAACAGAAACAAAGAAGAAGAAAGAAGCAACAAACGAGCCAAAGCAGAACATGATAACAAGAAATTTCATGTAAGTGATTTTGCTCAAACACATCCTCAAACCCTCACATACCCGACACCCTCAACAAATTGTAAATTCTTCATCTTCGATTTTCGTGACTTTTCAATTTGTTCATGGTAGATAATGTAGAAATAGATCAGTTAGTGGAGTTACTAAATAAATCATTTGATTCACTAAGACCAATACAAGAAGAGATACACGAGATGGCAACCCCATCAGGTGTGAATTATACTCTTTTAAGACTTTTTGTAGATGCTATTCCAAATTTTGATGGTAATCCCCATACATTGGGAATTTTCTTAGAAAGTTGCAATAACTTAATTGAAAATTTCAGAAGTGATACCAACCCTCAACTCAATACATATATTCTACGAGCACTTCTTGGAAAATTAACAGGTAGAGCTCTTAGTCTAATAGGTTCTCGCACCGAATTGAAAACTTGGACAGAAATTGAAAATGCATTAAAATTAACTTTTCAAGATCAACGTAACATCGATTGTTTGGTTCAAGACTTAATTGCCTTGATACCGTACAAAAATGAAACTCCATATAATTTTGGTATGTGATGCCAAGATTCTAGAAGCCTTTTGATCTCAAAAGTAAATTCTGAAACATTAACAGCAACAGAGAGAAGTATACAAATAAAAAGTTATAACGATTTAGCACTCAAAACCTTCATTAGAGGACTTCCAAGTCAATTGCAAAATAATATAAGACTACGAAATCCAGACAGTTTAGAAAAAGCTATGTCCTTGTTAATTGAAGAAGAGAATTTTCTGTACAGCACTTCGAAAAGTAATACGATTAATTCACGAACAATGTTTAGACCCGCACAAAGACTCACACCAACAAATACTAGACAAAATCCGAGAAATCTAATGAATTTCCAGAGACCAACACAATACTCTCCAAATCAAACATTTCAAAATAACTTTCAGAGACCATTCCAAAATTATCCCCAGAGACCGATATTTCAAAATAATTCTCAACCATCTCATCAGACTCAAAATAATTTTCAGACACCACAATTTCAAAATAATTTTCAACGACAACCATTTCAAAACAATCAAACGCAATTCAGACCCAGCAATAATCAATTTAATCGAAATCAAGTAAATCAAGCCCGAAGTCAATTAACAAGAAGAACTTTTCAACCTGAACCTATGGATACATCATCCGGAAATACTCGTCATCCTCAAAATCCCCAAACTCATACACAATTATATTCACAAGACATTAACGAATTCGAAAATCCGTTTGAAAATCTAAATGCATCAGAAGAATATGATAATTACTAAGAATACGATCAAGACGACTACCCAAATGACCAATATGATTAGGATTATTCCGATTTTTCGAATGAAGAAATCAATCAACAGTCACTAAGTCAACCTATATCATCAAATCAAGAATCTCAAAATTTTCAGATAGATCGCAATTCAAAAAATCAGACGTGATAAACATTAATCTTGTCAAAGCATATTTACCATACATCTTTATTCCTGAACTGAATGCAAATTTTCTAATCGATACCGGTAGTACAAGAAGTTTAATGAAGCCTGATTTAGCATATAAATTCTATGATGATTTCATTTTCAATGAAGACTTCAATATACAAACAGCTCATAGTATCAGTTATCATAATGAAGTAATGACGATTCCTGTTTTCAAAATTTTTAAAGTGAATGAAACGCATAAATTTTATCTATTTGATTTCAGTCAAAAGTATGACGGTTTGATAGGCATTGATCTATTGAAACAACTACATGCTCCAGTGAATATCCAAACAAAATTAATTACTACACCATATGTTAAAATACCTATTATTTACGAATCAGAAGAATTCACGAAATTGAAAAATGAACTTCAAGCTAATAACTATGATCTGAACATTCCTGCAAGAACATCTAAAATTGTTAAAATACCAGTAAATCAAGAAAAAGGCATAGGATATCTTGATTATATTTATTTTACTCAAAATATAGAATCACCCCGTGCAGTTGTTAGCATTGAAAACTATTTTGCGACTACATCAATAACGAATTCAAGTACTGAATCAGTCAAAATTCGAGTCAATAAACCATTCGATTTAGAAATTCTGAACATAAGCGAACTAAATTTTATAGAGAAAATGGAAATTGACGATAATTTGGATCAGCAACATGATAATATTCTTAAATCCAATTTAAAAACACTTCGTCTTGAACATTGTAATAAAGAAGAAAAACAAGCCATTCGAAATTTATGTTTACAATATCGTGACATATTTTATTCGGACAAAGTACCTTTGACTTTCACGAATGAAATTCAACATAAAATAAATTTGACAGATGAATCACCAATATATACGAAAACATATAGATACCCCGAAATCCATAAACCTGAAGTCAAGCAACAAATTACCAAGATGTTAGATCAAGGAATAATTCAAAATTCTATATCTCCTTGGTCAAGTCCAATATGGATTTTACCCAAAAAACTGGACGCTTCCGGAAAAAGAAAATGGCGACTAGTGATCGATTATCGTAAATTGAACGAAAAAACAATAGATGATAAATACCCCTTGCCGAATATATCGGACATTTTAGACAAACTCGGAAAAAGTCAATATTTCACCACACTAGACTTAGCAAATGGGTTTCATCAAATCGAAATGCACCCGAACGATATTCAGAAAACAGCTTTTTCAACCGAAAATGGACATTATGAATTCAAAAGAATGCCTTTTGGACTCAAAAATGCTCCAAGTACATTTCAACGCGTAATGGACAACATTCTTAGAGGACTACAAAATGAAACATGCCTCGTATATCTAGACGATATAGTAATATTCAGTACATCACTTCAAGAACATATTCAAAGATTAAAACAAATTTTCGATAGACTGAGACAATCAAATTTCAAAATACAACTTGACAAATCAGAATTCCTTCGAAAAGAAGTTAATTATTTGGGACATGTCATAACACCAGATGGCGTCAAACCAAACCCTGATAAAATATCCGTAATCAAACAATTCCCAATTCCCTCAACACCTAAAGAAATAAAAAGCTTTTTAGGACTAGTAGGTTACTATCGTAAATTTATCAAAGATTTCGCTAAAATCACGAAACCTCTCACTCAGTGTTTAAAAAAGAATCATAAAGTTGTTCATGATCAAAATTTCATATCTGCATTCAATACATGTAAAAACTTGATTACAAATTCACCAATTTTACAATATCCAGACTTTTCAAAAAAATTCATTCTAACAACAGATGCATCCAATATTGCTTTAGGAGCAGTACTTTCGCAAGGAACAATTGGATCTGATAAACCTATAGCATTCGCTTCAAGAACGTTAAATGAAACAACGATATAGTACAATAGAAAAAGAACTCCTCGCTATTGTATGGGCCTGCAAATATTTCAGACCATATCTATTTGGTAGAAAATTCACAATTTACACAGATCACCGACCATTAGTTTGGATTTTCAATCTTAAAGAACCAAATTCGAAATTAATCCGATGGAGACTTAAATTAGAAGAATTCGATTATGACATTATATACAAACAAGGAAAACAAAATACTAATGCAGATTCTCTCTCTAGAATTACTATCAATGCTCTAGAAAATGAATCTGTAGTGAATAACCCTGGTGGCATAGTTTCAGAAACACTCAAATATCTTAGAAACCTATCCGAATACTTTGTACCCCCTGAAAACAAACCTCCAGAATCCAAAAATCCTAATATTTCACAAAAAATTCAAGTAATATCTGACGTACAAATAAAACCACCTGAAAAACCCTCTGACAAAAAAATAGACGACTACACTGGTACATCAACTCAACATTCAAACTATAATGAAACTACTAATAACGGAATTGAAATTTTGGACGAAATAATAAATAATAAAGTTAACCAAATACTAGTTTTTCATCATGTATACCCTAAATTGAAAACTTCTCAAGAAAACTATGGAAATCATAAGATCGTAACAGTCGAAATTCCAGAAACTAATAATGAATCATTGATTTTAGAATTTTTAAGAGACTATACAACTTCTGGCAAAACATACTGTATATATTTCCACACAGACAAATTATATCAGTCATTCAATAAAGTATACATTGAACATTTCTCAGAACGTGGTCCAAAATTAGTCAAATGCACAAAAAGAGTAAATACCGTAAAGACGAACAAATAATAATTCTGAAAAATCACCATGAGAGTAAAACCAATCATAGAGGAATATCAGAAACTCTAGAAAAAATCAAACAAAATTATTATTGGACAGGAATTAAAGAGTCAGTAACTAATTTCATAAATTCATGTGAAATTTGTCAACGAACAAAGTATGCTAGGAGAAAACCATATACGATATACGATATATATACGATAATATATATACGATATATATACGATAATAAAAATTATTCGACACTTGTAGATGCATTCACCAAATTTGCCCAAGCATATCAAATAACAGGAAAAACGGATATCAATGTGAGCAATGCTCTAATAAAATATTTTACATCATTTAGAATACCTGAAATACCTATAATTGATAACGGCACTGAATTCAATAATGAAACAGTCAAAGAAATTCTGAATTCACAGAAAATCAAAATTCATTTTACTACACCAGCTCATCGCGAATCAAATAGCATAGTTGAAAGATTCCATTCGACAATCATTGAACATTAAAGAATTCTTAAAGAAATGTATCCTGAAGAACAAGATAATTTGATGGATTATGCTATTATTGGATATAATAGTTCATTACATAGCGCAACAAATTATACCCCATTCGAATTAACTTTTGGTCACACTAATTCAAGGAACCCTAATGAAATATTTCTTCCGAACTCATTTTTCACAGATTATGCTGATAATCATAAGAAAAAATTAGAACATGTATATTCGAAGGTAAAAGGAACCCTAGAAGAAAAAAAACAAAAAGTGATTTCCAAATCTAATACACAAGGTGATGATAATTTAGACTTTAAAGTAGGACAAACTGTATACAAACAGAATCCTCATAATCGCAATAAGAAAAATAATAAATTTATAGGTCCATTCGAGATAATAAAAACCTTGGATAGAAACAGAGTAGAGATTCAGAATAAAGATAATAAAAAGAATGAGATCATTCATATCAAGGAATTAAGAAAGCCTCCCATTGTAACAGATTCACCACGTGCATCCTCATCTACATAAATGGAGAACTGATATACCCGACATTTCATGACCTTGCTGACAATCCTGGACTTTTGACATTGAAACTAGGAAATGTACAGAATACAATAGACTATTGGTCTTTTGTTCAGATATATGATATCACTAGTCTAGTTGATGAATACGTAGCACTTAGATCAAAGTTTCAAATATTCAGAGAAGCAATTGATAGCAATTTTACATCAGAACCTAATCGGAAAGAATTTTATAACTTGTACAATTTAGCATTTTCCTTAGAAAAGAGAGTTTCAAACCAAATTGATAAACTCAATCCTATAGAAAAAATTGACAAAATCAGAACCAAACGAGGACTTATAGATGGATTTGGATCAATAATCAAATCAATAACTGGCAACTTAGATCAAAACGATGCTGAGAAATATGATAAAGCAATCGAAATATTATCTGGTAATGAAATGGAAATTAAAACCTTAGTTGATGAACAAATTACACTTCTGCAAAGTTCAATTAATGTGTTCAGAAATAATACTGAAATTTTGGCAAATAATCAGAAAACTCTACGAAATAAACTCATAGAGATACAACAAGTCTTGAATGATACAAATATTCATTTCACTCATACTTATAATCAATTTTTATTCCATACAATGATATCACAAGTCATAATGGCTTTTCAAGAAATGTATGACATTTTTGAAAAAATCCAAATTGCCATTACCTTTTCAAAATTAAATATATTTCATAATTCAATGGTAGAACCAATTGAACTACTTGAAGAAATGAAAGCAATCAAATCGTTTTTGCGAACTAATAAATTACCGTTCGAACCAACGATAGAAAATATTCTCATTTTCGAGAAAATTATGAAAATCAAATGTTACTCAAAAGGAAATCAAATCGTTCTCATTATAGAGGTCCTAATAGTTGATAGTGAAGATTACAATTATTTCCATCTCTATCCAATGCCAACATCCCATAACAATATTTACCAAGCTATAATACCTCAGTCAAAATTCCTTATCCTCAACGAGCAAAATTACATGTTCTTCGATCAAAGATGCCAAGAAGTATCGATCGAACAATTTTCATGTCATGAATCGAGTCCCATCAAAATAAAAAATGACGCTCCATGTGAAATTGAAATGCTGAGATACTCCAAGAACATCACAAGACAATATACCTATCAAAGGAACATTTATATTAGAACTCAATTCACAGTGTGTTCTAGACATTGAAGGCATTCACTTAATAAACGATCAGAATTCGCGAAGTGTTTATAAGAAAATTGAATTACCAAAATTAGACTTCAATCTTCCATTTATGAAAAATACTCTAGATTTTCAACCAGTGACACTAGATAGCGTTAACCTCGACGAAGTTAAGCACATCACAGCCTCCTTAGATAATCAACATCAAAAAATATAGAATATGTCGAAGGAAAAAATTCATTTTGGCATAAGTGTTTGGACCATTGTCATCTACTTCTTCATGGCCATCGCAGTAGCTGCAGCAGCCTACATCTACTACAAGAGATTCATCCACTCCAGGACGCAGAATATACAGGGTGTTGCCGACCAGTCAGACAACCCCCTCAGAAGAAACCCTATTGTTTCACCCAGGATTCCACTCTAAGGGCGGAGGAGTTATGGGAAGCCACATCTACCCCCACCAATGGAATAGCTAGCTGTCGACTCAGCGCATTTATTTAATAAAACTAATTGTATCGCTCATTCTCATGATTTCGTTCTATTACAAACCAATCTGAATAAAGTCCACAGTAGTAACTTGTGCTTTTTAAAAAATCGCGTTCCGCTTACGAATCCAAAATTCGGTAGATGATTATCTGGATCATGTGGTTACATGTGCATGTGAGTATAGATAATCCTATTTTCATTGATATCTCTATCCTTTTCTTTTCTACATGTTCATACTCTTTGTCTTGGATCATGAAATACCTTGTCACTTGTATGTTCGTTATGTCTTCATGTGAAGCGTATTTTAACTCTATTTTATTTTATGTGATGTAAATCACTTCTGGACGAATGTATACATGTCTCAATTGTTTACATGACATAAATATTTCTATTTCTATTTCTAAACCTCCTCTGAATCTGAAACGGGTATGGAGCTCATATCCAGGGCAGAGCATATAGGTCGTATTAGTTGATGAGTTGACCTGCGTCTCAGTTGAAGCCAGTATATCTGGTTTCGCAGCCTGTAGATGGTAATGAACATCGATTATATTTTTGTTCAGACCTCGGATGTTACAAAGGTCTATTTTTAAATTCAGATGTTTCGATGGTGAATCCCCTCGAGCACCTCTCGCCCGGAAATCCGAATGGAGAGGTATTTTACTTCCGGAGTGTTTTACTCTAGGAGAATTCATCATCTAGATTTTTCTTCAGCTGAAATGGGCGTTTGGGTTGGGAAGAAAGAGATAGGGTATGGGAATATGACCGGATGCATCGACCAAATACTGAAACATGGGAGTTACCCATTTCACAGCACCTCTGTCGATGTGGTGGTGTCGCACCGGGCGATGATGGGAACCATCATTTTCCATCCATTTAGTCGCCTCTCACGACAGGCAGGATTTATCATGGGGAAATTCTTGATCAGTCCCCATACCTAACATGCTTGTGAGATCAATAAGTCTTTCAAATAATTTTTAAACTTGTGGGGGGGTTCATGTTTTTCATGTCTGTCGGCAGTACATTATACAGGTTTACAGTCTCATTGCAGTCTCATTCTGATTGGTCTTATTAGTTGGCTTCCCTTGGTGAGGTAACTGTAAAAGTCCGAGTTTATTTCATAATTTTCTTTATTTTTGTGAATTTCTAGTAGAAGTTTATAAATATATATATGTTATTGTCATATTTTTATGGAATGAGAAAAGTGGTCTACAGTTGTCGGTGTAGCCGGCACCAGTTATTATTTGTATTGCTTTTTTTCGAAGGAGAAAAACTTCATCAGCCTTGCTATTATCTCATAGAATAGTTCCGTATGAAATATTGGAGTGGAAGAAAGCATAATAAGCAGTTAACAAGGCATGTGAACCAATTATGTTTTTTAGTTTTGGAAGTAGGAAGATGTATTTTGAGATTTTAGCACATAGCTGCTCTATGTGAACTGACCAGTTCAGCAAATGCAATACAATCAAATGGGGACGTACGCAAAAAGATCATTGACGTAAATTATGAATAGAAGCAGACGTAAAAGGGGGCCTTGTGGCACTCCACATGTAATGGGTTTCAGATTGGAAATGTTATTTGAATCAAATTGAACATATTGCTTCCTATTCGAGAGATATGATGAGAATAGACGAAGAGGTAACCCTCTTATACCGTATGCCTCTAGTTTATCCATGAGTATTGAATGTGAGACACAGTCGAATGCTTTGGTCAGGTCACATAAAGCAGCCACAGTATATTCTCCGTTTTCAAAACCTTCTATTATGTTATCCACGACTTTCATCAGTGCATGAGCAGAAGATGAATATTTAATGAACTCGAATTGATTTCGGTTAAATAGCTTGTGTTTGAGGAAATATTGGTAGTCTATTTTTTAGGATAATTTCGGAGATCTTTCCAAAAATTGGGACAATTGAAATTGGCCGATAGTTACTAATTTCATTTTTATTTCCCTTCTTTAAGATGGGGGTGACTCGAAATATTTTGAATGCATCCGGAAATTTACCTCCTTCGATGGAAGCATTTAGGAGATTTGTTAGGTGTTCAATCAAATATGTTACAGTTCCTTTTATTATTTTGGCATAGAGGTCATATACATCGAAAGAATTTGAGTTTTCTAGTTGGCAAATTGCATTTGCTGTCTCCGAAAATGTGATGGGCTCCTTAAAAAAAGAACCAGGCGTTTTTAGACTGTCAATGTCTAGGGTGGGATAGAAATTGGGGTTGTTTGTGATGTTTCTTTTGTTATTTCAGTTCCAACATTTGCAAAGTATCAGTTGAATTCATTGGATAAAATTATTTTCTTTCATATTGGCATATTCACTCTTCATTTCAAATTTAATGAGTTTTCAACTCTCTGATTTTGTTATTTGAATTTGACATTATGTTATCGTAATGGTTTTTTTGCAGATATAACAATGTTTTGATAGTCTTTGTTTAGATGTAGAAAATCTTGCTTGTGTGTTGGATCATTTGTGACCTCATAACTTGTTTTCAGTGCCTGCATTCTTTAATTTTATAAACTGGCTATAGTGATCGGATAGACAAGGATCGGATACTCCAGTTTCATAGTATTCATTTTTTGTGAGATTTGTGATGATGTCTATTGTACAGATATAGGTATTCACTGGGAAACTGGACAGTCCATATATTTCTTGAGAGACAATCTAACACCGAGAAAACACAATTTGATTTGCTGTTCAGCATTAAAAATGATGACTACTCACCTAACACCAGGTCCAATTGATCTTCGCAGTAATAATTCTTTACGAGCATCAATCACGCCCAAAGGCTGTTAGAAATGCCTTATTCAAGAATATTGATTATCAAAAACAACCATAAACCGCAGTAAATAACCTTTGCCATAACAATGATTTTCATTTCCATAACGATGATAAAGTTATAATAACGATGTACAAAACACTGATGCAGTCACTGATGGTGTTTTGTTTCGTTGAAAACGCTAACGGCATTTTCCGCTGTAATGGCCTAATAGTTATGAAACTCCTCAGAAAATGGTGAGATTTTCACAGATTTCTGTACAATAGTTGATGTTTTGAGATTGTAATTATGTAGTTTGACTATTAATTGACAAGTAACCTAAATTACTACTTCCGAATCAACATTTTCATAACACTGATTGTGCAATTTTCAATACTACTGATTTTGTTTTCATTTTTGTGTCGCCACCTAACAACTGACAGAATAGTTCCACCAGTGTTCTGTACATCGTTGTTATGATATACGTGATCCTAAATCAGAAGTTTATTGTTCTAGCATTCTGCTACACTATGCAACTGCCTGTACCGTTTTCAACCCTGGTGTTTTCAAAGATCGTGGTTTCTAGTTTCGACATGTTTGGGGAAAGTACCAAAAAATCGATGTTAAAGTCACGTAGGGTGATAATTTTAGTGAATTTATCAGAGAGGTTGTTCAAGAGATCTTCGAGTTTATTAACAGATCGCAATTTGTGACACACGCGGATCTATGCATTGTAATTATGGCAGTGTGCATATTTATCAAACCGATTCCACGGGCTTCAATATCTCTTTCAATGCTGAAGTTGTTTAATAGTAGTGGCCTCACCTGTATGTTAGCATTTCTCCCATATATAGCTGCCCCACCGTGCATTTTTTTTGTCCTACAATAATGCGAGATGAGGTTATAGTTGGGGATTTTACATGAATGTAGGCATTGCTCGTCTAGCCAGTGTTCGGTCAGTCATTCAATATCATAATTATGTTCGTCCAAAGATACGGTGAGTCCATCTATTTTGTTTACTAGTTCGCGAATATTTAGGTAATGATTGCTCGATTTTTTTTCCACACAGTTCCTTTTTTGATGTAGTATTCAATGTTTTGACCGTTTCAACCAAGGGTCCAACATCTCTATTCATTGTTGTGGAAGCCTCCGTTTTGCAAAACCTGTACACTATTGCACCTTTTGGCCAAATTTCTCGCCTCCAGGCATTTTTGAAGTTTTCTCTCTTGATGATGACTGTAAATGGAACTGTAAATTTCAGGGAATTATGAGTTGTGTTCCTCGCATTGTACTTCTAGAAAAAAATTCTTTATAGTTTTCTTCATTTCTTCTGGTGTCGTGTGGGGTTTCAGTCGCGTGACATGTAGTGAGACTGTTGTATCCACTGTTGTATCCACTGTTGTATCCTCGTTCCCACCTACAAGGTACTAGCGTGTCCGTCTTTGTCCTCTGCCTTCTTGCGTTTGCCACCCAGTCTCTTCCTCTAACGCCATATTGTGATCAGCCAATTGTTGGATTTCTATTTTCTGCTTTTCCACAGCTCCTGAAATCGCTCGACCGACCTCCTTGCTATTGAAGGTGTGTTTATTGTTTATTATATGGTCAGTTTTTTTACATTGATCATGTCTTTCATGTTTACTTTTATTTTGCTGTCTATTGTCAGTAATGCCGGTGATACGTTACCCACGGACGTAGAAATAGGAATAACAGGTGTGTTAGTTTTTCCTGCACTGGTGTTCGTTTTTCTGTTGGTCTGGTGCAAACCTGAATTTGCAGTTCCATGGATTGCCTCAGTGTTATTCCGTGGTTACATTATCGGCGAAGTCGCACCAATCGGTCCTGTGATTTATGGGTTTTTCAGCTTTCAAGGTTGTTGATGTTGTTCTTGTATCAGTTGTATTGGTTTTTTACTGATTTTTTTTCTTGGAGGTCCATGTAGGTTTGCACGGTTGTTTCTAAGGTTTCCATTTCCATTTTCAATTACACTGCATTTTCTTGTAGTAAATTACTATTATCCAGGAGGATCTTGAATTTCTCATTTTGCTCAATAATAATTCTCTTCAGCAGTCTTATTTCTTGAACTGCTTGCCCACCTTGGCCTACGAGTTGCATTTTTGGCCTCGCTAGATTGCACGAGACACGCCGGATGATACTCATGGTCGCACTTTGCACATTTAACAAACTCCGCGAAAACTTTTTTACAATGAGAAATTTTCATTTTTGTCCGTTTTATCGGTTTTATTGACGAGCTCTGAATTGACATTCTGAACGCTCATTGCTAACGCACTATTATTATAGATAATCGGTACGATAGTAATAGAACGTAGTGCCTAATGATGACCCACTTGAATGGGCTCTATTGGCTCTATACAGTGTGTCCAGAATTGGTGATGGATGTTTCAGGCTAAATGGGGAAATTTAAAGTCAAGTATATCAGTAACTGAATTCCGTTCGCAGAATCATTGAAACTATAAGGAGTTTCGAGTTATTTTGGGAAATCCAAAATGCTGCATTTTCAATAATATTCAGTCTTTCATTTCTCAAGATGATGCAAATCTGTAAAAACATTCTTAGAGCAACTTTTTATGTTGATTTCAACTGTTAAGTCTGATTTGTTCCTCAACGTTACTGCTTTCTGAAAGTATCATCAATTTTATAATTTCCCAAGGCCGCCAATTGGATTCAATGTCATTTGAAATGTACATCGTTGTACCTTTCAAATCATGTAATAACACTGGGGAAAAAACTTTTTATTCCCAAAAAACACGAAAAATATTTTGAAGGAAAAAAAGCAATTTGGCAACAACGCAAAACGCAATTCACTATTGTACATTGAATGTCTTCTTAACTATATTCAACAACAGTCAGTAACAACCATATTAGTTGTTTCCCAGGAATTTGCAATTGTTGCACTGACTTTTCCGTGCGAAGAAGTACATTACACCCCAGCAACTGCTCACGATCTACAATGCTCAAATTGCACATGTCCTAGAATACTGTTCACATGTTTGGAGTTCATACAAAAGAGAGCTATTCGCCTAGTTGGTGATACTATAATCACGAATTCATTGACCTTTCTAGAACATCGTAGAAAGGTGACCGATCTCTCTCACATAGTCAAGCTCGAAACATGATGATGTCATAACCAAGCACATTCATCAATAGAACGGCAAAGTTATGGAATTATTTGCCTAGTGAGTTCTTTCCTGAGTTTAAAGCCTCTGAACTTTCAAGAAAAATAACAATACCTTCCTTCTCTCCACCGCTGACTAACAAAAAATAAACTAACTAAAAAAATTAAAAAAAATGAAGTTTCTTCAAGTACTTTCCTGAGTGGCGTTGTCGTATTTCAAGAAATTCGTGAATATGTGTATTTTCGTTATATTCCGGAATAGCATCTAATTGGCATAGATATAATAATGTTCTCTTTATACTCCGTCATTTCAAATGTTAGTGAAATATTAGCATTGATTGGTATGTTTTCAGTCGTCATAATTATGTCTACGATTCTCTCTCCTTCCACTGACGGGTCTGACAGCTCATTGAATTATTAAGCGCACACCTGACACCATTTGCGATAACATCCTTATTTATTTTTTATATATATATATAAATATATTAATAGTGAATGAATCTGAGCCAGGCAGAGGTGGCAATGATAAATAGAATTTATATATGTTTGAATGGACATTGTAGGTTTATCGAAGATAACTGTAAATTTAATGCTGCCTCAGGTAATTCAGATTCAATCCTCATCAATGATATTTGTATGAAAATTCCGCACATGTGATTTTTAACCAATCAGAACGTGTATTTCTGTCAGATCACCATAGCAACAAATGAATTTTATCGTAAATTTTTTCCTGGTGGGTACCTAACAGCGAATTATACTGGAAATTTTTTTGACGTGTATAATGACAGGTTTTGTCAACTTGATAAAGACGAGAATTGATGTTGTTGGAAACACATTTGGTGTGGAATTTTCTTACCGAATACCACACGAGTTCAAATTAAATCCGGAAATTTTCTCGAGCTCATGAATATTTTGAAAATTATCCCGAGTCGAAGACGAGAAAATTTCCGGAAATAATTTGACCTCTAGTGGTATTACTAGTGATAATTCATGGTTGAAATATAGGATGTTTTCCTTATTGCAGTTAAATCTTCGTGATATACGTTTGAAAGAAGGCTTTCACTTGAGCATAATAGATGTTTCCTTACGATCGTGAAAATAGCATGTAGCAACTATTTTTTACATAGAAACAACACATACATAGAAAGTAGCTCATATCACCATATCAATATGAAAGTATATCACGCATATCTCGAAATTTTTCAATAGCGCATGCTTACATGTAGGTATGATGTATGAATGAATATGAAAATCATATTTTTTAATACTCACTGACCCAAACGTCCTTCCCAATACATTCATCTTCATTATTTTTTATTTTATTATTTTTTGCCGCATTTCCGATTTCCAAGATAATTCG
Organism: Gastrophysa polygoni; assembly: GCA_963576655.1. Taxonomy (NCBI): domain Eukaryota; kingdom Metazoa; phylum Arthropoda; class Insecta; order Coleoptera; family Chrysomelidae; genus Gastrophysa; species Gastrophysa polygoni. The sequence goes on from OY755083.1 coordinate 32,364,069, forward strand.
TAACTTGAAGTTTATTTCAACACAAGTCACAAGCTGCGAGACATAGCATAACCTCTGAATCAACATAACTTGATGAAGTAATAACACTCACTACCGACTGCGATACTCAAAAGTGAAAGTTGAAAATTCTGATTTTTTGTTATTTCTAATTATATTGTTATTCAGAAAGTAGCCCATTTCACTATGACAACAGGAAAGTCGAAAGTAAAAAGCAGTTGTGTGGGAAAAAACTCACGCTCGCAGATCGATCCATCGACTGATGAAAGTATTAATATATGTATTACCTGGAAATTTCACTGCTGGTGAAATCACATCACATATAGTACACATATAGTATAGTATGCGTAGATTGATTAGAAATAAAATAGAAGTTATTATAATTATTTCAATATATTTGTAGTAATGACAGAGAAATTCTCTATTTCATCCATTAGCCATCCTTCAGCCATCATTATACGCTATTCCGACTCCTAAAAATGATTCCAATTGGCATTGTATATCATCAGTAGTAGCATTGAAATTTATTATTTTTTTTGTAATAGGTGTTGCTATGGTTAGTGGCTCCAGGTGATTCTAAAATTTTCCATCCCGTTTTTCTCAAGGAGTTGAATGATGGAAGGGGATCATCAACTAGCAAGAAAACTTCAGGGATAAGAAGAAAAGAAATTTTAGGATATTCCATATCTTGTCTAATGAAACTGATCATCGATGACATTCAGTTTTGGTTGTCTAATGCATCTTTAGCTACTGAGATGATTGCAATTCTGCAAGCAGGCAGTGGTTAGTATTTCTTCATATTTTAATGATTAATAATAATAATAATAATAATAAATGGCCTTTATTTGTCTTGGCGGAGTTTAGCTCAAAGCTATTCTTCCACTCAACCAAGCATATTTAAAAAAAACAATGTCATATACATTTTTAATAACAATGGTAATATAAATATAAAATTATAATAATAATAGTAGTAATAATAATATATGATCATAGCAAATTAGTAGGGAAAAAAAGAAAAAAAAATGGAACTGTCGCTGTTCATCCAGGAAATATTGTTCAAGTTCACGTCGGAGATTTGAGAAACATAAGCTTTTCATATTTTGACTGATGGAGTTATACAGGACAACGGAGTCGTAAGAGAATGTGATGGGGAATGGACAAATTGTTGACATATCGAAGGTCTCTGGTGTGTGCTTCTTGTCTGTATCTGTATCAAGTTATCTGCATTTGTGTTGGGGTTCATATAAACCCATGAGAAACCAAATGGCAAATTCAAAAATTCTGAAAGAAATATGAGTTGTTTGAGCATAAAATTGAAATGATTCCTGAAATTTCATTGAAACGTCATTTTTGAGTATTCCCAAAAACTGGATACCAGATTTTCTTAAAATATCAAGTTAGGTTGATGTCATAACAAGAGAATCATAAATGTTTTCAGAATTTTTGAACAACAGTTCTCACAATTTCCAAAATTTGGTGAAATCGCATATTCAGATTGGTGATGCTACAATCGCATACCATTGAAATTATGAATCATTTGGTTCGACAGTCTCGGCCGGTATTTCGAAACTATTTCATGATTTTCACGATGAGTCAATTAGAGGGGCGCGCGAGGGGGCACCTTCGTATTTGTCTTCCCTATACAAAAATGTATGAAGCTACAGAGATTTTCAGATATTCATGAGCTGGGATAGGATATCAAGGAACAATGATGGTGCATGTTTTATCTACACGACAATCGATTTTATGAAATTCTATGAGAATGATAACATGTCAATCTTCTCGCACAAGATTTTGACAACTGTCATAATTATGTTCTATCAGAACAGTGTCAAAAACAACGCAAATCTCTCAGATATTGACTGTCGATCCAAATGGAAGATTCATAATTTCAGTGGTATGGGATTGTAGCAGCATCAAGCTGGATATGCGATTTCACCAAATGTTGATTTCATTAAAGAAAAACGCGATTTTTCAGCTAATTTTGATTTATTTATATATCTTTTCTTTATATTGTTCTTATGTTCTTTCATCCTTACTGATAGAGGTCTGCTATTGGTGTATTATTTTATCAATGAAATGTTTCGTGCAGAACATCTTTGATATGGGTGATTTTGGTATTGAAAACCTGATCAGATTATATGGATTTAGCTCTGTCTTATAGTTATCATTCTCTTCTTTCAAACCAGTAACTTTTCTCTCAATTGACCAACTTTTGTGGTGTGAGAGGAAAAAAAAAGGATTTGTATACATATGAATTTTATTTTAAATGAAAATATCCAAGAGAAATTTGGGACCAAGGGAGATTCACATGAAAGAACTGAGTGAATACATTGTTTTTTTGGTATCGGCGCTACCCTCGACCGCAGAGCAGTCGATCGCCCGGTTGTTGATTGATGACATTCCGGGAGCACACGGTTGAACAATGCCATTAGAAAGTTGATTGTTCTTATCGATATTATTATGTTGTCTGTTGCCTGCACAATGCATGGTCAATAGTTATATGATTTTTCCGTATTCAGAAGTATTATCAATCGATTTTCAGAATCGATAAATGCAACCTGAGAAAATCTCATATTCCTTTGCTCATTACAAGTTACATGCATGAAAATATATGGTTGTAATTATGGAAACTATTGGCTAGGTATGAGTATTCATTAGTAAATCTGCATGATTTATTTATTTCAATTTCCACTATGAGCAGCTTTATTGCTAGCTTCTTTAGTTTCCGGCGGTAGAAATTCATTCACTTGATCACTTTCCATCGACGAACGAAGAAACTAGAAAGAATAATTCGTGATATATTGACGTTAGTTGTCAACAAAGACGAATAAACAAATTTGGTTATCGTTCACGTTGACAACTTGTTTTATGAATAGATTAGATGATATTGGATTCAAAACTGATTAATCTCGAGGCTATTATTTCATTAATTAAATAATGTAATATAGGTATGCGTTAATTTAGACTCAGGGGTATTTGTATTAAAAATAGTTCATGATATACCTGTTGAAAATGGTTTTATTTTGTTTGAAGGGATGAAATTCCCCTACTCACAAAATGAAATATCACTTTTAGCACTCATATCATTTATAACTATTATTTATTTCATCAGCAATCCAATGAAATGGCATGAGAATATTTTACTTTTCAAGTCCTTAATTTTGTAAACGAGGAATAATAATCCTCTGGCATCCTTAGTAAGAATGACCAGACCTTAAGGTGCATTTATGAATCCGTTAGTGAAAGCTATAGCAATCTAGATTCAGATTAGTTTCCTTGATTCAGATAGCTGAATTTTCAGAAGATGAAAATCTCGTGGACAAAGAATAAAAAGTAAATCTAGAATAAGAAATACAATATAATATTCATCACATAAGACAAATGAGTCAAATAAAATAGTCATTAAAACACCTTTTGAGATATCATAGACAATAGAGACGACAGAGAAGAATGAGGTTATTCAATATCTGGTAAACTTCAGAGTATTCCAATTAAACAACGTAACTTTTTCCAATCACTTTCATACTGAGTGATCCATTTAAATTAATTGTCTTTTAGAAATTTGCGCAAACAATATTTCTTCGATTGTAAATCAAATATATTAGTATGAAATATTAGCACTAGGATAATACCATCCAAGTATTGAAGGTACACTACCAAGTAAAAGAAGTAATCCTTACCGTTTCTGTATGATGAATATAGAAAATTAGTTCTTATTGGCAACTGATTCTTTGTTTCAGCTAATGGGGAAGATATGGAGACTATTTATGATAGTATAGTTGCTTATATTTCGAATCCTGACTGGAAAATCAAAATAGATGACCAAGAAATTCTAGGGATAGAAGATGCTGGCTTTCATATGGTGATGAAGAGATTGGTTAAACAAGATAAAATAAATTCAGATTTCGGAAATGGACAAGCAAGTTACAGCGCTAGTTTAGCCAAAAATTTAGATGATGAAACAGTGAGTATGGATTAAAGAGACGGAACTATTTACATTACTAGTGTGACCGATTGGAAAGTGCTGTTGCCTGATTTTTATGGATCCGGTATTTATGGATCAGAGATTGCAATTATTATTGACACATTCACACACACACACACAGTGTGCTGCTCTTGAGCCTATACCATCTTGTTCATCTATCTCAAACAGCGAAGCTGTTATCTTGACTGGCTCTGTATATAGTGTAATATCATCATGAATCATCAAGATTGATTCAATATCGAAAATAAAAATAAGAACTGGTTGAAAGTCGTTAATTAAATATGAATATCAAATTCTTTGTGTTCCTAGCAGTTCAATTTGAAATCCTCTGAATCGCCTAATTTTCAACACACTAATAATAATTGCCATGTAATGACCAATTTGTTTAAAAGGTTTTTTTCATTCATGTTCAGGAGCAACTTCATTCATTTTAGTTTGTAGATTATAATTGTTTTTCTGAATAAAAATGTTCACTTGTAATCTCTTGTTACATGATGTATGGAAATCAAAAATTATAGCAGTTCAATTTGAAAGATTTTTCAAGTCAATGGATTTCCAAGAAATATCATATTCTTTGTGGGCCTAGCAGTTCAATTTGAAATCCTCTGAATCGCCAAATTTTCAACACAGTACTTATAATCGACATGTAATGACCAATTTGTTGAAAAGGTTATTTTTTTTATTTATGTTCAGGAATAACTCCATTTATTTTCGTTTGTAGATTATAATTGTTTTTCTCAATAAAATTGTTTTCCTGTAATCTCTTGTTTCATGATGTATGCAAATCAAAAATTATAGCAGTTCAATTCATTTGAATGATTTTTCTCAGTATAGGATAAAAATGTGTCATCATTATCCTCATGCCAGCCAATTTGTTGCATTATCTGAATATTAAATGTATGTATGTGTGTGCTGGGAAGCTTGTGTGTTAATTATAGAAAACTCAATTTTGTACAACTGTCTTAATTCATACAGGGTGGTCCAACGAGAATCTTAACACCTCGATTTTACGGTTTTAAAATGAAAATCGCTCGGACCCGTCGATTTCGAAAAAATTTTCCGTTTTTTTTCATTCCCGTAACTTCAACCTCCTAACGACGGTGAGCACAACGCTCTGATTCTGAATAGTAATGAGGGGTGTTGCGATACCTCATTAAAGATCTTATCGAGTACTATCTGACTCTGAAACTTCGCCTCCAAATTTTCATCGGAAACAAAATGACGACTCAAATAGTTGAAGACTACTTACTTTTTTGATTAGTTTATTAAATACTAGAATGGGCACCATTCACTTCGATGCAGTAAAGAACGCTGATGTATGGGTATCGAATGTGGAATTCACCTCGAGGATATCACTCTCATTAGACGCTTTTAGGAAGTATTTATTTATTTGTTAACTTTTTGACGAACGACATCCTGCTTATTTTATGCAACTGTTTGCAAAATTTGACGTTACTGGTTCAGTCGGAAACAAAAAAAGAAAAGGTGATAGAGACGAAGCGAGAGAAATTGTCCGATGTATCTGGTGTTTCACGCACAACAATCATGGGAATCTTTAAACGACATAAGTTCAATCTTCTTAAGGTACGATTGGTTCAGGAACTGAATGAGAATGATTTCGATCGCCGACTCCTGTTCTTTTTTTTTTTCATCTGTGGACAACACGAAAGGGAAACCTATGATGTTCGAGGAACATCGTGTTAGCCAGCGGTGGAACTTTGGGAAAGAAGGAAGGTGTTGGAATTTTTCTTGAATGTTTGGAGGTTGTAAGTATCAGGAAAGACTTCACTAGGCAAAGAATTCCACAACTTTGCCGTTCTATTGATGAATGATGCTTGGTATAGCGATGTTCGACAGGTCTCGAGCCTGACAGTGTAGGGGTGACCAGCTTGAGCACGTCTGGTTTGTCTACTAGGAATCGCGCGTGGTGGCATAATAGATGATATTTCCGTTGAGCACCCACCGTGAAAGTACCTATAAAAAAGGCAAAGATCGCCGACCTTTCTACGATGATCTAGAGAGGTCAATGATTTGGTGAGTGTTGTGTCATCGACTAGGCGAATAGCTCTCTTCTGAATTGAATCTAAGAGCTTAAGCGTATGTTTGGGGGCTGAGCTCCAAACATGTGAACAGTACTCCAGGACAGGTCGAATTTGTGCTTTGTAGATCATAAGCAGTTGCTGGGATGTGAAAGGTCACTGAAATTATTTCCAATAATCCAAGGTACATGTTCAATATCTGTTTTACTGATGTGTGTTCATTTTAACTCAACGGCATTGTAAACATACATAACTGTCGGTATTGGTCAGATGAAAATCCAAGTTCCAATTTCGTGAAGTTTGAATGTTTGGACGGCAATGCATGGCAATCACATAATTGGCCCTTCTTTATACCCGGTATTCTCACTGGCCGAATTTATTTAGAACGCTTAGAGAACGCTATTTATCCAACCCTCGTGCTAGTATTGGAGAATGAAGACCATGAAACGATCATTTTCCAACAAGATGGCGAACCACCTCATTTCGTTCAACCTGTGTGTCAGTTCTTAGATGAAAATTTTCCTCAGGCGTGGATTGGAAGAAGGAGACATATTGAGTTGTCACCCAGATCACCTGATCTGGCTCTACTGAACTCTATTCTATGGGGTCACCTGAAATCTAAGATTTACGCTACGCAGTCTGCCGTCAAATTACACCAGAAATGTTGAGTAATGTACGTGAACTTTCTGAGCAAAACTTATTCTACTGCATGGAAGTAAATGGTGCCCATTTCCAGCATTCAATAAACTTATCTATGAAAATTTGGAAGCGAAATTTTATGGTCAGCTAGTCAGCTCGATAAGATCTCCAAGATCGCAACACCTCTCTTCCCTATTCAAAAAGCGGAAAATTTGTTTCCCCCGGGTCAGAAATAAAAGGGTCCGATATCAACGGGTCCGAGCGAGTTTCCACATTTCAAAGCCGAAAAATCGAGGTGTTTAGTTTTCATTGGACTACCTTGTATGATGTTGCAGTTAAGCATAATATAGTGGAATTACAGGTGCTGACAAAAATTTGCTTATGTTTTCAATGATGTATCATCCATCAAAATGTTGATTGAAATATAGATAGTTATAGCATGTTTTCATCCGAAGTACATTCTTATTTCATTCATTATCGTTAAACTAATTTTATTTGTCTTCCTAACTATAAAAACGTCGCTTCGACTGCATATAAAACAATATTCAAAGAAGGCATGCATGAAATATATTTTCCAGCTATGATCCTTTGAAAACGGTATGCCACTGGAAGTCTATGGATATATATTCAGTGGATCAAGTCGTTTTCAATTTCCAACTGAATCAGTTAGTTGAATGATTTTTGAATTGACTCAGCTACTAGGTATATTTGATGGTGGTCGAAGACACAAGAGGTCACAGATTTTCCACAATGTGTTGAAATTTTCTCAATTCGAAAAACTTGTGAATGAATATTACGATAATGACTTACAGACATTTTTATTTCAGTTGAAACTGTGGTTGAAACACAATAGAGGTTGTTTCTTACTGATATCAGCTTACGAAAATGCATCTCAAGACACGCAGAAAGTATTGAAAGACAAACTGAAGAAACATCAAGAATTTCTGAAGAAGCAGAATACACCTGGTTCAAAAATCTTATTGAATAAAGTTTTATAATTGTTCAAGAGTTATTAAATGTTTTATATACTGATATTGAGGATGTTTTTGATGTACCCAACCCATAAACTAACTTACAGTAGTTTATCATAACCCAACCTACTTTAAGAATATGATAGCATGGAGGTTCTGATTTGTTATTGCAAGAGTGTAAAGATGATGGTGAGGCGACATCATGCAGAATTTCATTCGAATAATGATCGTTAGATGGTGACAAAAAAATCAAAAGATTGGTAGAATAGGTAAGATTATGAACCATACAAATTTATTATTATTAATTTATTTATACAGTGGCATAATGTGTGTGCATTATTTATTATCATTCAATTATTCATTACCTATATGAAACTATATTTGTTATGTATTTGCACCTATTTTCCTGGCATGGCGTAGAATCTTTTTCCCACAATCACCCGATTGATCTTTATATCATCTGCCATTGCTTCCTCTTGCACAAATCTCAATACGTTGTGTATCGTACTGGTATAGCAATAATGCATTTTCGAAACAATAACAATTTTGTAACGTTATACAATATATTTGGAACAATTGTGAAAAGTACCAGAACAATTCACCTTGATGAAATATGAAAGTTTCAATGAAATATTATCATTTTAAGTAGGTTATTTAGGAATACATAGAAATCATTGTGAAGAGATTTGGGACACGAGGTGATATGAGTATATTGATGACTTCGGTCCTGTGCACATCCGAAAGAATGAATGGAAGAAGCGAAGAAGTATGACTTCTCCGCTTTGTCCACTCAGAACCTTGTTTTTCGGTTTGTTGCCGAAAGCATTTTGAAAATTAATAAACTAACTTAATTATCCACAGTTCACTGAACGATTTTTGAAGAGTTTTACCACCTACAAATGAAATACAATATTTCGAATAATTACAATTATTCGTTCAAAATAAATCGTAACCTAAGTATATTCCAAATATATTTAGCAATGATTCTGGCATTACTGATTGTTATCTGTTTTAAAGCATCTATGAATGATTCCAAATTCCTCAGGCATGAATCAGCTTGCTCCATGACGGTATTGATCGGACAGTCAAAAATTAAATGAAAGAGTGTTTCATTTTTATTTCTGTTGCGTACTGTACATTTCTGATCAGGGTCAATAGAGTATGCAAATCCGTTCATAGTGAATTTAATTTTAAAATGACTAGCCTTACGTAGTTGGGCAAGAGTGCGGGTGACCTGGATGGGTAGTTTTAATAATAAATATGTGCTTGGGTCTTTGGAAGTATCAAATAAATTGTAAATATACCTACACAAAAGGATAACGGATGCTAATGAACAGTCTGAATTATGCATGTATGTATAATATTCAGCAAATAAGGTTTTTCTATGTTTGAATAGGCTATGGTGATTCAGATCATTCCATAATGGTAGGGAATTATTATCAATGAAATGTTGTTTCACTTGTAACAGCCAATTATATTTGGGGTCGTCACTATTCATAATACGTTTCTGCTGTTCAAAAAAAGGCTTGGGTATCGAAGATTTTCCTCTAACAAAATCTTACAAATCCAGTTGAAGGATATTTTCAGAATGTTAAACAAAAGTTCCACCTCACCAGTTTCTAAGCGAACTACTGAATAAGGTGTGTTGATAGGGAGTGAAAGAATCCGTTTTAGGAAAGTTATTTGAACTCTTTCAAGCATTTCTAAATATCTGTGTCCCCAAACAGATGCACAGTTAAACATGGCACTCAAAGCTAATGATTCAAATAGTTCCATCCTTGGTGGCCAGGAATCAATTTTAGCCATAGACATAATAGGCAGAATTGAACCAATAGCTTGTTCACTTTTAGTGGTGATCAAAGTAGACATTTCATGAAAATGGAAAGAGGATGTGAATGTGACGCCTAAATAACTGTACTTATTGGTTACCTCCACTGAATGATTTGCAAAGTTGAAGTTGAAACTTGGTTTCTGAAAACCACCTCTAGAAAATTGCATTATTTTGTTTTTTTTTTCAGATTGACAGTCAACTCGTTTGATGTGGCATATTTTTCAAGAATTTTTTCAAGAAGTTTTCTCATTACGTCAATCTCAGAATGTGCTATGATAACAGGATCATCAGCATACATCCTTGTTTACACATCATTCCTGTCATCTACGTTCACGCCTTGAGCTCCGTTGTCATGAAAGACTGTTTCTAGATCCGCTATGAATAAGGCGAATAATAGAGGACTCAGAAGGTTCACCTTGTAAAACACCCGTTGTGAGTTCATATAGTTTCGTTAAACCATTGGAACCTTTCATTTGTACAGTCCCTTGAGAATATAAAGTTTTTATCAAACGAAAATCTTTGATGATATTCCTAGGTTGAATAATTTGTTCCAGAGAAGATTGTGATTAATTGAATCAAAGGCTCTCTCAAAGTCAAGAAATATAGCAACTATCTTAAGCTTTTTATGTCTAATGTGTAAGTGAACAACAGAAATAAGAGTGTAAACATTGTCATTACATCCTCGATCTGAACGAAAGCCTGACTGCGATCCAGGCAAAATATTACAATCTTCGACCCAGAGAGTCAATCTATTGAGAATAATACTCGTAAATAATTTGAGTGAACAGTTCAACAATGCCAAGCCTCTGTATTTATCCGGGGTGTTTTCCGGGCCACCCTTGTGTAACATAGAGAGTAATATAGTCGACCATGTTCTAGGAATAATTGAAGATCGTAGTGTTTAAGTTTTTGATTGAATATAGAATTATTAATATTTTGGGATGCGCGATTATTTATTGGTTTTATTCTAACAAATACGCAGACAACAATGAATCAAGAACATATGTCTTTGATATCGCTTGTCAACAGAATACGCACAAAAAGTAACACCTACATATTGAGAGCGCAAATAAAATGAATACATTACAATACCTCCCTGTCATTCTGGAAATATTCTTCAGTTAAACTTGAAAACGTAATGGTGGTTTTCGGATACGGTCTCCTCTACGTAAAATCCCATGTAGAAAATTTTCAGAATGGCCTACATCAGTAACATTAAATTTCTGGCTGAGGTGATTCAAAAAATTTATCTAAATTCAAATCACTCATAGACTCATCATTTCCTATTTTCTGATTTTTATCATTACATTCCTTCTGACCCTGTATATCATCATCTAATTTACATTAATTATCATTATTCGTACCACCATATGTTCTAAAATCTGATTTAGATGTCGGTGCCAAGTTCGGTCTAATTCAGGTATGAATACTGAGCAAGTTCTTGAACCGATTTTTTTGTCTATGATCCCTATCTATCCATCTACTTTTCATAGCTCTATAATCTCTCACGAGTACAATATTTTTTTTTTTTTATTTAATATTAACGTGTCTCGGCATCTGATGGCCACTGACACGGGATCTGTATTACATTAATTTATATAATAAAGATTATAACAAGCAGATTAAGTTATACAGTCGACAGTCTTTGAGAAACTGTATTACATCACTAAACTGGCTAGGTAGTCCAAGAATGTTTTTGAGAGATCCACTGAGTTTGTGTTTGCGACGCATTGGGCTGTAGTGTGTGCACTCTAAAAGTATGTGCTCAATTGTGAGTCTTACACTATCACAGAATTCACAGGTAGGGGGATTCTGTGAAGACATCAGGTAACCATGGGTGGGCCGGGAGTGCCCTATTCTGAGTCTTCTTATAACGCTTTTGTCCTTTCTTGTCATTGGAGGCATTTTACGTAGTTTGGTATTACATGTATTCCAATGTGTTTGCCATGTTTGCATCACCGTTTGTCGAGCTGCTGATTTTAAATCTTGATGAAGTTGAATTTGCTCTACTGGCAAGTCGGAGGAACAAGCTTGTTTCGCTGCTTGATCTGCACGTTCGTTGCCCGTAATTCCTACATGGGAAGGGATCCAGATAATATTGACGTAGATATCTCTAGTGCGATGGTGGTGGCAGGTGTCGAGGATATCTTGAACTAGGGGATGTTGTGAGTAATTGTTTTTGATGGAGTATATTGAAGGAAGGGAGTCTGTACACATGGCAAGTTTACTGTTATCTTGTACTGGAGTTCTCAGAGCTTGTAGTATTCCATATAGTTCAGCTGTGTGTATACTACATAGGTCGGGAAGTTTGTGTGTTACTATTGATGAATCTTGTGTAGTAACAGCACATCCGGTACCATTAACGTCTTTGGACCCGTCGGTGTAAAGGATTTTGTCGAACTTCTGGTTATTTATCAGTTCTCTGAATCTTTGTATGAAGGCTATGTTAGGCGTATCGCACTTGTTGAGGTTGCTTAGGCATGTGTTCAATTGTGGCGGTTTTTTGGTCCATGGAGGAGTTTTTGAAATTTTAATGGGAGATGTAACTGTGAGGTTAGTGTTTCTTAAGATAGGGTACAATAATTGTGGAGATGAAAGTGACGATCTGGGTCTGTTTTCGGGAGCTGGTTGTATAGAATCAATTAATTCAAATACTGGGTTTTGAGGGTATGCGGATATCCTGGAAAAATAGAATAATAGTTGGTATTCTCGTCGTATGAAAAGAGGTGGTTCGGAAGATTCGATATAAATGCTTTCCGTCGGACTGGATCTAAAAGCACCTAGACATATTCGTAATGCTGTGGTTTGGATTGTGTCAAGATATTTAAGGTATGTTCTGCAGGCACTCATGTAAAGAATACTCCCATAATCCAGTTTGGAGCGGACTAATGATCTGTAGGTCCTTATTAGTATTTCTTCTTCTGCTCCCCATTGGTGATGTGCTAATGATTTTAAAATGTTAATCCGATTTAAACAGTTAGCTTTCGTCTCCTGGATATGGTATCTCCATGTGAGCCTTTTATCAAAGGTTACTCCCAAGAATCTATGTTGATCAACCACTTGTAGCTGGTCCCCATTGAGAACTAGTCGTGGGGAAAAAGGATTGAGTCTTTTGCTGAACTGGATTACTTTGGATTTGGTTGTTGAGAAGTGAAAACCGGATTTGAGAGACCAATTTTGGATGCTATCTAGGGCCTTCTGAAGTAAGGTGCAAGTACTGGCCGTGACTTTGCCTTGACAGTAGAGGATGAGGTCATCAGCGTATAGTACATATTTGACAGGTGGAATTATTGAGGAACAGATATCATTGATACTCATCAGAAATAAAGTGGTGCTAAGAACCGAGCCTTGTGGTACTCCATTTTCTGGGAAGTGCAGTATAGATGACTGTCCATTTGTAGCAACTTTGAAAGATCTGTTGGTTAAGAAGTTTTGTAGAAAGGAGAGAATGTTTCCAGTTAGGTTGAAGTCTATGAGTTTTTCGAGAGTAGTAGTTTTACAAATCGTGTCGAAGGCGCTATCAATATCAAGACTTACGGCGATTATGTCGTTTTTGCTTTCGAAAGCTTGTGAGATATCTGTGTGTAGAGTAACCAGGATATCCAATGTGCATCTGTTTGATCGAAAGCCTGCCTGCGCTGTAATTAAGAGGTTTTGCGATTCTAAGTACCAGTGTAAGCGTCTATTAACCGTTTTTTCGAGAATTTTGCATAATGTGCATGTTAGAGAGATTGGCCTAAAGGAATTTGGAAGATTAGTATTCGAGTCGTTCTTTTTGATTGGTATTATGATTGATTCTCTCCATAGGGCCGGAAATTGTTGGCTGCACCAAATTTTGTTGTAAAGTTCAAGCAGTTTAGTTTTTGTTTCTAACTGTAAATATTTTAGGAAGATCATCGGTATATCGTCCGGTCCTGCAGCTGTGTTCTTTGGAGAGAGTAGGACTGAATTTAATTCGGAAAAAGTGAAAGGAGAATTGAGAGAGTGACAAATGTGAGGAGTTTGTATAGGATGTGGATTGTTTGTTGGGTTTGGAGGTTCGGGATTGGATTTTGTTTTGTTTTGAAAATGTTGGGCAAGAATGTTAGTAATTTGTTGGTCATTGGTAATGACTTGACCCTCGTGGGTTAGGCCGGGAATTTTAAGATTGGTGTTTCTTCCTTTCATCTGTCTTATCTTGGTCCAGATTACAGAAGGAGGGGTGTCAGAAGTTATTGTGCTTGTGAATTTGTTCCACGACTCTCGTTTACTTTGTTTCAGAACCCTTTTCGATTTTGCTCTCATTTTTCTTAAGATTTATCAGATCTGACTCATTTCTGGTTCTCCGGAATTTGTTAAGCGTCTTTTTGCACTCCTTCACTGCCATGTTACAGGATTCATTCCACCAGGGAACTGTTCGCTTAGAAGGGTTAACGGGGTACTTTCCTATAGATGTATTGGCTGCAGAAATTATGGCATTAGTCAGTTGGCCAACAGCTTCATCTATGTCATTCGAATATTTGATATTTTCTGTATTTTCCTTTAACATTTGGCTGTAAAGTTCCCAATTTGCTTTTGCGATTTTCCACTTTCCTATGATGTTAATTTGTTGTGATACGTTGTCTGAGATCAGGATAGGAAAGTGATTACTATCATAGAGGCTATCAAGCGTCCGCCATGTTAGTAAGGGTGCTGTTCCTGAGTCTGAAAAGCTAAGATCTATTGTGGAGAAGGATCCGGATTGTACATGAAAATATGTGCTGCTGCCAGTGTTCAGTAGGTTAATGTTGCAGTTGTTGATCACGTTTTCAATCATTTTGCCTCGGCCAAACGTACGTTCTGAACCCCACATTGCGTTGTGAGCATTGAAGTCACCTGCCAAGATAAAAGGTGTAGGAAGTTGGTTTATGAGGTCCGTTATTTCTGTGTCTCTTAAGGTATAGTTTGGAGGGATATATAGACTGCAAATAGTAATTTTGTTGGGGCACCGCGCTGTGATGGCGACTGCTTCTAAGCTTGTGTTTAAGTGTAGTTTTTGATGGAAAATATCTCGGGAGACAAAAACTGAGGATCCGCCACTGGCACGTAGATGCGTAGTTCTAATGAAGTGATGGCCAGCATAGTTTTTTAAGTGGGGGTTCTGAGAATTGGTAAAATTAGTTTCTTGTAAGCACAGGAAGTCTGGTGAGGAGTCTGAGATAAGTTGTTGTAGTCGTTCCAATCGAGGGTAAAAACCATCGCAGTTCCACTGTATTAAAGAGATGGGCATGGTAATGGAAAATTTAGTATGACGATTTATGTGATTGCTGTGAGCAATCGGAGCTACTTTCATCCTCGCTAGGTTCATTAGACATATCCAGACTCTCAGTCTCTTCAGCTTCGGATTTGAGCTTCTTCTTGATCTTGTTAGTTATACGTGTTATTCTGTTCTTTATGGATCTATCTGTGAGGTCGGGGTAAATGAGATTTAGGTTTGAGACTAGACCAATAATGTCATCTGTGTGTTTCCGGGCTTCCAGGCACGGATCAGAGCTACCAAAGGTATTTTCTAAGAAGTCATAAAGATTTTCTATGGGAAGTATGAAGGCATCTGGTGTTTGCTGATAGATTTTTGCTATGCTTTCTTTTATGGATGTTGTGAGATTTGATTCAGTAGCAACACCCATCTTGCGCTTCTTCCTTATTTTATAAACTGTTGTGGGAAGTGGGGAAGATATAGGGGGAGGCATGGCGCCCTTGATATTTTCTGTGTCTGTGGGTGAACTAGGGATTTCACTTTGTTCTGAAAGCTGGGAATATCCACGTTTTTGGGCTGGGGTCATAGATGCAGGAGGCTGGTTTTCTTGTGAGGTAACCAGTTCTACATTTGAAGTCATACCGTTGCTCTCTATTAGATCTGTAACGTTTGTTTTTGGAGATACCTGTTCAGTTTGTTCAGGCGGAGTGGGTTGTGACAGTAAAATGTTAGTTGGAGGATTTGGACAATTTGAAGCGATGTGTCCGGGTTGCTTGCAAATGAAGCACTCCATTTTGTCTGTAGACAAAAAAATTCTGTTCTCATTGCCGTCGAAAGGGATAGTTAAAGAAGTTTGCAATTCAAAGTTATCTGATGGGGGAAGAACGTAGACTTGTCGTCTGAAACTTAATATGTGGGAGTATTCGTCGCCTGGAATACCAGCTCTCAGAAACGAGACAGGGGAGGTTATCTGTAAACCAAGGCTCTTTATAGCATTTTCAGCGAGGTCATGGGGTATATAGGGAGATATGTTCGAGATGATTATTCGTTTTGTCGGAGAAACGAGTCTACGGATGTTTATAGCATTATCGTTGATAGTTACAAATGGATGGGATTTCAAAAGATCATCAACGAGATTGGTATTGGCTAAATAGATGCAGATTCTTATATTCGAGATCCTTGACGCAAAAGAAATGTGTTTGGGGCCCACAATATCGCCTATTGCCTTAACATAGTCAAATAACTTCAGGTTATCATCTGCGTGCATCACTATGGCTTGATCCTTTTTTGGGAAAGATGGTTTAGGTGCTGTCTTGACGGCTGATACGTAACTAGTGCAACATTTTGAATTTCTGTAGGTTGAGGTAGAACTGTTTATTATTGCCCTTGTACTCAAAAGCAATTTGTTGAGTAGTCTCAATTAAATTCACTTGATGATTTTAATTCAATGTGTAGCAATATATCCATATTACGATACTGCCTACGCCTCTGGTAAAGAGGGGCAGGCAAAAAAAACTGTGATTTATCGGAAAGTTCAGCGCGGTGGCAAAAACACGATTAGAAGTACATAAAAATGTTCAGTACATACGTCGGTTTTTGTAACACTGAATAACTATGAACTAAACTTGGTTAATCACTGGTGGAACAAGTGAACTGCAGAGCAAAATGCAAACGATGTTGACTCGTCCAAGCACTCGAATCGACTGCGAGTACAATATTGTTCTTGCTGAAAATTGTGTTTTTTGTCCCCTTAAAATGTTTCCTCTCATTTTCCAAACTAGTTTTTACTATTTGACGATGATCTTCAATAACATTTGTGCTTTCACTTATTCTGATGGTTTCAAAAAATCTTATCGGAATCGTAGATTTCGGCATATCATTGATTTGGCGGGTGCAACACAAGTGGAACGATGTGGGGTATTACGGAAATCCATGAGGAAACGATTTAAAATTAAATCCATATCACAATCACTACCAACCAATCCTTCGATGGATTTCAACAGCGCCATTTTGATAGTTTTCACTATATTTTCTGCAGCGCCGTTAGACGAAGGACTATAAGGTGGGACATGATTGATTTCAACGCAATTCATTTTCAAAAAATTAATTGAACTCTGCAGATGAAAAACTTGTAGCATTATCAGAGACTAAACACTTTTCGAAACCAAATCTCGCGAATAGTCCTCTTGAAATTTCAATTGTCGTATATATAGCTACTAGTATTATTCACAATGAAAGCTTCAGGCCACTTCGCATAGGCATCAATAACTACCAAAATATATTTTCCGTGAGACGGCCGTAAATAATCAATATAGATTTAGGCCCATGAATTGATGGGATACTCCCATTTTATGAGAGCAGCCTTAGGCGGATTTTGATGAAACTTTAGATACGAAGAACAAGTTTTTATTGTGTTTTCAATATCTATATTAATTTTTGGCCACCCAATATGAGAACGAGCTGAACTTTTAGTTATTACCATGCCCATGTGTCATTTATGCAGCTTTTTGAGCAGTTCACCCTGTAAACTAGTCGGAATCACCACTCTACTTCCGAATTACAAACAATCATCAATGATTGAAAAAGCGTGTCTATTAAAATAGAATAATATTCCAGATCGGCCTCAACTTTTTTTGGCCACCCGTTTTTCGCGAAAAGAAACACCTTTTTTAATGTTATGTCCCTCAAACTATGTTTGAAGCAGAATAGATCCATCACCAACGACACACTTCAATGTAACATAAGTTGCCTATAGTTCTGTATATAAATATCAGTTTAGTTTCTAGTATGTATGCACGATCTCGCGATATTTGTGGTCTAGTTTTTATGTTTCAGAAAAACCACTGCGGTACTCATTCTTTTCGAATACAGGCAGTTCATTTTCGATATTTGCTTAAGTAGCAACCCTGTTGGTATTTGAAATCACTTATTCTTGTTCATACAATTTATTGTGATTTTTACCTGGTGTTATGTTATTTCAGGTGAGGAAATTTTAGTGATCGTTGTATTTTGTATATTCAATGCCTTTGATAACTGTGAAATTTTCAAATGAATTTGTTGAGAGTGTGATTTTCGGCACCACTACCTTTTTTGCTACGAACACCAAAAATCATTTTATTCTGTACGATAGGGTACTACAGTGAGTTATGTTATTTCAGACGAAGGTGATACTGAACAATTTCCCCCAAAACTGCCATTGAATAATAAAAGCCAAATCTCCGCCTGTAATTCCGAATTATTTTTCAACCCCACTCAACCCCTGAGACGTTCCGTTTCATCTTGGCGCCCAACGTGGGGCAATTTTTCGGAATTATGGTAGGAAATAATACACCATCATCATCGGCTAGTTATAATCTGAGGAGGAGAGTCCTCAGCAATACCGGAATTCCTCCATCCAGGGTAGCAGATTTGAGGGGTGGCCCTGACGTTCCAAACCACGTAAGATCTCCACATGCAGCTCATCAAGACAACGAACAAGGTAGGAATTTTCCAATTTCTTCTTCGGCGCCCCTCCACGTGAAAACTTGGTGCCTGAAGAGCATCAAAGGCAACCTTTTCAAAGTGTACCACAGGCCCCAAGTGCACAAAATTGAAATAATGGTCAGTGGGAACTTTTTCGAGAAACTCCTGGATATTCGGCTCCACCACCTGTTTTTGCAAATCCACCTCCAAACTTCTCAAGTAATCTAAGAACGAATGCAACCCAAAGGAATCATCTACAACAAATGCTGTTGATAACTCCTGAGGCCATAACGCAGCTAGTTTCCCAAACAATCCAACAACTACAAAACAATGTCAATATTTCAAGTAATAGGTCAAATCAGGATGAGGTTTCAAATAATAATGTTTGTAATTTTTCTGCTACCAACAGGAAAAATCCTACTTTTGATCCAAATTATACACACCCAGTGGATTTTCTGAACCAACTACAGGACGGATTTAATGTTGAGAACATTGAATATAAACATTTCAAATTCTTAGTAGCAGACTCATTCAGGAACTCAGCAAAAATATGGGCAGATGCATTCCTAGACAAATTCGAAAGTTACTCTCAATTTAAAACTTAATTTTTAAATAATTTCTGGGATGATCATGCACAGTGGCGTGCCAGAACCCATTTAGAAACAAAAATTTACAAAGGAGGCGAATCATTTGTCGATTTTTTTTAATAGTTTTTTGGTATTAGCTAAGCATTTGACTTCCCCCTACCCAGAAAAAATGCTACTCGCTACGATAGCGAGAACATTACCACCGCAGGTATCTTCTTTACTGTTACAATGCGATGACGCCGATGACTTTGACCAAGCGTTGGAACATTTAAGACGAGCCGACATATATTATCATAATGGCCAAGGTCATTTTGGCCAAATAAACCGCTCAGTCCGTAGATCAAATTATTCTGGTACAGCAGTCGAAAATAAAAATTCAAATTATAATCAAAACAAACCTAATACTTGTCCAAAAAGCGGAACCTATTCAAAAAACGTTTCAATGGTAACAGTGGAAAAAAGCGAGGAGCCGGGAAACGAGCAGGACAGTTACCAAAACGGCCTGATGTAACTGCGGTGCTACTAAAGGCCGATACTATTGTAAATAATAATAATCCGCGTGACGATTTGTTCATGATTGTGATTTTGATCATAACTTATTCAACGACAAATCTCCCCTAGTTGTTATAAAAATTCACAAGTTTAGTTTTCCAGCGCTGATAGACACAGGCAGTGAAATTTGTTGTTTGTCAGATACTATTTGGAATCAACTTTCTAGTTTCCACGCTATTATACCGCACTTCCCATCTACCGGTGTGAGAATTTCCGGCGCTCTCAAGGCCATTCAACAAAAAGTAAACTTGCAGGTACAGTTAACTTTTTCTATTCTGGAAAAAAAAAATTACTTTCGAATTTTTAATGATCCCTAAATTAATTTATCCCGTAATACTAGGTGTTGATTTCTTGAGGTCCAGCAACGCGGAATTGAAGCTGAATGAAGAACAATGTTTTTTTAACCATTCATAATGAGGGATTGTGCTTACCAGATATTCCGGTTTTTCACGAGACATGTCCTCCTAATTCTCCAAATATGAGAACCATTTCAGAAAAAAAAGTATTCGTAGAAAGCCTGTTCAAAAATGAAAACATTTCTAGTTTGGATGCAAATATTCAAATTCCGCATACTCTCACTGAGTACGAACGACCAATTCTTTTTCAGCTGATTGAAAAATATGATTCCGTGTTTACGGATAAACCTGGATTAACCAAATCATATTATCACGATATTAGACTGACTGATGACAGTGGATTTTTTATTAAACCATATCCGGTACCTCTAGCTCATCGGGAAGCAGTGCAACAGACCATTGATCGAATGGAAGATTGGGGGGTAATTTCGCGGGGTGCCACCCCTTTTGTTTCGCCGCTGAAGAAAAACGGTTCGGTGAGAATTTGTCTCGATGCGCGTAAATTGAATAAAATCACAGAAAAAGATCATGAACTTCCACGTAGAATAGATGAAATTATGAGGACGATGAAAGGGTTCAAGTACAAGACCATATTGGACTTGAATAATTCTTACTGGCAAATTCCCCTCCGCCCCGAATGTCGTAAGTATACTGGGTTTGTTTTCGGAAACCGAAGCTATTATTTTAACGTTCTCCCGTTTGGCTTGGTGAATGCTGTTTCGGCCTTCACTCGGTGCATTGACAAAATTTTCGGCGTCGAATTTTCCGATTTTCTCATTGCATATGTAGATGACCTATTAATACTAAGCGACACTTTTGAGGACCATTTATTACACCTCAAACTAGTTTTTGAACGTTCGAAGGAGAACGGCTTGACTCTCGAGCTAAAAAAGTGCCATTTCTTTTTTAAAAAAATAAACTTTTTAGGTTTTGTCCTGGATGAACAAGGTTTTCTACCCGATCCCAACCGAATACAGGCGATTGTCGATTATAAAGCCCCGGGGAATGTTACAGAACTTTTAGGTCTCTGCCAGTTTGATCGATCTTTTTGTCCGTATTTTTCTCAAATTAGTGAACCTCTGACTTCCTTATTACGAAAAAAAAAAAACTCCCTGGAAATGGAACTCAACTCAAGAGTACTCATTCAATGATATAAAAGAAAAAATCAAATCTGCCACTTTATTATATTTTCCCGACCCGGAAATCACGTTTCAAGTCGAAACCGACGCCAGTGATGTAGGTATCGCGGCGCAATTATCTCAGATCATTGGTGGTGAACGCAAAGCTGTCGCTTGGGCAAGTAGACTCCTACTGGAAAGAAAACGGCGTTATTGCAGCTTTGAAAAAGAAGTTCTGGCTGTGGTATTCGCTCTGAGGACTTGGCGTGTTTACTTACTCAGCCGTACTTTCGGAGTACACACCTATAACAAAGCGGTTACTTATTGAAATAGTTGTCGATTACTTTCTCCGCGAGTTACTCGTTGGGCCCTAGCTTGCAAGAATATGATTTTACAATCAAGCACAAACGTGGTAGTGATAACTTAATTGTTTATAGTCTCTCGCGATACGCTTGTACAAGAGCTCCTACCCCCAACGACAAGTCTTTTCAAATCTTCAGTCTCAAGTTACCTGAAAATTGTATGTCAATATTGAAGCAAATCAAGCAGTACCAACTCGAGGATCCTAAACTGTCCAGCATCCGGGAATCTCTCCAAGTAGGTGATTCGTTATCCTCCAAATTTGTTCTGCACAAGGATATTCTTTACCACCGTAGAAGTGATGAAGAAAATAGTTTATTGTGTATCCTGACCGCACTTAAAGATACCTTCATTGAAGCTTGCCACGTTGCGTTAGGACATTTTGGTACCTACAAGTGCTGGTCCGCTCTTAAACGCGAAATTTGGGCTACTAACCTTTCTCGCGACGTCAAACGCGTAATCAAAGCGTGTGAAATATGTCAAAAAACGAAAAATAATTCAATTTTGCCAAAACCGCCGCAACACCCAATATTAGCTGAATCAAAGGGGGATCTTATTGCGCTCGATTTATTTGGGCCACTTCCGCGCAGGTGCCTCCTATATTTTAGTGGTCTTGGATATTTTTACACAGCCACGACGCGTTCTTGCTTGAACCGACTAACCGTGGACCTTTTTTTCAAATTGTGGTATCCCTAAAAAAATCTTGTCGGATCGAGGAACACAATTTGCTTCCCCAAATTGGATTCGACATACGCGTTATTTACACCTCTGTGAGACATCCTGAAGCAAACCCTAGCGAGCGTGTCATGAGAGAATTGGGAAGACTGTTTCGTGTATACTGTCATGATGAGCACACTCGTTGGGCATTTGAGGTTGTTAAATTCGGTAATTTCATGAACAAAGTAACCCATGAATCAACTGGCTTTGCCCCGAACAAACTCCAGTTCGGAAATCGGCGAGAAAACCTGCTACCACCTCGTTTTCGTCCACCAAATCCTGACTTTATTGTCCCCAATGATAAATTAATCATCGCTCGGGAAACCTTAGAGGTAAAGCCGCGCGTAGACGTGTGAATAATCCAAGAAGGCCTTTTTCAGAATCTAGTCCAGGGGATTTGGTGTTATTAAGATCAAACCCCAAGTCTTCCGCTCTTGCCTCGGAGACCAAAAAGTTTTCATTATTGTTCGAAGGCCCCAATAAGTCTATGGATTGACAGCTTCGGGGGGTAGTTGAAGCAGAATAGTTTCATCACCAACGACACACTTCAATGTAACATAAGTTGCCTATAGTTCTGTATATAAATATCAGTTTAGTTTCTAGTATGTATGCACGATCTCGCGATATTTGTGGTCTAGTTTTTATGTTTCAGAAAAACCACTGTGGTACTCATTCTTTTCGAATACAGGCAGTTCATTTTCGATATTTGATTAAGTAGCAACCCTGTTGGTATTTGAAATCACTAATTCTTGTTCATACAATTTATTGTGATTTTTACCTGGTATTATGTTATTTCAGGTAAGGAAATCTTAGTGATCGTTGTATTTTGGATATTCAATGCCTTTGATAACTGTGAAATTTTCAAATGAAATTGTTGAGAGTGTGATTTTTGGCACCACTACCTTTTTTGCTACGAACACCGAAAATCATTTTATTCTGTACGATAGGGTACTACAGTGAGTTATGTTATTTCAGACGAAGGTGATTTTTCCAACCCCACTCAACCCCTGAGACGTTCTGTTTCATGTTCTCGTATCACATTACTGTCTATTGGAAAATTTTCATTATCCGTCACGAAATTAATAGTAAAAGTATTATCATCATCATTATCTTCATATTCATTATGAACGGGTAATCGTGACAAACAATCCGCGAAATTATCTTTGGACTTGATATACTTGATATTGTATTGGAAATTTGCCAAAATTAGAGACCATCTCTGTAAACGATTTGCAGCATAAGTTGGAATTCATTTTTCAGGTACAAGAGGCTTATGGTCTGTTTATAAAACAAAACGTCTATAAAATAGATATTGGTAGAACTTCTGTACTCAGAATATAATAGTTAGCGCCTCTTTTTCTATTTGTGAGTATTGTTAATCACTTTTACCCAATGTGCGAGATGAATAGGCCCATTTACCTTTTGGACGCTATGAGTGATTACCGCACTTACTCCGTATTTTGAAGCATCTACAGCTAATTGCACAGGTAAATCTGGGTTATAATGCACAAGCACTTCTGCAGATGCTGAAACTTTTTTTACATCATTGAATGATTTTATACACTTCGAGTCAAAATTCCACTAAGTATCTTTTTTACATAAGTTATTTAGCGGCTGCAAAAGTGTGGAGGCATTCGTTATGAATTTATGATAATAACTCACAAGAGCTGGAAAAGACTTCACTTGGGTAATATTTTGTGGAACTGGAGCCTCGCCTATAGCATCTACCTTTTCTTGACAAGTGTGTAATCCTTCTCTGTCAATTTTGAATCCAACATAAGTTACGCTTTCTTTGAAAAAATCGCATTTTGATAGTAAGTCCGTTTTCGGATAATTTGTTCAGAACAGATTTTACCTTATTGTTGAAAATCGCAGCAAAACCACCAAAACAATCTTTCACAAACACAGAATATATTGTGGCAAAAACCAATAAACAAATAAACTGCAATTATTATGATAACTCAGACAATAATATTCAGGCGGCTGTCTTCATGCGAGCGTCGACAGAAGAATACCCATTTATGAATTCCACTGCCCGATCTCCAGGGGCTCGATGAATCATTCGATTAGTTAATATTTGATTCGTTCCTCACTCCTCCAATTCTGATGAAGACATCGTTCTCGATGTCTCTAAGCGCATTCTCGCTCGTCTTTTGTACTCTCTTTCATTGTCGACTCTGTCGTTGGCGACTCGTCGTCACTGGAAATAATTCAAATTCATAGAGAAAAAACCTCTACCTCATCCCAGATATCCAAAAATTTTCAGAATTACAATTGAAACATGCAAAGCGATGAACGAGCTTTCGACATTTCAACGATGAAATGCAAAGCATACAAGTTGTGAACATTTAGATGATAACATGCAAATCGTAACAAGCTTTCATCATTTCAGCCAGCATATGCAAAGAGTACAAGCTTTAAACATCTCAATGATATCATGCAAAGCGTACAAGCTTTCAACATTTCAGCCAACAAATGCAAAGCGTACAAGCTTTCAACATTTTCGCGATCAAAGGCAATAATTCTAACAATTATCATAATTAAAATTCTAACATAGGCCACAACCACGTAAGTAATGTGCACGCAATGTGCTGAATAGATTTCGGAAATCATGATGCTGGGAATGGAAACTTACATACCACATAGCACCAAACCACGAACCACTGGTGAACCATGGTTCAATGGAACCTGTTCTAGGGTCGTTGCTCTGAAGCAAGCAGCATACAGTCGTTGGCGCAGAAACCCATGCCCGCAAACTAGAGCTGAATATGTTGAAGTTAGGAATACATGCAGTTGAACGATAGATGAGTCTGAAGAGGCATACAACACGAAGGTAAGATCAAATCTCATAGAGTGCCCAAACTGTTCCCGTTCATTTTGGACCTTTGCCAAGGCAATCGGAAGAAATTTCACTTCTTGCTCATTTCCTCCCCTCACAAAGGATGATAATACATTGGCTACAACACCCCAAGAAAAAGCCAACACCTTCGCCAAAATGTTTGCAGACAATTATACATTGGATCCACGAGGCCAGGAACTTCCCAATATCGCTACCATCGATAACCGTATGCCAGAAATTGTCTTTCGGCAACGCACAGACATATTCTGCTCAGTCTCAACGTGAGAAGGCTAAGCGAAGAAGGACCTGACGGAATACCGCCCATTGTTCCCAAGAAATGTGCCACAGAACTAACACAAGTTCTTTGCAGGGTGTTCACCCTTTCGTACAAACTCGGCGTATTTCTTTCTAACTGGAAGAAAGCTAGGGTCCAACCGATTCCAAAGCAGGGCAAGAAAATCCTCCCTACCAACTATAGACCGATTGTAATACTATCTGTAATCTCTGAAGTAATGGAGAAAGCAATCAACATCGAGCTCATCCGATATCTAGAGATCTCAAGAATCGTAAACGACCCGCAATATGGCTTTCGTCACCAGAGGTCAATTGGAGACCTATTTGCCTATGTGACATATAAGTGGCAGGTATCAATCGAGAAACATGGGGGGTCTCTGGCTGAAGCTGTAGCTTGGATATCTCCAAAGAATTTGACCGAGTTTGGCACCAAGGCCTCCTAGCGAAACTTCCGTCATATGGTTTGCCGCCCCATCTGTGTCTTTTACTATCGAGTTTTCTCGGAGATAGATCACTCTACGTGATGGTAGACGGGGTCTCGTCTTATACAATGACGATCAATGCTGGTGTTCCACAAGGCTCTGTCTTGGCACCAACTTTGTTTTTGCTCCACATCAATGATTTGTTGGATGTGACCTCCAGCCCAGTTCATAGCTTTGCGGATGATAGTACACTTCATTCCGCCATTTCCTCTAGAGCCCCCTATATCATCCAACGGGGCCAGAGATGCAAGACGAAGACAGGTCGATGCTTTAAATGAGAAAAATTCGAAATGGGGATCTGAAAATCTAGTACAGTTCAATGCAACAAAAACTCAAGCTTGTATGTTCACCAAGAAGGCAGATCACACAATGCCCTATTTGATGCTGTCGGGTACCACTGTTCCTATGAGGTCGTCAATATCTATGCTTGGTATCACCACAAAAACTTGGTTTTCTATTCCGTGCGAAGAGGTACTTCACATCCTAGCAACTGCTTATGATCTACAAATCACAAATTCGACCTGTCCTCGAGTACTGTTCACATGTTTGGAGCTCAGCCCTCATACATACGCTAAAGCTCACACTCACCTTCTGACTTCTCTAGAACATCGAAGAAAGGTCAGCGATCTCTGCCTTTTTTATAAATACTTTCACGGTCGGTGCTCAACAGAAATTTCATCTATTATGCCACCACGTGCGATTCCTTATAGACAAACCACACGAGCTCAATCTGGTCACCCCTACACTGTCAGGCTCGAGACCTGTCGAACATCATTCATCAATAGAATGACAAAGTTGTGGAATTCTTTGCCTAGTGAAGTCTTGCTTTGAAAAAATGTGGTAGGACATTTTGTTCAAGTTGCAAATGAATGCAGCCTTTATTAAACAATCCCAATTCATTTTTGAATACCGCTGAATAATCTGAAGGGAACTTCTCTAGAATGTTTTCATGGCAATCGATTTTGTTTATACTTAGAAAATTTTATTGAAGAAATCTCGGCCTAACAAAGGCGGACCTCCATTGTCAATAACAAACAAATACAGCAGGTCCAAGATAAGGTTGCACAGCATGGGGATCTCAGAAACGGTAGGAGATACGAAGTCGGTTAAATGGGGAAAAAGTTGCGCATTCGGAGGCTCATACCAACAGCCTTCGAAAATTTTCAAAATTGTTCTTAGTTTTTCAGTTTTATATGGAAAAAAGTGAATTTTCGGAATATATATTTTATATATTTATATATTTTATATATTTATATATTTATATATTTCATATAAATATATATATTTTTCTCTGTTATTATTAGAGACACAGACAAACTGAAAATACTGTTTCAAAGCAACTTTAGATGACGTTTAACGTGGTGATACCGATTTTTCTATTCGACGTTTCGTATTCGTAGAACCATCATCAACTTCTGTTTTTTATATACGGTCATACCATGATAATTCTTTCACAGATTCTGAAAGCTTTTTTTATTCTTAATTCAACCATGCATTATACAAGGTGGTTTTAATGTGTTTCGACCTATTTTTAGCCATCATCAATGTTTTTTGGAAATTCCAAAGGAAAAATGCCATCAGTTCCACTTATTTCTGAACATTTAGTGTCAAACATTGATGGACTAGTTATTCAATACTGGAAAGTATTGAAAAAACATATTACAATAAATTATTCAATGCAGCGCTTCAAATTGTTTATGCATTCTTACACGAAAAACTTTAATAACTCAACTTTGACAATACCAACAGAAACATTCATAACAAATGTTCAAAATGATAACCATCATTCTCTAAACAAAGATATCCTCTTCTCACAGTTGATTCTAAGCATTTCTGGGGTAATACTATTGAATGATTCGATGACACTGTCCCTTAGTTCTTTATTTGCATTAACAAAGTTTTTGATGTATCCCCAAATAGAAAATTCAGCGGTGTCAAATTAGGCGGCCGCGTCGGCCAAGGGACTGTAGAATAAGTACCAATCCATTTTTCGGGAAATTGTCTGGATAAAAACGCACGAATTTCTCTGAAGTTATGTACCGGAGTGCCATCTTGTTGAAACCAACAGTTCTCAACTTCCGCAATCGGTAAATTATCAAGAGCTTCCTCAAGATAATTCTCAAGCCAATTTTCATAACGTTAACGTAAGTTAACGTGAATAAAAGGACCAATTCGTGTACCAAAAATTGCAACCCACATATTACAGCCGAAACAGTGTTGGTGTCCCGCTGTTTTGTATAAATATTCATTTTTTCGTGAACAATAATGTGTATTTTATCTATTGAAGATAGGTACCATTATTAGTGACCATGCTTTCATCAGACAAGATGATTTTTGGAGGGAAATCAAAATATCCTGCGTCTTTCGTCATCGCCTGGTCTTGGCGCTTGACATATTCTGAACTTGTATGGATGGAACTTTTGTTTCCGCAAAGAAAATGGGTTGTTGGTTTCGCAATCCCAGTAGTTCGTTGGATTCCTCTAATTTATATCGTCGGATTCTCAGTAACTGCAAGTACAGTGTTCTGTTCACCTTATCTTCATCACATAGTCTCTGACGAGTACGAATGAACCATGTTCTTTAAAATTTGCCACTAACCTTCTGAACATCTTTTTTTCAGGTTGTCTTTTTTCTGGATACCTATTGGGATACAAACGTTCCGCTTCAAAACAATTTCGTTGGCACTGAATGTAGCATGTCAGGATATCGTATTTTTTCTCATTTGTGAAGTTTTCCATTATCAAACATCTTAATAGGATATATACTCACACGACTAATTCCGAAAACTCGAAACAATTTTCA
Source organism: Gastrophysa polygoni (assembly GCA_963576655.1). Lineage (NCBI taxonomy): Eukaryota > Metazoa > Arthropoda > Insecta > Coleoptera > Chrysomelidae > Gastrophysa > Gastrophysa polygoni. The sequence continues at coordinate 32,392,318 of OY755083.1, forward strand.
ACGCCTACTTCACTAAGTACATAGCATAATATAGTCGTATTCTTCATTGATCGATTTGATGAAACGAATTATTTCATGATGCAATTGGAAAAACTATACATTACAAAGATTACAAGGCTTCAAAAATTTTATTGAACAAAGAAGTTATGTATAGAATCCAGATATGTGACAGATTCTTGTAATATTCATATGGTATACCATCTGACCCAGTTTTTACTTTTATTAAGGACGGCACAGATATCAGTACTAGTGAAAGGTGCATCAAGGTGAGGATGAGTAACATGTATAAAGTTAACTATGGAAATAATTCTGGGTGGATAAATGTTTTCATAGAAGTTTTCCCATACTTGAACGGGTGAATTTTAATGTTGCAGATTATTGCAGAAATGTTTGACAGTTGACTAGAGTTCTTTGGGATTATATAAATATGAGAGTTTGGAAATTATTCCTGATTCATAATTTGTTTTCTTCATTTTAATTATATTATTGTATTGATTTTTCAGTGTTACATATTGTGTTTTTAGGTCATCAGGAAAATTGTGTGTTTGCAGACTCTCAGTGCCGTTTGCATATTTTTTCAACAGCAACAGTCAGTCGTAATCTATTCAAACTATTTTTCTTCACATAAATCTGTCGCTGTTTCGTGAATAGCATCACATAGATTATCAATTGATTCATCAGGGTCAGATACAAAACATGCTTTATTTGAGTAGGTACTTCATTCTGAGTTTGTAAGATAGACATGAGTCGTCTTTCCAAATAAACGATTGGTGTGCTGAATTTTCAATACTATGAACTGCCTCATCACCTGTCACTGACAAATTATTCACCCATACCATATCCACAACACTCTTCCCCAATTTACTCACGTATGTGAGTGTGCCAGGTCTATCCAGTGAAGTACGTCCATTTAAAACATAGAACGAATTATTGACCATGAAGTCAATAACTTGAACGGTCTAAAAATAAATTTGAGTTTTCACTTACTTCGGAAGGTAGATTACCAATATGTGTTGAAGTCTCCAGCGATTATTATCATCGTGTCGATATATTTTTCCATGGGGTCCGATAGAAGAATTTGGAAAACATCAAGTATATATGCCAGTTCTAGTGGAGGTTCATAGTTAATAGTACAAACAATAAATTAGAATTCAGCTATAGAAAATGAGCAAATGAGACAAAATGATGATTTATGTAATGTAGTAACAGAAAAACAGTCTCTATATTGAATGCAAATGCCCCCACTTGGCCTTCCTAGCGATTTTTCCTTGATTATTCGATGTTACGCATTTGAGATCGCATGAAAATTCAGGAACAACTGGGTCATACGGTAGAGGGTCAAGTATCGGTGAGGCAAAGAATATATTCTTGTTTGGAGATTCGTCTCCTTCACGATGTCTTTTATGAGAAACGGGAATTATTGTGGGTTGGCCAACAGCGAATTTGATCCTCAGATTTTCACCATTAGATTTTCTCTGTTCCAGTTCTTGATAAGTTTTTGCAAGGAAATCCCTCTGGTACGGAGTATGGTCATTTTTTATTTTCACATTCGGGAAGGCATTCAATGAGACTTTGGATTTTTTGAGAGAATTGCTATAGCATCCTCACAACATGAAAATTCAGCCTTCAAAGGACGTGTTTGACCGGTGAATTTACCGAGCCTCATTATTTTGATAGGTTTCGGGGTATTTGAAGTAATAAGATCGGTTAAAATTTCAGAAACAGCAATCAAATCATCAGTCGATTCATCCAGGCCGTAGATGATGATACTTTTCTCACGCAGATTTCTAGCAGCACTGACAGCACTAACCGATGTTCACTGCACGAGTTCCTCGACAATAATGAGCCGGCCCACTCTGCCGGCTGTTCTACTGCGCATCCAATTCTCAGGGGAGCAAGCTGCTGAGCTGTGCGTGGCCCATACATACCAAGCGTGAAGAGATTATACAAAGTGGTTCAAAAGTTATGGGCACATGAATATCTTGCCAAAATGAAGGTAACGCCCTGTATCTTATTCATGAATGACAGTAGATGCATCAATATGGGGTGACTTGGAACCACTAAGGTTTTCTGTATCTGCAGTTGTAGTAGGTAAATTTAAATCCGAAACACCTTGTAGTGTCATCACTTTACTGTTTGTACAACGTCTATTTAATATTAGGATGAAACCGTCAACACATCTACATCACAAATATATACTTGCCCTGAAAATATAAACATTATTCGTCCATGCGTAGTCTGAGTTCAATACTAAAGTTTACCGGTAGAATCTATGATTTTTTAATATACGAAATGGTTGCGAATTGTGTGGATGATCTATATTGGCGACTAAGATTAGAATGCCCAACAGTTGATAGGAGAGCCTTCGAGCTCAGATTGAAAACTGAGCTGATCATCCAGTTGTAAATTCTAAATACCTAAAAACAAAAAATTAAATCTCGAAAAATTCCATATTTTTTTGCTATTTAGTTCATATTCATCTTTGTACATTCGAAGATTACAAAATCAAAAGTTGAAGTTACTGTTACAAAAGAAATATTAGAATGGTTGTTCGATTTTTTTCGATATCAGGTATTTTCAATAAAAATTGAAAATTTTCAAATTCAAAACTTGACGATGAGTATTGACACGAGAATATTTCTTATTCATGATATCACGGGTTCACCACGCTTTTTCCATATTTTTTCTGTGTTAGTATTCGTTGATCACATGAAAGAGAGACTAAACAGTCGACGGGAATTGGGATGACCAGTTGAAGTGTTACTTTTTTTTTAAATATACCAACATTTATTTTCAACATAAATATCATTACGTGTAAATAATACTCATATATTCGAATTGAACAAAAATAAATCACATTTTTCTGGATACCATGATCGAACAAAAATAAAATAAAATTTTCGATGCATATAATATGATAACAAAATTCGGCTAAAAACATTTTGATGACAAGACTATCTATCCTAACAGCTTTTTCGGAAATCGATAATCGAAAAAATATAAACAATTTTATAACGTTCGCAAAAGCAGGTCGGAGGTCTGTTACTTCAAGAAGAGTGATCAAGCGATTTTTTTATAAAATTATTGAGTGTTTGCTTGCTTTGAAGTTACATCGTATTTTTAGGGATTATTATATCGATTGTGCCCAGAATATGAACCAAATCGTGAATTTTGTTTTAATTCAAATACCGATTGACTTTAGACATGAAACAGTTCCAAGGTAACACAAATAGAATAAAAAAAATGTCCATAGGATCTGTTATCGCTGAAATCTTGTTAAGATATAAAACCGATGACTTTTATTGGATTACGGTTTCGGTAAAAAAAATCCAAAGAAACGGAAGGCCTTTTTGTAAACCAACTTTGGCTCCCTGTGGCTTCCCAATCACCATTTATCTTTATACCTACATATTTCCATACAAGTTCAGTGTTTTACGATATCCTGAATATTTTTCTGTTATTGAAGTATCTGGATATATCTGAAAATTTCGGATGATGCATTTGTCTAGTAAATATAAGGATTATTCATGAGAGGACACGACATGAAGCAATTCTGACTGAATCTAATTCAGATATTCACGCTTGATCAATCTGGTTTGATTATCGGAAAGCTATGATGATAGTTACGATTTACAATGCAATTTCCTCACAACAGAAACCCCTTTGTAATATTCCATCTACCAATCATCAATATTGAAATCCAAATAAACTGCTAGGCTTTCAACTTCCATTTTAAACCAATCCAGTTTGGTAACAAAAAAGCACATAATGTCAAAACCAAGCAATAATTTTGTCGACAACTGGTAATTTATTGCTAAGTAATACTAGAACTATCACCATGATGTAGTACAACTCCTCTATGCAACACTGTATTTTTACACTAAACTTTTTCAAGCATCGAAAACCCAAATAATCACTTGTGCTCATGTTTCTATTCCATCAAAAATGTTTAGATATGTCCAATGTTCAATAAATTTTGCAGTATTTTTTATTGTCTTACCCCATTGATAGTTGAGCAGAGTATTCCATATTCTTTCGAAAAAAGAACTCAGTGTGTAGTTACTTTCAGTGTCATCAACATATCACCTTTGAAAATGAAATAAACATTCATTCTACTTCGTGTGAAGGAATCTAACATTTTCCTATTCTAGCGCTAACCGTTAGTACAGTACAGTACGTTATTAGATGAATGAAAATCAATGAACACTTGAGATTATGGCACATTGAAATAAATTCTCTACACACATAGCATAAAAAAGGCAACATTCTGTAAAAATCCCTCTGTTGAAAATACCAGAGCTAACAATCGAACGAATAATTATACAAGTGAATATTTGCACAAGCATCTGACTCGACATCAATATAATATCAATATACATTGCACTTTTACTAAAAATAATCATATAACATTTATTTATATAACATGTACCTTTCCGTCGTGACCTTGTATACTATCATACATACTACAAAATGATATCATAGCCTCTCATGAACTCACGACCAAAGGAAATGATTCCATAATTTTTGAGTGAAACAAAACCAATACTGTGAGGTGGATAAAACTATCGAGATTGATTCTGCTAAGTACAAATTAGAGTTTCCATCTGTAGGATAAGTCAAAATAAGATCATATTCATTCTCCACATCTCACAGAGAAATGTTTCCTCAATTATGTAAAAAGAAACTTCAAGATATTTGGAATTTCAATAAGCTGGGGCTTGAAAATCCACAGGACCTGGAAATGAAAGTGTATTTATAAAGAACGGGATGAAATAGACACGACTTTCGACGGACAGCTAGATAGCGCTAGATAATCTATCAGATAGCGGAAAGGCATATATTTATTCCAATCATGGAGTATGACTAGATGAGACCTTAAAATTATTTAATATTCATCATTCATCCATTGATCGCGAGAAAAATAATGAAATTAATAATTATGGAATTATGAAAGCAAATGGGAGTCAGTTTTCGCTCATAAGTTTATTAAATTCAGATTATTTGGCTCCGTTTGAGTATAGGAAGATGTGTTTTTTCAACTCTTAAAATATGGATGAATAACTGACTGTTTTTTCAGAAACTGCGGAATCTTGTGAATATCATTTCGTCGATTATACGAAGATCTGTTTTGGACAGATCTCTCGATATAAGCGTTTTACTGCACACTTGTACTGCCTGCCTACTGTCATTTGTTTTTTCTGGCTTCAGCTTCCATGTCGTCGTTATATATATATATCAGATATATGATATCAACACATTGGATCAAATGGTTTCTAAGGAAACATTAGTCAAATATGGCCGATCCAAAAGATTAAGAGATGAAACTGAAGTTCATTGATAGAAAATACATGGATAAATCCATCTGAAACTAGTCCTATACATGATCTGTAACACATAGCAACAGCTGAAATAATGCCAGAGAATATAAAAATGTCGCTGGAGCGTTCAAGGAGACAACCAAAACTGAAAATCTTAATTTTATTAGAGACTGATTTGCGAATTGTTAGTTTCTGGAAAATTATTAGAACATTTCAAATTCCACTAATGATCCATTGACCATAAGAAATTAGTAACGACTAGTATAATAAATACGAACTTTACGTTCTGGATGATAAGTATTGTTGCTCCATTTCGTGATCTAGATTTCACCAACGTTTTATCCTACAAGCTCACACAAGTCCCACTTCCTCTTTTTTATGCAGATGGGAGAAAAACATTCAAACCAGAACTCGCCAAAAAGTACAACTACATTTTAGTGAAATATCGGTGGATATTTCTACAACTATCACTCACTATTTTATCGATGGAATGATAATTTTGAAAGAAGTGGATGAAAGGTCTTTAAATGTTTCAATGATATAGCTGAAAGAACCTCAGAAAATGCTTTTTGTATTCCAAAAATATGTTCACTGCGATTCAATCTATTTGGTATTTATCAAGATATGATATCAACGATTCCATAAAAAATATGAAGAGAAAACGATGGGAACTGATAATTCAGGAGTTTTCAGTAATACTGGGTGTCGACCAGTGCCAAACTACAAGAATTTTTGGCAATAACCACCCAACAAAATTGCACTCTTGAAATTTGTGAGCCAAACCAAACTGTCACTTTTCAGTGTCAAAACCGACAACATATTGAAAAAAGCGGGAAAAGAGGTATCACTTGTCGACATTCCAGCAGAACGTCATGAGCGAACATGCGCACATCTCATTTTCATTCATGGCCATTCAAGAATAATTCCTCGATTTGGAAGTTGGACATCTTCATAAATGATGAATGTCTATATTGAATGATTTAATTAAATGAACAATTGTATTTCCATGTTCCACCTGTCTTGAATGTTAAGTGGTAAATCTTCGGTGATAAATTTTTTTATAAAGCCACCATGAGTACATGAACGAGAGGCGACAGCTTGGATTTTTACGTGTACTGTATTCGTGGGCGCATGCGCTGGATATGTTGGATGTCAATATCATCTGATTAGTTTTGATAGAATTTTGTTAGTCCGTGTGTCGATGTCCTAATTGTACTATTTGTAATCGCGTTACTGTGAGAAGTGTAAAAAGTTGGTGAAATGCCATATTCTTGTGCATATCGCAGTTGTTCGCCCAGAACAGATAGTGAAAAGGGATTGCTGAGTTTATTCAGTTTTCCCGAAGATCATGAAAGGTTATTATAAATAAATTTATTGTTATTTACATTATTTTAGATTTATTCAGTTTGCTTTTAAAAGGTTTATATTCATACTCTCAAAAATAAGATATGACTTCACTTCAGTTCGCACGATATAATGCGAAGTAATTACAATTTGGAAGAACGGATATTTTTTTTGCATCAAATATACAACTCAGCTTTAACAAAAATGTCAAAAACATGAAAATTCTGATACATTTTCAGAACGTTTCGATATAAATTTGCTGTAATGAATAGTTTGAATGAGTATGATGGAATGTGAGTTATAGAAGGCAATAACACATTCTAGCACGAGCCTGAAATTCGGAAATGACGCGTAGCGGCAAATTTTTGAACGGACAATTGCTTGAAAAACCTTCTCTTACGAAAGTTTATTAATATTTTCTCTGTTTTGACTTCTATTAATGCAAAATAAAATGAAATTTTGACACTGTATATTATGTGGTGGATAGTTTCGTTATATATTTCAAGTTTGAATTCTTCAGAAATTTGATAGCTTGGTGGAATATAATATATTTGTGAATGATAAATCATGACCTGGTTATCTCTATGACTGGCAGAGTGAGTGTATTATTATCATCACTTTCACTTTCAATTAGATTTGATAAAAAAGATGAAATAAAAAAGGTGTATTAATAAATAAACTCATTATTGAACGAAAAAGCATGCGTTAATGGGGCGTTTGAAGTGCCGAAACAAAGAAAGAAATATAACTGTCTAGAATATGAAAGGATATGATGTATTGTTCTGAATATATTAGCATTTTCGAGTGGTGTTCTTTCAATAAAGATGTATTTCAGCTCATCTAGTATTTTATCACATGAAACATTCTTCAATCCGTCAAATGAATATCATTCATTTCGCAATATCAATGAATTAAATTATGCCGTATGCCCACATGTTATAAGGCCGCTGAACACAATTGTAGTTGAGTGTACAGGCTGTCCCATTTTTTTAATGAGCTGTCGTCATTTAGATATAACCCAAGGTTATGTTTTTTTTAATAGAACACCCTGTATATTTTTCAATATCTGGAACAAGAAAGCTTTGCGCTTTTCAAAAATATATAACACTTATATTTTGAGTATTATTCCTGTATTTGGATAATTTTCAGTTTTTTATGTAGGTTTCTTATTAATAGGCCTTGTAAAAATGTGGCAACATTATCCACTTCACAAATTCTCATATTTCCCTTATTGCTGACACAGTGTTTCGTCACACACTTACCACATTTACCAATATTCAGTACTATTAATTGACTATGAGAGCTGTGTACCTAATTAGAAGGTAGCTATGAAAAAAAAACACAAATGCAGATTTTTCACAATTCTTGTCACCTACCTGTCAAAGTTTACAAATTTTTCATACAATGGCGAATAATAATCCAGGATATCAAAACTACGAGAAATTAGATATGGTTGGGATATATTACCAAGTTGGCTTCAATGCAAATCAAGCGAAGGACCTATATTTTGAAAGGTATTCACTATCTCCCAATTGCTGGGTATCAGTTAGTTACAATATGATAAAAAGTTTAGGTATCCTTAGAGGAACCAAGTAAGAAAATATTTGGCAGACTGAAAGAAAATTTGGAAAATTTTGGATTTTTTGAGAAGCCTAGACCAAAAAGTTATAGGATAGAAAATGCCGAAAACGATGAAATTAGTGTCCTTGCAAAGATAGAAGAAAGCAATAATTATACTTCTTGCAGAGAAATTGAAGAATCATTTGGCATTCCAAAGACAAGGGTTTCCAAGATATTGAAAAAGAACAAATATACCCCCTACATACCACAAATTATTCATTATTTGAACCCGGGTGATGCTGTGAAGCGCATTGAGTTTTGTAGATGGTATATCCAGAAGACGGAAGAAAATATAAATTTTGGGCGTTCAGTGGTATGGTCCGATGAAATAATCATCGTTATTGGCCAAATGAAAATCATCACGTTACGGTGGTTCGCCAACAGCAAGGCAGATTCGACTTTAATGTATCTTGTTTCGTTTATGGAGGAAGACTAGCCTATCGAATTTTTGACGGTAACTTGAAACACCAAAGATATTTGGAAATTTTAGATGATTGTCTTTCTGAACTACTTGACGAAATTCCGTTGGCTCAATTCAGACACAGTTTCTTCCAACGAGATGGCGCACCTTGTCATAACGCAGGTGCCATCAGGGTTTATCTTGATGAAAGATTTCAAAACCAGTGGATTGGTAATAATGATCCCATTCACTGGCCGCCAAGGTCCCCTGACTTATCGATATTAGATTTCTTCTTATGGGGCTATATAAAAAATAAAATATATCACACGCGGCATGAAAATCGAGATTCACTGATGAATGCTACGAGAGAAGCTTTCGAATATTTACGTATGAGACCTATATTTTTACTACGGTCGATTGACGCTATCCTCAGAAGATGTCGGCTGTGTCTTCAACAGAATGGGCAGCAATTTGAACAATATTTATAAGACATTTTCAACAGCAGAAAAATTAATAGAATTGTTTTGTAGTAGTGTTTGAATTTATTGTTTTATCAAATTGTTTTATGTTTGATTGTTTTATTGTTTTATCAAATTGTTTTATGTTTTATGAAATTGTTATTATCAAATTGTTAATTGGATAATCATTTTAAATGAATATTTCTCATTCTACCCTATATAAATGAGTGGTATTTAATAATTGCGCCAGAATATCTATTATAAAAGTAGAAGTTATTTGTCTTGACTTGCCATGAAGAACTGAAAATTACCCAAATACAGGACTAATACTCAAAATATCATATAAGTGTTATATATTTTTGAAAAGCGCAAAGCTTTCTTGTTTCAAATATTGAAAAATATACAGGGTGTTCTATTAAAAAAAAAACATAACTCTGGGTTATATCTAAATAACGCTCATTAAAAAAATCTGACTACGCCACTGGATTCTACGTGAAAAATTGTGAAAGAAACAGTTCTTACTTTTCCTCTAAGTTGAAAGATAGCTGAGATACAGGGGGTCCCAAAATGCAATATTTTCAATTTCGCCCTGTATCTCAGGAACGAAGCGGGCTATGGAAATTTTGTTCACGGTTTCGTGAATTTCACAGAAAAGTAGCCAACATTCGCGAAAACCGCAAATCTGTATCTTCAAAAATAAGCGATATATCTTGTAAGGACATCGAAAATGGGACAGCCTGTACATCAGGAAAAAATTTCTCTCAGAGAGTTTTGGAGGTTTCATGTGGTTATTGTGTCAAATCCAGCGTGTTGGCGGTGAACCATCAAACATCAGTGTAATTGCCATAGATGTCGTCACGCGTTGTTACTATCTGACATTACAGTGCAGAATTACATCCTTTGGAATTTGAATTGAATCATTTCATGGTTATGTTTTCAAACTATAATCCGTTAATAAACGCTTTAAACTGTATTGAAATTTATGATTACCTCTTTGGTTTGATCCGGTAGAGAATGGTGGTTCTTGGTATGATTGATCAGATTCTGGACCTCCAGGATACGACGGGTAAGAAGAAGGCATATTTCCATCGGTATCATAATTTGTTGTGAATGCTGCTCCTACACCTTGACGGAAACGTTGAAATGCAAAGAATGCGGAACCAGCCTACAGAAATCAAAAAAATATGACTATCAGCTAAGGAACACAAGTGATCTTACAAGTGCTGCAAAAATATCATGAAGAGGGTAATTCATGCAAAAATTCAAGAATGAGAAAATTAGCTTGGTTCATTCAAAGGTGGTGCCTAACATGTACCAACCACATTCACTCATTTTTAAATTCACGATAAGTAAAATAGTGCATGAATTCACTTTTGATTCCACCCATCCTCTGATGTACTTTACTGTATTATCATTGTGATTATTTTTTATGGGAAAATAAAATAAACTACACAAAACTATTAGATAATCAAGCAGGGCATAGACTGCACCATCAGTATAATGAAAAATTAGAATCAGATGTATCTTGGATTCTGGATTGAAATATTATGAAATTGAAGGAAAAATAATAGAAATAAAATGAAAAATATTTTTTAGCAGTGCTCAGCCTATGGATACATTTACAATAGATCTTTATTGAAATAGGAAACCCTAATATACAAATTCGCTAGAAACATTTCAAGTATCAATCAAATACATAAATAGTACAATTTGAAATAAGACAATTTACATTACTGACATTAACAAAGTAATTATAAGTGAGTATATTCACAAACAAGTCCGTTCAATTCAATTGAATTCAATTGTTGTCGAAATATTAACTTTTGAAAAGTGACAATTTGGTCATTTCAAACCCAACCAAAAACATTAATGTCGCTTTCAATCAAGTTTGCATTGGAAAAAAATCGTTGTCGCGGTAACATCTTGTTCACTGTCAAACTGAACTGCTGTCAAATAGTCCGTTGAGCGCTTGAATCATTCTATGAAAAGTGTGATCATGGCTCGTAGTTTAGACGATAAATTTGAAGCAGTTTTGATATTTGGAGAAGCTGGAAGAAATTATCATCTAGCAGTCCCTATGTTCAATGATAGATTTCCCGACCATCCTATTTCGAGGTCATATTTGCGCAAACTTTCGAATAAGCTCCAAGCAACTGGTATTCTGAAAGATGCTCCAAGATCAGAAAGGCCGTCTCTTTTAAATTCTCTCACGGAGGATGATCCAGACCGGAGGGTTGAATTTTGTGAGTGGTTAACAAGAACAATTGAAGAACGAGGCTTCCTAAAACTTGTATGTTTCTCAGACGAATGCACGTTTCTCTTAATGGACAAGTCAACAGTTAGAATGTACGATACTAATCCGCATATTTTCAGAGAGGGACATACCCAGTTTCCTGAAAAGGTGAATGTTTGGACAGGGATTTTGGGCAATCGCGTTGTTGGCCCGATTTTCATGAGAGGCAATCTTACATTGTTCTTTATAAACATCTTTTACAAACTGAAATTGTACCTCGAATAAGACAAACTGTACTGAACAATCTGGAAGAGTTTGAAAACCGTGAAATCATATTTCAGCAGGATGGGGCACCTCCCCATAGAGATTTCCTTGATACTAACTCTCCTGGGCGATGGATAAGTCGCAGGGGAGGTACAGAATGGCCACCAAGATCTCCGGATATCACACCTCTAGATTGTTTCCTTTTGGGGGTATCTGAAGTAAAAAATCTACGCCATTGAATGCCAAACAATAGGAGAGTTGGAATGCAGAATAATAGATACATGTTGAGAAATAGATGAACTTCATCAGCATCAGAGCTTGATGTTGAGTGGTACAGGCAGCCAATCAACCATACTGAATATATTAAGTAATTCTCAAGATACGGCACCAATAGTTTCCATCCAGAACAAATGTTTCGAAAGAAAAACTTATATTATTTTTCAAGTAAAGTAAGACACCACCTGTCTGTTTGCTTGAGCATATTCAATGTCACTTGTTGTTCTTGTTTCGATCAAGATAATAATCTTGGGATTGAAGCAAGTCAAGCTTTCTTGATTTTTTAAAACACTTGGGGATTAAGATAGATGGTGTCTGTATTCATGAATTTATCAGGATAGCAATCTAGTTTTTCATCTCATTTTCTTCAAGTACAATGGTTGGTATATTGTTAATATATTTTATCATCTTATCATTATCGCCCCTTTTCGAAATTTCTTGAAGTTGAGCCTTGACCTTTTGATAATAGTCCTGTTGAGCTCTGGTTTGGTCTCCATATATTTGAATACTTGGAATTCTGTCATGAATGAGTTTTTTTGTTTTTCAAGACATATTTAGCATTCTCCACTGTTTTTAGAACGATTTTTATGGGGTCTTATTTTATTTGGTATGAATTTTCCTAGTCTGAACACTACCATATCATCTCGATTAAGAGCGGCGTTTCACTGCCTACTTCTGAAACTCTGTCTAGATGGCGTTGCGAGGTTACAATATATGTAACCTTTTTCACAAGCTTTTATTTAGTTTCATTTTTCATTACTTCTTACTACGAGTTAAATTTGACCCACTTGTAGTTGTCCGATTGATTGAAAATTTGGCTGGTGGACATAATTTACGGTGACAATGGATCATGATAGTTTTGTTAGAAAAAAAATATGGATGAGTTTTGCGATTATAGTCTGATTCTATTCAAAATTAGTATTTGGTGGTTTCGGGGTCGGAGATAATGAGTTTTTTGTCGGAATTAGAAAATTGTTCGATTTGATTCAAAACTGGTAGGTGTCTGAGGATTTTGGATTCGAGAATTGTAAGGATTCATGTGTCAGAATTCAAAAATTCAACATGCGGGCTCTGAAATGACAGATGCGTTTTTTCATAATGTTCCCATTCTATTCGGTCTCTGGGGGTTTTCGGGGTCGGACATTGAGATTTTTCGTCAAAATTCAAGAATTCAACATGGCGGCTCCAAAGTGGCGGACGAGTTTTGTGATTATTGACCAATAATTCTATTCAAAATTGATAGGTATATGTGGGGGTTTCTGCGGTCGAATTTTTTTTTTTTAGTTTCTTCTGTCCTAGTGTCTGTCTGCCTGTTATAAAATCTTGCAAGTTGAATGAATTGAAGAAAAAAAACAGAACAAGATTTTTCCAGTTGTTACAAATGATAAAACTGGGAACTGGCGCGCTGTCCTGCCGCTGCTTAAACAGGATGCTCATTACTGTTGCACGAAACTTCGAGGTCAGATTTATCATCTCAAAATATGAAGAAAGTTCCTAGCTTAATTTTCGAAGAAAAAATGGAAACCAAATGGAAATAGAAAAACTGTAATACTCTAGAAAATCTATTAACCTCAAGCCGACTGATCATCAAACCTGCGGATATTATACGTACGCGCGGATAACTACGGCAAAACAAGAACCCACTTATTGGGAATGAAATCGGTTGAGTCCTCATTCAGAAATTATAAATAAAATCTGCACCTAAATGAATCATTTCCAGATATACAGAGTGTAACTTAATTTCAGGGGGCGTTTCCTTGTCATATAAAATCTGCACCTAAATGAATCATTTCCAGATATACAGAGTGTAACTTAATTTCAGGTGGCGATTCCTTGTCATATTTTATGAAAAAAAGTTCACCTAAACATGTGTCCTAACTTGCTCCGATTTCGAGTAACGGCGTGTCCAAAGTTTGATGAAAAATCTGTTTTTCATGAATTACTCGAAATTCTTTTCTTCAATTTTGATTGATCTTCGTGTGTGTTTTAGTTGTGATTTGATGATTTTTGTCCATTAAATTAGATTTTGAATTTTGTTTCCAGTGATGTGGCAGGGGGTAACCTGATTGATATGTACGATAATAAATAAATATTGTACACCATAGTAAACAGTGGCGTGAAACTGGGGGGTTACATACTTAGTTTCATGAAAATCGACGTAAAGACCTTTGAGTTAATAATAAAAAACCTATTTTATAGTAACACTTTGACACCTCGTCACTAGGAAAAGAAGCAAGTTAGGACACACGTATAATGACCCTGTATAAACATCGCAGAACCGAACATACGATGAGTCTCAGATCAGATTGTAGTGGCTTATTTCAATCGTTTCTACTGGCATATCAAATAATGATATATCGCGACGGATTCTATCGAATGCGTAGAAATAAAAGGATTTTTTTTGGGTTATTTGGTTCTGACTGCCTTTTCGGCGTCAATTCACCAGATCAGGTAGTGTATATGTATTATATATGGGACAGCACTGTCTCATTCATACTACACCCAGTCACCCTTTTTTCGCATTTCTGCAGGCAGTGGGAATCGAACCCACGAGCGAAAAGTGGCTACCTAATAATCACTGCGCCTTTGCGCTCATCGCCACCTCGGCGACTAAAAATAAAAGGATTGTATTGCATATTTATTTTGTATTGGCTGTAGTTCAGGATGCTAGTAGGTATATGATCATAGTTGTACATTTTTCAACGATTTCCTGTATACTATAGTAAACACCAAATTTGTGTGCATTTGAATAGAATTGAATGTATTATTAGTCATAATTTATCTATAACATTTAAAAAATGAATGAATGAATCAAGTCCTCTTGCACAGATTTATTCTAAAGAAATCGATATAAGTATTCTCCTTCCAGACTGCTGTATTTTGGTTTGCGTGGTAGCTGTCGACAATGAGCGAAACTGACTCGGAACATTAGGATAGTATATCTACTTTGGTTTCATACAGAACACCCATAATGCCCATCATTCAAATATTAATGGTCGTAGGAAATATACTGTACCTAACTCATTGGAAAGTGTAATTCATGCCTTTTGTTACATTTCCGCACGCGGCTCGTACTAAATATCTACTCGTGCGAAATATGTCACTTTCTAGTTATGTAATATACTATACATATCCTGTCTATCAGTTCATGGACTTCAGTTTTGGTTTTTCTTTGGATTCATAATTTGCGTTTGTTTTAATGAACCTATTGACTGAGTATTTTCAATTTTCAAGGATACAATACAATATATTATAGGACTCAGGTAGGTAAAGCATCGTTGTGCCAGAGTATATTTTCCACTTTTAGTATTATTGTTGTTTATATTCATTATAATAATATATTATACAATCTAGTATATTGTAATATTTATCTATCATCGATTTTTTCAATTTGTCTCTCACTTCGTAATGTTAAATAATGAAAAATATCTGTCTCATATCGAAGAAGATTTTTTTCTGTCTCCAAACAGTGCTGAGCTGAGTTACGATTTACATTATGAATCATCCTCAAGATCCGTCAGAGCAGTTCTAAGTTATTTATTTGAATATCAGTCGAGTTACGCATTTTAAAAACCGACAAGAAAGAAAAAAATCCGTCCATTTCAGGAGATACCCATACAATGAATCGCAAAAATCTGCAATTTTCAATCTATCATTCCCTGATTTCATTCAGAGACAGGAAGAAAAAATGATCGAACATTCCCATGATAAATTTCATAATTTTTTGTAACTCGTTATGATTTGATCCTAAATCACTTTCCAAATCTCAGATCATAACTCAATATTTTTTTTGACGACAACACTGTAAATTATTCACGCGCCTTCTGTCGCCCTTCCCGCGCACTTTTTTCACTCTTTGATCAGTGATCATTTCTCAAAGCTGCTCGAGCTTATCGTATGTGTTATCATCATAATATTATACGACAGTATCTTGGCAATACTTATCCAAACGAGTTATTCATGAATGTATGCGGTGTCAAAGAATCTCCACCATTTTACGTGACAGATATCGATTATGCCGAGTCTTTCCATTAATTAACCAAAAAGGGTAGGGGATCAAAATTGCTAGAATGTTTTATAGCCTTATTTGTTTGCTTTTCTACAAAAGCCCTTCATTAAAGCTCGTTTCGGAGCTCACATCAGAAGCATTTTTAGAAACCTTGCGACGGTTTGTATCTCGAAGAGGCAAACCTCACGATATCTATTCATACAACGGCACTACTTTCGTCCAAGCCGAACTGATCGAATTAAGTAAGTTTTTCAATGATCATGTTTATTCAATTCAGTAGAAATTGAAAATGACCGATTGAATTGGCATATCATTCCAGCTCATTCACCCCACTTTGGGGGTTTATGGGAAGCGGATGTAGAAAGGATGTAGAAAGGTGTAGCGCATTTGACCTTCAAAGAGTTGTACACAGTGCTAATCCAAATGAAGCTATCCTGAATTCTCAACCAATTACTCCACTATCCTGCTCACTTTCTGGTTCACAGACGCTTCCAATACATTCAGGAACTGCAGCGAAACTTCTGGACCAGGTGGTCCAAAGAATTCATAGGTGAACTACAAGCATGCACCAAGTGGAATAAAACGGATGGAGAGCTTAAAAGTAACACTTTAGTGCAGCTCCGGAAAGATAAGTTTCCACCTTCCAGAGACGACCGAGTTCTGATCTTCAGTTATTATTCATATATATATATATATATATATATATATATATATACTGACTGTATTCTATATCTACAATAATCAAATTCTCATTATGTAACTTCGGAGAATGTACATATTGTTCGAAAGCAACGCGTAAGTAGTTCAGTGTAAGTACATCAAATCCTAGGGAATGAAAGTGAATTACTAGAATCAGTAGCCTATAAAAATACAAACCATTCTAAATTCGAACGAAACAAAATAACAACGACTCTGTTTTCTTTTTTTTTTTATCTGTGGACAACAAGAAAAGGAAACCTATGATGTTCGAGGAACCTCGTGTTAGCCAGCGGTGGAATTTTGGGAAAGAAGGAAGGTGTTGGA
The DNA here is from genome assembly GCA_963576655.1 of Gastrophysa polygoni. Classification (NCBI taxonomy): domain Eukaryota; kingdom Metazoa; phylum Arthropoda; class Insecta; order Coleoptera; family Chrysomelidae; genus Gastrophysa; species Gastrophysa polygoni. The sequence continues at coordinate 32,409,263 of OY755083.1, forward strand.
ATTTTTCTTGAATGTTTGGAGGTTGTAAGCATCAGGAAAGACATCACTGGGCAAAGAATTCCACAACTTTGCCGTTCTATTGATGAATGATGCTTGGTATAGCGATGTTCGACAGGTATCGAGCCTGACAGTGTAGGAATGACCAGCTTGAGCTCGTCTGGTTTGTCTACTAGGAATCGCGCGTGGTTGCATAATAGATGATATTTCCGTTGAGCACCAACCGTGAAAGTACCTATAAAAAAGGCAAAGATCGCCGACCTTTCTACGATGATCTAGAGAGGTCAATGATTTGGTGAGTGTCGTGTCATCGACTAGGCGAATAGCTCTCTTCTGAATTGAATCTAAGAGCTTAAGCGTATGTTTGGGGGCTGAGCTCCAAACATGTGAACAGTACTCCAGGACAGGTCGAATTTGTGCTTTGTAGACCATAAGCAGTTGCTGGGATGTGAAGTATCTCTTCGCACGGAAAATAAAACCGAGTTTTTGTGAAGCAGTTTTCGCAATGGACCTCACATGATTGTCCCATGAGAGAGTACTGTTGGTGGTGACACCCAGCATGGATATTAACGACCTCATAAGAACAGTGGTACCCGACATCATCAAATTGGGCATTGTGTGATCAGCCTCCTTAGTGAACATACAGCTTGAGTTTTAGTTGTATTGAACTGTACTAGATTCTCAGATCCTCATTTCAGAATTCTTGTCAGATCCTCATTTAAAGCATCAACCTGTCTTCGCCTTGCGCCTCTGGCCTCGTTGGATGATATAGGGGCTCTAGAGGAAAAGGCGGAATGAAGTGTACTATCATCCGCAAAGTTATGAACTGGGCTGGAGGTCACATTCAACAAATCATTGATGTGGAGCAAGAACAAAGTTGGTGCCAAGACAGAGCCTTGTGGAACACCAGCATTAATCGTCATTGTATCAGACGAGACCCCGTCTACCACCACGTAGAGTGATATATTTGCAAGAAAACTCGATAGTAAAAGACACAGTTGGGGCGGCAAACCATATGACGGAAGTTTCTCTAGGAGGCCTTGGTGCCAAACTCGGTCAAATGCTTTGGAGATATCTAAGGCTACAGCCAGAGACTCCCCATGTTTCTCTATCGACACCTGCCACTTATGTGTCACATAGGCAAGCAGATCTCCTGTTGACCTCTGGTGACGAAAGCCATATTGCCGGTCGTTCACGATACTTGAGCTCTCTAGATATCGGATGAGCTCGATGTTGATTGCTTTTTCCATTACTTTAGAGATCACAGATAGCAGTGCAATCGGTCTATACTGGGGAGGGTTTTCTTGCCCTTCTTTGGAATCGGTTGGACTCTAGCTTTCTTCCAGTTAGAAAGAAATACGCCGAGTTTGTGCGAAAGGGTGAACAACCTGCAAAGAACTGGTGTTAGTTCTGGGGCACATTTCTTGAGAACAATAGGCGGTATTCCGTCAGGCCCCATAGCCTTCTTGACGTTGAGGCTAAGCAGAATGTGTCTGATTGTGCGTTGCCGGAAGACAATTTCTGGCATACGGTTATCGATGGTAGCGATTTTGGGAAGTTCCTGGCCTCGTGGATCCAAGGTAGAATCGTCTGCAAAAATTTTGGCGAAGGTGTTGGCTTTTTCATGAGGTGTTATATCCAATGTATCATCATCCTTTGTGAGGGGAGGAAATGAGCTAGAAGTGAAATTTCTCCCGATTGCCTTGGTAAACGTCCAAAATGAACGGGAACCATTTGGACACTCTATGAGCTTTGATCTTATTTTCGTGTTGTATGCCTCTTTAGACTCATCTATCGTTCGATTGCATGTATTGCTAGCTTCAACATATTCAGCTCTAGTTTGAGGGCTTGGGTTTCTGCGCCAACGACGGTATGCTGCTTGCTTCAGAGCAACGACCCTAGAACAGGTTCTATTAAACCATGGTTCACCAGTGGTTCGTGATTTGGTGCTATGTGGTATGTAAGTTTCCATTCCCAGCATGATGATTTCCGAGATCTCTTCAGCACATTGCGTAGGATCTCCCGATTCAAAACACATTCTCCTCCAAGGAAACTCAGAAAAAACATGCAAAGGCCTTCCCAGTCGGCTGAATTGTAATGCCAAACAGTGTGTGGTGGTGTTGGACTGGTTCGCGGAGTGATGTAAGGACTTATTGTGGAGATGAGTGTGTGGTCTGAGTTTCCTAGTGGTGCACGGACTTTCACTTCATACGGTTCCGGATTGTTAGTGAGGAACAGGTCGAGCGTATTGGCATAATGATTGCTGATATCAGGGATCCGAGTGGGTTCATTTATCAGTTGCTCAAGACCATAGGTGATAGCGAAAGCCTCAGCCAGACGTCCTGCGTCGTCTGTTTTGTTTGAGCCAGGTGGAGTTGTGGACATTGAAATCCCCTATGATGATGATTTCAGCTGCTGGGTGATTCTGTTGGATGAAATCGAGTTTCAGAGGAAGGAATTCGAAGACGTCACCAGGAGTTGGTTCGTTTGGTGATAGATAAAGGCAGCAGATGAACTTTGCCTGTTTGTGGTTATCAATCTTGAGCCACATTACATCGAATTCTTTTGGTTCCAGTTCTTCCTCACGATGGCATGAGAGATCATTTCTGGAAAAGAGACATAAACCTCCTCTGAATCTGAAACGGGTATGGAGATCATATCCAGGGCAGAGCATATAGGTCGTATTAGTTGATGAGTTGACCTGCGTCTTTTCAATTCAAATGTTTCGATGGTGAACCCCCTCGAGCACCTCTCGCCCGGAAATCCGAATGGAGAGGTATTTTACTTCTGGAGAGTTTTACCGTAGGAGAATTCATCATCTAGATTCTTCTTCAGATGGAATGGAATGTTTGGGTTGGGAAGAAGGAGATAGGGTATGAGGATATGACCGGAAGCATCGACCAAATACTGAAACATGGGATTTTCCCAGTTCACAGCACCTCTGTCGATGTGGTGGTGTCGCACCGGGCGATGATGGGAACCATCATCTTCCACCTATGGGTATCCATTTAGTCGCCTCTTACGATAGGCAGGATTTACCATGGGGAAATTCTTGATCCGTCCCCATACGGATACTGTTTGCATGGTAGAAATTATTTCGTCCGTTCAGTTGAAACAGGCAAATAATCTCTTTTCCAACGGCGCCAAAAATGATCAGCAAGTAATTGAGATATTCTCCATCGCCTCCTATTGATTTGATCACCTCCATCCAATTTTCCTAGAACTTGAGTGGACCTGGACCTAATAGAAAATGGTTAGATATCAATGCCTCTTCGTCTGAATGATCTAAAGCAACGTGAACCAGATGGCGGCTATTTTCAATGCTCTCTGCTTCAATCAATATAGTTTACAACTTTTTCTTCTGGAGCTTTTTCTTTCAGAATGAGAGAATGAGGCTTTCACTAATCTGATCACTCCCTCCCATGTGTGGCACTGAAGAATTTATGAAGTGCCATTCTATATAGTTGGTCGTCAGATCCGACGTAATTCTGAGCGCCTCTCGAATTAGTCCCAGTCTCTGAAAAAATCTTTTTCGGACATCCTCTGCGGCCAGCCAATCGTCTAATTGCCATGATAGTGGAGTCGGCACTCAGACTATATACTACTTCCAGATGAACTGCACGTGTGCTCATACGGTTGAATAGAACACCATATCGTTCCTCTTTTCGCCTACTTATGGTAACAAGCATCGGACCAAAATAATCTTTCATTTGTAAACGATGAATTTCTTCTTCAAAGTCTTCTGATTGTACACACTTGATTCATAATTTTTCAGCAGTATCAATTTCATTAGGAGTTAATTCTGTGAATTTATGTGATTTATATGATGATATTTCCTTTGAATCTGAGAATTCCTGTTGCATTAATCAGTCTCAATCAATCTCAATTTGTAGTATGGATTGTTTCCTATCTGCTCATGTTGATTCTTTTTGTAGTCCTCTCAAGAATTTTTCATTAGCTCTTATATTTGTTGGGTCTCAATGATGTTTCACTCCCGAACTACCTGTGTCAGAGGAATTCTGCACCAGTTTATCCAAGTCACAATTTTCATGATCTACAAAGTACGAGAATTCATGAGTATAGTTCAGATGTGATTTTGCAATACTTCCATGGACAACCCATCCTAATTTTGATTTGGGTAGGATGGGATTTTTCCTTCTTTCGTGGACTTTCAATTGTCAGACCGATGTTATCTTGGCCAATTGAAATTTTAGGTTTAGCATTAATCAAAAAGGGAACTTGAATGCACCCATTTTTCATTTATACTCTTCATATTTATAGAATGAATAGGCAAGAATTACATATCCAACTACAATATTCAGATTATATGTATCCTGTTCATGTTGACGAATTTTCAATGGCACCTTTTGTGAATGTTGCTCCTCACAGGTCACAGAGTTATTTCAACGTATTTTCGGAAAAGGGCGTGAGTACTGGAAGAACCGTTTGGACCAGTCAGCTCCACGGACGCTATCCTCAGTAAAATTTTTTACTTTTCAAAATTAGTAACATGACAGTTGGTTTCTTCTTCCGATGTCCTTTGGATATCCTCATGTAATGGTGGGTGACGCTTGAAAGTACATTGATTGATTCCACATTTGTTATTACTCCTTTCACAACTTGAGAACTCTTTTTTCTGTGTTTTTTGTCGTGTCCTTACATATATCTTCCTTTTGTACTGATCCACATCTTTATCAGCAACATGAATGGTTTCTTCCAGCTATAATGAAAATTCTGTGATTATATAATATATATAATAATTATAATAATTAATAATTATTAATATATAATATATATAATAATTAATTTCAAGTTCAATGATTTTCCTGTCCAAATATTCACCAATTTCATGCGTTTCCTGGAACTGATTTATTGAAGTTCACCCAATGCCCAGGTTCTCCCGAAAATGTTGGGAGTTCTTTGCTGACAGTCTTGCTTAGAATTTGTTTATATTCAGCGTTTCGGTCCCATTTTTTATATGATTTTCTTCCAATTCTGTTTCTCATCTTGAACAAATAAAAGTTGCCGTGAATTCGAATGTGAACTTTCTATTTCTGCCATTTTCAACTGTTTCTTTTCAATTTCAGCTGATCTTCTTTCTCTCTCCAATTACATCTGTAACTTAACTAACTCAACTATTCATTTAATTGCCTATTGTTAATCAACCAACTGAATCTCTATCTTTTAACTGCTTGATGCAACTTCATTTGGTATTTAGGATTTACCAGATTTTTCATTTCGTCGAATAGAACCTTGCTATATTGAGTGTTTTGATTTGAGAGATGTATTTTCAAGATATGATTTTTATTCACACCCATGTTATCAGGAACCTCATAGTCTTATCATGAATATCGACAATAAGAAATGTTGAGGTGAAGTTCAGAACAAAATGAACTAAGAGAACCCTTTGTAATGCAAGACACCTAAACATCATATTGTTTCATCGAGGGTCGAGTGATTGATGCCTTGAAATCAATTTAACCTAGATTCACAACAGAACCGGTTCATAAAACAAGATGGCGGCAACCGAGACGGATGTGTCGGTAGTTAACTGCAAATATTGTTCGAATAAAGTGAAAAGCGGTATAAAATGCAACAACTACAACTCTATAGCTCATCCAAGTTGTGCAAAAAGACTCAAAAACGCCATATTCAGTAGCGATGGCATGATATGCTGCCAAAATAACGTGAACGACGAACATAACCTCAACGAAGAAGAAAGTTTAGAATTGTCTTTTAGCGAAGAGCAAATACATTTCGATGAAGAACCACTGAAGAAAGAAATCATGTACCTTAAGACAATAATAAAACATAAAAACCATATTATTCGAGGACTAAACGAAAAAATTCAGTCCCTCCAAGAGAAAAATTATCAAACTCTCCCTCCATCGGCATCGGCATATAGCTCAAAAAACGAATCGAGCTTGAATACCTAGAAGAAACCTACGAAGACAAACAATCTACCCAAATTTCAAAGTGAAAGGAGAGAAATTGAAAATTCTTACGCAAAAGTGGTAGTGACTAATGACCCGCCGGTGCAGGTCACTGCATCTACCTCAACTCATGAAAATCACGAAAAATATGTCTCTGCATCACAAATAAATACAGCAATTCTACAAGCAACTCAAATGGAAACTATGAGAAACCTGCAACAGCTAGAGCCAAACAACACCGCAGGTGAAAAAGAAATTCCGAATGAATCATTGAGTTCTACATACAAAGACATCAAGGAACCATCCAAGGATGAGTTTACTCTCGTTAAAAATAAAAAGAAGGAACGAAAACCTAGAAAAACACAAAACAAAAACATTGGATCCGCTGAAGATAGTAATGAAGAGTTTACAGGAGAAAATCCTAAGGTATGGATTTACCTATACAGGGTGAAGAGGAATGTAAACGATGCTCATATCCAGAAATACATGGAGAAAAAACTCAACATCAACCCTAACCAAAACATCACAAAACACAAGAAGCCACAACAGAAAACGTCATAGTGAAAGAATTAGAAACCGAGGGACGCCGCCTTAAATGTTTCATGATAGGAGCTGACTTCAGACATAAAGATACCCTGTATAATACGTCTTTCTGGCCTAAGGGAGTTGGATTCAAACGGTTCGACTTTAAACGTTACAATGACTATAATAGAAATGGTGGAAATAATGATTTTTTAGCATAAATTACCCCAACATAGAATCAACTAACAGCCAAAACTGTGAGGCTCTTACAAATCTTATATTTTACTTAAACTTCAAGTATCAGGAATAAACACACCTTACTAGAAGTAGAACTAGGTCAGTATGAATATCCATTATGTATTTCAGCTACTGAGACATGGCTATTAAGCGAAGAAATAAAAATTTTCCCACTCCATAATTACTATCTGGTAGATAGTTTTTGTAGGAAAGTATACAAAGGATGGGGAACTGCTATTTGGGCAAAACAGGGCATAGAAGCAACTCGTATCCCGCTAGACAATATGTGTATTGAAAAAGATTTTGAGGTATGTGGAGCCGCATTTAAAACACATAAAATAATTTCAGTATATAGATCACCTACAGGTAACTTTCATGCTTTCTTAAATAAGCTGGAGGCACTTCTAAATGAGATCTTCACAGTCAATTCACAAATATGGCTCACTGGTTTCTTTAATGTAGATTTCAATTCTCAGTGTTAAGAAGCTAATAGTATTTTAGGTATCACTGAACAATTTGGACTTATATCAATAGTTAATGAAAGCACCCGAATATCCCTACACTCAAACACAAGAATAGATAATATATTTACAAATGTGGAAGCAATCACTCAAGTAGCAGACACCACTATGTCAGATCATAGACAAATAATTGCATCAGCTCGTGAGTCACTCTGGAACCTCTCCCCAGTGAAAAAACCTGGAGCCCATAAAAGAATATTCTCTCAAAAAAACAAATCCCTTATGGCAGAATTACTCGCAAATGAGCGCTGGGAGTCCGTGTATAATGCAAAAACTTGTGATGATAAATATAATAATTTCATAGACATATTACTGAACTACTTCAATATGGCATTCCCTCTAACAATATGTAAGCACATAAACAAAGATAATATAACATGGGTCACAGATGAAGTAAAAACTTCTAGCTGACAGTTGAGAGATTTGCATATTCTCCAAAAAAATCATCCTGGCTTGAAACTCATATACAAACAGAGGCTCATTCAACATAAACAACTTGTAGAAAACACCAAAAAATCATACTTTAGTAACTTCATCCAGAATTCCGAGAACAAAAATAAAGCATCTTGGTCCATTATAAATACCCTTAAAAACAAAAACAAATCAATTCAACCTAACATGCAAATCATTCATGATGATCAACTCGTAATATCCCCTACTGAAGTAGCCGAAATAGTCAACGATTTTTTCACAGAAGCACCCAAAAAAATAAGTAATAGTATACCACCATCAAACATAATCGATAATTCTGAGGGAGGAGCCAAGAGCAACTCACAATCTATGGTTTTTCTACCTTTGACAGAAGACGAGATAATTCGCATATTTGCAAAACTCAAAAATAAATCCTCATCAGGACCGGATGATCTCCCATGCAATATTGTCAAAGAATTTAGCTTTCATAATAGAACCAATCACTCATATTGTGAATTTTTCCTTCGAAACAGGCATTTTTCCAGATCAACTTAAAATTTCAAAAGTTATTCCAATTCATAAAAAAAGCCAGAACAGAGTTGGATAACTACAGACCAATATCCTTGACTCCGGTGTTCTCTAAAGTTTTTGAATATAGTTTGCTAGATAGGCTCAATCCTTTTATTGAAAAATTCAACCTAATACCCAGTGAACAACATGGGTTTAGGAAAACAAGATCAACAAATACTGCTACCACAGACTCCATAACATGTATCATAAATGCACTTGATGAAAAGAAATATCCCATAGGAATATACTGTGACTTAAGCAAAGCTTTTGATTGTGTACCACACCATAGATTATTGGACAAACTTTGGTCACTCGGCATCAGAGGCACATTACATAACTGGTTAAAATCCTTTCTCACAAACAGAAAACAATATTCACTTATATCTCATAATGATGGAGGAATGATCAGTCAACACACCTCAAACACTGCACCGGTAGAAATAGGCGTACCCCAGGGAAGTGTCGTAGCCCCTACATTATTCTTTCTTTATGTGGCAGATATAGTATATTATTTAGCCGACTTCAAAATAGTTTTATATGCAGATGACTTATCAATTCTCATATCAAAGGAATCACATGATTTGAATCAAACAGCTTGTGAGGATCTAACGACAAAAATTGCATATTGGTTTTCCAAAAATAAGCTCTACATAAATACAACAAAAACGGAATTTCTTATTTTTCATACAAAACAAAAACAAGTCGAAAGTATAACTATGAAGATCAATAACAATAACATCAATCAGAACAACAGCATTAAATTTCTAGGCATGACAATCAGTGATACCTTAGACTGGGAATGTCACATAAAGACCATAATCAAGGTAGTAAATACCAAAATATTTCAAATACGGTGCATGCATAGAGTACTGACAATCGAAGTTCTGAAAAACTTTTACTATGCAGAAATCCAATCAAGATTGACTTATAGTATAATACTATGGGGACAGTCTACAACAGCAAAAACACTCTATCGTACAGAAAAAATGCATCAGAGCTCTGTTATGCAAAGCTCAATCCGAACCAAGCAAACCCTTATTCAAAGAACTCCAGATATTACCACTCACATGTCTTTACATATTGGAAGTGGCCTGTTACATCTATAAAAGAAAAAACAATCTGCTTTGTCGCAGACATTCATAACTATTTCACTCGAAATCAAAATCTTCTGAATACCCCACAAAGTAGATTGAGTTCAACCCAGAACTGTCCTCTTAAAATTGGAATCCGAATATACAGGGTGTCCTTAAAAGGTCTTTACAAAAAGCTACCACATATTCTTCAGACCAAAACAATTCGATACAAGCAAACTTACCTCAGTAAAAAGTTGCTTAGTTTGGGCGCTAGACGGCTCTGAAGTTGAAATTTTCAAATCGATTTTGCTTCATAACTTTTGAACGGCTCATGAGATTTTTTTCAAATTTGGTACGTTGGCATAGACTCATCGGGCAATGAAACTCATATCATAATCATAATGAATATCATTCCATGGGCGTAGAACTTGATTTTTTCAGTAAATAAACATCTAAAACTCCTACGCCAATGGAAAAAAATTAGTTTCAATATGAAATCTAAATTATTCAACTCATTCACTACAAAAAAGGTACTCTTGACAAAAGTCGATTCCTCTCATGGTTTCGACAAAATTTTAATTTTAGTGATTTAGAGCATAATTAATAATAAAACGATTAACAGATATTTCATAAAAATTGTTCAAAATGTTCACCATTTTCACGTATACAAAGATTTATACGACGCAAAAAGTTGAAATGTACTCTTTGCATAACTTCTTCATCGCCTGTAAGATTATTCGTCGCCTGTTGGATACGTTGCCATAATTGTTCTACAGTATTCACAGGGGTCTTGTAAACCGTAGACTTGAGATAACCCCATACAAAATAATCCATCGGTGTTAAGTCTGGAGAACGTGGTGGCCAATTCACGGGTGCATCATTACCTCTACCTATCCATCTGTCTGGGTACTGTTGGTTTAAAAAATTCCTAACATCCACCGAAAAATGTGGTGGAGCTCCATCGTGCATAAACCACATATCTACCCGATGTTGGAGTGGTAAATCTTCCAACAAATTTGGCAACGTATTTCGTAGATGTTGTAAATACATGTCTCCTGTTAATCTTTGTGGAAGTATGACAGGACCAATTATAAAATTTCCTATTATTCCAGCCCAAACGTTGATTTTGAAATTCGTGTTGAAAATGGTTTATTTTAATGGAATGAGAATTTTCAATTGCATAAACGTGTTCATTATGAAAATTAGTTATTCCTCTTCTCGTGAAACAGGCTTCATCAGTGAACAAAATATTCTTTCCAAAGTTCAGATTCATTTCTCTTTGCAAATTAATGAACCTACAAAACATCAGACGACTTTGTGAATCATGGATTAATAAATCTTGAACTGGCGTCTTGTGGTATGGGTATAATAATTGTTCTCTTAGTACTTCATGAACGGCATTCCTAGAAACTTCTAGTTCATTACTTATCCGTCTAGTACTCAATTCTGGATTTTCTTCAATACGGTCTAAAATTTCTACTTCGACTTCGGGAATTCTTACATAACGCTGTCTTCCATAATCACCAGTTCTAGGAGCAAAATGACCGGTCTCCCGAAGACGTCTCTCAACTGCAGCAAAGGTTGGGTGGCTTGGTACGCGACGATTTGGAAACCTTGCCGAATACACCCTCACACTCTCTCGACCATTTCCTTGACAATATCCGAATACCAATAACATATCGGTGTATTCTTCATTGGTGTATTGTACGGCCATGATAAATCAGAAAAGTCCGATATCAACAATCAACGTCAATAAAACTCGACAAATCAACACAGATGAAACTATGGAAACCAAGAATGTGAATATCACTGTTTTCGAGCAGATAATAATAGTCTTCAGAAAAAAAAAACAGTGCTACTTATTTTCAATAGAAATAACCTATGCAAAAAGTACATCTCAACTTTTTGCGTCGTATAAATCTTTGTATACGTGAAAATGGTGAACATTTTGAACAATTTTTATGAAATATCTGTTAATCGTTTTATTATTAATTATGCTCTAAATCACTAAAATTAAAATTTTGTCGAAACCATGAGAGGAATCGACTTTTGTCAAGAGTACCTTTTTTGTAGTGAATGAGTTGAATAATTTAGATTTCATATTAAAATTAATTTTTTTCCATTGGCGTAGGAGTTTAAGATGTTTATTTACTGAAAAAATCAAGTTCTACGCCCATGGAATGATATTCATTATTATCTCATGAGCCGTTCAAAAGTTATGAAGCAAAATCGATTTGAAAATTTCAACTTCAGAGCCGTCTAGCGCCCAAACTAAGCAACTTTTTACTGAGGTAAGTTTGCTTGTATCGAATTGTTTTGGTCTGAAGAATATGTGATAGCTTTTTGTAAAGACATTTTAAGGACACCCTGTATAATAAAATTCCCAAGACAATAAAAGATCAAGAGAACCACTTCAAATTCGAAAAATCTCTTTCAAACCTTTCAAGGTGTGGCTTATTCTATACTTTGGAAGAATATTTTAACATGTAGCATACAAACTATATGTGAATTTTATGATAATATACTGTGTATTTTGATATTTATATGTGCTGTATTGTGCTATGTACTCAAATTTTTGACGTGTCTTTATACCAATGTGGTCTTTTTAATGAATAAATTTTGATTGATTTTTTTTTTGATTGATATTCATGTTTCATCCCAAGAGATTGTGCCTTTGAACTAGCGCGTCCTCTGATAACTCTTGACAATATTCGCAGTTGTACCAAAAATAAACTATATACTGTGTCCAAGATAAGTAGGACCATTAAGGGTATCTCGAAAGGTATCTCGGAAACTACAAGAGATATGGTTGAATGGGATAAAAGTTGCGCGGTTGGAAAGCCAACAAAATGACAATGAAACATTTTTGTTATGATTTTTTTTGGGTTATTTTCAAAAAAACTGGATTATCAATTTCATTTTTTTCTAGGCATTGATATAGCATTATCGATTCTGTGATCCAACGTTTAGTCTTCGAGCAACCATCATCAACTTCATTTCTTCAATCTTCTGTTATCTTGATATTCGATTTGAATAGCCCTCTTGATTGTGATTTCAAAGATTTGCTATATGTTAATTATTATAAAGCTAATTTGAAGTAATCAATGAACACAGCTGACTTCCACTGGCTAGTATTATGTCCTCAAATTCCTATAATTTATTTATTTATTTATTTATTTATTTATTCATACGGGCGAGCCCATTTAGGAAAAATTATTACATTGTATAAGCAAGATAATTACATTGTATAAGCAGATAGAATATAAAGTACAGTGGTAATATGTCATAATATGAGTGCTTTACATTGTTCAAAATAACTATGAGAGCTTTACATTTTTCAAAATAACTATTTGTGTTTAGAAGTTGATTTTTTTAAGATGAGCCCTGAAACTATTTAATGATGTACCAAATAATGGAAGCTCCTTGAGAGAATTTGCTAATCTGAGTGTTCGTGAGATGAAGTTATTGAAAGTATAGTTGGACCTGTGGAAAGGTATGTGGAATGTTTGAGTTTGTCTAGTTGACCGAGAAGGTACCAAGAAATTAATTTTCAAAAGGAGATTGGGGCAATCGTATTTGCCATTTATAATATTGAAGAGCAGAATGAGATCTCTATGTTTTCTACGGACCACAAGAGTGGGGATATTTAGATTGTATTCCAGTAGTGCATATTCACAGTGAAGACCTGATTTGAAAGCTACGTATCTTAGGAAATTATTTTGAATCCTATCAATTTTCGCTATATAGGTTGTGTAGTATGGGGACCAGACTGTTGAACAGTAATCAAGATTAGCTCTAACTAAGGAGCAATAGAGGGCTTTTATTGCAGTTATATCATTGAAATCACGGGTTGTTCTCTTGATAAAGCCTAACATTTTCGTGGCTTTCTGCACTATATTGTTAATATGGGGATTGAAGCTGAGAGAAGAGTCTAGGATAACTCCGAGATCTTTAATTTGGTCAACTGAGTTTAGTAACTGCCTGTTGATGTCATAATTGAATAAAACTGGGTGATGGAAACGGTAGAATCGCATAATGTGGCACTTTTCAGGATTTAAGTCCATGCCATTTGATAAGCACCAAGTTGATAGGTTATCCAGATCAGATTGAAGGAGGAAAGCATCCTCGGGATTATTTATAATTCTGAAGCATTTCAGATCATCCGCAAATAATAAGGCCTTGCTATTTGGAAAACAGGAAGTGATGTCATCAATGAATAAATTGAACAAGAGAGGGCCCAGGTGTGACCCTTGGGGAACTCCAGATGTTACTTGGAATGCGTGGGAGTAGTAATGATTTACTCTGACTATTTGTGACCTGTTGGATAAATAGCTGCCTAACCACTGGAGTGCTAAGCCATCCAAACCATACAGGTTAAGTTTATGAATTAGGAGTTCATGATTCACTCTGTCGAGAGCCTTAGAGAAATCAGTATAAATAGAGTCAATCTGCTGACCCTTTTCTAGGGCCTCGGACATAAAATCGACATATGTAATCAGACCCAATTCAGTGGACCTACCAGAACGAAAGCCAAATTGTTGTGTGGATATAATGCTGGAACAGTCGAAAGTGAGAAATTCAGTTATAATATTCTCGAATACTTTAGGGGTAGTGCTGAGTATAGATATGGGTCGATAATTCTTTATATCTGATTTCATACCAGACTTGTAAATTGGGGTGACAAAAGAAAGTTTCCAATATTCAGGAAATTCACCAGAGTCAAGAGACTTGTTGAAAATATGGAATAGTGGTCTGGATAATATGAAACAGCATTTTTTCAAGAGAACTGGTGGGATGCCATCTGGTCCAGGTCCCTTATTGAACATAACATTGAAACAAAGAAATGAACATAGTGAAGGGTAACTTACAATTGCCGCTAATGTTTGATCAAGCTATGATCTCTATTATCTCTTGATAAATTCAGAACGTTTTCATCAGACTAATGTGACAAATCTTATTTATTTGACGTTTTCCGTCATAACTCGTTGCTATTGAATGTTTTCTGAATTTTACCAGATGTAGAGAAGAAGAAGAATTTTCATTGAAATATTTATCTCAACAGTGCAGTCATTATATATATTCAAAGTATTGTATGTAAAAAAACAATTACGTGATTCACCTCAAAATTATACCCATCACAATTGAAATACCCAAGTATCCAGTCCAATGGAGTACGATATTTGTGTATTAACAACAGTTGAACATGTTTTAATGTTTACTATCCCATTCTATAAATATATATTCTATATTCTATTATGCAACTTCACCTCGATTTGAACTTTGTGAATTTCTATACGGGATTCCAAGATTCCCATGCATATAATAGAATTTGTAACAGCCAATAACCTTAACAATTTGTAGTATCCAGCGAAATGAACTCAACTCAACTTAAATCAAACTGTACAAAGCAAAGGACTCACAAGACTCGCGCGGCTTCCACATATTCATTTATTTATTCATTTGGAGATGAGGGTGATTCAACAGATAGATGAAACTATCCAGTGACAAAATCACACAGGTTACATATAATAGATTTAACTAAGACAAGACTATGCTAAATTACATGATGAAATTCTGTTATATAACATAATTGTACAAAATAGTATTCTAGATTGCGAATCAAATAGTTACAGTTGTAGGTGTTCGATTTGACACAACGGAAAATGACATAATTTTCAAGAGAGTTACTAACAGTAACATGGATGTTAACAATGAAAATAGGAAAGAAGAAAAAGAAATCTACATTTTTCAAAATTATCAACTGTTATCATTATATTGAGGAAACAAATGTGGAGACCTACAAAGAAGAAAATAAAAATGGAAAAATTCAACCAACAGTTATACAGCACAGACTTCAGTTTTCTCTTGAAATTTATAAATCTGGTCGAGAAGATGTCAAGGTCTTCCCTAGTTAAACGATTAAAGGATTTCATACATCTATATAGTGGTGAATTAGATATGGAATTGGTGGTCATCCTACCAAGTACGAAAAGTAGCCGGTGTCGCACAAGGTATCTAGTGCAATTCAATAGGAAAAAACTTGTACAGTCGTTAAACATTTTATCTACAAAACAGATGTCAAAAAATTTCCTTCTCAGGTTAAGATTTCCAGGCTTGTAATAGGTGACATTACACTCATATGAAAAGAAAATGTCGTCTTTGATTGAATCGAAAATTCAAAGTATTTATTAATTTATGCTGTATTTTCTCAATTCTTTTGATCTTATCATTATGAAAGGGGTTCCACACTGTGAAGGCATATTCTAAGTGGCTACGCACGATGAAATTATAGAGTGTAGTTATCGTTTCAGTGCGTAGAAAGGATTTGGTAACCATTAAAATAAAACCAAGATACGTGCTGCTTTTTGGATCGAATCCTCTATATGGGCGTCAAAATTCAGTTTGGTATCAAGAAAAACTCCAAGGTCTTTAATAGATTCAACGTTCTTTAATGTTGATGGTGAGGCCAAAATGAAGCGGTATTTTGTTTCTGGAGAATAGGATTGATTGACACTTATCCGGATTTAGTTTCAGCTTATTCAATTCACAGTAAACGAAGAAATTGTCAAGGTCTGACTAAAGCACAACATAGTCTTCCAAATTAGTAATGGTCTTGTAGACCTTGAGATCATCAGCGTACAGCTGGATGTCTGTATTTTTGAAGCACTCGTGAATGTCATCAATGAAAATAGTGAACAGAAGAGGGCCGAGATGTGACCCTTATGGTACACCTGACGTAACTAACAGTGAAGAGGATCTAGAGTTATTTATTAAAACATATTGCCTACGATTTTCAATGTATGAGGTGAGCAACTTCAACAAGTTTCCGTAAACACCAAAGTTTCGAAGCTTAACGACAAGAGTTGGATGATGTACCTTATCTAAAGCTTTCGAAATGTCGGTGTAAACTACGCAAGTTGAATCACCCTTTTCCATAGTCGAAAAAATTTCTTGAACATATGGTATAAGATTGGTAAGCGTTGATCTTTTTTTGTGAATTGATTAAAATATTTTTCCAAAGTGGGAAAGAATAGATATAGGCGTGTAGTTGGCAATATCATATCAATCCTTCCCCCATGTTTATAAACGGGAACGATTTGGCCTATTTTCTATTCACATGGAAACGTTCCTTCCATTAGGATCTTATCTAAAATAATATGCAAGGGTTCTACCAATGAATCTTTGCAATTTTTTATGAATATGGCATCCGAGATTTCTCTTTCATTTATGTAGCGCACATCAAAAGCATTAGGGATATTCACGTTACTCTGAATAGAGGGCGGTGACCCGTTCGATACAAAAACACTGCAATAATCAGAGAATAATTCACAAATAATATCATTATCAGTGGCTACCCTATCATTCAAAGACATTGATTTCTTTTTTTTTGTTTGCCAAAAAGGACCAGAAATATTTAGAGTTTTATTTTATATTATTTTCTGTATCTTGAACATAACTACAGTAATCCTGTCTTATTTTGAATTTTACGGTTTAACGCAGATTGGAGAAACGTACATAATCATCATAATTTCTGTAATTCTTCCACCTATTGTGATCGTATCTTTAGTGAACCACGGTGGGAAATCATTTCATTGTATTTTTTTTTTGGAAAATGTTTCTGTATCAGTCCATTAATGATTGAATAAAATTTCTTTACGCTCTGCTCTGTATTCAAACCGAAGAAGGTTTCATCCCAGGAGTATTCTTCAAGTTTAGTTATGATTTCATCATAATCTGCATTAGAGAATTTGAGTTGTTTATAGGATTTTCTGGGAAGAATTTTGACAGCCGTATTCTTTAAATGGATATCCAACGCCGTATGATGTACGTTTTCAGTTATAAACGGCTGATCACAAGCTTGAACATCAATAGTAGTTGAACTTGAAAGTGAAAGAATCAAGTCCAGTATCTTTCCTCTCGAATTCGGAATGTCACAATGCTGTCTCAAATTCAATAGTGAAAAATTATCAATGAAACATTCACCGAGAGCATCCGTAGCGGTAGTGGGTCTAAAAGATTCTAAAGCAACATCAAATTTCCAACTAATATTTGGTAGATTAAAATCACCAACGATGATAAACTCATTCTTTACTTTCTGCTCTATAATTGACTCCACGTTATATACACAGCAAATACTTATTTTCTTACCCTCACCAACGCTGACGGAGACCCACAGATCCTCAATAATTCCATTTGTGGACCAATCAGGTTCTGAAACCGATATAATATACTTATCAGAACACCCCCATCGTCAACTTTACCACTACTAATTTCACCACGATCCGTCCTATAATAGTTGTAGCCTGCAGGTAACAGCTCAGCATTGAAAACACTCCCTTTCTTCAACCATGTTTCTGTAATGCACACTAATTCATATTCCAGACTGCTTGATGATTCCATAAATAGTTCAGTTTTTGTTCGAAGACCACGTGCATTCTGATAGTAGACTTTTAATTGCCCATAAAAAACTATTTTGAAACATATTAAGTACTATTTAGTTGACGAAAACAAAAGACGAAAAAAGTTATGTGAGTCTGGTGAGAATATCTTCACTCTTGATATGAATCGCCCTGCTTTCCTCGGATTTTTTGATGAATATTTTTGCCCAGGTATATTTGTAGTTATCAGAACGGGAGAATTCACGAACTCTTTTGAATAACTTCTTGTAGAAATCGACAGATGTTCGTTGAAGAAAATTGGTTTTTCATCCCCGTCACTGAATAAACGAGCTGTGATTTTGTTTCCTTCGACTTTGCGTGCAGCATCCATTATCTTGTTTTTTTGTAAATCGTGAGGCATATTTGACCACGATATTTTCGGGCATATTTATTTCGATTTCAGGATGTTGCCCTACTCTGTGAGCAGATTCGATGTCATTAGTGGTTGATGGTGCATTGATAGCATTGAAAAGATTATTCAACACCTGTAGAATATTTTCCTCTCGTTTTTCATGAATACCACATATTTCTACATTGTTCGCCCTGCCTTGTTGATGAAGAAGTTCGATATCAGCTCTAAGAGAGCTGCATTCACTTTCAACTTCGAAGAGGTCGCTTTTCATGGCTTCAGAAGATTTCATAATTTCTTTTACAGATTCCATTTGCATGGTAAATTCATCTATTTTATCCCCGTAGTATTCGAGAGAGTTGAAGACTTCCACTTGTTTATCCTTCATTGACGTAAGATCATCATGAACATGTGTAATTTTATCCATCAGCTCCGTCAAAGCATAGGCCGATTTATCGGGACATGGAGCATTTTCACATTGTTTGCATACCCATACAACTCCAGAGTCATCTGGTGGGTCATTGATCCCGCTCGGCAATTTTACGCAGTTTAGGTGGAAATATTTCCAGCAGCTGCCTTGACATTGAATTACTGTGTTCGCCGAGCCACATAAACTACAGGGGTCCGGTATAGTGGCAAAAACAATGTCACTTTTTGCCTCGTGAATATGTTTATTCCTTCTAAATGCCGAAATGCACCTCTACCTCAACTCATTAAACGCAAACTGAACAATAATCAGATTGACAATTTAATTCCGCACATTTAGGTATGAATGACGCTTTGTGGAAGCGAAATTCGACCGCTCTAAATATTATTTTTTTGGAGCACTTTTACAGACAACCTTCACGTTACGAGCCTTGACGACAACAAGGTTCTGGAATATTTTACTCAGTTCCATCATGAGTAAACACAAATAATGGTTATAGAAAAAACAAGAACAATATATATATATAGTATAACTTCACTTACCCAAGAAAATATGGAGAAGAAACAAAATGCAATGGCAGCTTGAACGTTGCTCACACCAACCCCATCTGATGGGGTACCTGCCTTACTCCACTGGTTGGTCAAATAACAAAATCCCACAAAATACAAGAATGCCCAAAATCCTGTGAACAAAGTGTCATTTGAAATGTATACTAACTGAACTGCAGTTGTGAAAATGTAGTGGATAACCCTCGGGATAACTTATGTGAATTGATAGATTTTCATATCCAATGAGCCAATTCAAATAATATCATTTGTAGCCATATTCTGCGAAATTATTATGAGCAATTCGATACAATTCATTTCATTATTGGACATGAAAAACTTCATGTAATATATCTGCAATCAAATTTATTATTCTTATTTCAGTGAAAACACTGGAAGCTAGATTTCCATGGGATTAATTGATAGCTATGAATATTTACCTGAAAATCCCAAGTCAGTCAGAACAAAGTGCTTCCTAGTTTTGACAGATGACATTTGTTCGAACAAATATTCTCCTGCCAGAAAAGCCATGCTAGCAAGGAATGCAATAACACTTATCCCTACCCCATAGTTACAAGCATTAGCATCTTCATTGTACAGACAATATTGTTTCTTCTTGATATCCATTCTCCAGCCTTGCGAGGATATGCATCCAAATATTATTATCGAAAATAACTGGAACAAAAGCACACATTTCAATAATTATGTTGTGGAGTCTTCCGTTCTACTTGGCCATGAAATGAGATTTTGTGACAGCAAGGTTGTTTGATGGTAGAATCATGAACTTTGCAATTTTTTATTTCAGTGATACCAATCTTATGAATGGGTTTCGATCTTTTCACAGGTTTTATGTATATTGTGAATTTAATAAGCTTTAGATGGGTTGTCAGTTCATCTAATGCTTTCAATCGCGCGCCAATATTATTTATACGCTTTTTTAATAACATATATCAAGTTGGTTTCACTTTTCAAAATAGTATAAAGATATAGAGGTCTTCATTTGGAATATTGAAGTTTGGTGCAAATTCTGGCTAATCTGACAATGTCGCAAATTTGAGTTACTTCAAGAGTACATCTGCTCACTTCTTTGCCTAATATTTCGAAAAATGAAAACTTTTAGATTCCAAATGTTTCTACTAGTACACTCAATTTAACAAACCTTCCCTATATTATATGAGATTTTAAAATAAGCCGTTCAATTTCGAAGTGGAATAGAGCAGAGTTGAAAAGAGTAGTTTATTTAACCATGTTATACACATTCATTTTCAGCTTTTGTGTGGGATTTTCACTCCTTGTTTCTAAAAAATTTAAATGGAAGTTATTAAAAATTAATATATTTGTAGGAAGGACAGATTTGTAAGCTGCCCCAAAATGCCACTGCAATAGCAATTAAACCTTTAGATATCTAAAAGATAAATTCTCTATTTGTGAGTGGCACCTTTTTTTTTTAAAAAAAAAAATGGAAATACAAATATATTTTTAATAAAAGCAGAACTTCTACTTATCTTAGTGGACGTTTCGGGAACGAATCTGCTTCCGTTTTCAACACAATTAGAATATTTTATCTTCGCAAATTTTTTTCAATGAAATTGATTGATATTGATGGTAATTTTTCCTCATTATCATAAGTTTAATTTGATTTTTATTCGAATTTTTACCAAATACGGACACTTGCTCTCGTTTTTCAATAATGTTGAAGCTCAGAAAATAGAAGAATAAGTTATAGTTGATGATTTCATGGATTAAAGCTGGAAAAGTACCATTTGGGTAAGTAATTTTTTTTTCAATTTTTTGCCACCTCATTATTGAAACATCTAGATTTGACACAAGTGAATAGGTGAAAAAGTTAATGCGGAAATACCAAATACAGAGTGTTGTTTCGACTCGAAACTTACTTATAAATTTTTTCAAGTCCGGACCTGGAATTAGACTTTTTTCATCATGTCAATCGACAACACAGTGGACAAAGAACATACGACCCAAATGTCACAAGGATGTACAGGGTGGATAATAAGTTATGATTAATTGAAAAAAAATAGAGAAAATTAATAAATCACCCTGTATATTGGTTATAAAGAACGATAGACCCAGAAGATATAGGTTATTCAGAAGCACCTCGGTGTCCTCCGAGGGGTAAATCGTGTACACCGGACTGCCATTCATACTCGGACTGCCCGGACTGCCACCGGACTGCCACCGGACTGCCCGGACTGCCACCGGACTGCCACGGACTGCCATGGACTGCCACCGGACTGCCACGGACTGCCACGGACTGCCATGGACTGCCACCGGACTGCCCCATCACTCAATCATGAAATCCAATAATATAAAGCTGTGTTTTGGGATATCCAATTCACCACAAGAACGACTGAAGAACATGAAGTACTAGAAATGCATTCCCGATGGTGTCGAACAAAGGAGACATAAATTATCAACTATGACCTGCGATATGAAGATCTCACTAAAAATTTATCGCATAAGAAACCGATTCGGAATCATACATACATATACATACAGGGTGGACCAATAGTGTGGCAAAGTGAGTTATCGGCTTCGCTGTTTGAGATAGATGAACAAAAATTCTCGAGACGGTGTAGGTTCATAAACAGCACATTTCTAGAATATTTTTCGCTACACAGGGTGATTTAAAGAATGAGTGTCGTATCAAAGTTATACTTCGAACACCATGTATTCCATTGCATTTGCAGATTTTTCCTTGTGAGCTGATTTCATTGATTGATCACACTTGGGGTCTATCGGGAATGATTACAGAGATATAGGTGTTGAAAATGGAGATTTTTCAGCTTTATGAATTTTTCCGACGATTCGCCTGAAAATGTTCAACACAAGATTTGAATATTACGAATTTCGAGTGAAAATTTTGAAAGTAAGGATATCATATATTTATAATTATTTGGGTGACATATTGGTGGGCTGGTGGCGAGCTGATGGCGAGCTGGTGGGCTCCTTAATACGCAATTATATCCCAATTATTCAACTTTAAATATCTCACGGCTGTCCCATGCAATGGCGAGAAATTAATTTGATACACCCGAAGATGAATTTTGTTGTTCATTAAATATAAATGAATGTTCAACATAGACAGAACGTAATTTTGATGATATAACAGATTTTTTTTGTTTTATAGATATATTTATCTGATGTGTAGGGTGGGGATCGATAAAATATGTCAAACCCAGGGCGCCAATGAAAGACCTATAATGCAGTTGACGGGGCACTGCGAGAACTGAGTAAAGACCTCGGTAAAGACAAATATTTTTGGACTCTCTTCTTGAAGGACTTCAAATTGTAATCATATGGAAATAATTCATTGACCTCTCTGGAACATCGGAGAAAGGTGGACGATCTCTCTCTCATAGATATTTCCACGGTCGGTGCTCAACGGAAATCTTTTCTATCATGCCACCACGGGCGATTCCAAGTAGACAAACTAGACGAGTTGGTAATCCATACATTGTCAGGCTCGAGACATGCCGAACTTCTTATTACCAAGAATCATAGAACGACTTCTTTGCCCAGTGAAGTCTTTCCTGATGCCTACGACCTCCAAACTTTCAAGAAAAATTCCAATACTTTCCTTTTCTCCCAAAATTCCACTGCTGGCTAACACGATGTTCCCCGAACATTATAGGATTTCCTTTCATGTTGTCGAAAATAATAATAATGAAATATATATATATATATATCCTCGGTTAGTGAATTCCGAAGTGACGATGTCCTACAAAAGAAGGAATTCTCATGAAACGATTTCCTGGGTGTTTCGAATTTGACTGCATAAGGGTGTGAAACTTCAGCTAGCCGAGTTCGTCGGGCGAATGTAATTCCTGAAGGGACAATCGCTGATGATTCATTAGAGCACCTTTCATGATAGTACCGATAAAATCAAGATATGCCCTCAACGTTTCTTCCATGTTGTAAAACCAAGTTTCGTATCTTCAGCCTAATATAAAGAGAAAATAAAATAGAAAAACCATGTTTTTCAAGGCGGAGGGGTGTAATATTTCCGAGAAGAGATTTCTAAAAAAATATATATCAAACCCTCCTTTATTTTCATCACAGAATCACCCCTTACATTGTATATCGAAGATTGATACACAATATTCGTGAGTATCGATTCTCGAGAACCCAAAGTGATCATTGTTTTTAGTCGATTCGATGAATGATAGAGTCGTCCGTCACCTTGCAGACGCCATCTTGAATTTCAAAATCATATTTATGACAACTCGAAGAATAACTGAAGTCGTTTGCCCGAGCATCCGCCACACTGCAGAAGTCATCTTGAATTTCCAAATTTGGACTCGAAATTAGGAATTTGCCGACCTCGAGAACCACTATACCTGTACACTTTGAAGCGAATCGAAGAATAAATAACTATATGTCGCCTGGCACCCTGCAAACTCCATCTTGCATTTTCAAATTCAGACTAGTTTGTAATTCTCGCCTTCGGAATACGAGAGACCACCAAACTACCCCAGACCGAAACTCGGACTGCCACCGGACTACAACCGGACTGCCACCGGACTGCCACGGACTGCCACCGGACTGCCACGGACTGCCATGGACTGCCACCGGACTGCCATAAGAATGTACACCGGACTGCCCCAGTGATTTACCCCTCGGTGTCCTCCATCTGCCCTTACTGCATGCGCATCTCCCAATGAAACGGAGACATCCTGTATGATAAATAGCATATTTTGTGAAAAAGGGCTGATAGAATAAATTCTGGTAGCTTGAACTGTAATATAGTATAGAAATTTCGTTCCCCTAACTGGTCTGTAGTTTATTTTCATGTGTTGTATTATTTTTGTTCGTATGAACATAATCGTTTCGTAAAATGTTTCTATTGTACAACTGCATATCATAGCTGAGTATGTATTCTATTTCCCTTACATGAAAATGATGACTACACTTTTCATACGAGGTGGTCTGGTCTTGGTCTTCAACCAACCATGAGCCGCCTTTTGGCGCGTCAATCATATGACCACTGTTCGTGATTTGATTCATTTAAAAGAACTTCATAGATGAACATAAGTCAGTCTAGTACCAGTAATTGCCAATTTAACAGCTGACCTGCTCCGTGGTTGTGAATCCAATATAAATATTCAAAGAGTTTTGAGTTTAATTTCGCCAAAGCAGCAACCTGAGAAGTCCACGTTCCCGATCGACCAACCCAACATCTCAACCCACCACAGAACCTCAAATCAAAAAAAAGGTACTCTTGTGTATGGTCGATAAAATAAACAGTTTTCGAGAGAGAAAATGGTCCTTTTTATCAAAAATTAACCATTAATTTGTTTTCTCGAAAACGGTTCATTTGATTGACAATAAACAAGAGTACCTTTTTTTAGTTCAAGGTTGAGCACTAAAGACATATGGGAATGTTATCAAGGACAATATTTTGAGAGGTCGTTACAAGTGTCCATCATAATGAATTTTCATTGAATCATATTGATTACTTTGGAAGTTATTCAAGAAAGAACTATTTCCAGCTGCGTCCTTTAGGGGCTCCCATATACGTAATGAAGGCCTATGGGAATCCGAAAGATTTTCTACATTTTCTCGGACACCCTGTATATATATATACTGTTGAAACAGTATTTCGGGATAGAAGTGTTCGAGATCAAACCTTTTGATTGTTTTTTTATTCTAATATCTTGACTGATCTATCGAGAGCATTGTATTAATTGAGCTTCAAAGAATTCTGGTAGCTTACAATTTATCCATGTTGTTGAAGATTTAAGAAGTTTGCATTATATTGTGGTATTATAATTGTGAATATCAGAAAATATCAATTTGCAATTGTTTTCATGTGTCTCTCTATATATATATATATATATATATATATATAATCTAGAAAAAAAATTTAGAAGAAAAAAATGGGTATATATAAAAACCATGTCAATTACACAAACAACAAACTACTTACTAACGTGAGATTGAAGATGAAGATATTGCAATACATAACAGATGTAGCATTAACGGAAACATTAATCAGGAGAATTCATCTCGTGGAGAATTACGAGGAATGAAAAAATTTATAACTATAAGATCAAGTTTTCTGGACGGACGATACAAAATGGACGGTTGGTCGTTTCAAAAGACGCAAAACGATTTGGAAACGTTCGGCTCCGAACCGACCTACACGTTGTCAACCCAGTGGCGGGGAAAAAATTTATATTTCAAATTGGAAAAAAAATTTGAGGAAATACATGTGAAAAATTGTTAATGTTGAAATTGAAATTGTGAGAGTCTTAAAATATTATTGGGAATGCAATTGTTCTGTTCTATTTTCAATAAATAGTTATAGATGCTGCTTAGATTGCCGATATCAGATCTTTTATTCATTTTGGAGTGTTCATTATTGATGAAAACCATTTCCAGGAAATTGCGTTTCCAATAATTTTTTCTTGAGCTAAAATTTTGACCTCATTGAAATTCATTTTATGATTTTCGTCAATGACATGCTCAGCTAATGCACACGTTCTCTTTTGGAGGTTACTGTCACTTTTATGTGAAGTTATTCGTCCTGACAGATTTCTTGGAGTTTGACCAACACATGACAGTTCGCAGTTCTGGCAAGGAATTCTATAAATGACATTAGTCTTTTCTAATTTATTGAGAGGGGATTTGGTTTTTGAGTAAAGAGCTGATACTGTTTTGATAGTTTTTCAGCAATTATTATATTTTCATTTTTGAATATGTTGGATAATTTTGGAGTTAAGTCTCCAATGTATGGTAGAGATTTATATTTTGGGAGTTCTAGATTAGGAGGATTGTCTGGAGGAGAAACTGGATTTTGTCGATTGTTATCAGGAATTACATTATATTCGTCGATTCTATTGTCTGAATTGAATAAAATTTTGTTGATAATTTTGATTGGATAAGAATTTTCGAGCAGAATGTTTTTTAATTCATTTAAACTATTGAGTCTGTAAGTGGGATGTGTCAACTTGACAACTCTGCTTTTCAAAGCTAGGATCAAATTCAATTTCATTTTCATGGGGTGGTAGGAATAAAAACTCATAAAGCGGTTGCTGCACGATAACATTTTGTGCGTAACACATTGTCGTTAGCTCTAACAACAGTCATGTCAAGAAACGGGAGGCTCTGGTCTACTTCAAGTTCACAGGTGAACTGTAAGTTGATATCGTAGGAATTGAAATAGAAGAGAATCTGTTCCGTCCAGCCATTTGGAACGCAGAGAATCAAGTCGTCTACATATCTCTTGACAAAAGGAATTTCTAATGGGATGATGCTCAAACAATCCTTAACCAAGTCATCTAACACATAGTTAACAAGAATCGGAGAAATTGAAGAGCCCATGGGGGTGCCAAAAATTTGTTTGTAATATTTATCTTTGAATAATAAGAAATTAGAATCAAAAACGAATTCAATGATAGTCCTGAAAGTAGGCCAATCTAAATTGCAATGATTTGAGATTGAGTTCCATTTTTTTTTTTGTAAACAAGTGAGAACTACTTCTAATGGTAGATTTGTGAAAAGTGAGACTACATCAAAGCTAACAATGATGTAATTTTCGGGAACTTGAAAATTGTTGATGAAATCACTAAATTGAAAAGAGTCCTTTATATAAAACTCATTGTCAGAGTCATAAGCCAACGTCAAAATATTAGTCAAGAAAGAGGCTAAAGGCCCATTAGGAGAATTTATAGAAGATACAATTGGTCTCATTGATAAAACTTGTTTATGGATTTTCGGGAGAGCATAAAAACGTGGTGCAGTAGCATTATATGTCTTAAGTTTTTTTGAAGTAACAGAATCAATCATTTCATCAGATTCTAATTTTTTAAATAGTTTGTTCGCTTTCTGTTGCAAGGTACTAGTAGGATTCTTGTTTAATTTTACATAATATTTGTCATCATCAAGTAAGACTTGACTTTTGCTGTAGTAATCCTCTTTGGACATTGCAACAGTCACATTGCCTTTGTCACTTTTCACCACACACAAATCTGGATGTAATTTTAAGAATTTTTTACATTTATCGAAAAGGGAATTTAAGAAATGTTTTTTTGAAAACTTTTTATGTAAATGGTTAGTAATAATGTTCGTAAATTGAGCTCTGCAAGTATTTTTTAAAGATTCATTACAGTGAATTATCATCAATTCAAGATCTCATAAAAGAGAGGAAATTTTGAAATCCTCAATGGAAGGAGAAATACTAAATTTTGGACCAAGTGAGAGGATGAATTTAATATCTGAAGGGATGTCTATATTGGTTAAGTTTTTGAACCATTTATCCTGAACTAGAATTTTTTCTTTGTCATTAGCTTTAAGTCTGGTGAATTTGTTTCTATGAGTTGAACTGATTTTTTGAAAATTTCTGTTGTATTTGATAATTAATCTGTGTTCGTAATCAGTGAAAATGTGAATAGGCAAAATTTCTCTTAATTTGCTTTTTGTGTCTGACAAATCTTTTTCGAAATGATTGATTTCGCTAAATGTTATTTTGATTTCTAAATAAAGAATATTTTTCCTCAACTTTAAATTGAAACCTTGGATCTTGCGTCCAGTGAGTCCTCTTGTGTGATGCAGCAGAGCATTCACGTTGTTTGTCCCGTTGGTAATATGGTTTGGAAAAATGTCTGGATTCCTGCATTTCAGCAAAAACAGTTTTCTGTTGTGTATGGCACTTAATATGTGTATGGCCAATATCAACACCAAGTTGTCACTCATAGCAATTATATAGTTTTGAATCAATGTCATCGATCAACCTCGACAGTTGTGCTGACTATGGGGTACATGGAATTGCCCAAGATTGGATGAGGTCCTATTTAGAGAACAGGTCACAAAGAGTGATAATCCAAGGTGTTCAATCAGTCATTGGCATGCAAACAAGGAGTTCCACAGGGATCTATACTCGGACCATTGCTTTTTCTTATTTATGCGAACGACTTGATACAATATCTAAATAGTCTTTCAAAGGTACATATAATTGCAAATGCAGATGATACAAATGTTCTGGTCAATGATCACAATGAATCAGCACTTGCAGAAACAACAGAATTCATATATGAGAGAATAATGGAATGGGCTGATAAAAATCACTTAGCACTAAATATCAACAAAACAGCATTAGTGAAATTCTCAATGAATAACACAACTGAAACTCTAAAAATATATGAAGATGACCAACTAGAGGTGACATCCAACCCAGAAACAAAAATGCTGTCTAATTATAGATCATAAGCTCAATTGGAGTCTTCATATAGATTCATTATGTGATAAACTACAAAAGAACTGTTATGCACTGAGATTTATGTCAAATCATTGTGGAATAGAGGTCCTGCTGAATATGTATTATGCAACTATTGGCTGTCAGTTGTACTATGGAATCTCAAATTGGGGTATGAACTCTTCTATTGAAAGAGTATTCACTCTACAAAAACATGCGGTCAGAATAATTGCTAATTCAGGATGGCGACAATCATGCAGAAACTCATTTAGAGAGTTGGAAATACTCACAGTTGCTGGTATGTATATATATGATATGTTTCTACGTTAATAAGAATAAAGAAAAATTTAGGGCAAACCAACAAGACCACCCTTATTCAACGAGAGCTAGAGGTTTGCTGATAGCAAACCCTCACTGAACCTCCCTCTATCAGGGGAGTCACCTTTACCTTGGACCCCAAACTATTCAACAAGCTAGATGTTTCGATGGAGGATTCAAAGAATATCTCCATATTCAAAAGACAATTGAAAAAATATCTCATAAAAAGAAACTGCTACACCGTAGACGAGTTTAAATAACTTTTTTTTTCTTTATATGTATTTTTTCTTTTACGTTCTCATTTATTCACAGACGTATTCCTTGTTACTGTACGTAAATGTTCACATTAAGAAGTTTGCATGCTTTTTTTTTTATAAAGATAAAATGTTATCTTAATGTAATGATAATGAGGATTTTATAAATCCACCTTTAGGAAGTCGAAAAACGGTGACACAGAGAAACGCTGATTCAGCTCAATCCCCAATCCTAATTATTTATAGTGATTGGTTGGGGGGACGATTGCAACAATGTAAACTGCTGATTCTGAATTAGTGCCAAAAACAAACCAAAATTTTCATCAGTTTCCAAATGACCCATTTTTGTCGAATCGAATAATCAATATTTATAGGATGGCACACCCCCACCAGAGTAACCCTTGAAATCGATATATACGAGTAGAATTTGCTTGGGAGGGTTATTATTTCTGTCAATCATTGTACGAATTTTAGAATACGTACCCAACATAATCCTCGCAGGATCACCTGGGGTCTTTGAAGGAAAGAAATGGGGTCAAAGGAACCCCCAGCTTTTCCACCACCGTAAGCACCAACACCCTCCATGCTGAGTTTATTATGGAATTATAGTGACAAGGACCATGATACTATAACGAGGAAAGATATGATCACTCGAGGTTCTAGTTCTGAACCGCTTTGCGCATGACGTCACTACGTGACAAATACGATTGGCGGCAATCGGAATAACAAGGGTTTTCAAATAGTTGATCAGAAGAATTATCGAATAACAATGTTTTTGGAGTTTTAATGTTAGTCGAATTATAATTCCAATCATCGAAATATATGAAATGATAAAAATGAACACAACAAAATGAGTTATTCCCCTGGATATCTTCTGAATTTCAAATAATTCATTCATAGGTATTGAAGGAAAAACATTCATGACGTTCTTCAAAACAGAAAGATTATTGAGAACTATTTATGTATGTGAATAATTGTTTTATTCGTGAGCATTTATTCAGAAATGAATAATAATAATGTGATATCCACTAGTTGATAAATATATATTTTGCAACTGACTTTCATGAATCATTTCAAGTAAAGTGAATACTATAAAGTGCATTTACAATAGTGGTAATTATATTGACCACAATTATGAACATTTGGGGCATGAGTCTAATAAAACACAAGTAGATAAAGTTGTATTTAATATAAATATTCTTATTGGAGAAAGTAAAACACTGAAACACTGTTGTTACACCATCATAATCAGTGAAATTATTTTCAAGTATTTAGATAATTCATAAAATAATCATCAAACCATGAAGGTAAATACATTTGTACGAATAGACATAACGCATCTAATAGGGAATAATGGGTTTGAAATTTTTCAACAAATTACATTTCAGATAGGTACCATACAAGAAATTGAATCTAATTGGATAAATCGAATTGAATAAATTGAAAAAAAATACTGTGTGTAGATTAATCGAGGTGTAATATGTTCATTTCTCTAGATTTTTTTTCGTGTCTAAAAATAAAAATAGGAAATATGATGAATATTTCAATATACCTATTTGTAGTAAGGACAGATCAGTGATCTGCTCCAAGATGTTAATGCATTTAAAATAAAACGATTTTGGATCACTTACGATACCTATAAGAGAATTCCTTTGCTAATAGTCATTGAAATGAGAGAGACAATACCAAAAAATCTAAGGTAATGAATTCAACATTTTATTGATGGTATTGGAATGTTTGAGGGAGGTTTGGCATCATCTTTCAATTTCCATTTCTGAATAGGTAATTCTAACAGTTTTTCTTGCAATCTATAGTCGTCGTCTGAGAAATGCTTCGAACATATTCTAGCTGTTTTTACATTGAACTTGTTCTTCTGAAAGCAATTCTTCACCCACAAACTGCAAGTTTCCTTCGATGAAGGAAAAGTGAAGTAACGACATGTCGATGCAGTTTTACATATCTTTTATTATTGTTACTGGAACAACCCACCACAGCACAATGAACCATAGTTTATTAGTATGGAATATAAATGAAGTGAGCAGAATTATTCGAACTTACACTACTGAAAAACACAATTTGAAACGATAAACGCACTGAAATGTTCGCTTAACCTCGAAGCGCCAAAAGAAATTTGTCACGGAGTGACGTATACTGTGCAAGAGAGATAGAAATAAAACATGCGCGTGGGTTTACCTTCTCAGTTATAGTATCATGGACAAGGACTAGTAGGGGGTCTCTGTCTTTCGTCTGGACTAGTGGACCATACCATCGCGCGGCTCATTCAAATGTGTCAGGTGACAGCAGGGTTTGCTTCTGTAGGTCCTTAGATCATGGAGCCATCATCTAAGTGTACGTCACAGTAGAAAATCCTTGTAAAAGGTGTCTACGGCGGTCATATTGGCATTTGTCAGTGTCAGCATGTCAAGTCAAATGTTGACAACCGTCAACAGTGCCGAATGCGAATATTCACAAGAGTCTTGAGGTAATACGTGGAGAGAAACGGAAATAGTCGAGCGATACAGTGTATGTAGACTGAGATAATGAAGACTCAGACCAAGGCTGACCAAGGTGTCTATATATCGACCCTTCATATGTAGACTGGGTAATTTCGCACTTATCATGCGATGGGTATTTTTCGATTTTTTTTCTTGGTACTTACGTATTTCGACCTCAGGAACCCGAAGTTCACAATGAAAACGTGCGCAAACTTTTATTTTTCGAGATATTCCAGGAAAAAGTATGAAGATTAACCTTCTTGTTTCGGCCTGTTTTAGGTAAGCACCATAGCCATTCGAAGTTTCATTTCTCACATAAGATACTCTTTTTATCTTTCATAAACATTCTAGAAGCTGAAAAGAAGGAAAAACATCCTCTAAGAAGTTTAATTCATCGTCTTCAGCATCTTTGATGAATCCTCCTTTCATATGGACGGCGCTGTCAAATGTGCATCTGTGATATTTTGACTCACAGAACTAGTGATTCTGACGTAGATTCTCATTCAACAGCGCCGTCCATATGTAAAATGCTGGATCCACCTTCCTTCATGATGCTAAAGAACGTTGATTCAACTAATTCGAGGATGTTTTCCCTTCTTTTTGACTTCTTGAATGTTCAAGGAAGGTATAAAAAGTATCCTGTGTCAGAAAATAAACTCCATTCCTACCCAAAACGAGCTGAAGGAAGGAGGACAACTTTCATACTTTTACCTGGAATATCTCGAAAAATATAAGTTTACGCGCGCTTTCATTGTGAAATTCGGGTTTCTGAGGTCGAAATACGTAAGTACCAAGAAAAAAATCGAAAAAACCCCATCGCATGATAAGTGCAAAATTACTGTAGACTGTAAACGGTTGCCTCTGACGGTAGGGTCTGTAGCGAGTGTATACATTCGTCGGCTGGTCAAAGGAAAGTCCATAATATTATATTATATTATCATATATACGTTATATTATGTATACTTCGATCGAAGCAAAGAGCTTTCAGTCATTTTAGTCACCCACATACTTATTTATTGTGGGCACTGAAATAAAATGAAATACATATAATATATTTATGAATAAGAATTCTAGGACGCAATGAGTACATCACACATGAGATAGTATAAACAACATGATATCATATGTATATTTACCGTTTGCAACTAATAGATGAAATATGAACATCATTGAAAAAGTAGAGGAGCTGATTTTGAAAGTGTTTATATATATATATATATATATATATATATATATATATATATGTGCTCATAGCTATCACTGAAACATACACTGAAAGTATTTTTATGTAATGAAATGAAGAAACATATATGGTCTTCTGCAACTATGAGTTATGACTGAGATTGAGCTGACTATGTGTCAATAGAAAAACACGGTTAAGAAAATATACCATAACAGTTCCGGCACTCTCCGCCGATCCCGCCTGCTATATAACTTTTCCCCTTTTCTCGTCTAAACCTCAGTAGGCTGAGAGTCGACGAACCTTACACAGTAGATAATAGCCTCACCGCACGGAACGAGCTCTAGGTAGTTACAGCAAGTGTCCCAAATACGAGTGTTCACTTTGCTCATTCGAATGTCTGAGATGTCTGTAACTTGTTGTGTTGTGGAAGGTTGCAAAATGTGACTGGGTGGAGAGTTATTACTTTTTAAAGGACACCTCTAGATGACGACAAGTCAGAAAAACGTTCTAATGGCCAATGTTCACCAAAAAATTGTATTCCTTCATTTGATGTTAATCACTCAAACTAGCTTCCTGGCCAATTAATCCGTTTTTCTCCAAGTACTTACTCAGGTGGTTTCAGTTGGAAATTCGATAGGAATGTACAAAACACTCCCATATTGGAAGAACATTTTATAACATATTGCAAGAAAGCCATAGGTGGTCATAGCCTATTGAGAGTTTACATTTTTCTGATAGTTTTTTGAACAAAATGTTCTGTTAACGCAGCTCGAAATCACCTTCTCTCTTTATCGCTAGGTCACAGTTATTCCATTTCTTCGAAAAGTTCTTCCAGTCGACAAAATGATAATCAGTAGTTATTATATATATATGCAGTGAGCAACTGAATGAAAACATGGAATTTCAACTTCAAATAGGTGTGAGATATATTCAGCTGTGCTATCTTTTATAGCCATTCATAGTAACATTTCCCCGATACTCAGAATCATCTGTCAGAATCTGGTTTGGATCAAGAAATTTGAAAAATAAATCTACTAACAAGAGCAATCGGACTTGTGTAGTTCATACACCTGGTGATTCATACGTTCCCACCTTAGATGAGGCCATGATCTAATGTGCTCCCAACTACAAGGCATAGAATAATTGTTTACACAGTAGTATATATATTCATACTCTTCGACATTATCATAGTATATGACATTACCTTGATTTATAACATGCGAGTATGCGCGTCATCTTGTGAAGACTCGCCAAAACCAAATGTACTCGTCCACAAAACACAAAATACACACCTTTTTTTTCAGTTACTTCATACTTTAGTTGTATATGATTGGCGACAATGGACTGACATGTCAAAGTCATACAAAAATTACAAGTGACCTTTTTATTTTTTTGGCATCATTCAAGGTCCGTATTTACAAGGTTGTCTCATTTTTTCCTGGCCAATAGCAGTGCGCCTTCGGATGACGTCACTCGTTCACCTGGAGCAGCCTGGCAATTGCCAGGCGGCTATCATTATTTATAAATTACACATTGTTCAATTGGACCTTGGGCATCATAACTGCTTCACTGTGAAATCACACCGCCAATTTGGTTGCTGTCAGCCACGGAACGGTTTGTTTGCATCCAAAAACTGACTTACTCTTACCAAAAAGGCATGCATTGGTGTGTACAGGCTGTCCCATTTTCTATGTCCTTACGGGATATCTCGCTTATTTTTGGAGATACAGATTTGCGGTTTCCGCGAACGTTGGCTACTTTTTTGTGAAATTCACGAAACCGTGAACAAAATTTCCATAGCCCGCTTCGTTCCTGAGATACAGGGCGAAATTGAAAGTATTGCATTTTATGGTTGCCAACACTGCATGAGGAAAATGCCAAAATGTCAAAATCATCTGTTGAAGTACGTGAGTCATCATATGTTTACAGTCACTATTGTTTTATATCGTGATAATAAATTTTCACATTTGAATACTTGGGAAGGAAGGAATAAATTCCAGAATACAATCATGTCTATATTATTTCGAAGTACTGGACATTTTGATAAACTGCTTGGTAAGTATCTATAAAATTGGTCCCAAGTGTATGGTTAAACAAAAACACTAATTTTTAGACAAGGCTACCAGTCATTTGTTGATGGACCCTGATTGGGTTTCAATTTTACAAATATGTGACCTGATCAGACAGGATGATGTACAGTGAGTACCTTCCAATATAGAAAAAACTATGTACCTACCTACATTTTCCATGAAACTCTTCATGGAGTGAAATAATAGTAGTTTCAATATTTTCTGTTTTCATGCAGGAACGAGATTGAAATAACAATGTGATATAAAAGTTATTCACTATGCAGGGTGTTGAAAACAAGAGTAAACACTATGAATATCTCTGGGGGTAAAAAAATTGGTGGATTATCTAACGTGTTTTCAAAGTGGAGAGATTTGAATATGATACTTGCTCATTATTTATCTGCATTCCTCTACACTATAGAAACAACCCTCAAGAATCTCAAATAAGAATTTCATGATACAGATGTGAAAATTAATGATCCAAAGATATATCAAAATTTGGTAATTTCGCACTCATCATGCATTGGGTTTTATCGTTTTTTTTTGGTACTTACATATTTCGACTTCAGGAACACAAATTCCATAATAAAAACGTTCGCAAACTTAAATTTTCTGAGATATTCCAGGAAAAAGTATGGAAATTAGCATTCTTTCTTCGGCTCATTTTGGGTAATTGAAGAAAAAACCATCGCATGATAAGTGCAAATTACCCAAAATTTTTATCACTTCAAATAGAGGTTAAACTTTGAAAACATATTTTCATATTTGAAAAAATCATTGCCTGCAGAGTTACTCATGGTGTCTGTTTCTTGTTTGGTTGGAGAAACATATAATTCCAATGTCCAGACTACTTGTATTCTAGATATTCTCATTTTGTATTTATATGTATGCAGATATTTGTTTCCATTTGTTGAACTTCCAATTTCATGATGGAAACGCTGATAATTTTTCCAACTTATTGAATTAGTACCTCAGTCAACTTGAAAATCGTGAAAAAATTGTTTCTTGAATTCCTAGTCAAATTCAGTTCGTATTTCAAATTCTACCAAAACTTCATTTTCACTTCAATATTCTATATTTTGTAAATTTTCACGATTGTGACAACTTGAACGATTATTATATGAACAATTAGATTATAGTTTTCTTTATTTAAGTTTTCGATTTATATTCTAATATTCTTGTGAAATAATACATTTATCATTTTCATTGATGGATAGATGAATATCTTGCAAACTCTTGCCATTTAAATTGGACCAAAAAATATCAATTATATAAGGCACATTTTGGATATCATCCATTTTAGGCCAAATGAACTGATTCAGATCAGCTTGAAGAAACCTAATGTTGTATGAACCAGACTTCATTTTTTGGACTATTCTACCGATATATCTTGACTCGTAGTCTCGTTTGTGGTAGTATACTGTGTTATTTAGCTACATATCTCCATAATTATTCCACACAGAGTTTCATGCATTGGAGATTTTAAATTATTTGGTGGTGCTCGGACGCTCGATCTGAAATCACTTCGGCATTTCAGCAACCAACATAATGAATAATTTTTTTCTTTACCACTTCCTCGCCTACCTTCACGTCCACATATTTTGTACTCAGGGTACTTTTCTCAGAGCAATCTTTCAGATTCAAACGGCCACCAGTATTTGCTTGCAGGTCAGCTACTTTAGAAGTTACAGAAGTTAGGAGTTCAGTGGTATACACGAAATTTTTTCAATGGTTCAAACGGTTAATCTTTAATTTTTACAGGTGTGTCAAGGGGAAATTGGGGGGCTGATATATTTTTTTTTGTTTAGCAGCTTCATTGAGAGATTTTTTTTTGGTTTTTCAACTGTTTGGATGATCTTGGGAGTCATAAGAAAATCAGCGTTTTGATCCAATGTCACATATAGGAACGAAAAAATGCGATTATTATATGAAGAGTCGTGGACAAAGAATAGTATTCTACTCGCATATCATGGCTATTGTTCGCGCAGATTAAGTTGACGGTCATACAATCACATTACATATACCCTCGCATATACCCTGAAATTGAACCGGAAAATATGCTCAATACTAAGGGCACTTTTTCATATATTCAGGTTTTTTCAGCTGCACATATATTCCGGATATCACCTAAATTTGCGATTTTCAAATAGAATAACCTGTATACTCTTACATTTTTGAAAATTTCATGATTTTGAGAATCCAGTGATACCCACTAATTTATATTTTGTTGTCCACTCATTTTATTATTTGATAGTCAGGAACCTCTTTGTATTCTCATTTCAAGAAATTATAGTAATAGTCGTCGAGTTATCATACGTTATCATTCAAGAAACACAATGTTTTTTGAATTATTCCCGATGGTATAATGTAAGTAGACTATCCTTGCTGTAATACCTTAGATGAGAGCTCAGATTCCAAAGTAAATGTTATTATCTATCATTGTAATATTAAACAGCTCTAAAAAGAATAGAATCATCTGATTTTCTATTGGTCTCTAGAGACAAGGATCATATGATCTTGGAGATTTACAGAAGCTAGTGGTTCTTGGGGTGAATTCAGTATCATAAAGATTTCATGTGAGGTACCTCAGATTTCTTAAGATAACATTGAGAAATATTGTCATTTATATTTTGAAGTAGTTGTTGGGGAAAAAACAGTATTTGTTAGTTAGCCAACGTTTCGGCAATAAATGAATAAATAAATAGAATAAAATCTATCCAGTGAGATCATCAGAGATGATATCCGACAAGTCAGTATATAATATTACACATACCAAGATCACAACAATGGAAATAAAAAATTGCAATATCATGAATTGTCATTGAGATATTCATCAATGTCGTACAGTTATACAAAACTATGATACAAGAGAAGAATACAATACAAAATTTTTTATATATATATATATATATATATAATCTAAAATTTAGAAAACTAGATGAAGGTTTCCTTCGTGAGGGTGCAGTCAAAGTTTTTGGCATTGAATAAGTGGACTCTTTGTTAATAAGCCGAGCTTTCGGAAATGTTTATTTCCTTTATCAAGACAATCTATAAAAAAAAGAAAAAATGGGTATATATAAAAACCATGTCAATTACACAAACAACAAACTACTTACTAAAGTGAGATTGAAGATGAAGATATTGCAATACATAACAGATGTAGCATTAGCGGAAAATTAATCAGGAGAATTCATCTCGTGGACACTTATGAGGAATGAAAAAATATATAACTATAAGAGCAAGTTTTCTGGACGGACGATACAAAATGGACGGTTGGTCGTTTCAAAAGACGCAAAACGATTCGGAAAGGTTCGGCTCAGAACCGACCTACACGTTGTCAACCCAGTGGCGGGAAAAAAAAATTATATTTCAAATTGGCAAAAAAAATTGAGGAAATAAATGTGAAAAATTGTAAATGTTGAGGAACTGATTGTGAGAGTCTTAAAATATTATTGGGACTAGAAATTTACTACAAACAGAAACATAATTATAAACCATAAACTTATCGATAAAAGAGAATATTTGTATCGCGAACAAAAAAATGTAAAATTTTCATTTATTCAAGTACAGTAAAAACAAACAAATTTTCGATTTTCTGCATCTCTGTAAGGAAGACCCATAAATTCTGTACATATGAGATGGAACCATCGATCACAGTGATCGCAACCAAGATTTTTCAAATCGTCATCCTCTACATCACTAATGAGTTCTTCTTCGCAGGCTGAACATTTTATTATCTCTTTGGATGTATCTTCTGGTTCCTCTACTTGTGTTTGTTTTGTTTTATCTTCATCATTTACCTTATTCGCGCTCTTTGTAGTTTTTTTCTTTGGATTGCTTTTTTCTTGCAAAGCAACTTTTTTTTGATTTGTCTTCTGATGTTCCTGCTGTTTCCTTTTTTCTCTCTTCTCTTCTTCAATTTTTTCTGTAGATCCTTTTTTTCTAGATTCTTCTATATACACACGAGGAAACAGCAGACGGCAAATTTTCTTTTCTTTTTTGATTTTTTTTTAATCTATTGGACCTGGCCAAAATGAATGGTTTTCAAACTGTTTCATGTCGAAACTTCCGTTCTTGTAGCATTCTTTGAATTGTCAGTCTAAAACTCTTCTTGTTCGGCTGTTTCCTTTTTTTTGAGCGATGTGTTCATTCTTATCAACTTCTTGTTGTTTATCTCTTTCAGTACTCTCGTTTTCATCTTTTTCGGTTATATTCTCTTCTCGTGGTTTATCCTTTTTGACTGGTTATTGCTTTCTGCAGCCCCATTATCCTCATCATTCTTGGTAATTCCTATTTCGGTTTTATCATTTCTTGGTGTGATTCGTTCTGTTTCATTAACTTCTTGTGAATTGTCTTCCATGTTATCTTCTTTGGTAATCTGAATATTATTTTCTGTGGATTCATTTCCCTTGTCACTCTTGGTTTTTTTTCTGTTTCATCATCTCCTTGAGGTTTGCTTCTCATATTATCTTCGGTTATCAGATTATGGTTTTGTGTCGCCGCATTTTCCTCATTATCCTGGTTGATCGCCTCATCGGTTTCATTATCTTATTTTGATGTAATCTGTTTTGTTGAGCTGTTTCCACTTCCAATATTATCTTCATTGGTAATCTCATCGTTTTTTCTGTGGATTCATCCTCGTCACTCTCGTTCTCATCCTTTTTTATCGTCTTGTGAATTTTCTTTCCTGGATATTTGGTAATTTTTTTCTGTAGATTCTTTCAACTCATCATCATTGTCCATACCTTCTCCAATTTTCATATTATTCTCTTGTATATTGTCCTCTTTGGTTATCTCATTGCATGTCTGTATGTTTTCATTTTCCTCGTCATTAACTACTATAAGCGTTTCTTCTTTGTCGTTATTGTTTATTTCTACTGTTCGTGGATTATTTTCATCAGGCAAGAAATCGTCACCATATGCGAAAATTTTCACGTAATTTTCTACATCAAAATCTGACTCAGGTTAAGCAAGTCTATGGTATTATAATCATTGGATTCAGTCCTTATAGGGTTGGTGTCATTTTCAAGTGTGATGTTGTCTTGCTCTACTAAATAATAAATATATAATATATACCATATGTAAATATATAATAATTGAATAAGATTATTATTATTAACAAGGGCATTATTATGTACCTCATATATACCAGGTCAGGTATCATTCAGGGTTTCACATTGTATCACATGAGGTTCATTCAGGACTTGATTTTCATTGATTTCATCTTCTTGTTTCTTAAAAATATCTTCTAAGGCACTTACAACCAATTCACTATCAATTTGATGTTCATTCATTAGTTTTTCTTTTGTTAGTGTAAGGACTCTTTTGGTTGTTACTAATTCTTCTAATGTAAATTTATGTTAGCTGTGTGAACTTTGGTTTGTTTCCAATTTATTCTGGATAGATTTACTATAGTCAACGGCATCGGGATTCAGGGGGAAAAGTCCGCATCTTTCAAATCCGTTGATAATTTCATCTGGTAGAGAAGACGATTCAAAAACTGGTCTAATAGAAGACAAAAAGTTGTTTTGTTCAAGACGTTGTTCAAATTTTCTGGTTTTGATTGCGACTCCCGAACGGTTCTTTTCCACTATGTTTTGAGGGGCTTGAAGACGTTGACGTCAGCTGGTTGTAAAATGTGGGTGCAATAACCTCATTTTCATCTCACCATTTGCTCAGGTGCCAAGTAAGAGGAGACTTGCCCATCAATGAATAGAAATACTGGTTTTGGAATTTCTTCTGCTTCTATCCATTTATTGACCCCATTTACAATATAATCATAGAAAACTCCACTTTTCACTAATCTGGTGGCATTGATTTCACTACAACCATTGGATAAACGGTTTCTCCAGCGGCTGAAAACACAAGCAACATAATTATGGCCTTCTTTTCATTTCCCTTTCTAACTCATACACGTTTTCAACCCTCTTGGGGCTCTTCCAGTTTTGGGACAAAAAGAAAAACTAGTTTCATCCCCACTTAGAACTCGACAGGGGTAGCTGAAGATCTATTGAAGATTATTTTCATTGATTAATTCATGTAATTCTCTACACCATTTTCTTATTGATTGTTCAGTGATCATGTCTCTCGATTTAGTTAAACCTTCAGGTTCCCTAAATCTGGATGCCGTTTAATAAATCCTCCGTACCATTTATCGCCTGATCCACCCTCTTTGAATGGATTCTCTCTTTTATCATTCAATATGAGAGTGAGTTCTTCTTCTGTACTAAGTACAGTAGGAGGACCCATTTTTCGTGGACCTTGTTTGATTCTACCAGTTATTCTGTCTTGAATTGTCGTTCTAGGTACATTAAATTAGCGACTAGCTGCTCTGACTGTCATCCCATTTTTTACAGTTTTAAGAGCTGCTGCCAAAGCTTCCTCAGGACATTGGTGAATAGATCTTACTTTAGTTGCCATGATCTGCAATGATAAAATTCACTGAATAATGACCGCGGCCGAGTTCTGGTAGTATAGGATCTGAAGTCGCTCATATCATGAATTTAACAACTTAGAATGTGGCCGACTATGGGTTTTTCGAATAGATATTCAAGAAATTTTGTTTTCAATAAGCTCAACAGTAAGTCCTTCATTTATATGGCAAATATGGTCGGAATTTGTATATCACAGAAAATTACCAGTAGTCAGTTAGGGGACCGACTACTGATTTTTGAGCCATTTGCGTTCCCAGTACTCGGCCGTTACAAAATAAATTACGTTAAGTGTAAATTTCTACCTTTTTGAACTAAAAAATCATAGATAATT
Organism: Gastrophysa polygoni; assembly: GCA_963576655.1. Lineage (NCBI taxonomy): Eukaryota > Metazoa > Arthropoda > Insecta > Coleoptera > Chrysomelidae > Gastrophysa > Gastrophysa polygoni. The sequence continues at coordinate 32,450,584 of OY755083.1, forward strand.
GTTAAGACAATTAGATGCAATCGAAAAAATTGTTAGAACAATATCAGTTTGATTAGAAAATACTATTTCCTACATTTCAAGCCAAAATCGTATGATTTCTTACCTTTAGCGGCCACCACGCGCACCGTTTTATTCTTCTGTCACTATGAATTCACAGCGTTGTCGGATTGAACAAGAATTATTATCGACAAGAAATTGATATGCTAGAGCAATGAATGAGCATCTCATGAAATGTTTTGGATTAGTGTTTTTATTACTCAAGTTTTTTCTCCCGACTTTTAGTTCTACAACTGATTCTTCTACTTACTCCCGCAATATGGCTGATAGCTCTTTTTTGAATTTTAAATATCCTCGGGAATCGCTGATTATATGAGTCATTTTGGTTCGAATCAAGAACAAAAAGGATCAGACAACGAACAAAACCCTGGAGGAATCAATTATGTGATAGAAATTTATATATGGACTGTTATAAAAAATATTTCGAACGAAAACATAATTATGAGAAAAATACCTGTATTTTATTAATTGCTTCAGTGAATGTAATGAATACCTTTTCAGAATGAATGGCGTCAATTATCACAACCTGTCACGTAGGTACAAATCTACCTGACGATATGACGTATGTCATGTTCATAACAAAACTATTCTAAATGAGGAGTGGGAGCAAAAAACTGTATTCATAGTGTATCTCAGAATACTAAAGTGAAAAGGTGTCAGGATCTATTTTATCGAAAATTGTATCAAAACGACATTGATAGAAACTATACAATTCTGTTTTTATTGTAATCCTCCTCATAATAATCGATATGATAATAATTCACCAGAAGTATTTGCGTTGGTGATAATAATGATAATAGATCTTTATGAACATCGGATCATAGATTCAATCGTCGACGAGTGTACACCTACTTTAACGAGCTCTTTGGTATTCGTACTATTACACCGGCGAAAGTGATTCAAAATAAGTGAATTTACGCTAGTTGTGGAAGTAAAAACGTATCATGAGGATCTGAAAGAAAGCATTATCATGAGTTGAAATGTGTAAGAAGTAATCAGCACATGAATAATCAGTTCCACAGAAGTGTAAATAGTCGAAGCCCGCATATCGCTAAGTTCAACCATATACCAGGTCAGTTGAAATATTTCTCTTGAGTCAATTAAGTCATGACGACAGGAAACGAATTAACAACTAGAGAGTTATATGAGCTACTGAAGAAGTCACAGGAAGAAAAAACTGAAATAATTTCCAGAGAAATTAACAAAAACCGAGAAGGATACTAAAAAAAGTTTCCAGAAACAGAAAGACAAATTATTGACTTACAAGAAAAAAATTTAGCACTGGAAAGACAACTGAGAAAGAATAATATTATTGTATTTGGACTGAATCAGACACCAGAAAACCTATTGGAAGAAACTGACTGAACAAAATAGTTTGCTCTAACCTTCAAAATTCTGCTATAAATAACATATACGAATTCGGCAAGAAGGATAGAAATAAATGAGTATTCCTACAGTTTATTTTCTTCTTGACCAAACAATCAATTTTCAAAAATATTGGCAAACTAAAAAGTACAATAATCTCAATTGTGAACGATTTGTGCCCCCAAGATCGTGAAAAGCAGAAGATCCTCATTTTCCAGCTTTTTATGGGATTTTCTCTCCTCGTTTCTAAAAAATAGAGTAAAAGTTATTAAAAATTATTTCAATATATTTGTAGTATGGACAGATTTCGTGATCTGCCCCAAAATGTCACTGCGCTTGAAATTAAACCTTTAGATACCTAAAAGAGAAATTCTCTATAAGTCAGTGACACCTTGTTTTCGAAAAATTTGGAAATACAAAAATATTTAGCGAGAATAAAACCTCTACTTATCTTGGTGGACGTTTCGGGAACGAATCTGCTCCCGTTCTCAACACAATTAAAATATTTTTTTCTTTGCAAAATTTTTTCAATATGCTGTTGGTTTTGACATTGAAAATTGGCAATTTGGTAGACGGAGGAATTCTGGTTACAAGGTGTTTTCATTGAATGATATCAAATTTTCCATTTTCATATTCAATTTTCAGAAGTGGGTGCCAAGTTCTATTTATATCAACTGAACAAGAAGCAACATTATTGTCTCCGTTCAGGAGAATGCAAGCAGACTCGTTGATTTTCCCTTTTTGGTTGTAGTCTTCTTTTCCTATGATCTTAATATCATCCCAATCGGCCATATGTTGTCCATTTTCAGTAGGGATATGTTAAGCTAATTTTGATGTGTCAGTATATCTTTTCTTTCTACATGGTAACTCACGGTCGATGGTACGTTAGACGTTTATGGAGAACGGAACGCAGGATTTTTTTGAAAATTTCGCATCTTACATTTTATCACCTGTTCTATCGATCTAAAATATTTTCGAAATTGCGAAGTTGTCGTTTCTATCAAAAAGTCCTGGCAACTTCATTTTTTTACATGGAACACCCCGTATATTGCCTTTTTATTACAATACTCTTTTGTTAATAAATCCCTATACCTATCTCTATCGGTTTTCAAGATAAAAAATAATTTGTGTTAAATATGATCCGAAACATATCCCTAATTGAACTTATTTAAATCAGGGCTCTCGAATTATAAAGAGTCGATATTTTAGTGGTGGTTTGGACAGGCTCGATGTATTCAATTTACACCGAGAAGTCGCCTCCATATCATACGTGCGTGCTGAAATTATTATTATATCCGTTGTTCATACAAGTCGTCAAAAGTTCATTTTTTCGAATGGTACCCACTGTTTTTTCCTCAATAAATTGAAAGACGAATAAAAATGCTACAAGATGACATAGCATAACCCTACACCTAAATCATCAAGTTTTCTTAATAAAGCCGCTTTTTGTGAAAAATATAATTATATGAAAAAGTTAATTTTAGATAGCCATGGAAATATCATGACAGTTCGGTGACATTAATGAGTAATTCAGTAATTGTTATTGACAGTGTTTCAAAAAATCTCCCAGAATGAACGCTAATATCGATTATTCAAACGAAGTTCTAATGAAGTTATTTATTATACACGGACAATGTGATCAAATCATTGCCAGAACTTGCAGAAAATTCAACCAAATGAATCCTGAATTGACACCAATGAACAGGAGGAAGTTTGTGAGATTACAAAATAATTTCATCAACTATGGTTCAAAGTTAAAAGCGCCTCCAACATTACCAAAACCTGTTACTTCGAATGAAGACAATATTGTAGACGTTTTGGCATATTTTCATGCATATCCAGAAATATCCATTCTTAGTGCAGAAAAAGATTTGGGTGTATTACATGCTTCAGTACAAAGAATTTTGGGAAATCACAAAATGCATCCGTATAAATTCAGTAAAGTTCAAGCTCTCAATGCAGAAGACTTCGAGCGGAGAGTGCATTTTTGCGAAGCCCTTTTAATGCATACCCAGGAGGATCCGGAATTTTTGTCGAAAATAATTTGGAGCGACGAATCAAAATTCACGAGGGATGGGATTTTCAATAGAAGAAATAAGCATTTTTGGAATGATCATAATCCTCATATAACAAAAGAAATGGGTTTTCAAGTAAAATTTGACCTAAATGTTTTCTGTATGAGATATATTCAGAGGACGACTGTGATAGATTTCCTCGAAAATTTGCCTTTAGAGGAATATAGGAATTCATGGTTCCAACTGGACGGGGCGCCAGCTCATTCAACTCAGGAAGTTTCCAGGAAACTTTACGAAATGTTTGAGGATCGTTGGTTCGGCCGCTTAGGTCCGTGGGACTGGCCACCGAGATCACCTGATCTCACGCCGCTCGACTTTTTTTTATGGGGTGTTTTGAAAGCAAGGGTGTACAGTACTCCAGTGCCTACCAAAGAAGAACTGCGACGGCGAATAGTGCGGTGTATTGAAGATTTGGATCCTCATGAAATTCAAAAGGCAACCACGAGTCGCGTATAAAAGCATATTTTAAAATGTTTAGAATGTAATGGACAACATTTCGAGCATTTATTGTGAAAATGTGATATTTCGTATATACTTTTGTTACTTTCGTTCCTCCTAATTCTGTTATTTTCTGTACTTTCACAGTGAATTTAGCTTTTTTCGTAGATATGCTAGATAAGCTGATTTTTGATTGAGTTGTTGGAAACTTTGAGCCATAGTTGATGAAATTATTTTGTAATCTTACGAACTACCTCTTTTTCATTGGTGTCAATTCAGGATATATTTGGTTGAATTTTCTGCAAGTTCTGGCAATGATTTGATCATATTGTCCGTGTATAATAAATAACTTCATAAGAACTTCGATTGAATAATCGATATTCGCGTTCATTCTGGGAGATTTTTTGAAACACTGTCATATTTAACACAAATTATTTTTTATCTTGAAAACCGATAGAGATAGGTTTAGGGATTTATTAACAAAAGAGTATTGTAATAAAAAGGCAACTCTAAAAATTTGTTAATATACGGGGTGTTCCATTTAAAAAAATGAAGTTGCTAGAACTTTTTGATAGAAACGGCAACGTCGCAATTTCGAAAATATTTTAGATCGATAGAACAGATGATAAAATGTAAGATGTGAAATTTTCAGAAAAATCCTGCTTTGCGTTCTCCATAAACGTCTAACGTACCATCGACCGTGAGTTACCCTATATTGTTCTTATGCTCTTCCATCCTCTATCATCATATATCATCTATCAGTAAGGATGCTAACCTAGATATATATATATATATATATATATATATATATATATATATATATATTCACGGCGTGAAGTGGCGTCCGCCCATCTTAAAATCGCGGTAAGGTGGCATCCGATATACGGACGTCACCTTGCATCGTGCTCTGAAATATCGCAAACGATTCAGTAAACCATTGAGAATCCATCGCTGCTGAAATCAGCTGAACGTCAGTCTGGCCGGTTTTTGTATAAACTTATACTCCAAGGTTCATGGTTTTCTGGACAGGCGGCGTTATAGTAGCACTCTAGTATATTGAATATACATCTGACGCACGAGTCAGCTTCCTTCTATATACTTATCGAAGAACGGTATAATATGGCGTCCGTATATGTGATTATCTTGCAGGATGGCATCCAGACAGGGTTGCCGATCTCACTTCTGATTCTCTGAAGCTTTCGACATTATAGGTTGGCTTCTGAACCGTTATTCAAAAATTTTTATGTTTCAGTTCACTCTCTCGCAGTAGGCAAATTGAAACAATTCAAGATTTTCATTTCAATCAAGTGAAATAATTATTGCCAGGAATTTTTCGTTCACCTGAATTCTCTCAAGAAATCCATGCACGAGAAAATATTTCAGCAAGTAATTCTGTCCCATGGGGCATTTAATGAGAATTTAATGAGACATTCAATTGATAACTAACAATTGTACGTGACATGATAATCATTTATTTATTTATTTTTGAATTTGAATTTGAAATAGGAATCCTAATACACAGGTTTAAAATATAAATATAACAATTTTACTTAACTAAGATCATACAAACAGTTAAAATTGATTGAGTACATGAATAATATGAATATACACAGACATATACACGGAGGCAAGTATATATACATTAACAAACACGACAATGTCTTAAAATGAAATAAAATTAAATCGAATCACGTTCTTCATGAATATATTTCAGCAATTCTATCCTGAATTTTTGAAATAATGAGATGGATTTCAATGTAAAGGGCAAATCATTAAATTGGACAAAGCCTTTATGAAATATGGTGTTCATTGAACTTCTGTAGTTTTTTCGACTTATATGAAGATTGTTGCTGTTTCGAGTTATATAATTATAAATTTCTTTATTGAAGGTAATTGTAGTTTGCAGATATGTTGGGGTCATTGAATTCAGCATTTTATAAATAAAAATCATAGAACAGTAGTACAATCTTTGAGATACTGAAAGCCAATGTAGAGTGGATAACATTGTGTAAATTGGAGTAGACCTACTACATTTCAAAATTATTCTCATTACTCGGTTCTGCAATCTTTGCAATTGCTGTATTTTATTTAAGTTGAATGAGAATAAAATGGAAGCACAGTATTCAAAGTGTGGTTGAACTAGGGTTTTATAGACTGTGATTTTTGTATCGGTGGACAAGTTATTGGCAATTCTAGTTAAGAAATATAGTTTTTTTGATATTTTCTTCTTTATATATTCAAAATGATCATCAAATGTTGAGCAATTATCTAATTGAAAACCTAGATATTTAATTGATGTAACTATTTCAATACGTTCATTTTCTAATGTTAGATTAATGTTTTCTATACTAATTTTGTTATATTTGAATTTACTAGTAATGATCATAGCTTTAGTTTTTATTACGTTCAATTTCATTTTATTGGTTTTTAGATATAGTTCAACATCCTGTAGTACTCCATTCATTTTTTCTATAACCTGATCTAAGTCAGTTCCACTGCAGGCCAGTAGAGTATCATCTGCGAATAGGTTTAATGAATTCACAGTCAATGAACAAATTGATATCATTTAAATATAATATAAATAAGAGGAAACCAAGAACACTCCCTTGGGGTACTCCTGTATTGTTTACTTGGTATGACGAAAAATATTCATTGATACGTACTCTTTGTTTTCTGTTTGATAAGTAGTCGTTGAACCATTCATAAACCATCCATTCTAGTCCATACCTCCTAAGTTTCTGTAGCAAGATACTTCTGTCAATAGTTTCAAAGGCCCGTTTCATATCCAAGAATACAGCTACAACATATTTATTTTGGTCTATATCATTAGTGAACTTATTGATCGATAACGGTAATGCTGTTTCGCATGAATGTTTCTTTCTAAACCCTGATTGGTTATCAAATGAAATGTGAGTTTTTTCAATGAATTCTATTAACTGGTTGTATACTGATAATTCTAGGACTTTCTCTATAGATGGTAGGGTATTTATTGGCCTAAATTCGCTAGCCTTAATGTTGTTTGTTACTTTTTGTATTGGGATAACTGTACTTGTTTTAAGTGCTTCCGGTATTTGGCCTTTTTGGAGCGAAGTATTTATTAAATTAAGAATTGCATGACCTGCCGTCTCAAATACATGTTTTAAGATTTTAGAGTTTAATATTTCATAGATACTGCATTTATTGTCTTGGGATGTGATTATTTCCTTCAATTCACTCAATGTAACCAATCTGAATTTAGTAAGGGGTAGGTGTAAGTTATTATTTACATTAAAACAATGTTCATTATGATCAATACTCTGGATAATATGTTGTATACTGTCTATGAAATATATGTTGAAATTTTCGGCTATACTAAACTCGTCTCTTATTACAGAAACTTCTCCTTCATTCACAAATTGTATATGATTAGGAAATGCTTCTTGGTTATTACTAACAAGAGTTTTCAATGTTTTCCACATCAACTGGGAATTATTTTTGTACCTGTCTATTTTATTGAAATAATATTGAGTTTTTTTATCTTTCAAAGAGTTTACCACATCATTTCTAAGATTTTTGAAGTCGTTCCATCTATGTAATTTTAAATTTTCATCACCAACTGTTTTCACAAACAGTTTGTAAGCTTTATCACGTTCTTTTATTTTGATTGAAATTTCATTATCGAACCAGGGAATATTATTTTTGAAGTTGCATGTTTGTATTGGCGAGACACTATTGATAATATTTGAACATTCTCCCAATATTTCTTCATAAAGTAGATTGACATCAGTAGAGTTGAGAGACCAATTGCATGAGATGAGTTCATTCTTAATGATATTTAAATTGTCTTCACAAAGATTTCTGTATTTTTTTATAAAACCAGCTTGATTTATTCGACATGATGAAATTAACAGATATGATTGAATGATCGGTAATCTTTGGAGTTAAATGCACTTTTGATACTATAGAATCTTCATTTGTCAAAACCCAGTCAATTAATGATTGTGAATCTATTGTTTTTCTAGTAGGTTCCGTTATTGTTTGTTTTATACCATAGGTTATTAAGAGATTTTTGGCTTTTTTAACATAGAAACTATTATCATCGAAATTCAAGTTGAAGTCACCCACTAGAATGAATCGATTATTAGATAAGATAAGCTTATTACAAAGATCTTCAAATCTTCCAGGAATTTTGCATCAGAACTGGAAGGCGAATGATACAAACACCCAATTAACCATATAGAGGGCTTGAAGTTAACTTTTACAATTTTACACCAATAATTCGAGTCAAGCGAGAACTTTTTGTAAATAGAAAATTCCAAATTTTGATTTAAATAGATGACAGTCCCACCAGTGTGTCTATTTTTTTAATCACATCGAATACATGTATAGTTGTTTATCTTCAGCTCGGTGTTTTCGATATCTTCTGTTGTTCTGGATTCACTCAGTAAAATTATTTTTGGATTGTAGATAAGAAGGCTCTCCTGGATTTCATCTTTATGTTTCATTAGGCTTTGGGCATTTAGGTATAAGATATCGCTATTCAACTGTATATTAGGATCATTTATCAGTATTTTCTCTCATATTTTTCATCTTTTTTTACAATTGTAGGTTTACCGTGGTTATATTAAATTGTTTTCGAAGTATCTCCTGCAGCAAATATTTCGTCTAATTTAGATTTCACTTTATGGAAGTAGTCTCTTTGTTTTGGAGTCTGATCCCCGGATATTCGTATATTCGGGATATCTATAAGTTGCTTATTCTTGAGAATTTGTTAAGCCTCCTCTTGGGATCTGAAAATTACCTTGCTAGGTCGGTTTTTATTTGCTGACCATTTCCCCAGTCTGAAGTGTTTTATATTTTCTGTATTAACACTAAAGTTCTTAAGTTCTTAAGTATACTTTTAATTGTTTCAGTCTCTTTTGTAGTTCGCTCCAAGTTGCTCCTGAGGTTCATTAACATTATATATTATGATATTTGCTGCTCTAGCTTGCCTATCTATGATTTCTGAGATCAGATCTTCATTTTTGAATTCGTCTGGCTCCAACTGAGGTTGGGAGTTGGATGCAGTTAGGTCAGCAATTGTTTGTCTCAATTTTTCATTTTCTTCTTGAAGTATTCTGTTGGCTTTCATCATATCATTCATCTGTTTTATAAGTTTAGGCAATTGTTTGATGTTATTTCTACATTCATCACAAAAATAGGTGATGCATCTGCCTGATTTCAGGAATATAGCTCTCAATTCAGTACTAGTAAGCTCAGTACATCCTGCATGTGATATATCATTGCAACAGTCACATATCACAATTTCTTCCCCTTCTGATTCTTTTTTACATTTTGTACAATTGAGTTTTTCCATATTCCAACCAAGTATTTAGGACGCCACTGGCAGAATGTATAGAGACTTATCAGCCGTGGTTTTTATATATTTACTTTTTGTAGTAAATGCTTTTTGTACTGCTATTTTAAACTCCAGAGCAGCATATTTAGATTGACTGATTGCACTTCATATTGCCAAATGTCATCAACTAACTTGCGATTTATTTATTCTTCAGGTGCAGTTCACTAGGTACTTCTTCAGGCTATATCTTGATAGTAGTTTCACCTTTTAATTCGAACTTTAACACCTTCAAACTACACTTTATAAGGAGAACGTTATTCGAATGCTACTCGTTGTCATCAAATGGAAGTTGGACATTCATTCATTCGAGACAGAACACAAGATGACAGCCAATTAACAAACATATATATCAACGTGATGTTATCAGTGTTTCGACAGAAAACTTTCCTCTTGTTCATCGCGTCGAAAAGGTCCGAGACGAGGAAAAAAGTCGTGAATGTTGACTTTAGTAAACAAAAAAATCAAGCTTTTAATTGGTTCATTTGTAAAAAGGATAAAAATATCGGATAAAATACGCTACCGTAGCAACGACAGCATTTATTTATGAAGCATTGCGCGTCTCATCAGATTGACAATTGCAAACGTCAAAAACAAAATTTAACACCGGATAATATTCTAGTATATTGAGATTCGGAAATATTTGCGAGGCAGAATTATTAAGGGAGAAAATACAAAAATCGTTCGTCAAGGTAAAATAGTAGTAAACAGCATCAGTTTAGGTTAGGTAAGGTCATTAGCTAATTCATAATTCTGAAATGAATTCAAGAATATAATAGCTAGTAACCTCAACTCCTCCAGTTTTGAGAATTTTTATAGATGCATATCTAGTTAAGGGAGTTGCCACGAAGGTTACGATATCATCGATCATTTACCAATGCCTGTAGCAATTTTCAATCGAATCACTCCGACCATTCGTTCACGGTTGAACACTACGATTCGAACTCCCACCTTGAATGATGATAACCAGAAATAATGAAACCACACATTTCCACCACATGCGCTCCTACTTGGGTGGGTACTTGAACTTTTCTTAATGGTCATCATGATTTCAGAGATCCCACATTTTTCAAAACTGTTGAATACTCCAAAATGAATATTTGTTCTCGAATAAAATTTTCAAAACTAGAAAAATTGCATATTCATTTTTTTTTTCGGAGAGGAAGGTGCGAAAGTCCAGAACGAAGGAAAAATCGGAAATGTCTCCGTGAGGAAACAAAAAGTGAGCCTTTAATTGGTTCATCAATACGGGTGTGAAATCTTCATGATACGATTCGAGTGACTATCTATTCAGGAAAAAAAATTGGATGTTCAATTGCCTATGAATATTTCTTTTTCGAATGTTCCCTTACATCTTTCCGAGAAAAATAATTTTATCCTAAATCGACCTTTTTCATTTTTCCCTACATCTATGTTCGATAGTTGTCAAATGATGATTACTTTTTGTAACCTTGACAGACATATAGCAGTAGCCCCAAGATACAACAAACTTTTCTTGGCATAATTCTTGATTTGAGGGAAAAAATTCAACAATTTTTTTGTAATTACTTATCAAAATATAAAGTGATAACAAAGGCAGAAGTTTTGTCGAACAAATAATGACAATCTCCATTCCCAAATGATAGTTACCATGCAGGATCGTGAATGGAATAAATCAAAAGTTGAATCAAAGTGGGAGTTTCAAGCACAATTTCCAGCAGTAACAGGCACTCGCCTTTTTGTTAACAATGAACGAATGATTTGAGTTGTCGAATTGAAACTCACTGTTGAGATGGATGAATGACCAGTGTATGTCATGTGTCTGTTGTGTATAATGCTCGGTGGGCTGGTATCGTCTAATTCTCGATAATGCTACCTATTTGATGTTGATGAAATTATATCTGAATATCGAAAGTTGATGAAATGCCCGTTGACAAACTAGATATTTTGAAAAATTGAATTCATGTCTTTGTGTTTTAAGTCGTTCAAAATGAATTTTCACTCGAATAAAAGAGGAAAACGTTGCTGTTGGATCCAGAATGGATTTGGAATGACAATTTGAGGATCAGAAAGTCAATTTTCATAAATTTATTCTAGTTCAATCAGTTCAGTTCGTTAATTTTGCACCACTGTATTTACTCAGTTTCCTTATGTCAGTTTTCGATAAGCTCAGCAGTCGAGAAAATAATAACAAAAAACATTCACTGAGGCTTTGATATTCGACACAAGGGAAATACATGAATTTGATTTTTCTTAAAAACAAAAATGCTTCAAAATATATCTATTTGAAAAAAATATCTTCCATCGTCCTCTCACGGTTCAACAGAGGAGATTCTTTTCACTCTGTAGAATTTACTGCATCTATTTTTGGGACACCCGCCTGTGTTAGAACAGGAGTGATATGACTATCTTCTGGAGAAGTTAGCGCAATTGATTTGATTTTACGTGTTACTCGATGAGGTTCACGATGAGGTCTATGGAAACAAATAGGGAATACGGCGTCAATTATTGGAATATATAGGTACTCCTTCTTGATCGAAATAATTAATAGTAGTTATTTAATCGTTGGAAGTCACTTTAAACGCGACTTGTATACATACACAATATGCAGGACGAGAGGATTCTGAAAAAATTCATCTCACCTACAAATAGTTTGTGTTACAGTGTTGCCAAATGAGAGGAAGCCACTTTGTGCTTGATCTCGATACATTGGGGCTGCCCTATATACGTAGACGTGTATATCGGCGGATGTCACTGGGCTACAAATCTGTACGGATGCCAACTTGCCCGCTATTGCCATATATATATATATATATATATATACAGGGTGTCCTTAAAAGGACTTTACAAAAAGCTACCACATATTCTTCAGACCAAAACAATTCGATACAAGCAAACTTACCTCAGTAAAAAGTTGCTTAGTTTGGGCGCTAGACGGCTCTGAAGTTGAAATTTTCAAATCGATTTTGCTTCATAACTTTTGAACGGCTCATGAGATTTTTTTCAAATTTGGTACGTTGGCATAGACTCATCGGGCAATGAAACTCATATCATAATCATAATGAATTTCATTCCATGGGCGTAGAACTTGATTTTTTCAGTAAATAAACATCTAAAACTCCTACGCCAATGGAAAAAAATTAGTTTCAATATGAAATCTAAATTATTCAACTCATTCACTACAAAAAAGGTACTCTTGACAAAAGTCGATTCCTCTCATGGTTTCGACAAAATTTTAATTTTAGTGATTTAGAGCATAATTAATAATAAAACGATTAACAGATATTTCATAAAAATTGTTCAAAATGTTCACCATTTTCACGTATACAAAGATTTATACGACGCAAAAAGTTGAGATGTACTTTTTGCATAACTTCTTCATCGCCTGTAAGATTATTCGTCGCCTGTTGGATACGTTGCCATAATTGTTCTACAGTATTCACAGGGGTCTTGTAAACCGTAGACTTGAGATAACCCCATACAAAATAATCCATGAAAGGTCATAAGAAAATCAGTAAGGTTCAAGTAGAGTGAACTGAAGGTTCCAAGTGAAACACAATCTACAGCTGATGGCTGAAGACCGCGGATGATACAAAATATGTCTCAAATATAATATTAAAATGTACTATAATGATATAACCTAGACTTCAATCTAAATATTGGCTGAATTAAATAAATAGATGAAATTCTTGCATTCACACAATTGGCCCGTTGTGCGCATACAAGAAAAAAATACTAAGTCAGCAAAAAAAATTTAAGAGAAAAAAGGATTTAAGAAACCAGGTAGCCTGAGACATCGAAAGCGATACTGAGGCGGCCCGCATACAATTACAGCTGCTCAGATAGTTGGGCTTTGTTTGAGCAAGCAAAGAAAATTGTTAGGCCGAAACAATTTTGCAAGGTGAATTGAAAATCGAGGATTCTCTATCACAAGAAAAGACGTTCGGGCGAGAGTGGCAATTACACTACAATTTCATGTGAGACAAGCATATACCGTGCACTCACCCGAACATGTCTTTTCCTCCTCAATAAGAATCCAAGATTTCCTGCGGGATCCTCCAAATTACACCAGAAGACCTAATTCATAGAGTCTTCAAGACTATGGTCCTCTCGGCTGCACTGAAGCTATAAGAAAAAAAAATCACACAGAAAAAATTCTTTCCACCTATACAAAAATTTCAGCAATCACGTGTTCCACACCAGAAAAAAAATATTTATAATCTTGAACCACCACCAGGCAAGATTCAAGAAGGATAGATTAAACTAGTAGCGCTACCAAGCAAGCTACTGGTTTTAAACGAAAAGGAAAATTATCAAGTTGTTGCTCAAACAAAGTGCTACAAAAATATCTATTCAAATGGCAACCGCCATTTTTTGAAACAAAAAAAAAAGAACTCAATCTCTGTAAATCTGAGCAATCGTAAATATACTCACCTACCTCAGATCACCATCGATATCACAAACCCACCAAGTATTTCGACCTTCCAAAATTTTATGTCTGAGAATCAAATTATATTGAATTTTCGAAACTGAGATCTCAAGAGATGTCTATCGCATCAAATCTGGTAGGGAAGAGAGCTATCTTTTCTGTCTGATTCCCCGAATCGAAGCTGTGAATCACGTGATCATAAAAATCGATATCATTGGCGAATCTACTCCGTGACGACACCGTGACCAACATATAAGTATCAACTGAATTTGTGTTTGAAGCAGGCTAGCAAACCTGTATATTCACATATAATGTAGAAGCCTACGTAGAGTGAATACACTTTAATTGTCGTCCACGATAACTCTAACAGATGTCTCCATGATACTAACATTCATGATTGACAGATGTTATTGTCATGTTGTAATGAGAAAACGAGTCACGATTTATATATCGTTACAGTCCACAGATAAAAAAAAATATTATCATTATTTTTATTATTATTATTATTATTATTATTATTATCTTAGGGATCCTCCAGTGTGTTTTGTTGTTGAAGTTATTGATGAAAGGAGTAAATAGTTCAGCTATATGTAAATAGGTCAGCTTATTCTTTACTACTTATAGCCAATGCAGCTGTATTTGTTTCCCTTCGCAAAGGAGGATATGGTTTCATTATAATTTAGGTGTGTTATGTTTCAGTCCTTCGTTTAGTTCAGCTTTGAATGCATTATGTTTCTAATATGAATGATGAATGAATTGATAATCAATAATCTTTAATTTTTCCAGGCCAAGGTACGCCCTAAATGCTTTGAAAAAGAAGCTTGTATCCACGAATCCTTATAGTGCTCTGTATGCACTTTTGGTTGTTGAAAGCATGGTGAAAAATTGCGGTAATAACGTCATTTTTTATTTTCAAAGTTGTAAATTTCATACTGTTCTGATATTTCAGGTTCTGTTGTACATGAAGAATTAACTAGCAAAGTCTTCTGTGACTTTCTTCATGAATTAGCCAAGACGACACCACATGATAATGTTCGCTGTAAATTATTGGAACTTATACAAACATGGACTTTCGCTTTCAGAAAGAATATCAAACATACAGCTATGAAGGTATGGGTTAAAAAATTTCTAATGAAGAGAGGGTCATGATGAAGGTGAGAACCAGTTTACCCTCCTATATCTCCATAAGGATTCTGATTAGGTATTTCAAATTTTGTACATCGGTTTGATGTACTTCCGGTTTGACCGAAAAATAGTGACCCTCTCTCACAAAACCTTTTATTAAAATTTTGACATCGATTTTTCGTTGCTTAGATGCTATTGTTCATTTGTCCATAGCTCTCTTTTCATGAAAATTTTCAATATATGACCTATTGTCCACTCAAAAAAGAGTTCCGGGTCACCCAGATGAGTCAATAGCGAGGTCAATAGTATAGCAAAGCAAAATAGTTGGAGATTGAAAAAAGAGAACAGCAGTTGTGGATTGACTGGAAGGATATTTCGAACTCATTTGCTAGTATACAAAATGAATGAGGCATTGAATTTATGTTCTTCAGAATTGAACACGGTGTATATTTCAACATATCTGAATTTTCGATGTCAATACCATATACTATACCTTGTTCACTCTTAGTTGGGAATACGTCATCGCGTCGAAAATTGCAATGTGGTCGGTTGAGAAAAATATGCTTCTATATTCAAATACAGTGGCTTTTTTTATCGACTATTGTTCAAAACAAAATTGCAAGAGGGCGATTGGTTTCTGCCATTTATACATATACAAGCAAATTGAAGAAGGAAATCTTGATTTGGACAGCAGAAATCATTGAATTTGCTGTAAGTACTATAGTCAAAATGAAAGAACTTACGTTTCCAACGTTCTTAATCTGGTATTTCTGTAAAATTCTGAGGATGAGATAAAATATAATGAAAATTAAACGGTACATATCCAATAGATGAATATACTATATATACTTGAAAATGTTTGTGAAATGATTGGAAAGTGAATAGCTTGATTATATATAGTAGGGTAAAACTAGTATATACATCTGCTTGAATGTATTGATGAAAATAATGAAATTGAAGACAAATGTACCATTTCAATATTATAATATTTAATATAACTAGATACATATGAATAATAAATATAATATACAATAAAGTCTTCAAAGTTTTGATTATTGATACAATTTTCTACATTTTAAGTTCCTAGATGTAATTGAAATGCCTTTTTTTACAGTTTTTTGTGGCAAATTCCATTTTTCTCCTTCGTCACGATTATATTCACTATCATCAGAATCAATTTCACCTGCATTTATGATAACTTGAGAAATATCTTGCATATCCAAAATATTTTCTTTCTCCCACCAATTTTGAATAATTTGTTCAGTATGGCGAATGCTATTTGCTTATATTTCAGGTTTTACCTGACTCAGAGCCTCTTTTCACATATTTGAAGAGCTTTCTATGAACGTCGCTGGCTGACATGATCTCCATAATAATTCATGGTCATTACTTATATCAACTCAATTGGGTGAATTTAATACAATGAAAGGTTGAAAGGCGCATGAACTGATGACCATATCGTTCTACAATTCCGACAGCAGTATTAACAGGGGGTGGCTTGTGCCTATAAATTCAAAAAAAGGTATTTCATCCAGTCAAATTTAAATTTAGTCATGCACAAGTGAAGCCTTGTTCGTAGCAATTCAAAAAAGAATTATATACATGAGTCATGCATAAATTAATTTCTTCATCACAGTCATCATGCAAAACGATGAGTATAAAATGATGACACAATGTATTTAATTTTATGAGACTCAAAACAGAAATACCTTGAGCTGCCTACTTTTTTTTTTCAACTTTTGATACTGGAATCTTGCCAAGAACGTCCAATAGGTCCATGTTAAAAGATTCAGGTCTCATCCAGGAATGCGAATTGTCTTTAACCTTCATTTTTCACTAGAATCTGAATCCACTGTTCATAGTTGTTTTGCCACCATCAAAGAGATGAAGTTCAGCAAGTCTATCATTCAATATATTCTAATGTGTTCTTCTGAAATAAAATGCACAAGCCTTGACGAGTGTTGCATACTTTCATACTCGTAAAAAATAAGTATAGTCCTACACTTTTTTTTAACTGTTGACAACACGAAAGGGTCACCTATAATGTTCGAGGAACATCGTGTTAGCCAGCGGTGGAATTTTGGGAGAGAAGGAAGGTGTTGGAATTTTTCTTGAAAGTTTCGAGGTTGTTAGCCTCAGGAAATACTTCACTAGGCAAAAAATCCCACAATTTTGATCTGAGTATTGGGGTACTGGTTACTTATTCTCATTTCATCTTCTTTGTTTATATTTTAGTCGAGTGACTTAACATTTTTGGTCAACTTCTGACTCAAGATTCATTCAAAGTGAACAGTACCTTCTTATTATGTTATATTCTGTTGCTACCAGTTGCGACATAGTCAATCCATGTATTTTTTGTTGCCAATTTAGTATCCATAATTAAAAGGAGTATCATAATGAACTACAGTGTTTTTGAACATATTCATATTGAAGGTATTTATTGACAAATACTGTCTGTAGGTTTATCGAGGATTAATTATTAATTTTAAATTATTATTATATATCAATTTTTCCAGAGATCATACTATTTGTTTGAAATTTGTCTTCCAAATTTTTTGAAAAAGGTGTCACTGACGAATAGTGAATTTCTCTCTTAGGTATCTGAACGTTACATTGCAAGCTTAGTGACATTTTGGGGCGAATCATAAATTCTTCTCTTCGATGTAAATATATTGAAATAATTATTATAATCCTCATTTTTAGAAACGAGGAGAGAAAATCCCAAAAGAATTGGGAAAATGGATTGATTTATTGACAGTCGTAAGAAACTTTAATAGTGTCTGTGAGTTATTCGAGGAGATGCTATGTACATTTTTTTCTAGTTTTTGTGGGATTTCCTCTCCTCGTTTCTGAAAAATGAAAATAGAAATTACAATAATTTTCTCAATATATTAGTAGTAAGGACAAATATATGGTCTGCCGCAAATTGTCGCTTCAGATACCTAAAAGAGAAATTCTCTATTTGTCAGTGACACCTTGTTTTTGGAAAAAATGTTTTGAAGACAAATATATATTTTTCTCAATTGATCTTAAATTTGCCATTTTCATATTCAGTTCCGAAAAGTGAATGCCAAGTTCTATATATATCAACTAGCAGATTCTTTCATTTTTCTTTCTTTGGTTGTTATCATTCCCATCTGCCATATGTTGCCCATCTTCAGTAAAGATATGTTCAGCTAATTTTGACTTGTCGATATTCCTTCTCTTCACATTATTCTGATACTGATAGAGGTCTGCTGGTTTCACCTGTATAGTATTTTCCACAAACACATGGTTTACTGTAAATACAATTTTCCCATGATTGTTCGTCACTTCTTGGTTTTGTCTGAGATGGAATTGATCTCTCTGTATTTTCAGTTTCGAACACTGTTTTCACCCTGAACTTGTCACCAACACGTTTAATTATTTGAGATATTCTAGAAATATATGGGATTTCATTTGTTATCAGTTTTGGTTGTCTTTGTTGTTGTGTATATATTTATTGTATTTCAGATATGATCAAACCTTCATCAGGAAAGGATTAATAATAATATAATAATAATAATAATAATTTTTATTCCATTCAGATCATATTTACATGATATTGGAACAGTCAAAAAAGCACATATTGTATATATAAAATCAGATAAAAAGAGTTAAGACTGTTAGCGTTAATGATAATTACCTGGGCGTACGAGCGGGATAAATCACGTTATTTTTTCATTCAAAAATTCATTTATGTCATAGTAACATTCATTAGATAAAAAATTTTTAAGTGTTCTTTTGAAAACATTGAAGTTGTTTTCCAATCTCATAGAGGCAGGCAGATGATTCAGAAATTGAATTCCTTTATACACTGGGCTTCGCCCTTACACCCTGGTTCCATGTTTGGGAGGCCTAATAAGTTTCGAGGATCGAGTTGGGTAGTCGTGATAATCAGAGTTGAGAGAAAAATCATGATACCTACTTTTAGCATATATAATGCATTTGTAGATGTAGATAGAGTAAAATGTGAGAATTCCATGTTCTTTGAAATGATTACGACATGTTTCTCTATAGTCTAGGTTGAACATTAATCGTATAATCCTCTTTTGAGAAACAAAAACTCTGGATACTCCCACTGCGCCACCCCAAAGAATAATATTATAAGAAATGTGGGAGTACACGCAGTAGTAGACGCTGATAAGCTGACTCGTCACAAAAATATTTTTCAGTTGCAATATAGCAAAGTAACTACTATTCAATTTCTTGCAGATGTAATTCACATTACTATTCCAGCCCATATTATTGTCCACATATACGCCTAGAAATTTGGTGGATTTTGAGAATGGCAATTCAATATTATTTACTGAAATTCTACTATTCTCAGATATCTCATTTCTTGTGAAAAAATGCATACACACTGTTTTAGTAGAATTTACTATCAGAGAGTTCCTCTACTATTCTCAGATATCTCATATCTGGTGAAAAAAATGCATACACACTGTTTTAGTAGAATTTACTATCAGAGAGTTCCTCTCACACCATGCGGTGAATTCCTTTGACAAAATGTTCATTTTTGCAATGAGCTCCTCAGGCGTTTCTGCATCAGTTGCTAAAGTGGTATCATCAGCATATAGAATCAGATGTTTTGTGCTGACGTATTTGGGGAGATCATTTACATAAAGTAGAAAAATTAGCGGGCCAAGAATCGACCCTTCAGGTACACCAGCATCCACATCATGTGGAAGAGATCTCTGATCGTCAATTCTCACTATAATTTTTCTGACCTCAAGGTATGAAGCAAGCCACGAAAGAAATTCACCACGGAAACCCAATTCACTTAGTTTGTTAATTGTAATATCAGTATTAATTGAGTCGAAAGCTTTCGACAGATCGAAAAATAGGGCACCAACATATTTTTTCATATCTAATGAGGAATGGATATAATTAAAAAGCGCAATAGTTGCACTCTCCGTTGATTGAAAAAGATATCCAAACTCTTGAAGAATTCAAGATAATTAGGCCTGAAATCAAACAAGAAACAGATAGAGCGCACATATCATATCTCAGAAATATAGAAACAAATATATCGAGTGACGCCAAGAAATTCTGGGCACACATTAACAATAAAAGATGCAGTGGCAAAGTACCAAATAAGATGACCTACGGAACCTACTTCTTAATACACAAGACAAACTGAATGGTTTTGTGGACTTTTTTTCAAAATCTTTCATTTTATTTATTCAAGAAGAACTAAGAAGAACTAAGAAGAACTCAACCTGACTTTCGGCCTTGTGTCGGAGGAGCATGGTCTCTATATATATATATATATATATATAAATATATATATATATATATATATATATAGAGAAAGTGGTAGCATTACAATTCTATGACATATCATCATGGACAACCTAACCACAAACTGTGACCTAACATGAAATTTCATTAGGATAGTGGTGCGTTCAGCAAAGTAGGTATTGTTGGTTGCAAACAAGTTGCATAACTAGTAATCTATCGGCGAATTACAATGGGGGAAAAATGATCCATCAACAGTTGATATAGCATCTGAAGAAGTTATGAAAGCTCAAAAATGGTTCTCAGATAATGGACTTGCCTTGAATGACAAAAAAACTGCGTTCTTACGGTTCAATCATTCAAGAACCAATTTTGATCACAGTTTACTCGTAAAATCTGTGAATGGAACAATTCGACAACAGGGAGAGACACAATTTTTAGGCTTGAAAGAGTCTGAAAACTCAAAATCGAATTATCACATAGATATGAGTAAATTCTAATATGAGTCGAATGAGTGTGAGTAAATTCTTATTATTAATATACTATCATGCACATTTTCACTCTATTATTTCTTATGGAATTGCGGCATGGGGTGCATCTAGCGATTGTTCCAAGATATTTAAAATCCAAAAAAGAGCTCTTAGGTATATTGCGGGAGCAAGTAGAAGAACCAGTTGTAGAACCATTTTTCAAAAACTCATAATCTTGACACTCATGGGTACATACATTTATGAGTTATTGCAATATGTTAAATCATATATAACAAGTTTTAAGATTCTTAACAGAAATATAAATCATATCACTAGGAATCTTCAACAGCTGGAAGTGCCATCACACAGATTGAAACATGTCCTCGACTTATGGCCATAAAAGTATACAACTAATTACCAAATGACATTAAGAATCTGCCTGTAAAACTCTTCAATCATAGAACCAAGGAGTTGCTCTTGGATAAATCATATTATACACTGAATGAATATTTAAATTATAATGTGTGATACTTTATTATTTATTAGTATATTTTTACATATATACAAATATGAATATATTTTGAACAATTTTTCAATGTCAATGCTTTATTTTTTTCTGTGTATTGTTTTGGTCAACTATAATTCATTGACTTATACCATATCATCTTTGATGGTCTTACTAAATTGATTTTATTCTATTATTATTTTTACTAGCGTCCTTTTAAATATATATTCGTAACTATTTTTCAATGAAAATTCTTTATTTATTGCAATTTTATTTCTACTTCTCTTCTCATTGTTCTTTTAATGGTATTTTTTCTTGTACTTGTATTCTATCTGACAATGCTTTATATATTGCATTTTTTTATTGTTCGTTGTATTTATTGTATTGCTTAACTGTAAATCATTGACTCATTCTATATCATCTTTGATGATCTTACTGAATAAATTTTATTATTATTATTATTATTATTAGTATTATTAATATAAACATACTCGATTGTAATTTGAATTTAGTAGACCGTGCCACGGTGTGAAGGATTATTCATGAAATAATTTGTACATACTGAACTAGTGTTATTGAGGATTATCGAAAATTAATTCTCTTTTTCCAAACAAATCGGAAGAATTTGTATACACCAATCGAAGGTGCTAGTGACTGTGAGCGACTCTCTCAAAATCTCGCCTATGTGATTGACTGGTGTCAGAAAAATAATTTAAAACTAAATCCTCAAAAATGTAACATCATGTCATACACTTTAAAATCTGATCCTATTTTATAGACTACGCTATTGAAGGAACTAGGAGGGGGGGAGGGGTGATAAAGGTACCGATCGATTTGTTTCGAAAAAGAGAAGTGATTTTCGATAATCATCACTAACACTATTTGTGTATGTACTAATTATTTCATGAATAATCCTTCACACTGTAGCACAGTCGACTGAATTCAAATCTCAATTAAGTATTTTTATACATCCAGCATTGTAGTTCCCCGCTAGATGACTAGTTATGCAACTTGTTTGCAACCAACAGTACCTACTTTGCGGAACGCACCAGTGACCTCAACATCCATAGAACCAACTATTTTCTGCATTTTCTATTTCATCTCCGTCTAATTCGCAGTTTGATAATATCACTTCACCATGAGATGCACCAATTGGTGGGTAAGAAGATTCAATCTTTAGTTATTATGTTCTGCTGTTGGAAATGTTCATATAGACATCCAATGTTGAATTATATTCCGATTATATCAGAACACCTAATCCATTTTCTTTTTAAATACTTGATATCCATGATGTACTGTGAATTTATACCTTCTGAACCAACTGACTGAGTCTTGTTTCATCACAGGAGGTGTATACATTTTCTCATTTTTATAGAAATAATCTCACTGCGTTCACAATGTTCGAATGGTTCCTGGACTATAAAATATATTAGAAATTTGGCATCATCACAGGATAATTATTTTATATGTCCTCAGATATGTAATAGTGATTCTATGAATGCTACGATTATCCACAATTTGTGGAAAATTGTGGAAAGTTGATGGATAGTAATAGTGTGCGATCATCAGGGTACTAGCTGAAATTTGGTGTTGTGTCATTTATCTATCAGGAAAATGGAAAATATTATGGCAGTTGGCATCTGATATTTTGCAAATTACCAAATCACCCAACCAATGAGGAAGTGAGATACAAAAAAACGAAAACACGTCATATAGATATCTATCAGGAGCCGAAATAAAAACTATTTCAACCAGTCAAAAACGTGTACCTTATCATAAGTGAAATAATCGATATCATCGATATTATCAGTGAATCGATATTTTTTTGTGTGAATTCTTATTCACATTCTCATTCACAATTGTATTCAGCTCTAGACACCACACCGTTGAGTCAGTTGAGTGAAGTTAGTTACCAAAGATGACAGTTGAAATATCCGATTGCCGAGCTTGAATCAATGTATCTGTGCAGAGATTCATTTTTATGAAATCGATATCGACACCGTCCGGGTATTCTCGTTTCTGACTGCTGTTTTTTGGGTTGCGTGGCAGCTGTCGACAATGAGCGAAACCGACTAAAATTATGATGATATTATAATATCTACGTACACTCATTGTGCTCATAATTTGAATATCCATGGTTGTGGGAAAAATAGTGCACAAAGCTTGTTGGAAAGTGTATTTCATGCACTCGTTAATTTCACTTTCACAAATATGTCACTTTCCATACTAGTTATGTGATATACTAATTTTATTGCAGGATATGATGATCGCCATGAAGGCGGAGGGCTTCAAGTTCCCCGCTCTGCGCGAATCGGACGCCATGTTCGCGGCGGACACGGCGCCCGAATGGGCCGACGGTGACGTCTGTCACCGGTGCCGCGTGTCCTTCGGTGTGATCCAGCGCAAGCATCATTGCAGGGCGTGCGGCCAAGTATATTGCAGTCAGTGCACCTCCAAGACCTCGACCTTGCCCAAGTACGGAATCGAGAAGGAGGTGAGTTGGATTGATATCGATATGTATATCCGTATTGAATAGACATAAAATTTATAGCTCCGGCTTGTCTCGTCGATATTTCAAACAAATCTGTGAAATCCAGTGCAAAAATTTGTCAGGCTTTAGTGAAGTGTAAACACTGTCGATAACTGTTGAGTAAATCTCAAGAAGCAGTAAGTTGTTCGTGTTATTGCTGATAATCAATAAAATTATATCAAAATATTGCAATATAATTGAAATGGACAGAAATATGAATACAAAAACATAGCGAAAGATGTGTCGAAAGAAGTAGTATACGATTTGATGAGTGACGATCGTTTCTTAAAAAGTCTGGCTGATAAATTAGCTGATAAGGTTTCTGAAAAAGTAAATAGACGAATAGAAGAACTTGCCACAAAAATAAATGTGCTGGAAACGAAAATCACTCATATACAGGGTAAAAACGAAGATCAGATTCAGATTGAAAATGGAGGAACTAGAACAAAACTCTAAACTTGATCAGTTGAGGATGTATGGCATACCAAAAGAACGTGATGAGAACCTGAGGCAGAAAATGGAGAACATTCTTATTTCAAAATTGGGGATGAAAAGTGTTAAGTTACAGCACTGCTATCGGTTGGGACAGTCAGATGCAAACAGGTCCAGAGCCGTTTTAATCAAATTTGTTGGTGTTCAGGAACGTAATGTAGCATACGATTCTGAGAAACTACTCAAAGGAAGCAGATTAACATTAGTTGAGGACTTGGTTAAAAGTAGACATGAATTGCTGCAATTCGCAAAGGAAAAAATTGGTACCAGAATGGTTTGGACGATGCAGGGTAAAATCTACACTAAGAAGGATGGAAAAAAGATATGCCTGAGGAGTGAAGATGATGTGTTGAAAATAGCTTAGTTGTGCCGGAACTATAAACCTAATGAAGAAGAAACCGGAAGAAGATTATTTCCATTAGAAGATTTTTTTATTTTTAATAATAGTTATTTGAATCTACTTGATATTTCATTCAGTTATTCACTATGAAAACATTTTCAGTAGCATTCTTAAACGCGAGGTCACTTTTGTTACATTTCACGGATTTCAGGATGTTAGTTCTCAGTCAAAAATATGATATAATAGGTATTTCAGAAACGTGGTTGACACCGAATGTTTCAGATCATATGGTTAAAATACCAGGATATAATTTTATACGCAAAGATCGGGATGGACGAGGTGGGGGCATAGGTACGTATGTAAGGGATATAGACCACCGAAAGGTAAAGTTGCCGATTTCATTGACATTTTTGAGGATCGTCTTGCCGAATATTTTTCTAATGAGATCATATGTGGAGGTGATTTGAATATTAATTTAATGGAAGATACCCAAAATGCAGAAAATATTCAAAACACTATCGATACATTCAATCTGCAACAAATTATTACAGTTCCAACTCGTATAACAAAAAAAGTGACACACTATTAGATATAATACTGATTTCCACAAACGAGATCAATCACATAAGCGGTACTAAAGAGACCACTGATATTTCTGACCACTCGTTGGTATATTGCAATATCAATAAAATAGTTGAGCGAAAATACCGCAAAGTTAAAACAAGAAATTTAAAACATATTGATAGAGACCTCTTAGAAACATTCTTGGCAACTGCTCCATTCGAAAATATGGTTTATTTGCCAAATATTAATGGGAAGGTTTCTCATCTAAATACATTATTGCTTGAAATTTTTGATATTTTAGCACCGGTTAGAGAATTTGACGTCAAAAATAAACAACTAGGGTGGTTGACAGATAATCTTAAAATTAAAGCTAAAGGAGAAGGCCTATAAAAAATACATCAAAACGAAAACGGAAGAACATTTTAATTATTATAAACAAATTCGAAATCAAACCAATATTGTCCTACATAATGAAAAAAAAAAGGTATTTAGAGCACTGCATCAATAATAATGTCAATAATTCGAGAGAACTCTGGAAGAAATTGACGGAAAATAATATTTATACAAAAACCCAGTCAGGCGAGGTGCCTATTCATCTTGACAATCCAAAAGATATCAACAAACATTTTCTACAATTCTCTACAAGAAATGCTCCACCAGATAATGATACTCTGAATTATTATAAAAATAACCTTAAGGGTGACTTTGTGATACCTTTTAGTTTTCATATAGTTTGTGAAGATGTTGTTAGAACATACTTATTAGAGATCAGTTCTACATCTATTAGGTCGGACCAGATCAGTTTGGAAATGGTTCTGCTAAGTTGTTCGAGAATTCTCCCATTCATCACTAATATAGTAAATACTTGTATTTTGGATAACATATTCCCAGACGAGTGGAAAGTTTCGAGAGTAATCCCACTACCAAAAAAAAAAGGTCCCTCTAACTACAATGATTTACGACCATTTTACCTGTTCTCTCGAAAGTTATTGAAAAAATTATGAATCATCAAATCAGGAATCATCTGAATATTCACGATATATTACCCCAAAGTCAGTCAGGATTCAGACCAGGATTTAGTTGCTCCACTGCTTTACTGAATATTACGGATGACATTATAAGAGCAACAGATGAGGGAAAATCTACTGCTTTGGTTCTTCTGGATTACTCAAAAGCATTCGATACTTTAAATCATAGCTTGTTGATATCTACATTACATTTCATTGGTTTTTCTGAGGATGCCATTAAATTGATGAGCAATTATCTCGAACAAAGGTATCAATTTATAGAAACCAGGAGTGGTATCTCATCGAAGGAACTTTCAATTTGTGGAGTTCCCCAAGGATCGATCCTTGGCCCTCTGTTATTTAGCATACACACTTGTAATTTAGCATCTTGTCTGAAGCATTGTTCTGTTCATTTATATGCAGATGACACACAATTATATCTTTCTTTTTTGCCAAGTGAAATGCACATGGCTCAAGACGCTATTAATGCTGATCTTATTCGATTGATTGCATTCTCTCATGATCATAATTTAGAATTGAATGCATCGAAGTCAACAGTGTTGATGTTCGGTAGGCAGAAAGAATCTGTGGAAACAATAATCAATATTAAATTACAAGAAAATATTTTGCAATGCTCTAAAAAGGCAAGAAATCTTGGTCTCGAATTTGACACGTGTTTGCGATTCAGGCCACATGTTAATAAATGCATACAAAGAGCATATGGTAGCTAATCGCTATTTGTTATCAAAGTCTTTGAAAATCAAATTAACGGAATCTCTGGTATTGAGCCATTTCAATTACTGTGATGCTGTATATGGACCGTGCATTGATAAAAAAGATACAGACAGAATTCAGAAAGTACAGAAATCATGCCTTAGATTCATATTTGGCATTCGAAAATATGAAACTATCACCTTCAAATTAAATGAAATCCAGTGGATGGGCATGGAAGATAGACGAAAGGTACATGCAGTGACCCTATTCCATAACATAATATTTTCTAAGAGCCCTCCTCATTTGTGGAATAAAATGAAGTATAGAACTGATGTGCATACATTGAATTTAAGACATAAAAGTTATATCTCGCCTCCACCTCATCAAACACACTTCTTTCAACGATCTTTCTCCTATAATATATACAAATTATTCAATGAGTTACCACATGAATTGAAACCTTTGACACCGGCTGCTTTCAAAAAATCGTATAAGAATCTCATCCTGCAATCCTGAACTATATAGGTTAGTACTTGATACATCAAATTGTATTTTAGCCTCACCTACATGTAGACAATTCAGTGAAATAAAAACGGATATTTGCATTGTCGACAAGGGGCTGAACTTAGATCAGTTTTAATTGTTTTCAGCCCCCTTTTGCAACTGAAATTTCATATTTAAAATAAGAATGTAATGTCGAAAATCATAGTTGCAAATAAATTATTATTAGTATTATTATATAGTTGTGGAAGTCAGTGGCGGCTCGTGTTCCTCTCAACAGAGGAACCTGAATGAGATATGTGAATGTCAAATCCTATAATCTCCACTCAGCCACTTGTTCAGCATGACTAGTTGTTGCCCAGCGAGAACCAATAGGGAGGTGTAGATTCGTATTGTACTGAAATCGTATCCTGACTTCCTAACCTCATTCGTTAAATCGAGAAAAAATATGCTGATCGACTGGTCCGTCTTCTTCGTTTATGGTAGAAGCTGCTGTGTCCACTCTACCGTGAACCGCGCAAATTTTGATTATATTTTAAATATTACTACTTAGCAGCATTGTTGATAGAATTATCAAATTCTACTTGATACCAGGAAATGAAACCGATAAAACGAATGAATGTTCCACTGTATATTCAATACAAGTTTATCGATTTCATGCAAATTCTTGATTTGTTGCTTCCTCTGAGGAGCCGACGCTAGTGGAAATACACCAAATCAAAGAAAAAAACACTATCGATTTTTTGGCTACCAATTGCATGCATACTCTTGAATATATCAGATTTTGACAGTTGTGATAAACATGGGGTTATTTTTCGTACTAATCAAAAGAATCGAAGAGCACAGGGTAGAGGTAGAAACGAAACATGAACTCTAGTGAAAATATACAGTAATCATCATAAGTGCTACCCTTATTAGGAAAATCGCCGAGACACGTCGACTTTTGATTTCTACAATGTGAATTTTTGTATGAACAGCTCAAATTCAAATAGTAGATTTGAAAAGTCAACGGGTCTTAGAGATAGATAGGGGGTAACATTCATGATGCTCACTGTATAAAAGGCATAGATTTTGATGTTAATTTGCTTAAAAGAAACGCATATAGTCAGAATTTATAAAGACTTTCAAAATCCACCTTGTGGCAAATAACCACCCAGAAACCCTCACTCTTGTTTTCTTAATTGCTCCTCATTTGTTTTTGTTCAACTTACAGTCCTTTTCATTTGCCATTCAATGATAGTATTGTTATATTGAACAATTTTTTTACAGGTTCGCGTTTGTGATTCATGTTTCGAAGAAGCTAGCAAGCCATCAGCAGCATCTAAAGCAGCGTTATTGAAACAGGAATCTGAATTACCAGCTGAGTATCTGAATAATCCTTTGTCACAACAAAATCAGGTATTATATGTTCGAATTTGATTTTGGTGATATTTATAGAATGTTTTGTGAAGGAACCTCCCAAGAAAACCGACGCTGAACTCAAAGAAGAAGAAGAATTTCAGTTGGCTTTAGCCCTCAGTCAATCAGAGGCAGAAGCGAAGGAAAAAAATAAATACAAGAAAACCAGTTCCATTTCATACAATGTGAAAGGTTAGTTCTATAAGTAATATTTATTCTCAAACACTTTTTCAGTACATTAATGAAAGATAAACAAAGCCACGTGTTCATAAATTTCTTGATTCCCTTATATTCAATCAAGTAATCATCATCTTTGGGTTTCTTCAGTTTCAACGAAAGTGAAGAAACATGTTCATTGCAATTTTTGTTGTTCATTGATATGGCAATATCGATTCCGTGACATAAGGATTATACATGAGCATCACTGTACCCGCGGCACTCAGTAAGTGCATTTTTGCTGGCATTGAACATCTTCGAGGTTGTCAGGCGCGCATGTGTTCATTCGTCCGTGCTGAGACTGCCAGGACCAGAATAAGAAATTTCAATTTGTATCAAAAGTGATAAATACGATAACGAATACAAGTTTGTTCTCCTGTACGAGGATATAGTGAAAGTCATAGAAATTGTAATGTATCAATCATTTTTGAGATTCAGTTGTTTGTTATTCTGATATTACAAGGATTAGAAGTAAGCACAACATTTTGTTGATTCATCCAAATTATCATTTTCCTATTTCAATTAAATATTTTGAAAATCCTGTTAATATTTTTCAAACTTCATAGAAACATCTAATCCCAGAATATATCTTAATAATATATTCATACAGAAGATTCAAACAAGAACGTACGAACGCGAAAATTCTTACAAATTGTTGAACCACGTTGTTTATTTCAACAAAATTTTCGATCAAGTGCCATATACGGATCGATTTCTTTCCAACTCTCTCACAATTAGGATCGCGTGAACTAGAAAAGATACAGGGTTGGTCAAATGAGAGAAAAGTTTTGGGTTAAGATGCTGTGCTACATTCAGTACCTATTATAACATATACATATAATATCATTGGTCAGCAATAGGCAGTATGTGAAATACACCTACATATCGATTAGAATCAATCAATCACATAATGTCGCTCGATGCAACAACATCTAGCATACTTGTATACATATGGCGAATAAATAGCTAGTGACCATATACAGTGTGTAAGTTCAATCCACTCCAATTCAACGACATTACATGGCGATCCTGCCAGGATGAACACATCGCTATAGTCAAGTGTTTACTTTGGTTAAATATGTAAAAGAAGCTGAGTGAACCAACATCTGTGCCGATATCATATACAGGATGGGCCAAACGAAGTCAACCACCCAAGATGTTACCGAAAATGGAGTCGTAAATTCGAATTTCATTGTCCAAGAGAAACAATTCAACGTGAGTTCCGACGTGAAAGTTATGCTGTACATCATTGTTGTGATTATGATCTTGCATGCACATTAATATGGCGAAGTTTTTGAAAAAATTGCTCTCAAAATATGACGAGAACATTGAAAACCAAATTCATTTGATGAATAGGTAATGAGGTGAATTTTTGTACACAACTCAAACACAAGGAATGTCATGAAAATATCAGATTTCATACAGGCTGAATTATTTTGTTGTGTACTGAAATTCACTTCTCAATCTGTTCATTCATTCATTCATTCATTTTATTTATTGTTCATGCAAAACATAGAGTTTTATAAACAAGAAATTTGGTAGAATTACATATGAATTTGAAATCAAAGTTAGACCTTAACCTGAAAATAAGATAATATACCTACAAATGTGTGTTAATGAACAGGTTGACACATAATGAAATGAAACAAAACACAATATTTGGAGAGTCTAATGTACAGATTATTCATTCATTATGAAAGATCTCAGTTTCAAAATATTGCAGATATGTGAAGAGATTGATTTTGCTGCAGAGGGCGTAATATTATTGAGCATGTCGATTAAGTAAGTGATTCACATTTTTCAAGCAAGGAGTATTTCGAGGTCACATTGATGTATAAATAGGACAATCAAATAAGAGGTGATTAATAGTTTCCAGCTCATAGTTGTTACATACTCAACATATTTCTTGTGGGTTCATACGGTAGGTTGAGCCACGGTAGGTGAATCTTATTATGAACCTATTACATTACATCATCTGAGTTGCGCAATAGTTCTAGTTACTCGAATCGCCAACTTCATGAGCATATATTTTGGGTGTCCTGATTGAGTGTGAGGGACTGGGTGAATGTTAAGAAGGTTGCACGAAAGAACAAGGATCTGTCTTCCTCTTCCAATTTGTGCATATACCTAGAGAGCAGCATCGGCTTTTTCTGTATGAAAGATCTAGATGTAATCTGTGATAATGGCAAGTTGAAGTCAGCATATTCAAGCTCTTTAGGAACTTGTATCGACCAATTATATCTTTGATCTACGGAACGGAGTTGTAGCTGTCTATTGAAACATATTTTCGACTTTCATCCATTGCTAGGATTTCAATTAACCAGTTCAAAGTGAGTTTGAAAATGGTGTATGAAATCTTGACTCTACCTACCTCTAATCTAACAACGTAGTCTGAAGTATTCGTAGGCAAACATAGCATTCTCTTCAGAAAGTTTAGTTGAACACGTTCCAGAGTATCTACATAGCGCCAGCCTCAAACCGGTATACAATTGGTCAACACACTCAAAGCAAGCGAATCTAACAGTTTTTCTCTGGATCGCTCGTAATTCATTTTTGTTTTGGCCATGATAGGAAAAAAAGCGCCCTTTATCAGCAGATGTAGTTGTCATATTTTGAAAGAGGAATGAGGAGGAAAAGTTCACTCTTAGGTAGATGAATGTTTTTGTGATTTCGATGAGGTTGCTTCCATAAATGAACCTCAGAGTGAGGGTTGCCCCTCGCGAAACATATAATTTCGGTTTAAAGCACGTTTACAGTGAGCAGATTAATGTCGCTGTAGCATTCAAGAATTTCGATGTTCAAAAAAAAAGTATTTTGATCTAGGAATTTTCAAGCCCACCGGACGTTCTGGTGAACCATCATTTTCGCGTGGTCTTTTAGAAGGGGCATTATCACGAGAAGATGCATTCACAGAAACAATTCTCGGAATTTTATCAACGTACTTACTTGATCTTTTTCGCCATTCCCAATTCTGCGGTTCATCTCATTTCGTAGCTCCAAAAGGTATTTTGACTGTGCAGGTGTCAAGTCGGATTTAACTGATAAGTTCGGATATTGTCTGGTGATGTTAGATTTGTTTCTCAATATGAATAATGCATCTTCAGCAGAGGTCAAGCAAAATTTGAGCGGGCGAGATCTATTAGGTCTAGGCTGACCAAGCCTATTTGCAGAATTGATATTAATTGCTTCATTGGGGGCTATCGCATTCAATATTCTCGGGGAGTCCCCCAATGAGTTTTTTTCTTGTTTCTGTTATCTCAGTTTGGATATCTTGCATTGCTTCTGCAGAATTGGAAGGCGATATCTGGCTTTCTAGTGTAAGAAGTTCATCTCGTAACTCATGATGTTCATTTCGGAGGGATGATATATTATTAATGCAGCTGGATATTGCTTGAGATTGATCAGCTACTAAGCGAGTCAGTTCTTCGATTTTGTTATTTGAGGTTAATATAGCTTGGTTGAGTTTGAAGAGTTGATCCATTGTGGCTTGAAATTGATCTCTACCCAGTTCACCTGAACGGGGCATTGTTGCAGAGACACATTCTTCGCATCTCCAAATAGTTCGCGTATCTGCTTTCAAGTCGTCTGGCTGTGGCCGGGCACATACACCATGCCACTGCTTGCGGCACACTGAACAAGTCAAGCTACTCTTATCAATCGGCGTAATATTTTCACGGCACGTATGTGAAAACGATTGTTTTGATAGGAATCAATTAAATCGGATTTGATTATCTTACTGCGTTTACAAATACTGTTGACATTGGGCGAGACACTGATAGATGGATTATTGACTTATTCAGGTTTTGGCAGGTTTTTGATATATTATGAACTGAAGAAGTCACGAAATTTTGGTGAATTTTAGGATAGATTTAGACTACGTCTGTTCTCCACGAGAGCCACTACCAAATGTTCATCAAATGGAGTTATAATCGGGAGAAGAATTCAATTTTTTCGCCATATTCACAGCATTTTTTGAGAAATTTCATTAAATTCATCTTCTATGATTTGAGAAAATCTGTTTCTCTACTACTTCATGGCATGGAAATGGTGAGAGAGATGGAAAAATGATCTGTATAATACACACAAGTTTTTTTTGCCATGTAATCTATCAAATGGCTCCTCCTCCCCAGTGTGGTTAAGTTATAAGCCTTCAAGAACAATACGAAGACGTGTCGTCTGATTCATCTTATTCTTTCGCAGATACTCACTGAATAAGTGCCTGATAGTCCTGAAGGCTGCTGTATGATCCTTATTCTGTGTCTGTGATCCAAGGTTTCGTCTTTGAGCTACCATAATCAACTTCATTTTTTTAAATACGGCTAATATCTTGATATTTGATTCGAACATGATTTCTACAATATGCTACACATTATGCTTTCGACACGTTTTGATCGATTATTATGATAAATTCAGGTGCGTATTCCAAAAACTACCTGAATATAGTCAAAATACGCTCGAAACGAGTCAGAACCATGATATGTAGCATATCGTCGAAATCAGAATGGAAAGGGCTATTGGAATTCAATATCTAGATATCAGGTCCGTATTTGACTCAAAAACGAAAAACTATATAATACATTTTTGAAAGGCATTGCATCGGTCGTTCACTCGCGTAATTATTCTGCCATTTAAACAAATCTGTTTCTCGTAGTTTCCGAGATGCCCATACCAGCCCTCCTCATCTTAGACTCTGTATAATAATCATTTAGATTTGAATAAAGAACTTTCAAACTCTCATGGGCAAATCATCATAAATATTTATGGATACGGATACGGAAATATATTTTTCGCGTATATATTATTCGCGTCTTTTTCGTAGGTTGTGGCATGGTATCAGCTGTCGTGGTAGCTTGTCACAGGTCATGTTCATTCAGGAAATGACTATTTTTTTAATTTTTTTTCAATGTGCAAGCACCTGTCAAACAGTGTTATGTTATTATGGAAGGAAAAGGACAGTTCCAAAGCCTTCCTTCGTTTTTCGCGAACAAATCGAACCACATGAGATCAAAACTTTGATATTTGTAATGAAGCAATAACAAAAAAATGCATAGGTAAAATTGCTAGTAATGGAAAAATAATATATCAAACACGGTACACCACGTTGCCCTAATCCCCTCAATGCAAGCCAGCATCTCGGAAAATATTGCTGAGAAAAATGTCTTGTACTGTACTTTGGTATATAAATATGGGTCTTCCACTCTCAGTTGAGAAGTATGTTTTCATTGGCGAATAATTCGTATCAATATTACAAATCAGCTTTCCGTGCTTTCGGTTCGAATCGGCTTGACGATGCCAAATTTATCTCAATATTTCAGTCAATCTTCACGTGGTCAGCTGATCGATGCCACTCGTTTATTTTCCGAACAATAATGGAAGTTCTGTTCTTTCAAGGACACATTTGCGAATTCATTGAACAATTATTGCGAATTGGATTTAAAATTCAAAAGGCAATATTTGGAGTTGCTCAGAAATGCATCATTGACACAATAGTTCAAAAATGATCGTGAAGATGAAGCCCCATAACTTCCGCTGTGAGAGAAGTAAATGATCATGAAGTGTTAATTATTAGAAATCAAACCCTTTTAAGATTGACGAATATATTTTGATTTATTCATTCTCATAACTGACGGTTGTGAAAATACCATCGCATTACAGAGTGATCTTCATACAGAATAATCGCATAAAATGTATCATACAGAGTAATCTTGATATGAAATAATCACATGACATGTATCTCTACATGGTCATATTTCTAGTCCTTATAGATATAGGATGCTAGGGAATGATCCCGCGATGATATATTAATTGTGGATAAAGTAATGGTTTTCTAGTGTAGCTGCCGCATTATAGTTACTATAGTAATGATATCTGCAACATCCGCACATTGTAATTTTTTTCTGGGAAACTAGTATATTTTATATATTAAGTATTTTCATGACAAACTACTGATCTCAAATCTGATTTCAGTTAGGGGAACATTGAGTGATTGATTTGCTGAATGTTCAATTTCCGATCATTATGGAAAATATTGAAGAACATACATGAAGATCATCATGAGGAGATGATTCAAAACTAGTGAACCCCCCAGGGGCTTGAAATCCTTAGCGGTTGTAGCGATCCCGGGGTGCCTGAGCTCGGAATCTCAAGACGTAAATCCATCGTGTTGAGGGGATGAATGGCTCACCGTGATTGAGTTGCTAGCGATGTCCTCCGGATACCAGGCGACCTCCGGTTGTAAATAGCCTTCCTGTGGTAAACAGTGCTCTGCTGCAGGCGACTTTTATTTCCTGGCTACTCGTGGGATCAAAATGATTCAAACAAATTCAATAAATCCCCAAGCGGTTTCCACGTCCACCCTTAAGGACGCTGGCACGACTCAGGTGAAGGTGGTTCCTGATCGTGAAGAAAATTGATGGAGATTTCTCCAAAGTTAGTCCGTTTGTTATAGAAAAAAGTTTGTATGGCTTGATAGGTGAAGTTGAGAGTTTGAAGAAAACGAGAGATGGCCTACTTATTGAAACAGTATCAGCAGCACAATCTAACAGATTGATGAATATAAAGAAAATGGGAGATCACGATGTTGAAGTTTTTGCACACAAAACAATGAATGTGGCGAGAGGAGTCATCTATCACAAAGATTTGCTTAACAGTACCATTGAGGAGATAGCAGAAAACCTGAATGACCAAGGTGTAATTGAAGTCAGACGAATCAATACTAAGGTGAATGGAGAACTGAAAGAAACTGCCAACCATATCCTGACGTTTGATAGACCATCTCTACCAGATAAGGTCAAAGTTGCTTTCTATCGACTGACTGTGAGATTGTACAGCGTGAATGGGATCAGGTGAACAACAACCTGAAGTCAATCAAACCATCTATTCAGCCTTGGCGACCTCCAGGGGCACTGCCCAGGGCTGATAGAGTTAAAATCCACGGACTGAGATTTGGACATACAGCATTAACACATGCATTTCTTCTGGAAGGGCAGGAACCCCCGATATGCGATAGTTGTGGTGAATCAACCACGGTATTGCATATCATTTGTGATTGTCCAAGATATAGAAATATGCGGCAGATTTTCAATATATCCGAACATCTCTTAGAAAACTTAAAGAGTTTCTCTCAAATCAAAAACTTAATCAATTACCTGAAATCAACTGACCTTTACAAACAAATTTGAACATTCAATACGAAAAGGAAGGAAGTTTGTTCCTTCAAATTCTGGTGCTAATGATCCTAGCAATCGATGCACCTTAATCCAAGAAAAAAAAAACTAGTGGATCTACTGGGAGTATGCTGTCAATAATTCAATTCATATACATACTTCTATGACACAAAGTTTCAGAAAATGAGATTGTTCAATGATGTATATTAGAAAATTGTGTTATTTATTGACTGTTTAAAAAGTTCCTTGTATGTATTGTAAGTCCCTATTGAATAAAGATCCACTTCAATATGCCTAGTTATGTATATCGGGCAAATACAATTAATTTTCTCAAACTTTCGTTTTGGAGCATAATTATTGACCAAAGTAAACATTGTCACTGGTACACTGGTGACAATTGGTCAGAAACAGCCAATGCCAATATCATCTCTGCCATTTCTAATTGTGTGATGAACATTTTGAAACTCAGCTCTTTCATAATCAACGAATAGGTTCTATTTTATTCTTGCTCTCATTATTCCTATTCATGAACAATTCGAGCTCCGCTCTTCCGTCATCAATGAAGAGGTTATAATATTATCAACATCATCATTATCACTCTTTTTTAAAGTTCTTGCTTTACCATAGGAACCAAACAATTGTTAGAATATTGTATTTTCAAAAACAATAAATACCTATCTTAACCGAAAACACTGCATCTTTTGATGTGATGATATAATTATCAACTAAGAGTTCACGACTTATACTATTCATCATGATTTATATGAAGGGAACTTTCTTTCTGGTATAGATCCGACACCCACTGAGGCTCGCCAGCCCACCCCTCCGCCCGAGGAACAGATGAATCCTGAGCTGGCAAAATACTTGAATCGATCCTATTGGGAATCCCTTCAG
The DNA here is from genome assembly GCA_963576655.1 of Gastrophysa polygoni. Taxonomy (NCBI): domain Eukaryota; kingdom Metazoa; phylum Arthropoda; class Insecta; order Coleoptera; family Chrysomelidae; genus Gastrophysa; species Gastrophysa polygoni. Next base: position 32,487,482 of record OY755083.1, read on the forward strand.
TCCGAAGCCGTCCTAGCAGACCGGGGCACCGCGCCGCCGTCCGCGCCCGCTACTGCGCCCAACGCGGCACCCGCCCAAAATGACGCTATCGCGCCTGCGAAGGAGAAAGAGAACGGACTGGCCGATAATGATCTGGAGGAATTCATGAGGACGCTGAAAGGGCACGTAGAGACGTTCGTCAATAGGATGAAGAGCAATTCGAGCAGAGGACGGTAGGTTACTCTACACAATGAAACAGTGTACATTTGAATATCAAGAATTGTAAGGATGATTCACTGGTTGAAAACAGTGTTTGTCCGATATTGTTTGAAACCATTAGACCTCACCTTTCGTGAGGCTTATAATATTTTTTGAATTGCCAATGTATGTATATTCGTTCAAATCATTTATAGTTGATTTTTTTGTCATGCAGTTGTAAGAACGGTGAACGGTGAATAAAAAACTTACCGACTCTTTCGGCTCAGCCATCACCAAACAACCAACTATTATAGAGAGAGATGTGTAAATAATCAAAATTAGTCTGGTTGTACAAAAATAGTTATTTTCTATATAGCGCGCTGAGTTATCGATTGATCACACATTCACAATCTGTGGTTTATTCAGAATACTTAGACGTCACCATGACATCTCAGTTCCTCAAACACGATAATGTAATAATAATAATAATAATAATGATAATAATAATTATAATAATAATAATCATCTCTATTTCTGGAGATTAGTCACATTACAACAGCAATAATGAGCAAATAACAAATATGATAAGCACCGAGTCTGATATGATGTTCATTAGAAGTGATGGTCCTCGATTATACAGCATTACTCATTTATATAGTTGATTCGTCCATTCAGGAATAAGCCCAGATGATAACAAATCATTTGACATTTCTCAATCAGTGGGGTTAGAATTTCTTCTTTGTGCTTATTAGTGCCTAACTTTGTAATCCGACCGGTAGTCGATATAATCAATAGTCAATCGGAGATTGCGATTGATTATTCTGGTCGATATTTCCAGTAACTACATTGTGTCAAATGGCAAGGTCACGAATATTAAACTTGATGGATATGGGATAAGACCAAAATGCCAATCGGAAGACGATGACCTTTCCTTTTCCATTTTGCACTGCGCAAATAGAGGCTGATCAAGAACTTGATAGGCGAACGAAGCAATTTTTAAAGTGAAGTCCAACTTTTTGAATCATTGTTGTGCAGTTTTTGGTTCTGTTATTTCTGGTTAATAAGTGTAATGATAATGAATGTTTTGTGAATCCACCTCAAGAATGTCAAATGATTTTAATTTATGTATAATCAATTGCCAAGCAGTAAGTACAAAGTTTAATTTTACATTGAACATCAAACATTACCTGAATGGCATGGTAGTTAATAAGCATCTGGCACCAAGTATTTGGCACTATTTCTCTTAGTCATGATATCATTTGTATCAAAATGACTCGCAAAATGATTTGAATATAGATAAAGATAAATATCTTCATTTAGGATATAGATAAACTCAGACATGACTCAGACATTCCGCCTGCCAGCTAAGGATACATGCACATTTTTCTTCTTTTGCTGTCAGCGAAAAACCTCAAGCAAAACAAAGTCTTATTTTTCATGGAATGAACGTTATAAACAGTAACTACTCGTCATAAATCTACGCTATTGAAATAACAAACAGGTTAGGTATCCCAACTTACTTGTGAAAGAAACATCAGATGCGAAATGGTCAAGTTATTTACACACTTGGCACTGACGAAACATATTGTCCATAGATCCATTCTAAATCCTACAATAACTATGAAAAATCAATAAAAATCGTTAAAAACAATACTCCAAAACTAAAACCACCCGTCTGCAACATCGCAACGAGAAGTGACCAAATTGTAATATTTTCACAGAGTATTTATATCCTATCCCGTATATTCTGTGGTTTCGTAGTATAAATACCATTCATACAATAGCTTTGTACAGCAAATCCTATGATGCTATAGAATGGAATAGTTGATTAATTCAATGTTTGGTCATCGTGTCAGGTATTCATAGTTCATATCAACATTGTTGATGAAAATGTGAGATTGAGACTGTATTGAGAGGTATCAATAATAATTGCGAATCTCATACCTCAACCAGAAATTAGGAAACAGCACTTTCCAATCGGTCACACTAGTACAATACAGTGGACTGGTAATGTCTGATCTTGTTTTAATGTAAATCAAAGGCGTACTCAGGATTTCAGCTAGGGGGGCAGCTCATACCTGTTTCGAGAAGATGGTTGGTCAGGTATATATATATATATATATATATATATATATATATGATGTCGAATTTCGTGACTGTTAGTATACAATATTCTTCGATCTTCGTGGGAAGCAGTCGTTGTGACCAATTTATTAAATTTCTTTGTTTGGTGTCGAGCTTTCGAAAATGTTTATTTTCTTGTCAAGACTAATTACAATGAGGAATATAATGAATAAATATTCATTAATGATAATTGAAAATTACTTACTAACATGAAATATTATATAAAATCAGCTACAAAAAGAAACATAGATGTATAAATAAAACTGTAAAATGCATTGACAAAACTGTCGAGGTTGATCGATGACATTGATTCAAAACTATATGATTGTTATGAGTGATGCAAAAAATATACAAAATGTTTGAATGGATGAACTCAAGGTGGACGAGGTGAAGTATTATTATCTTTATATAATTTTAATAAATAAGTATAGATCGAACTGAGGTCCCTGAATATAATTGATTTCATTTTCGACTCTACATACCTTGTTTTCAATGACAAATTTTATAAATAAATATTTGGCACACCAATGGGTTCAAGCATCTCTCCAATAATATGCAGCTACGTTTTAGATGAATTGTTGAATTATTGTATGGATAAGATAAATTTCGAAATTCCTTTCTTGAAAAGATATGTAGATGATCTGGTTCTTTCTGTTCCAAATAATTGCATAGAACACACTCTTAACATTTTCAACAGTTTTGATGATAATATTCAATTCACAGTTGAGAGAGAAACTGATTAGAACATGTACAAATAGGATCATCATTAGATGGTACAGAAAACCAATGAATAGTAACCGTTTTATAAACTTTCATTCCCACCATCCAATGGAAATGAAAATTAACTTAATCTGTAATCTCAAGAACAGAGTAGAAAAAGTCACTCACATAACTTTCAGAAATGAATGCTTAGTCGAACTCAAAAAAATTCTTGAAAATTCATATCCAAAATCTTTGATTAATAAAATTCTTTTCAGTACTTCCAATATCAATCTTCCACCAAAAACTAACAATCAAATAACCATTTTCAAATCTTTACCATATACAGGGTGAGTCAAAAATGTGTACCGAGCTTTCTGGGGGTGATAGACCATTGAAAAATAAGTATAGTTTGATGATTAAACTCATGGCCCAAAATTCATATTAAGGGAGATATATCCTTCCAAAGTTGAATAAAATTTAAATAATTTCTCCGCATAACTTCTGAACGATGGAAGCCACCTGATTGAAATTTTGTGCATGAATGTATGTTGTCAAAATACATTTTTTCGTCACACTTCCACATTTCTGATATTGTTATAAAGGGTGTTTTCAGAGGGTGAGACATGATTTTTTGTAAAAAACTTTTTTCCCTGTATTATTTCCGGTGATTGATTTTATTCATCGCGAGATTCATCGGTATAACGATATTTCAGCAGCATTTGCATTTCCGAATCACTCGCCAAGCATTAGAAGCATATCAGTTTGTTCAGAGAACGAATAACCTGCCATATTTCTTAAAATCTCAGTTGATAATCGCAGTGATAAATGACACAGAAAAACCACACGAACAAATCGACTACAACAATGTTGACTCGAATGTTGATGACATGAACGTCAAAATTGAAAACAAAATTATTCATCATGGCCTGCTAAAATATTGTTACCGATGAATCTCGCGATGAATAAAATCAATCTGCTGATATCATGTAACTACAAAAACTCAAATATCTCACGAACGGCTCAATTTTTTGTATTTGAATAAGAGTACCTTTTTCATGTAATTTTCTTCGCTCCATCGAATGCTCCTGTTTTTTCACCGAAAATAATACAGGGAAAAAAGTTTTCTACAAAAAATCATGACTCACCATCTGAAAACAACCTTTATAACAATATCAGAAATGTGGAAGTGTGACGAAAAAATGTATTTTGACAACATACATTCATGCACAAAATTTTAATCGGGTGGCTTTCATCGTTCAGAAGTTATGCGGAGAAATTATTTTAATTTTATCAACTTTGGAAAGACATATCTCCCTTAATATGCATTTTGTGCCATGAGTTTGATCATCAAACTACACTATTTTTTTCAATGGTCTATCACCCCCAGAAAGCTCGGTACACATTTTTGACTCACCCTGTATAAACGAACTAACTCCCAAATTGATCAATCTATTCAAAAATGAAAATAACATTGAAATATCACAAACTAATTCGGAAACGATATCACAACTGCATACTAGATTGAAAACTTCGATACCTATGAAAAATAAATCAAATCTGATATACGAAATTCCTTGCACAGACTGTGATGAAGTATACAGGGTGTCCTTAAAAGGTCTTTACAAAAAGCTATCACATATTCTTCAGACCAAAACAATTCGATACAAGCAAACTTACCTCAGTAAAAAGTTGCTTAGTTTGGGCGCTAGACGGCTCTGAAGTTGAAATTTTCAAATCGATTTTGCTTCATAACTTTTGAACGGCTCATGAGATTTTTTTCAAATTTGGTACGTTGGCATAGACTCATCGGGCAATGAAACTCATATCATAATCATAATGAATTTCATTCCATGGGCGTAGAACTTGATTTTTTCAGTAAATAAACATCTAAAACTCCTACGCCAATGGAAAAAAATTAGTTTCAATATGAAATCTAAATTATTCAACTCATTCACTACAAAAAAGGTACTCTTGACAAAAGTCGATTCCTCTCATGGTTTCGACAAAATTTAAATTTTAGTGATTTAGAGCATAATTAATAATAAAACGATTAACAGATATTTCATAAAAATTGTTCAAAATGTTCACCATTTTCACGTATACAAAGATTTATACGACGCAAAAAGTTGAGATGTACTTTTTGCATAGGTTATTTCTATAAGTAGCACTGGTTTTTTTTTCTGAAGACTATTATTATCTGCTCGAAAACAGTGATATTCACATTCTTGGTTTCCATAGTTTCATCTGTGTTGATTTGTCGAGTTTTATTGACGTTGATTGTTGATATCGGACTTTTCTGATTTATCATGGCCGTACAATACACCAATGAAGAATACACCGATATGTTATTGGTATTCGGATATTGTCAAGGAAATGGTCGAGAGAGTGTGAGGGTGTATTCGGCAAGGTTTCCAAATCGTCGCGTACCAAGCCACCCAACCTTTGCTGCAGTTGAGAGACGTCTTCGGGAGACCGGTCATTTTGCTCCTAGAACTGGTGATTATGGAAGACAGCGTCATGTAAGGATTCCCGAAGTCGAAGTAGAAATTTTAGACCGTATTGAAGAAAATCCAGAATTGAGTACTAGACGGATAAGTAATGAACTAGAAGTTTCTAGGAATGCCGTTCATGAAGTACTAAGAGAACAATTATTATACCCATACCACAAGACGCCAGTTCAAGATTTATTAATCCATGATTCACAAAGTCGTCTGATGTTTTGTAGGTTCATTAATTTGCAAAGAGAAATGAATCTGAACTCTGGAAAGAATATTTTGTTCACTGATGAAGCCTGTTTCACGAGAAGAGGAATAACTAATTTTCATAATGAACACGTTTATGCAATTGAAAATCCTCATTCCATTAAAATAAACCATTTTCAACACGAATTCAAAATCAACGTTTGGGCTGGAATAATAGGAAATTTTATAATTGGTCCTGTCATACTTCCACAAAGATTAACAGGAGACATGTATTTACAACATCTACGAAATACGTTGCCAAATTTGTTGGAAGATTTACCACTCCAACATCGGGTAGATATGTGGTTTATGCACGATGGAGCTCCACCACATTTTTCGGTGGATGTTAGGAATTTTTTAAACCAACAGTACCCAGACAGATGGATAAGTAGAGGTAATGATGCACCCGTGAATTGGCCACCACGTTCTCCAGACTTAACACCGATGGATTATTTTGTATGGGGTTATCTCAAGTCTACGGTTCACAAGACCCCTGTGAATACTGTAGAACAATTATGGCAACGTATCCAACAGGCGACGAATAATCTTACAGGCGATGAAGAAGTTATGCAAAGAGTACATTTCAACTTTTTGCGTCGTATAAATCTTTGTATACGTGAAAATGGTGAACATTTTGAACAATTTTTATGAAATATCTGTTAATCGTTTTATTATTAATTATGCTCTAAATCACTAAAATTTAAATTTTGTCGAAACCATGAGAGGAATCGACTTTTGTCAAGAGTACCTTTTTTGTAGTGAATGAGTTGAATAATTTAGATTTCATATTGAAACTAATTTTTTTCCATTGGCGTAGGAGTTTTAGATGTTTATTTACTGAAAAAATCAAGTTCTACGCCCATGGAATGAAATTCATTATGATTATGATATGAGTTTCATTGCCCGATGAGTCTATGCCAACGTACCAAATTTGAAAAAAATCTCATGAGCCGTTCAAACGTTATGAAGCAAAATCGATTTGAAAATTTCAACTTCAGAGCCGTCTAGCGCCCAAACTAAGCAACTTTTTACTGAGGTAAGTTTGCTTGTATCGAATTGTTTTGGTCTGAAGAATATGTGGTAGCTTTTTGTAAAGACCTTTTAAGGACACCCTGTATATCGGTCAAACGAGTAGAATGCTCAAAGATAAAATTACTTCACATAGAAGTGAGTGTGAGTGTTGTAGTCTCTCTGTACATGTTATTGATAAGAATCATAAGATGAACTATGATAATGCAAAAATTCTTGATTACAAAAAAATTCTTAATAAACGGGTTTTTGTTGAAATGGTACATATCAACAATAATGAAAAAACAATGAATAAAAGGACAGATATCAAGAACCTCAGTTCGATCTATACTTATTTATTAAAATTAAAATAATACTTCACCTCGTCCACCTTGAGTTCATTCATTCAAACATTTTGTATATATAACCTCGACATTTTACAGTTTCATTTATACATCGATGATTTTTTTTAAGCTGATTTCATGTTAGTAAGTAATTTTCAATTATCATTAGTGAATATTTATTCATTATATCCTTTATTGTAGTTAGTCTTGACAAAGAAAATAAACATTTTCGAAAGCTCGACACCAAACAAAGAAATTTAATAAATTGGTCACAACGACTTCTTCGAAGATTGAAGAATATTGTATACGAACAGTCACGAAATTTGACATTATTATATATATATATATATATATTGATATATATGTATATATTAATTTAACGGGTTCGCCGAAAATTTGTCAGTCTTTTCAATAGAATGACTGTTTTCCTTTGAATAATTGCGATGTACGCTCATCAGACATAAACCCGTAAGCCTTTTTTCACCCATGGTGCTTCTTAGACACGTTTTAACTCTTCGCAGCGTACTGAATGACTGTTCTATGATCGCCGTGGTGCATGGGAGGGTGCTTAAAATAATCAATGCCTTTCTGACAGCAGGCTAAAAAATGTTGGATTCGTTGAACAGATCAACTACATCTATGTCCCTTGATTGATCCACCTGATAGAGCCTTCTTCACCCATAAATTATGCCAAAGGTTCAGTTCTCCGGTGATATTCAGGTTATAAAATTCTTGGAATGATTCTGCGTTCTTGTGTAAGTCTGTAATGCTGGTTTTGGTCATATATAAGGGATGTAGCTCACTCAAAGCAAACGCCGGAGTGTTTTCTTGGGAGAATCGACTATTCAACGATGAAATGAGTGAATCAATGTATGGTATTATCAGGGAACGCCACCAATATTCGTTATCATTGTCTGATGGCAGATTACTTCTATGTGTTTGCTTGTGAGCAAGACGTGGAACCGAAATTTCTATGTTCAAATTCATTGCAACAGCTCGCGCTTTTTGAAGCATTTCATTACTCAAAAACTCGCGGTCAATAAACACTGGTTTTGTAACGGCTGAATGCAACTGATATGCAGATTTTCTGGTGGCCTAATTACCCTGTACGGATAACGTTTCTAGAGATTTCACAAGCTCTGGGAAATGTTGAGAAAACTGATAGACTTATATTTTTCGGACCATTTCGTCTCACACAATCGTGATAGGTTTGGAGCGTAGTTTCGACGTGTAGTCGGTTCTCTGAAAAACGTTGTAATATCCTTCACAGTGGCGATAGTATTTCTAATTTCTGGTACTGCTTTCGCATCATTTACATTGTGACTTGAGCACTGAAAATATAAAGCACGATGATATTTTTTCCCGGAATAGCTTGTACGCCACCCTCTTTCCCTGCCATTGTAGAACAGCCATCGAATCCAAACCCTACGCAATCCTCGGTTGGGAGGTTAGAACTAATCAAGAAATTGTGAATTGCTTCGGCAATTGCTAAAGCATTTTGTGCTTTTAGTTCAACGAACCCTGATTTTCCTTTTGCTTTCGTCGTAGAACTGCACGCCTATTGACAGCTGTTCTTTCCTAGCTACGTCTGCTGTTCCATCAGCTGAGACTGCGTTAGTCATGGTGTCCTGAACCTCACTTATTATATTCTCCTAAATAACTTCGCCACATGAATTTATCAATTCGTTTTGTATTTTTGGCCATGTGTAAACTGCATTGCGAACGCATTTTTCCAGGTGACTCTTCAATTTGTCGTCCCCTGAATTGATTCTCAATTTCAATAAATCTAATAAAACACCCTCGTCTGCTTGTTTTCCCCTAAGAGGCATATCAAATTCTTTTCCTTCGATAGCTGGGTAGCCAACCCAACATAACGGCCCAGATCATTTTCATGATAGTCATCGTCCAATATAATTTCAAGATCGTCGTTGACGTCATAAGTTTGTTGGGATGTCGATGGAGAAGAATAGTCAGCAACAGATATATTTACAGGTTCTGCTGGAGAATGTGACGCTTGTCCAATATTGCATGAGTAGTTTTGTCATGGTTTTAATTTTCTTCGCTTTCCCGATTTTTTTTTTTTCGCGTGTTGTCCCTGAAAAATGGATACCCAAAATTACTCATATAGTGTTTAGGCATAGGACGAAAATAAAGATCAAGATACCTATAAAATATCACATTCAAATATCGTTTACTTCCTATCAGTAAAAGTGAAATTGCAATATTCAAAATTCGTTAACTTTGTGGTTCAAACCTCCAAATAGTCAAAACATAATATACAATTATAACAAATTCAATATTGTTAGTAATTAATATGCTGAAGATATACACTTACAAGAGAGACCTCCGTAAACAAATGAAATAATCATATTAGGTACATATGTATGTGTTTTGTTTTGACTCACCTTTTCCAAAGAATTTCCTGATATCCATTTGACGGAGTAATATCTCCAGTTGTTGCGCAGTAAACGTAAATCTTGTGTCGCCGCTACTGAAATATAAGAGACTATGGAGCACCGAACTGATTTGAATTGTATTAGAACTGACTTGCCTCGCTCTGCATCACGATCCCGCTTATATGTTCAAATATTCTCGCTCCCGAAATACGTAGAAAATACTCGATTCTATTTCCATCTTTGTCTCATACGTGCTATCACTGTCTTTCCTTTCCAGAATAGTCCATGCTAGAACGTTTTCGTGGTATTACTGGTATTGCTATTAAATACAAAATGTCACTATCTATTGACCGTATAAATTGATGCTTGATACTCTTTGCTGGAACGAGTACTGTCGTCCGTAACTAGATATCGCTAGATGTTGTTTTCTCCAAATTAAATTCGGCTTTAATCCTAGATGACTCTGATTATCTCGTCGGGTGCGGAAACTACGAGATGCGACGGTTTCACGGGAGATTTAAATTATATTGCGTCGCTAACAGTATACTATATCGAATGTTGTAGAATATCCAATTATAGATAAAAAAATATTGAATGAAAATATCTGACTGAAAAGATATTTTGTTCCCAACACTTCATTTTGCGCACAGTAGGTAACACGTTTTTAATAATTCTCACTTGCCAGGAAATTTGACGTTTATTTTATCTTCTAGGGGGGGGGGGGGGCAGCAGCCCCTCCTCCTGTCCTACCTGAGTACGCCCATGATGTAAATAGTTCCGTGTCCTTAGGAGTCTATGGTCACGATCAATAATTATTATGTAATGATAATGTACAATTTTAGGGAACGCCGGTTTGATCAATTGGCTAATTTCCACAAAATATATGCAATATGGTTGATTCAAGATATGATAGTAACTTGATTGAATTGACATTTGAAATATACTATTAGTTTGACTCACCAAATTCGTCACATTCCTATGGATTTCGTTGTTTCACACAAGTTATGTACACTGAATTGCTGAAGCAGCGTGAAAGAGGACTCCTGTTCTGGGAAACCATCGCCTGAGGCATGAACAAACAATTCGACATTCTGTATCTTGCTCTTGCTATCTTGCTATTGCTATTTGTATAATTTTTAATAAAAAATCTTTTCAAAAACCCCTTCGAGCTTTCGGAAACATAATTGGCGCAGTCGGTAGGATTCGGTGCAGTTATTGTCAAAAATTACGCGGTATTGTGACCGGTTTTGACGAAAACGTGGATTTTAATGCTTCGGCACCGATAAATCGAAAGGTCGAACAATTCCAAGTGGCCACGGCATCCGAGAAGGCATTGAGTTAACCTGAGGGTCCGTCGACATCAGCTGAAAAATTGCAGAGCCGAAGTGCAGAATCGACAACCAACCACAAGAGGAAGAGGAATTTGGTAAGAGTCAAATTCCCTGCATCCTTTCTGTTCCTCATCATTTATTCCCTGTTTAGGAAGATTTGATTATAGAGATAAGTAACTGAAAGAAAAATCAATTCATACATTATATAATTGGGTTTCATGACTGGTGATTATACGGTTGACGATTTAATTCATACTTTCAGTGAAACATCAAACATTTCTGATACTACGGTACATAATACCGAAACGATGACCGAAACAAACTCGAGCCAAAACCTCAGTATGCTGAAAATGTTCGTAGATACGATTCCCACTTACGATAGGAATGCAAACACCTTTCCAAGTTTTATTTCGTCTTGTGACTTCCTATTTGAAACCTACAGAGCTCAATCGCTAGATACTACTTTCAGAAATTATTTGAACAGAGTTGTTCAAACCAAGTTAATAGACAGGGCACAACTATTAGTAGGATGTCGAATTAAATACTTGGGAACTAATCAAAGGTGCACTAAAACAACGTTCCGGTGACAATAGAAGCTTCGATTGTTTAGAGAAAGATTTATTTTTGGCCAGACCTTTCAAAAACAAGACACCGCTCGATTTTGGTAAGAGGTTACAGGTCCTGAGAAGTACTCTTACTCAGAAAATGAATCCACAAAGTGTATCCGAAATGGATGCGGACACAAAAACAGTTTATTTGAACTATTGTTCATTGACTATCGCAAGATCAATGAGAAAACCATCGACGATCGATGGTTGTTCAGTCTCAAAGAACCCAATTCACGACTTGTCCGATGGAGACTCAAGCTACAAGAGAGGTAAATTGAATTCAAACGAAGAATCTGTCGCGGGACATCCAGGTGACATAAACTTCGACATAGACCAATAACAGAATACTGACAATACTCAAAATATAACATGCGAAGACTTATACAGACTTGAAGAAATTTTCAACCCTACTAATAACGACCTTACGGACGAGACCGACGCAAACGTCTAAGGACCGTATTCGATTGAATCCACGGAATATCTTCCGACCACAAATCACGAATCTAATAACGAACGTGAGGAACCAGCCGAATTCAGAACCGGCTCCAAAGCATTTATAATAGACAAAACTGCCAAGAAAAGCAAAATCAAACCACGATTCAGAAAGGCAATAGTTTCACAAGACCTATGACCCAAACTTAAGACTTTAGACAAAGGTAAAACAATTCACAAATCGCAAGTACAACGACCTGAAACATTTTCTTCTATTCTAGAGGGCGATGCTCCCGATGAAGCAATTGCTGCCTGTAGCCATCATACTCCGATTGACGATAGGAATAATCAGTGACGATGTGACCATTACAAACTTGAGAACACCTCTCCTTCCATTTCGATTAGAAAATTCCCATGTCATAGAGACGAAACACACCTTCATTCATTACGTAGAAATTCCCCCTCTGAAGAAACAATTTGAAAATATTCAATATTTCTACATAGAAATAGAGAAACCATTGAATTCATCGCTTCTTACTCATCCTGCTTATTCTCACCACATAATTTATATAATCTCCTCAGTCATACGAAATATTTAATTTCAGAAACAGGCAATAAAATCAATAACATCACACCATTCACGCGCTCAAAAAGAGGTTTGTTGAATGTTGTTGGCAAAGCCTCAAAATGGGCATTCGGCACTTTAGATTCCGACGACGAGTTGAGATACGATAAAGCGATCATAGAACTACAAACGAACCAGAATTCTTGCTCAAAGGACGTTAAAATGCAAATATCACGCACAAAACAGTTGACCGATAATTATAATAGCACGATAACTCTTCTCGATTCAAACCAGAGATTAATTCAGTCGGAACTAGAATATTTTCGACATAACATCAATAATACATTCAAAGACGTAGCAGCCTATTTGAAGGCACAAATCACTTTGGACCAAATAATCCTAAATTGTCAAAATTTGATCACCTTTCTTGACAACCTAGAGAATGCAATAGTATCTGCAAAATTAAACACTCTACATAGTGCAGTAATTTCGGCAACTAAATTGAAGAAGTTAACAAACTATTTGACAACATTTTATAACAAAAAAAGAATCCCAAATCTCAAAAACTTGATCTCTTTTTATCAATTAGCAGGACTACAAGTCACATTTTCTGCCAATAGAATCATATTCGCGATACACTCTCCTATTTTCGAGAAGAATCATTCGAATTATTCCACCTATTTCTAAATTGTCAATATTTGATCACCTTTCTTGACAACTTAGAGTATCTGCAAAATTAAACACTCTACATAGTGCAGTAATTTCGTCAACTGAATTGAAGAAGTTATTAAACTATTTGACAACAGTTTATAACAAAAATAGAATCCCAAATCTCAAAAACCTGATCTCTTTTTATCAATTAGCAGGACTACAAGTCACATTTTCTGCCGATAGAATCAAATTCGCGATACACCTATTCCACCTATTTCCAATCAATCAATCTATGATAATCCCAGACCATCCATATTTGACTCTTGGACCAAATCAGCAACAATATGAAGATGAAGCTTGCCTCCTCATCGAAGATGTGTACATTTGCCAAAATCATCTGGAACCTCGAACGAAGAACTGCCTGACGTCCCTCATCAAAGATGCAGAGAGGTCAACGTGCCACCCTAAAAGAGTAGAGATCGCCACTCTCATTCTAGAACTCATCAACGAAGAATATGTTTTGGTAATTCCTGCCAAAACTCCAGTCAAAATCAACAAGATGTGCCTCCAGAACAAATACATTCTTGCAGAAGATCCGAGCCTACTAAGGATACCACAAAACTGCAGAATCAGTATCTCAGATTCACGGTTTTGGAACAAGTAAGCAACCACCCTGGGCGAACTCTTCACCCTACCAGAAATCAAGATCGAACAGCCGAAGTCCAAAATTTCGGACGAGAACCCTCTTCAGTTGGAATCAATCAACCTGGCGAGAATTCACGACCTTCAAGAAGAAGCTCGAGCCCTACAAACGATGGATGGAACCAATAGCAACCCAATCATCTGGAGCGCGGGCAGCACCGTTTCTACCCTCCTAATCATTTGCATCGCCGCGATGATAGTATGGATAGTCTTCAAGAAGAGAAAAACTCCGGAGCACAAAGAAGATGTCAACCAAAATGCCGAAAAATCCAATGAAAACAAATCGTGGCCCCTCTTGTTTTCATCTTAGGGATGGAGGAGTTATGTACCCTGAATAGCTAAAGCAGCGTGGAAGAGGACTCCTGTTCTTGGAAACCATCGCCTGAGGCCGAGTCTATAAATTCGCATAAACTTAAACAATTCGACATTCTGTATCTTGCTCTTGCTATTGCTATTTGTATCATTTGTAATGAAAAATCTTTTTAAAAACCCCTTTCGAGCTTTCGGAAACATAATTCACATGTGCATCGTTCGAATGAAGATTTAATGTTATGAATTGTAAAATAACGGAATTGACAAAATTCGTAATTTTGCATGCAATAAATTCACGGCCGTATGACTCGGTGATTTCTGCGACACTGGTCTCTGTAATATTCTAGGGCCGGGTAGGCAAATCAAACAACGATATTCACTGCTCGATCGTCCAGGCACTCCTGAATCACTGAATCATTCCGCATACCTCGAACGGGTATTACGTATCGTGCTTACAGTGATTCACTCATGTCTTTCGATCCCTTCATTCCGATCTCAGCATATTAAAGTCTCCATGAGAATTCACTTTGATCTTTTACCAGGTAGGTATAGGATTGAAGTGAATGAATTGAGCATTCATGTACAGGGAGAACTTGGGTTTCGTATGATTTTGAAGTATGTAAGTATTCAAATTATATATATATATATATATTTATTTCAATTTTGAAGGCGCCCTACCAATATTTAAAAAAAATATTGGAACATTATTTAACAAACCAAGCTGAAGATGCAGAAGAAGTAGTAGTGCACTTTTTATCCTGCTGAAATCATTCCTTCTGCTCGAACTGTCTTGAGAACATTTTATTTTTCGTGGATCAAGATATGTGATCACACAAACTCATTTGGACTCAAAATGGGGAATCCTGTTCCTAAGCAGGCGGAAGCTGTGCAGTGCCAGTGCTCTAATGCATCTTCGCCTCGTAATCTTTGAATTGTTCCTCTCAATTTTGAAAAAACACGACACGGTATGCTGAAGAATACCCCATACTATCATAGTAGGGAATAAGTAATCATAGTAAATATTAGTGGTAATAGTAGTAGTACTATATAGTCAATTCATCAACTAGTAAATAATTATCATTATCATTAAATAATTTGTTATATAACGTGACGATGAATGAAGAAAATATCTAAACAATTCAGTAATCAAAGTAATTTGCCATGTTGTTCTCTGTATTCTGAACATGTTTCACAGAGTTTGTGGGAATATTGAGTAGCTATATTCTGCCGACGGACATCGATAGTGACGAGATCTCCAGGTGGCGCTCATGCATTGTCAACGTATCGTAACGTACAACGTACATGCGTATCAGCCAAGTATATGCTATGAATTTAAGTCAAACCATCCTCAACAACTACCCCAAACAAGCATTGTGGAGGTTTTTCTCGTTTTCCTCGGAAACCATTGGTCACACATAAAATTTTAATTCCCACTGAAAATTTTCTTCATAAAATTTCTCACAAAAAGTTCGTTTCTATCATTTTGTTTGCTCGAAACTTAAAATGAAATAGGAACAAGATCAAAATATTACACTATACAATTTTTGTCAATATTTAACAGTTTGTGTATCTGAACTATTCTGCTTTTGAAATCTCCCCTGATGAATGTCCCAATTGGCATATCCCTATTGCCTATAGCAATCGTCCACATGCGATACCAAAAATCGAGAGACTCCCTTGGTACGTTGTTGTATGCAACACAAGTTTTACAATGTCGTACGACGTACTCTTGTTTAATATCTCATGGTGCTTATTGAATAAAAATATTTTGTCACGAACGACGACAGTTTATAGTTATAAAATAATCGTTCCTAAGAATTTGATCAGCATGGAAAAATATAATAGTGATGATCAATTCTGAACAGAATTTGGAAAGTACCTTTTCGTGACCATAAGACTATGACATTTACGCTTCATGCTACTATCTGTCAATTTAATCAGATACTCTAGATGTAGGTTATCTTTCGACTCTGGAAGGCGAAATGAACCCTCGTAAAGCTGTTTCTCATTCAATTAAATGCCACCCTGTTCATATTTTCTTTCTTAGATCGATCGTCAACGACACCAACGTCCAATCCCTCTTCATGAACATAACGGCCATGCACTCGCGCTTGCTCCGTTACATCCAGGAGCACGACGACAACCGCATCCACTTCGAGCGGCTGCAGGATAAGCTCACGCAGGTGAAGGACGCTCGTGCCGCGTTGGACGTGCTGCGTGAGGAACATCACGAGAAGCTCAGGAGGGACGCCGAAGAGGCCGGTAGACAGCGACAGTTGCAGATGGCATACAAACTGGAGGTTTGTATTCGATGATTTTTTTATTGGTGATGGTTAATTCCTTCGTGGACAATAGGCCGTTTCATTTAGTTGGTTTTGTAAGTCGCATGTCCTAGGTTTTTGAACCAAATTGTTATTGGACATTGCAAAGGTGAATAATCAATCATTGGCTAGTTTCGACGCTAAAATCTGCGGTTGGTTATTTCATTGATATTTTGTATCCTGTTAACCTTCAAATGGAACTCCAGGTGCCATTGGCTTTACTGGTTGCATTGCTTTCGTTCTAATCATTATTGCCCTTTTCCATTTCGTTCGACATGACATACCAGGGTATACCATATATTGTGCGGAGTATGAATGAAATTATATAAGTGACGTATTTGATGTGATTCTTTCAGTAGAAATCGTTCTGCAGTTTCATGTTTGTGGAAAAGATTAGAATAAAAATACTCGTCATACATTCAACAGGTAAATTTTGCGAGGATTCTCATAGGTATCATTACGATTGAGAACGATACAGTTAATATCCAATAAACACACAAACGTGAAAGAAACGTTGATATTTTCATGTAACGCCATCAGTATTCAGCGTTGAAAAACCGCCAAAATGTCGTTAGGCAATACGTTTTTTCTTGTTATTCAGAAACTCCTTAATGTTGAATCAACCGTTATATCAATGTATTGTTGGAAAGCTTTGAGATATTTGAGTTTTTGTTGTAACATGATGTCAGTAGATTAATTCATCGCAAAAAATACGAATGGTGGCCGACCAAGAAGTGCGAGAACTGTAGAAGTTGAAGAAGAAGTGGGACAGGATCCGGAAATAAGTACTAGAAAATTAGCAAGACGACTAGACACAACACAAGCGAATGTTGCCAGGATTCACAAAGAGCAACAGCTACACCCTTCATCATTATTTGCAGGTACAAGAACTCGTACCGCGTGACAATGAAATAAGGGTGAGATTTTGCGAATAGTTGCTGGAACAAACTCGAATATGTCCTGAGTTTTTGAACAAAATATTGTTCACAGACGAAGCATATTCACTAGGAACGGTGTTTTCAATTCATTTCTGGGCTGACGAAAATCCACACGTTGTTACGCATTTTCAATATAATTTCACGTCTGTGCTGCGTCTTAAGGAAACAGGGTCTCTGAATGGTGAAATGTACCTCAACTTCTTGCAAAATGAGTTGAGTACGATATTAGAAGACATACCCCTTAACATACGCAGTGAAATCTGCTTTATGCATGATGGATTACCACCTCATTACGTTAGAGTTGTACGTGATTGGCTGAATGAAAATTTCCCTAATAGGTGGACGGGATGAGGCATAGACGCTCCTATTTCAAGGCCCGCTCGTTCACCTGACCTTAATCACCAAGAAGGCTGATCACACAATGCCCAATTTGATGATGTCGGGTACCACTGTTCCTATGAGGTCGTCAATATCCTTGCTGGGTGTCACCACCAACAGTGCTCTCTCATGGGACGATCATGTGAGGTCCATTGCGAAGACTGCTTCACAAAAACTCGGTTTTCTTTTCCGTGCGAAGAGATACTTCACATCCCAGCAACTGCTTATGATCTACAAAGCACAAATTCGACCTGTCCTGGAGTACTGCTCACATGTTTGGAGCTCAGCCCCCAAACATACGCTTAAGCTCAGATTCAATTCAGAAGAGAGCTATTCGCCTAGTCGATGACACAACACTCACCAAATCATTGACCTCTCTAGATCATCGTAGAAAGGTCGGCGATCTCTGCCTTTTTTATAGGTACTTTCACGGTCGGTGCTCAACGGAAATATCATCTATTATGCCACCACGCGCGATTCCTAGTAGACAAACCAGACGAGCTCAAGCTGGTCACCCCTACACTGTCAGGCTCGAGACCTGTCGAACATCGCTATACCAAGCATCATTCATCAATACGGTACGAACCGGCCCGAACTCGCAAATTAATGTTTTCTACTTCATCTTTGAACGAAATTCCTTCAGAATCTAACATAATAAACCATAAATAGCGTCCTTGTGTCAAATTTCAGATTCAAACATGCTTTTAGTTCGAAGGAAGGCATTTCAGATGATGATATTTTGGTGGAGCATTCCTCAATTTTGGTTCCATAGAATGAATCGCTATACCAAGCATCATTCATCAATAGAACGGCAAAGTTGTGGAATTCTTTGCCTAGTGAAGTCTTTCCTGATGCTTACAACCTCCAAACATTCAAGAAAAATTCCAACACCTTCCTTCTTTCCCAAAATTCCACCGCTGGCTAACACGATGTTCCTCGAACATCATAGGTTTCCCTTTCGTGTTGTCCACAGATAAAAAAAAAAAAAAAAAGATTTCTCGATCTGGGGTTACCTGAAATCTAGGGTTTATGCAACTGCAATTCGAAATGTTGAGGAGCTGAGGCAAAAAAATGTCAATAGATTCACGTTGTTAAAAAAAGATCACCAAACTATGAACGGTTTGATGAATAATTTACGTGAACGCCTCAGAATCTGTATTACCGAAAACAGTGTATATTTCGAATAGCTAATTTAATTTATTTTATCACTCTCTTTCCATTCGAAATTATAAATTGAAACTACTAAAAACGTTTTCAAACTCTTATTATTATCCAAACCTTGTTGGGACAGACTTATTATTATGTACTTATTGCTTATCAACGGCACAGGATGGTAATATCATCGATAAAATTAAGTACAAAATTATTTTTTCATGGCCTGCTAAAATATTGGTACCTATGAATTTCGCTATGGATCAATCTGCTGACATCACGTGACTAAAAAAACTGAAATATCTCGAAAACGGTTCAATTTTTTGTATTTGGATACGAGTACCTTTTTCATGTTTCATTTTTTATCAAAACGAATACAAGGAAAGAAGATGTCCCGAAAAAATTATGACTTATCTTCTGAAAACACCCTTTATAAATATATCAGAAATGAAAAAGTTATAACGATTCTTTTGTTATAATATATAAAAAATAATATTGAATCACTATGGGCACGGCAGGTCGTTTGTTTGGGAGCAAGGTGTGAGTTCTAACTTATTCGGGTGGAGCTTTGTTAGGCGTTACTCAGAATTTGTTGTGAAACAACTGAGAAAAGAAATAGGTTATCAAATTCAATGTAAAAGCCAGTATGACTATGACAGATTTTATTTCATCACCAGGGATTGTACTCACTCAATATATCAGCTCCATTATAGATGGAAATGCGAAATTAACAACCATCCACATTGTTCAAATGGTAACTTCCCCCTATACTTTGCCTATACTTTGGGTTCACAGAGTCTCCGATGGACTCGATTCTATTAATAAATTGTTTCATCCGAATTCAGACTGTTATGATTCAAACGATTATGTGACAATGATTAGATGATGATGTTTACAAAAAATACAAATATTGAAATTTTATCATGACATTGACATAGGTCAACTGGTCGATAGTTCAAATGACAATACCCAGTGGTGTACTGGTCGCAATGAAATACTTAAAATGTCCCTTGACTGAGAAATAAATTGGAAACCTCTGACCTGTTCTGGAAATTCTGGACCTAGTAACAACTGTAGTCTCACTACTCTGAATAACGTGTAGACATCCCTCTTTCAGCCGGCGGTAGGGGTTAATGTGTCTTGAAGATTGAATCTCTCGAGAAAAACTTGACTGAAGTCCTATACGCCTGGGAATCTGGGCGCTCGACTTCCTCTCCGTCAACTGGATTCTGCGCCAGAATCCGCAGGCATCCCAGGTTCTTGTGCTGTCGGGTCCACTGATTGCCACCAGTGCAGGCCCTCCCTCGGACCTAACCGGACCAGGACTTCAAATGCCGACAATGAAATGGGAGGGTTCAGGCTCCAAAGGAATGGGGAATACCGGCAAGACTGAACTCCTCTGGAACACCTGTCAGAAATCAAAATCACTGGTTATCTGAAGAAGTAGGACTTAGGAGTTAGCACTGTTGGCAGTGAGGATTCTGCCGAAGACTCCTGTGATGCACGTGGTTCTGGGCTGTCGGGTCGTTGAGTTGACAGGGAGTCGAAGAAAGCTATCCCCAATGTCCGTTCTTGACCATCGGACATTCTCTGATGCCTCAACAAGCTGAGAGAAAGTCTCAACGACAGAAAAGTCCATACAGTGTAGTTCAGAATACGAATTTAGATTTCCATTGACAGTGATGATATAACTCTGGGAATTCTCAGAAGTATAATTACGATAGTTGAAAATTCCAATCCATTTCAAGATGCCATGAAGTCAGCAAAACATGAACATTATAGTGGAGTGGAAAGGCCTAATATATAAAACACCCGTTCAACTAGGTAGCACAAGCCACGTTTCGTAAATGAAACCATGATCACCTCCAACATCTTGGAAAGGCAGAACCAAAAGAACAGGACGACGGAAGATGCGCCCCTTGACGAATTTCCGGCTAGGTCAACAACCCATAACCGTTCATAAAAGCAATTCAATTCTTGAAAATCGTTCACCGCGCACCTGGCAGAATAGCCAATTGCTGAACATAAATCAAGAAGGCAACCTATCCTAGCTGAAATAACACCAAAAGTCTATAACTCCAATCTACGCCGATCTGTTCTTCCTTGCTTTCGATACCCATAAATATTTATGACTATTACTGCATACCTCAGCGACCTCGAGTAACCGCGCAACGGTGGTACCTTCGATCATTGAACAGACTAGATAAGTAATCCACAGCCCTGGAAATACAGTTTGTTTGGGAGCAACATCTATAGTATCTATCTTTGTCTAAACGAGGTTAGCAGGAGCTGATTCTCCCAGCACCAGTGCCGTGTTGTCAGAGGGGGTCGAATTTATTATCAATTCATGATGAAACCAAATTGAAAATCCTTAACAATTTCAGTGGTACTTTTCAGCATTTCTTGGTGGGAAAATGAACATCCTTATACTTCCCTCACATCGTTACGAAACATTCGAATACATACAATCCTATGGTGATTCTTGTAACTTGCTTGTAATCAATAAACTTATTATGACCACGTCACAAGAAAAGTTCAATTCTCAACGCCATCTGGAACAATATACTTACTATTCAGTATACAGTTGTCTACTTATACTTCATCATGAATAACGTTCAATTTCAATAATGAACATTTATATCTTTGGCGATCAGTGACAGTGCATGTAAGTATATTTACGATTTCAAAGTGGAAATAATTTCCAAAAAAGTGAAAAACTCTTTCTTGAGGCAAATAGATATGATTGCATATTAGAATGTAATTTTCAAATCTGAAGATGAAACTATTTAATATCATTTCACGATATCGTCAAAAATGAAGGAGGTTTTATCTTGAGCAGAATTCATATATTTTGACGCAAAAAATTGATGTCTGATTATTTCATTTCATGTAGATAGATGAAAATCGATAATGAATATGTGCTGGCAAGTATTATGACGAAATGTTATATCAACAATGAAATCATGACTCATGAGAAGATGTAGCAAATAGCAGTGTTTCTTATTTGAAACAGGACTGAAATGAAAAACAACCATGGATAATCACAGAAATAATTTATTGATTTTTGAATACGATTGTTTTTGTTAACATACTTCTCACTCTAACTTCCGTTGAATCTTTCAATTTATTTGCCTCATGATGGAGTCTTGCAGTGAAATATTTCTTCAAATTAGTTTGACTAGTTCCGAAAACAGTCAACGGTAAATTTCTCATTGTTGTGTGTACAAGAAGTATAGAAATATTCATATATTTTTTACCAAAAATTTTAATTGATCATTATTCTCAGTGATTTTTCAGCAGCTTCGCATATTTTGACTACAAATAAGGAAGCATTTATCAGTGCTCCATATTTCACCACAAGACACTTTCGCAGCTGACCTATGAGTATAATCAATATAATATAATCAATTTTATTTTAATTCATTTTCATCCATTCCATTTGGGAAAATGCTTCAAAATCTCGAATGATACGACAATGGTAACCCACCTATGAAATGACGTGTTTTGATCGCCGGTTCAAATTGTCTTTAACACACCTCACAACGTCTCACCATTATATCAAATCAGCAAAACAGGAAATAAACTGAGTTTCTGATGAATTCTGAGTATACAAAACTGAACACAAGTTGAATAATATCAATAAATCGAAACGTAAATAATGACAGATACCAAACAAAGTAATAATCGCCGTTGACTGTCAATATGAAATTGCGGTGTTGCAACGTTGAGCAAAAAGTATTCATGATACCCACGCTGGTCCTCGAGCCCTCAAGAAAGTGAAATTGCTGAGTCTCAGAATAATGAAGCAATCTTCTATTGATCAGAACTGATTTATAATCGTCATGACCCAGATTGATAATTATATTTGTGCATTGAACTACATGAATTCATAAAGGACTTTGAATATTTTGAACTATTTATCACTTTTTGATGATTGGATATGACAACAGTGGCGACGATTGGGTACTAATATTATGATAATTCTGGGAATTCATGTTAGCATCAGAATATTTGTTTTGTGATCCTTCTAGTGGGTTTGTTGTTCGGAGGGTGGTACCTTCTTGGGCCAATAAAAAAAGAAGTGGACGGAAATTACCAGACCCAATATATCATACTGTCATGAACATTGAAAATGATGTAAATATTACTCAGATATGGAATCTGAACTGATTCAGATGGACAACCTCGACAACGGTTAGCACTGAGCTATAATAAACAAATCCTTGTAATACACAGTCAAAAGTGTACTTTTCAAGTCCTCACGTAACAACCAGAAACTGGTCCTGCTCCTACGATGGCATCGTTGATTTTTTTGAAAACAAATTCACTGAACATGACGTACCTCGTACTTCATTGCGAAATATTCAGATATTGCATATGTGAGATATTTTAAATGCAGAGGACTAAAAAGTAGGTTATCGAAAATAATCTGGTAGAACGGTGAGCCAGATCAAATCATGGAAGTAATGTCATCTGCAAGGATTTTTTCAGTGATGAATATTTGAACGGAAAACATAACATGGTTTTTTGTCATTTCATTTATTATATCATATTATTCATCATGTTTCCTAGACTGTGATGATAAACTCTACTTGGTCTTGTTGAGTAGCTCCTTGAGTTGTATACAGGGTGGGCCAATAGAAACTTTTCACCCAAATTTGTAGGATTTAGAATCAAACTTTTGGTAAACACTCAAACACGTAGATTTTTCATTTAGGAGGGAACTAATTTTCAGCTTTTTTCACCCCCATAGCGTTTACACTGTAGCTGGAGGGGAACAACCCTCAGAATTTGCATAGTGTAAAGGGGTCGTGCCATACATCTTTGAAAGTTCTCATCCAGCTCTTCATAACCCTATAATATTGCTTCATCATTTCCATAGATAACAAAATGACATCTGGTCAAAATCTTGCAAATACAATATTTTCGTATAAAAGTACCAAATAATTGAAGTTTCAATTCAATAATCAGGTGTACACGTCAACCAAACAAACTGTTCAAAATACTCGCAAATCGGTTCTCTATATTTTCTCTAGCATTCTGCAACATATCAGCAGTTCTTCTATGGCATTCTACATTTATGCGTTCTTGCAGAACTTGAAGGGGAGCCGGCTGTATTTTTCAAACGGTAGATTTGGTAGACTCAAATGGCCCCAGAGAGAGTCAAGAGAGGATAGATCAGGAGACCTTGCAGGCCATTCAATAGATTCTCTACGGCCAATCCAATGTCCTCCGAAATTTTCGTCTAGAAAAACAGATTTTATTATAGCAAGAATTTTCACGGCGTACATTTTGAAGAGCTTGTTAAAAAAATTTGACGTTTACACCTAATTACTGACCTTGTAACTCAATTATTTGATATTTTCACTAAGAAAATAGTAGTCTATTTTCAAGATTTTGATAAATTGCCATTTCGTTATTGATGAAAATAATAAGGCAATGAAGAACTCGATGAGATCTTTGAAATGAGGTATGGCACGACCCCTTTTCCTATGCAAATTTTGAGAGTTGTTCACCCTCCAGCTGCAGGGTTCAAGCTACGGGGGGTGAAAAAAGCTGAAGATTAGTTCCCTCTCAAATCAAAAATATACATGTGCAAGCGTTTTACAATATTTTTATTTTAAATCCTACAAATTAGGATGGAAAGTTTCCATTGGCCCACCCTGTATTAATGAGTGATAAAGTGTAAATAGGAAATGGCAATGTTTAGTCAGTATGAATACAGGAACACCTTGAATATTCACATTTCTCAGAAGATGCCTCAAGCGTAGACCTACCTCATATTAACTTAAAATTTCACAATTCGAATGAATGAATGTATAGGAATACAATAGTGAGACTTTCTCACCATACTATCATCACCGTACTTCACAAATCAATTCATTCAAATGTCAAAAATTCTTTTGTTCAATACTCAAGATAATAAAATCCGGATGCCGTTGCAGTTGATTCCTCAAAATGAAAGTGGAGTAAATAAATAATTGGCGATGTATTGTAGTTACAGTTTGTCACGTAATTTGCATTTTCAGGTTCTGAATATCCTAGATATGATACCTGTCTCTTAGACATGTTTTTCTGAGAAATATGGAATGTCCAGCCAAGTCTTTTACTATCGACTTTCCTCGCAGACAGATAACTCGTTGTGGTGGTAGATGGTAGATAAGGTCTCATCTGATATAATGACTATCAATTCTGGTATTTCACAAGGCTCTGTCGTAGCACCAACTTTGTTTTTGCTCGACCTCCTTCTCAGTTCATATCATATTAGTACACTTCATACCGCCTAGAGCCACCATATCACCAAATGAGGCTGGAAGTGAAAGACGGAGATAGGACAATACTTTAAATGATGATCTGGCAAAAATTCTGAAATTGGGATCTAAAAATCTTGTGGAGTTCAATGCAACACAAACTGAAAGCAGATCACACAATGCTCAATATGATGATATCAGATACCACTGTCTCTATGAAAGTAGTATAAATGCTCGCCAACAGCGATCTCTCATGGGACGTCATTGCGAGAACTTTTCCACAAAAGCTTTCTGTTCTGTGCAAAGAGGTACTTCACACCCCAGCTACTGCACACGAACTGCAGTACTATTCACATGTTATGAGTTTAGCTTCCAAACTTGGACATTTTTCAGTCGGTGGTACTATAATCACGAATCCATTGACCTCTCTAGTCAGGAAAGTGAGCGATTTACCTCTCTTTTATAACCATTTCCACTAGTGCTCAACGGAAATCTCGTCTAACATGCCACCACGAGCGATTCTAGGTAGATAAACCAGACTAGAACTAGAGAGTTCATGCTTGTAATCCATGCATTGTCAGGTTCGAAACATGCCGAACTTCTCATTACCAAGGTTCGCTGTTTAAATTTTTCAAGTTGGGGAAGGTGTCCCCTTCCTATGCTAGAAACGGTTTCAGTCATTTTCTGATATAATCTTTCGTTTGTAAGCATTCAAATTGTCACACCGTATAGTGTCACGAAGTCACCTTAGCATGATCAAGTTTTTTCGAGTGTCTACAAGTTTTCACAGTATTTCACAAGTTGGAAATTATGGAATTAGGATATTATTTTTCTGAACATACTCCACCTCTACATTTTTTTAATGTAGGTGATGCGCAAACAAAAGCAAGAGTATCTTCAATACCAGCGCCAGCTGGCTATCCAACGTATGCAGGAGCAGGAGCGCGAGATGCAGATCAGACAAGAGTACATGAAGTATGGTCCGCCCAGCTTCATAGGTTCGCCGGGGCATGCCGGCCAGTCGTATCAGCAGGCCAACAGTGGCCCGCCAGGAAGCGCTTCCTACAATACGTACATGTTCCCACCGCACTCGATGCAACAGTCGCATATCGCGCCCGGGGGCGGCCAACCGCACGGTACGTGTTTTGTTTCATTTACTCTCTCTGGGGTTGTTATGAATGAAAAATTGAAAACAAGCTGACAGAAAATATGAACAATAATTTTTTTAAATTGCCACCCTGTATATCAATGATCATTATAATCTTTCTAATACAGTAACAGGCAGATTCTTGACACAAACGAGAAAATGGTTGTTCGTGTATCAAGGTCGAATGGTCGACCTTTTTCAGCCGAATCAGAAAGTTGCCGTCTAAGTGCAGCCGAGGCTAAGCAACATTCGGGTTAGGCGCAAAGAGATAACTCGAACAAAGTCCGCCCACATTTGTTTAGGCGATTTATTCAGATAGTAAATGCTACATACAGGTCTTGAAAAAGTCAGAAATAAAGAATATTTGTATGGAGAGCATTGGATATCTCCAAAGCGTTTGACCGAGTTTGGCAAAAAGGCATTCAAATACAAAATTAATATATACCCAAAAAAACACAACAATATTCAGAAAAGTCTAAATACGTTTTTCGGCAACTGAGTTGCCATCTTCAGTAGACCTTGATTAGTGACTCTATCGTAATCTCTGGAGAATATCTTGAAAGATACTAAGGAGTCGCTAATCATTTTCTGGAAATCGCAACAGCTTAGTTGCTGAAATACGAATTTAGAATTTTCTCATTATAGTTGTGGTTTTTTGGGTGTATATTCATTTTTCATTTCAGTATTTAACCAGTCTCCAAATTGTAACTTCAACCAAGGCATTCTTCCATCATGTGGTTTGCCGCCCCAACTATATCGTTTATTATCAAGTTTCTTGGCAGTCCATAGCTTTTTGGATGATAGTACACTTTGTACAACCTTCTCCTCTAGAGCACCTTCATCAACCAGTGAGGCCAGAGATGCGACGGAAGCAGGTCGACACTGCAAATGAACATCTGGCAAGAATTTCCGAGTAGAGATCTGAAAGTATAGTAGAGTACATTACATCAAAAACTCAAGCTTCTATCAACATCAGAGAGGTGGATCACAAAATACCCAATATGATGATTGCAGATACCACTATTCCTATGAAGTTTTCATACCCATGCTCGATATCACCACCAACAGCGCATTCTCATGGGACAACCATGTGAGGTCCATTTAGAGAACTGCTCCACAAATTCTTGGCTTCTTGTTCCGTGCAAACAGTTTCTTTACATCTCAGAACATCCTCATGATCTACGAAGCGCAAATTCGACCTGCCCTGGAGTGCTGTTTACGTGAAATTTAGAGATGTGGACGATCTCTCTCTTTTGAAATATTTCTATGGTCCATTTTGTTATTCCACCACGAGCGGTTCCAGGTAGCGAGCTCAGACTGGCCACCCCTACATTAACAGACTCGAGACCTGTTGAACTGCACTCTAACATTCATCATACCAGCAGAACGGCAAGTAAAGTCCTGCCTGTTACTTACAACGTCCATATTTTCAAGAAAAATTTCAATAACTTCCTCCTCTCCCAATATTCCTCCGATGGTTCACACGATGTTCCACGAACATTATGAATTTTCGATCTGCGTAGTCGAAAGATACAAAAAACATTCAACTGACGATACAAACAAACCACATAATTCCTAAGTATATCTCAATTCATTATGTATCGTTGAATCAAGTGGGGCCGTGAAGAAAGTGCAGTCGTGAAGTTTCTAAATACTGTGGCGAAATGAGTTTTGTCAGGAGACCACAAAAACGTGACATTTCAAGAACGCTGAAAAAACTTATTCGCTGTTGAGCTATTTTTGTCTTTTCCACCTCTGATCCTTCAGTAATTATTATTGATATCGGATTCAGGAGCCCAGCTGTAAAACTCGTCAATTCCATTTGAATTCAAAAGTGAGATAGTGATTGTGCTGCCCTCTGTAGCCTCTGGAATTCCCTTTGAAATTCAGCCATGAAAACATGCTACGGTTACGAAACTTTTTACAGTACAGCTTATTGTTCTTATTGGTCGCAGGAGATGATCGTCCCGGGTATTGATTATGATTTTAGTATTTTCGCCCACTGAATTTCCAAAATTTCATATTCATTCTTTTCAGTTCACTCAGCACCTCATGATTCGAAGTTATTGAGAGTTCATCATCCTGATTTACCCAAAGAGCCAATATATATGTTTATATGAAATATAATATTTCATAAAAACATAATAAATTTACCGGAATACTACCATAAATGTCTACTAGGAAAACGGGTGGTACCAACAGTTTCTGCTTTACGATTTTAGTATCTCGTCTCGATAAAAATCCTTTTGCATGTCATCATCAAACTGATTCAATGTTCTCTCTCTCCTCACCATCAAGCTCACGTTGTGCCTCCACAAGGTTACACTGGCCTACAAAACGTCTCGGCCGCCACCAATCTACCGGACCTCCCACAGCCTCATTTCACGATTTCTCCGGGAATGCAGATGCCGACACATCAACCTGGAATGCATCAAGGCCAGCAGCATGCTGGTCCTCAACATGGTATGATTTCTGCCCAAGCAGGACAACCATCTAATCAAGGTAAAGGCCAGTAAAATATCATCTGGCGTTGTGAAATTCGTAAACACTTTCGGTTGATTCGAAATCGTTCGGAATTCTCATAAAATAATATCAATAACAACAACAACATTTAGTTCGGTTGAATAGAAATAAATCACGTAACAGAGATAATTTTTTATTATTTACAAAAATCAATGTATGGCTCTCCAAAGTTTCGCCAGATATTCAATAATTACACACATATATACTGTAGAAGTCATTTATGTTCAGAGTATTCACTGTTTATAGTTCTTGTATTTTATACTGATTGATAAAAAGAGTCAATATTTTTCTTTCTTCTTTCTTGATTCATACCTTAAGTTATATCTAAATTCAAAAATACTCGCTTTTTCTTCTCTTATTGTTTTTTTTTTTATATTTTGTTCATATTAACACAGACATCTCACAACATTTGTTATTGATTCTTTAGTGAGTCAGGACTGGAGAACTGAATATTTCAGGTATTTTAGGTACCCATTTTTCATAATAATGGTGGGGGAAGCCGGACAAATGTCCAGATCGGCCTTATTGAGGGCGACAAAATTGAGGGCGGTTGCACAGAGAGGAAAATCTCATATAAAAAATGTTAATTTTTAAACATCATAATTATAGAAATCACATTGCTCGCCACTGTAGGTGAACGAAGTGCAAAAGTCGAAAATAGTAAATTTTGTACGGCAAAAATAAGAAAAAAAAAACAAATTATTCTCATGAAGAATTTGCACATTGATGACGATGTAGGAATTGTACCCCTTGTACTCCAACGTAAATGTAAATAGATGTGCAAATATATATCGGCAGCAAACCTTGTTTAATCCTCCAACTGGATACACCGTGGATCCGGATCCGTTAGATCACAGATAGGATCAATATTATATTGCAAACTCATTCAAACTCATTCAAACACAAATACAGGATTTTTGTGAAACATACATGATCGAATTCATCATTTCACAATATTTTCAAACTTCATTATTGCTAGCATAAATTGTAGATATTTTGAAAATCCTTCGAGTTCAGTTGATATAAAGTTCAATAAGTTGATATACAATATGGCGGACGCCCAAAGATGGCGGATCAGTATTTTGGTTATTTATGTGATATGGGTATCATAAAAGATCCTGGCGAGTAGAATACAATGATTCTCGCAATAAGACGTCATTTTAGGAAGAGAAATCGAATGATTTTGTTACAATTGAATTACTTCAGGTTTCAGATCGCCGTGTCTGGACGAGGAATTTTCAGGTATACAGGGTGTTGATGAAGTATGTACAATAAATTCAATACACGATTTTCATAGTGATTTTGAGACAAAAAGTTCATATGAAGATGTGTTCCTCGTTTCCAAGATACAAGGTGTTAATCTTAAAAAAAAATGTTTTTTTCGCAAATATTTTGAATATCCTTTACCTGATTTTGTTGTAATTAGGCATAATTTGTCATGAGAGGGGCTGATTTACCTAAAACTCCAATGAATTTTTCATGTCCAGTGGCGTCTTGAGCATTACCTTAACGAATATTTCTGACAAAAAAAATATATGCTACCGACTTATTTAGAATTTTTGGATATTCTTCCAGATTGAGCATCTGGAAATGCAACTTTTTGTACCGCTGAAATTTTCTCACACCTTGCTTAGTTTTTGAGAAAAAAAATAAAATTTGCAATTTTTTCATTTTGATTCTATTTTTCTTTTAAAATCTAAGCAATAAAGAATGGGACTCAAGAAGTAGTTCTCTTAGATGCTCAATCCATGAACGACCGGCAATATGGCTTTCGTCACCAGAGGTCAACAGAAGACCTGCTTGTCTATGTGACACATAAGTGGCAGGTGTCAATAGAGAAACATGGGGAGCCTCTGGCTGTAGCCTGGATATCTACAAAGCATTTGACCGAGTTTGGCACCAAGGCCTCCTAGCGAAACTTCCGTCATATGGTTTGCCGCCCCAACTGTGTCTTTTACTATCGAGTTTTCTCGCAGATAGATCATAGCTTTGCGGATGATAGTACGAGGCCAGAGGTGCAAGGCGATGACAGGTTGATGCTTTAAATGAGGATCTGACAAGAATTCTGAAATGGGGATGTGAGAATCTAGTACACTTCGATGCAACTAAAACTCAAGCTTGTATGTTCACCAAGAAGGCTAATCACACATTTGATGATGTCGGGTACCACTGTTCCTATGAAGTCGTCAATATCCATGCTGGATGTCACCACCAACAGTGCTCTCTCATGGGACGATGTGGTCCATTGCGAAAACTGCTTGACAAAAACTTGGTTTTCTATTCCGTGCGAAGAGATACTTCACTTCCCAGCAACTGCTTATGATCTACAAAGCACAAATTCGACTTGTCCTGCAGTACTGTTCACATGTTTGGAGCTCAGCCCCCAAACATACGCTAAAGCTCTTAGATTCAATTCAGAAGAGAGCTATTCGCCTAGTCGATGATGCAACACTCACCAAATCATTGACCACTCTAGATCATCGTAGAAAGGTCGGCGATCTCTGCCTTTTTTAAAGGTACTTTCACGGTCGGTGCTCAACGGAAATATCATCTAATATGCCACCACGCGCGATTCCTAGTAGACAAACCAGACGAGCTCAGGCTGTCGAACATCGCTATACCAAGCATCATTCATCAATAGAACGGCAAAGTTATGGTATCCTAGTGAAGTCTTTCCTGATGCTTACAACCTCCAAACTTTCAAGAAAAATTCCAACACCTTCCTACTCTCCCAAAATTCCACCGCCTATTGTTCTCAAAAAATGTGCCCCAGAACTAACACCAGTTCTTTGCAGGTTGTTCACTCTTTCGTACAAACTCGGCGTATTTCCTTCTAATTGGAAGAAAGCTAGGGTCCAACCGATTCCAAAGAAGGGCAAGAAAACCCTCCCTAACAACTATAGACCGATTGCACTACTATCTGTGATCTCTAAAGTAATGTAAAAAGCAATCAACATCGAGCTCATCCGATATCTAGAGAGCTCAAGAATCGTGAACGACCGGCAATATGGCTTTCGTCACCAGAGGTTTTATTGGCATCATGGCTAGCAAGTTGAAACAACAAAAAAGTTTACGAGATGTGTGGATAAATCGTCTGACCGAATTAAAGAATGTTGCTGAAGAAGCATTGACTGATGAACATCTTCGAACCCAACTCAAAATACGAATTGCTGATATTGAAAAAGTAGCTGAAGAATTTTAAAAAAATCAGCCACAGTTGACGGTTATGATATGAGAGTAGAGGAAGAAATTCGTGAAACTTTCGACAACAATTTTTATAGGGTAAAAAAAATTTATCACGAATTATTTGAAAAGTCTGAACAACCTAAGTTAGAATCTGATGTGAGGCTACCTTGTGTCAAGTTGCCTAAAATTGATTTACCAAAATTTAATGGCAATGTTAGAGATTGGCCTTCATTTATCGATTTATATAGAGCATTGATACATGATAATGCTACTTTGTCCAAAACGGAAAAGTTTCAGTATCTTTTGTCTTCTTTGTCAAAAAATGCATTGATATGCGTAAAGAGTATCAATCTTACAGATGATAATTATGATATTGCATTTAGAACGTTAGTTGAACGTTATCAGAATCAAATATTGCTTGCTAGTGCCTATTGGCAAGCAATTATTGATGCGTCCAAATTGAATTCGGATTCTGCCAATGATCTTAGAGAAATGTTAGATTGTTTCAATGAAAATTTGGAGGGCTTGAGAAATTTGAACTTGCCGGTTGATTCGTGGAGTTTTGTATTGTTCCATATACTGATAAAAAAGTTGAACCCTGATATGGTGAAAAGATTTGAATTGCATTACGCTTCAACTGCACTTCAGTGCACGGCGCTCGAGTCGGCGAATATCAATTCGTATCAGAAATCTCAATATTCTCGTTTCAAGAAAAACAATAAGAGTTCACCAACCCACACATGTCGAGATAATCACATATCGACAAATCGTACTTGGTCTTTTGTAACGGAAGTGGTAACTTGTGTATTATGTAATGCATCACATTCGCTTATAAAATGTCAAAATTTCATTAAAAGGCAACCTTTTGATAGATTCACTTTTGCTAAACAAAAGTTTTTGTGTCTGATGTGTTTGGAATCGGGACATCGTTCAAACACATGTGCTATACAGAGTGGTTGTTCAAAATGTGGCTCTAAGCATCATGATCTATCACATTACAGCAATAGGACATCTATTTCGGCAAAACCAGCAGTTATGCCAATGACTTCTGATTCAGATAACAGTGTTCAATTATTATCTCATGGTACTATCAATTCGAACCAAAGTAGTACTTCTCATGAGAATAGTATCGTTTCGGCGTGTTCTATTTCGCAAGAAATTGGTAATTTTTCGAGTGTGTCAGAATCTGTTTTTGTTTTGCTGGCTACAGCAGTTGTTGAGGCTTTGGATGCTGAAGGTCGTTCGATGCAATTGAGAGTGATGTTAGATAGTGCTAGTCAGGCTAGTTTCATCACTTCAGTTGATTGGGATTACGTCGATCCCAAATATCTTTGGAAATACGAGGTCTTGGAAAAATGTCTTCTAAGGCTCACGGTGGAGTGGATATTCGACCAGTCGGAAAATCGTCTCCTGTTGTTACAGTCGATGCTTATGTTATTCAAAAAATTTGTTAGGCGATGCCTCCAACTTTTATACCTAGGAGAAATTGGTCTCATATTTCAAATATTAAATTAGCTGACCCTCAATTTAACTCACCTCGTGGTATAGATATTTAATTAGGTGCAGATGTATTCTCTACAGTTCTACTTGATGGTCAGTTACATGGAGGTCCCAATGAACCTACAGCTCTTAACACTATTTTTGGTTGGGTAATAACAGGAAAAGTTTCGTTTGAACAGTCGACCGTTGTTAATTCGTATTGTTCTACTTTCGATATTGATTCATTGAATTCCAACATTAAAAGATTTTGGGAAATTGAAAATATTCCAGAAACCAATGAGTTGTTGTCACAGGATGAAATATTATGTGAAGAAATCTTCACAAAAACGTTCACTCGTGACATTTCTGGTAGATACAGTGTATTTTAACCATTTAGAAATGGTGAACCGTTGTTTGGTGATACTTGTTCTATGACTCTCCGACGTTTTTTGTCTTCAGAACGTAGTCTCCAAAGTGATATCGAACTATATGAGTCATATTCGCTATTTATGAAAGATTATTTAGCGTCGAACCATATGAGTATTGTGTCTGGTCCGCCTAAAGACCTAAATAAAATATTTTATATTCCACATTTTTGTGTTTTGAAACCTGGAATTGTTTCAACAAAATTGAGAGTTGTTTTCGATGCCTCAGCGGCTCCACCTGGTGGTGATTCTTTGATATTGATAGGTCCAAAACTACAGAAGGATCTCTCGCAACTACTGTTGTTATTTCGTTGTCATCGTTATGTAATCACAGCCGATATTCGTCAGATGTATCGTCAAATACTGATACATCCCGAACATAGAGATTACCAAAGAATACTTTGGCGTTTTGATTCTCAAAATCCTGTTGAGGAGTTTAATTTGAATACTGTTACATATGGTGTCAGTAGTGCTCCATTTCTGGCTATTCGGACTTTGTGTCAATTGGCGCACGATGAGGAAGTTAACTTTCCTTTCGCATCGAAAATATTGTTGAATGACATTTATATTGATGATTTGATCACAGGATGTGCTACGCTGGAAAACACGAAACTACTACAGAAGGATATTATTGCATTACTGAAAAAAGGTGGCTTTGAACTCCGAAAATGGGCAAGTAATCACCCTTCTCTATTAGATAATTTTCCTGATGATTTTCGATATCAACCTTCATTATCTTTCGATAAAGATGACAATTCAATCATCAAAATATTAGGTTTGAAATGGTTTCCGAATTCAGATATGTTTTCGTATCAAGTGGACATTGATGATCGATTGTGCACGAAGAGAACAATTCTGTCAGATTTGGCGCGAATTTTCGATCCACTTGGTTTTGTGGCTCCAGTTTCGTTTTATGCAAAATATTTCATACAGTATTTGTGGGCTCTGGGTTTAGAATGGGATCAAGAACCACCAGATGATTGTATATCTCGTTGGATAAATTTCAGGAAAGGATTGAAATATTTATCCTCAATCAAAATTCCTAGATTCTTTGGATCTTGTACCCACATTGTGAATTATCAACTGCATGGATTTTGTGATGCCTCGGAAAGAGGATTCGCTGCAGTTGTTTATATTCGTATGATCCACGAGAGTTCAATGAATTCTTTTATTGTGATGGGCAAATCGAAAGTTGCTCCCTTAAAAAAATATCCTTAGCCAGACTGGAATTATGTGCTGCGGTGCTCTTGGCAGAGTCGGCAGAGTTGGCAGAGACATTCGTTATCAAAACGATTGGGTCAGAACTTTCGTTAGATCGTATATTCGCATGGTCGGATTCGATGGTTACTTTGTACTGGATAAAATCAGAACCCCATCGTTGGCAAACTTTTGTGGCAAACATAGTGAGTCGTATACAAGATCATGTGGCGCCATCTTGTTGGAGACACGTCTCGTCGAAAGATAATCCAGCAGATTGCGCTTCTAGAGGTTTAACTCCTAATGAATTATTGTCACACACATTATGGTGGGCGGTGCCCAAGTGGCTGAAAGAACCGCAAGAATCTTGGCCTACTTCAGTCGATCCTAAAATTGACACTTCTGAAATTGTTATTAAAGAATCAAAAAAGATCGTTTTCTCTACCCAGACTTCGACTGACTGTTTAGATGAATTTTTGAATAAGTATTCGTCTTGGTTGAAAATTTTGCGAATCACGTCATACGTTCTTCGATTCATCAACAATATTAAAAGTTCAAAAAATAAGAATACTGGTCTTATTCTCTTACCAGAAATGCACCAGTCCGAAATCGTTCTGGTAAAATTGGTACAGAGCATTTCATTTCGCGAAGAAATTGCTGCTTCAAAAACGAAGAAAACTCTTTCTAAATCGTTTCGTAAACTCGCTCCGTTTCTGGATGACAACGGAATTATAGTTGTCGGTGGTAGACTCAAGAATTCTAGTTTACCTTATAGACAAAAACATCCTATGCTGCTCCCTCAAAAGCATCGTTTGACTTATTTGCTCATTGAGTATTATCATTTATCAAATCTTCATCCTGGTCTTCAAACATTGCGTTGTTTGATTTTCCAAAATTATTGGATACTCTACGCCAAACGAGTCATTCGTCAAGTTATTTCACGTTGTAATAGATGTTTTCGTGTTCGACCTACATCATTGACTCCGTATATGGGTAATTTGCCCCCTTTTCGAGTCAATCAAGTCAAGGCATTTTCTGTTGTTGGTGTAGATTTTGGAGGGCCTTTTGCTATATCAATGTCAAAGTCACGCGGAGCCAAGACATATAAAGCTTATATATGTTTATTTGTTTGTTTTGTGACGAGAGCCATACATATTGAGCTTGCATCTGAATTGCCTGGCGAAGCATTTTTGGCTGCATTGCGCAGATTTATCGCCCGTAGAGGGCGCTGTTCAGTAATCCATTCAGATTGTGGTACCAATTTTGTTGCAGGTAGTAAATATTTGAAAAATATATTTCAGGATGTAGCGAAAGAAGAAAATATTGAGTTTCGCTTCAATTGTCCATCAAGTCCACATTTTGGTGGCATTTGGGAAGCAGGAATTGAATCCGCAAAAAGCCATCTCAATTTTATACGGTGTTAACACAAATTGAAGCTGTGCTCAACTCTCGGCCCTTGTGCGAACTGAGCACAGATCCTAATGATTCGAATGCACTGACACCGGGTCATTTTTTGACATAAGAGCCCCTTACATGTCTGCCAGATCCCGATTTTTCTGACATAAAAATCAATCGCTTATCGAGGTGGCAGCTTTTACAAAGAATCAATCGCGATTTTTGGAAACGGTGGCATTTCGAATATCTGAATACCCTCCAACAACGACAAAAGTGGACAAGGATCAATCGTCTTTAAATATTGGAACGTTAGTCTTGATTAAAGATGAACTTCAGCCCCCCCTTCGTTGGCGTTTGGGACGCGTAGTTCAATTATATAGTGGTGCAGATGGAATAAATCGCATTGCTTCGATTAGAACGGCATCTGGAACTGTTAAGAGGCCGTTGATAAAGTTGTGTCCTCTACCGTCTCAATAAAATGCACCTTGCATTTTGGTGGGTGGAATGTTTCGTCATCATCATAAGCTCATTTAGTTATAGGTATTTAGTTCAGTTAGATTTATTCATTTATAAGGAATTAGTTATCGAACAACCCTCGTAGTTTGGTAGTAATGAAATATTTCAGTATCGAATGTCAAGTATTAAAAAATGAAGTGAAGAACCATCTTGGCCCACCTATACCAGAACGGGCAGAATCGATTCGCATCGCATATAGTTCGGACTCAGAAAAATCGCTCCGGCATATAGCATGTTCTAATGGTCCCTGGTGTCGGCACCCAATCGTGATTTCGGGGTTTCGCAACCTGTCACCTAGATCCAGTATCGCCCAGTTTACATCCTGGTACCTCTGGAAGTTCAGGCCCAACGCTTGAAGAAAAGTAAGAGATTATTTATCTTCATTTTCGTTCGCTTTATTCGATTTCGAGATATTTTTTATACAGTCCATATTTGGTTCATTCAAATAATAATAATAATTATAATAATAATAATGAAAAACTTCATTCAATGCAAGTGTAACGTTATTTACAAGGTACAAAGCGAACAAGTGGGGCAAACGATGAGTGCTGTTGAACTTGTTTCGTATATATAAAGACAATAGACATCGAGATAACTTGAGCAATGTTGATAATATAAAATGTAATACTAATAAAATAAAATACACTATAACTACAGTACAATATGGATAAAAATAAAATAGTCGAGCTGAAATGCTAAGTATATAATACTAACACAAACAACAAGAACAATCGTTAAGTGATGAAACTCTTGTTTCGATATTCATAAAACATATAAATGAAATGAAATGATATGTCTTGAAATCGCTCGAAAAATTGCTTTTTTTTATTGTGCATACTTCAATATCACCATGAATGAAGAGAAAATATTAATTATTATTTTTTTGTGTTCCAATCAGAAAGTCCAATTTAGTCAATTCACCTTGTATAATTTTCTCTCCATCAATCAGAAATTTTGATTTTTCTATGAACAGATTTCGAAAATGGAATAATATACGGGGTGTTCTATTTGAAAAAATGATTCAAGAAGGCGCTTAGCCGCAATTTCGAAACTTTTAGTTGTCATTCCTCTATAAAAAATACAACAAATACCAGGTGATTCAAAAATCAGAGTACAGATCTCAGACGGACAATGTATATTTTCACCTATAATTCTAGAGGTTTGTATTTTATCGGATAAATTCGGGTTCGATGAGATACTGTTGCTCAGTAATTTTTCGACAGTTTCCCGAGTCAAATTGCTAAACGAAACAGTTTAGAATTTGAACGACACAAATTCACCTGATAGCAATAGAAACATCGATTGTTATTCGGCAGGACAATTTGATGAATAACAAAACGTGGAAAATTTTCGCCAGATTGATGATATTATCGCAACTGTATTGGTTGGCACACAGATTACCAATTTGAATAATTTCGGCGTTCGTAGGCTCACCGAGTTAATAATTATGATAATGATATAACTCTATCCACATTACTAATTAAAAATACAATGAGTGAATAAAGCGGCTAAGCGATGAGTGCGAGCACTTGTTTCGCAAACAAATAGATAAATACGAAGATTAGTAAACTAGTGAAAATGTGGAGTAGGGAGAGAAGTTTCATAACACAAATAGTAACAAAAATGAAAATCATATATGAACGGTTCAGTGGTAAGCATTTATTTAATATTATTCATTTGAACATTAGAAGGTTGAAACAAAATTTCGATGAATTGCTCTTGTAATTGGAATCTATTTCTGTTAACAATCTAGATATTATTGTTCTCTCGGAATCATGGAGAGTGGATGATATGAGTAACTTTGAAATACTAAATTTTGATATTGTACATAACGAATCCTACTTTAATCAGAACGACTCTGTGGTTGTCTACATAACAAATGTACTGGATTACATAACCGATATAAAACATTTTAGTGAAACAAAAATTTTAGAAATTCTCTATACATTAGAGAGCACGTCATTTATACTAACGACATGTTACCGTCCACCCTCTATAAATTTGGAAATGTATCTAAGAGAATTGGAGAACTACTTCTCGCAACAAGCTAGTGCCGATGTGACAATTTTCATAGGCGATATCAATATTAATATTGTTACGAGATCTCAACATCAGGTAAAGTTGACCCGCGCCCACTATAATTGTCGGCCGACCGAAAAGGGACAGAATCATCGCGAAATACTAGGAATCTACCTGAAGTTCGCGAGGGTTCTAGAATCATATATATCTCGATATAAATAGGGGAATGATGGGCCGGGAGAGTAGTACGATTCAGAACTGTGAATCGGGCAATAATAAGCGAGATCGAATTAGTCTAGAAGTGAATTGTTATTGTGTTTTGTAGAATTCGTTGAATAAATCGTTTTAAGTGTTCTACGGAGTGTTTGTAGAAGCCGAACCCAGATAATAACGTAACAGTGGTGTCAGAAGTGAGGATTTTCATTGAACGATTATTTATGGTGAATACGAGAATTACATCGTACGACGCAATGGAGGACATTTTGAAATTTATGGAGAATAAATTTGCGGGATTGGAGCAAAGCCGCCAAAAAGAAGAAAAGCGTCGTGAAGAAGAAGAAAAGCGTCGTCAAGAAGAAAAATTGGAAGAAGAAAATCGTCGGCAGGAAGACTTCCAGAGAATTCTAAAAGAACAAGGGAAAATAGAAATACAAAGAAGAAACGAATTTCAGAGGTATTTGGAACAAGTACAACGGAAAACCGAAGACCAAATCGAAGAATTGAAGGAAGACGTTAAGAAAATCGATGAATCAAAGGAAGACGTAAGGAAAATCGACGGACAGTTGAGGAAAGAAGTGGATATAGTACAAAATAAAGTGAACGACATGAAGAAGGAGATCGAGAACCAGAGAGCTCTACTCAGGGTCCAAGATCGACGTGA
Source organism: Gastrophysa polygoni (assembly GCA_963576655.1). Lineage (NCBI taxonomy): Eukaryota > Metazoa > Arthropoda > Insecta > Coleoptera > Chrysomelidae > Gastrophysa > Gastrophysa polygoni. The sequence goes on from OY755083.1 coordinate 32,527,382, forward strand.
CATCGAATGCTTCCGTAAAACCACCGACTTTTGATGGACAGTCATCATGAGCCATATATCATAGACGGTTCGAAGCTGCAGCTACGGCTTATGGGTGGAACAACGATGAGAAGGCTACTGCACTTATAGTAGCATTAAGAGGGCCAGCTTTGGGGATCTTGCAGACAATACCTCTCGAACAACAAAACCGATATGGAGATCTAGTTGCCGCACTGGAATGCAGGTATGGTGATCAACATCGGGAACAGCTATACCGGGCACAGATGAAGACTCATGTACAAAAAGCTGGCGAGAGTCTTCAGGAATTCGAAGCAGATGTGCGAAGACTGATCCAGCTAGCCTATCCAAGTGCCCCAGAAGACTTCAAGGAACAACTAGCAGTGCAGCTATTCATCGATTGGCTAAGAGACATTGAAATTCAAAGAACTCTGCGACTGACGAATTTCACGAAGAGCAGTGAAGCCTTGGTCAGATCTTTGGAGGTAGAACCAGCTTTTAACACCTCAAGACCAAAAGTTCGAGCGGTGTCAATTGGGGAACCGACCCAGCAGACTGATACAGTGGTACAAATAATCGAAAAAGTTTTGGAAAAGCACGAATCAAAGAAGGGTGGTACAGGCAACCGACAAAATCGGACCTGCTATCGTTGTGGAAGATCAGGACATTTCATAAGAGACTGCAGGGCTAGGGTATCAGGACGATCCAATTCACCTGCGAGGACGCCACCGCGTGAATATTTACCTGCGAGGAATGGAACGATGACTAGAACATCTAGTGAGTCCTCAAGAAATCAACATCGACCGGGATGTCTATACAGCAACGCTGATGCCTTGTCCAGAAGACCATGCCCAGATTCCTGTAAACATTGCGTGAGAGTTGAGCGCCGAGAAGGACTTGTCGAGGCCAGACAAATCAGACTCACGGCAGACATGGACATCAGCACACATGAGACAGGACCAAGAGAAGGACTTGGATATCGCAGACTTTCTACGTTGGAAAGAAGCAGGAGCAGATAGACCCACCTGGCAGGACATATCAGACAGAGGTCCTATCTTCAAGGCCATATGGGCACAGTGGGATTCCCTGGTTGTGGAGAATGGTTTGCTGAAACGAATTTGGGAGTCAGCCGATGGGAGATCAGCAATTTCCCAACTGGTTGTGCCTAGGGATAGGATAAATGAAATCTTGGAAGAAGTTCATGGCGGATCCTCTGGTGGACACTTAGGAGTAAATAAGACCTTGGATAAGATTCGACAGAGATTCTATTGGGTACAAAGTCGAAATGACGTAGAAAGCTGGTGCAGAAAATGTCCGGTGTGCGAAGCTACTAAAGACCTCAAGACCAGATCAAGAGGAGAGATGAAGCAATACATTGTAGGTGCCCCTTTCGAACGACCAATGACGGCAACAAATACATCCTCGTTGCAATGGACTATTTCAGTAAATGGGTTGAAGCATATCCGATGCCAAACCAGGAAGCTTCCACCGTGGCCAGAGCATTAGTAGACAACATGTTTTCAAGATTCGGAGTACCAATGGAACTTCATTCCGATCAAGGGAGGAATTTTGAGTCGAAACTCTCCAAGGAAGTTTGCGAGTTAATGGGAATCAACAGAACCAGAACTACTCCGCTTCATCCGCAGTCAGATGGCATGGTGGAAAGATTCAATCGGACAATGGAGGAACATCTTTCCAAAGTAGTGGAAGATCATCAGAGGGACTGGGATATAGGCACCTGCCTCTATTCTTGATGGCATATAGAACGGCTGTCCATGATTCAACGAAGCTAACTCCAGCTAGCATAGTCCTTGGAAGGGAACTCCGGTTACCCTGTGACTTGGTGTTCGGGTCACCAAGTATTCAAGAAAAAGAGATGCGAGATTATGCAGACGAATTACGGGATAGTTTGACGAAGATACATGAGATTGCTCGAGGAAGACTGAAATTGGCTAACGACAAAATGAAGGCTCGATATGATCTCAGAGCAAATTCAGAGGGATTCTTAGTGGGAGACCACGTTTGGCCTTATAATCCATGCAGGAAGAAAGGAATATCCCCCAAGCTGACAGCTTCATGGGAAGGACCATACAAGGTGGTGAAAAGGATCAACGATATGGTCTACAGGCACAACGTAGCCCTCGGACCAAGATGAAGGTTGTCCACCTAGAGAGGCTGAAGCCCTATTACGGTGATGCAAGAACTGAGTTTGATCGGGACGATCAAATTTGAAGAGGGGGGCAGTGTTACGAGATCACAACATTAGGGGAAGTTGACCCGCGCCCACTATAATTGTCGGCCGACCGAAAAGGGACAGAATCATCGCGAAATGCTAGGAATCTACCTGAAGTTCGCGAGGGTTCTAGAATCATGTATATCTCGATATAAATAGGGGAATGATGGGCCGGGAGAGTAGTACGATTTAGAACTGTGAATCGGGCAATAATAAGCGAGATCGAATTAGTCTAGAAGTGAATTGTCATTGTGTTTTGTAGAATTCGTTGAATAAATCGTTTTAAGTGTTCTACGGAGTGTTTGTAGAAGCCGAACCCGGACAATAACGTAACAATATCTTGGATACTACGGACAAAATGGTTAACGATTATATTTGTATTATGGCACGTCAAGGATTTCTTTCTTATATTGATAAACCAACCAGAGTGACAGAAACGTCGTCGACTTCGATTGATCATATTTTCGTGAAAATGTCCAATGAAAGGGAAAATTTTGTTCCAACTCTTCAGTACTCACTAAATTCAATAAATTTTTTACCAACATTGGCCTGAACATGGCAAATAAGATTGATAAAACAACTACTTTCAACACCGAACAGCAAGTTAATATTAGATAGATAGATAGATAGATACTTTATTGTATTGGAGAATATTACATCTCATCACAAGAAGTTCGGATTTAACTACATAGTATTTAAGTATAAAATTATTTGCTCACCCCAATATAAGAGAACAATAACACAAGGAACTAATATGATAAACCAAATGTAGAAGTACAATTTAATCCATTATTCATTCAATGCAGAGGGTCGTATTTTCAAAATGTTGATGATAGCATGAGCAAGGCCCGATAGAAGAGAAAAGTCTCCAGAATCAAGCATAACAGTCAAGTCATTAAATGAGTTCAGGTTGGAAAAAAGTTGACAATTTCTAATACCTTCATAAATGGGACAGTCTAGTAGTAGGTGGGTGAGAGATTCATTATCATGCAAGTTACAAATTGAACATAATTCAGTCGTATCAATGAAGTAAGTTACACCACGGTATGTAATTTTCAGGCGACTGGAGGAACATAGACGTATTTGGGAAATTATTCTGCATATATAAATAGGAGCTGATCTGTGTAGGTAATTTGTGCTTTCTCTGGTTGACGACAAATGATGGTAGAAGAGGGGATATGAAGAGACTGACAATTTTTCAACGTCGTCATTCAAGAGTTTCTGCTTGTAGTAATCTAGAATTTGGCTCAATAGTTCCTTTGAATTACTGCGGGTGAAGTTTGGCCAAAGATTGGCACAGCCAGCAAGGTCAAAGTAGCTTTTCACTTGAAGTAATTGTACTTTATATTTCCATCATGCAGTTGCTCAAGGCGCAAGAAACATATTTTTGATAGTTCTGCATCATCTGCAGCTTTCAGCTTATTCAACCAATTGAGGGTTGATTTAAATATTAAGTAACTCAGCTCGATACATCCGAACTCCAATCTGATCATGTTGTTCGGAGTAGACTTTGGTAAGCATAGCAACCTTTTGAAAAAACCAACCTGTGCCCGTTCTAATATATCTGCGTAACGAAGACCCCAAACACATATACCATATGAGAGAGTTGAAAGGATAACTGAATTATAGAGTTCCATTCTGGCATCCCATGAACACATTTTGGATTTGCTCATTAGATTCATTCATTGCCATTTCCAAAAATAGACCTGACACTGAAAAAGTTACGCCTATGTTTTTACAACTTCGATGTTATAGCTACTATTATGCCCCTCCTTGCTGAATACCATTATTAGATTCATTCATTGCCATTTCCAAAAATAGACCTGACACTGAAAAAGTTACGCCAATGTTTTTACAACTTCGATGTTATAGCTACTATTATGCCCCCCCTTGCTGAATACCATTATTTTTGTTTTACTGGTATTTACCGATACTTTATTAGATAGGCAGTAGTTCTGCAGAGTTCTCAATTTCCGTGAAATATCAATGGGTGAATCGCCTAAAAGGACCAAATCGTCAGCATATAAAACTAGTAGAACATCATTGTAGCCATCAATGTTGATTCCAGAACAGCCCTCTGAGCGGAAGTAATCTTCGATATCTGCCAGAAATAGTGAAAATAATAGCGGGCTCAATGGTTCGCCTTGCAAGTTAATATTAAAGAGTCCCTATTCTTCCATCCAGTCACACGCAATGAACTATAAATCTGAATTCTAGTTTTAAAAACAATACTTCTGATGGCCCTGATAGAGTGCCGGTTTATTTAATAAAAAAATGTCACCAATACTTTATTGATCCCCTATGTCATATATTCAACCAATGTTTTGTAAATGGCATGATTCGAAATGATTTCAAAGAAGCCATGAAAGTGCTTGAAAAATAGACTTGTTAATTTTCTGAAAAAACATCAGATTCTATCACCTTGCCAATATGGATTCAGAGAAAATATGTCAACCGAAAACGCCGTTTTTCACCTAGTGAATAAAATACTGAATAACGCTAATGCAGAGAAAAAAAGTCTAGCGGTGTTTTTAGACTTGGCCAAAGCCTTCGACACTGTCAATCATGAAATTTCGTTACAGATTTTAGGAAATGTGGGAGTGAGAGGTAAATCCTTAGAACTATTAGCTGATTATTTACAAGGCCGAACCCAAAGGGTCAAAATAAATAACACTAATAGCCAGACACAACCAGTCGCCAACCTGTCATGGGCCCAATTCTATTCCTAATATATATTAACAGCATTTACAATCTGAATAACATTGATGGTGATATTGTCTCATTCGCTGATGACACGGCATTGATTTTCTATGGTAACACATGGGACTCTACTCATGAAAAAGCACAAAACGGATTGAACATTATATTCTCCTGGCTGAATTCTAGTCTCCTGAGATTGAGAAAACAAAATTCTTAATCTTCTCACCAACAACAAGAGACCAACCACTAGAGGAAAACATTTCCATACATATCTCCGATTGCCAAACTCCTATAATTTGTTCTTGTCCACGTATAAAAAAAATCGATTCAATAAAATACCTGGGTGTGATACTTGACCAACATGTACGCTGGGACAAACATGTAGAGTTTCTAGTGAAAAGACTTAGAAAACTCATTTTCAAATTCTACCAACTCAGGAACAAACTAAATAAACATTTATTACTAATGACATACGATGCATTAGCTGAATCAGTTATAAGGTACTGCATCATTGTGTGGGGTGGGTTGAATAAAACACACTTACAAATCTTCAAGTAATACAAAACACCTTGCTTAAAATAGTACTGAAAAAAGATAAAAGACATCCAACTGAGAGCTTATATAAGGAGGCTAGTTTATTCAATATCAGAAAATTATACACATATCACTGTATACTAAGGACCATGAACTCGCCTCTTACATATCTGACACAAATACATGACACCCGAGCCAGATCAGAGAGAACAATTAGTGTTCCTTTTTGTAAAAATGTATATACCCAAAGGTTTGTTGCTTACTTTGGACCAAAACTTGTCAATAAAGTTCCCATTGAACTAAGATGTATACAAAATATTAATAAACGCAAGAAAACAATTAGATCCTTCGTTGATCACAACTTTGATTCCTTGAAAGAAACATTTGAATCAATCTACTGAATCATGCCTGAATGATTTTTACTTTACTTAGACCTGTCTCCATTTCGCCTGATTGTCTAGTCCAACCCTCCTGTGGGTTGATCATTGATTTCTATTAATTTCTATTGATTTTTATTTTACTGAAAGGAATGAATAGTTATTTTTCTCATTTATATTCATGGTTGTGTCCAGATCTAGGAAAATACGCAACACAAGCTTTGCTTAGGCGTTTCCCAAGAACTGAACACCACCTCTTATTTATTGGTATTTTATTTTTAATTTACTGTAATCATCATTGAGGATATGTAACATTCACTATAAACAAGAATATGTATCTGAAATCATATCTGAATAAATTGAATAAATATACTACATAATAATATTTGTTGACGAACTATTTTTTTCGGCAACCAACACTGCGATAACTGATGAACAAATAGAAGAGTTGAAATACTGCTAGTGCATTGTCGCTGTAAAAGTTGCATATATCTCTTGCCGCTGTTATTCTGACAATTGCACTGTGGCATATGCGATTTTATACGGTAAATAAATCATGTTTCATTGACATTCTGAATGTTACAACACTGCTAGCTCATCTGTGAAATGATGGGTTGTTTCAAGTTAGGTATATAAAAAAACTCTTATTTTTCTGAGAAAATACTGATTCACTGAAAATGAATAATGCTGGATGCTCAACAAAACAATGATATTCTTTGTTATATTTTCAAAATTTGAGATTTGGCGGAAGAAATACATGAAACCATCAGGTCTTCAACAGGCCTTCACAATATCCAGCATTCATTGTCAAAAAATAAATAATGAAAAACGGTCTAATCTTCATTCATTTTCGTTAGATCAACTTCAAGCAACACACAAAATGGCTCATCAGAATCAAGGGATGTCCCTGCAAGGACAAATTCATAATCAAGGAATGCCTCATCATGTATCCCACAATCCCGGCATGCCGCAACAGGGACAGATGGTGCCACAAGGACAGATGCCGCCACAAGGGCATATGGTGCCACAAGGGCATATCGCGCCACAAGGACAGATGGTGCCACAAGGGCACATGGCGTCACAAGGGCAGATGGCTCAACAAGGACAGATGGTGCCACAAGGACAGATGGCGCCACAAGGACAGATGGCACCACAAGGGCAGATGCCGCCGCATTTCCAGCAGGCAGGTGCCCCTCCTTCCAGCCCTCAAGATCAGATGAATGGAGACGCGAGAACTGCTGAGCTCATCAGTTTCGATTGAAAAAATTGGATTTCGGAAACGTTCGAAATTTTTTATGTGTATCAGAATGAATGTGATCGTATCTTTTTTCTATTATCATAAGAAAATTGTCTGGCCGTAGAAAAAGTCTCGATGTTCCCAGTTTCTTTGATGATTGATTAACATTGTCATGCTTCAAAATGTGTTTCAAGAATAGGTATTTCAATTGGCGAATACAGGATTTTTGTTACTTCTTGGATCATGAAATATGCGAATAAAGCAATGTACAAACATTCATTAGATTGATCAAATTGACGAATACAAAACATTTTCGTGTATAATGGTGATAAACATAAATATCACAAATATTCATGATTCATCTGCCAACGAGTTGAGTTTATGTAATATTCTATTGATGATAATATATTCAAAATACTTATAATAATAATAATAATAATAATAATAATAAAACGGCTTTATTCATCATTTCAGTTTCTACAAAAAAGAGAACAAAATGTCGGACTGATGAATCGGCGAAGTGTCAGCTATAGCTGTTTTTCAACTTGACCTCAAAAAATAAATAATAAATAAATGATAAATTCCAACAGGTGAAAAAAAATATATATATCCTAACAATTACAAATCAAATTACCTACTATAACAAGATAAAGAGGAAACGATTTGTATTCCTAGATTTGTATTGATACATAACAAACCTACATCGTAAACCAATACAGTATTCAGAAGCGGGAAGTTTCGTACCTAGTTTTGAACCTAGTTTAGTTCCTTGTTTTGTATCGATACATAACAAACATACATGGAAAGCCAAAACAGAATTCAGAGCGGTATCTATCAATGTAAGAACAAAAACTGCCTATTCTTCAGGAGAAGTTTCAATCGCTTTTTAAAGTTACTCAGTGTGTATAGTCTGAATTCATTGGGTAACTGATTGTAAAGTTTGGCAGCATTGTATGAAAAACATTTCGTATAAATTGAAGTGGAGTGAGGAGGAATTACAAGAAGGTGTCTATTACGTGTTCTGAGGTCATTCAATGCCGAAAAAGTATTCAATTTTCTATGCAGGTATTTAGGAGTTTTCGTTACAAGAACTTTATGTGTAATAGATAGTAAGTGAAGATTTCGAAGATCGTTCAACCTCAGCCAACCAGAGTTATTAAATACAGAGCTTATATGATCAAATTTCCGAATACCGGAGGAGAATCTAATACATGAGTTTTGTATTCTTTGAAGACGATACTGATCAGATTTCAGGAGGGCAGGTCCGTAGACGCTATCACAATAAGAAAGTTTGGACATTATCAATGTTTCGCATAAAGAAAGCTTCAAGTGCTTGGAAAGCAAGTGTCTGTTAGGAAAGAGTTGTTTGAGGATGTTGAAGGACGCTTGGCAAAGATGGCTGACATGTTTGGTGAATCTCAGCTCAGAGTCAATCCACAGTCCAAGATTTTTGCATTCCTTGACTATAGGCAAGATATCAAAACCGATTTTTATTTTCATATCTTCACGAGCACTGTCCACTTTCTTTCTCGACCCGAAGAACATGACCTGAGATTTTTTTGAATTCAAGCGTAAATTGTGCGCGGTGGAAAACTCGTATAATTTATTCAAATCTTTATTTATATTATTTTGTGTTTCGTTTACAAGTAAAGAATTAGAAGAGACATAGAGTTGAGTATCATCGGCGTAGTTATGAATTTAGGCATGTTCTATAATTTCAAAAAAATCAGAAATATATAAAGAGAACAATAGTGGCCCTGAAATAGACCCCTGGGGAACACCGTAACCAACCGGCAATGCATCTGACTCAATACCTTCCAAGACGACGCGCTGTGTACGATTGCATAGATAGTTTCGTATGAATTCTACTGCTCCGTTAGAAAAACCAAAGTATTTGAGTTTGTTACAAAGTGTCGAATGGTCAAGTGTATCGAAGGCCTTACTGTAATCCAATAAAACTAAACAGGAAACTTCACCATTATCCGCGGCCTTGAAAAGATCATCCGTGATTGACAAAAGAGCGGTAGTAGTGCTGTGTTCAGTGCGAAAACCAGATTGTACAGAAGTGATTATTTCATGTGCATATATGTAATCTGCCATTTGATCTTTCATGATCATTTCAAGGGCTTTGGAAAGGGAAGGCAGGATACTTATAGGTCTCAAGTCGGAGAGCTTAGTGGGAGAGTTGCATTTAGCCAGAGGAATAATCTTGGCGTGTTTCCATTTCGAGGGAAAGATGTTCATGTTAATCGCCGTATTGAAAATGAATGTTATATGTTTGATTAACTGGGACTGCACCAATTGTATCATACTAATGGAGATTTCGTCTGTTCCTACTGCGTTACTTTTTATTTTATTCAGATATTCATTTACCGTTTCTGAAGATATATTTTTGAAAGAGAAGACAGGACCATTAACTACACTTTTATATTTATCGAGAAGAGAAACGAGTGTTTAAGATTTTTCAGGATGCATTATACAATTGAAGTGACGATTAATTCTATTAACGTTTTTCAGTTGCTCTGGAAGACAAGGCGTTGCCTTCTGTCGAAGAATATCAAGTGACCTTAGCGTGTTATACATAACTTTAGAATTTTTCCTGTGCAGGACATGTTCGAGATATGCTTTTTTTTCGCGACGTATTGCTCCAGTTGTGTAATTTCTCAAGTCAGTATAACTTTTCCAAGACGCAGAGTTTCTCAACTTTTTGTACCTGCTGAAAGCTCTATCCCTGAGTCTTATCATTTCTTTAATATTGTAAGTTAGCCAAGGAGCTGGTGGTTTGGTGACTCTTATGGTTCGGAAAGGAGCGTGTGTATTGAAAAGTACGAGCAAACCGTGATTGAGGTAATCTAACATTTCATCCAGAGTTCCTAATTCGAAGATTATATTCCAGTTGTGAGATATCAAATGTTCATTGAATAGGGCCACGTCAAAAGTAGAAAAGTCACGGTAAGTTATAAACTTAGGTTGTCTTATAGATTTGTCACAGTCAATTTTACAACTTACTGCCAAATGATCTGATATTCCATTGATATCCAATACCTCGGTATTTAAAATATTTTCTGGATTCGAAACTAGTAAAACATCTATCAGAGTTTGACTTCGAAGAGTGATTCTCGTTGGTTCATTTACCAACTGAGTGAAGTTGAACATCTCCATGAACTGAATCAAAAGATCGCATCGGTTATCATTTGCTAATAAATTAATATTCAAATCTCCTCCAAACACAATAAAATCATATTCGGGTATCAAATTAGCTATTGTTTCCTCCAATTCATTGAGACACGCTATAAGGCTGGCTGAGGGTGGACGATATAAAATTCCGAACAAGTAGGTACGACTTTGATTGGTTACAGAAATCCAGAGTTGCTCTAAAAAAAGACTGACCTGCGTGTAAACGATTTTATAATTCCACTTCCACCCAAATCAACATGTTGAAAAAATAAACATAAATTTTCCAGAAGAATTTTACGCGAAAACTATTTCTTCATAGCGATATTACTCTCGTGGATGATTTTTCTACCGACCAAAACAGTGATAGCCCTTTACTTCTTCGAGGTGATGTTTTCGAAAGTTTTGAAACTTATTCAAAACGAAATTTTTTCTTTTACCAAAACTTTTACACAAGTTTATGAAATACGATGCATGCATAAATGTTAATTTTTCATTGTGCACTTTGGAGGGCATAAGAGTTGAAGGATAGAAAGTCATTGTGATGAAATAGAATCAAGCTGCCTTTGCAATATTTCGAAACACTTATCTAGAAAATTTGGCAGCCTATTTCATCCTGTTTTGCCAAAGGCTGTTTTTTACGCTCTATCATTCATTATTTGTTTTTCAGCAGTATTCATACTTCAATATTCCAGTTGAACGTCTAATATGCTTTGGAGCTCATATGTTGTAAGACATATATGTTATCAACATGTAATATTCTCATCTTCATATAAATAAACGTTATCTTTGTTATGTACTCATTGGCTATTTTGTAGTGAACTTAGTATAATTTAGTATTCACAAATTACCTTACCTATGTACTGTTGTCTGTCCATATCATATAAGGAATCGGATTCGTAACAGCACCACGAATTCCACATTTATAGTTTTTTCAATAGTGTCATGAAAAACTGTGAAATGTATCCGACTGGTCACACTACGGTCATGCACGCATGAATTCATACCCCTTGATTTTGTTTTTCTGTTGGATGAAGATTTTAGTCATAGTTCAGGACCTTGATCGGAAAGAGCAAACCATATTGATCATCTTCCATTATCCAAAAAACTGATTATGCTATATAGTTATAACAATCATGCGTATGAACTTTCTTCAGAATTGGAATTGCTCTATAAAGTTCGGATAAGATGTAAACTTCCCTTTGTCCATACAGAGATTATTCAAGTGTATGAGAGGTGTTGCTGAGGTATCTGGACTGAATCAAGATATTTCAGTACTTCTATTAGGCATCCATACTGAACTATTACCAATCTCAACATTTATTTTCACTAGCTTATCCACTCTCATTTCTGTGGGTGGTTTTGTTTCCATAGAACAAAATTCCCCACAGTACAACCACATGGTTGTTTTGTGTATTCACTATTTGCAAGAATATTATTATTCAAACATTTTTTACTTTTCTTATTGTTTTGATTGTTCATATGCAATACTCTATGGACAAGGACAGAAGGCATTGCAGCAGAACCCACCACAAGGGCAGATCGCACCTCAAAGCCAGATCACACCACAAGGGCAGACGCCGCATTATTTCCAGCAGACAGGTTCCCCTTTTTGGCTGTTTTTTTTCTATTCTTCATTTGCATTACTCTGAGGAGCACTTGTTCCTTCTTCTGCTATGCCCAACTCACTAATTCATCTTGTTCATTATGTTGAAATTGAATTCATGGCAACATCAATTCCAAAATTATATGTACAAATTCAAAACAAAACATCGATGACGTCTATCCAAATATCATCTCTACTCTGTGGACGCTCTTTTGACTTATCATGAAAGATAATTACGTCGATATATACGATACGATACCTAAAGATATCAGTCGAATTTTGAAATCGTTTCTTACTTTTAATAAATAGTATATTACACATCGAGTGTGGAAAGTGACTTAGTTGATATTTAGAACGAGCCGCATAGCGGCGAGTGCGGAATGTAACCAGTGCTGGAAATATACTGTCCAACGAGTTACGTTACAACTATTTTTCCTACGTAATGATTCAAATGATATTTCAAATAATATTTAAATCATCATAATTCCAAGTTTCATCCATGTCCATTATCATTCATTGAAATTTCACGAAATACGCCTACTCGAATTCGAAAGTCGTCGACAGCAAGCCGCAATTCAAGATAGGATTGCGTCAAGAACGAGAGAACCCGACCGGAGCCTCTCGATAGTGGTCGATGTCGATTTCATGAAAATAAATGTGTACGCCTATAAATTCAGGATATTCCAACTACAAATCTTTAGTGACCAACTTCACTTAACCGAGTCAACGTCAACATGGTATCATTTTTTTGTCATTGTCATAAATATGTTTCATATAAGTGTGGATTTATGCACCATCAATTATCAATCATCGAGAGTAGCAATTATCAATTAACAACAACTTTCCACTTCAATTGAACCAGGTTTTCTCCTAGTGCGCAACTAGTACGCAGATGAGTGCCATTTGGTTCTAGGACTGATAGAGAAAGGTTGCGATTGGTCAGACCTTGTCTGAGAGATCATGAATATAACCTTACTTCTCGATGGTCGAGTATGTATTATTTGAGATGATATCAGATTTGTTTTTTTTAGATATCGACTAATATATTAGTGTACTCGGCTAATTCATTACCTGATTCATGAATACATACCTAGTGATTTACCTAAGAATGCGGAGATCTATTCAATGGACCCCACCAAATCAAGTGTGAACCGATGACGGTAAAAAAACTCATAATTAATGAGCAATACACTGCCCATGACCTCAGATATTGACCTTTATATCATCACATATCGCGGAGACCGATAAGTGATATAGGTATACGTATTCACATTCACATCGAATTTGATTTCAGGCATTGTCACATGCTTGCTTGAGTCTTGTAACCAGTCAATCATTTGATTTGCAAACCCCAAACTTTTCATGTGAATACACGAATGGAAATCCATATCCGATCAAGATTGTCGTGGTATTTTTTTACAGATTGAAAAAACATCAATGAAAACAATTAATGAAACACCCTGTACACTAAGAAACGCAAATCACAAAAAATTAAGGGTCCAATTCTATTTTTCATATATTTTGAACATTTCAGAACACTACCCTATTTTTACATATCTGAAATATGGTGTTGTTCATGTGGATGACCCGAGATTTTTTATTTGCAAAAAATACCAGTTTATAAGAGGATATAACGTATACATGCACGTTGAAAGGAATTCCTATGGAATTTGGGGTAAGTATTTTCAGTTTGAGTAGACCTCAAGAAAATATTCACACTACTCGAACTTATCAAGGTGTCACCAGAATAATAGATATATTTTGTTCAAATTTTCAATTCTTCCAATCTAAGGGCTCAGAAGAATGTGTTCGAGTTATCATCAATATCAGGAAGTTCTACCTCTACCAGTACTTTTATTTCATAATTTATGATATTAACGTCTGGGATGAGTAGACAAATCAATTTTGTTCACCATATTTCAAGCCATCTGGGCTCACAGCCATGTAACAGAAGACTCCTCCTCCTGGAATCTGTTTCGCTGAAATATAAGCTCTTCCGTCAGGTGATTTATGATGCAGTATCGGATTAATAGGTCCGACTCTAGGTAAGTACGGAATCTGTTGAAAATGACAATGTACAAATTAGTCGTGTATTAATTTCAAACATGTTTCTGCATAACTTTTCATCAATTTAAAAAATAAATAAAAATATGTTCATGTAGAGGAAAACCATGAGTTTTTCATGTATGGTTTGTCAACATCATTAAAAACATACGAAAAAAATAAACAATCGATATCGATATATCTAAAAACTTCTGAAAATGATCTAGAAGATTATTTCATACTTACCAGCCAATCACAAAATTTATTATTTATTTATCTATTAAATATTATCATAATTTCATTTTGAGTGGTATCATTGAAATTCTCATTTGAAAAACTGATTCATTTGTTGAGAACATGAAAGGAAAACCTATAATGTTCGAGGAACATCGTGTTATCCCGCTGTGGAATTTTGAGAGAGAAGGAAGGTGATGGAATTTTTCTTGAAAGTTTAGATATGTTGTAAGCATCATCGGGAAAGACTTCAGTAGGCAAAGTATTCCACAACTTTGCCGTACTATTGATGAGTAATCGGTATAGCGATGTTCGGAAGGTCTCGAGCCTGACAGTGTAGGGGTGACCAGCCTGAGCTCGTCTGATTTGTCTACGAGGGATTGCTCGTGGTGGAATAATAGGCGATATTCAACTGTAACTGGTGTATTTCTCCGAATGCAGAAGAAAGATTGGAAGTTTGTGTTTATTTCTGCGGATTTGTCAAATGCTGCTTGACGAAGAATCGAAATAATGATGAACATGCAGTTTCTAGTTTCCTCGCTATCGTTAGAGGGCGAAGTTTGAAAAAATTATCAGAACGAGAATATCTCATTCATTATGAGAATACAAATCTGCCACATCAGATAATTCTTCTCACTAGCAAGATATTTTCGAGACGGTAAGAATGTACCTGATGATGAAAGTTAAGATATTGTCCATTATTTTTGGCAGGTTATAGTGAGAACAATCATTTCTTATTCTTTTGCCACCTCAACCAAAGATGTTTTCACAAAAGAAAAATCTTTGATGAAACAGGTTTTCATCCTAATATATCTACTCACCTGTTGTGCCATTAGATTTCCTAGGCTTTCGGAAAGTGTACACAGTTTTTCGGTCTCAGGCGGAGGTATCACAAAAGGTCCGTGGAGGAAATTGTGACGAACTTGTATTCTCAAAAGTTGTGCATATTCATTTTTCAATTTACATGCTTCTAAATCATCGTCAGAAAAACTTGCTAGTTTTCTACACCATTCGACGCATCTCACTCTGTCTGCAATGATAATAATTAGAACATTGGTCATGCATAACTCAGAATTCGGAAAAACTCTTTAATTTTGATTGAAGTGTAAACTCCCCTATTGTAATTGATATGTTGAAGAATATGAATTCTGGTGTGGTTACAGAGTAAAAGAAATATTTTGGTTTCCATCATAATATACAGGATATCTGTGGACTGATTGTTCACACCTCGGTCAGAAAGTAATTATTTCTGAATACTGAGGTCACTGAATGAGGTCATTTCTAAGTGAAACTAGAAGCTGTGAAAAATCGTTTAGTATCAAAGATAGAATAAATCGATTTAGATCAGCAATATGCTTCACAAAAATTATTCCATCTTGTGAAGATTGTTCACGGTGTATATTATTAGATTTTTCTGCAGATTCCTTCAAAATCTGCAATTCATTCAAATCTCAAAAAATTGCTGCTACAAATCCGTGGCTAATCATGGGAAGTTTCACTATTTGGTGCTCAATAAAATGCTTCTCCGATCGTTCTTTTTCTATCCTCAGTTCATATGAAGAGATATTCAGAAATACATATATCAGTACACCATTGTCATTCTCTCTTCGATACAAAGTGGGATAAGCGAATTGGAAATCCTACGATTCTTCTCTTTTTTTCTCATTTTTTCACATACGGTCCTGGGTTTTCATTTCGTTTCTCGAATCAGTCTGATAGTATATTGCAATGTGCGATAAAATGCATGATTCTGGAAATACCATCAACCTTGATTTTCCAAAGGGAACATCCTGTATATTTTCATTATTCAAGTTCTACCGTTCAAAACAATTTCAATATTATGTAAAATGTTTTCCAGACCATACACTTAGTAGAAAAATCATTCAAACTACAAGGAAACTTATGAATTATGTAGTTGTAGGTTTTTTAATATACATATACAATTTGTCACTGCACCGAAATACCTACAAAAATGATTGTATTGTTGTTCCTGAATGAATGTTCTAGAGAAGCAGGTATTTTTGATCAAAATGTGATGCGACTGAATCAATTCATCAATAAGTGACACAAAAAAATCAGAAAAACTGATGTTCCTCTGTTATGTGCCATTATGAAAATAGCCTTGGCAAAATCGCATTTATCCACGAGGTACAATGCAAAAAAATTATTTTACTTGTTTCGAGAAAATACATTTGGCAAAACGTCTGAACTTGTTTCGACCTGTTGAACTTGTGAAAGTATGAATATGTAAAAATATACAGGGTGTTCTATTTGAAAAATCAGTTCAAGTCCGCCACATTGGATTGTAATGCAATCCGAAATGGGTGCTTATATAATTGTACCAACTTCACCAACCAGAAGATACATGGAAGGCCCGATATCCTGTGTCAGCCGGTATGAGCTATACGAGGTGTTTAATTCGGAAAGATAAATATCTCAAATGTGGATAGGGGTCACTGAGGTGATTTCAAAAAACCCATGTTTGCTGTAGGATCTTCATTCAATTTTGTGTAATTGCTTTCATTTTTAATATTTATCATTTTACCATCATATTCATTATTGTTAATAATGACTGTAGCGTTGCTTCCATCACCTGGAAGTATTCTGATTGAATCATCATGTTTGACATTATTGAGTGTATTTTTCTCTTCTCTTTTGATGTTTGTATTATTTCATGTTTTTTCTCAATAATTATTTTTTTTCTCCGATTGTTCATAATGATATAGGAGGATATTGTATTTGCAAATTATTACATTAGCTGAATTCAGCCTCGGCAGTCAATCTACTACTTTGCTGCCTAGTTAAACAAATAACTATTTTCCTGATTCTATATTCATTAAAAAACGGGAGCAGATTCGTTCCCGAAACGTCCACTGAGATAATTAGAAGTTTTTTATTCTTATTGAATATATTTATATTCCTAAATTTTTCAAAAAACAAGGTGTCACTGACAAATAGAGAATTTCTCTTTCAGGTCTCTAAAGGTTTTATTTCAAGCGCGGTGACATTTTGGGGCAGATCACAAATCTGTCCCTACTACAAATAGGTATGTTGAAATAATTTTCAATAACTTCAACTTCATTTTCCAGAAACGAAGAGAAAAATCTGACAAAAGAGCTGACGAATGAATGTACCACCTCTTCGAATAACTTACAGACAGTATTTAAGATTTATGAATTTTATTATTTCCTATTTAGCAAATGTTAGTATTGCGTTCAGAAGAAGTGTTTCATATTAGAACTTGTATTTACCTAGACTACCAGAAAAAGTTGCAGGTTCGTATTGAGAACTAAAACACTTTCTTAATTTGTCAAATTCCCGTAAGGCGATCAAGCTAGAGACAGTGCTTTATTTCTATTATTGATTGTTAGCAAATAGGTTGAATTTATGTCTTCCATGATTTACTGCGATGAAATAAGTGTCATTTATCTTTCCCGAGAAGTTTGTCGATTCATAAAAATAATCATTCAATTCAATTTCCTGTACTATGCACCCACAAAATAACCAGATCACCTGACAATTTGACAAAGTGTTCAAAAGGTAGATCGATTGATTCATTTAGTTCCTAATACGGACCTGCAACTTTTCTGGTAGTATAGGTGAATACAAGAACTAATATGAAAAACTCCTTCTGTACGTAATACTCACCTATGCTAAATAGGGAGTGATACAATTCATGAATATTGTCTGATTCCTCTTTGTATCCTAAAATGAGCAGAAATAATATTTTGAACCCATAATATGAGTAGCAGAAATCGTCTGTGCACGAATGAAGAGTACATCGTTGAATAGACGTTTCCATACTCTTTTCAGATATTTTATGACGAAAAAATTGAGAAATTCAAATGTATAGGGTATTGTTTTCGGGCAGAAAGAATATGCAAGTTTCAAGTGAAGCCGAACTGCATAGATAGATTGAGTGAGTGTACCAATCTCCAAAAAAATATACAATTTGGTTGGAAAGTTATGGGACTTCAAGAAAGACTTAAGGAAATGGGCAAAATTGATAAAAACAACCCGTACCCTGGTTTTAAGATGTCGAAGACCCAATAACCATGCCAGAGTCCTAGCCGCCTTAGTTTTTTAACTTCATAAATTGTAAGTTTCCAACCATAATTTTGTTACGACCCTGTATGAATTTTGACATTGAAATATGAATGAGTGTATATTTCTAATCTTCCTCCAAACAATCGAAGCTATCACGGAGGTTCAAAATTATTCACAGAGCCAAATAAAAATTATCTTCATGTACCATACAATTCACCAATTCTTCAAATATTTCGAAAACAAAAAATGATAGGTATAGGGAACATTGAAGAAACTCACCTCCATATGTGCTGCGGAATCCGAAGAAGACAAAAAATATAGGGTGTTCCATTTAAAAAAATATAACTTAGATATGTATCATTTTTATGGAACACCCTGTATATCTCTAAATGATTTGAAATTGTACATGAATGAATTCTCTATCCAGCCACTTGGAAATAATTGTGAAATATTGTATGGTTCTCCACATAGAAACCGTGTCGTATACGATGTCCCAACCTGTATATATATAGAATATACAGGTTGGTTGGGAAGTTATGAGACGATAGAGAAATGAGCAAAATTAATGAAACATCTCATACCTCGGTTATGAGATGTAGAAGACCCATTAACCATGGGTTTTTGAAATCACCTCACAGTTATATTTACCTTTCCTGATGGAACACTCTGTATATATGCAAGATTATACAGCAGTTAACGACTATTTCTATTTAATTTATTTATTTAATTTATTTCTATTTCTCAGCTAGGATTCTTTAACAGCCTGTATACTAACTATATCCAGTTTTCAGCCTCTTCATTCAGACAAATATCTAGGGAAATATATTGGTGTTAGCAGTGGAAGTGTTTGATCTGCAGTGGAAACCAATGAGTTGTTCAATACAGAAATGGTGGAATTCACCCGTATGAATATCCCCTCAAAGATCTACTGAAAGTGGTCTAGTATTTTTGTTTACATCACAATATTCTGATTTCATGAGTTACCAAATGGACTATCCAGTTTATGAGCATGGGAGGCGATGTCTTCCAGTGCGGTTTCGAATTCTTCACTGTTTCTAGTACCCATTAATTTTGGTAAATGTTTCGGACACTTGAATTTAACTTCGTCATAAAAATGGCTTGTCACTCTGACAAATCAATGGAATATTTCAATTCCAAGGCGTTCTAGCTATAGTACTGAGAAACTATATAGGGTGTCCCAAAAGCATACCGACAAACTTCGAGAGCAGGTATATCAAAACATATTTTTTGTTCAGTAAACATTTGTCCGCGAATGAGCCGTTTGGGCTGAATGAGAAACCATAATATACAGGGTTGGGATAAAGTATGGAACCAAGTGAATATCTTTCAAACGAAAAGAACGATATTTATGAAAATTTTCAGGTAAGTGCAATAGTACAAAATGAATCTGATGTACATTTTTCTGTTAATAATATACTTTCGGTTCAACCGGAAATGCCATCAACTTCTATAATTTAAATGGGACACCCTATATATTGAAATATTATATATATGAAAGAGCTTTTTATTTTCAATTCATACATACTGAGTTTAGTGAGAAAAATTGTGAACACGAGGAATTTATCACTTTCATCAACCTCCTTTTTGAGTTTTTGCATTAGAGCAGTGTCAAATTCTAATTGACGGAAATAAATTTTACAATCACCATAATTATCATTAAAATTTCGATACGCTCTTTTTCACCTAATTGAACCATTATAAATTGTACAATTTGTTAATTGTACGTTTATTTATTACTATGCATACAAACAACATCAATTAGTGTATCTGAATAGGTTTTTGCTCTGATGCAAAAAACTCAAAGGAGGTTGATTAAAGTGCTATATTCCTCGTTTATTCAATTTTTTTCACACTCAACTCCAGTATGTATGAAGTCGAAATAACAAGCACTTTCAAAATCTGTAAAAATATATAGGGTGTCCCATTTAAATTAAAGAAGTTGATGGCATTTCCGGTTGAACCGAAACTATACTACTAACAGAAAAATGTACATCTGATGCATTTTCCTCCATTGCACTGGTTCCATACTTTATCCCAACCCTGTATAAGAAGAATACTACTCGTAAACATCACTTTGTATATCAGTCGCTATTTTTCATTGGATCATTCATGTAAAATTGGATCAAATCATTCAATTTTTATATAACGAATCAGAAACGAAAAACTCAAGGACCACTTCTCGAATTTTTGAAAATTTATTACTTCTCAAAGATCTCCCAAATAGCTCATTTATAAAAAATGTAACTATGAGACCTTGCCGAAAAATAATTTTAAAATTACCCGATACATCTGACAAAATGAAAAATTCACAGAGCGATCACTTAAAGAAAAAATCGTGTACGTCATCATAAATGAGGTACGTGACGTATAAATGTATAAATTTATTTTCAAAAATCTGTTCGTAACCAAATATCTTCCAAATAGATCATTGACTAAAAAATGTAACTATGAGACCTTGCCGAAAAATAATTGAAAAACTACGCGAATAAATATACTACACGATGAAAAAATTCATCACCCCTCGAACCACTCGACACATCTGACAAAATGAAAAATTCACAGAGCGATCCCTCGGAAAATATTGTGTACCTCATCATAAATGACGTACGTGACGTATAAATGTATGAATCACAACCCTATCAAAATTCTTATCGCATCAAAAGTTATGTATGCGACTCGAAATTTCATCGTATATACAGGGTGATTGATTGAAACGGTTCATTAGACGTTCTTGGCGGATCAGCCATAACCGAATCCGTTCTATCTTTCTGAAATAATTCGAATGATGCGGTGTTGCCGCTCCTACCAAAAAGAAGTAGCAACTTTGATATTTCGAATGGAACACCCAATATATAATGAAATTTTCAGAATCTCGAACGATTTTCTGACAACTTCTCTTGATATTTCCCTATGCCTATCTGTAAGCGTTTCTGATTATATAATTATTTTGTAATTTTTTTCTTAGAAAACATGACTCCAAAAAGGATATTTTTCAGCTGTGGTTTACTGAGACAATAAATTGGAATGTAATCAAGGAATACCAGAAGGCTCATTGTCCTATAGTGGGATCTAAATTGATTTTATACAGGGTAATACAAATATTCATTTGATATATCCATTTGAAGAAGTTGTATGCGATTTTTTCAAATGAAACACCCTGTATTTCATCATCGCATCGAATAGCTGTTCAGATTACCTACTCATCATGTGTATCATTACCATACCTATTCACTCAGGTTTTTGAATTACAAGCAATTATTGGTGATCCTCGTTTAACTTCGTAATCTTCCACAAATCTCACGATGTTTATTGATAGATGGCTATGGAATTGACCGGTAATCAGCTTCCTCCATTCCAGTTCTCACTTATGTTGAGCACAAGGCGTATCGACAGGGAGTGAATATTTAAAAATATCATTTGAGGATATCGTAACCAAAGTAACTGCGCATATCATTCAAAATTCAATATTTGTCGAACATTGAACATTGTCGACACATTCGGAATTTATTCAAAACAATGTGTTTGATACAGAATTGATACGAAATTGTGAAAGCAAATCCAAAGATTTATATCATTTTCCCGGAGATTCAGTTCGACTGCAAACATGGGAGTCAGCGCTCTAGAGACCCGTGTGGAATGTCACATCGCAAGCTGAAATTTATCAGGTGAATGTGTGTGAAATGAGTCAAAACTATTAGGACAGAAGACTCGCCTCCGACCGGAAAAAACGGATGACTGAAAGTATACCGAACTATTCAGAGTTTCAATAATATTCTTCATGAATAGGTACACTTCGATGAAACAGACTTCGACTGGTATGTTGCAAGGAAGTTGAAAGTTGATGGTATTCCAAGAACGATTGAAGAGACGGAATCACTAGCTACAAGAGTTTTTCGGAATTATTTATGCATGAACAATATTTTTAAAGAGAACGAAGAATTAAAGCTACAAGTGGCCCACTATGAACTTTTGATACAAGAGAAAAATATTTAGAATGACTTCCTGGAACAAATAATAGAAATTTAAAAAACGAACATTTGCGAAAGAAGTTGAATGTTTGGCTTCAATTCAGATCAACTCATGAACAGAAACAGACTTCTCAATGGAAAAAGAGAGCGACCTGAGAATGTGGAGGAAGCATGTGGTACTTCTGGCTATGAAATCTTATGCGTGCATCTCCAACCTTCCAGACCAACGTCCTCTCGAGGTCACGAGACACGCTCAAGGTCACTCGCCCCAAAGTCACATACATGCCCGCACCACTCATCAAGGACAAAACTCCCAAGGGCGCTTCTCAAGGTCATTCCCCCCAAGGTCATCCCCCCTGACCTTGGGGGATATCCAGAAACGGCAAAGACCTTCTACTTTTATACTATGTAACGCATAAGATTTCATAGCAAGAAGTACCATCGATAACCGTATGCCAGAAATTGTCTTCCGGCAACGCACAATCAGACACATTCTGCTTAGCCTCAACGTCAAAAAGGCTATGGGGCCTGACGGAATACCGCCTATTGTTCTCAGAAAATGTGCCCCAGAACTAACACCAGTTCTTTGCAGGTTGTTCACCCTTTCGTACAAACTCGGCGTATCAATGATTTGTTGAATGTGACCTCCAGCCCAGTTCATAGCTTTGCGGATGATAGTACACTTCATTCATCCGTTTCCTCTAGAGCCCCTATATCATCCAACGAGGCAAGAGGTGCAAGGCGAATACAGGTCGATGCTTTGAATGAGGATCTGACTAGAATTCTGAAATGGGGATCTGAGAATCTAGTACAGTTCAATGCGACTAAAACTCAAGCTTGTATGTTCACAAAGAAGGCTGATCACACAATGCCCAATTTGATGATGTCGGGTACCACTGTTCCTATGAGGTCGTCAATATCCCTGCTGGGTGTCACCACCAACAGTGCTCTCTCATGGGACGATCATGTGAGGTCCATTGCGAAAACTGCTTCACAAAAACTTGGTTTTCTATTGCGTGCGAAGAGATACTTCACATTCCATCAACTGCTTATGATCTACAAAGCACAAATTCGACCTGTCCTGGGGTACTGTTCACATGTTTGGAGCTCAGCCCCCAAACATACGCTAAAGCTCTTAGATTCAATTCAGAAGAGAGCTATCCGTCTAGTCGACGATACTACACTCACCAAATCATTGACCTCCCTAGATCATCGTAGAAAGGTCGGCGATCTATGCCTTTTTTATAGATACTTTCACGGTCGGTGCTCAACGGAAATATCATCTAATATGCCACCACGCGCGATTCCTAGTAGACAAACCAGACGAGCTCAAGCTGGTCACCCCTACACTGTCAGGCTCGAGACCTGTCGAACATCGCTATACCAAGCATCATTTATCAATAGAACGGCAAAGTTATGGAATTATTTGCCAAGTGAAGTCTTTCCTGATGCTTACATCCTCCAAACTTTCAAGAAAAATTCCAACACCTTCCTCATCTCCCAGAATTCCACCGCTGGCTAACACGATGTTCCTCGAACATTATAGGTTTCCCTTTCGTGTTGTCCACAGATAAAAAAAAACCACATGCTTCCTCCACATTCTCAGGTCGCTCTCTTTTTCTATTGAGAAGTCTGTTTTTGTTCATGAGTTGATCTGAATTGAAGCCAAACATTCAACTTCTTGCGCAAATCTTCGTTTTTTAAATTTCTATTATTTGTTCCAGGAAGGAATTCTGAATATTTTCCTCTTGTATCAAAAGTTCATAGTGGGCCACTTGTAGCTTTAATCCTTCGTTCTCTTTCAAAATATTGTCCATGCATAAATAATTCCGAAAAACTCTTGTAGCTAGTGATTCCGTCTCTTCAATCGTTCTTGAAACAGGAATACCATCAACTTTCAACTTCTTTGCAACATACCATTCGGAGTCTCTTTCATCGAAGTGTACCTATTCATGAAGAATATTATTGAAACTCTGAATAGTTCAGTATAATTTCAGTCATCCGTTTTTTCCTAATAGTTTTGACTCATTTCACACACATTCACCTGATAAATTTCAGCTTGCGATGTGACATTCCACACGGGTCTCTAGAGCGCTGACTTCCATGTTTGCAGTCGAACTGAATCTCCGGGAAAATCTTTGGATTTGCTTTCACAATTTCGTATCAATTCTGTATCAAACACATTGTTATAAATAAATTTCGAATGTGTCGACAATGTTCAATGTTCGATAAATATTGAATTTTGAATGATATGCGCAGTTACTTTGGTTACGATATCCTCAAAGGATATTTTCAAATATTCACTCCCTGTCGATACGCCTCGTGCTCAACATAAGTGAGAACTGGAATGGAGGAAACTGATTACCTGTCAATTCCATAGCCATCTATTAATGAAAATCTTGAGATTAGTGGACGATTACAAAGTTAAACGAGGATCACCAATAATTGCTTGTAATTCAAAAACCTGAGTGAATAGGTATGGGAATGATACACATGATGAGTACGTAATCTAAACAGCTATTCGATGCGATGAAGAAATACAAGGTGTTTCATTTGAAACAATCACATACAATCACTTCTTTAACTGGATATATCCTCCGAACAACAAACCCACTAGAAGG
Organism: Gastrophysa polygoni; assembly: GCA_963576655.1. NCBI lineage: Eukaryota > Metazoa > Arthropoda > Insecta > Coleoptera > Chrysomelidae > Gastrophysa > Gastrophysa polygoni. Next base: position 32,552,174 of record OY755083.1, read on the forward strand.
ATCACAAAACAAATATTCTGATGCTTACATGAATTCCCAGAATTATCATAATATTTGTACCCAATCGTCGCCAGTGTTGTCATATCCAATCATCAAAAAGTGATAATAGTCCATAATATTTAAAGTCCTCTATGAATTCATGTAGTTCAATGCACAAATATAATAATGAATTTGGGTCATGACGATTATGAATCAGTTCTGATTAATAGAAGATTGCTACATTATTTTGTGACATAGCAATTTTACTTTCTTGGAGGCTCGAAGACCAGCATGGGTATCATGAATACTTTTTGCTCAACGTTGCAACACCGCAATTTGATATTGACAGTCAACGGCGATTATTGCTTTGTTTGGTATCTGTCATTATTTACGTTTTGATTTATCGATATTATTCAACTTCTGTTCAGTTTTGTGTACTCAGAATTCATCAGAAACTCAGTTTATTTCCTGTTTTGGTGATTTGATATAATGGTGAGACGTTGTAAGGTGTGTTAAAGACAATTTGAACCGGCGATCAGAACACGTCATTTCATAGGTGAGTTACCATTGTATCATTTGAGATTTTGAAGCAATTCCCCAAACGGAATGGATAAAAATTAATTTAAATTGAATTGATCAGATTATATTGATTATACCCATAGGTCAGCTGCGACAGTGTCGTGTGGTGAAATATGTAGCACTGATAAATGCTTCCTTATTTGTAGTCAAAATATGCGAAGCTGCTGAAAAATCACTGAGAATAATGATGAACTCAATCAATATCTTCGATAAAAAATATAAGGATATTTCTATACTTCTTGTACACACAACAATGAGAAATTCACCATTGACTGTTTTTGGAACTAGTCAAACTGATTTGGAGAAATATTTCACTGTAAGACTCCATCATGAGGCAAATGAATTGAAAGATTCAACGGAAGTTAGAGTAGGAAGTATGTTAACAAAAACAATTCTATTCAAAAATCAATAAATTTTTTGTGTGATTATCCATGGTTGTTTTTCATTTCAATCCTGTTTTAAATAAGAAACACTGCTATTTGCTACATCTTCACATGATTCATGATTTTATTGTTGATATAATATTTCGTCATAATACTTGTCAACACATATTCATTATTGATTTTCATCTATCTACATGAAATGAAATAATCAGACATCAATTTTTCGCGTCAAAATATATGAATTCTGCTCAAGATGAAACCTCCTTCATTTTTGACGATATCGTGAAATGATATAAAAAAGTTTCATCTTCAGATTTGGAAATTACATTCAAATATGCAATCTTATCTATTTGCCTTGAAAACGAGTTTTTCACTTTTTTGAAAATTATTTCCACTAGTATGTACTGAACTTTGAAATCGTAAATACTTTTACATGCACTGTCACTGATCGCCAAAGATATGAAAGTTCATCATTGAAATAGAACGTTATTTATGATGAAGTATAAGTAGACAACTGTATATTGAATAGTAAGTATATTGTTCCAGATGGCGTTGAGAATTGAACTTTTCTTATGACGTGGTCATAATGAGTTTATTGATTACAAGCAAGTTCCAAAAATCACCATAGGATTGTATGTATTCGAATTTTTCGTAACAATGTGAAGGAAGTATAAAGATGTTCATTTTCCCACCAAGAAATGATGAAAAGTACCACTGAAATTGTTACGGATTTTCAATTTGGTTCAATCATGAATTAATAATAAATTCGACCCCCTCTGACAACACGGCACTGGTGCTGGGAGAATCAGCTCCTGCTATCCTTGTTTAGACAAAGATAGATACTATAGATGTTGCTTCCAAACAAACTGTATTGCCAGGGGTTTGGATTACTTATCTAGTCTATTCAATGATCGAAGGATATATCAAATGAATATTTGTATAAACCTGTATAAAATCAAATTAGATCCCACTATAGGACAATGAGCCTTCTGTTATTCCTTGATTACATACCAAATTTTATTGTCTCAGTGAACCACAGCTGAAAAATAACGACTTTTTTGGAGTTATGTTTTCTAAGAAAAAAATTACAAAATAATTATATACTCAAAAACGCTTTCAGATAGGCATAGGGTAATATCAAGGGAAGTTTCAGAAAATCGTTCGAGATTCTGAAAATTTTAATATGTATAGGGTGTTCCATTCGAAATATCAAAGTTGCTACTTCTTTTTGGTAGGAGCGGCAACACCGCATTATTCAAATCATTTCGGGAAGATAGAACGGATTCGCTTATGGCTGATTCGCCAGGAACGTCTAATGAACCATTTATATATATATGTATGTATATACGATCAAATTCCGAGTCGCATACCTAACTTTTGATGCGATAAGAATTTTGATTGGGTTGTGATTTATACATTCATACGTCACGTACGTCATTTATGATGAGGTACACAATATTTTCCGAGGGATCGCTCTGTGAATTTTTCATTTTGTCAGATGTGTCGAGTGGTTCGAGGGGTGATGAATTTTTTCATCGTGTAGTATATTTATTCGCGTAGTTTTTCAATTATTTTTCGGCAAGGTCTCATAGTTACATTTTTTAGTCAATGATCTATTTGGAAGATATTTGGTTACGAACAGATTTTTGAAAATAAATTTATACATTTATACGTTACGTACCTCATTTATGATGACGTACACGATTTTTTCTTTAAGTGATCTCTCTGTGAATTTTTCATTTTGTCAGATGTATCGGGTAGTTTTAAAATTATTTTTCGGCAAGGTCTCATAGTTACATTTTTTATCAATGAGCTATTTGGGAGATCTTTGAAAAGTAATAAATTTTCAAAAATTCGAGTCGTGGTCCTTGAGTTTTTCGTTTCTGATTCGTTATATAGAAATTGAATGATTTGATCCAATTTTACATGAATGATCCAATGAAAAATAGCGACTGATATACAAAGTGATGTTTACGAGTAGTATTCTTCCTATACAGGGTTGGGATAAAGTATGGAACCAAGTGAATATCTTTTAAAGATAAAGAATGATATTTATGAAAATCTGCAGGTAGGTGCAATGGAGAAAAATGCATTAGATGTACCTTTTTTCGTTAGTAATATAGTTTCGGTTCAACCGGAAATGCCATCAACTTCTTTAATTTAAATGGGACACCCTATATATTTTTTCAATACGCTCGACCTGTTCCTCACTAACAATCCGGAACCGTATGAAGTGAAAGTCCGTGCACCACTAGGAAACTCAGACCACACACTCATCTCCGCGATATGTCCTTACATCACTCCGCGAACCAGTCCAACCACCACCGAACATATATGGACTAGAAGGTCCACTCTCAAGCGGAACTTTGTAGTCGGTCACACAAACGCAGCGGCAAATGACTCCGAATTCCTGCATTTACGAGGGTCGCTTGTGTGCTATTTTCATGTTGCAGTGTGAGCGTCTCGTACGGGGGCGAATGGAAAAGTACACAGGTGGATAACACATTTTCAATTCGACTCGAATTTCTGAAATAAATAAAACAATACGTATTCACGATAGGAAGATTCACCATCATTTGTGAGGAGAAAAAAATTATTGTAGATAAAAAACTCAATTGATGAAAAAAACTATCTCAACAGACACATCGAAAGATGGATGGAGATTGATTCAGTGAGGTGTGGATCTCACATAAACTAGTGCATTGCCATCTGTACTACTAAGATTTCTGTAATCATTTGTAAATCCATTGTTATCCATTGGTGTTGGTACCGGGAAAATAAACATATATCTTTTCTTCATAATTGAATTCGTATCAGTTTTTTTCCATATTCTATCAGCATCAAAAAACAAAAGCTTCATCTGAATTCTTTTTATCCAAACCTACGAAAATTTTCATGCAAATCTATTCACCTTCAGTCACTTTTTCTTCCATATCTGTTGAAGCAGAAACATCTTTGCAGCATCTCATTTGTGTTCCTGCACAAGTAGCACATGAAGAATCTTCTGAAATATATGACACAAGTATTTTCTCAACGGATTCGAATAAATACATAAAGGGTAGTCCGTCTAAATTTAACATCTTGAAAAATCACTTCCAGCTATCTTGAAAATATCAAACATCAGCTTTATTATTTGAAATAAAAAGCAACATATCCATTTGTGTTTTCAGATTTTTCACGTTTTTTCAAGATCTGCTGTAGACGGCACATAGTTAAGGAAATTCACGACGAATATAGTTACTTTTGGTTGTTGAAAAATTCAGTAAAGGAACTACATCAGATGTCAGTTGCGTTCTCGAATCATTTCGAATGATACAGCCCTCAGCAAAGTGCAAACTGCAAATTTTTATTCTGTTGTTACATTGCCAAGGGAGTTTTCCAGCTTTGACATCTGTAAAATAAATCTTAAATCTACAAAAATTATTAGATTTCGAATATCTCACCTAAAATCATCTTTTGGGCACCTAAAAACTGAAATACCACCTCCTGCTTTACTGATACATCCCTCAGCAGAACACAAAATCATTTTAATTAGTTCAAATAACACAACAATTGAGGAAGTTGTAGTTTTGAAGCATTCCGCGCAGTACCTATTGTAGAAAATCTATCGCGATCCAACCAGTATAGAACCTATCACCCGTATCACAACGACAGACGGTATACGAGCGGTAGCGAACTCGGTCCAACTCGGTAGACGGGGCAAGAAGGGAAAGTTCCGGGCGGGGCTTAGAGTGGATCTTCTAGCCCCCACGCACTGTTTGGCAATTTTGGCATTACAATTCAGCCGACTGGGATGGCCTACGCATGTTTCTTCGGAGGAGAATGTGTTTTGAATCGGGAGATGTGCTGAAGAGATTTAGGGAATCATCATGCTGGGAATGGAAACATACCACATAGCACCAAATCACGAACCACTGGTGAACCATGGTTCAATAGAACCTGTTCTAGGGTCGTCGCTCTCAAGCAAGCAGCATACCGTCGTTGGCGCAGAAACCCAAGCCCGCAAACTAGAGCTGAATATGTTGAAGCTAGGAATGATGAGATGAGATGAGTCTAAAGAGGCATACAACTCGAAGATGAGATCAAAGCTCATAGAGTGTCCAAATGGTTCCCGTTCATTTTGGACCTTTGCCAAGGCAATCGGGAGAAATTTCACTTCTAGCTCATTTCCTCCCCTCACAGAGGATGATAATACATTGGCTTTAACACCTCCTGAAAAAGCCAACACCTTCGCCAAAATGTTTGCATTACCTTGGATCCACGAGGCCAGGAACTTTCCGAAATCGCTACCATCGATAACCGTATGCCAGAAATTGTATTCCGGCAACGCACATTCAAACACATTCTGCTTAGCCTCTACGTCAAGGAGGCTATGGGGCCTGACGGAATACCGCCTATTGTTCTAGAGGAATGTGCCTCAGAACTAACACCAGTTCTTTGCAGCTTGTTCACCCTTTCGTACAAATTCGGCGTATTTCTTTCTAACTGGAAGACAGCTAGGGTCCAACCAAATCCAAAGAAGGGCAATAAACCCCTCCCTAACAACTATAGACCAATTGCACTACTATTTGTGATCTCTAAAGTAAGGGAAAAAGCAATCAACATCGAGTTCATCCGATATCTAGAGAGCTCAAGAATCGTGAACGACCGGCAATATGGCTTTCGTCACCAGAGGTCAACAGGAGATCTGCTTGCCTATGTGACACATAAGTGGCAGGTGTCAATAAAGAAACATGGGGAGTCTCTGGCTGTAGCCTTGGATATCTCCAAAGCATTTGACCGAGTTTGGCACCAAGGCCTCCTAGCGAAACTTCCGTCATATGGTTTGCCGCCCCAACTGTGTCTTTCACTATCGAGTTTTCTAGCAGATAGATCACTCTACGTGGTGGTAGACGGGGTCTCGTCTGATACAATGATGGTGTTCCATAAAGCTGTCTTGGCACCAACTTTGTTCTTGCTCCACATCAATGTGACGTCCAGCCCAGTTCATAGCTTTGCGGATGATAGTACACTTCATTCCGCCTTTTCCTCTAGAGCCCCTATATCATCCAACGAGGCCAGAGGTGCAAGGCGAAGACAGGTCGATGCTTTGAATGAGGATCTGACTAGAATTCTGAAATGGGGATCTGAGAATCTAGTACAGTTCAATGCAACTAAAACTCAAGCTTGTATGTTCCTCAAGAAGGCTGATCACACAATGCCCAATTTGATGATGTCGGGTACCACTGTTCTTAGTATGTCGTCAATTTCCATGCTGGGTGTCACCACCAACAGTGCTCTCTCATGGGACGATCATGTGAGGTCCATTGCGAAAACTGCTTCACAAAAGATGAGGATTATGGAAGAGCTGAACGTGTATGAAAGATATTCGAATGTAAATCACTCGGCGATTATTCGGATGTTTATTTAATATCAGATTTCCTCTTAATATGCGACGTTTTCGAGAACTTTCCAAAGGTATGTTTGGAATCATACAAATTAGATCCATCTCAATTATACACAGCATCCGGTTTATCCTGGGATGCTATGCTGAAGTTCACGGAAATCAGATTGGAATTATCAGCAGATATCGACATCATTAATTCTTTCGAAAAAAAAGTACCAAGGGTGGGATAAGTCAATGCAGCTTGAGAAGTCATGTGGCGAACAATAAGTTCTTACCAAATCTCAATCCAACTGAGCCCTCTTCATATATAATGTATTTGGATGCGACTAACTTATACGGCCATGGCATGTCACAACCGCTTCCCACATGTGATTCTAGGTGGCTCACTAGTAATGAAATAGCGACTTTAGATATAATTAGTGTGGCGGATGATAGTTCATGTGGATATGTCCTCGACGTGGATGTATATTATCCTCAAGAGCTACACGATGCACATTCTGATCTGCGTTTTCTTGTGGAATCCATCGCACGGCCTGGTTCGAAATCTAAGCAGAAGAAACTGATTCCTATATAATCTATCGAATAAAATGAAATATATTGTACACCATAGAAACCAGAAACAAGCCATACGAAATGGTTTAGTTTTAATCAAAGTCCATAGAGTATTGAATTTCAGTCAGTCTAAGTGTTTGAATAAATATGTAGATTTGAATACAGAAATACGCAATGAGAGCAAAAGTAAAGCGGATAAGTGTTTATATAAGAATGTGGTTGATTCAGTTTACGGTAAAACTATGCAAAATGTTGATAAAAGGAACGATATATCAAACTGGTTACTCATTGGGAGAGTATCAAGTCGAAGAAAGGTGCCAATGCATTGATAGCTCTCCCCAATTACAAGTCCTGCAAAGTATTTCACGAGAAATTTGTCGCGATCCATATGGGAAGAGTCAAGGTGCATTATGATAAACCGCTGTATTTGGGCTTCAGTATATTAGATGTATCGAAAGTCGTTATATATAATTTCTTATATGATTGCATCAAGAAAAAACATACTGATCAATCGCAACAGATAACTTTTATAATTTTATGAAGGAGAATATAAGTTATTTCGATACATGTAATTATCCAGCCGATAACGATTTTGATATTCCAACCACAAAATCGGTTGTGGGCAATATGAAGAAAAGAGGGGTGTCATGATATTCGCCCTTGAAATGAACACGCCGTTTGTTCAAGTGGTGGGAATATTGGTGGGAACTGTTGTATGAAACCAGACCCGTGAACATCGACTCCTCATTCTCTCTCACTCACTCAGCACTGTACCATCTATCTTTAATATATAGTTCGCACCAGCTCTCGTTGTACGTACCAGATCTCGTTGTACCAGCTCTTCTCTTCGACTACAGTTCCCGAGGAAAATATTTCGCAAAAGTGAGTACACATTCATTCGATTTCTGATTGCATCACATAAAAAACTATTCAGGAGAGATTTTTGTCGGGAAACTTCTTCAGGCGGGAAAAATAATAACGGAATTTCGGTAACATCAACACCTCCGAGTATTTTGAAGAAGTTTCTCTCTAATCGTGGCAAGATTAACCCGTACCAGTGAGGTGAGAAAAGACCTAGCTTATACAAAGCCCTAAAATCCGAATCCCCGCCAACTGAATCGAAACAGCATTTGAAGCGGTCTTCTGGAAGGGTTAAGCTCATTCGTGTAGATATAGTGCACCCAACCATTAAGGGTGATGTTGACGAAGACCTTTTGATGAATGTTGAAGATGTCAGTGACGAAGAATGTGTGAGAGATAATCATAATGCAAGCATCACTATGCGCATTCCATTGCCTCCATCAGCACCAGTAGCTGCCATCAGGGAATATGATGATGAGTTGAACCGGTGGAATGCGAATATTAATACACTAATCGCTGCTAGTGAAGGCAAATCTCGTCAGATTTCACTGAGAAGAGATGCTTTGCGTTGGCAGATGGCAGATGGCAGATGATACGAATGTTGTTAACGATGATGTTGGCGAAGACCTTTTGATGAATGGTGATGAAGATGTCGGTGACGAAGAATGTGTGAGAGATTATCATAATGCGAGCTATCACTAGGCGCATTCCAGTGCCTCCATCAGCACCATTAGCTGCCATCAGGGAATATGATGATGAGTTGAAGCGGTGGAATGCGAATATTGATACACTCATCGCTGCTAGTGAAGGCAAATCCGTCAGATTCCATTGAGAAGAGATGCGTTGCTTTCACAGCTAGCCGAGTGTGATCGACAGCTGGTAGAGGGTGGAAATTTTCGACGAGAATGTCGAGCAAATAAGACGCGCAATCAGCGTTATGATGATCTCAATAGTGAGTACTTGAGAGCGCACTAGTTTAATGACGGTGAATTTTATATAGTAGGATATGTATTTATTGTTCATAGTTTTTCATTAATTCATATATTTATATATTTTATATATCCATACATTCATATTTGCGTGAATAAAGTTCATAAAAAAATTTTGCTGTTGTAACTGCAAACAACGATTCCATCAAATGAAATAAGCCGATGGCATTAAGTTCTGTATAATCCGATATTCATCTCAGATCTGCTCAGTTACACTTCAACTGCGGCGATTGCAAGATGTCTCATCAAACTTTCGATAAATTTGGGCGTAAAAGGAGCAAGTCTTCCAGTTTTCTTCAAGGTCGTCCAGGTATTAGTTTCAAACTCGATGAAAATGGGGACTATGATATGCAGGGTAAGCGTTCGACAAACGTTGGAACACCATTGAGAGATTGCGATTGAGGTGTATTGGAATTGTTCAATGAACTTTCTGTAAGAGTTGAAAAAGTCACTACAAACTTTGACCAGAAATTGAAAAATCATGTGCCAGCAGAACAAGTGGCTGAAGCTATAGAGAACAGCAATGTTTTCATGCACTAGGAAGATGTAAAGCAGGTAGAGGCTTTAAAATGAGATGCAAATCAGAGCAGGTGAAGAAGAAGTGTCGATTCGAATATTCAAGATGTAATCATATTATTTCGTCTTATTGAAATCATTTGTATACGTTGAATTATAAATGGAAATAATAAATTGGAAAATTCATTGAAAAAAAATTTGAAAAACATTTTTGAAAAAGTTTTGATGAATTAAAAAAAAATATCGAAAAAAAACATGTCTAATCTGTGACCTTTTGTTTTATACCGCATGAAATTTTCAAAATTAAAAAAATTTTGAACTTGTGAAAATAGGTGCAATTTTTTTTTGGACCTGTTACGGTTTCATTTCATTTAAAGAAGGCCTAGCAAAACGAAAACTCCAAACTATTTTTATTCAATGGTATGGTATAGAATAAATGGATATATATTATCAGAAATTGATAAACATCAATAAAAGATCTTCAAATTGAATTTTGGTTAGGGTCAAACTGAGCAATTTGGGCTTAGAGTTTCTTCTTTTGCTTGGTACATAGATATGGTTCTTCACCTGAAAACACAAAATCCATTAGACCCACTATGATATTTTGGCGCGAGCTTGGAAAAACCGGCCATTTTGTGATAACCTGTGGAGGTAGACACAGAAAGTGTGCTGTCGCATTTTTGCGGATTTTTCTCAATCAATCAATCTTATTCTGGGAAGTTATTGTAGTCAAAGGATGGTCCACTGACTACTCAAAGGTACTCATGGGATAAAACTTGTAGCAAAACAACATTGTCAACTTTCCCTTACCTCAGCCACCGTGTAATTATGGTTTACGTGTCTACCGGGTATATTTTGCGATTTCCCTAATTCATTGTTCTTTACCGATCCGCACTTTTTATTGCAGAAGGTCGTCGCACCTTTCGAGTCAATCAACTGTTAGGGCATCTCGGTCGTCGATCTCTTTCCTTTTCTATTAATATTATTTTTCATCTGCCAGGCATAGGCAACTCGCTGCAAACCCAAATGCGTGGTTGGTTGCTCAACTCGAATAAGTTGACAGGTACTACTATTTTTTAATTTTGCTGTTTCTCTCGCACCTACCAGGTTGGTAAAAAACCTCGCGAAAACCTTTGACTTGTTATGGAAGAATGTGTTCGAGTGTTGGTCTTTTTCAACAAATGGTTGCCCATCAGTGCGCGTCATGAATGAGAAACCGAATAATTAATCATCACTGCAAATTCTCTGTATAATTAGTGAATGCGAGTGGTTCCAGATTCGACTATCAGGATTCCCGGTATATTTGTCAATCGTGCCTGTATTTATTAGGTGAGTTATTATCGTCTTACTATTTTTGATATGAGGCACGTGTTTGTGCTATGTCGGACTTGGTCCTGAAAATGGTATTTATTAGTTTGCAGAATTCCATAGTGCCACTATAAATTTCCCCTTGCTCTGTATTCATCGGGACGTATAGGGATCGTGAATCAAACCTGGTGTAGGTACCTCAAACAGAACCGGACTTTTTTCTTCAAACCCCCTGAGAACCCCGTTTCACCGCAAACTCCTGATAAGGATTGATTGAATCGTTTCATTTTCTCAACTCACCGAAGTTGCTACTTCTGGCCACCTAAAATCAAGGTATGTTATGTTTGTAACTAATCTAATGCTAAATTCTGCTCAATTCTTCTTACCCTATGAGATATAGCCATTTTCTACCCTTGCAGGGCCAAAAGTCTGGGTATCTATACTCCTTCCATAAACTCAGCTGCCTCTAACCTGCTTCACGTTGCATCTAACCTGCTTTACGCTGCATCCAGCCTGCTTTGTGCTGCATGTAACTTGCTTACTTCGTCTTAAAATCTCCTCTCTGCTCTATCGCTTGCTGCTTCATATGTCTTTGCTGCCTAATACCTAGCTCAGAAATAGGACAACGAATAGGACTAGAAGAACAGACTGAGAGAATCCAGCCCCTTGAGAACCTATATCACAAGTGAGAGTATCTATCTTTTCCTTTCATTTGTACACTTTGCTCTTGCCAACTTTATATATGAGAGTATAGCCATAGCTAGCTCTATTGAATTCTCAATAGGACAGTTATTCCTGCATGTGAACTTCTGGTATCGATATCTGGAGGGAACCTAAGTATATTCGGCATTTCTTGAGGCCACCAGCATATAAATTCTAAGACCTGCAGTGAAGCACTCCTCCACATTCAATAAAGAAGTTGTATCCCACACTCCCTGAAATTTATGGCTCATTGTTGGTGGATACCAAATCATCATTGTTGGCGTCTTGGTATCTTCAGCGTTATAGACCTTTCTCTATCGATCCCGCATAGTCCATAAAACACCTATTTTCCTTCATTTCCGAGGAAATATGGCATTTTTGAGAAAACTTTTTTTTTCATTTCAAAATTGATATCAAATTCGTGTTCAATAACCTCGTTTCATTCTAGATTCGTAAAGAGAATCAAGATTCGACGTTTCTAGGTACCAGTATTCTTTCATAATGTCAGTGATTATGATAGCCACATCTTCCATAATATGAGTGGTCATAATAGCCACACCTTCCATAATGTGAGTGGTTATGATGATCCTCTATTTTTTCCCTAAAACCTCGAATCGATGTCAAATACAAGTTCAACGACCTCGTTATACCAAAGATTCGCAGAAAAATCGGAAATTTTTATGATACCAAATTTACTTCTATATCATTTATACATATCAATGGCTATATCAATTGATATCACTACTGAAATTTATCACTACATTTCAAACTGACACTTCGTCCTCACTACAATTACACAATGGACATACTTCCACCATGTCGCGGAATGTCTAAGAACTCCGATGTGGTATGCGACGAGGATTGTGCATAAAAATCGATGACATCGGGCAGCATCGCATATCGCCCAAAGCAGGTTGGACAGGGATATTTGTCACCCTCACTGGTTTTCACCGACCACATCGACACCGTCGTGCACTACATTCTGTCCATGTGTTTCACATCATTCACAGATCTCCTTGAATCTTCATCGTGTATATCAGTCAGACAAACAGAGTTCGAGAAAATGACGTATCCGCAATCATGGGACGCCAAACCAGTGGTGCTAGTTTACCCATTTAGGGTGGATCAATACGTGAGCTGCCACAACTGCGATGTGTGCTGGCCGGCCGTCGAGATGAACACTTGTACAGGAGTTTGCCGAATTCGCGCGGAGCGAAACCATGTGATATCGCCAGATCCACCTCGTTTGAACACCCGTTCAGTGCCAAGGTGCAAGAAATGTGCAAAGCTGCTGCGGGACACGAATATGGGAATATGCAGAGGTACTCGCAGGGAGTGTAGTATGACAAAGAGATTGCTGCTCCAGAGGTGTCATAGTTGCACGCAATACCGAAATGATTGCTGTGCTCCGGATGTTCGAGGACCGGCTACGTCTGCGAAGTGGTGGGCCACATGTTCACAAACGCCGACCACCATTTCAAAGCATGTTGGTGTCTTCCATACGAGAGGCGAGTGTTCAGAAGGAGTCTAAAGATGCCGGCACCACCTCTGTACTTCATGCGGGAAGTTGCCAGTTCGGACGAATATGATGCCTGATTTTTCTGTCATACACATTTCGTATTATTGTATGCTTTTTTCTATGCATCGACCAATTCACACTTGTTCTGAATATATATATATATATATATATATATATATATATATATATATATTATATATATATATTAGAATGATTTCTAAGTCTTGTTACTTTCACATGTTTCAGCTATTTGGGAACGGATAGAAAAGAGGTGATTCAGTACGTCCAACTTTTCATTAATAATCACCAACATTTCAAATAATTGCAGACTCATTGATCCAAGAATTATATCTATCAGAAAATCCAAGCCATTTGACATACATTTTCCTTTCACCCTTCTGCCTCCTCTTCTTGTTCTCCCATCTGATTGTTTTCGCCTCCAAAACCTTCTACACCAAGTATACGTCAGGATTGTCAGTTTTCAATAATCCCAATTAATAAAAACACCCCTCGATTGGGTGTCCTTCCATATCTCCAAGTTTGTAAGTTCTGGGATTGGTTAATTTCGCTTCGAGTATTTTGAAGAGTTCTGTAGAAAAATTTGCAGTGTACCCTTTTTCGAAGATCCCTTTATATTTACTTATGGGCACTATATCACCGATCTGATATTTTGCCTTCGGCGCTATTTTCGGGTGGCTACAGGCGCTTAGTATTGTGATAGGTGTAACTTCAGAGGGTCTCATACAAATCTTCCTATGTATTTTGTTATTGTATTCGTCGGTTAGATGGGGCGAAATATCACGCCACTTGAATTCACCCCTTGCAGAGAATTCTTTATATATCCAGTTTTTCAAAATTCTTATATTTCTCTCGACGATTGCCGCCTTCATTAAACTGAACCTTGAATAATGGTTTATATTATATTACACCATCAATTTCTTGGAATGAACGTTATAGAATTCTTTGCCTTGATCACTTTGCATATTCTTCGGTATGTATTCAGCTCTCTTCAATACGCTCAGCATTGCATGTGTCACTTCAAAGATACTCAGAATAACAGTCGATGACGAATAAAATATATCTGTAACCACCATTATCTTCAGAATAATCTTGCAGCTCAGCCAAATCAATTTGCCTCGCAGATAAATGTAATCCATCAGAAATATATTTGTTGTGATCACCGCAATCAATATTTACATACAAATGAGTTGACTGAGACTCTATCGTTATTATACATCATAATAAATGCTTCTAATCTGATACCTTCTTCACGTAATTCTTCTATTGTAGACATTATTGCATCATCATGCCCAGTATGATCGGCCAGTCCAGAACCCCATGAGAGTCGGAGGCAACTCACCATCTCTTTAGCTATATATATATTGGAATGAAGCTAAAGAGATGGTGAGTTGCCTATATATATATATATATATATATATATATATATATATATATATATATATATATATGTATATATACTGTAATGAAGTGTTTTCTCACCAGCTTCATTAGTAGGCTTCGGTGTACGAGCCTCATCTGAGAAATGGGGTGAAGGCCATTTTAGAGTCACCCTGTATACCTGATTGACAAATTAATGAATCAAGGAGCTCCTTTGGCTAGTATTTTGAGCCACCCAGAGAGCCCTACCCCAGACTAACCTTGTTTAGCCCCGTTGCACCCTGCTGAGGGTAATCAACTTCATGACACCCCTGCCTCCGTTTTGAAAGCACTACCAGGCTAATGATTTCATACATATCATGTTCAGACTCTTGATATTAGTATTGGTAGGATTTGATTGCATAATGACCGTCCAGAGCCCTGGGAAATAAGAAGTCCAGTATGCTATCCGTTTACTTGCTTTATTCATCTTGCAATGATTTTTGCATCCGGAAATCCTGATCAACCCAGAGACTAAGACTTCTTATTGCCTATGGAGAGTGTATTTATGATTTTGGAAAGAGTTGTAATGGTTTTCATACCTGGAAAGACATTTCAGGGTCATGTGATATTGTTTAGGTCATAACTTTGTTATCCTTCGTAATTTTGCAATCAAATTCGCTCAGTAGCACAAACATGGAATGCCAAGCACTTTGGTACTACCAGTTTTGAGGAAAAATGATTGCCACCGCAAGTTTCCAGACCCAAGGTCAAGTAGTGTTCACTTTTTCCTTGAGAAAACAAATCATGGTCAGCTCGAGGCCAGACTAGCCCGACCAATCAGAATCCCGACCTCGCTCTGTTTTTTGCCAAACCTGAAAAGAGTATAAGTAGCAAAATCCAGAGGCCCAAGGATGGACAGATCGACAGTTAAAGAGATTGAGATATATGATAGTGAGTTATTCCATTTGGCAGTGATTATTCTGATTCAGTCCGATTCTCACCGTTTGATTCAGGTCGTATAACCGTTATAAAAAGTGATCAAGGTGCTCGAAGTTTTTCCTGTATTTACATTCCATTTTTGTGTTACACAAAGTTGAAAAAGTGAGCCAGAGCTTTTTCTGCCGACGATTCACCCGTGAAGTATATTACCAGTCAAGTGTGAGTTAACTGCATTTTGATTTCACTGCATTTTCTCATAGTTCTATCAAACTGCAGCTTAACTTTATAGATCAAATAATTTTCCAGTATAAATCCAGTTGTTGTGACATTTGTCGTGACGGTTGACAGCGGCCAGTGAAATTCAGAATCCAGCACAGAGTAAGCATTGGAACTGCCCTGTTGCATATATAGGTATCATTTGTAATGACCTGCAGGATACGTTCTGTGGTTTGAAATCCTAACGTAAAGAGTTTTATCAGGAAAACAACCCTTGTAACGGTCGAGGTTCTTGGTCTGCGTAGCAGTCAACACCAAGCGTCACCAGGGTTGTGAGCATCCCGGTCTCCTGGTCGCATAAGGCTTATAGTCAGCGTCGAGACCACCCTGATAGTAATTATCTTGCAAACCCCAGAGGGGTGAATAGTCTTTGTACTTTGACCAGAACTTGTTTTGCAGGGGTAGAGCTTCTTAACTCGCATAGGCGCTTCCCGGATGCACGTTGCACGGCTTACTCGTTGAATACCAGTCAGATTAGCTGTCACCCTGCTTAAGTCACCCTGCTTAATTAATTGTCACCCGTAGATATATGTGGTTAGGATAATCTACCCTGAGATTATTTGATCTGTGGATTTTTTTGTGACTGACTCCTGTCGACATATTCTGTCATCCGAATTTCCTCGTGGTCGTATTTTCTTGGTTATGATAATAATCATTGTGAGAGATAAATTCGATCTGTTTATTGTTTCCAGTGAATAAACCTGTTTAAGTGTGAATTTTAGTTCTGATTATTTGTTCTGAGTGATATACCAAACACCCGCAGCAACCCGTATACCAGGGTGAAACCAAGTGGGTGAACTTAAAGCCCTCACCCCCTTGTGATCTTTTCATAGTCCAGAAGGCCTTCGACCCCTGGCATACCGTCGCTTCGACTGTGTTGCTACCTAGGCCTCCCAACAAATCCTGGTTGGGAGAAAGTGGAGTTCACCACTATAATCCAACTGGCGCTCGAGGCAACCCCTGTCTATCCTAGATATAGACATACCCCGTTGAGCACCACCCTAGTAACACCCCCCCAAGAAGGGGGAGACGTTACAAGTGGCGCTCGAGCAGGGACCGTTTTGAAGAAGAAATCCAGAGAAAGTCCTGAAGGTATACAGAAAATCAGAACTTGTGTTTTCCTGACAAGTTTGAACTTTGCAGTGGTGGATAGTTCTCAGGTATTTCTTAGGTTAATTGTATCAATAGTTTGGTCTGTTATTCCACCAGAAATCGTTATTGTTTTCCAGCTATTGCTGAAGCCCGTAAAATTGTGATTTTTAGATATCGTTTGTGTGTTACAAGGGGTATTCCGTTTCAAACCCTGGTGGATATCTATTTACATTCCAGGCAATTATATCTCACTGTTTTCATTTTCTTTGAACTCTAATTTTGTTCCTGTTCAGAGGGTGACATACATATTTATCTACACTACCCTGCTTTTACTTGATTTTCCACCCGATTTCTACATCTGGATTTTACACTGTTGATGTGATAATTCATTTTCTTTGTTGTTTTGATTTTTCTCTATTTCCCCTGAGTGAATATAATTGCAGTCCCGTTTGTTGCGTACACACAATTTCCTGTTGAATTATCTGATTCTTTTTTGATACCTAATTTGATGATTTCTATGTTAATCAATTCGGTGAGTTTTGCTTTTGCATACTTCTTTTCCTCCTGGAATCTATTCTTGTTCATCCTGCGAACAATACACTGTTTGTTTGTTAATCTTTGTTTGGTAGACAATCCATTTCACATTAGGAAAATGACTGAAACACAGACAACCAGAGAATCCAGTGAGCTTCAGCTCGCTCCCCCTGAAATTACCAGGACTAGCCGAACAAATTCTCCTGATCCAGAAAGGGAAGAATTTGGAGATGATTATCTGGCCAACTTGGAGCCGAGAGTTGGATGGATATACCGTTTGAAGAAACCAGACCTGACGGAGGAGTTGAAGCGATATGGACTGAATGCTGATGGTACAGTGATGGAACTACGCCGTCGACTTGTGTGGTTCTTGAGGGAAGAACTGCCCAAGCTAGTGGGAGCCCGACACCCAGCGACGGGACATGTTGTACCCCCTGTACAACCATTCCTGGAATGTCCTGTGGACACTCAAGCCGCACCTGTTATGCCAGCAGGTCAACCCGCAACATATTCACCCCTGCTGCAGGGAAATATGCCGTTTCCAGACCCCGTGAATAACTCAGATGTTCCAGAACATGTTTCAACATATCGACCGCCCCTGAAACCGTACCATTGGAATTTGCATTTTGATAGCAGCACCGATCCAGTGGCGTTCTTGGAACGCCTGGAAGAAATTGGCAGGGCAGAAAGGGCCCACCCCGAACAACTCCTGGATACTCTACCTGAACTTTTGCAAGGTCGAGTACTGTTGTGGTACCGTTGCAATGCACGCTTCTGGAACTCATGGGCATCGTTCAAGGATGTTTTCAAGAGATCCTATTTCCCACTGAGGTTCCAGGAAGACATGGAGATGGCCATCAGTCGACGCCTGCAACGGGAAAATGAGCCAGCCATGGACTATATAGTCGATCTCCAGACACTCATCCGAAGGCATGGAAGCCTCAGACCTGAACAGGAGTTAGGTTGGCTGTACCGGAACTTGCTACCTGATTACAGGCAGTATATCAAGAGGACTGATTACCATGATATTCAATCCCTGATTTCCCTGATTCTAGAGTACCAGAACCTGCGGAAGGAACTGAGGCAGATGCACTCCCGTCACCCAGCAGCTAGGAT
The DNA here is from genome assembly GCA_963576655.1 of Gastrophysa polygoni. NCBI lineage: Eukaryota > Metazoa > Arthropoda > Insecta > Coleoptera > Chrysomelidae > Gastrophysa > Gastrophysa polygoni. The sequence goes on from OY755083.1 coordinate 32,570,285, forward strand.
TAACACTGCCCCGAGGATGATTTCACCAACCGTGCCCCGGAATTCATCACCAGAACCAGCCCAGAATGACAATTCCCATCAGACTCCTCTGGTTCAGAGTAACCGGAATAGAATTACTCCGCCCGCCGACAGCCCCTTACCTGTGAGACACATGAGCCCTGTGGAACAGCAGACACCCCGAACGCCTGCATCCCCGCCACAAAGGGCATATAACCGGACCGACAACTGCTGGAAATGTGGACAACCTGGACACCGAAGGAGTGATTGCAGGAATGCATCCAGAATTTTCTGCTCACGTTGTGGACGTGACGGCATCCTGTCCAGAGATTGTACCTGTGCCAGGTCGGAAAACTACCCCGGAGCCCGACTGAACCGAGGACAGTCAGGCTCCAGCAATTAAACATCCCGGAGAAACGAAAACCGCCTCGACCAGATGATAACCGCCTGTATGTGCCCGTTATCATTGAAGACCAACAGTTCCTGGGCCTGGTAGACACCGGTGCCACAAGGTCCTTAGCCAGCAGCGCTGTTGCGGACAAATGTGAGCAATATAGCTTCCAGAAATACCCCCATGATGCCATCCAGACTTCCCAGGCAGATGGATCAGTCACTAGGATCACCGGAAGATACAAGGTTTGGATGACAGTAGGTGACAAGTGTTTGACAAATGAATTGTTGATCATTCCAAACCTGTCTACTGAGCTAGTGTTGGGTATGGATATGCTTCGCCAACACGGATTTGGCATAGATCTTACCAGGGCCGCCGTATATTGTAACCAGAAAATTGTTTCAGTTGTAAAATCCCAGGAACAACCCGAGAAGACGCCTGCTGATGTAGCGACCATGAGAGGCTCCGTAAAAACGAAAACCCGCCGGAAAAGACGGTCAGTCAGGCCGCCCCGCCACACCCCGAGCAAGGCTGATGTGGCCAGCCTTCCAGAGAAACCTGCGGTTCGCCCGCAGAACCACAGCTGGGACCACCAGACCCTGGGAGCAGAGCAGAAGTTAACTCTGGAAAGATTCCTGGAGGTAGAACTGCCTGCCTTCGAACAGATCAAGGGACCTACACCTTTGGTCCAACATAGGATCCGCCTGAAAACCTCCGAACCGATCAAACAACGATACCGACCCCAGAATCCGAAGATGCAGGAAGTCATCAACGATGAGGTCGACAAGATGTTGGCCAAAGGAATCATCGAGCCCTCCAGAAGCCCGTGGAGTTCGCCGGTGGTGATTGTAAAGAAGATAGATGGGAAACCATGTTTCTGCATTGACTTCCAGAAGGTCAACAACGTCGCCGAGAAAGATACCTACCCCCTGCCGTTTATCAATGCAATCCTGGATAAACTTAGGGAAGCTAAGTACATTTCGAGCCTGGACTTATGCCAAGGCTATTGGCAGATCCCGCTCACCGAAGATAGCAAACCCATCACAGCCTTCACAGTGCCTGGAAGGGGCCTGTTTCAATTCCGAGTGATGCCGTTTGGGTTGCATTCCGCTCCCGCAACTTTCCAGCGACTGATGGACAACATCATCGGACCCGACCTGGAACCTTTTGCTTTTGCATACCTGGACGATATAATTGTACTAAGCAAAACGTTCGAAGAACACCTGGAGCATTTAAAGCAAGTATTCACCCGTTTACGTGAAGCTAATCTCCAGTTGAATCCGGATAAGTGTAAGTTCTGTTTGAATTCACTTAGATATTTAGGACATATGGTCACTCCTGAGGGCATCCAGACGGACCCTGATAAAATTGAGTCCATCGTCCAGTGGCCGATGCCTACAACCCTGAGAAAGCTACGACAATTCCTGGGAATGGCTTCCTGGTATAGGAGATTCATTCCAAATTTCTCCGCCATAGTTGCTCCACTAACCAAACTCCTGAAGAAGGATGTCCGTTGGAAGTGGACTGAAGCTCAGGAAACCGCCTTTGCTACTTTGAAGACTTGTCGTATACAAGCCCCTGCTTTGACTTGCCCAGATTTCTCCCAGCCTTTTGTGTTACAGACGGACGCCTCCAACTGTGGACTTGGAGCCGCCCTCACCCAGACGATCGATGGTCAGGAGAAGGTTGTCGCCTATGCCAGCAGGATGCTGAGTGCTCCAGAGCGAAACTACTCCGTTACCGAGAAGGAATGTTTGGCCATCGTCTGGGGCATAGAGAAACTGAGACCCTACTTGGAGGGTTACCACTTCACGGTGATAACTGATCACCTCTCCCTGAAATGGATGCAGTCCATTAAGAATCCTTCTGGCCGCATAGCCCGCTGGACTATGTACCTGCAGGAATTTGACTTCGAGGTCAAATACCGCGAGGGAACGTTGAATAGAGTTGCCGACGCTCTATCCCGACAGCCTCTTCCCCTGTCTAGTCAGGAGGCTGAATCAACGGATGCCCTGTGCTGCACCTTGGAGCTGGAGAAGGAAGCTGGACAAAGATGTACGTGGTACCGCAACAAGAAGGCGGAAGTGGAGAAGCGCCCCGCTGCTTTTCCCGACTTCTGTGTGAAAGAAGACCGCCTCTTCCGCCATTTTTGGGATGCTAATAAGTTGAGTGAGTTAGGGATGGACGATCCCTGGAAATTATGTGTTCCTAAACCCCTTAGACCACAGGTACTGAAGGAGAATCACGATGACGTGACTGCAGGACACATGGGCATTGCCAAAACCACGGCTAGAATCACCCAGAAGTACTACTGGCCTGGAATGTTCCAGGTACGTGAGAAGCTGCAAAACCTGCCAGGAGTATAAAGTGTCCCAGCAGCAACCGCCTGGGAAGATGCATCCATCCCTGAACACTAAGCCATGGGACACCGTGTCCACCGACTTAGTAGGGCCGTTACCAAGGTCAAGCAAAGGAAACTGCTACCTTGCCGTTTACCAGGACCGTTTCACCAAGGGGATACAGATGCGACCACTCCGTAAAGCAACAGCTAGAGCTGTAGCACAAGCGTTCTATGAGGACATAGTGCTCCGGTTTGGACGCCCCGCTACGGTCATTAGCGATAGGTGCCCAGTACACTGGTAAAGTATTCGAGGAATTGTTGAAGGAATTAGGAATTCAACACAGATTGACTCCTCCTTATACCCCGCAGGCAAACCCAGTGGAACGCACCAACAAGACCGTCAAGACCATGATCTCACAATACTGTGAGAACGATCACCGGAAATGGGATCAACACCTGCCAGAACTCCAATTCGCCGTCAACACCGCCAGACATGATTCTACCGGTTTCACTCCCGCATTCCTGATGTTTGGCAGGGAATTAGAACCTCCCCAAGCTTTATTCCGACCACCTGTACCTGAAGAACAAGGGGAAAATGCCGCTTCCAGTTGGACATCACATATGACTAAGTTGAAAGAAGTTCACGAGCTAGTACGCTTGAACTTGGCTAAGGCATTCAACAATCAGAGTCATTACTACAACCTGCGACGCCGAGAGTGGAGATGTCACCTAGGTGACAAAGTCATGAAAAGAGAACATAATCTCTCTTCTGTAATCCGTGGGCATGCCGCAAAGTTGGCCCCGAAGTATCCAGGACCCTGCACCGTCACCAGAGTGATTTTCCCCGTTGTATATGACCTGAGAAGTGCAACTGGGAAGCGTTTCAACCGAGTTCATATCAAAGACCTGAAGCCGTTTTACCATGACCAGAACCAATAACCCGTGCTATTTGCATTCCAGGAAATGTCGCCGGACGACACGAAAATTCAGGTCATCCAGGATATCATCTTGGCACCGGCCCGAGATATCCCGATGGAGGACCTGGATTCCCTCGACGTCGCTGGCCCAGACACCTCTGGCCCAGACACCGTTGGCCCTGACACCGCAGTCACAGCCATCGCAGGCCCTGATACCGCAGGCCCCTACGCCGCTGGCCCAGACATCGCTGGCCCAGACACCGCTGGCCCAGACACCGCTGGCCCCGACACCGCAGTCCCAGCCATCGCAGGCCCTGATACCGCAGGCTCCTACGCTGCTGGCCCAGACACCGCTGGCCCAGACACCGCTGGCCCAGACACCGCCGGCCCTGATACCGCAGGCCCCTACGCCGCTGGCCCAGACACCGCTGGCCCTGACACCGCCGGCCCTGATACCGCAGGCCCTGGAACCGCAGGCCCCTACGCCGCTGGCCCAGACACCGCAGGCCCGGACCCCGCCGGCTCTGACACCAGACACCCCGACACCGCAGGCTCTGACACCGCAGACCTTGGCCATGGCAACCTGAGCCCCGACTCCACTAGCTCCACAGCCGGCAGACAAGCCGACCCCGGTGATACCGGCCACCGAGATGGGGTACTCGCCGTCCCGCTAGGAGACTTCACACCACGAGGCCTCCAGTACATCATGCTGAAGTCCTTGGAAGGCCTCCACCCGGAAAACCACCAGTCAACCCTGCCAACTTCCGCTGGACAACGACGCTCACCTCCACTCTACCTGCCTGTAGAGAAGAGGCTGTGCTGGCGCTGTGGCACGCCGGGCCACGAACGAGACTCCTGTGCTCGCCCCGTGAGGCTGTTCTGCTCCCGATGTGGCCGGGATCGCATCCGGTCAAGCGATTGTCCCTGCCCACGACGATTGAAGACAACCCCAGCCCGAGCCCCGACACCCCCAGCAGCTCCGACGCCGTCATCCCGCTCTATGCCAGCGAAAGTGAACCAGCGCACCCAGACGTCTACCCCCACCGTCGCTGACAAGGGAGTCCAATGCAACCGCTGCTCGTGCGAACGAGTACGCCCGAGACTCTCTCGTTGAAGACAGCCCAGTTACATGAGTATTATCATAGATTTTTCCAGATGTATAATTTTGAGTCAGGTCCAGCGAACAAAAAAAAAATAATGATTGTTACACAATCATTCTTTTTTTTCCGCAAGTAGGAGGGGTGTGTAATGAAGTGTTTTCTCACCAGCTTCATTACTAGGCTTCGATGTACGAGCCTCATACGAGAAATGGGGTTAAGGCCATTTTAGAGTCACCCTGTATACCTGATTGACAAATTAATGAATCAAGGAGCTCCTTTGGCTAGTATTTTGAGCCACCCAGAGAGCCCTACCCCAGACTAACCTTGTTTAGCCCCGTTGCACCCTGCTGAGGGTAATCAACTTCATGACACCCCTGCCTCCGTTTTGAAAGCACTACCAGGCTAATGATTTCATACATATCATGTTCAGACTCTTGATATTAGTATTGGCGTTAGCATTCAGTCCCTCTCTGATATCGTAGTTTTTATATGCAGCCCTTATATTTTCTAGTAGAGCAGCATATACCCGCTTATCTTGATCACTGATTGATTTCGGTACATGTTTCTAGAATATAAAATTATATAGTTCAGATGTAGCCGGAAACATCATGCTTCGCTTAATAATTCTTTGCTGGTGATATTGAGATATTTATCTCGAAAATCACAAAACTGCTAGACATTCTGTCAGAAAAAAAACAAATTTCTATATAACCAGCGATTTTAATATTGATTTATTGGGCGGATCAAGTCCTTCTAATGAATTCATTAATATACTAGAATCATATGATGCTTTTCCGACAGTGGAGCAAGTCACTCGTAAAGAAAGCAAAACATGTCTAGATAACATTATTACAAATTCTGAGAATGAAACTGAAGTTATTAGGATTTCAGAAACCTGTATATCTGATCACACCGCGCAGGTATATAATGCTGTTTCGACTGACTCCAAGTATAATCTATTTATCAACACGTTTCTACTATACTTCAACAAACATTTCCCTCTCAAGAAAGTGAAAGAGAAAAAAACTAAAGTTATTTTCCAAAGTACAGAACTACTGACAGCTAAAAATGAAATGCTAATTTATCAAATGCTATCTCTCGACTTCCCAAAGTATAAATTTGATTTCAAAGCTGCACATATCAAATATAATGAACTTCTAAGGCAAGAAAGGAATAAATATCATGAGGAAAGACTGGCCAAGTCAAAAAATGAATCTAGAACTTCCTGGCAGATAATGAGTGAGCTAATAGGTCGCAATAAAGTCAAGAATGATCAGCCAACTTTCGAAAACTCTCTTGAAGGTGCAAGTTCAATGAACAATTGTTTCAACCAAAAAGCGATTAACCTAATCGCTGATAAACTACCACTTCAACATGATTATACATGTAATATTCCCTACAACTACGATAGTTTCTCTTTTATCCCGGTCACATCACAAGAATTGATTGTTATAATGAATGAAATGGAGATCAAGAGAAGCTCTGGATACGATGACATTTCACCATTCTTATTGAAGAAGTGTTTTGTATACATTGTTGAGCCCTTATGAAATAATAATCTGGAGTTTTTTCCGAAAACCTGGAGTTTGCTATAACTAAGCCCTGCTTGAAGAAAGGCGATCCTGAGACTTTCGATAATTACAGGCCAATCAGTCTGCTCAGCGCTTTCTCAAAGCCTTTTGAAATTGCTGTATCTAGACAAATTATTACTTTCTTCAAAAATCGAAATCTTTTCAATAATAGTCAACATGGGGTCCTTGGAGGCAGAAGTATTGAAACAGCTTTATTCGAACTCACTAATAATATATACAATTTTCTAGATAGTGGAAATATAGCCTGTGGCATTTTTTGGACTTGTCCAGGGCTTTTGACTGCATAGACTTTTCAATTCTTCTAACTAAACTTGAACACTATGGTATAAGAGGTATCGCTTTAAAATGGTTTGCATCCTACTTACACTCTGTGAAGATTAGAGATAATGTAGGTAACTATGTACAGTCAAAGCCCATGGACGTGTCCATGGGAGTGCCACACTATCTAGACTAATAATGAATCCAGATGAAACTAATATTGTCATGTTCAGAGTAAATCAGTATTGGCCTACACCTGATGACATAGTTCTGAATGGAACAAAAGAATTGAATATCTTTATTCGCATATTTATTTTGTATTGGCTCTAAACCCATTCTGAATTACTTCATCAATATCGATATCTGCTTCCAGGATGATAGTATATAAACATGGTTGCAACGATCACCTTTGTGTACCTACCACAGTAAACACCAAATTTGTGTCAGGCATTTGAAGAGTTTGAAATGTAGTATTTTTGAATAGTACAATAATACAATCACAATGGGTAACTAACAAGTGTATACATACATAACAAGCGAATAAAAAATAATATAATATAATATGCGCGGTAAGCAAAATGAACATTCTATCGATAAACAAAAAAAGTAATGTTTTTGTTATGTCATTTCGAACTATGGCAACAAGAAAATGTAAAGTAAAACGCACTAGTATGAAAATTTTTCACAAACGCACATTCGCATCAATGATCGATGCGATGATGAATGTAATGATATTTCAATTGAGAATTTAACTGATGATATGATCACATATACATGGTGCTTATGCCCCCACTTATCATATATCTAGGTTCATTCCGCATCCCGATCTCTCAAAATATGAATCCACTACAATTCAAGAAGATCAAGTTTATCGACTTTATCGTTTCATATCGATGATACCAATAATATCGATTACAACGATAATAGCGATAATATCGATAATTTTGTTAGTGTGAATTTTTATCGACATCATCAAGAATTATCGATGAATTTGACAATCCCTAGACATAACACAGTTGAGTCATTTCGATACGATGAACTTAATTAATTTTTCTGCGCACAGATTCATTATCATGAAATTGACATAGGTATTTTCATCAGATCGGTCACTCTAACGGGTCCAGACTCGTTCCAGACTGCTATATTTTGGATAGCCGTCGACAATGAGCGAAACTGACTAGAAACATGTCTCATAAACACTCATAATGCTCATAATTGAAATATTCTTGGTCGTTGGAACTCGTTGGAAAGTGTATTTCAAGCACTCGTTACATTTCCGCACTTGTCGCTACACGGCTCGTACTGAATATCTTCTCGATGGCGTATTAGAAGTATCTAGAGAACGGAGCAGAATATATTTTTGAAATTTTGGGTACGGAAATGGGATGTCAAAATCTAGCTCTTGAAAATATTTTCACATGTGCAATGTTGCCAGATCTAGTGTTGCTAAGAGCAACTTTTGAATTTCAAATGGAACATTCTATATATCATTAGATTCTCGAATTCTGAGACATTTGAATTGATTGTTGATTTTCCACGGCGAAAACTGCGACATTTTTCTTGCCAGTTACGACAGAAAGCTGAAATTTCTACAGCGGCTTCCCAACACACAGGTATCTGAGCAGGTATCTTATGAATTCTCGTGCATATTGAATCAATGGAAAAAGCAATCAACATCGAACTCATCCGATATCTAGAGAGCTCAAGAATCGTGAACGACCGGCAATATGGCTTTCGTCACCAGAGGTCAACTGGAGATCTGCTTGCCTATGTGACACATAAGTGGCAGGTGTCAATAGAGAAACATGGGGAGTCTCTGGCTGTAGCCTTGGATATCTCCAAAGCATTTGACCGAGTTTGGCACCAACTTCTTTTTTGCTCCACATCAATGATTTGTTGAATGTGACCTCCAGCCCAGTGCATAGCTTTGCGGATGATAGTACACTTCATTCCGCCTTTTTCTCTAGAGCCCCTATATCATCCAATGAGGCCAGAGGTGCAAGGCGAAGACAGGTTGATGCTTTAAATGAGGATCTGACAAGAATTCTGAAATGGGGATCTGAGAATCTAGTACAGTTCAATGCAACTAAAATTCAAGCTTGTATGTTCACCAAGAAGGGTGATCACACAATGCCCAATTTGATGATGTCGGGTACCACTGTTCCTATGAGGTCGTCAATATCCATGCTGGGTGTCACCACCAACAGTGCTCTCTCATGGGACGATCATGTGAGGTCCATTGCGAAAACTGCTTCACAAAAACTCGGTTTTCTTTTCCGTGCGAAGAGATACTTCACATCCCAGCAACTGCTTATGATCTACAAAGCACAAATTCGACCTGTCCTGGAGTACTGTTCACATGTTTGGAGCTCAGCCCCCAAACATACGCTTAAGCTCTTAGATTCAATTCAGAAGAGAGCTATTCGCCTAGTCGATGACACAACACTCACCAAATCATTGACCTCTCTAGATCATCGTAGAAAGGTCGGCGATCTTTGCCTTTTTTATAGGTACTTTCACGGTCGGTGCTCAACGGAAATATCATCTATTATGCCACCACGCGCGATTCCTAGTAGACAAACCAGACAAGCTCAAGCTGGTCACCCCTACACTGTCAGGCTCGAGACCTGTCGAACATCGCTATACCAAGCATCATTCATCAATACGGTACGAACCGGCCCGAACTCGCAAATTAATGTTTTCTACTTCATCTTTGAACGAAATTCCTTCAGAATCTAACATAATAAACCATAAATAGCGTCCTTGTGTCAAATTTCAGATTCAAACATGCTTTTAGTTCGAAGGAAGGCATTTCAGATGATGATATTTTGGTGGAGCATTCCTCAATTTTGGTTCCATAGAATGAGGTAATTTCATTTGATTCTGAGACACAAATTTTACAATGTTTACATTTTTCAATGACCCATAACTTTTTTAAATGGAAGAGTTTTAACTCCAAAAAATACTCATTCCCTAATTTGAACCTTCCTCTTTACACTAATTCAATTACTTTTGGGTTTGAATCCATGACAAGGCCGGAAAGCATGCTGAAAAAAGGGTCTGCCAAACCATTTTAGTGAAACGCCCGTCTTATTGCTAGCGTCCCGCTAACCCATCTAGCGAACTTGATACTACCCAAAACAAAACAACGTATAAACTACCAGAAGAACAATAGCTAAGTTGAAGCCCCTTCGATTGGTAGTACTTATATAAAATACCCAATATCTGTTCCTATTCAATGTGGAATAATTGCTTCACTAGAATCTGTATTTTGATTTGTTTCAGATCAGATCTCTCCTGCAAAGTAACACCAGTAGCTCGAATTCAGCAGGGATCAACGACTAGTGGAAAGTGAAGTGTCGTTATTGTCTACCAGTGTTTTTGTTCTGAAGGGTTCTTGAAGGGTATTCTGTGCTTCATTTCATATGTGAGCACTGCTCGATTTATCTATATGAGGCTCTCAAATTAATTACTCATTCAAACATTACCTATTATTACTAAAATTTCAATCAAAATGATTCAAGTTAAAATCGACACTTACACCTGACCTATTACGAAGAATGGCAAGATCATTTAATAATCGTATTTGCCTGGGAGAAGAAGAAAATAATAGAATACATATTGACATTTTTTAATACTAATATAGGTAATACTTTATAAATTTCAGAAATGCTCATTTTTGCTAGGTTTTAAGCAATGTTTATTACTAGAACTATTGTAATTTTCAATACTTTCACAGTGTGTATTAGGTTTGGACGAATATATCTGTGGAACCTTTGACATGTTGTATCAATAAATTGTTCACCAAAGCTACCTTCGTTTTTCATTCTTCAAAATGTTTATCAGAACAGTTGATAAAACAAGTTTTTGGCAAATAATCTTTGATCGGATGGGAATTTCGATTGTGAAGAATAATTTGTCCTCCAATAGCGCATCGAATTACATTACAAAATTATACAGGGGTTTCGATTCAAAATGATGAAAATACATTGTTTGGAGATTTGGAAGTTTGCCTCTGAATTTTGTATACTGCGTGTCAATTAAACTAGGGTAACGACTCTCTCAGGTCATATTCACTATGTATCTCTCTTATCGACGAGGCATAATCTTGTTTGTTATGATCATTTTTCGTGTATATATTTGAACCGATTTCAATGAAATTCCAGGAGTATGTAGGTACACATGAAGAACTCATATGTGCAATTATCACGTCAGACTTTTTGGGACATCCTGTATAATCGGAAATATTTGGTATGCGCCTTATGAGACAGATGAAGTCTGCAAAATAGCAAAATCTCAGTTCAACTGATAACTGAGCTATAGAAGACGGGAGGAGAGATGCAGGACCCCGTATATGCAGAATAACATCAAGTTCTGAGATATTTTGTATCGTTTCCAAAATTGGTATTTTATTTCAATCTTCTGAATACTATTCGGATTATACTATTTTCAATGACTAGTCATGAATGTATGAGGGTTACTCCATATAATAAATATGCAGAAAAATAAAAAGTTTGTGCTTTCATTGCAAAAAGTGTTAAAATGGCGATCTTATTCTACGGACAACTTTCGTAATATCGTGTTGACAGATATTATGCATCCATATATACAGGTGGCTATGGCAATTTTTGAAATATGGGATCGACTTCCACGAGTTAATTATTAGAATCCAACTGAGTTTATGAATGATTCGGAGAAAAAGTTAGGGAATTGAAACACGCCTAGTGAACTCCAACATTGTATGAAGGTTGATGTAATAACGCCATGGTGTATAAAAAGAGCATATAGGTATCTACAGAGAAAATAATATATTGACACATGAAAAATGTAAAATATATGATTATGCTAATTATAATAATAATCATAGGCTTAAGTTCGTAATTACTTATTTTCAATACTATATAGAAAGCTATATTATCACATGGTTCGTATTGAATCTATTACCTAGTAAATACATATTAGAAGAGATTTTGTCGTCACATGATGACTAGGCAACTTCATTATCTTGAATCTGTTGAAATCTTCGAAGTACCAAAGATTACAGAAACAATATTCTGTAGTCTTTCCCAGTATCCTGTCTCAAGGATATAATCAAAGCTCAAGGTTAACAGAAAAGAACACTTCAACCTAGTATCATAACGTTAGAATGATTATAAATGCATAGTGTCTGGACACTCTTCAATTATAAATGGATTATCTTGTCATTTAGAAGAATCTATTCATCATTGAACAAGATAAATTAATGAACGTTTGAGATGCAACAACTTCCAAAGCATTGAAAATCATTGAAAATGTTTTCCAGACCGTATTTTCGAGATATTCCAAATGAAAATAAATGTCATTTGTATGAAATAATCTGGCGAATGAATACCTGGAACGTTGTTCAATACTCAACGAAAATTATGATTATTGGCTCAAAAAGGAACAATGTCACGTATTAAAATCATTGAAATATCCAATCTATGTGAACATCAATTCACAAATATCGTTGAGATCGGAAGTGCCAGTTTATATACCTATATTATATAGTATATTGCCAAATTTTCCAATTTTTTTCCACATATCGATTGATGTCGCAGGGATATCATTACACTAAGCGTTGATGGCCAGTTATGATTTAATATGAATAATTATTTTGTTGATGATGCGATCAAGTCAAAAAAAAAACAGTCGAATTAACCTCATTCTGAAAACACAAACTCAATCGGTGGAAAAATAAATAATACGGAAATTAGGACCAACGGATACTTATTGAATATCATGGAAACGTAATATAGCTCTTCCGGGAATCTCGGACTGACATAGTTTTTGTACGACAGATGAGGCTTCATCGGCAGAGAATTCTGTGTGCGGTGGGGGAATTATATCGCCATTGGCAACATCTTCAACTAACTGCTGCAACTGTTCTATGGATCCAGGGGCGATCGCTCCAATTTTTTTATTCGTGTCGGCGATCAATTTTGAGAATTTCGGCAATAATCTTTCAGCTACGTCCTCGCTAACGAGAACAACTCCTCCCTGGGAAAAAATATTATAACTCATGAAAATATACACAATATATGTATATATTATGAACATATAAATAACAGTGACACTGCCGTATCCAAAAATTTTTCACATACCATTACCCAGTTTCTCTAATCCTATCTTCTCATCATCTTCTTGAAATAATTTCACTATTATTTTGTCCAAAATAATGATATAACATTTTTGTTAAGATGCCCTTACAGGCATGGAAATCACAACACGGGCTTGTAAGCCTAGCGTGACTTTACTTCTGTAAGCCATCAAATTCATCGCCTAAATCAAATAATGTTTCTTTTTCTTGTATTGTAATACTATTGATGAATGAATTGAATTGAAGAAGTCAAAATGGGAATAAAGAAAAAGAAACAGGCATTGAAAAATACATTCAAACCAAAACTGATGAAGATAAAGCAGAATATAATACACAGAGAAGACTCACGATCAGAAATGCAAGAAAGAAAAACTGGGACAATTTCGGATAGAATTACGAGAAGATTCCAAAACAAGTAATAGAAATTTTTGGACTACAATGAGGAGAATGAAAGGGTGAAAAAGAAAGAAATCATAGCAATAAAAGACAAGAATAACCAAATTCAAACGCACTTAACAGAAAAAGCGAAGACGTGAAATTTTTACGAAGTGAAATTCACTGATGAAACCACTGGCGAAGAATATGAGAGGTATCAAGAAGGAAACATACAGATTGAAGCTATATGTAGAGAAGAAGCATTGGAAGCAATAAGAACTATAAAAACAGGTAAGGCAGGAGGAGGTGAAAAAAAAGAAATACCAAAAGACTGTAAGAATCTGATTGTGCCCATCTACAAAAAAGAGAACACCTGATTTGTGTGAACTACAGGGCAATATGCCTGTCATCTATGAGTTTCAAAACATACACGAGAATAATAGAGAAGAGACTGAGATAATTTGTAGGGAGGAACAAGCAGACCGGAAAGACAGACGAACGACAGTTTATACATACTGAAAAACTTAATAGAGTGGAGGATGGAGAATGAATTGAGGAAATTGAAGTACCGAATACACTAATACAAATCGTCAAAAGTATTCACAAAACAGTGAAAGTTTGCCACGTGCTTTCCTCTAATATACAAAACGAGTGCCCTTAAGCACGAGCAAGAAGATTGCTCGGTACTCAGTCGGGTATAGGGTGAGTTCACAAAAAAAATTAATATTTAGGGCGCCACCAACTTATGGCGGGCGAGTTTAAGTCGGAAAACTCCCTTGATCTTGATAAGGCCCCGTCCTCTACACCGTTAAGAAAAAAACAAGTTTTATTTCCGTTTCAACCACTCAAGAAAACAGATGGTAATTTTCCCCGAAATTTATATAATTTTATTCAAATCGTCATCATCATGAAGACAAACAAGGGTCAGTTGATATCATCGAATGTACTTATCATCGTCATGCAGATATTATGAATCCATAAACAAGTGTACTGAATAAAATACCCCCCTGTGTGTACACGCAGAGTTCACAATTATAACCGTCCTGGTATAACACTGAACTAAATTATAACTAAAGTACGTATTGGAGTGGCGAAATAATAGATCTCATTCAAATTATAGATAATGACGATAATGGTATGATACTGATGGTAACAATGATATAAAGCAGAACCCGGTATAATAATCTATGTGATAGATGGGATGAATAATCGATACTAAAACATGCAGCTTATCTGTAGGTGGTGATGATGCGACAGTATCACTCCGGGTCCTCTAATATGTCCTCCAACGTCCTAAAGATTACATAACAGCAGCGACAGCAAGCACTTCAAGCGACCAATTTCAGCTCATCAGCGTAGCCAGTATAGTGATGACGTGAATGACGAGTGATGATGCAATCAATCGTGATGATGAAATGAACCTGGATGATGTAATGACTCAAGCGGCGAACAAGGATGATGCACCATATACACCAACAGTAACAAAGACCCTAAAAGCATTATGCAATGAATATTGGGGTAACTCACCAGAAAGCGGCACATTTTACCTCATACGATGTTCGAGGGAACTATAGGTGGTATGTTGGAGCACAGGGTTAGGCACGAACCATGTGCCGGTAACCAAACGAATCCTTCCGTAGAAGAGCAATTAGCAATTTTCTCAATATCACCAACGTGAAAAACGATAAGAAATGCTATATCGCAAATGAAAATAAGGCCGAAATATCCCAAAATGTTGGATGAATGCAAAATTCATGAAACACAACGGCACTTATTCATGGCTGACCGACATCTTGTCCCCAAAAATCGGCCTCCTCCTTGAGAACCACATGACTGATATTTCCGAGTTTATTCGACCTGACTCGACGAAGTCTGATCACACCTTGGTACTACCTCATACATGGTAATAATATACGAATCAGCGACTTAATTTCTTCGATTTAATTTCTTCCTCTATCGATTAATAAATGAATATAAAACTAGCAATGTACTAATACGTAATTCTTTAACAACTACCTAATAAGTACGGGTAACGATCTCCACCAATCAATACTGACACCCATAGCAGACCCAATTGAATGACGAAATGAATAAACACCGTTACAAATTCTCCCCCGACTTTAAAAGATTTTCCCGAAAATCTTTTGCGAAATTTAGTCATCAGGAGGATGAGCTTTCAAATCTTTGCAATTCCACACGCCTTGAATTTTGTTATTTTTGTCCTTCAACTGATACGTCCAAGGGGATACCCGCTTGGCAATAAGGAATGGGCCAACAAATTTCGGTGCCAATTTGGCATTGAAATATTTCGATGCGTCCGACAATACATAATTACGACGCCATACGAGTTGATTCGGATGATACTGTTCGTCTCGTCGACGCAAATCATATACTTTCTTATTTTGATCGTAGGCTTTGGATAACCGACTCTGGACATCTCGGTATATATTATCGAAACTCTCCGTTCTTTCCGTATTCAAAACAGTTCTGTCAAAATTGATAGGTTCTGCTATCCTAGATGGGACACCATTCAACGGAAGTTCTCGGCCATAAACAACAAAATTTGGTGAGTACCCGGTGACTTCATGTTTTGAGGAACGGATGGCAAACCCGATTCGAGGTAAGTTCACATCCCAGGATCTATGATCATCCGCGACATATGACCGCAGCATCGTTTTGATGACCCTATTAATCCGCTCACAGGGGTTAGCTTGAGGATGATATAAGGCTGTATAATTGGCTGTTACATCGTAACTCTTGAGCAACTTCTGGAACTCTTTGGACCGAAACTGAACTCCATTATCTATTATGATTCTGTTAGGACATCCAAATACCAAAAAAACTTGATTTTCTAAAATTCGCGTTATTTCCGAGGCGGTAGCTTTCCGTAAGGGAAATAGAAGTGGAAACTTGCTAAAGCAACACGCAACAACAAAAATATATTGATTTCCGGACTTTGATCGTGGTAGCGGACCTACTAAATCTGCACATAGGAGTTCGAAAGGTCTAGATATATTCGTGTGACGACTCAACATTAACCCAGAAGGGGCTTTTTGCTCTGGTTTCACAGCATGACATGTCATACATCGACGAATAAATGAAGCGACATCTGAGTGCATTTTTGGCCAATAATATGAATTTGAAAGTTTATGGAATGTCTTGAATACCCCGGCGTGACACAGTATATCATGGGTCTGTTTGATTAAAGAATTTCGTAATTTTCGAGGAACGACTTCCCGCCAAAAATCTGAAGGAGCGGCCAAAACTGGGTATAATGGCCTAACTTGTTTAAACAACTTGCCATCAATCATTTGCCACTGGGGAAATTTATGTGGCTTTTGGACAACATTGTTCATGAGTTTCATATACCAGGTGTCCGTCAATTCTGGTGGGGATATTCCAGGACCATCAATCAGAGTTGTGTCTTTTGACGAAACGGAAGTACTAACAATCACACAATCGAGGACGGGAACTGAACGAGACAATGTATCGGGAACAACATGTTCTTTGCCTTTTCTGTGCTCGATGGTATAATCAAATTGCTGTAGCTTTATTGCCCAACGCGCGAGACGACCAGAAGGGGATTGGAGGCGGTTTAACCATACTAAACTAAAATGATCCGTGATAACGGTGAATTTCGAGCCTTCGACGTAAGGTCTGAGTTTCTCTATAGCCCACAGAACTGCCAAGCATTCACGTTCGGTGGTACTGTAATTTCTTTCTAAACGGGAAAGAGAGCGCGACAAATAACATACCACTTTCTCTCCTTCGGGATGCTGCTGGGTAAGAACGGCGCCGATACCAAAGCCGGAAGCATCCGTCTGAATAGTAAATGGCAGGGTGAAATCTGGACAAGACAAACAAGGCGCACTAATGAGATATTCTTTCAAAGACTGGAAAGCCGTATCGCATTCCGGGGTCCACAAAAATTTCTTATTTTTCCGCAAAAGATCTGAAATAGGAGAGGTTACACTAGAAAAATTTGGTACGAAACGTCTATACCAGGAGGCTAGTCCGAGTACGCGCCGAACTTCTGAAACACACGTAGGAACCGGTAAATCGATGATGGCTTTTACTTTTCCAGGATCCACTCGTAATCCATTCGCGTCTACAATGTAACCCAAATATAAAAGCTCCGGACGACAAAAGTTACACTTTTCCTTAGATACGGTTAAATTTGCTGCATTCAAACGAGAAAATACTTCAGTTAAGATCTCGATATGTTTTTCAAAAGTTTGAGTGACAATAATAATATCGTCCAAGTAGACAAAACAATGAGGCTCTAATTCAGGGCCTAATACCCGATCAATTAATCGTTGGAATGTGGCTGGAGAGTTAGCTAAACCCATTGGCATCCTTCGAAATTGGAAAAGACTAGGAAAAGACTTGGAAAAGACCACGACTAGGTACGGTGAACGCAGTTAGCGGGCGAGAAGACTCAGTGAGCGGAACTTGAAAGTATGCCGATTTAATATCCATCGAAGACAAATATCGTGCATCCCGTAATTTATCGAGAGTGGCAGAAATATAAGGGATAGGATACGCATCCTTCTCCGTTACCTGATTTAGTCGTCGATAATCGACACAAAAACGAAAACTGTTATCCTTTTTCCTCACAAGAATTATGGGCGATGACCAAGGACTTGTTGATCGTTCCACGATACCCTCACTTAACAATTTATTTAACTCTTCATCGATATGCTTTTGCATCACCGGAGAAACTGGATAGTATCTCTGTTTTAATGGTACCGAAGAAGTTTTTATCTCGTGCTCAATAAGAGATGTGCAGCCTAATTTTGATCCCATTTTTAGAAAAGATTGTTCCACTACCTGATTCAAAATTTGACTCTGTTCTGCTGACAGATCACCCTTAGAATTTAAGATAACTGAGTTGACATTAACTTGCGGGTCAGCTGCAAAAACCCATTCTCCCTTACGCAAATCAGGGACAATTTCCATTTTTTTCCAAAAATCAACTCCTAGGATTAGGGAATGCGGTAAATTCGGTATTACCAATGCAGAAATAATTTTAATCCTATCCTGTAAATTCATAGGCAAATCAATCGTCCCAATACTACAACACTTGTTTCCATTGGCAACTGTACAAGAAACAATTTTACTACAATCTAAAGTCAAATTCAATTTTTCCAACAGCTTCCATCCAGGACCACCTACAATCGTGTGTGAGGCCCCGGAATCCAGAAGACCCATTACATTAACCCCTAATATCGAAATTTTCAAATAAGGCCGTTCATCATTCTGAGCATGCGCCAAAATGAAATCTAGAATCGCAATTTGCTTATAAGGCAAGACGCTTCCCACAGAATCCACGACAGGGGTGACCGCATGACAGGAGGAGATCGCTACACGGTCAGTTAACGTCTCCCTCGGGAGTTTCCCGAACGTGAACACTTAGGACATGATCTAACCGTTTGATCTGGCATGCCACAACGGAAACAATACCTATTTCTGACATTGGCCGTACACTCGCCAGCTTTGTGTCCCGAATTCTTACAATTCCAGCAAACACTAACGGCATCTATTGTACTGGAAGAGGGACCAGCCGTGTTCATATCAGTATAAATATAAGCTAGGTCAGGCTCCATTAGAGGACTCCTATTCCGCGGTGGGGGTACAAATGATTCTATAGCCTCTTTGCGCGCCTCTAATTGTCGACCCAATTGAAGTAGGTGATTTGTAGAGTCAATCGTTATCAATCCTAACTGGCTTTGATAAAAAGGAGTAATGTTGCGCAGTAATATTTTCAATCGTGCAGCCTCACTTACATTTACCGTTAGGCGACTAAACATATTCGACATTATAGCTAAATACATACCCATAGATTCATTGGGGCCTTGAGTACGACGTGATATTTCTTGTAATAATTTTTCGTTGAAATTGGGTGGATGGAATTGAAGTCTAAGTTCTGAAACTAAATCAGCCCAACTATGAACTTGAGCTCGAACAGCCCTATACCAAATTAAGGCCTTTCCAGCAAATAGATCTGTGCCACAATTGAGAAGTTGGTCTTTAGGTACATTCCTAGATCTACACAAATCCTCGACATCTTCAAGAAATGCATTCAATGATAATTTCTTATTATCTCCCGTGAATTTGTTCAAATTCCATTTGGACACAGGAATACTATAGTTATGACTAACTGATGGGGATGACGTAACTAAATTAGAAAGGGGTGAGGGATTTGAATGCAAAGGTTGCGCATCTATTTCAGAATCCGAGGTCTCACTTTCGGAAGTGCTCGAAGGGGATAATAGTGGTGCGATTGCACTAACTGCTAAAGGTGTGTCACCTTGTTGTGATAATCGTTTAAATTTTCGAACTGATGACTTCAGAGATGATTGCAAATTTACAAAATTAACCAACAATTTTGACTTCATGATATGCTCCTCATCTTTACTTGACACCATTCGGTCAGCTCGCCAGAAAGAATGATTCAATTTAGTAACTATTTTTAAGTAAGTTGGACTTGAATCACTATCCGAAAAACGTTCTATCATATCCACCAACTCTACAACTTTGGCAGTGAGATAATCATAATCTTCCTTGTGAGTGAACGGATATGCAGGATAAGAAATTTTAGTTCCCGATTTTTCTAACTTAAAATAACCCCGCAAACATTTGCGCATTTCCTCCACAGTATTCTCATCTGTTACCCCTCTAATTGCTAATTCATAAGCTAACTCATCTTTTTCGAGACGATTAATATCCATTTTGCCCTCCATCCTTATGTTATATCGAAAAATAGCAAAATAAAAAAACGACGTCAGGCGTCGGTGGGCGTCGAAAGGCGTCGGTCAATGGGTTTATTTCCCAGAACTCTATGAACGAATATGTGATCCCTAAATCCTATCCAAAACAAAAGACCTTTATTATTAATCACGAAAATACCAAAAGGGTGTAGGCGTCGATATCCAGAAGGAAAAATTATCAATGATAAATGCTCACTGGTATCTATCACTAGTAGATGAAATGGAAATGTCCATAAAAAAAAATAATCTACACCAGTTCATTCACTAAACAATGGGAACCCAATGAAACAAAAAAAAAGTGGACAAAAACTCGCAAATCAATAGACGTGTTATTTATCTACAATGGGCTCGATTGAAATAATATTTGTTTGTCTGACTATTATATTTCAATCACCACACATGGCGTAGATTCCTATACCAGGTGTATCGAAAATTGAGTCTCAATCAATAAACAGAGTCAATGTGCACTCTTGAAATTTTCAAAAGTGAATAAAAAGTAAGATATGACCCACCCTTTACACGACGATCAAACAAATGAAATTGTATCCCTGTCGCCGCTACATCAGACCAATACACTTATACCACTACCTGCTGCTGAATTAATTCCCACAAATAAAATAAAAAAAAACCGGAGCGCTGCAACGCTGCTGTTGAAACTTATGTCATGAAATATGCAATAGTGCGAGAAACAGAATCTTGGTGGTTGATTGTTGATTAAAGAGTGAAAACTAACCCGAAAATATATAATACCCAAAAACGACGCTGAGCGTCGGTGACGTCCCGACGCTTAAAAAAAAACGACGCTAGGCCCCACGTTGGGCGCCAAATTTGCCACGTGCTTTCCTCTAATATACAAAACGAGTGCCCTTAAGCACGAGCAAGAAGATTGCTCGGTACTCAGTCGGGTATAGGGTGAGTTCACAAAAAAAATTAATATTTAGGGCGCCACCAACTTATGGCGGGCGAGTTTAAGTCGGAAAACTCCCTTGATCTTGATAAGGCCCCGTCCTCTACACCGTTAAGAAAAAACAAGTTTTATTTCCGTTTCAACCACTCAAGAAAACAGATGGTAATTTTCCCCGAAATTTATATAATTTTATTCAAATCGTCATCATCATGAAGACAAACAAGGGTCAGTTGATATCATCGAATGTACTTATCATCGTCATGCAGATATTATGAATCCATAAACAAGTGTACTGAATAAAATACCCCCCTGTGTGTACACGCAGAGTTCACAATTATAACCGTCCTGGTATAACACTGAACTAAATTATAACTAAAGTACGTATTGGAGTGGCGAAATAATAGATCTCATTCAAATTATAGATAATGACGATAATGGTATGATACTGATGGTAACAATGATATAAAGCAGAACCCGGTATAATAATCTATGTGATAGATGGGATGAATAATCGATACTAAAACATGCAGCTTATCTGTAGGTGGTGATGATGCGACAGTATCACTCCGGGTCCTCTAATATGTCCTCCAACGTCCTAAAGATTACATAACAGCAGCGACAGCAAGCACTTCAAGCGACCAATTTCAGCTCATCAGCGTAGCCAGTATAGTGATGACGTGAATGACGAGTGATGATGCAATCAATCGTGATGATGAAATGAACCTGGATGATGTAATGACTCAAGCGGCGAACAAGGATGATGCACCATATACACCAACAGTAACAAAGACCCTAAAAGCATTATGCAATGAATATTGGGGTAACTCACCAGAAAGCGGCACATTTTACCTCATACGATGTTCGAGGGAACTATAGGTGGTATGTTGGAGCACAGGGTTAGGCACGAACCATGTGCCGGTAACCAAACGAATCCTTCCGTAGAAGAGCAATTAGCAATTTTCTCAATATCACCAACGTGAAAAACGATAAGAAATGCTATATCGCAAATGAAAATAAGGCCGAAATATCCCAAAATGTTGGATGAATGCAAAATTCATGAAACACAACGGCACTTATTCATGGCTGACCGACATCTTGTCCCCAAAAATCGGCCTCCTCCTTGAGAACCACATGACTGATATTTCCGAGTTTATTCGACCTGACTCGACGAAGTCTGATCACACCTTGGTACTACCTCATACATGGTAATAATATACGAATCAGCGACTTAATTTCTTCGATTTAATTTCTTCCTCTATCGATTAATAAATGAATATAAAACTAGCAATGTACTAATACGTAATTCTTTAACAACTACCTAATAAGTACGGGTAACGATCTCCACCAATCAATACTGACACCCATAGCAGACCCAATTGAATGACGAAATGAATAAACACCGTTACAAGTTAGAGTACAAACATCAGCCCACTATCATTCATAATGGTCATGAATGAATTCATGAGAACTAGAAGAACAAAACAGCTACAGACAATAATAGAATATCACAGACTACATCCTGTTATGATAGAAATTCAAATGGGCGCAGATTATATTGTATTGATAGCTGATTGGTACTAGAGAAAAAATGCAAGGGCTGATTAATGTATGGACAGATCAAATAGAGCGATTGAAAATGATCACAACACAGAAAAATGTAAGATGATGGTGATAAATAAGAAAGAGAATACCAACACAAGCATAATTTGCAGAGAAACAGAATTGGAAGTAGTAACAACATGTGAATACCTCGGAAGTAGTAGAACTAGAACTAGCAAATAGAGCGAGGAAATCAAAAGAAGATATACTATTCATTGAATAGAAGAGAATTGACACAACAAACAGAACTCAGAATATATGATACAATTGTTATACCAATCCTGCTACACGCTAGTGAGAACTGGACAGTACAAAAGAAATACGAGAGTAAAACCAATGCAATGAAGATGAGATACATGAGGAAAATAGATGGAAAAACGAAGCTACAAAGAATTAGAAACGAAAATAAAAGAAACGTTAAAGCAGGAATCAATATCCAAGAAAATAACGAAGAGACAATTGAATTGGTATGGACATATGATGAGAATGGATTCAAGCAAAATAACAAAGAAGATATATGAAGAAAGAAAAATAAAAAGAAGAAGAAGGGAAGACCACGGGAGAAATGTATGCAACAAATAATAGAGGCAGGAAGAAAAAGAGGGGAGTCGTTGAGAGGGATGAAGATACTGACAGAAAATGGGAAATCATGGAAACGATGAGTAAACGACACAACAGACAATTAGCCCAAATCCGACGCCCAAGAGGTTAACAGGAAGGGGAGAAAGAAAGAAAGAGAGAAAGAAAAAAAATGTACACAATGAACAGAAAAATGACGAGACGAATCATTTTTTTTTTTATTATTGCATTAATCTTCTCATTTCACACTCAAAATTTATATATAGTGAGTACTTTTTGGTCCCTCCAAACAGAGACTAAAGTGGTTAATTTGATCTCGTAGCATAAACTATTGAAATATTCAAAAATACCATCAATGACAAGAAAAGAAGTTGCCAGTATCATCAATTGCGTGATCAATTATAGCACTGACAGGGCGCTTTTAAATTTATATCTACGCCTGATCTCAATGA
Source organism: Gastrophysa polygoni (assembly GCA_963576655.1). Taxonomy (NCBI): domain Eukaryota; kingdom Metazoa; phylum Arthropoda; class Insecta; order Coleoptera; family Chrysomelidae; genus Gastrophysa; species Gastrophysa polygoni. The sequence continues at coordinate 32,593,681 of OY755083.1, forward strand.
TTCTCTCAGTGTATGCGAAGTGGAAAAGAAATAGTGTACAGGGTGTATCAGTGAAAACAAATTTAGGCAATTTGAAGGCATGTCTCATTTTAAATTCAAAAAACGGTTGAACTCCTGAGGTACATTTCTTAGGGAGTAATTATCTGCGAATATTTCTCAACCTCCAATCTCAACTTGTAGAATACGCACTCCAGATGTTCACCCTCTATATACCGTGGAACAGAGTGAATATTCATTCAGGGATTCACCTCAGTCCCGTGGTATATAATATACTATATGAAATTCTTACTGAAACCTACTTTGTTGATGTTGTAAAGGTTGAATAGAAAATGAAGAAAATCACTGATTGTGATTGTGTATTTAATAAGCTATCGTGTCGATCACATTAATTGACCAATTATAGATCCTAGTGAGTGATCTTCCGAGAAACGAAATATTGTTTTTAGATTATGCCATTCCACCACCTTCTGTACAAGGTTTTCCCGTATAGTTTCTTTCTGATTCCGAAAATATATACATGTGGTTCATTTCTATCATCCGTTTTCGAAATAATAGCGTTGAAATATTTCGAGAAATGTTTTAGGGCACATTAATTTAGATTTCTTGAAATATTCAACACTTTCTTTTCGAAAATGCATGCATGAAATCAACCACACGTGTATATTTTTAGTATCAAAATATTTTTATACATATGATAATATACAGAGTGGTCTATTGAAAATATCAGTTCCGATTATTTACAACAAATTCTGATGATTCAAAATAATTCAAAATTTTTGCATCCACTATTCTCTGATAAATTTCGAAATAACCTCCGTAGATGGAGTGCAAAAATATACAGAAAAACCTTGTTAATCTTCGTGATAAGCTGAATTCAGTTGATGTTTATAGCCTCAAGAATGAATTATATTCTTCTCTGCAATTTTTTAAATCAAAAACAATCGAATGATAAATAGTTGTTGAAAAATGTTCTATCATTCGACCTTAGTTTGGTTTTTCGAATGTGGTGAGTATTCATTAAATTTATAGGATGAATTTGAGCGAAAATCTTACAGAGTTCAAGCATTGAAGAGATCTGTGAAGTGACCTAGATGTAGTTCCAAAATCGATAACTATATCCACTAGTCCATTGCAAGCATCTTTGGTTCTTTCAATCAGTTGTTTCTCGTAGACATCCTCATTCCACTGAACTATGTTGACCCTGAAAAATAATGTTAGATCCGATTATCTAGGCGACGTATCTACAATCATCTTTTGAAGTACTATGTTTTTTTCAATAAATTCAATCTTTATTTCCATAAATCGATTGATCAAGATTTCTGATACCCCGCAACTCAAAAGTCTCAACATGATATCACTGATAATATATTACATAGAATACTAGTGAAGTTTTCGAGAGATATATGAATGTTAAATTTTTTCACAGATGTTCCAATTTCCAATTCCTTTCAACGTACGAATTTTGTTTCGTACCGCATGTTTCAGAAATATAGTTTATTATTTGAATTTCGAAAATATGAAGAATTCTTGGGGTAATCGGTACCTACATTCGGATTGGCATTTTATGGTAAAGAATATATTATGTCTTGCAAGACAAAAACCATCATGATAGTTGATTTTGTGGCAGCCTAGCAAAGACAGCACAATTAACTTCTCTGAAATCATACAATAATATAATCAGCGGAAAATACATAAGTATCCGAAATATTATTTCTATATTTTTATTCTTAATGTGTTGTTAACTGATTTATCTCAAGGTACTCATCCGATTGAAGTTCAATTGACTTGTTTGTTTGTTTGGATGATCTGTCGTTTCCGAATTAGCGTAGTTTATATTTTTGATGTGAGTCTACGTGTTATATACTTGAAATCACAACATACTTCGACTCATCTATCGATGAGGACCAATAATATTAGTCATGTGCCGACCCCCCTTTTCATATTTTGGAAAATACTAACGCGGACATTACTGATCTATCTGTATGAGAGTAAGAAGTGGAACAATAATAATAATGCAAATCAAAGTAAAAGTGCAAACCTTTTTTTTTGGTCAGCTAATAGGTTATAAAAGCAAGAAAAAAATCCACAAAATAATAAACGATATAAATATAACATTTGAAATACAAATAGGAACTGTATGATTAGAAATGCCAAACAACAGTATTTCTTAGAGAATATAATCTAATAAAAAAAGTACTGAAGCATGAATCTCGTGAAACGAAAAGTATATACATACATAAATCATAGACTACCTAACAATTAACAATGAATTTTGGCTTCGTCGAGAAAATATTGTCAATAATATGATGAATAAAATAATTTTTTTCAGAGATTTTCGATTCAAAAGAAGCCTTTCTTGTGTCATATTAAGTAATTTTTGATATATTTCGATTTGCTGAACTTCTTTCACCTGAAGTCACAGAAACACGTCAGGTTGGAAAAATTTTGATTGCTTTAGCAAAACTCAGGTAGCATAATTTTTGGCTATAATTCCTAATATTTCAATTGGCTATTTTTTACAAAATATCATTGAAGATATTTCACAATACTTCTTCCGTCCAGTACTTGTAACTTATCTAAGTCAGTGAAGGCTTTCATGAGATCATCATTAGGAATGTTGTGAAGCTCATACCAAAAGGATAATATTTAATAATACTCAGGTAATCAGTTGAATCTTTCATATACCGAAGAGATCGTGTAATCATCATCATAATTTACTTACTTTCGATGCACACTTTATATATATTACTAAAACAATTTAAAAAAAAAACTATACTTTTTTTTCAAGAATTGCGAAGCATTTATCTATGGATACAAGAATCACTGTTTACCGGTCAATGTTACTACCTCATTTTGACTACTGTGCAACTTTGATATATCAATTCAATCTTAATAAAATGGCACAGCTTCAACAACTACAAAATAGAATCATGAGGATTATTTTGAGCTTTAATCGCTATACCCCCATTTCAATAATGTTGAATACATTGCATTGGCTATCAGTCTCGAAACGACTCTACTTCCTAACAATGATATTTATTTATAAAATAGTACATAATGAAGCACCTTCATACTTTCGTGATTATGTTGATTACGAACACGAGATTCACAATCTCTTCACCCGTAATTTGAACAATATTAATGTGACAAGAGTAAAATTATCAAATACGAGAAATTCATTGTTTTATGAAGGTATGGTAGAGTACAATAACTTACCACATAATGTTAAATCTAGTGGATCCTGTAGAAACTTCAGACACAAATTGCTGATACATATAATGGAAGTGAATTAGTACTATTTTTATTTGTAATGTTATTCTCATTATCCAGGTTACTGTTCAATCTTATGGGATTAATCATTACATTGTTATACAATTTTTTCTCCACTATGTTTTGTATTATAACTGTTTTTATATTCAATTGTTATAATGTTTTTCTTAGTACTTCTGATTAATAACCTAATTAACAGATCATTCATATAGGATGAATCCATACATTGTGATACATTATTTTTATAATTATTGTTATATATATATATATATATATATATATATATATATAAGAGCTTCTGTATATTAAGGAAACCTACTCAATAAATATTTCTTCTTCTTCTCCTCATGAATTTCTAGAAGGGATTTGACTGGTTCATCACTGCCCTCGTTATCAAATACCGGACCTTTTTCCTGAGCTTCGAGCTGGGATATTCGGGATCAATCACCTACATCTCTAGCAAGTATTGTTGCTTGATCGACAAATATTTTGGAATTTCCGTCGGATGTTTAACGAAATATTTTTCAAGATTACCTGAGCCTTCAATACATTCCACGATGTTTAACTTAGGATTTTGAAGAATTTTTTCAAATCAGCATATTTATTCGACTCATTTCAAGTTTAATAAGAAAATGCATGATTGATAGAACTATAGGCCTGCGGCCGCCCCCTTTTTTTGACCGCCCGCGTGCATGCATTCCTGCTAGGATCGGCCCTGATTAGCTATCGTTACATCATAAGGTATATGTACGGGGCTTGCATTTGAGTATATGTAGGTTTGTTTATCTATGATCGTTTCTTGCTTCATACATAATGCAAACATGTTCCCAAATGAGTGCGCAGGTTGGGTTGTCGACAAAAAACTCTAAAAATCGCTGTAAAGTTTTTTTTTTGTTAATTGTATGCCCTCAACTCTCCAGGACTGATTTAATGCTTATCTACGTTAGAAGTAATTCTGATGATTATACTGTTACAAATTACCGACGTCACTGGGAGGTGGGCCGCCGTTGAAGTTGCCAGCATGCCAGCTGTTCGGGAGTTCTGAGAATTGCCGACAGCGACAAAGGCCATTCTATAATGAACATACCGTCAAAAGGTCCGCGCTAAATCGGGAACGTCAAATTCTCTGGAATGGAATTTTTCAGAATTGAAGACTACTATATAAGCATCGCGGTAACCCATGAGAGAAAGAGATTATTAGAGAGAATCAGAGAGTAAAAGAGAGTGATATCGATAGCAATAGTGTGCAGTTACAAAGTTATTCATTGTCAGTGAGAAATTGTGTTGTGTAATAAACAAACATTGAAATTGTTCGAGTATTGTTTTGTTTGAATGAAACCATGATACTAGGAATGAAACGAACCCCAGTTTCGTAACAGTTGACGTCATAAGTGAGGATACCTAATTCGAACAATTGCTGGTTAATACAAGGAGTACATCGTACGACGCAATGGAGGATGTTTTGTAATTCATGGAGAATGAATTTATTAATTAAATAAAGCCGCCAAGATGAAAGAATACAAGAAGCAAAGCGTCGTGAAGAAGAAGAAAAGCGTCGTGAAGAAGAAGATCGCCGTCTTGAAGAAGAATCAGAAGAAGAAAAGCGTCGTAAAGATGAAAAATTACAAGATGAAAAGCGTCGTCATGAAGAAAGAGAAGAGGAGAAAGAACAGCAAGAACAACAGACGAACAGATGTTCCAGAAGAAGAAATCATTGCGGTGCGGGAAGAAGCAAAAGAATAAGTCAACACAAACGGTGGAAGGAATGGATTTCAGACTAACAGAAACAAAGAAAGAGGTGTTGGCGGTGCGAGAAGAACTAGAAAAGAAACTCGATTCACTGAGAATTCAAGACCAGCGTGACAGGGTTGCCACATCGCACAATTCCTTTCCACCTACTTTCGATGGTCAGTTAGCTTGATCCCTGTATCGTAAGCAGCTTCCAGAAGACCAAAATCGCAAGTATAGGGACTATGCTGATAACCTGAGGGACAGCCTTTTGAAAATCCACGAAATCGCTCGGAAGAGGCTGATACTGGCAAGCGACAGGATGAAAGCTCGTTATGATTTGAAAGCTAATTCAGGAGGATTCAAAGAATCAGGTATGGCTGCATATCCCACGTAGGAAGGGAGTTAAATCTCCGAAGCTGACACCGTTTTGGGAAGGACCGTACAAGGTAAAGGAGAGAATCAACGACGTGGTTTACAAAATCCAACGTAGCCCTGGAAGAAAGATGAAAGTTGTTCATCTGGAAAGACTGAAGCCCTAGCATGGTGGATCGATGGATTTTGATCGGTAGTTCTGGGAATTGCAGACAGCGACAAAGGCGTGGAAATACCCTCGAATGGAATTTTTCAGAATTGATGACTACTATATAAGGATCGCGGCAAAGCATGAGAGCTAGAGAATATTAGAGAGAGTATCGATGGCATTGCAGTTACAAAGTTATTCATTGTTAGTGTGAAATTGTGTTGTGTAATGAACAGGCATTGAAATTATTCGAGTATTGTTTTGTTTGAATGAAATAAACCCCAGTTTTGTAACAATACTATGGTAGTTTCAGATATATCGGAAATCGGAGACAGGAGAAGACGAAAAAATTTGCATACTACTTGTTATACTGATAGAATAGAAGGAATGAATAGAATCGATGTTCTTTTTCAGATGATCAAATCAAAATTCGAATTTTCAAATATTGCAGGTCTCCCACTGAATTCCAATTCAACTTCCGATTCATGAAAATATTTTGTCATTCCAGCTAATCTTCTAATAGATTTGATGGGTATAGCTTTAGAACAATTGTGATTTTTCACAAAATTGTGCAACTATGTATTATGTTTCCAAAGTCCTGTATTGAATAAACAGGAAAGCTGTGGTAAATTTCTTCAGCATTTATTTCTCTATTCATTTCATCGCAATAATTGCAAGTGTTGCTACTAAATCGATTCTTTTCTCAATGCCTATTGAAAAATATTCTTCAATCTGCGTCGATCTCTCTTCTCTTTCTAGGAATTCTATTTTGTTCTGCTGGACTTTTCAACTTCATAGCGAGCGGCTTCTTCTTCATTTCGAATCTTTATAATTTTGAAATTCTGAACGAATTCATTTTTAGCCAATGGTGCCTTACTACTATGGATCTATGCTTATTATGGATTTAAAATGGTAATCCAAGTGCACTTTTCGTTTCTCATGAAAATATCCTATGAGCGATCCATTCTTGAATTTGAAATTGATTGCTCTCTGCCATTTGACATCGTCTTCATCTCTCTTCTTCATTCTCCTTGTTATAATTACATGGATGATCTTTGATTTTCTCTTAATACCACACCAATGCGATACTCTACAGATGGAATCTCCTCAGCACTTTCTCTCTATCCCTTAGGGCCATGAACTGGAATAATCTCAACCATATTTTTGGATCTTCATTCATACTGTAGAATGATATTATTTTGTTGATATTTTTCGAAACCTTAGCTACATTCAACCACTCACACATTATTTCATCTTGTCTTGCAGAGCTTGATGAACGTGTACCGAGATTCTCATGTTCTTCTATTTCTTCAGACACCCCTGAATTTTTTGGATAGTTTTGATTATAAGAAACCTTCGTACCGACTGCGCCATTCATAACAAATCTGAATAGATTTTGGAAAATTGTCTTCATTTCTTATCCCTGACAATATATATTTGACATTCTGGAATCAATCAATATTTTATATTTATTCCTAAGTCAATAAATAATACTAATGATGATTTCAACTTCTATCCTGGTCCTGCGTACACACAGTTCGATCTTAAATATCTCATTTAAAAATATTTTGGCATACTTTCTAAAAATTGACGTTTATGAAGTGGGTACGCTACTGTATTACAGTTGAGATGTTATATAAGGGCTCGTTTCTATTTTGACGAAAGTTTCAAAGGTAATGAAGATACGGAAGGTATTTAAAAAGTTGGAATTCACAATTTCGCGCTGTATCTCGAAAACGTGGGTGACTGTGAATTTTTTTTTATCGCAGCATTGTCCGTTTCAAGAGGTAATGTGAAAACCGCAACTCTCTATCTCCAAAGATACTTGGTTATGGTAAATTGGACACACTGCATTTATCGTATTTGCCATAATTGGTGAATATTCAATTTTCAAATTGTTGTTATTGGCATAGCTCCATGGGGCACTAATTCATCTCATAAATACGACAAATATCATTCGATGAGCGTAACTATGCCAAGGAATGGAAGGAGTTTGGGTATGAAATTTGGATTGCGTAGTTCATTTGCTACTAAGGAGGTACTCGACACGACGACGTGACACTTATTGCTCTCATGGTTCTGCCGGAATTTGAAATTTAATAATTTATTTCAAATATCATGACCCATTTGAAATTTCGAAACCAAAAACGATTCTATGATTGTAAATATTCGTCTAGTGTCCTAAGCAACTTTGTACTTGGGTACCCACACACTCTTTTGTCATTCCAGCTAGTTTCGACTATTGCGAAATTTCATAGGAGTGTCACACGTGACACAATCGGAGTGGTTTAAAGGGCATGTTCCAGCTACTATACGTCTTGTGTGATTTTCTCTCTTCGTTTCTAAGAAATAAAAACAGAAATTATGATAGTTATCTCAATATATTTGTAGTAAGGACAGATAGGTCTGCCCCAAATTGTCACTGCGCTTGGAATTCTACCTCCAGATGCCTAAAAGAGAAATTCTCTATTTGTCACCATGTCACCTTGTTTTTGAAAAACTGTTTGGAAGACAAATATATCCAATAAATATAAAAATTTCTACATATCTTGTTGTAGTGGACGTGTCGGGAACAAATCTGCTCACGTTTTCAACACAATGTATAAAAAATGTTCTTCTTCGTAAAGTTCGTCTTTGACACACTGAAAATGATAGTTGTCAGATAGAATTTAAAATTTTCATATTCAGTTTTGAGAAGTGAATGCCAAGTTCTATCTATATCCACTGAACAAGGAAAGAATAAAAAAGAGAAAAGAAAATCCCATATGAAGTATAAAAATGAATAAACCACCTCCTCGAATAACTCACGGTCAGTATCCACTACTCGTTTCTTTCAATAACCATAAACATCCAGAAAATGAACTTACGTTTTGAGTTCAGCAGCCGCTAGCACCAGTCCTTCATCTTTCAATGTGGCGACAGTAATCTTGACTCTGTCACGGTTTTCGGGTGTTTTGAAATGATGTTCTGCGATTCTGATAGCCCACAAAGCGAGTCCTCCCGTACCGACAATGAGAATTTTGACGACGTGATCGGCGGATCGGTTCAGTAATTCCACGACGTGTTTGTAGTGAGCGGTCATGACAGTATTTTTGGCCAGCAAAGCGCCGGTGGGGAGCATAGCAGCTACCCCGAGAGGCAAATTATCGGGAACGGCGACGAGATAGGACAATGTGGGCACGACGACGTACTCCGCGTAGCCATGAGGGATTCCTTCGTAGGGATAGAGTATGACTCGTTTTCCGACGGTGAACTGATGGTCGCCCGCAGTCACCTTTTGAGAATGAAGAAGCGTGTATTAAGGAGTGTATAGGTGGTCCAAGTTATAGTAGCAATAATTCATGATCCGATGGTCCAGTGAAAAATAAGTTGGCATGCATGACATTTTTTTCCTAAAACGCTTCCTAAAAGAGATACAAACCTTGGAAGTTGATTTTATTGAAAATATAAATTATAATAATTATCTCAATGTATTTGTGGTAACAACAGATTTCTAATCTACCTCAAAATGTCACTGTGCTTGGAATGAAATTTCTATGTTTATTTTTCAGAAAATCCAAAAAAGATATATGAAAATCAATATACCACCTTCTTGAATAACCCACAGTATTCTTCAAAGTTCAGTGTCAAAAATCACTTCCATAACTCTCAGGATATTGGAACGTTTTTGACTAGATTTCATGAGAGTTGATTGTTTCACTTTTTACGTCATAATTTCTACGTCACTAGATATTTTTTCAATCTGACAATCTGACAATTTTTTCAAATCCCCTGCTCAATTTTGAAAAGTAGGCACGATATTGTTACCAGGACTATCAAGTACATACCGTCGATCACATCCTGTGGACGTCCTTGCTAGGATATCATATCGATTTGGATGTCCGATGTATATAAACATGTCTTTTGTGAATGAATTTTTCTCAGGATATGTTCTGGATGGGACGTCCGATGGACAACAAATTCATGACCGAGACGTTTGGTACCGAATTATAAATTTTACCGAATAGGGACGTCCATAGGATCTTATGTGCTATTATTAGGTTTCAGATCGTTTATCGTTCTGAGGAAAATAAAACATTGCATGTCCTGTTTTTTTTTTAAATGAACTAATTGATTTTTTCTGTTTTCTGTCTTATTTTCAAATTCAAATAAATTGAAAAAGAAATTCAATTATCTCGTATCTGAAACCCCAAATCGGAAGTTAACAAGATTGCCATATTTTCCAAATTGAACAGGGAGCTTGAGAAAAATATCAATTTGAAAAAATATCCACTGGCGTACAAAATATAGCGGGAAAAGTGTCCTACAACAACCTCCCTGTGTCTACGCCACTGGACAATTCCGACAAAAGTAATTTACGTCCAGTGAATTCTAGAATATTTTCGAAACTGAACTTTGAAGGGCTGTATCATGCATGTCAACTCACTTTTCGATGGATCATCCAATGGTGAATTATCGCTACATATAACATGAATTACCCTGTATATTGCACAACGAGAACGGAATGGTTCATCATTTTCAACGAGTATGAAATGTTGCAGCACTTGCCTTGGCACTTGTAATGCCAGGCATTACATCATTATTCTTCCCTTTCATAGAAAGGAAGATTGTGTTTTTGAAATAAAAAAAAACGAGTATAATGAATGTTTTTGCTAGGAGCACTTCCTACCTACCTATTTCTTAAATACATATACCGGTTATTCTTCCATAGTCGTTTTCTGGTTTCATGAAATAATTTAAAATCTCGAAGGAATGGTGCCTTGCAATGGATATGAATTTTCCATAAATGAATTTTCATCTCCGAATTCTCTTCAATGGGTTCTCTGAAGTTTCCGTTCTTTTCTATTCTATTTCTATTCTCCTAATATTCTCATCTGTTTTTTTCCTCTCGAATTTTCGGTAGTTATTCAGGGTATATCTTCATGAGTCAACACTTTCCATATAAAGATCACCAAGAGTAGCATGATTTTGAAAATCCCTAGATACGGTGAAGGAAACATTGAGAATCCAACTGAAATATTTTCGTCTTTGTAAAGCTTCCGGTCTCTTCGGAAGTGACGTCATCTTTGTTAATGTTGATAGGTCACCAATATAATACCAATTTTTGGTATCTCGAAAACTGAAAATGTTCTAATACATTTTTTTATTAATATTCATGATTTGTCCCCAGCTATGATTTCTCAAGTTGAAACTTACCCATATAGAGCGCCTTTATGCATTATATATATATATATATATATATATATATATATATAATATATTATATTCATTCTGTGCTAGTAGATCATACGGTCGGCGATTTTTTCAGTTCATTGATATATTCCTCGAAGTTCATCCGATAAAATGTGATTATCAATTTTTCATCAATTGCATCAAAAGTTCATATAATACTATCGGGAAAAACTACTACGCAAAACTTGCTCGCTGAACTTGTTTCATGACGACAGCTTCATATTTTGTTTTCATTTCTGTCGTTCATTCTGACTAGATGAGAATTGAAATAATAGAAATACATCGTCTGTTTTCCTGCAGTTTGGAATAGCACAAATTTTCATAATCTATAGTCTAAAATTATTTTATGTACTTGACTTTATTTGTTTATTTATACAAAAGTAATGTCATGTTCGCTTATGTACTGTCAGGTCGGGCTACTTTCTTCATGATTTCCTATTTTTATCGTTATATTGCTTGTCCAGTGTCCGTATTTTTATGATACAAGAACTGTCAGGTCATTTTATGATGATAATTTCAAAAAGTATCAATTATATTAAAAAAATTGTCAGTTGAATTTGAAAATGTGTTAAATGTTTCTCAGAATCATCAAGTCTATCTTGAAATCCGTCAATTGTATTCCAAATTTAGAAAAATTCCTATCTTCTCAAAAGTATCGAATGTATTTCCTAATTATCAATTCAATTTCAAAATATGTCGAATGTTCTTTTAATCTGCCACACATCATATTAAAAAAAAAAATTAATTTCAAAATTCATCATTTCAATATCAGAACTTTTCAGAACACTTTTTCTCATAAAAAATGATCTGAATCATTCTGACTACTATTATAATTTGTATATGTAGTGTCTGTTGTGAAAATTTAATGAATATTACGAAACACCTCAGTCACATATTATAGTATATACAGGGTAACTCACGGTCGATGGTACGTTAGACGTGTATGGAGAACGCAACGCAGGATTTTTCTGAAAATTTCGCATCTTACATTTTATCACCTGTTCTATTGATCAAAAATATTTCCGAAATTGCGACGTCGCCGTTTCTATCAAAAAGTCCTAGCAACTTCATTTTTTAAATGGAACACCCCGTATATAAACGAATTTTCAGAATTGCCTTTTCATTACAATACTCTTTTGTTAATGAATCCCTATACCTATCTCTATCGGATTTCAAGATGAGAAATAATTTGTGTTAAATATGATCCAAAACATATCCCTGATTGAACTTATATAAATCAGGGCTCTCGAATTATAAAGAGTTGATATATAAGTGGTGGTTTGGACAGGCTTGATGTATTCAATTCATACCGAGAGGTCGCCTCCATATCATACAGGGCGTGTTGAAATTATTGTTATATCCGTTGTTCATACAAGTTGTCAAAAGTTCATTTTTTCAAATGGTACCCACTGTTTTTCACTTAATGAATTGAAAGGCGAATAAAAATGCTACAAGATGACATAGCATGTCCCTATACCTAAATCATCAAGTTTTCTTAATGAAGCCGCTTCTTGTGAAAAATATTATTTTATGAAAAAAGTTAATTTTAGATAGCCATGGAAATATCAAACTCATGACAGTTCGGTGACATTAATGAGTAATTCAGTATATGTTATTGAAAAAAATCTCCCAGAATGAACGCGAATATCGATTATTCAAACGAAGTTCTTATGAAGTTATTTATTATACACGGAGAATGTGATCAAATCATTGCCAGAACTTGCAAAAAATTCAACCAAATATATCCTGAAATGACACCAATGAACAGGAGGAAGTTTGTGAGATTACAAAATAATTTCATCAACTATGGTTCAAAGTTAAAAGCGCCTCCAACATTACCAAAACCTGTTACTTCGAATGAAGACAATATTGTAGACGTTTTGGCATATTTTCATGCATATCCAGAAATATCCATTCTTAGTGCAGAAAAAGATTTGGGTGTATCACATGCTTCAGTACAAATAATTTTGAGAAATCACAAAATGCACCCGTATAAATTCAGTAAAGTTCAAGCTCTCAATGCAGAAGACTTCGAGCGGAGAGTGCATTTTTGCGAAGCCCTTTTAATGCATACCCAGGAGGATCCGGAATTTTTGTCGAAAATAATTTGGAGCGACGAATCAAAATTCACGAGGGATGGGATTTTCAATAGAAGAAATAAGCATTTTTGGAATGATCATAATCCTCATATAACAAAAGAAATGGGTTTTCAAGTAAAACTTGACCCAAATGTTTTCTGTAATTTAAAAAAATAATAAAATTAGCTTTTTCATTTACGATGGCACACTCAAGGCTGGGAGATATATTCAAATATCGAGGACGGCTGTGTCAGATTTCCTCGAAAATTTGCCTTTACTGGAATATAGGAATTCATGGTTCCAACTGGACGGGGCGCCAGCTCATTCAACTCAGGAAGTTTCTAGGAAACTTTACGAAATGTTTGAGGATCTGGCCACCCAGATCACCTGATCTCATGCCACTTGACTTTTTCTCATGGGGTGTTTTAAAAGAAAGGGTGTACAGTACTCCAGTGCCTACCAAAGAACTGCGACGGCGAATAGTGCGATGTATTGAAGATTTGAATCCTCATGAAATTCAAAAGGCAACCACGAGTCGCGTACAAAAGCATATTTTAAAATTTTTAGAATGTAATGGAGAACATTCCGAGCATTTATTGTGAAAATGTGATATTTTGTTTATACTTTTGTTACTTTCGTTCCTCCTAATTATGTTATTTTCTGTACTTTCACAGTGAATTCAGCTTTTTACCTAGATATGCTAGATGAGCTGATTTTTGATAGAGTTGTTGGAAACTTTGAGCCATAGTTGATGAAATTATTTTGTAATCTTACAAACTACCTCTTGTTCATTGGTGTCAATTCAGGATACAGTTGGGTGAATTTTCTGCAAGTTCTGGCAATGATTTGATCACATTGTCCGTGTATAATAAATAACTTCATAAGAACTTCGTTTGAATAATCGATATTCGCGTCCATTCTGAGAGATTTTTTGAAACACTGTCAATAACAATAACAATAAAAAGCGGCTTCATCAAGTAAACTTGATGATTTAGGTATAGGGACATGCTATGTCATCTTGTAGCATTTTTATTCGTCTTTCAATTTATTAAGTGCAAAACAGTGGGTACCATTTGGAAAAATGAACTTTCGACCACTTGTATGAACAACGGATATAATAATAATTTCAGCACGCCCTGTATGATATGGAGGCGACTTTTCGGTATAAATTGATACATCAAGCCTGTCCAAACCACCACTAAAATATCAACTCTTTATGATTCGAGAGCCCTGATTTAGATAAGTTCAATTAGGGATATGTTTTGGATCATATTTAACACAAATTATGTTTTATCTTAAAAACCGATAGAGATAGGTATAGGGATTCATTCACAAAAGAGTATAGTAATGAAAAGGCAATTCTAAAAATTTGTTAATATACGGGGTGTTCCATTTGAAAAAATGAAGTTGCTAGGACTTTTGATAGAAACGGCAACGTCGCAATTTCGAAAATATTTTAGATCGATAGAACAGGTGATAAAATGTAAGATGCGAAATCTTCAGGAAAATCCTGCGTTGCGTTCTCCATAAGCGTCTAACGTACCATCGAACGTGAGTTACCCTGTATAGTATATTACAAAACTTTGCCAGCATTTTTTTTCAAATGATGCTCCTCGAAATACATCTGACATATCTGGAAAGTTGAATTACTGTTTTGGACACTGAAATGTTAGTTTTCTAAATCAATTTGCTCTATTCAATATACGCAATTGATACTTCATGAAAATCGAGATAACTATTTTGGAATACAAACAGCTATTTTGAAATTGAATTGACAATTTTTCCAATTACAAATGATATAATTCGGAATTCGAAAGATAATTTCAAAATGTAAATAAAATTGATACCTGGTCATTTGGATTCCTAAATAAAATTCTGAAATCCAATGTAATAGAGCCGAAGGGCCAGTAATTCATGTTTTTGTCTCGCTTGATAAGCAAGGTCATCTTGCTCAATAAGCGAGATCACTATCTTGTTCAATGAGCAAGATCATCCGGCTTCATCTTGCCTCAGAAACAATATCATTTTGCTCAAGAACGAAGATGAAAAATGCATACTGGCCCTCCGGCGCTTCCGTTCTTTTCGTGCTTCACGGTATCCTTTACCTCAGAGCCGACCTCGTCGATGACGCCAGCAACTTCGTAGCCAGGAAATAGCGCGCCATCTCTGACGCCGTGGTGGGTGGCCTCCTCGCCGCCGCTCTCCTCCGCCGAGGAGGCTCGCCTGGCGCGCAGGCGGTAACACGCGCCGGCGCACACGACGCGGATGCGGGCGCCCCGCGCCGGCGCGTCCGGCACCGGCACCTCGAAGCTGAACACGCACTCTCGGCCAACACCGCGGTCGAGACCGGGCGACTCGATCGAAACCTGTCGGCACACTTTGCTCATGGCGCCTCGGTCTGTGAATCAAAATTAGTTCTTATTGAGTGGTGGAATTCTTGGAAAATAGGATGAGGAGACAGAAAGGCATCATGTCCCTCGGGATATCCTTTTAGTCATACTTATAAACAGATTCTTCATTGCATGAAATTTTATGCTTTATTCTAATCGAACATTAGATAAAATCTGCCGCATACATCACAATGCAAGATCAGTAGGAAGACATCGAATCGATAGTTAACCATATGATAAATGTAGATGATCTATACATAATGTAACTTGGATATCGATAAGTTGTTCGTCTGCCGGATAGTAGTAGCACATTATTATAACTCGTAGTAGCTATTAGCTACTCTCGTATTGCAACTGAAACACTCTGTATAGAATACAGTTGCATGAGCCTTATCACATTCTTAACAGCTTCTTCCAGTATCCCCCTATACCCTAATTTTCAAAGCGTTCTTTCACCATAAACGTCTAATTAAACTAAACTCAAGTAGTCCTGTTGGGTGTTTTGTACGTAAGCGCTGAATGGACATGATGACATTTTTTATAATTGCCAGTTTGAACTGGCAATTAGCACTAATTTTTAATAGCTATGTGTTAGCCATAATTGCCAGTTCAAACTGGCAATTATTAAAAAACATATCATCATGTTCGTTCAGCGCTGAACGGACATTATGAATCATGAACTGGCAATTAGGGATGAATGCCAGTTTGAACTGGCAATATGAGATAAATGCCAGTTCAAACTGACAATTAGGTCTAATTGCCAGTTTGAACTGGCAATCAGGGATGAATGCCAGTTTGAATTGGCAATTAGGGATAAATGCCAATTTGAAGTGGCAGTTAGCCATAATTGCCAGTTCAAACCGACAATTAGATCTAATTGTCAGTTTAAACTGACAATTAGTGCTAATTGCCAGTTCAAACTAGAGATTATAAAAGAAAGTCATCATGTCCGTTCAGCGCTTTCTTAGTTTTGAATTCGACCCTCTCCATCATAATTAATTTGAGGCAAACCTCGAGGCACAATTTTGTGACGAATGATTATCTACCGTAGAGCAATCTTTGAATGTCAGTTTCAACACAAGCGCACATTTAGTGGCAGGTGACGGCAATGCACTCATAGCATATGGCACCTCTTTGATAATTATTCAACATTAGTATGATCATTATTTCGGTTACTGTATATATTTATAAAAAAACCGATATCACGTCGAATTTAAATCATAAATTGACATTCTTCAACTTCAGAATGCGATCCCTACCTTCAACCCCCTTCAAATATTGGAAATATTGGCTGTGATATAAACTTGGAAAGGTATCTTCATTCTCTATTGAAAAAATATCTTTTTCATATTCATTGCAACAATTGAGAAGGTGATCGATCGATGAAGGCGCTGTTTTACTAATGAAACGGGTTTTTCAAGAGTTATTTTCATAATTCTGTCATTAATTATCTGATCTCTGTGAGTCTTTCATCACATAGGTATTGCTGATTTTATCATTAGTCGTGCCGTTCCACATATAGAGTTCCAGTGTTCGTTTCATCGTTGGACTCATCTTTAAAAAGGACTGTTCGTGTTTGAATCATTATTCATGCTGTTCTGTTTGTGAGTTTTTACGAACTATATTCACATTGTGACTATTTGTTGATTTGCAAATGTTGAGGCTGTTCTCTTCTATTATAGTTTCAGTGAGTGTTTTAATTCTTCAATGAAAATTCATCCTGTTCTCTATGTGAGTTTCTACAAAATATATTCCATTATAGATAATCAAAAATTATAATTGATTGAATATAAATTGACTTAGTTTTTGAGTTCGAATACACTCTTTTCTGAATCCTTTTCGGTCCATAATTTCATCCAAGACAAGCAGAAAATGAGGAATCAGATGCCAAAGGCACTTAATTCGACTTGAATAGGTTTGTTTATATCAGCTGATTACACGCACACCAGAACTGCTCACCAGATGTCATATTCGAATAAAATCATGTGGTCACCATGCATGACAGTTATTTGAGATGAGGATGTTGCCAAGACGTTCGCGGTGAACATTTTGAACATCTACTTCATTGACATTCTGTCTTTTTAGTGTTTCACGTTTCATTACGTTTTGTATTACATTTTAGTTTTTGATTGTATTGTAGCCAATTTCGGTAACCTCATGATTTTATTTTATTCTATCCTTATTGTTGCAATAAACTTGCAAACGATTACATCTTTTTAATGAGAATGAAGAGACTTTTCAAATGATATATCACAAGCCGATACTTCCCATTTAAAAAATTGGAGGTTGCACCTGTCATTCGAAGGGGGTTGAAGGTAGGAATCGCATGGTGTCAATTTATAATAAAAATTTGATCCTGAGGGCGAGTGATAAAGACATCCGACTAAAAAAGAGAGCTCAAGTTTAATTTTCAAAATTTTGCACCAGTAATTTCCTTCTAATATATATGTTTTATAGGCAGAGTACTCAATGTCACTTTTAATGTATATTGAGACACCACCTGTTTGCGAACTTTTTGTGTCACAACGTACTATATTGTAATTGGGAATTTTCAGTACAACTTCTTCGATATCATTGGTTACTCTGGATTCACTTAGTAATATAATTTTTGGGTTGTAGCAAACTAGACTTTCTTGTAGTTGATCTTTGTATTTGAGAAGGCTTTGGTATAAAATGTCTGTGTTCAATTGTATATTAGATTTTCTACTTTCTAGAAGCATTATTCAAAGTTTTGTTGACAATCACAGGTTTATTATTTATATATCTTATTGTTTTGAGTTATCACCGTTTTCAATCGGGTTTTGTAGTTCTGCTTTCACCCTTAGATAGTACTCTCGCTATGCTCTAGTCTGGCCGCGAACTGTTATGAGTTGTTTATTTCTGAGAACATATTTCGCATCGTCTGCCGATTGTAGTGTTACTTTGATAGGACGAGTTTTGTTTGCTAATGCTTTCCCTAATCTGAACAGTTTCGAATTGTTTTTATTTACGTTGAAATTTTCAAGAACTCTTTCAATAGCTTCTGTATCTTATGAGATTCTTTCGGCCTGAGTCTTTAGTTGTGATTCATTAATGTTCAACATGATGAAGTTTGATGCACGATTCTGACGCTCGAGCATTTCATGAATCACGTCTTCTTTATCCATTTCTCCAACGTTATTCTGAGGTATAGGTGGCTTGGCCATTTTCATTGCTTCAACTTCATTTCTCAGGTCGGAAATAGCTTTTATAAGAGCTGCAACTTGACGAAGGCCGGGCGTACATTCTTCACAGAGAAACTGTAGTAATCTCCTTCTCAACTGCATACATTTCAATTCAAGTAATGTAATTCAATTTCAAGTAATGTAATAAATAATTCATAAGTAGGTAGGTATATTGTAATTGAGCACGAATTTCCACGTTTTTTTTTTGGTAGTACAACTATGTAGAGCCTTCAACACAGAATGAAAGAACCAGAAGAATAGAACATTTTTCATTCTATGTCTGCGACTATGAATAATACTACTAATATATTAACATTATTTTTGTCAGTTTGAATTATCTTATAATCTGTCATGAATTTCTCACTTTTCTTGTTGACTTTCAAAGTAGGTAGTTAGCGTTGACATCACTATAGGAGAAAGAGTTCATTGAATATCATTGAATGGATACACCCTCGGATACATCGTTTGAAAAATTTCAATTGAATGAATAATAAAACGAGCATTTTTTTTTGTGGTAGCTACGTTTTTTTTTTTTATTTTTGATTTTGCTGGCTTCAATTCCTGGCAGACAAAAATTGTCGATATCAACCATCAGTTAAATTATGGCTGTTGCTCGGATTGTTGAACATTTCGAGGGATTCAGTTCTATTCCAGATAGATATCGGCATCCATTGGCTTATGGATATAATTTCAACGTGAGTAGTTCGACACTAATTTACAGAACATCAGTACCTCATAAATGATACATATTTGCGTCATTCCCTCCTTGTATCTGTCAGTTTCACATGACTGGAGGCTGCGATTCATAATACATACTAAATACTTTTTACTTTGTCTCTCTGATGTGGAATTTTGATTTTCTAACTCACGAGGTCCTGCGTTGATACCCTGGATTTGAAACTCGGGCTATCAGGTTTCAGTTTCACCTCGGGTTCCATCTTGGGTTTTATGTTATTGTTTAATTTTTTCTATTCATTTCTTTCTTGTGAGACCTCGGGCGAGCCCCATGAAGATGTGACGTTATTTCAGATTATTTATTAGTTTAGGCACCCTTTATAGTACAGACACTTAATATGTGACAATGTAGTTGTATTTCCATTACATATAAGTGATATATAAAGTGATGTTTCTGAAGCAGAAAGAACACACAATTTGGCTATTGCATCATTTGTACTGGTAATGTAGGTGCCCACAACCGATGATACTATACACACTATAAAACATTGCAATACATTTTTTTCAAGCAGTAGGTGCTGATTTTCAAAACAATAATTCCGCAGATGCAAGTCGAAGTACAGTTGGCAAAACAGGATTTGTAGAATGGTTTCAGCAAAGAGGAGTACGAGTTCTAGTTTATTTGTTATATTTGTATACAATGGATGAAGTTTGGGCATTATTTTGTATTTGTTTTTGCTTGGAGGTTGCCATCAGTTGCTTATCTCTCAATACATCATGAGTAATGATTTGGCCACTAAAAAAGGTGCACTCTGTTGATGATTGACGCATGAATGAGAATGTGCAGGCTGACGAATACTCAAGTATGTATATACCGGGTGGCCAAGTGGAATCATTCTCAATGAGTCTTGACCATATTATGAGCGGATAAAAAATGGCGACGCACGTCAGCTTTTATCATTGATTGGCATCTTTATTGATGTTATTTTCTATTTTCCTTCTTACCCTCTAAGGAAACACCCTTCCAAAAATTTTTAAATGGAACCCTCAAGGTCCACTATTATTTGGTGTAGGGGTCGAAATGTTGGAAACGACTACTAGGCTATTTAAAAAAAAATGTAATTGTGAATGGAATATTCTCCATACTCCAGGCATTTTCATAAAGTCACCAAAAAATATCCGCAAATTCATTCCATTTTTCCAGGCCGGCTTACCGGTGTTTGTCTGTTCTTCTATTTGTGTTATATTTGTGATATTCCATCGAATCAATTATTACTGTTTGTATTTTCAGAAAAGAACATGGAACATAAAAAAGTTTTCTCAAATTCAGATTAATTGACCTTGAATCAATCTCCCTTGTGGTTTCTAAGCTCATCTAAAACGCGACCCCTTTTCGATTAACCATTAATTTTTCGAGACCTCAAATTTCCTTCCACTGATTTTTCTCTTTTTACCTCACAACTTAAGTTTCAATTGAATATATCGAGAAATTCAAATTTACGTCAACAATTTTCTTCCTTGCATCTGCCTCACTAGAAGTATTTCGACTGCACATTGAAAAAAAGTAAGAAGCCTATATAATTGAGTGCGTCTCAAATACACAGCCCAGATTTGAAACCCGCGCATAGTTGTCCCAATGAGATTAAAATATTCAACTTTATTCTTCGTATCATTATTTCAACGAACAAATACAGATCATTATTTTGTTTTCTATTTCATTTTATGAATATCTTTTATAGTTTCATCCAGTTTCACGTTATTACAATAAAAAAAAGCTGATTCAAGGGTGTTTTTGTCTTATTTTGGAAATTCCCGGCATCCCCCCCACCCCCCACTCCTAGTACATCAACACAAAGCCACCACATTCGGAACCCCTGCTTCAGTTACAACGATGAAACTTGGACCTATCTAAGTTATCGGTTTTAATCCTTTATTGCATAACCAATTCACCGGTAATATAAACTCGTTAGGTTTCAGTACAGACTCAATCTGAAAAGCAAAAATTTCAAAATTCAAATACCTCGAAAAGTACGCGAGTCTTTTTTTCTTATGTCGAGTTCTGCAAGGAATCTGCCATTGATTCTCCAAATAATGATGTCGCTCCCTGTATATCCGTAACTTCTTGGCGGACGCTCTGAATGAATACATATATTCCTACTCGTTCTATTTTAAATAGTTGTTGGATTATTGCTAAAGAGACATTTTTACTTCCTGAATGAGGTGGCACAACAATGTTTAAAATTTCAGTGTGCATGGTTCGATCATTTATTCACACAAAAATAATACTGAATAATAAAATATTGAATTGAAAAAGTATACTTGATTATGATAATGAAGAAGATCTTACCTGATACAAAGGTTCCTGAAAGTTGTCGATCAACTTATTGAATACAGTATTTATAGTTATTGAAAGTATAATAACAATAACACACTATGGTAAACAAGAATAAGATAGGCAGTCGACCGCAGTTACTTACGTCTGTGATATAACACTCTCGATTCTCGAATGAATTATTCTGAAACTGTGCTCCCTTTTACTGAAACGTATATTTTCATTGTTTACATCAAGTATTATCGTGATCGTGTGGCGATGTTGAGTCCACGTGATAATTCCGTGATCGAGATGCTTTGTGTAGAGTGCAGTGTGTGGCTATTCACAAAAACGAATAAACATAGGTACAATTCCACTTATCCAGTGTTCAATTCTTGACTGTGTAATCAAATTGGTTCATGATTCTCAAAAGTCTACTCTCACACCTTATTAACAAATGCTTCGAGAAAGGATGATTTCTGAAAATATTCAAAACAGGTATAATCAAACCTTTATACAAAAAACGGAGACAAAACAAATATGATCAACTATAGACTTATAACCCTGATCTCGAATATTGCAAAAATTTTAGAAAACGACTGGTGAACTTCACAAAGGAATACAAACTGATAGCCGACCAGCAGTATGGTTTCCGAGAGGGGAAATCGACACAAGATGCATCTTAACATAACATCGTAACTTAACATCTTACGTATATGGAGCTTTAGAAAAAAAAACGACTAAAGTGCATCTTTTTTGATCTCTCCAAAGCATTTGATACGGTTAGCTATATCATGAAAAAAATTGAAAAATTGTGGAATACGAGAAAGACAAGTTATCTGTCAAAAGTTATCTGAGTAATCGTGAACAGAGACTTTGTATCGGCAATAATTTCCAGCAGACCTGAGATAGTGAGATTTGGAGTTCCTCAGGGAACCATACTTGGGATCCATACTGTTAACTATTTATCTGAATGAACTCCTACTTCTCCAAACAGAGGGAAAAGTATCGAGCTTTGCTGACGATACTGCCATTCCATATAGAATCTCAAACTGGTAGAAGGTATCAGTTGAAGACGACTTTTCGAAAATCGAGAGATGTTTCCCAGACAACAAACTTACAATCAGTTTTAACAAAACTAAATACCTTCCTTTCGCTTCATACTCCAATGGATTACCAAATATGGGACCTCTGAAGATTGGCGATACATATTGAATTCCTGAAAGTCAATCCATCAAATATTTAGCAATCACTATAGGTAGGCATATACGCTGGGATTTGCAGACGATAAATATGGTTATGAAGATGGGAGGTACTCTTTCCAAATTCAAATATTCCTGGATAAGTCGCATTTATGAACGAACTTGTACAATCTCAAATATCCTATGGTATAATAGGTTGGGGAGGAGTGAATCACTTCTACCTCACAAACCTACACGTCTTTAACTGAAAATTCTACTCAATAAATGCAGAACTCACTCTAGTAATAGTGTGTACAAGAAAGCTGCTGTTCTGGATATTCGCCAACAGTTCTGTCTGAATATAATAAAGAAATATCCATTTGGAACCAGTTATTCACTCCCATAATACGAGAAACCGAGATAAACTCCTGGTAGGACCTCGTTGCGGAAAATCTATAGGAAAAAAAACGCTGAATACATAGCTCCACGACTTCACCAGATATTACCAGAAGGAATAAAAATAACCATCCATCCCAAAATATTCAAAAACAAAGTGGAAGAATGGTTAACTATAACTAATTCTGAATATCTTTCAAATTGTTATTGAAATTATAATTATATCCACCCAACTTATTATCCGACGTTTCGTCTTCGAGGAGCCATTATCAACTTTGGTTTTTTGAACAGTCGAAAAATCATTTTCTTGCGCTGAAACATTCTAATTTCAACTCTGAATCCAACAACATATTACACTTCACAATTATTCGACGTTTTCAGTGTTATTTGTTGGGGGTTGCAAAGAAACGAACGGCGGATCAAAAATCTGATGAAAGCATCTTGCAGAGAAGGAGAAATGGCTGCAAAAATGTAGAATTCATTTTGGTCGATCGAAATATCGAAGAACTGCGACAAAATTTAGAGAGAAAAATAAGGGTTAACGAGCAAGAACTATTCATCACGCAATTTATAAAATCAATCGATTAACGCAAAATGCATTGAATGGAACGGTTTTCAATTTGATTACTCATTGTAATGTTTATATTTTTGCTACTTTAATGTGTCTCGAATGTTTCGTTATGTATTTGAAGTATATGTTATTCAAATTTATAAAATATTTGCAGTTCCTATATGTAAGTTTACAATAAAAAGTTATTCTCCGAAAGATAGACCAAAATGAATTTTACATTTTTGCAGCCATTTCTCTTTCTCTACAAGATGTCGTCATCAGATTTTTGATCCGACGTTTCGCTTCTACATAACCATCATCAAATAACACTGATGATTTATTTTTGGTCCGAAACGTCGGATAATTATGAAGTGTTTAGCGACAAATTTTTTTCCGACCATTTAACAAAAACAAAGTTGAAGATGGCTCATCGAAGACGAAACGTCGGATCACGAATCTATTGATACCAATGGATAGAGCGGAAAAAGTGGCAAAAGTTATTTTGTCATATCAGTTCAAACAGAGTCAGAAAAAAATGGAAACGAAATCGTGAATATTCCTTTTTTTTTCAAATATCTTCGGAAGTATTCGGAATTTCTGAACTTTCGAGGCGACATTTTCATCAGCATTGAATTGCGCAACTTTGCCCTAATTTAACCGATATTGTATATGTTATGGTTACCGAGATCCCAATGATATCCCTCGAAGTTGAGACATCCTGTACATACGATATATATAATACTCCACTGAAATTCTACTGATATGAATTCAACTGTGTAAATATACAGGGTGATAATTCATGCACTGAAATCAGATGACTCCCCAACGGATAGATATGTAATTTTCTCATTATTTGCGTTGGGAAATTTCATGCAAATTGTTCATCGTTACATGTAATTCATATAGCAATACATATATTTATATGATACTACTCACTGCCCCATCAGAATTCTACTTTAGCAGTTCTTTTTGCAGTTTAACAAAAATAGATACACTTTTTGTCACACTGTTGACGTCAAGTACCTATTAAATGCATAATAATGTCCTATGAAAACTTGTTTTTTTTTCAGAAACGATACATCTATCGACCAAAAAGAAAAAGTTCTGATAGATTGAAATCTTTGGTATTCATTCCGGAGAGTGAAAATATTATTTATTCTGGGAAAACCTACCATTCTGATGTAGAGGATGTCATCAGAAAGAATACATGAATAGATGTGGTACATAATATAGGTATATGTGAACAACCATTACAACATTACAACCATTATTGGTTCAAAATATCTATTTAACGGTCACATCATGACATATATCGAGTATTGTTGGGAAGGTTGGAAAAATTACGATCGTGTAAACGTAGGACACTTGTCAACCGATATCAATAGGTGAACCAAAACTAGCAGGAAATATCATACGAATTCAAATCCAGAATACTCTTATGCAGAGATATGTAAAAATATCTAACCCATTGGCATTTCAGAGAATTCAAGCACCTGTGAATATTGAAACTATATAGATCTGACTGATCACTCCAGTGAGCGAGCTGTCACGTGATCAATAGTGAAATAAATGAATAATAAATAATTAGAAGTGAAAATAATGCCAAATCCTTCATGCTTGAATGTGAAGTATCAATTTCTGTGACCGATTCCTATTGAGATACAGGTTTTTGACTCATCCCCTCCCATAGATTTCATAGTGAAAATTTTTGAGGTATGCTTTCTTGTGAGTTCGTTGTTATTTCTGAAATATCACATATAATTTGACCCAACTATCGCATTGGTTAGGTTTATGCTGATATAACGTTTCATTGTAAGCAATTTATATGTATCATGAACATAATGAACTAAACTATAGCAGCCTAATTCTTTGTTTGTTGTGATATTCTTTGAGAAAATGTCATCATATATATGATTGATTACACATTATGACGCTAGATCACCCGAATTTTAGCTTCAACTCCGAAAACTGCCTTTTTAAAAAGCAAAAATATTATTCAGTATAACAATTTCACGTTTATTCTCTCAGAATGGTTTACAAAAATGATGTTAGAAATATAAAAAGCAAGGTAGTTGGATTGTCATGAGGAGATGGTCTTCCTGGAATTTGTCTTGTTTATCTTGACGTGTCTGCATGTTTCTGATAAGCGGTATCATGTAACTCCTCCCTTCTCAAGACGAAAAAATAATGGAATTATTTTTTGTTTTTGGAGCGGTTGCTTCTGGAGTTGAACCGTCTTGCTACCTTGCAGAGTTTTCGGTGCATCTTCTTGATTTTCGAAAGGGTTAGTAGAATAATCGCAACACTTGTTATTGCAATTATTGTTCCGAATATAGGTATGGTTGGCTGTGGTCTTTCCTCTGGTTGTATTGGCTTCAGTTGTATGGCTATATTGTTGTGTTCATTTGTTCGAAGTCGATTTTGGTGATAATAATAATAAATAGTTTATTCACACAATTATACAATATTCAATAGGTAACATATTAAGATTTGTAGTTCGCGACTAAACTATCTGCAAACCAAAAGTACGAAGTACTTCAGTACATCAGAGAATGCGTAAGTAGTGCTAGGTATGTGAAAAATACAGTTAATATAATGTTCCTAATAATAACAATAATACATTAATAACAATAATAACGACAATAATAATAATAAATGGACAACAATGATGCATAATATATGTATCCCCATATATACACATACATACACATATACACACATATATATACATATATATATATATATATACACATACACATTAAATTATTTTTTTGAACTGAATGTCTGTATATATAACGTATTGAACGGTTTCAAACACACAAGGTTCGGCTGTATTATATCATCCCTTTATGTTTCAATAGTCCGATGAATAATAGTACGGGGAGTCACGTGCAGCCACTTTTTCAATTGAGTTTTGAATTTGTGGAATATTTTTATGTTTTTTGTATCTTGCGGAAGGAGATCATAAACTTTCAGGGCAGTATAACAGTGCTTTCTGGAACCTATTGACTTTTTAATTGATTTCTTTTTCGTTACTTTTGTTTTGTTCCTTGTGTCATAGCTATACTCTCCATACTGAATATCTTTTTTATTTTCAAACTGGTAAATCAGTGAAGTTTGACAGTAAATTTGCCTAATGTCTAACATGCCAGATTCCTGGTACAGTTGTTCACTTGGGTGAGTTTTAGGTTTATTGAATATTATTTTAAGTAGCCACTTCTGTAAAACTTCGAGATTTTTTAGGTGAGTTTTATTGACACTTCCCCATCCTATTATACCGTAACTAAGCTGCGACTGGATGAGTGAGTAGTACAATATTTTCAGCTGGGGCAAGGTTAAGAATTGCTTGAGGAGTTTGAACTTTGGAAGTAGCATCCTTAGTTTTTTTATCAAGTAATTTATTTGCAGATCCCATCTGAAATGCCTGTCTATCATAATGCCAAGGTATTTTATGCTAGCCGCTTCTTCGATCACTATTGTTTCATTTCGATTTCTCTTTATGGTTAGTGAGTCAAATTTTGGTAACTGATTTTGGTAAGTTGTAAAGGGGAGGTATTTGGTTTTATCGGCATTCACCGTGAGAATATTAGCATCAAACCAATTTTGTATCAACTGAAAGTCGTTTTCAGAGGTTTCTTTCAATTCTTCCCAAGAGTTGGCACTATAGATTACTATGGTGTCGTCCGCAAAACTTATTATTTTTCCCTTTTTAGATATGTTGAGTAGATTGTTGAGATACAGGTTGAATAGAATCGGCCCCAGCACGGTACCCTGAGGGACACCGTGCTCTATTACACCTGCATCACTCCTGGTCTCATCAATTTGAACGTATTGTGTTCGATTTATTAGATATGTTCTTATAAGTTGCAGTGCTCTCCCTCTGAAGCCAACTTTTTCTAGTTTTTCCAATAATCTAGTGTGGTTAACTGTATCGAAGGCTTTTCCTAGGTCGACAAAGACACCCAGAGTTGGTTTACTATCATCTAAATTCTCGTAAATAATTTTTGCAACTTGAGCTATAGCATCTTGAGTGGATTTGTCTGACTGAATTGTCTATCAGATAGTATATTTTTTTTCTTTGAGAAGCTATCAATTCTGTTTTTAATAATTTTTTCCACGACTTTGGCGATACT
The DNA here is from genome assembly GCA_963576655.1 of Gastrophysa polygoni. NCBI lineage: Eukaryota > Metazoa > Arthropoda > Insecta > Coleoptera > Chrysomelidae > Gastrophysa > Gastrophysa polygoni. The sequence goes on from OY755083.1 coordinate 32,621,351, forward strand.
AGATATAAGGGTGATTGGCCTATAGTTAACTATATTTTCTTTTTGTCCATTTTTGTAAAGTGGTTTAATTACACCAATTTTCAATTGTTGTGGAAACTGGCCACATTCAAAAATTTTATTAGTAAGATAACTCAGGGGTTTAGCTAAGTTATCACAGTTTTCCTTCAGTAGTTCAGACGTTATATTGTCGTATCCTGGTGCTTTGCCTGATTTGAGGGATTTTATTATTGATTTCACTTCAAAGGTATTAGTTGGAAAGAGAAAGACTGTTTCATTTATTGAGTTTATATCTTCGATGTAGTTATCCGGAGGAGATATTTTTGCCGCGAGATTTTTTCCTACATTCAAGTAGTGTTTATTGAAAGAATTGGAAATTTCAGTTTTGTCAGCTATTATGACATCATCTGATGTTTTGATTCTCATTATAGTATTATGGTTTTTATTTTCGTAACACATTTTTTTACAGCATCCCACAGGCCTTTTGAAGATCCCTTGTTCCTTTGTATCTCTTTATTGAAATATTGCATTTTTGCATTTTTTATTAGTAGATTCAGCTTGTTTCTATATTTCTTATAGGTTTTTTGAATATCTTCATTATTTGGATTAAGTTTTGCTTGTTTACGTAGTTGGTTCTTTTTGTTCACCGATACGATGATTGCCTTTGTTATCCAAGATTTTTTTCTGTCAGAGTGCTTTAATTTTACAATTTTTGTGTGCTTTCTTGCAGTGGACTTGATTTTATTTATTATTATTTCAGTGATTTCTTCAACTTCGTGGGCTGTTGTAAGAATATCCCAGTTTTCCTTACTAAGTTCTTCTTTCAATTTTTTGTAATCCAAATATGTCCTATGTTTCCTGTATTCATTTTGAAGTTCTAAGTTATCTTTGTTTTTAATGATTTTCATATTTATCATTGTGGAATAGTGGTCTGTGGTTTCTGTTTCGTATATAAGAGGTATAAAGTTTTCTGAATCAATTTTTGTTTTGATGAATATGTGATCGATGCAAGAAGTGCTAATTCCACTCACTCTTGTATTTTCATTAATATATGAACTATAACCGTTTGTTCTCATTATATTCAAATAGTGTTGCGAAAAATCGGATCTGAAAGGATAATAATATTTATGTCTCCAATGATCATAGTTGTTTCAATATTTTGTTCGTGTTGCTGATTTTCTAGATAGTTTGATAAGTCTATATTGAATTGGTAGGGGCAAGTAGATGGTGATCTGTAAATAGCAATGACTTTTATTTTTGTTCTTGAATTATTCAAATTTAACACAGTCTTCAAAACTTTAATATTTCCTATATTGTCTACGGTAGTCTGGCAATCATATTCTGCTCGTAAGTAAACAACTACACCATCGTTCTGATTCAGATCTCCCTGATTATAAAATAGTTTATATCCTTGTTTCTCGTATAATTTCAAGTTCGGAATTTTCCACGTTTCTGTAAGTGCAATAATATCGACTTTTTCCTTGAATTGTTCTAAAAATACATTTATTTCATCTATATTTTTCGCGATACTTCGGATATTCGTGTGAAAAATTCTGAATGATTTATTATTGAAATCCCTCGTAACAAATTCAAATTCTTGTATATTGCTCACCTTGTGTGTTGTTATTGTGTTATACTTCAGGTCTCGAATGTAAGCATCCATGTTTTACCAGTGCTGTACAAAATTATCTCCTTAAAATAACATACATACAGAAATACATAAAATTAGGAGTAAATTAAAATAATATAATGTATATATAATTTGAATCTAATAACAATTCGCAATGTGTTTATTTGGTCTTCTTCGCATTCGTATAGTTTTCTTGATCTTCGGGGCCTCTTTTGGACGATGAACGTGTAAGTATGGGTCTTCCTTTCAATGCTATTTCTTCGACGGTCAAATTGATGTGTTTCGGATTTGGTTGTGTGTTTTTATTCTGATTTGATTCTTCTTCCTCCTCATTTGATTTAAGTTGTTGATAAGTAAATACTTCGCCGTTTACTATCAATGCGTGTGCTTGGATTTTTGCTTGTTTATTATTTTCTTTTGCAATTTTTAAATGTTTATACAAAAATTTCCGTTCTAATCTGTCTTCCTGCGTGAGATCGTTCGTAATCGATATCCGACTTCCCTTTAGTTTTGTCACGTTTTGAAAAATTTCAACTTTCTTAATGTTTCTTATAAGTTCTAGTAGCACTGGTCTTGGTTTTTTATCTGACTTCACTCCTATTCTATTTATATTGTTTATTTCTTTTTCTCCCAGTTGAATTTCTAATTTTTGTTCAGCGACGTTTTGGAAGTAAGAGAGTGGGTTTTCTTCTTCTGGAATACCAAATATAACAATGTTATTTCTTTTTACTTTCCGTTCTGTAAGTTTCAACTTTTCCTTCAGAACTTTATTATCGTTTTCAACTGATTGAAGTTTTCCTTCGATTTCTTCTATTTTAGTTTTTTGTTGTTGTAAAGCACCTTTAATATCCTTGATATCCTCTCGTATGTCTCTATTTGTTTGTTGAATATCTTTCAATATTGCTAACACATCTGAGTCTCCCATGTTCTTCTCTTCTACTTTGGTACGCCTATGGCAAGTAGATTTTGTCCGAGAACGATAGCGCCCGGTACAAAAACGCAAACGAATTAGCAGGTTTTTGTTGCTGGATTTGTATTAGTAGGCAATTCAGTTGTTACCTTATACTATTTTTGATTGTGATGCACTTATTCTTCACTTTTCCAAATTCACTTTTTCACTAATGGTTAGCTCTTTCCATAGCTCATCTGTTGATATAAATTTCTTCTTTCAATTATATGTTTACACTCTAGATTTTGGTGGTTTAATGGGAGAGTCAATTGACACATGGACTCACATTCATCAAATCCATGATGTTTGGGATTTCGTAGTTTTTCGACGATTTCAATTCATTCCATTTTCATTCCTAATTTTGGCAAAAATAGTGGTTTGCCTTGTTGAATTCGCGAATCGGTTACAATCGGTTACTATATCCTGAACCTGGATCTCGCAGGATTCTGGTATCTGATTAATGAGGGGTGATTGATTTCGTGATATTGATCTGTCTTGCACTTCGCGTAGATTCGTTCCTTTTGAAATGGGATTATCAAAACCTTGTCTTCTGTCACTTGTTCCAGGATGGAGTCTCTCACGTTGATTTCTAGGATTTGGCAATCTTCAGGGAGCGTCCTTCAAGGAGATGGATGGTATAGTTGTCTTGGGGTAGAAGCGTCTCTGGGCAATAGTAGGTGTCCTCTAGCAAAGGGCAGTTTTCCTTTTTGAACTGGGTGCCTTGCAGGTTACGTGCCAAATAGAGTAATTTAGGGACGAATAGTTTATGATCTTGGATGACAGGAAATAGGTGGTAAAAATCAAAGACTAGATTTCGTGATCGGGACGTGGATGGCAAATATTAATTTTGCATTGGCAACTCTCACTTGCGCTCCTGAAAGCTGATAGTAAGTGAGGGTATTTTCAAATTCTGGTATTTCTTCTGCGCTAGATATTATTGAACTGTGAAGAGTATTGAGTTTTGAAAACATCAAGGTGTTTTTGATATTGTCGATGAATGTAATAACACTTTGGCAGTCCCTGTCCCTGTGTCTGTTCCCTGAAAACTAATATAGCTACTGACGTTTTCTATTCTATCACTTATGGCAGCCTGGAACCTTTCTGAATTACGTTCGAAATTTTCCTGATTTGAACTCAATATACTAATTGATTCAATATAGTGATTGATTAGTTTCTTGGACAAGGAAATTTGAAGATTGGTTTCATGGATGATTTGATTTTGATTCTGTTCTGAAATGGTGGTTGTGTGGTTGTACTCCTCTTCATCGTCAGAGTCTAAATTGCCAAGAAGCCATTTATTCACCTTACCTATCCCGATCAATAAGCCTCTCTTATTACGATTATGAGGAAGGAAATTTTCGAGCTTCTTTTGGGCAGTTTGTATCAAATATTCGGTTCTCAACATCATATCTTCAGCTAATCCAAGATATGATATGAGGTTAGTGGCATTGATTTTTGTAATACTACTCCTTATTGATTGGAAATTTCGGTTGAGATTATTTATCTGATCTGTAAACGTTTTTAGGTTAAAGTAGTGTAGAAATCAGTCTTGCAGTCTTTTAGAGGAAGAATAAGATTTTCTAGTTTAGTTATTCGCACATCATCTTCGCTACTGAGTGTTACTCGAACAACCAGGTATAGGAGGAACAGCCTCATGTTCTTGATTTTTCTGAAACAATGTTTTTTGTCATTTCTTGGTTTTCTTGCACTATTTTTGTGGTGAGTTCCTGATTTCGTGTTCAATTTGTCTGTTTCATCGATCAAATCGGTTTATTCGAATTTTGGCAATTTTTCATCACGAGCTTTGGTTTCAATGTACACTGCTTTCTTACCGCTATAAGTGGTGCTGATCTCCCTTCATTGATTTCGCGATAACATTCTCTTCAGATTCCCTATTTGTTTTTTGAATGTTCTCGTACAGTTTTTAGTTGCTTTTTTATGATTTTGAATATAATTCGATATCATTATATTGTCGTTGAGGTCAAATGGATTGGAGTTATCGATATGTCCTTTGATTATTTCAAAAGGGGTGAATTTGGTCACACTATGGATAGAATTGTTATAGCTGAGTACGAAATGTTTCATTAATTGATCTGGAGTCAGGTTCTCATTTTCCTCTCTGAGACAGCGAAAATGCTCGATGAGTGTAGAGTGGAAGCTTTCCACTGGCGAGTTGGAATTGCTATTTTTTGCGGTAATGAAATGAAGCTCTTGGATTCGGTTCCGCTGTCGGAGGTAATCTTTCGAGCTAAACCGTGATGGGTAACGAAAGGTAGCAAATTCTCAACTATGTACAACCTTGTGACTGACTTCAAAGGATATGCTCGACCATATCGCGAAAAGGCATCGATTATAGTAAGATAGCTTTCGTTTGATATTGATTTGATATTTGAAAGGTTTAAAGAGTAATTTTTGTTAGATTGAATTTCATCGTAGGAGGATTTTGGTCGTACTTATTCTTCAAACTCGTTTTGCAATTGTTAACGTAATTTTCGATGTCGTTCGTCATGTTGGGCCAGAAGTATCTTGAACTCAAGTGGCAGAATCGTTGAGCCCTATTATCATCATCACTTGCTTGCCTCTCCACTGAAATGACGTGATTGCGACTAAGTACCACTCCTTCCCAAGGATGATCTCTATGTACTGAGAGAAGCGCATTGCAGCTGCCAGAACGCTTCAACTTGTGAGCTCGTTAACGTTATTGGCAATAGAATGGAATATAAAATCTACTCTTCATCCATACAGCGTCGAACAGCCAAATGGAATGAATTCGATAACAAATAAATGAGAGCGTATTGGAATTTATTCCATTTGGCTGTTTCACACTGTATACAGCGACCATATGAAGCAAAAAAAAACATTGAATGGTTCAAATATATGTTGTATTATCTACAGCCCATTCCTTCAAATCGTAACTAAATGAATGATTATTTACATGTTTTTCGCTCAATGGCTCAAACAAGCACCGAGTGTGATGCTATTACATACGAGAGTACATTTGGAGCGAAATCAGATTCTCGAGTTCCTACATCACTGATGTTATTACAAGTACAATGAATAGATTAAAGCAAGCACATGATTAAATCGACATATCTACTCAATATCAGTACTGACAATTTGTATACCTATAAGTGAAGCAAAATACAATCCCCCAATGTCATCTAACTTCTATGGTTTTATACTATCTTCTCTAGTCATAGAAAAGCTCAGAAATGAAATTGACCCAACTTCTTGTGCAATCTTATATCACGCCTAAAATGCATCGCGAACCACCTAGCCCACTCTCATGCGTATAGGTATAGGCGGTGCCGTTGCAGAGACTGGTGCTGTGGTGGTCTCCAGTCAGTCGAGACTTCATCATAGCTATTATCAGTACGCATGAACTTCGAAGTATACACATGAATGATTGAGTAGAGATTCTTCTATCAGGGCTTAATGCATCGAATTCACTCTCCCTACTCCAATGCTTATAGGTATTGGCGGTGCTTGAGTTGAGACAATCAAAATTATATGAAATTATATCAGGACATGTTGGTGCTATATTCCATTTTGTACATTGGGTTACGTGGTTTGGATCGCTTTCACTCCACTTGATAGTTTAGTACAAGAATTTGTCCTATGTTGTAATATTCTTCTGTAAGTAATCATATCATCTTTCGGCACCATAATATCACAACAATTGAGATTTTTCAAGGTAATTTTAGAGGTGTCATACCTCCAATTGCCTCCCCCAGTGGCTCTGGAATCGTCCAATAATCACTACTTCGGATATACGCCATTTTCATTTGAATTACAATTCTTATTGTTATGAAGTTCTAAATCATGTGTATTGAAGGTTGAATGGATCACTCACCCCAATCACAACCACTAAATGATTTACATGGTGCGCAGAAAAGTGGGTCGAGAAAGTAAAAGCAAACAATGGAATTTGAATTTTTTCAAATGTAAACCTCATGTTTTCTTCTCATTATTCAATTTTATTCAGAAAGAAGAGCTGTCGTTCTAATTCACTTTCGCATGTTCTGCATATTAGTAAGCTGTGCATATAACGACGAAACAAAATATAGGTAGGTATTCAAAACTATGTCAAGGCACATTCAAACCACTATATGTTCTATTGAGTGTGGGTATGCGGAATGAAAAGAGCTTACAAACTCGGTGAGCAAATAATCAGGACCGTATTTGAAGAAATTAAGTTGATAATGGTTTCACGAATACGAAACGTCGCTCGGAGAAAGAAATCAATACCACTATATTGAATTGAATTTATTGAATTGAATTCGCATTACATGGTGAAAATCGGATAATATACATTACATACCCATATATTAGTTAACTATTATTAATTCCTTCCGTATCCTGGACGCATGACCTAAGTGCTTAAGGCACTTGCTTTGTTCTGCGTCTAGGATTGTCGGAATGGTATTGTGTACCTATATGGTGTGAGTGGACATGGAAATTTGTATCTATTATACCATTGTACAGTCTTGTACTAGTTCACATTATTGTCGAACCCTCACAAAATCCTGGAGGCTAACCTAAATGCTAGAAGCATTTGTTTTGTTCTGTCTTCAGGATTGTCAGGATTGCTGTAGTGCTGCTGTACTAAGATAATTATAATAGATATTGTAGGCTGAGAGTTAGAGGTTGTGAGCTGGTTGGGTTATTTTTATTTTATTTTTCAAAATATTCTTGTTAATGTAGTGTAATTTGTGGTAATGTAGTTTTTAATTTCATATTTGAATTGACTGAGTGATTTTTTTCATTTTATATTCCTAGGCAGTAAATTATATAGTTTGGGACCGAAATAAATGAGTGTTCTTTGTGTATGTGATTTTTTGAAGATAGGGAGAGGTATATTTAGGTTTTCTGTTGATCTAGTGTTTTGTGGTCTATATGTGATGTCTTCAAGCTTGTTTTTATAGACCCATATTAGGCTGTTGTAAATGAATATGCTCCTTACATTGAAAAGTTTCGTTTCTTTGAACAGTTGTTCAGTAGAGAACCGTTTATTCTTATGGAAGATTATTTTTATAATTGTATTTTGCATTGCTTGAAGACTTTTGAGATTGTTGTCGAGGAGTCCACCCCAGACAGTAATTCCGTATCTACTGATCGGTTCTGCCAGAGAATTATATATTATTATAAGATTGTTTCGGGTAAGTATTTCTCTCAGGTTGTATAGGTTATAAGTGAGTTGTCTTGAGCGTTTGATGACATGACCAACGTGTTCATCCTATCTCATATGTTGGTCAAGTATAATTCCAAGATATTTTAGTTTTGATTCCTTTTCTATGGTTGGGCAAGTGCATTAATTATTCTGTGGGCAGTTCAGTTTGTGAATTTTCAGTGTTTCTTTATTCGGTTGATCGTTACTTAAGAGCGTGAAACATACAAATTTTGTTTTGAGAATATTTAGGCTTAGTAGATTATAATTTAGCCATATTTGGATATCTTTTAGGCCAATTTCAGCAGTTTGGTATGTATTTTGCCATGATTTCCCTGAAAATACAATTGCGGTGTCATCTGCATATGAGATGAGATGATCGATGGAGTTTATACTGCCAATACTGTTTATGTAGACTAGGAACAATATTGGACCCAGTACTGTGCCTTGTGGAACACCGACGGTTATTTCTTGGGGTTCACTGGTATATTTGTCTATTTTTACTTTTTGATATCTGCAGGATAGATAGTTCTGCAATAAGTCTTTCATGGGTCCACGAATTCCATATCTATAAAGTTTATCTATGAGCTTGGAGTGTGACACTGTGTTGAATGCCTTGGCTGAATCCAGAAAAACTGCTACGCATTTTTCGGACTTCTCCAAGGCATTGACTATATTTTTTGAGAAGTGTAAAATAGCTTTTTCAGTATTGGAATCATTGATGAACCCAAATAGTTTTTTTGTTATCACTTGATGAATGTTGAAAAAATTTGTTTTTTTACAGAGTGTTCAAAAATCTTCGCAAAATTGTTTATCCCGGATATAGGTCGGTAGTTGTTAAAAGTACTTTTATCACCTGATTTATAAATAGGGGTAATTACCGATTCTTTCCATTGTAAAGGTATGTCACCAGTTTTATAAGTTATATTAATGAGGTGGGAGAGTGGTTCCACAATGTGCAAATGGACATTTTTTATCAATATGGTGTTTATTCCATCTGGTCCAGGGGCCGACCTGTTTTTTAGTTTAGATATTATATTGATAAATTCATTACTAGTAACCGGCTGTAGGAACATTGTTGGTCTAACTGAAACATCATTCATAAAGTTTATAGGGAGGTTATCAACTTTTTCGATTTTGTCAGCCATATTTTTTCCTATGTTAATGAAAAATGTATTGAATGTATTAGCTTTAGTTTTATTGTCGGATATTTTGTTTTCCTTTGTATCTACCATATCTATTACATTGACATTAGTTTTTGTTATATTTTTGTTTGATACTTCATTTATTATTTCCCAGGTTTTTTTGTAGTTGCCACTAATCTCGTGAAGCTTATCTTTGAAGTATTGATTTTTTGTCGATTTAATCAGTTTATTCAATTCATTTCTATACTGTGAGTATTCATATTTCAATACATGAGAAAAGTTATTTTTCAGTTGTTTTTTCATTCGATCTCGGTTTTTTATTGATTCTATTAACCCTGCCGTTATCCATGGTTTCAATTTATGTTTTTTAGTTATCTTGATTTCTTTCGTAGCCTTTTCTATGTAATTACAGAGTTTTTTAATAAAGCTGTTATAAGCTGTTTGGGGTTATCGTTCTGAGCTACATCTTCCCACCTCTCGGTTTTTAGTAAATGATTCAGTTTGGTAAAGTTAATTTTCTTGTATGTGGATGGTTCACACTCATCTGTAGGTTTGCTGTTCTCTCGTTTTTTTTTGCTGATAATTAATGATGTGGTGAAGTGATCTGATAGATCCGTTTCTACTATTGAGGGTTTGAAAGATGTATTATTTGGTCTATTTCTGACAAAAATGTGATCTATTATGCTTTCAGATACATTTGTTACCCTTGTTGGTTTGTTTATATATGAGATAAAGCCGTTAGTAGTTAAAACATTCAGATAGTTATTTACTTCGTTTGATAATTTATTTCCTAGATTTATGTTGATATCACCTAAAAATATTTCAGTATCAAGTGGTTTTAGGTTAGTAAGGTATGTTTCAAGATCCTCAATATATGTTTGGGTGTTTGTGGAAGGTGGTCGATATGAAGCGGTTATTCCGATTGTTGTACTCAGAGTTGAGAGAGAGATTTTCAGTGAATTTGTTTCGCTTATAGGAATTATGTTTACTTTTGAAGATATTGTGTTCTTAATATAAACCAATAGACCATCGTTTTGATTTGTTTTTGACTCATTATAATGAGTTGTATAATTTGGTATTGAAAAATTATCCACGCCATCTATAATCCACGTTTCTGAGAGTATAATAATATCAACGTTATTGGAGTTATCTTGTAAGTAGACAAGAAGTTCGTCTATATGCTTATTTATACTTCTGATGTTGAGATGAATTATACCAATTTTTTCCCTTCCAGCGTCACAATCTCTATAACATTCTTGTAAGGTAGAGAAGTTTTTTGTATCTATTTCCTCTTCGTTATCTAATATATCTAAAAATTCTAGCATTGAGAGCAATACAATTCAGTACAATAAATATAAATGTAATGAGTAAGGGAAAAAAAAAATGAATAAATAGAAAGTAATAGTCTACACTCCTAGTAGTTTGATGTATGGCTTATTAAAAGTTTTCTACGAAAATAATTTCACATAGTCATCGTATGTTTTGATTGTTGACACTTTGTTGTTTAATTTGATGAAGATTTTTCCAGCTTCCGTCCAAACCTGTTTCAAAGATGCTTTTTCGATGGCCTTTGATAGGATTTCAGCTCGTAATTTAGTGAGGTCTTCCCTTATGACAATGCCAGTCCCTTTCAGTAGTTTCTTTTCCCTAAAAATTTCTTGCCTTAGAGTGTAGTTTGTAAGTTTCAAGAAAATTCCTCTTGCCTTGCTGTCATTTATCTTGCCAACACGGTAGCACAGTTCTATTTCATGGTCTTGAGTTATTGACATTTTTGTTCGAATAATATTTGTTATAAGTTGACGGGTATTTTCGTTGGGGTTTTCTTTAATGTTGAATTACCGCTGGTTACATTCCTTCGTATCTTGTTCGAAGTTGTCTAATTTATTAGACATAAGTTTATTTTCGTTTACGATTTTATTCATTAACTCACTCTGTATGTCAAGTTTGGATACATTTTCTTGTTTCATTCGTATCATTTCTTTTTCCGTATCTGTGACTTTTTGTTCTAACAGTTTCAACTTTTTGCTAATGGATTCGGAGACTGCCTGGGATACGATTTCTGATAATGTTTTTATAAATACCTGGTCAGTTAAGCATTTATTGATGGCTTCGTTCACGGCACTTTTGATTTCATCCTTGATATCTCGAGTAATAACCATTTTCAACGTCGTTTGGTTATATCAAACAAATCTTGTTCTATTTTATATTATACTAGGAGCACAGATTGTGACTATTGATAACGCGCCATGCTCGAAATCATTGATAATCAATGATAACAAAAGTTGCTATGAATAAGTATTTTCAAAATGTCAAAGATTTCAGATATGTGAACATACCTATAAGCAGGAGAGAATTTGAAATCATTGAGTTGATGATTGTTTCATGACGTTGAATTATATCAATATTTGAGATGAAGAAGTTCTTTCAATTATTCATTATGTCTGACAACAACAAAAACAATCCATTTTTATCGATATACTCAACTGAAAAACTTTAGGCTTGAAAATTTCCAAAGACTGTTGGAATAGCCCGATTCGACCGAATTTGTATCTCCCACCGTTTCCGTGATCCCCATGCTAGGTGCATCCTCATCTTGGGCACACTACTGATTGTTTCATTTTTGAACACTATAGCTATAGACAAAATGATCCTCTAGAGAATTCGCCACATTTCCTCATGATTCCATGAAACATGAATTATAGATCGAAAGTTTCAATTGCATTCTAAGTGAGTATATTATTCTTTTCGTTTCATGTTTTGGATAATGGGCAATCAAATTTTTCATCACATTTCACATCAGATTATTGTCCATTGTTCATGATGTGACTATGGAATCTGAACAGGGAAACAAAATACTGGGTGTCGTCAACGTATTCTTTAGACAAGCCATGGTTTCCAGAGTTCCAGAAGAATCGGAAAATTTTTCAATATTGCATCAGATTTTTCGAAGTGAGACCAGAAGTCAAAAACCATATGTACCATTTCTTTCCACTCGAGACTGTGTGATTTCTTTCCACTCGAGACTGTGTGATCGTACCCATAATCGTCCGCTGGATCCAAAGGAGTGAAAATACACAAGATGTTCCATTTGAAATCCTGGCGGAGCTCCCCTCCCTCCGGGAACAAAATAGAGGTGCCTTTTGGCAAACTTGACTGAGCAGTGGCACATTTCGCACTTTCGCAGCATTTTTCGTCGCTCTGTCGTGGTATCTATGCGGGATGATAAATACAGCTGTAGTGTCGCCCAGTCGCTATGGTTTAGTGTAAGAAAGTATCTACCCGTCTCACACACGGGTAAACGCTTTTTGTTGTTCGGAGGGTAAACGCTAACTCTGCCTTTTGATAGTATACAACGTTATTACAGGTCTCACACACGGGTAAACGTGGGTTTGTTGTTCGGAGGGTAAACGCTAACTCTGCCTTTTGATAGTATACAACGTTATTACAGGTACTGTTCCTATTATTAAATTAACTACAGAGATTACTAAGGAAACGCTTTAGAATATCAATCCAAATCAAATACAAGTGAATTTTCGAAGTTGATCAATATTTGGATGTCTCACAACATGCTGTTGGAAAAGTTACTGAGCCCATAATAAAGGAAATAATGAAATTTCCATATTTTTGTCCAGCAATTCATATTCTCGTTTTCTACAATCATGTTGTTTAGTGATATTTATTAGTTTCATTAGTGACAATTGTTATTACTTGATTGAGTAGTTGGTTAATTTTTATTTTATGTTATAGAAAAATTTTGAAACCCCCCCCCCACGGAAAATTTTTCTTTGTGAATAACCTATCGTTGGGGTCGATTTTGGTGAAACCAGAAGTGATGGGAGAATATAAAATATTGAAAACTATTCCAATCAATGAATCCAATATGATTCCTGCTAATTTTGATTCTTATACCCTTGGAATCCTGGAAACCATGTTCAAATAATACGTAGATGCTTGATGTAGGTGAGTATGGTATGTCCAAGTCGGAATAAATAAAAATCCTGGCAAAAAGAATTGCTCATTCTTTCTACGACATTGAATTTGACGACAAAGACGAAAGGGTAGTTTTGAGAGCCCCAAATTATGCAATCGAGAAACTACAGACGTCTGAAAAAACTAAAATATAAGAATACATTCTTCCAGTTTCTTTGTGGGATTTTTTCTAATTTATAGAGAATAAGATAGAAGTTATTATAATTATTTCAATAATTTTTCTAATAAGGACAGATTTGTAATCTGCCCCATAATGTCATTCATGACTCATACAAAACCAATAAATGAAGAACAGTCATCAAAAAACTGTATTTACAGTATACCTTGTGTTTGTGGAAAATGCTATACCGGTGAAACTAGCAGGCCTCTATCAGTAGAGATGAAAGAGCATTAGAACACAATAAAGAGAATATATACTGACAAATCAAAATGAGCTGAACCTATCCTTACTGAAAATAGACAACATATGGCCGATTGGAGTAATATTGAGATCATAGGAATAGAAGACAACAACCAAAAACGAAAAATCAAGGAATCTGCTTGCATTCTCCTGAACGGAGACAATAATAATGCTTCTTGTTCAGTTGATATAGATAGAAATTGGCATCCATTTCTTGAAACTGGTAACCAGAATCCCTCCGTCTGCAAACTTTTTACTTTTCAGTGTGAAAACAACCCACCATTGAAAAATTTTGCGGAAAAAAAATTGAAAGAGCAGATTCGGTCGCAAAACGTCCACTACGATAAGTAGAATTTTTAGTTTGATTAAAAATATATTTGTATTTTTTAAATTTTTCGAGAAACAAGGTGTCATGAATAAATGAAAATTTCTCTTTTGAGATCTAACGGTTTAATTTCAAGCGCAGTGATATTTTGGGGCAGATCACAAATCTCTCTTTACTAAAAATATATTTAAATAATTATGATTAGTTCTATTTCACTTTTTAGCAAGGAGGAAAGGAAATCACACAAAAACAGGAGAAATGAATGTACCACCTCCCTGACAGTATTCAAAATAGAAATCTTTGAAGAATAATTTTAGGAATCGAAAATATGATCGGACGTCCGATAAAGGGTAAACGCTAATGACGTCAAAAACCGCATTTTAGCATGTAAAATGTTGATCGGTTAAAATTCACCAACCTGTTCTTCCTATGGAAATTGAAAAGGTTTTGGCCGCAATTGGTATCTGCCATGTAATTTCAACTCTAAAATTGAAACGAACCCTGCCAAGCGGTTGGACGACGGACACAATTTTGAAACGCACCCCCAGTGTGATGGAGGAAGTATAATGAATTCGTCTTCCTCAGTCACACACAGAAAGTTTCCAAAAAAAAAATCCTACCTGACAAGTGGCGTTATTTTGTGGATTTATACTAGGAATATACCTACAAGATACCTAATCTATATTCGAGTCTTCCTACCAACACAACCTATCTGGAGATTTCTTGTGAATCTTCATGCATCCACTATTTAGGACCATTAGCTTCACTACACGTAGGCATACTCATTCTGGAGCAACTAATTATGACTAGGTGAATACTGGAAAGTGAGAATCATAAATCATATCATATATTATTTCATTCGGGAAAAGTACTTATATGATCATGAATCATCCGCATGCAGAAGTAAAAGCAGTGCAAAGAGGAATAAAGTAAATAATTGAAATATTCATAATGTTGAATAGACTGACCCGTACAGAGAGTAGGAAACACCCCACTTGCACCTTCCACCTGATACATCTCACGGAATACAGCTGTAGGACAGTGTTGCCACGAACACAGTATTGAAAAGAAGTGAACACTTGGTTTCCTCCAGAAAGCACTAGACAGAACCGATTTCTCTTCATGATTGTTGGTCATGATGACCAGTAATCCATTTATCTAACTCAGAAATTTCTTACAGTGAAATTTCTAACTTTGCTGGAAATACTGTAAGATTACTAAATTTTGATACCGTTTTCTATGGACCTACACGTAAATCAAAATATACAGGGTGTCCCATAAACATACCGACAAACTTCAAGGGATGGTAGAGGACATCAGAATAAACATTTTTGCTCGATAAACATAAGTCCGGAAACTCTTCGTTTTCGAGATACAGGGTGTTTATTTTTTTTTAATAAATCGACTTTTCATTATTATCGTAGAAACGATTTGGTCGAATTCAATGAAATTTTTACAGATTATTTGATACATTTATAAGGTATCTTTTGGAGCTATTAGAATTTGCCCAATAATTCCAGGAGCGTGCCCACGAGCTATGTCGGATAGTTTTTGCACAAAAAAATATCGCCCAGTAGATTTCTTGTAATTATGATAATTTTTTTTGAATGAACAACTGAAAATGCAACTTTTTTGTCCCCTGAAATTTTTCCGTATCTACGTTTTGAAGAAAAAAAAATAAAAACCATATCTCTTACATCTATGAAAGAAAAAATTAAATGCTTCAAAATTATACCTGACATTTCACCAATGCGTTTATTGGAATATTGAAAAACTAATAAAACTTCCAATAACTTTTTTTTACTAATCATTAATTAATATTAATGACTTTTAATCATTTTTTGTTCTGTATTTAATTGGAAAATATTCGTAATTTTTAATATCTTGGAAATAGTATCCAAAACATACCGACGAATAAAGGGTGCTAAAGCAATAAAATGTTCTAAATAAAATAAAAATAACTAAATTAACTCTCAGTTTAGTTGAACACCACTGACTTTTGTTTACAGTTTTTGATTTAACTACGTTTGATGTTGGGAACAAACATTGTTTCTACAATAAAATTCCACAGATACCAATTTCAAGACCGGTACTATTTTTCACTTATTTAGTTGTGTTCTTTCATCCTTATTAGTTAATAGTTTATTAAAAATTTGTGTTGAAAATGAACGATCGTTTTTCATTTGAAGAACTTAGCGATATGCACCTTGCTTATGGTGCTGCGAATTGTATTGGAAGAGAAGCTGATGCACGCTTGTATGAACAGAAATATCCAGAACGCCAGCAACCTCATCATACAACCTTCGCTTCTATCCATCGTCGCCTTAGAGGAAGTGGTAGCCTAAAGCGTTCTGGTGGTGGTGGTCGTCCAAGAGTAGCTCGTACGGTTGAATTTGAAGAAGGGGTTTTACACCGCATAGAGGAAAATCAAACCACAAGTGTTCGTGTAATTGCACTCCATATGGGATCCTCTAAGTCAACGGTACATCGTGTCTTGCATGAACAACTCCTCTACCCCTACCATTTACAAAGCGTACAAGCTTTAAATCCTGAAGATTATCCACACCGATTAGCTTTCTGTCAATGGTTTTTGCGTCGAAACTTAATAGATCCTCATTTTGGGAGGATGGTATTATTTTGTGATAAGGCATGTTTCAAACGAGATGGATATTTTAATAGTAGAAATAGCCACATTTGGCATGATGAAAATCCTTACGCTGTGATCTCTAAAAGGCACCCGCAATAATTTCCTGTCAATATATGGGCTGGTATTATTCGAGAGAATTTAATAGTGCACTTGCTGCCTGTTCGTTTGAATGCAGACATTTACCTCAATTTTCTGCAAAATGTTTTGCCCTTATTAATGGAAAATGTCCCTTTAAACATTAGACAAAACATGTGGTTTCAGCATGACGGGGCTCCTCCACATTTTGGTTTGAACATGCGCCAATATCTGGACCAGAGATTTCCCCGCCGATGGATTGGAAGAGGAGGCCCCGTGGCTTGGCCCGCGCATTCTCCCGATCTCAACCCCTTGGATTTCTTCCTTTGGGGTTATTCAAAATGGTTGGTCTATGAAACGCCTATTTTTGATGAGGAAGATCTCTTAGCAAGAATGATGGCCAGTTGTACACAAATAGAAGCTATTCCTGGAATATTCCATAGGGTCCGCGAGTCAATGAACCGACGATGCAATCTTTGCATTGAAGCAAATGGTCAACATTTTGAACAATTATTATGTACCATTCATCGTAAACACAAAGTGAGGTATTAATGTCTTCCTGAATATTTTTTGTAAATTATTATTAATTATTTAACACTGATTGAACAAAACTTACCAAAACTATTTTTATTTTGTTCTGCCAAAACGGACATTATAATTATTAGGTAAACAAAAAAATTCATATGTAGATGTAAGAGATATGGTTTTTATTTTTTTTTCTTCAAAACGAATACGGAACAATTTCAGGGGGAAAAATGCATTTTCAGTTGTTTATTTAAAAAAATATCATAATACAAAAAATCTACTGGGCGATATTTTTTTTGTGCAAAAACTATCCGACATAGCCCGTGGGCACGCCCTTGAAATTATTGGGCAAATTCTAATAGCTCCAAAAGATACCTTATAAATGTATCAATAATCTGTAAAAATTTCATTGAATCCGACCAGATCGTTTTTACGATACCAATGAAAAATCGATTATAAAAAAAAATAACACCCTGTATCTCGAAAACGAAGAGTCCTCTACCATCCCTTGAAGTTTGTCGGTATGTTTATGGGACACCCTGTATAACAGATGAATGAATCAGTATTTTGATCACCTACCTACATTGATATTAACTCAAATCAACATGTATACATACATGTATATATACTCGTATTGGAATGTCTCTTATTGTAAAATATGTGATTCTAAACACTGAATAGGAAGCAGATATCAAACTTTTGTGTAGATATTTTCCCACGACAAACTATTCAAACAAATCGACTTACGCAACAGGTGCCACCCCGTTGATCTATCGCCAATAATCGAATTCAACAAATTTCCGATGATTGATACATTGGAAATATATCTATGCCATATGCTTCAGAATAATTCATATTGAAAAATCAGGTATAACTCGAATGGAAAAACATATTTTCATTTCTCTTGCAGCATGAGCGTGGTGATTTATGTACTTTTGCTTGTTACTTTTCTTTGTTTAACTTTTCTTCGAATGAAAAATCAAATAGTTTCGCAGTTTTGGATGATGTTTCTCTTAATTTACTGTAAAATGTATGTACTTTTATTTTGGTGAATCGTTCATGGATAAGCTCTATCTACACCAATGTTGTCAAATTATTGGCATATGGGTATACGAATTACCAATAATACCTATTTTCATAAAATTCTACGAACCTTTATATCTTTACACTAGCTCTGAAATGTTTATGAAATATGTATGTGATAATCCACCCTCGTGTTTATGAATTCCTTCTTTGTAATCGTAAAATTCTTTCGTTTTGTTCTGTTATTCATAAGAATATAAATCCTTAATATATTCATGGAGTAGATCGAAATGGGATATCTAGACAGATTAAATTCGCATTGCAACACCGCATGTGCCCGAAGTCTAGGCCTATAACGTCAAACTCGCGTTTCTGATATACAGGGTGTCCTTAAAAGGTCTTTACAAAAAGCTACCACATATTCTTCAGACCAAAACAATTCGATACAAGCAAACTTACCTCAGTAAAAAGTTGCTTAGTTTGGGCGCTAGACGGCTCTGAAGTTGAAATTTTCAAATCGATTTTGCTTCATAACTTTTGAACGGCTCATGAGATTTTTTTCAAATTTGGTACGTTGGCATAGACTCATCGGGCAATGAAACTCATATCATAATCATAATGAATATCATTCCATGGGCGTAGAACTTGATTTTTTCAGTAAATAAACATCTAAAACTCCTACGCCAATGGAAAAAAATTAGTTTCAATATGAAATCTAAATTATTCAACTCATTCACTACAAAAAAGGTACTCTTGACAAAAGTCGATTCCTCTCATGGTTTCGACAAAATTTTAATTTTAGTGATTTAGAGCATAATTAATAATAAAACGATTAACAGATATTTCATAAAAATTGTTCAAAATGTTCACCATTTTCACGTATACAAAGATTTATACGACGCAAAAAGTTGAAATGTACTCTTTGCATAACTTCTTCATCGCCTGTAAGATTATTCGTCGCCTGTTGGATACGTTGCCATAATTGTTCTACAGTATTCACAGGGGTCTTGTAAACCGTAGACTTGAGATAACCCCATACAAAATAATCCATTGGTGTTAAGTCTGGAGAACGTGGTGGCCAATTCACGGGTGCATCATTACCTCTACCTATCCATCTGTCTGGGTACTGTTGGTTTAAAAAATTCCTAACATCCACCGAAAAATGTGGTGGAGCTCCATCGTGCATAAACCACATATCTACCCGATGTTGGAGTGGTAAATCTTCCAACAAATTTGGCAACGTATTTCGTAGATGTTGTAAATACATGTCTCCTGTTAATCTTTGTGGAAGTATGACAGGACCAACTATAAAATTTCCTATTATTCCAGCCCAAACGTTGATTTTGAATTCGTGTTGAAAATGGTTTATTTTAATGGAATGAGGATTTTCAATTGCATAAACGTGTTCATTATGAAAATTAGTTATTCCTCTTCATGTGAAACAGGCTTCATCAGTGAACAAAATATTCTTTCCAAAGTTCAGATTCATTTCTCTTTGCAAATTAATGAACCTACAAAACATCAGACGACTTTGTGAATCATGGATTAATAAATCTTGAACTGGCGTCTTGTGGTATGGGTATAATAATTGTTCTCTTAGTACTTCATGAACGGCATTCCTAGAAACTTCTAGTTCATTACTTATCCGTCTAGTACTCAATTCTGGATTTTCTTCAATACGGTCTAAAATTTCTACTTCGACTTCGGAAATCCTTACATAACGCTGTCTTCCATAATCACCAGTTCTAGGAGCAAAATGACCGGTCCCCCGAAGACGTCTCTCAACTGCAGCAAAGGTTGGGTGGCTTGGTACGCCACGATTTGGAAACCTTGCCGAATACACCCTCACACTCTCTCGACCATTTCCTTGACAATATCCGAATACCAATAACATATCGGTGTATTCTTCATTGGTGTATTGTACGGCCATGATAAATCAGAAAAGTCCGATATCAACAATCAACGTCAATAAAACTCGACAAATCAACACAGATGAAACTATGGAAACCAAGAATGTGAATATCACTGTTTTCGAGCAGATAATAATAGTCTTCAGAAAAAAAAACCAGTGCTACTTATTTTCAATAGAAATAACCTATGCAAAAAGTACATCTCAACTTTTTGCGTCGTATAAATCTTTGTATACGTGAAAATGGTGAACATTTTGAACAATTTTTATGAAATATCTGTTAATCGTTTTATTATTAATTATGCTCTAAATCACTAAAATTAAAATTTTGTCGAAACCATGAGAGGAATCGACTTTTGTCAAGAGTACCTTTTTTGTAGTGAATGAGTTGAATAATTTGGATTTCATATTGAAACTAATTTTTTTCCATTGGCGTAGGAGTTTTAGATGTTTATTTACTGAAAAAATCAAGTTCTACGCCCATGGAATGATATTCATTATGATTATGATATGAGTTTCATTGCCCGATGAGTCTATGCCAACGTACCAAATTTGAAAAAAATCTCATGAGCCGTTCAAAAGTTATGAAGCAAAATCGATTTGAAAATTTCAACTTCAGAGCCGTGTAGCGCCCAAACTAAGCAACTTTTTACTGAGGTAAGTTTGCTTGTATCGAATTTTTTTGGTCTGAAGAATATGTGGTAGCTTTTTGTAAAGACCTTTTAAGGACACCCTGTATCATAGAGACGCTATGAGATGCGTTTCTGAGTATTCTGGAGTATACACACTCTGTGTTTCTCAGTACTCCAGGTTTCAGATCCACAATATTGACATTCATTGGCTTTTCACACATTGTGTGTTAGGAGGTATAGTTGGGTAATTGATGTAATATTACATCAATGTTGGGTATAGGCCTAGGTACAGTGCGCTCCAGCTGACATTAGAACTAATATAAAGTGACGTTGCAGTTTCTATTCTGGAGCGAGAGATAACATAGACTATAGAATACTATTCTATAGTCTATGATGATAACAATAACATAGTACAGTCAATGAATCAAATCGAATCATTAGATTTGAACATGCATAGTCGATTCAATACAAGAGCCATTTTGTCTAGTACAAATGGAGGGGATTACATCCTACCACCTGAAACATCTCGAGTTTGATGCTCTCTATATTTGTACCTACTTGATAGGCATTATCTAATACATTTGTATTGAGTTTTCAGCATCGGAAATTCGAATTCCAGGATCTCGGAAATTATAGGAGATAACGAGGATGGTTATAAATCAGGGAAAAGTTGAACATTCATGTAACTAAAAATATACCGTCGAGAAAATTAAAAAAAAAATTCAGTATATGGAGGTATGGAAGAGAGATATACGAAAAATCAGAAATAATGGAAGCGCATTTATATTTCTTTTTCTGGCATTATTTGGGAATATCATTATCAATAACACATTCACTTTGATACTTTTTCCCTGCTATACGATGAATTTTTCAGATTCACTATCCGAACGTTTCGTCAATGGGCGCCATAGTTTATTTTATATTTTCAACGTGTGGTCCATTTGAGAATGTCATTATGTAGCAAGGAAAAGATGCGAATGTAAGATCACTATTCATTATGGAATCCTCTAAAAAATGAAGCCGTAAAAATTAAAAGAGGGATTTAAGTTTTTTCCGGATATCTCGGTCATACTCGGAATTGGGGGTAGTAAACGGGCAGTGTCACGGAGAACATAGTCACTCCTGCCAAATTGTCATCCTCACCTTCTCGATGTTGCAGACCCCGATTCTCTGACGACCTTGTATGCACTGAGGGGCTCAACAACTAGTTTGCAAACTCCGGATAACAGGCGACCTCCAGTTTCAATCAGCTTTCCTATGGTAATGAGAGGCTCTGCTGCATAAGACCGTCTTCCTAGCTAATTGTGGGACTCATTAGGATTACTTTGGAAAAAAAAAACATTAGAAGGCAACATTGCCCTTCATGCTGAGGACATTTTAATGCCCTCACAACAGAGGATAGTTATGTCCTCAATACAGAGGACAGAAAAACTTCTTCAGTCACCAGATGAGGAGAGAGTAGTCAGATGAGAAAAAGACCAAATACAAACATTATTATTATAGGTATTTATTGAAAATCCAAAAACTCAAATTACATTCAACAATGATATCGATGAAAGATTTGCCCATTCACAAACCATTTTCAGTTTCTTTCGATACTATCGACAGAATTTTTGTTTGCTAATGGAACGGTATAAGCGCCAAAATCAATCGCATTTTTTAAATGGTTCTACATATGAAATTCAGTATCATCACCTTACTGACTTATATCAACCCATGGTAGGTTCACAAAAAAAACATGAAAATACTCTGAATGATTATACCTAAACATATTTTTTTCGATGTGAGCGTCATGCTTATGATCTGCTATATGAGACTGCATTTTTGCCAAAGAAGTTTCCATTATACTATTTTGGCATGAACGCCTCATATTTCTTTCTCAAAAACTATAATTTTGGATGATTAAAACTTCATTCAAATGAAACATTCACAGGCGAATAATCATTCAATTTGTTCATTCCCATGGCAACGCATGCCTCAGCTGATAATAAATAAGTCACTGATGAGTTAGAAGATATAGTTTTACGTTGAGATAACGAGAAGCTTTATGCCAAGGGCGCACATAGGATTGAATTCAGAGGGGCTAAATCAACATATGATATTCATGCTAGGATCAAAATGATTCATTCATCAATATAAACCTACTATGGAACAAAACATATATTCACTATGCAACCGACCCTAAACATATACAGGGTGTCCGGAAATTATGAGCAAAGAATCAAGGAGGTAATTCTGCATGATAGAGGGTGACCGGAAATTGAGCGCAAAAAAAGTTGTGGGTGCTTTAACATGGAATAACATGATGTTTTTATTCGCATATCTGTGTCCAGGAAGGCGTAGTTTTCAATTATACAAAGATTGTCAAACATTCATTATAAAATATTTTATGAAAATGAATCTTCATTTCTATTCTATGTCTATGAACATGGATCACACCCCAGTTTCTGGAGAAATTTTTTTGCACAAATCTATACAATAAATTTGTATTAATTTTCACCACGGAAACGAACCAAATATCAAAACAATTCAAGAGACCAAAATGTTGTATTTTCAGTTGGTCAATAGGATATGAAGATGGGAAATTCAAAAAAATCAGTGGCGCACATTTTATTGACAACAATATTTGGTATGGTGCCACCGGGACGCCACTGGAATCCATGATTCCAATTCAGTTATGGCTAAATCAGACCCTCATGACAAAAAATAAGAATGTCAAATTTCAAAAAAAATCGGTGAAAGGATTTTGGAGATAATCAGGAAAAACCGATTTTTTTTTCAAAGTTTAACACACTATATGCATTTCCGGACCGTGGTACATAAGATATAAATTTCTCATTTCATCATGCAGAATCACCCCCTTGATTTTTTGCACATAATTTCCGGACATCCTGTAGGTACTATACCATATAATTCTCCCCAGAGCGGATGTAGTAGAACACTGTTGACTGATGGATTTAATACTCCTGTTAGGCCATGGCATGATGTAATTGAAGACTGGTGTTTACTCAGCCACCAGAAAAAGTTGGAGACTGTCGCTTACTCGATTATGATTAATTTTTAATACCTTACTAAGGCTTCCCAAGATCAAAACAAGATGGCGGCACCTCTGCTGATCTACAGGATCGACGACGATCGTATTGCCATCATATTGCCATCCCTACTCAAGCGGTGCGGCCTTATTAATGTCGTTTGACATGTCTACATGTTTGGTTTTTTGAAGAGTTGTTTCACCATCCTATATATCCACCTTGGGCCATGATTATTTGATGTAACATGGTTACGTCATGAAATGGGGGTGGGAGAAACAAGAATATACTCTTTGAAAAGAGTAAATAGCAGAAGGTGAAATATAAATATTGATATTACAGAAGCAATATCATCTGAAGTCTAATACGATTTTCGTGATAGCTTTGTAGTTTCATAGCTATCGTGGGTTATTAAATATCCTTTATTTTCTCCTTGAATATTTGATTTGATATTTATTTTTCGGTATTTCGGTTTATTGAATTTATTATCCTGTTTGCACTCTTTGAACGTCATCAGAAAGAAATTCTCAAGGATGGATATGGCGCAGCCGCACAACCCTGTTGAAATAACCTTGCTGCCAGGCCACAAAACACAAAATGTGCTTTTTATGCTTGGCAACATGGCAATCTGGAATAAATGTCAATTTTTTTAAGTAAACATTGGAATTCAAAAAACACCTTGTTGTAAATCTTCTTTTATAATCTATGCTGTATCTCATATTGAAAATGTAAGTAATAACTATGACCTTTTCACCAATGAGCTACAACAACAATGATATCTGTATAATTAATTCATCTATAACCTATACAGTTGAATATGGTGGAATAAATAATCTGTGATGATGATAATAACAATAATCTGGTGACGACTTGTTATCTTTAACCAACATTCCATTAATGATAACTGCTGGAGCCGTGATGATATAATGAAAATAAAAGCAATATTTCACAATAGGTTTATTTCAAAAGGTCGAAACTCTTGCGAAAGTATAGAAATATAAGTGAAATTGCCCAGATCTCCACCATACAATATCGCTACCTGAAATTAATCCGAATTTTGCTTTCCCAACAAGATGTCTATTAGAAATCTCACATGCATTTTCAAAGGTAAAATTAATATAATGCAACACTTTATGAAGGTACTGATTATTCTAGTTTCAGGTCCAACAAACAGTTTAACAAGATGTTTCAGTCTGCACAAATTATCAGAAGAGCATTTGATGCTCCAGAAAACTTGTCGAGATTTTGCAGAATCGGAGCTGAAACCCATAGCTGCTCAACTAGATAAAGAACATAAATTTCCAGCAGAACAGGTGACCAATAACATATTAATACCCTCTTGTTACACCTAATTCTGATTCTTTCATCTGAAGAATCCTGATCATAATAATATGAATTTATAAGGTTATGAATTAACTTCCATCATCAGAAAATTGAACATACACTCTACAGAGGAATCCATGATATTTCATGCCTTTATCGAGCTTTTGGAAAACTACTATTTACGTACAATGCACAAAATTCATACCTAATCATGATCATAAGGCTGGTTCATGCAATGTTCATTATAATTACATTCCAATTATATTATGATTAATAAAAGTGAATCACTAATGCAATATGTGGTGAGTTCATGCAATACATTAGTGCATTTTCATCACATTAGTCAACTCAAAAGTTGGCCAATTTTCAACTGTAATTTATAATTAAATTATATTCCTAGTACAAACAGCTGATTCTCATGTCTTTCAAAAGATAATCACGGATGACATTGAATTCCCATCAGATATTTAGAAGTGCAAATTTTTCTGGGATGCTTTGTGTTTTTTTTTCATTTTATTATTACTTATCACAGATAGATTTAAAATCGATATTAATGTGTTGTATGAACAGACAGTAATAATGTGATTATAATATAATTAAGATGTAATTATAATGAAACAGCCTTTAGTTTGCATAATATTCCTATTATTGGGTAGTATCAGTTATTCACATTTAACCAGGAAGGAAAACATATAATCCAGACACAAAAAACACAAAAATAATTTATTATTCTTTGATGACTTCTTTATGTGTGGAAAAAAATTCAGTAGGGCACCAGGATATTAACTAGTCACTTTTTTTACTTATAAGGATTGTGAGCAGAGAGAAAATCCTATTATTTGTTGAAAAGGAATGTCAAAAGTGTTTTGGGTATTTTTCTATCCTATAAAAATGATGAATCAGCTGAACTAATAATTGTGGTCAGTATGATAGGCTATAATATAATATATAAATAGTGATACCAATGGTAGTCAATGGTAGTTTTGTAATTCACTATATTATGCAGTTCAAATATGTTCGGCCACTGGATATCTTCAATAATCAATTCAATCAATATATCATCATTACTGGAAAAAAATCTCAAATTTTTGGCCAACATTCTACTGTCTATATTGTTGCTTTGGAAATGAAATAAAAGTACTTTCAACTCAACATTTCACTTACCTGATGGAAAATAGGATTGCTCATTTCTATTATTTTTGTTTATACTGACAACATTGATTTGTTCCACTTACAGATTAAAAAAATGGGTGAGCTAGGCCTCTTGTCTATAAATGTATCGGAAAAATATGGAGGATCTGGTCAAGATACACTAGCCTTAGCAGTAGCTGTTGAAGAATTGGCAAAGGCTTGTGGGGGGACAGGTACTATTGTATCAGTTCACAATTGTTTATATGTGAATTTGATTGATAGATGCGGTACAGAGGCCCAAAAAGAGACTTTTTTGAGACCATTCACCTCAGGAACTTTAGGTTGTTTTGCACTCAGTGAGCCAGGTAATTGAGTAAATTAATTTTTTCAATTCTATAATAATGAAATATTATATATAATATAAAGATTTGACAATAATAATAATAATAATGAATCGTCTTTCTTCAAATGATCAATCAGAAAACAAAACAAGCAATGTTAATTATACCAAATAGAATCATTTCTTACTGTCATATAATAAGAGGTGAGGTTTAGCCAAAGGCTATTCCTCCATCTAACCTCTCACTAAAGACAAAATTCAATAACTTTCAACTACATGAAAAGGTATACAAATGAAACTATAACTACACAAAATGAAAATAGCTCAAATTTTAGTTTTTTACTCATATAGTTTAGAGTTGAAAAAAATTAAATTTTAGCTATTTTCCTAGTCTAGTTCTTTTCTAATCTAGTTTTTACAGACAATCTAGTAGTTTTTCTGAAATCGAATTAATTTCAGGTCTTTTGACCACAGCAATTCTATTCTTAACCTTCTATAGGACTCAGGACGCCATAATTATCTTATAATCATCGATGGTATTGATGATATGGGGAGTTATGTGAATTTGATGCTTATTATGGGGATCTTTGGGATTTCTATACTAATTTAACCATCTATCACAATGACAATTATTGAATTTGATTTACTGTGTACATCATTTGAGTTTGTCACTGCATTTTATCGATCACAAAAACTTCAAAAGTAAATGAGCAATTCTGCCAAATTATAATAATAAGATTTATATATTATAATAATACAAATACTTTGTCACCTACATGAGGTCTTGCGAATAATGTCTTTAATGAAAATTGTTTATATTGAAGGATATATATACCGTGTGTCCCAGTATACCTGTTCCAATGGATTATCTCAGCTATTTTGAAAGATAAAAATTTGAAAATTTCATGATCTCCAATTCGTCCAAGGAACCTTCAACTGAGAAGAATGAAAATTGGAAGTCACTTCCGGTGACTCTGGCTTTTTTATTTCAAATAGCACCCTGTATATTTTATGCATTTTTTGCTTTCTACTCAAAATTACCTTTGCAGCAATGTATCACACTTTGTATTCTACATTTGATTTGATGAAGAAAACGTCTATTGAAATTTCAAATTGAAAGAATTGCAGTAGGCTACGATATTGGTTTGATCTTGAGAATTACAAAGAAAGGGGG
Source organism: Gastrophysa polygoni (assembly GCA_963576655.1). Classification (NCBI taxonomy): domain Eukaryota; kingdom Metazoa; phylum Arthropoda; class Insecta; order Coleoptera; family Chrysomelidae; genus Gastrophysa; species Gastrophysa polygoni. The sequence continues at coordinate 32,648,762 of OY755083.1, forward strand.
CTCAAGAATATAATAACTAAAGCATATGTTCGAAATGTTGACCAACTGATTCTACACATCTTTCAGCTCGGTGAAGTAGTTCACGCGAAGTAACACTTCTCAACACCTCAGCATTAAGGGCTCTACATTCATTCCTCATTTTGTTTTTTATATCTTTTAAATCAATAGGAGGAGTCTGGTACACACGATCTTTCAAATACCCCCAAAGGAAGAAATCCAGCGGTGTTAAATCTGGAGATCTTGCAGGCCATCTTATCGGTCCGTGTGTGCCGATCCATCTATCTCCAAATGTTTCATTCAAATGATTCCTTACCGCTATAGCATTGTAGGGGGGGGGGGTGCACCATCCTGTTGAAAATGAATGTTTCTACACATATGTAACGGAATGTTTTCAAGAAAATGAGGAAGTTCATCCCGAAGAAATTCTAGGTACATTGGACCAGTTAATGTACCATCGTAAAATTTTGGTCCTAAAATGAATCCATCAATCATGCCGCATTATACATTGACTCCCCAGATAACTTGAAAATTAGTTTGTCTTAACCAGTGTGCATTATTTTGCGACCAATAATGACAATTATGTCGATTTACAGTTGCATTATTATGAAAACGACTCTCATCTGACCACAATATCGAGCTGAAAATACCATCTTCACGTGCCGTAGCTAACCAAGCAAGAAACGCAAGTCTCCTCTCGTAATCTGTGGGTAGTAATCCTTGATGCAGATGAATTTTAAATGGTTTGAATTTGGCAATTTTGAGAATGCGCTGAATTGATGAACGAGAAATACCGCTCTCCTGTTCTATGTTTCTAATAGAGATATGGGGATCAACAACCACTCTTCCTTAAACTGCATCAGTATGCTCATCGTCCGTAACATTTTTTCTTTTAAAGATAGTACGCTTTCTATAAAATGATCCAGTTGTTGCCAAATTCGAAGCCAAGCGTGAGAAATACATAGCGCTTGGCATTCGTCTATCAGGGTATTTCTCTCTGTATGCACGTAGGGCAGCCCGACGATTATTATCGCATTTTCCATAAATCAGTATCATATCCAATTTCTCTTGATTAGTGAAGTTATCATCATTTTCACGGTTATTCATACTTGAATGTTAGTTTCTCTGACACGCTCACAACTATTGAGAATTATTAACTGTCAAAGTTACAAACAAATGTATTCAAATGTTTTCATGGCACACTAAGGTTTTCATTCAAGAATTATTAATTCTTCCAGTTTTACTACAATTCTAATAATTTGAAATTTGATGTTCTCTTCATCATCTCGAATGCAAAATTGTTCATGAATTATTAATTATTATTGAAGTCAAAATCAAAATATCGTAGCCTACTGCAATTCTTTCAATTTGAAATTTCAATCGACGTTTTCTCCATCAAATCAAATGTAGAATACAAATTGTGATATATTGTTGGAAAGGTAAATTTGAGTAGAAAGCAGAAATTGCAAAAAATATAAAGGGTGCTATTCGAAATAAAAAAGTCAGAGTCACTTCTGGTCAAACCAGAAGTCACTTTCAATTTTTGCTTTTCTCAATTAAAGGTTCCTTGAACGAATTGGGGATCATGGAATTTTCAAATTTTTATCTTTTGAAATAGCTGAGATAATCCATTGGAACAGGTATACTGGGACCGGTATATATTCGATATATATATATATATATATATATATATATATATATATATATATATATATATATATAAACAATAGTAAAATATGAGTGAAGAGTTTACTGGGTAAACTGGGTTGGTTGGAAAATTGATGCTATAGCTATGTGGATCTTTTCCATTTCCAAAATAATAGACTGGAAGAAACCTTCCATTATTTTTTAGATGCTGGTAGTGATGTGGGGGCTATGTCGTGTACTGCAGTATTGAAAGGTGACCATTATATATTGAATGGCACAAAATCTTGGGTTACAAGTGGTACAGAAGGGAAGGCTGCTGCTGTTTTTGCTACTGTAGACAAAAGTCTCAAACATAAAGGTAAGACCAGATTCAAGAAACACAATAATTAAATGAGAAGAACTTGAAGATGAATTTATACGAAATTCATTTTATCCACGATTATCTTTTAATTTTAGATTCTTTCACACCTATGAACCATATAAAGAACCACCACTAGTGGAATAAAGTAATTCCATCATTTCCACTAGTGGAATGAAAGAAAAATACAAATTTTGAAAATATAAATCTTGAATCAATCACATTCCATTTACTTTTTCAAGCTCTCGTCAAAAGTCCTTCCACGTGTGCATCTTCTAATAGTGCAGCATTATGCGCCTTGTATCCTCTCGACTCACTTTTCAGATAGGCACTGAGCTCACTATATCTGAAAATGTTTTTCTAGACTTTTATAGCAGCCTTCAGCATTGAGTACTTTGACCACATAGATGAAATTGCATGCGTCTTCAAAATCAAGAAATATGACAGCAAGACTTCCTCATGTATTGTCATTGACCTCCGCTTTTCTTACCAATCATTGAATTTAGAAAATACTTTTCCATAATGTTCCATGAACTCAGCAGACGAAATTGGCGTGTTGCTTCTTCAGCTTCCTCAGGGATAAAATAAGGAACATAATTATTTTCTTGCATTTTTCACCAACTTCAAATTTCTTTACAAATGTAGTCGATAAACAATAAAAAAACTAATAGCCATTCAACACATCCCAATATTTTTGTACATGATTTCAATGATTCTTGGGGAGGTGACAGTTATTGTCAGGATAAATTGAAGAATCATTTTTTGATGAAAAGTTTCTGCGATTCTGATTTTGAATGAATATGATTGTGAATAAGAGTTGTTAAAATAAATAATACGAAACGTTTTAGCTTAACCCATACGTTTAAACATTCTTGCGCGAAAAAAAACACCAGCAAAAATACTTGAACAATAAATAACTATTACCCCTCTCTTTAAAAAATATCGATTCTAACATTTGCCTTCAAAATCATTCATATACCTGAAATAATAAAATGTTTGCGTTTGAATTGGGACGAGAAATGGGTCCCTGGACTACGAATGAGAAAACTGTTAAGAAGGGGTGAAGTCTCAGAGGAAGGTCAAACTAAATCAGAGGTGTAAAGGCGGGAAGTGAGAATCTCTTGCGATGTAGGCGGAGCCCGATAAAGAAGGAAGTCGACTCCCACTCATTCTAGCGTAAAATATTTAACATTTATAGTAAATGCGGCCTGGAGGAGGCTTCTGCGGCTGTCTGAGTTCTCCTAATTTGTCGTCGCTTCCAGTCCGACTGATTAATACCTAACTACGTACATTACCCAGTATCAATATGGCTTAGGCCGAAATGGAGTATAAATGAAATTATTTTCTTCATTATGATAAATATCAAGCATATTGGTATGGAAGGATGCTGGCATATAAAGATGGGTACAGAAAGATGGTATAAGCTCAACTGCAAAAATTTTATTCAAAAACAAAAATCAAAAATTTTTCATCGACTCATGAATAGACGCAGCAAAAACAATTCAAGATAGAAAAAACCGAAATGGACTTTTTCATAGAAGAATACTGCTATTTGAATGGCTTTTGATGATGATATTTATGTAGAAGATAAATGCAAAGGAACTTCAAGATCCGTTGTTACAGGGGAGGAAATTCACTATAACATGAGTGTAATTTTTTTTATTTACTCGAACAGTATATAAATATATATTATGTATATATAAACAACTCCATATAGAAGGCAAGCTAACCTCTTGCAATAAAATGAGTGTGATTTTTTTTATTTACTTGAACAGTATATATATATTATCTATATATAAACAACTCCATATAGAGGGCAAGCTAACCTCTTGCAATCTCATGAAGGACCTGTGTAATGCCGTAAATGTGAAATAAACAAAAAGCGTTTGATATATCAAAAAGAATGGCAGGTATGGAAAATGCCAAACAAAATTGAAAAATTCGAACTTTGTTGGAAAATTCATCGACATTTTGGGAACCGCTGTCGCTGTCGCTTTCAGCTGTTCGGGTCACCTGACGTTCGGCGGACACCGGTTTCCAAAATTTGAATACAATTTAAAATTAACACAATTTTTTCATACTTCATTCATTCTAAAATAATAAACACCCATCCTTCATAAGAGTGCAAGAGATTAGATTACACCCTGTGTATAGTACAGGAACAAATTCAATTCTCCATGTTCCTTCCGATTCGATCTACTATTTCAGGCAGCAGGTATTTCATATAGAAATCTATCTGATTCTGATTCCATTTTATTTTGCCAAAATTTATCATTGTGAGGAATTTTTTCAATTTTGATACCTTTATATGACCATATCATGAAATAGCAGAAATCAAAGCCAGTAACGTGTAACTGCCCTTTAACTTGAAAATACCTTCTATGGTTTTTATCAAACTCCCCATTTTTTCTCCAACATTTCATCAGGTCTTCAGCAACGCCTCGAAAGTGAGATCTCTTGCAGAATAGTGGCACCTCACTTCAACAAGATCCTTATTGGCTCCTTCGATAATGCCATCAGGACTTGCACCGATGAAGTCGATGTTGTGATCAATAAATAAACCACATTTGAAAATTTCAACCCCCAAATGGTCCTCCAGTTGGTTTATTGCATTTGTTATATTTTCTACGTCATGTTTTATTGATAAGGGAAATATTCTCTTCAGATACAGTATTGATTTTATCAAATTGTTTCCAGAAGATTTTCCTTTTTTTTTGCAAATTTCCGCAAATTCCGAAGCTATCACTTTTTTTTGTCTCTCATTTTGCCACATTACCGAATCTACAGAAATCGCCTGTTGAAACACTTCATCTTCGAGGTCTGGTTTCTTCTTTCTTGCAATGTGTCCCAAAGAACTCAGAATACAGAATACATAGGAATGGATAGGGTTATACCATAGAATACAGACATCTGTGTTCGAAGATTCCCAATGAATGTGCATGATATTATAATCTCCAACCAATTATGTAATAATTATATGAAGTGCCATTGAAAATATATTACACCTTCATCCTTACTAGAAAGTGGATTACAATGATTATTGTTGAAAGATTCATAAATTGAAGACAAGATTGAATACATGTATATTTGAATGTTTTTTACACAATCGAAAAGAGGAATTTATTTTCGACTATTTCCATATTTATGGATCACACTGTATATGATTATGTTTGTTGTTCAGTTAAAATTGATTTCTTCTCTATGGCATAGATTGAGGTTCTTGCTTTCTGCCGACTGATGTTTGATGGAATATAAAAATATGTCTATGACATTTTCTTGGTGAAATTCAAGCATTACCGTTTTTCCCTACATTTTCCCTCTTTTCAGGTAGGTATAATATGTGCAAATTACCTATTCTCGGAGTGAAAAAAATCTCACTTAGATCCGAACATTGAAATAATGTCATGTTCAATGTGGCCTGATAAAATTATTCCAAATCATAGCTACATCAAGAAATTTCCTGTATTATAATAATGATAATAATAATTTATTGATCCATTCAGACATTACAAAAAAATGTATAGGACAGGTCGTGTACTACAGAGCATCTACAGGGAAGGTGAATTACAACTTGATTGATACAAATATATACATTAAGGTTACAAAAGAATGAAAAAAAAAAAAAACATTAAACATCAAACAGATTCATCGAAGCTATACTCCGACATGAACTCCTCGAGACTATAATATCCCCTGGAATTCAATAATAACTTCACTCTGCGTTTGAACACATTTGTGTCCAGCTTTCTTATTGATTCAGGCAAGTGATTGTATAATATGATACCCTGGTAGGTGGGAGATTGTTCAAATTTCGTTTTGTTATGTTTCGGTATGTATAGAAGATTACCATTCCTAGTAGGATAGTTGTGGTAGTGTGGATTTGTTTTGAATTTGTGGAAGTTTTCTTTGATATACAATAATCATTTGAAAACATACAAGCATGGGAATGTTGAAATTTCGTAATGACTCCCTTGGAGGTAGTTTAAACATAGTTTGCATTATTCTCTTCTGTGCTGTGAAAATTCGGTCACTGTTTACAGAGTTTCCCCATAAAACGACGTTATATGACAAATGACTATATACAAGACTATAGTATACTGTCAACAAAGTTTCAACTGGCATTGAGGACCTAATCCGTGATATTGCATATTTAGAATTGTTCAATTTTTTACTGAGAGCGTCGACATGATTGGTGAAACGTAGGTGTTGATCTACATATACACCCAAAAATTCTGTGCTATTTGTGGAAACAATATTTGTTCCATTAAGATCAAATTTAAGGGTGTTCAAGCTATTTTGGAAAGTGAAATATATACAGTCAGTCTTGGAAACGTTTGAAATTGGGCAATTTCGTTGGTACCAGCTATTGAAAGATTCCATTATTCGCATGGTAGACAAAGCTAATTCTTCGCGGTTGTGACTTGTGACCACCAATGAAGTATCGTCGGCGAATAGAGCTAAAGATTCAGTATTGATATGTTGAGGCATATCGTTAACGAACAATAAGAATATTAGCGGCCCCAATACCGAACCTTGCGGCACACCTATATTCAAGGAATGTTTACTCGAAAAACTATTCTCTATTTTCACGAACATCTGCCTATCATGCAGATAGTCACATATCCACTCTAAGAAGACACCTCTAAATCCAAAATTATACAACCTGCTCTCGACGAAGTTTAGGTTTATGGAGTCGTTAGCGCGGGACAAATCAAAGAAGAGTCCTGCAACATGTTTACCACTATCGAGATTGGTATATACTTTCAATTAAGCTACATGCTGCCGATTGGGTTGATTTCCCCGTTCGGTATCCGTGCTGGCATTCAGAGAGTATTTCAAAGTTGGATAAGAAATTGTATATTCTTTTGTAGACTACCTTCTCAATAACTTTCGAAAACACACTCAAAATGGAAATCGGTCTATAATTGACTATGTTTTCGGGGTCGTTTTTTTTAGACAGGAATGATAGTTGCCAGTTTCAAGATCGAGGGAAATTCACCGGAGGTAATTGAGAAATTGATCAGGTATGCCAAATGTTCCGTTATGGGTGTAGAAACAGATTTCAGAAGTATTGCTTATTGTAAAATAATTAGCTCATGCATATATATATGCATGCTCTCATATGAACATGTTCCATTCGATTTTTTCATTCCAGTCACAGAATATTCATAATTCTTTGACAGAAAGCCCATTGCGGTATTTATTACCAGTTCGATGATGAGAACTCGACATTATACCTTGTCCAGATCACACATATGCACAAATATTGAAAATTGAAAGTGTCACTGTAGGAATACTAAAGCAATCTGAACAGTATTTCTTTCCACGTGTATATAAGTATCTAATTCCAGGATTCTTTGGGCCCTTTATGTATAGCCGCCCGCCGCTCGCTGCTTGCGAAATATGTTTAATTTTTCATGATCTGATTGGATGAGTGAACTGGAGCTAAACGATTATTCTTTAATAAGAGATATTTCTGCATATCTTTTCCGAGAAGGCAAATTCTGAATTTTAAATTCTAAATGTTGACGAAAATATTTAAACATGGAACACGTTGGAATCTGTGACGTATTTGCATTTTGAAATAGGTATTGTGGTCCTACCTATATACCATACTAATTTTTATAATATAGGTAACCTTATACCTACGTCGTATTCAAAAATTCTATTAACCCATTTAAAACTCATATTGGTTTCATCTCCTGTGCTAACAGCTTCAGAGTCAATTCACTATTGATTCGACAATTTATAGTATCCATATAAAAGTGAATATTTGTGTGAGTACGCTCGTATCAGTATGGATATATGCTCCAGAATTGCGTCTGCAGAGGTCCAGCAAAAATTACTTTTGACGGTGATATTTTGAATGGATCCTGGCAATTTTTTTGAGAACAAAGACAAATGTGAGGCATGCATTTCTCGGAGTACTTTTTCAAAAAAAAAATACCCAATGAGATAAAAATAGTGGATGTGGTGAATAAATTTTCGAGTTTTTTTTGAAAATTTGAAAAAGTACTCCGAGATCCAATCTTCCACAATAGGAAAATGAAAAAAAAAAACCCGTATTCATTCAGCGAGCTCCGAGTATTTTGATTTCTGCCGTTCCTAGTTCCACCATAATCGCTCATAAGGTTAAACCCGTCTTCACACGAAAATTAGTTCTCTCACAGGTTACGCAGTGTCACAGTAATACAAATGACAATTTTCCATGAATATAAAAAGACGGCACCTTCAGAATGATTCCACCTACTACTCTGGAAACGTTTTCTGAAATTCAACCTACTTTTTTGGAATACAATCAATATTTTGAGAAATATAAGTTTTCATCAAAGAATATATGCTGAAATTCAATTGACGCTTTCTGAGATACAACTGGAAAAGATGTAGTGAAGAATCAACCTGGATCTTCATTGTGATCTTGATTCGCCAAAATTACAAATTTTGCTAATGAGAAAGTGAATATTGCTATGAGTTTACAGAATGAGTATGGAAACATTGGTTGGAATGACAGTAATATATCAATATGTTCTCTATCTCTACTACAGTTCGAATCTAAACAGTTAGATCTAGGAAGAAATTATTTTTCTTGTTAACTTTGCAGTGTGAATTATTCTTCAAAGGTAATGGCACAGTTCGAATGAGTCATCCGTGCCATACACTGCATATTGCTATATTTAAGCTTTGAAACAAACCGTACGTTTTTGTCATCGTCACCCTATTTTTTTGTTCGACCGTTGGACCATTATTTTCCCTTCAAGGTATTACTGGATTCCTGGTACCTTTGCCGACGCCGGGAGTTTCTCTAGGCAAGAAAGAAGATAAACTTGGAATCAGAGCGTCTCCCACTTGCAATTTGATCTTGGAGGACGTGCAAGTACCTCTAGAGAACGTGCTGGGCACCCCTGGTGGTGGATTCAAGATGGCGATGGAGCAGCTCGACAAGGCGAGAGTCGGCATAGCGGCGCAGGCGTTGGGCATTGCGCAAGCCGCCTTGGAGGTGGCTGTGGCATATGCTGCGCAAAGGAAAGCTTTTGGACAGCCTATCAATCGGTTGCAGGCTGTTAAGGTATTCATAATGTCTTGGCTATTGGTGTTCTTGGTTTTCTTTAGATACACTCATTCAATACTGTTGCTTTCTACTCTGGGAGTTTTTTCAATTCTAGTCTAGATTGTTTGATATCTAAAATCCTGGAAATACACAAAATCGAAATATATATCTCTCCATTCATTGTTAACTAGATGAGAGGAATAACTAGAGAACTAATGGGACGAGCTTGATTTATACATTTAAATTACTAAATTGTAACTGCCTCATCAATGTCAAATGATCAGATGATTGGGTGCTATTCATCATTTGCATCTTGAGAGAACCTCATTACATTCACCAAGAATAATGAATAGATGAAAGTTACTTTCATTCGAATGATTCAAACGAGGCGACATGATTATTTACAATGGCATTTCGGTGACACTCGATTGTTTCTAACACAACTGCGGGCACCATAACCAAACTCAAGAATACGCCATTTTCTGGAACAGAGAGTTATTAATCTGCCCATTATTCATTATTCATTCATCATTATCATTATCACTATTATCATTATTATCATCATTATAACAATAATCTATGTTTTTTCAGATGAGATTAGCAGAAATGTCTCTGAAGTTGGAAGCAGCGCGGCTCCTCGTGTGGAGGGCCGCAGTGTGTTGCGACGAGCCGCGCAGGACCACCAAAGAGTCTTCCATGGCCAAACTGGCGGCCAGCGAGGCAGCCACATTCGTTTCGCACGGTGCCATCCAGATCCTTGGAGGGATGGGCTATGTGACAGATATGCCGGCCGAGAGGCACTATCGAGACGCGAGAATCACAGAAATATACGCGGGCGTGAACGATGTGCAAAGAATCGTTATTGGAGATCTGATTGTTAAGGAATATGAATGAGGGTGATATGATATTTGGTACTTGGTGACGGGTTCCAAAATATTTTTATGCAAATATTTTTATATGATGGTTATATACAGGGTGTTTCGGTGATCACGTTACAAACTTCTAGGGTAGATAAAACTAAAACAGAAATAAGAAAAAAAGTTCATGTGAACATGGGTCCGGAAACGCTTCTTCAGGGAGCTAGGGCCCTTCGAAGATGACCTCCAAAAACTACTTTTCGTTTTATAGCTTCGGTACTACTGCAGCTATCGCAACCAATTTTGGGACATGAAATCTAGTTCGTAGGTTCATCAATTTGAGCCTTCCGGATTTTGTCACCTTTAACCAGGGGCGTACAAACTAGGGGGGTTTTTGGGCAAATTTGACCCTACTCCTCTTAGGCTTCAATTTCTTACCATTTTTATATCTGATTATGATTCTCCAATGCCTATTACATAAAAAAGGTACTCTTGTAAAAATCGCTATCTGTCACCGTTTCCTCCGAAAATGGCTAAATCCAATCAATAATAAATTATTGGTCTTATACCAATTATTACGTTGAAATATGAAAATGAGGTTCAGTACCCCTGGTTTGTACGCCCCTGGTTAAAGGTGACAAAATCCGGAAGGCTCAAATTGATGAACCTACGAACTAGATTTCATGTCCCAAAATTGGTTGCGATAGCTGCAGTAGTACCGAAGCTATAAAACGAAAAGTAGTTTTTGGAGGTCATCTTCGAAGGGCCCTAGCTCCCTGAAGAAGCGTTTCCGGACCCATGTTCACATGAACTTTTTTTCTTATTTTCGTGTGTTTTATCTACCCTAGAAGTTTGTAACATGATCAACGGAACACCCTGTATATATGTCTATGAGGTGCTGGTAATGTTGATCGTTGAAATAAATCTTTTGGCTTTCATTAGTCAATATCGACATTGTCTTTGTCTTATTCCTACACAAATTTCGAACCAAATGCTTTGTTTTGCAGCTACATATGGCGTTGAATATCTCAATACGAATTAGCCAGGTCACAAACTTACTAAAGAGTAGATTATCTATGGGCGAGGTAGTCGAGCAGTCTATCATGGTTAATATTGTTAGGTTGAACATTTAGAAGTTCACAGCCATATGTGTAGGGAGTTTGATGAAATCTTACAGTTGTATACTTCGGAGTTAGTAGCATTGCAGTGTATGTTGCTGAAAGTTGAGTTAAGTAGTGGCTTTCGATACCCGTGTTCCTATTCGAATTGGCAGAACTTCACAATGATGATACTTTTACCTGGAATGTATTCGAGCGATTTGCAAGTATATGCAAGTATTTGCAAGTATATGCTGATTCTATTGTGAATCTGTTTTTTATTGAATATGATCGTGAAAAATTTCACAATTATATTCATGTCAAAACCATCATGTGTTATTTGGGGTTTTTAGATTATAATTCCCTATGAATTCATTTTGGAAATATCGGTTCATACTTCGCGATAATTTTGGTGAATGAATATTTGTAGAATGGCGCTCGTAATCCTTCCAACAGAGGAGGCGGAATGAGAAATGAGAATGTACAATTCTATAAAAAATATACCTCCAGCCAACCAATTATTTCACTAATCTGAAGCACACAGCCACATGATCAGCACAACATATTACCTTGCACGAATACGAAAGGGATGTGTAGAGTCGTATTGTATTGTTTACATTTCATACTAATTCATAACCTGAATCAGGAAAAAAATATTTATATCGACTGATCCTCTCCTTCGTTCATTTCCGAAGCAATATGAACAAACATGATGTCAGGAAATGAATCCGATGAAATGAACAATTCGAAATATTCGTATTATTCGAAATTCTCGAGGAGGCTGAGCCTCTGTTGCCTCCTCTGAGTGGATTTAGCCAATACAGATATATGATCTGCTCCAATATGTCACTGCCCTTGGAATTCAACCTTCATATACCTTAACGACAATTTTCTTCTTGTCAGTGACACCTTGTTATTCAAGAAAATGTTTGGAAGACGCATATATTTGATGAATATCAGAAATTTTCAATTATCTTGATTTCGAGACGAATATTCTCTCGTTTTCAAAACGATGAATGAATAATGTTTCTCTTCGTAAAATTGGCAATGCTCGTATTTGACAGTAAACAGTGACAAGATTTCAGACAGAAGAAATTTACTGAATACCAAGGTGCTTTTTCTTTAATTGCCCTTCAATTAACCATTTCCGTATTCAGTTCCGAGAAGTGAATGCGGAGTTCTATCTATATCAAATGAACAAGAACCGATATTATGGTCTCCGTTCAGAAGAATGCAAGCAGATCCTTCGATTTTTTTTTGGTTGTTCTCTTCTTTTCCCATCATAAATATCACTGCAATCGGCCATATGTTGTCCATCTTCAGTAAGAATACATTCAGGTAATTTTTGTCGATATATCTTTTCTCTCTTTAGTTTCACCTGTATAGTGTTATATATAGTAGTTATAAATCAATACAATTCTTCAATGAATGTTCTTCATTTTTTGATTTCGTATGAATTGGAAATGATCTCACTGTATTTTCAGTATTGAACACATTTGTTAAAGTTCACTTTGAACTTGTCACCGATACGTTCAATTTTTTCAGATATTCCGGGATTGTATGGGATTATTCTTGTGATCAGCGATGGTTCCCTCTCTGGTTGTTGTTCAATTTAGTGTATTTTGTTTTATCAATAAATTGATTTCGAAAGGAGCTGAGTTCTAGAACTTCATTGATATGGTTAATTATGATATTGAAAATCTGATGGTCAGATCATATGGATTCGGCTGTCACGGAGTGATTAGATTATTACTTTTTTGATACTCGTGTGATGATTTGAATGAAAGTTGAGGTATCAGTTGGTATGTGTATTTTTGCGATTCTCACATGTTATTTGAACTTCATCTGATATTTCATTGAAGACATCTGAAAATGATGACTTCTTGTCACATTCGATTTCAGAAATGAATTTGATTGTGGGTTCGATATTGTTTACGTGTTTTTGGATTTTCATTGTATTTTTTCTCAATTATTTCCGGGAAAATATTACTCACGATAAGAGATAGAATGGCGAACCCATGGTTTCATACCAGATCTTTGTCGATAAAAATCATTATTTATTTATTCATTTATTCGCAGAAAACATAAAAGTGTTGAACCTAATTACATGTTTCATCTTCTATAACTGAAATCTATGGTTATCTATCTAGTTTAAAACTATAAACAAAGTTGATTAATTTATCTGAGGATGCATCCAAACAGATGTTCTGAGTAAGTTAAGGGGAAAGTATAATAATCATAGGTTAGTTGGGGGAAGGTACGAGTAATTTATGGAGTTCCTTCTTTAGAGTTGACAGGGTAACAGTGAATATATCCTCGTGATTAAGTGTTTGTAAATATTTGTTGACAAGGATACACATTTCATCGAAGGGTAGGGGTGTTCTGGGATTATGAAATATTATATTTTTTGGTCGGAACCTTGTTCGAGGTAGGATAACAAGCATTCGCATCAAAAGCTTGTGAACAAAACATATTTCCATAGTAGATCGCCTCTGCTCAAGCTTCAATAAGTTGAATTCATTTCTTAGTGGGTCATAAGATGAATGATTTGGGGATTCACTATATTTTTTGTGATATAAATATGAGATGAATTCGTTTGGCACAGTTTCCAGACATTTTTTCAATTTGTTTTCACCAGGGTCCTATATTATTGCTGCAAATTCGAGTCTACTTCAAACGATGGTAAAATAAAGAGTTTTTATTGTAGTAATATTCTCAAATTCATCTCTTAACACCTCCAAGCATTTTTTGAGATTTTCGTACGGTTTTCGCTATATGGTTTTCAAATGTTAATGAAGGTTGGAAGGTGACGCCTAAGTCCACAATTTCAGAGCATCTTTCAAGCTCTTGTTCATTGATACAATAACTGAACTGCTGGACATTTCTCGACTAACAACGTAATATTTGTTGAGATTCAGATGTAGTCTATTTTTTTCACTCCAATTATGAAGATGATGAAGATTGTTTTGTAATAGGCTAGAATCAGACTGATCGGTGATTTTTCTGAAGAAAACACAGTTATTTCCGTACAATAAACAGTCACTCGATATATGATCCGAAAGATCATTGATGAACAATAAAAAGAGGAGGGGGCCCAGGTTGGATCCTTGAGGCACACCAGACTTTGCAAGGAATTTGTCGGATTCCTTCCCTTTATGTGAGAAATTGAATTCTATTGCGAAGATAGTTTGTTAACAGATCTTTGAGTGAATTACTGAAGGAATAGATACGTAGTTTACTTGTTATAATGGAATTATCGACTTTGTCAAATGCCTTTGCTGAGTCCGTGTAAATGGTATCAACTTGTGCCCCTCGCTTCTCTATCACATTGGAGACAGTTAATATAAAAGATGTCAAGTTCGTTTCAATTGATCTTTTTGCGCACAAACCATGTTGGGATACTGAGGTACTGTTTTGTACATGCCAATAAATTTTTTGATATAAAATGAATTCAAAGAGTTCAGCAATACCATTCGATATGGCAATATGCCTGTTTTTCCATTTTTTCTTGCTGATTGGTGTCAATTTAACTTCTTTAAATAATTTCCAGTTCAAAGAATTCTGAAAGATTATCATAAGCAGATACATATGTAATCTTTGCATGCTTTGATAATGTAGGATGGTATGACATCAGACCCAGAAGATTCCTTTAGCTTTAGTTTTCGAAAAGCGTATTCCATATCTGAAATGGTGAAGTGTGATATTTTCGAAATTTCCTCGATTTTCAATTCATTCCCATCATAATCTTTACTTCTGGAAGCATCCTCGTATACCGAAGCAAAATAGTCTGCAAAAGCTGAGGAATTTTTTTTCGGATCACTTGTACTTCCATTTTCAAGAAAGAATTGCGTATTAGAATCTCTGTTTCCCTTTTTGCAGTTGACAAAATTCCAGAATTTGTCTGGATTCTCAAAATGATCATTTTCAGTTTCTCTTATAAACTCATCATAAGCGTTTTTAATGTCTCATTTAAATTCTGCTCTGAGTCTTTAATAATTGTTCATCTATGCTAAAGACTGATTTCTATGCTTCCTACAGTGTTCTTTTTATTTCAGTTTATTTTCAATTTCTACGGAAAACCAGGGAGGGAAATTCTTTCTCCGCTCATTTATTGTTATCTTTGTAACACAAAGATCGGCAGCTTGATGTAGAATTTCATATAGATACATAACTTGGTCATTGACATCTTCCAAGGATCCTATTGGTGCCAATCAATATATCTGAGGTGATTGCACAACTCTGAAAAAAAATGTTTTTTTATAATGCTTGCTTTTTTCTAATGAATTCTCTGATACCCAGTATTTTTGTATTTTTGCAACTCCAGTTCACATAATAAGGATGGATGTTTTGGATCAAGTGGGACTAGAGTACTAACTCTTGTTACATTCAAGTCTAGCGTCCTATTATCCTCATTCAAACAATTGTTTTGCGATTTTAGATCATTCATATTCATGAGGTAAGATATATGGTTGAATACTGTCTGTAAGTTCTTCGAGGAGGTGGTACATTCATTTTTCAGTTTTTTATGGGATTTTCTCTCCTCGTTTCTAAAAAATAGAGTAGAAGTTATTAAAAATTATTGCAATATATTTGTAGTAAGGACAGATTTAGGATCTGTCCCAAAATGCCACTGCGCTTGAAATTAAACCTTTAGATACCTAAAAGAGAAATTCTCTATTGGTCAGTGACACCTTGTTTTTGAAAAAAATTTGGAAATACAAATATATTTAATAATAACAAAACCTCTACTTATCTTGGTGGACGTTTCGGGAACGAATCTGCTCCCGTTCTCAACACAATTGAAATATTTTTCTTCGTAAACTTTTTTCGATGTTTCCGATTTTGACACTGAAAAGTGACAATTTGGCAGACGTAGGAATTCTGGTTACAAGGTGTTTTCATTAATTGATATCGAATTTTCCATTTTCATATTCAAGTTTCAGAAGTGGATGCCAAGTTCTATCTATATCAACTGAACAAGAAGCAATATTATTGTCTCCGTTCAGGAGAATGCAAGCAGACTCTTTGATTTTCCGTTTTTGGTTGTTGTCTTCTTTTCCTATGATTTTAATATTACTCCAATCGGCCATATGTTGTCCATTCTCAGTAAGGATATGCTCAGCTAATTTTGACTTGTCAGTATATCTTCTCTTTATATTGTTCTTATGCTCTTTCATCCTTACTGATAGAGGCCTGCTGGTTTCACCGGTATAATATTTTCCACAAACACATGGTATACTGTATATACAATTTTTTGATGACTGTTTTTCATTTCTCGGTTTTGTATGAGTCAAAATCGATCTCATTGTATTTTCTGTCTTGAACACTGTTTTCACTCGAAACTTGTCACCAACACGTTTAATTTTTTCAGATATTCCGGGAATGTATGGGATTACATTTGTTATCAGTGTTAGTTGTCTTTGTGTTTGTTGTATATTCTGTCTGTTCTCAATTTGGTGTATTGTTTTGTCAATGAAATGTTTCGGATAAGTGTTGAGTTGTAGAACATCTTTTATATGGTTCATTTCGGCATTGAAAATTTGGTGGTTCGATGATATGGATTTATATACTTATATGATGATTCGATTGAAAATTGAGGTATCTGTCGGTGTGTGTATTTTTACGATATACACTTGTTATCAAATTGTTATCTGATTTTTTAATGAGGACATCTAAGAATGGTAATTGATTATTACATTCGATTTCTAAAATGAATTTGATTGTTGGTTCGATATTGTTTATATAATTTAGAAAATTATCTAGTTCCACACGAAGATGATTCAACACATATATTCATTTCTGTGAACAACTCATACAAAAAAGAGAATGACAAGAACAAATTGATACACATAGGAAAATTCAATAAACTCATTGAAGAAAGGAATTTAAAAAAATCGAGATTAGAACATCGTCAACAAAATTTCATGAATAGAACTGTTATAAACCTATCCTCAAGAACATTAACAGATTCTGAAAAATTAATACTGTCAAAAGGTATGAATTTTTCAATCACTCCGAATCATATTCCAAAATTAGATTTGATAACAGCTATTGAACAAACTGCACAAAGACTTCCCGATGAATTTTCTAATGAATATAGAATCAGAAATAAAATAATTATTGAGAAAAAACATGAAATAACACCAAACATCACAAGAGAAGAGAAAAACACACTTAATAATCTTAAACATGATGATACAATCAAAATACTTCCAGCTGATAAAGGCAACGCTACAGTCATTATGAACAAAAATGAATATAATGATAAAATAATACAAATTATAAATGAAGGCAATTACACAAAATTGAATAGAGATCCAACAGCAAACATAGAGAGAAAGATACGAAACATAATGAAAAAACACGAAAATGAACTTACACTAACAGATAGGAAACATATATCCAGATACCATAGCAAACCCCCACATTTTTATGGACTTCCAAAAATACATAAACCAAACAATCCATTAAGACCAATCGTGAGTTCCATAGGATCTCCTTGTCAAAATTTATCACGATTTCTTTTAGATGTAATAAAACCTTTATCAGGAAATAGTGAAAGTTTCATTAGAAATACTGCTGATTTCTTGGAGAAACTAAATAACATCCATCTCGATACAGATGATATTTCAGTAAGTTTCGATGTAGTGAGTTTATTTACTAATGTTCCTATAGAAAAAACTTTAAAAATAGTGAAAAAGAAACTGGAAGATGATGAAAAACTCATTGAAAGAACTAAGCTGAGTGTAGAAGGCATTTTAGAATTTTTGGAACTATGTCTCAAAACAACTTACTTTCAATTAGATCATGATTTTTATCAACAAAATTTTGGTATGGCCATGGGTTCACCATTATCTCCTATTCTAAGTAATATATTCATGGAAGATTTTGAAGAGAATATTGTGAAAAAATTCAGTAAACAACCAAAGACTTGGTGGAGATATGTGGATGATATTTTCATTATTTGGCCACATAACCGTATGGAACTAGATAATCTTCTAAATTATATAAACAATATCGAACCAACAATCAAATTCATTTTAGAAATCGAATGTAATAATCAATTACCATTCTCAGATGTCCTCATTAAAAAATCAGATAACAATTTGATAACAAGTGTATATCGTAAAAATACACACACCGACAGATAAAGGAATAATCAAATCACTTCATGATAGAGCCAAATCCATATCATCGAACCACCAAATTTTCAATGCCGAAATGAACCATATAAAAGATGTTCTACAACTCAACACTTATCCGAAACATTTCATTGACAAAACAATACACCAAATTGAGAACAGACAGAATATACAACAAACACAAAGACAACCAACACTGATAACAAATATAATCCCATACATTCCCGGAATATCTGAAAAAATTAAACGTGTTGGTGACAAGTTTCGAGTGAAAACAGTGTTCAAGACAGAAAATACAATGAGATCGATTTTGACTCATACAAAACCGAGAAATGAAAAACAGTCATCAAAAAATTGTATATACAGTATACCATGCGTTTGTGGAAAATATTTTACCGGTGAAACCAGCAGGCCTCTATCAGTAAGGATGAAAGAGCATAAGAACAATATAAAGAGAAGATATACTGACAAGTCAAAATTAGCTGAGCATATCCTTACTGAGAATGGACAACATATGGCCGATTGGAGTAATATTAAGATCATAGGAAAAGAAGACAACAACCAAAAACGGAAAATCAAAGAGTCTGCTTGCATTCTCCTGAACGGAGACAATAATATTGCTTCTTGTTCAGTTGATATAGATAGAACTTGGCATCCACTTCTGAAACTTGAATATGAAAATGGAAAATTCGATATCAATTAATGAAAACACCTTGTAACCAGAATTCCTACGTCTGCCAAATTGTCACTTTTCAGTGTCAAAATCGGAAACATCGAAAAAAGTTTACGAAGAAAAATATTTCAATTGTGTTGAGAACGGGAGCAGATTCGTTCCCGAAACGTCCACCAAGATAAGTAGTTTTGTTATTATTAAATATATTTGTATTTCCAAATTTTTTTCAAAAACACGGTGTCACTGACCAATAGAGAATTTCTCTTTTAGGTATCTAAAGGTTTAATTTCAAGCGCAGTGGCATTTTGGGACAGATCCTAAATATGTCCTTACTACAAATATATTGCAATAATTTTTAATAACTTCTACTCTATTTTTTAGAAACGAGGAGAGAAAATCCCATAAAAAACTGAAAAATATATGGTTGATTATGTTATTATTGCTATTACTGAAATCAAGATGTGTGCCATTAATACATGGTATATTATAATATCCGAAAAATAAGTAATGCGTATTCTGACGATAATTTCTGATAACAGATTCGCACAAATCTACATAATCCTTATTTCGTTGCGATTTTGAATTTGATGATATGTATACAGCACTAGAAATAATATCATGACCCAGCATGCTTGTTTCAACAAAGATTGCTCCAGATTCAAGAGATAATCAAGACAGTGGTATATTTTTTCAATACTGCTATAAAAACTGTACCACCCCGTTTATTCCATTTTTTTTCCAGCTTCAAAAACTGTAGTGACTTTCGAACATTTTCATTGTGGGGGTAGTGAGCCAGTTGAAGAACATTTTGGTTAATAATATTGTTACAAATTACCGAAGTCACTGGGAGGTGGGACGCCACTGGAGTTCGGGAGTTCTGAGAATTGCCGACAGCGACAAAGGCAATTCTAGAATAAACATCGATGTAAACATACCGTCAAAAGGGCCGCGCTAAATCTGGAACGTCGAATTCTCTCGAAGTGAATTTTTCAGAATTGAAGACTTCTATCACCGAACATATAATTCCATATAAATCCATATATGTTCGGTGCTACTATTATATACTATTCTATAGTCTATGCTACTATATAAGCATCGCGGCAACCCATGAGATACAGAGATTATTAGAGAGAGTATTCTGATACTCTCTGGAGTATTAGAGACTGGAGACTTATGTGTCACATAGGCAAGCATGCTTAAGTGGCAGATGTCAATAGAGAAACATGGGGAGTCTCTGGCTGTAGCCTTGGATATCTCCAAAGTATTTGACCGAGTTTGGCACGAAGGCCTCCTAGCGAAACTTCCATCTTATGGTTTGCCGCCCCAACTGTGTCTTTTACTATCGAGTTTTCTTGCAGATAGATCACTCTACGTGGTGGTAGACGGGGTATCGTCTGATACAATGACTATCGATGCTGGTGTTCCACAAGGATCTGTCTTGGCACCAACTTTGTTCTTGCTCCACATCAATGATTTGTTGAATGTGACCTCCAGCCCAGTTCATAGCTTTGCGGATGATAGTCCACTTCATTCCGCCTTTTCCTCTAGAGCCCCTATATCATCCAACGAGGCCAGAGGTGCTAGGCGAAGACAGGTTGATGCTTTGAATGAGGATCTGACAAGAATTCTGAAATGGGGATCTGAGAATCTAGTACAGTTCAATGCAACTAAAACTCAAGCTTGTATGTTCACCAAGAAGGCTGATCAGACAATGCCCAATTTGATGATGTCGGGTACCACTGTTCCTATGAAGTCGTCAATATCCATGCTGGGTGTCACCACTAACAGTGCTCTCTCATGGGACGATCATGTGAGGTCCATTGCAAAAACTGCTTCACAAAAACTTGGTTTTCTATTCCGTGCGAAGAGATACTTCTCATCCCAGCAGCTGCTTATGATCTAAAAAGCACAAATTCGACCTGTCCTGGAGTACTGTTCACATGTTTGGAGCTCAGCCCCCAAACATACGCTAAAGCTCTTAGATTCAATTCAGAAGAGAGCTATTCGATGATACAACACTCACCAAATCATTGACCTATCTAGATCATCGTAGAAAGGTCGGCGATCTATGCCTTTTTTATAGGTACTTTCATGGTCGGTGCTCAACGCTCGACACCACGCTCGATTCCTAGTAGACAAACCAGACTCGGTCAAATACTTTGGAGATATCCAAGGCTACAGCCAGAGACTCCCCATGTTTCTCTATTGACATCTGCCACTTAAGCATGCTTGCCTATGTGACACATAAGTCTCCAGTCTCTAATACTCCAGAGAGTATCAGAATACTCTCTCTAATAATCTCTGTATCTCATGGGTTGCCGCGATGCTTATATAGTAGCATAGACTATAGAATACTATTCTATAGTCTATGATAGTAGCACCGAACATATATGGATTTATATGGAATTATATGTTCGGTGATAGTAGTCTTCAATTCTGAAAAATTCACTTCGAGAGAATTCGACGTTCCAGATTTAGCGCGGCCCTTTTGACGGTATGTTTACATCGATGTTTATTCTAGAATTGCCTTTGTCGCTGTCGGCAATTCTCAGAACTCCCGAACTCCAGTGGCGTCCCACCTCCCAGTGACTTCGGTAATTTGTAACAATATTATTAACCAAAATGTTCTTCAACTGGCTTACTACCCCCACAATGAAAATGTTCGAAAGTCACTACAGTTTTTGAAGCTGGAAAAAAAAAATGGAATAAACGGGGTGGTACAGTTTTTATAGCAGTATTGAAAAAATATACCACTGTCTTGATTATCTCTTGAATCTGGAGCAATCTTTGTTGAAACAAGCATGCTGGGTCATGATATTATTTCTAGTGCTGTATACATATCATCAAATTCAAAATCGCAACGAAATAAGGATTATGTAGATTTGTGCGAATCCGTTATCAGAAATTATCGTCAGAATACGCATTACTTATTTTTCGGATATTATAATATACCATGTATTAATGGCACACATCTTGATTTCAGTAAAAGCAATAATAACATAATCAACCATATATCTCACCTCATGAATATGAATGATCTAAAATCTCAAAACAATTGTTTGAATGAGGAGAATAGGACGCTAGACTTGAATGTAACAAGAGTTAGTACTCTAGTCCCACTTGATCCAAAACATCCATCCTTATTATGTGAACTGGAGTTGCAAAAATACAAAAATACTGGGTATCAGAGAATTCATTAGAAAAAAGCAAGCATTATAAAAAAACATTTTTTTTCAGAGTTGTGCAATCACCTCAGATATATTGATTGGCACCAATAGGATCCTTGGAAGATGTCAATGACCAAGTTATGTATCTATATGAAATTCTACATCAAGCTGCCGATCTTTGTGTTACAAAGATAACAATAAATGAGCGGAGAAAGAATTTCCCTCCCTGGTTTTCCGTAGAAATTGAAAATAAACTGAAATAAAAAGAACACTGTAGGAAGCATAGAAATCAGTCTTTAGCATAGATGAACAATTATTAAAGACTCAGAGCAGAATTTAAATGAGACATTAAAAACGCTTATGATGAGTTTATAAGAGAAACTGAAAATGATCATTTTGAGAATCCAGACAAATTCTGGAATTTTGTCAACTGCAAAAAGGGAAACAGAGATTCTAATACGCAATTCTTTCTTGAAAATGGAAGTACAAGTGATCCGAAAAAAAATTCCTCAGCTTTTGCAGACTATTTTGCTTCGGTATACGAGGATGCTTCCAGAAGTAAAGATTATGATGGGAATGAAGTGAAAATCAAGGAAATTTCGAAAATATCACACTTCACCATTTCAGATATGGAATACGCTTTTCGAAAACTAAAGCTAAAGGAATCTTCTGGGTCTGATGTCATACCATCCTACATTATCAAAGCATGCAAAGACTACATATGTATCCGCTTATGATAATCTTTCAGAATTCTTTGAACTGGAAATTATTTAAAGAAGTTAAATTGACACCAATCAGCAAGAAAAAATGGAAAAACAGGCATATTGCCATATCGAATGGTATTGCTGAACTCTTCGAATTCATTTTATATCAAAAAATTTATTGGCATGTACAAAACAGTACCTCAGTATCCCAACATGGTTTGTGCGCAAAAAGATCAATTGAAACGAACTTGACATCTTTTATATTAACTGTCTCCAATGTGATAGAGAAGCGAGGGGCACAAGTTGATACCATTTACACGGACTCAGCAAAGGCATTTGACAAAGTCGATAATTCCATTATAACAAGTAAACTACGTATCTATTCCTTCAGTAATTCACTCAAAGATCTGTTAGCAAACTATCTTCGCAATAGAATTCAATTTCTCACATGAAGGGAAGGAATCCGACAAATTCCTTGCAAAGTCTGGTGTGCCTCAAGGATCCAACCTGGGCCCCCTCCTCTTTTCATTGTTCATCAATGATCTTTCGGATCATATATCGAGTGACTGTTTATTGTACGGAAATAACTGTGATTTCTTCAGAAAAATCACCGATCAGTCTGATTCTAGCCTATTACAAAACAATCTTCATCATCTTCATAATTGGAGTGAAAAAAATAGACTACATCTGAATCTCAACAAATATTAAGTTGTTAGTCGAGAAATGTCCAGCAGTTCAGTTAATATTTTCCCGGAAATAATTGAGAAAAAATACAATGAAAATCCAAAAACACGTAAACAATATCGAACCCACAATCAAATTCATTTCTGAAATCGAATGTGACAAGAAGTCATCATTTTCAGATGTCTTCAATGAAATATCAGATGAAGTTCAAATAACATGTGAGAATCGCAAAAATACACATACCAACTGATACCTCAACTTTCATTCAAATCATCACACGAGTATCAAAAAAGTAATGATCTAATCACTCCGTGACAGCCGAATCCATATGCTCTGACCATCAGATTTTCAATATCATAATTAACCATATCAATGAAGTTCTAGAACTCAGCTCCTTTCGAAATCAATTTATTGATAAAACAAAATACACTAAATTGAACAACAACCAGAGAGGGAACCATCGCTGATCACAAGAATAATCCCATACAATCCCGGAATATCTGAAAAAATTAAACGTATCGGTGACAAGTTCAAAGTGAACTTTAACAAATGTGTTCAATACTGAAAATACAGTGAGATCATTTCCAATTCATACGAAATCAAAAAATGAAGAACATTCATTGAAGAATTGTATTGATTTATAACTACTATATATAACACTATACAGGTGAAACTAAAGAGAGAAAAGATATATCGACAAAAATTACCTGAATGTATTCTTACTGAAGATGGACAACATATGGCCGATTGCAGTGATATTGATGATGGGAAAAGAAGAGAACAACCAAAAAAAATCGAAGGATCTGCTTGCATTCTTCTGAACGGAGACCATAATATCGGTTCTTGTTCATTTGATATAGATAGAACTCCGCATTCACTTCTCGGAACTGAATACGGAAATGGTTAATTGAAGGGCAATTAAAGAAAAAGCACCTTGGTATTCAGTAAATTTCTTCTGTCTGAAATCTTGTCACTGTTTACTGTCAAATACGAGCATTGCCAATTTTACGAAGAGAAACATTATTCATTCATCGTTTTGAAAACGAGGCCCAAGCCTCCACAGCAACTCATCGTTTCCACGAAAAAATCAGAAATTATCGCCTCAGACTTTTTTGGTCCTCTGCCGCGTAGTCGTGCTGGGGCTACTTCCCTTTTAGTCGTATTAGACTTATTTACGAAGCATGTTGTCCTCTACCCTATAAAAAAGGCTACGACTTGTTCCTGTCTCAATAGGCTCACCGTAGATTACTTTCCAAATCTTGGAATTCCCGACAAAGTATTGTCCGACCGGGGTACCCAATTTTCATCCCCCAAGTGGGAACAGGGTCTAAACGCTTTCAATATTGGGGTTGTACATACCTCTGTGCGGCATCCCGAAGCAAAACCTTCGGAAAGAATCATGATAGAACTCGGTCGGCTCTTCAAGGTTTGTTGTCACGATAAGCACACCCGATGGGCCTTTGAGG
The DNA here is from genome assembly GCA_963576655.1 of Gastrophysa polygoni. NCBI lineage: Eukaryota > Metazoa > Arthropoda > Insecta > Coleoptera > Chrysomelidae > Gastrophysa > Gastrophysa polygoni. The sequence continues at coordinate 32,673,602 of OY755083.1, forward strand.
TGGTGAAATTTGGTAACTACCTCAACAATGTAGTGCACGAGTCAACAGGTTTCACCCCTAATGAACTACAATTTGGAGTAGACCAAATTCGTTTGTTACCGGAGCGGCTACGCCCACCGCTAATACCTCTGGTGGAGTCCGAACAAAAGGTTTTTCTGGCCCGAGAGACTCTACAGGGTAAAGCCGCAAGCAGGTCGGTAAAAAACCCTGGCCACCCCTACATGGAATTCAACCCAGGCGACCTAGTACTACTCCGGGCAAATAATAAGTCGTCAGCCATTAATTCAGAAGTCAAAAAGTTTCTTCTGCTGTTCGAAGGGCCTTACCGCGTGAAGAAAGCTGTAAGTTACGCCACCTACGTTCTCGCTCATCCCGAAAATGACCTTACTGAACGTGGTACGTTGCACGCCAGCCATTTGCGGCGATACTTCCCTCCAGTAGGAACCGCCCCCTCCTGATAATAATATCCTGTCTGGCCGTTTGGGGGGTAGCTGTAAAAGAACCGCCAAATAGTTAAACCTTTTTATCACGTTTTGTACCCCTCCCCGTGCCATGCCACGCCAAGTGGCTACACTACTGGAACCGCTTTCCTATCGTCGGCCTGCTATCTTTACCATACCTAGTTTTTTGGCTATATTTTTTTTGAAGATCGTACCTCCGCGTTCGAACTAGCGAAAAAGATTCCACTTTTTGACTGTAACCCGAAGACATCGTGAACTTTCGGCGGTACAATACAACTAACAGCCTTTTGGTAGCAATTCTCAATCGTACATGAATATTCATTGTATATGGGATACATACTTGGTGTTATTTTAGGTTAGGACACAAATAAAATGGGTATATAGATATGTATGTAAGAAAGTTGTTATTTTAGTGTACTCGCATCAGGGAAGAACCTTATCATTATACTGAGTGTGGAAATTTCTGGGTACTTATTTTCGCCTTGCAACCCACGTTCCTGACCCTGCAGAAGGGTTCTGTCTCAATGTGCTGCTTAGTTTTTTCGTAGAATCGTGGGCATTCCGTTCCTGTACCCGATAAATAGATTGGTTTTCCCATTGATATAGCGTAAGTCAAGTTCTCGTTTCAGATTTCTGTAGTAATAGTGTCGTTGTTTGATGGTATAGTCGCCTCTGATTGAAATTTCTTCGAATTTTTGTTCGGACCGAAGTATTTTGTTGCCTTTGAGTAGGGGAATAACATCATCACAGTTGGGTAAGATCATTTTTACTGGACGAGGTTTATCTCCTAGATTTTTCCCTAATCGTGAAATTTGTAAATTATTCGTGTTAAAGTTGGGAATAATTGTTTTGATGATTTCGTTGCATACTGACTTCGTATCGATGTCCTCGCCTAAACCAAAAACCAGTAAATTTTTTTCCTTACGTTTTATTTCATTCATCGCCTACCTTTTTTTTCGAGTTCATCGACCTTAACGTGCAGAACTGCAATCTTCTGTTTATATTCATTTTCTGTACTTTCGGTGCTTTTTTGCTGGTTGTCCAGTTTTTTTGTCGAACTGTTCTAATCTGGCGTTCAGGCCGGCAAGAACACCTGTTGATACCTTATCGATGATGTTTTTAAGAAAATTGTCGTCTTGCCAGATTTGTTTCAATGACACTTCGGCTACACTTCGAACTTCAACGATTTGATCGCGTGTTAATGGCATATTGGAACTAACCGACAATCATACACTTTTTGCAAATGAAACTTGGTTCACAGGCAGTACCACAAATTACACCACTCTCGGGATTATTAATATTATTGTTTAGAGTTTGAAAAACTATCATAAACTTGCACTTCAACGGAGCTATTTTTATCGTGTATCACGTCGCTCGCTCGCTCCATATGTCTTCCAACAATTCCTTGATAAGGAGGTCTTCCTTGTTTCTCATCTTGACACCTGTAAGAATTTCAAACGGTCTAGTTCCAATACTCCCTTGAATAGTAGAATTCAATGCTCTCTGCACTCGCTCAACATACTTGATGAACATATTTTGATAGATTCTCTAAACTGAGTTTCGTGAGAACCAGAATTATAATACGGTTCATCCTTTCAATCTGTCCATTTCCTCTAGGGACCCCAGTTGTTATCTTCAAATGTTGAATGGATTCTTCTGCACAATAGTTTTGGAGTTCTTCAGCTGTAAATGCTGTTCCTCTATCTGTTATAATTCTTGCTGGGTTACCAAAAACCTGTTGTTGTTTTCCAAAACAATTGATTACCTTTTTTGCTGTCGTCGATTTACAAACATTCAACCAAGTGAATTTGGAAAAATATTGGATGCAGCATTCTTTCCTTCTTTTCTGTTACCTGAAATGCATAGTATGCAATTTCCTATTTCTTTCAGCTTTGAAATGTAAAATTCTCTACTGACCATTTCTTCCGTCTTCGGACCGGCAAAATGACCAATTTCATGTGATCTTTTTATTATCTTAGTCTGCATTCATTTCGGAGCTACTATCAACTTCTTTTTCATTCTCAAACTTGTAGAGTGTATCGTTCCTGATGAAAAAGTCTTCATATTCTTCTGTATAAAATATCTTCCTTATAGCCAATATGTGTTCATCCGCCTCTTGTGCTCGTTTAAGTCGTTCTTTCACACCATTTTCTTCGATCAAAGTCTTCGCTATTGTCATAACAGCTGTTTATCGACTCAAAGCATCTACGTGGGACATCCTGTTTCCTCTCTTATGTTCAATTTCGTATGAATATTCCTCCAACAATAAAGCACATCTAGCAACTCTAGTAGTTAAATCTTTTTTGGACATCGTCTTCTTGAGAGCAGAACAATCCGTAACAATTTTGAATTGGATCCCAAGTCAATATATCCGAAATTTTTTGACAGCTTGCATAATCGCTGAGAGTTCCAATTCATAACTGCTATATTTCTCTTCAGCTGGTGTAGTTTTCTTGCTCATGTAATATACTGGGTGGAATTTACAGTCTTCGTTCGACTTCTGCATCAAACAAGCTCCGTAACCATATCTGCTCGCGTCCGTGTGCAACTCGGTTTCTCTATCTTGCTGGTGAATATGCAAAATCGGTTTGGAAGACAAAAGTTGTTTGAGTTTCTCAAATGCTTCCTTCTGCTTCTCTCCGAATACAAATTCTTGTTTTTTCCTCAGTAGATCACTCATAGGTTTCGCAATGACTGAATAAGATGAGATGAACTTTCGAAAATATCCTGTCAAACCCAAAAACGACTGAATCTGTTCGAGTGTCATCGGCTGGGGATAATTCTTGATCGCTGAAGTCTTTTCGTCTGAGGGTTGGACTCTCCCATCTCCAATTATGAATCCCAAAAATGCAATTCCAGTTTTCAGCAATTGACATTTCGTTTTCTTGATGTCCAAACCATAATCTTCAGCAACCTGAAAGACTCTCTTCAATCTTTCTAGTCCTCCTTCTTCCGTAGAGCTCAAAATTATTATATCATCCATATAATAAAGCGATATGTTTTCCATCATCAAGTCCCTGAAGACAGTACTAACAAATCTCTGAAAAACTGCTGGGCTATTGCATAATCCAAAAGGGCATTTGAGAAATTCAAATTGACCATGATGTGTGACGAAAGCAGTATATTTGACACTATCATCTTCTATCTCTACATGAAAAAATCCATTCCTCAGATCAATGGTACTGAAGTATCCAGCACCTTGTAATCTGTCTAACACATCTTCCATGAGCGGAAGAGGAAATCTATCCTTCACTATGTTCCTATTCAGTTTTCTAAAATCACAACATATCCTTGTGCTGCCATCTTTCTTCTTCACTAAAACTATTGGACTAGTCGGATGAGCTACGTCTTATGATTCCTTCTTCTTGCTATTTTTCTATTCGCTTCACTACTTATTTTTTCTCCGGTGCAGCTAATCTTCTCGGGCTTTGATATACTGGTTCTTCGTTCTTCAATATAATCTTCATTTTCACATCTGTGTGCTTGATCTTTTCAGGTTTATAATTTTCTATAAGCCTTTGTACTTCGGTCCGTCTTTCTTCATTTTCAATATGATCCACATTTACTTTGTCGGGTTTTTGCTCAGCTCCTTCATCAATGTCGATGCTCCTTAGGGATAACATGGATTCTCAAACTCAATTCTTCCCCATTGGTGATAACATTTTTTTCGAAATCTCCCATTGTCTCCACTCTGTTTGGTCCAATACCAGAGTGATAATTTTTTAATCAAAGTAGATTTTCTGAAAATGTGCTTCATATAGATCCTGTCGAATGGCAGTAATATCGCTTCCTGTATCTAGCAGTGCTATCAATTGAACATCATCTTTAATCAATTTCACAATATTTCTTGGAACTGCATCTATCATCGTCATATTTGAACTTCCACTTCCCTTATTCTTCTCTGGACATTTGTTTGAAAGATGACCATAACCAGAACACACAGAACACTTAGGTCCTTTTGTTTTGTCAGGACATTCATTGGATAAATGACCTCTGACTCCACAATTATAACAAAGTCCAACAGTGCTTTTTTATGTTTCTTTTCGTCTTTCTCGTTCGTCGTTTCTTTTTTCCAGTCCCTCCTGTATCTACTTTCTTGATTTTTCTCTGGCCACTGAGATGATTTCGCAGATTTCATCTACTCGTATACCTTCAGTTTATCTTTGAAGTCTGAAATTGTTTTTGCTCCATACAAAATCATTTCATTCAATGTATCGTTCGGTATACCTTCAATAATGTATTGTATTAAAATTTCTGACTCTATATCTGCTCTGCTTCCGATCTGTCGCATGATAAGCACATACTCTTGTACTGGTTCATCTTTCCGCTTTTTCCTAGCCATTAACAATTTATGTATTTGAGCACTACTCACTTTAACTTCAAATTCCACGATCAATTTCTTCATCAGAATTGACCACTTTGTTAATCCTTTTTCTGACTGAACATAAAGCTTCGCAAGTCCTTCCAATGATTTTTTTGCGTATATTAACTTTTTTAGTTCATTCCAACCAGTTAACTCCGAAATTTCTTCAAAATCTTCATACCATTTTCGAATCGGATAATTATCTTTCCCGTCGAATGATCTGATACTATCTTCAACATCTTTACAAGTCGATTTTTTCGAATCACGACCATATTCACCACTCTTGGCACTTCTGTCATCTCCATTTTCTTCATCATCAGAATCTAATTCCTCTGTAGAATTTTGTTCCTCTACTTCATCATCTTCTTCCTCCACTTCATCATCTGACTCTTTTTCACTTTGTGACTGCAGATCATTCATAAAGGAACAAATGCGTTCAACAACTCCATCATCACTACCCGAATAATTAGGATCTAATATATTACACACAGCAACAAGATCAGGCAACTCTATTTTTTGTTTCACCTCACTCACTTTTTGTGCATATTCCGTGGACTTTTTGTCGAATCTAAAACCGGAAAAGTCTCGTAATGCCCTCCGCGTTTTTCTACTTTCTCCTTCGGTACCGAAAGCCACTACATGTGAAGCCTTAACTGCTCTGACGGAACTACTAGAAATATTCTTCTCGATCTTTGGAATACTCCTCAATGTATACATCATTCAAGGATCATTCCAAAACAACAGATAAAAAATCAATGACAAATCAGCATAGAATATTCAAATAAAATTACGCCCTTACGCCAATAAACCTGAATATTGTGACGTTCACAAAATAATATGCCGAAAGAACTATTATATATGTACTGAATAGATATTATTCTCAGGCTACGTCTTCTACTATCTTCTCTAATCGTCACCGTCCAACTTCGTCTATGCCTCTATTCGTTATAGATTAACAGGGAAAATGTGCATTGTACCTTGTTGAATCCATAATTTTTAAACTCCTTACAAAACACGGTTTCACAGTGCCTTGAATTCTCCCAACTGGAACCGATGGATCTTTTTCTGTCGTCTACGATGTACGCCTACGAAAAATCTCCTGTCGTCTCCAGTAGATCTCGTATGGTTCTCCTCGTTTTCAGCAGGATCTCGTCTAGTTCCCGTCGCTTGTGTGATTCCTGTCGTCTTCGAAGAATATCACCTGATTAGATTCGATTAAGGAACGTCTAGAGAAGATCAACTCGTTCACAGCTTCGAAGATCAACCCGTTCACAGCTTCCATTATCATCTGTCCATCCCGGTTGAGCCCCCGGAAATGTAGGTTTTAGTTTTGTTTGTCCAAGGTAAAATGATATTCCAAGGGGTAGTTTGATTCAATGTGGATTGGAACAAGTTCATCAAATATAGGAACACTGACAGATGTAAATGAAGTTTCCCGTCACGATACTCAGGGTTATGTTCTTCGATTCTAAGGAGTCTTTGTACGTTATTCGTCGCGGCTTGACTATGAATAACAACGTCTTTCGTCTTTGTATGTAATTTTCATATCCGACCCTTCTCACTTCAAAATTCGCAATCTTCGTCAAAATTGCTGAAATCCTCCTCCCTTATTTTCCTGGAAACCATACCATATCAATTCCCGTGAGTGAATAAATTGCTATATTGGGTAATATTCCAATACACCGTAAAAACTACTAACAACAATAGAAATTGAAACTGGTATTCAAAAGAATATGAACCAAGTGAACAAAAATTCATTTACCTACATGAATATAAATAAATATATTATAATCCTTCGAGAGAGTTTATATATTCAATTATATTCTTCTCAAATATAACAAGGGACTGTGAGTTTTTTATTCAATGGGGAAATTCATTGAACTGATTAAATCCTTAATAAAATAATGAATTCATTGATTTTTTCTTATCTGTTTTTTTTAGATGAATGTTGTTGATAGATCTAGTATTGTATTCATGAACATCTGAATTGAAGCAAATGAATTCCTGAAAATATATTGGTGCTAAGTTGTTGACAATTTTGAATATGAAAACAGACATCCATTGTAGGGCATCCAACATGAATGATGTAGGAGTGACTTTATTACAATAAAAAAAATGATTCTCATTTCGAAGTTTTTGTGGATGATCAGTTTGATTCAAATTGAATAAATAAAGGACAGATTCACAGTAATCAAAGTGTGGTTGTATTATGGTCCTATACACTGTTATTTTTGACTGCATTGATAGACATGACGAAATACGTGAGGAAAAGTAGAGTTTTTTTGATATTTTGTTCACAATGTATTCACAATGACTATTGAACGATAAACAGTTATCTAGTTGAGAACCAAGATATTTCGAAGTCGTTGTCTATATTGATTCATTTTATTGATTTTTAAATATTGACTTACTTCCATCAAAACAGAATTCATTTTAGGTATTGCAATGTTGAAATCCTCATCGTAACATGCTAGTGGGGTATCATCAGAATACACATTGAGAAAGTCACACTAAACAAAGAGGTTCATATCATTAAGATATAAAATGAAGAGTAGCGGACCTAACACACTACCCTGAGGGACACCAACATTGTTAGATATTTCATCCGAGAAAATATCATCAACTCTCACTCTTTGCTTACGTTCAGACAAGTAATTAGATATCCAATCATACACCGAGCCTCTTATTCCATACCCTTTCAACTCAATTAACAATATGTGTCTGTCAATTGTTTCAAAGGCTCTCTTTAACTCTTTAACTATGTACCTATTTTTATCAATAGTGACTTTGAATTCTTCTGAAGACAGTTGTGGAGATGCTTCACATGAGTGTTTTCCACGAAAACCTAATTGATGATTAATTAAAATATTTTTTTTTCTCAATATAATCTGTATTTGGTTGTAGGCAGCCACTTCTGAAACTTTTTCCAAAGGTAGAAGCGTATTGATGGGACGAAATTTATCTGCTCTAATTGTATCATTTATTCATTCATTACGGTGGATGTATATTGTTTTTATAGTTGCAGGTTACTCAACCTTGGAACCTTACTCATTCGCATATATCATCAAATGCTCTTTCGATGATTCAATCACAAAATTTGTTACATTCCGTGGGGAAAATGCAGCCAAAGAATTCGTATCTAGTTTGGTTAGTGATTCAAAAAAATATAAAACAGATACTTGAAAAATGTAATTCCAATGAAAGAATCAACCGAAGTAGAAGAGTCTGTATTTGATAATATCACAGGGTGCGGTAATTGCGGCAAACCTTTCGTTCGCGGGGATGTGAAAGTGAGAGATCATTGCCATTCAACTGGAAAAAATCAGATATGGGGCTGCACATTCAATATGACACTTGAATTATAAAAAACCAAATTTCATACCAGTCTTCTTCCACAATATGAGCGGTTATGATAGTCATCTGTTCATAAAAGAATTATTCAACCCTGAAGAGATGATGGACTTTGTCGCTCAAACTAGTTAAAAATATACTTTTACGAAACATATTCTAGTCGGCTAATATTTAGGAATAGATGGCGATCACCACGACATTTTTCTGAAACTCCGATTCTTAGATAGCTACAGATTCCTCGCGGAACCCCTCCATTCACTGGCTGAAAATTTGAATGAAAATCAGCTTACAGAAACTGCGAGATATTTTTCCGATCGTGAGAAATTCGAATATATGTCGCAGAAGGTGTTTTTCCATACAGCTTTATAACATCCATGAGTCAACTGGATCATAATGATTTACCATCCATAAATGATTTCTATGATAATTTATCAAATAAGCATATTTCAGATGGGGATTATCGAAGAGCTAAACGTGTATGGAAGTTATTGGAATGTAAATCACTCGGCGACAATTCGGATGTTTATTTAAAATCAGATGTCCTCTTACAATGCGACGTTTTCGAGAGGTTTGTTTGGAAACATACAAATTAGATCCATGTCAATATTACACAGCACCGGGTTCATCTTAGGATGCTGTGCTGATGTTTACGGGAATCAGATTGGAGTTATTAACAGATATTGACATGAATAATTTTTTTAAAAGAGGTATCAGGGGTGGGATCAGTCAATGCAGCTTGAGAAGTCATGTGGCGAACAATAAGTTCTTACAGAATTTCAATCCAACTGAGCCCTCTTCATATATGATGTATTTGGATGCGACTAACTTAAACGGCCATAGCATGTCACAACCGCTTCCCACATGTGATTTCAGGTAGCTCACTAGTAATGAAATAGCGACTTCAGATATAATGAGTGTGGCGGATGATTGTTCATGTGGATATGTCCTCGAAGTGGATGTATATTATCCTCAAGAGCTACACGATGAACATTCTCAACTGCCTTTTTTTGTGGAATTTATCGTACCGCCAGGTTCAGAATCTAAGCAGAAGAAACTATTTCCTAATCTATCGAATGAAATGAAATATATTGTTCACTATAGAAAGCTTGAACAAGCCATACGGAATGGTTCAGTCTTAATCAAAGTCCATAGAGTATTGAAATTCAGTCAGTCTAAGTGGTTGAAGGAATATGTAGATTTGAATACAGAAATGCGCCATAAGAGCAAAAGTGAAGCGGATAAGTGTTTATATAAGAATATGGTTCATTCAGTTTACGGTAAAACTATGGAAGATGTTGATAACAGGAGCGATATCAAACTGGTTACTCATTGGGAGAGTATCAAATCGGAGAAAGGTGCCAATGTATCGATAGCTCTCCCAAATTACAAATCCTGCAAAGTATTCCACGAGAATTTTGTCGCAATCCATATGGGAAGAGTCAAGGTGCATTATGATAAACCGCTGTATTTGGGCTTCAGTATAACAGATGTATCGAAAGTCGTTATATATAATTTCCTATATAATTGCATGAAGAAAAAATATGGTGATCAATCGCAACTATTGTATACTGTTTCAGATTCATTGATATTGAAAATAGGAACAGATACTTCCATAATTATCCATCTAATTATCCAGCCGATAACGATTTTCGTATTCCAATCACAAAATCGGTAGTGGGCAATATGAAAGATGAATTCTCAAACGACCCCATTGTTAGTTTTCACGGTACCGGTGCCGACGTATATTATGTTCAATCATAGGGTGAAGAACTGAAAAAAGCAAAGGGTGTTTCTAAAGCAGTCGTTAGGGACCAATTAACGGTCTGCGATTATAAGAACATCGTGGAAAAGGGTTGTTTGATATTTAGAAAAATGAATTGTTTCCGCAGCGATCGCCACGATATTCATACTGAAATGGAAAATGAAGTCGCCCTTTCTTATCATGACGATAAACGATTCATTACACCAAATACTGTCAAAACTCTACCGTGGGGACATAGCGATATCGAATTCTATCAAACGAGCCTTGAACGTAATATGCTTGAAGCAGGCAATAATTTCTAATACGGAAACAAGTCGAATAGTAGATCCAGATGATAAGTTGGGAGAGTTGAAAAAAATGTTGATGGAATAGTCACCTACTTCACCGTGAACTCTATACTCTCCAACGTAGGCTTACCACATCTATGCACATTTATATATTTTGCACCTACCGATGAATACCTTTTCACTATGCATTGCTTCGTGAATGTGAAATCATTATGAATATGAATGAAAGAGAAAATAAATATCATCCAAACACATTTCTGCGTTTCATTTGCTATATATGTATATGTATGACAGACCTCCAGAAATAGGGTCTACCCACAATATCGTGGAATGCATTAACTTTGAAGGAAGAGGTGTGTGGGTGTCTGTGTGTTATGATATTCAGCCATCCGCAGAGTTCGTAGACTACCGCCCTTGAAATGAATACGTCGTTTGTACAAGTGATGGAAATATGGGCGGGAACTATTGTATACGTCCAGTCCGTACCTTGAACTTCGAAGAAAGAGGGTGTTATGGTACTCAGCCATTGGCAGAATTCATAGATACGCCTTTAAAATGTACACGTGGTTTGCTCAAGTGGGAATATTGGTAAGATCTATTGTATGAAACCAGACCCGTACACATCGACTCCTCATTCTGTCAGCAGATATTGCTCGCTAACTCACTTACCACTGTACGATCTATCTTTAATATATAGTTTGCACCAGCTCTCGTTGTAGGCACCAGCTCTTCTTCTCGTCGACTACAGTTCCCGAGGGAGATATTTTGCGAAGTAAGTACACATTCATTCGATTCCTGATTACATCACAGAAAAACTATTCCGAAAAGATTTTCGCGTTTATATGAGTGCACAATGTGAAATGTAAATGTTACAGATATGGATGGAGTCAACGGTTTTCGTGAGGAGATGGGATCTGCCACCAAAGCTAATATTGTTGAAGAAACTGACCCTACTCAAACATCAAGTAGACCTCATCTGCCCTGCGAGTCCCAATTTTATAAGGACTCGCACAGGGAGTGGTACAGCCAAGCGGTTCGTGAATGTCTGCAGAGCGATGGAGCTGGGGGCAGTGGTGACATTGGCGAATTTGATTTATTAGTGCGGTCTCAAGTAACGGGTATGTCAGATAGTCCCTCATTACCAATCAATCCACCATTAGGTGGTGATGATGGTGCAGATATTATTGGGGAGTATTCGAAATCTGGGAGAATACCTAATACACCGAAAATATCTACACCGTCATCGTCATCCACCTCCTTACCTCATTTAGATATCATCTCTCATGACTTCGCTGACGATAATGATGATTCCGCACCACCACCGCCTAAGAAGGCGGTTGGGAAATGATTGGAAAAGAAATCATCATCGTCGCAATCATCATCATCATATAAGGTGAAATCTGAATCCATTTCTCGAGAAACTTCTTCAGGCGGGAAAAATAATAACGGAATATCGGTAACATCAACACCTCCGAGTATTTTGAAGAAGTTTCTCTCTAATCGCGGCAAGATTAACTCGTACCAGCGAGGTGAGAGAAGACCTAGCTTATACAAAGCCCTAAAATCAGAATTCCCGCCAACTGAATCGAAACAGCATTGGAAGCAGTCTGAAGAAAGGGTTAAACTCATTCGTGTAGTTATAGTGCACCCAACCAACAAGGGTGCCGGAGATGATACGAATGTTGTTAACGATGATGTTGGCGAAGACCTTTTGATGAATGGTGATGAAGATGTCGGTGACGAAGAATGTGTGAGAGATTATCCATCAGCACCATTAGCTGCCATCAGGGAATATGATGATGAGTTGAAGCGGTGGAATGCGAATATTGATACACTCATCGCTGCTAGTGAAAGCAAATCTGCCAGATTCCATTGAGAAGAGATACGTTGCTTTCACAGCTAGCCGAGTGTGATCGACAGCTGGTAGAGGGTGAAAATTCTCGACGAGAATGTCGACAAAATAAAACTCGCAATCAGCATCATGATGATCTCAATAGAATTGCTATTTTATCACAATACTCTTTTGTGAATAAATTCCTATACCGATATCTATCGGTTGTCAAGATAAAAAATAATTTGTGTTAAATATGATCCAAAACATATCCCTAATTGAACTCATGTAAATCAGGGCTCTCGTTGATATTTTATTTGGACAGGCTTGATGTATTCAATTTACACCGATAAGTCGCCTCCATATCATACAGGGCGTGCTGAAATTATTATTATATCCGTTGTTCATACAAGTGGTCAAAAGTTCATTTTTTCAAATGGTACCCACTGTTTTTCACTCAATAAATTGAGAGACGAATAAAAATGCTACAAGATGACATAGCATGTCCCTATACCTTAATCATCAAGTTTTCTTAGTAAAGCCGGTTTTTGTGAAAAATATAATTTTATGAAAAAGTTAATTTTAGATAGCCATGGAAATATCAAACTCATGATAGTTCGATGACATTAATGAGTAATTCAGTAATTGTTATTGACAGTGTTTCAAAAAATCTCCCAGAAAGAACGCGAATATCAATTATTCAAACGAAGTTCTCATGAAGTTCATTATACACGGACAATGTGATCAAATCATTGCCAGAACTTACAAAAAATTCAACCAAATGTATCCTGAATTGACACCAATGAACAAGAGGTAGTTTGTAACATTACAAAATAATTTCATCAACTATTGGTCACTGTCACTTCTAACATTATCCCATATTGTGTTAGCTAACTGTCAACCGAATGGAAAAAAAAATCTTAGACTATAACACAAAAAATAAAAAACTACCCTTATATTGAGGAAGAATTGTTTGAGTCCATGAAGATGAAAAAATAACAGTATATATAAGGCAAAAAACTTCTTTGAAATTCATGTAAGGATCATTCCAACTCACAAAAGAGTAGATAGTCAAAAGTTAGCAAGCGCATTATAATCGAAATATCGAGGATTCCAGTTTTCATTCGAAAATTCGATGTCGATGAATGTTCGAAAAAACCTTATTTTGCGAATAACTCGAGAAGGACGCGAAATATCAAAAAAAAAGTTAATCGAGAATTACCCTCCGAACAGCAACCCCTTGTCGTGTTAGACAGCTGCCGACCGAATGTGAAAAAAATTAGGAGACGAAAAATAAGAAACTACTCTTCACCTAGACGAAAAAGTCCATGATGATGCAAAATAATCGCGAATAAGGGTACACCATTCTGTGGAATCCATGTAGGAATCATTTCAACTCGCAAAAAAAAAAACGGAATTCACGAAGGAGGGATAGCTTATTATTACCGAAGATTGAGGATTTCGGTTTGCATTCGAAGTTTGAAGTCGATGCATGTTCGAATAAACCATCTTTTTCGCAAATATCTCGAGAAGGACGCGAGATATCGAAAAACTGAATCGAAAATTCTCCCCGAACAACAACTCCATGTCGTGTTTGGCGACCGCCAACCAAATGAAAAAAAATCGGAGAGAAAAATCAAGAAAAACCTGGTGACACTACCTACATACCTAACTACAGATAAAAGAGAAAAGCACGTCAACTTGCTGCTAATACAAGATGAATATTATGAAGAGGGAGATGAGGACACAGCTCCAGTTGGTTATCATTACGTTTGGATTAAAAATCTATCTAGACTTCTATCGAGACAGCTGAGCAACGAGAATGGTTGTAAATACTTCTGTGATCGCTGTTTACGCTACTTTAGGTCACAAAATAAACTGGACGACCATGTTGAATACTGCGTGAAAATGAATACCACTGCTATGAGAATGCCGGAAACGGGAAAACATATATTGAAATTCATAAACCACAAGAATGAAGAGAAAGCCCCATTCATCGTTTACGCTGATCTGGAGTCTGTTTTAAAGCCGACTGAGGACCCAAAAAAGCCGCAGGAACACATTCCTGCTGCTATAGGATTTTATTTCAAGTGTTCTCACGACGAATCTCTTTCATTGTATCGCTCATATCGAGGTGAATGCTGTATGGAATGGTTTGCTGATGAAATGACCCGCTTGACAGAAGATATGACTACGGTCTTTTGGTGTCCTGATATCCTTCTTTTCGCCGATGTATTAGAACAGTTTTTTACTAGCTGCCTCAAAACGTAAAATCTTGATCCTGCCCACTACTTCACTCTTCCTGGTTTCACCTGGGATGCAATGTTATATAAAACTGGCCAAGAATTGGCCATCACTGATTCAGACATGTTTCTGTTTGTTGAGCAAGGTATACGAGGAGGTCTCAGCCAGGTATGCTCAAAAAGACGAGCCAAGGCAAACAACCAATATATTAACAACTGTGATCCATCCAAGTGAAAGACGTTCTTGATGTATCTCGATGTAAACAACCAGTATGGGTGGGCTATGAGTCAATATTTACCATATGGAGGATTCGAGTGGGTTGGTACAAATATAGATGTTCAATTGCAGATGACTCACCCGAAGGTTGTATGCTGGAAGTGGATTTGGAGTATCCTAAACAGCTCCATGATGAACATAAAGATATTCCCTTCTGTCCTCAATATATCAATCCTAAAACTGGAAAGCCTCCAAAGTCTGTGAACGAGCATACCAAATTGCTAGCTACTCTACGCTCCAAGGAGAAATACGTCATTCACTACCGAGCCCTCGAACAGGCATTAGCACATGGGTTAGTGCTGAAGAGAGTTTACCGAGTTCTCAAGTTCAAGCAAGCACCATGGTTGAAATCTTACATAGACCTCAACACAGACCTCCGCAAGTAAGCAAAAAATGAGTTTGAAAAAAATCTGTTCAAGCTCATGAACAACGCTGTCTTCGGTAAAACCATGAAGAACATCAGGAAGAGGATCGGATCGTTCCAAATTCACAAATCTCATCCGCCAGTTTGGCCCACCATTCTGAATTCATAAATTTTGAATTCTTGAATTCTAACAACAAATTCCTCATCTCCGACCCCGTAAACACTTGTTCACCAATTCTGAATCGAATTGGACCATATTTACAAATCTCATCCGCCATCTTGGAGCCGCCATAGGTACTGTTTTTTCTTTAACAAAAATGCCATCATGCATTTTCATCGTAATTATGGAAACTTGCCAAATTTCGAGATTCGGATGACTAGAAGTGGGACAAAATTCAGTTGTAAGATGCAAGTTTCAAGAACGAACGATCGAACTAACAAGTGAGAAACTAAATGAAAGTTTGTAATGAAAATTGTTGAATAGTAGGTATATCAAAAACATGTAGGCCTATTCAAATATCAACTGAATTAATGGATGAATAAACTGGCGTTACACAGAAACCTAGCCGTTCTGACTTTTTTAAGTTCGTATAACTTCTTTGACAATCATTGAACATGCAATTTTTCAATAAATATTTAGAAATTCCATTCTGGAACCGAGGAGAGATGTTTGGAGTGGATATTCATTTTGGTGTATTCAGTAGTTTGGGAAAAATGACTCATGAAATCATGATTAGCATTTGAAAAAATTCCAGTACCTACTACCTGAGTATGAGCACATCTGTTGGAAATGAATTGCTTCATCATTCTCGTTATCATCATTCAAGGTAGGAGTACCAATCATAAAGTTCAAGCGTGAACGAATGGTCGAAATGATTGAATTGAAACCTGCTACGAAGTAATGATCAATAATACGTCATGACTTTCGTGGCAACTCCCTAAACTAGATGTGTAGCTACAAAAATTCTTAAAACTCAAAAAGTTGAGGTCACCACTTATTATATTCTTTAATTCATTTCAGATTTATGAATAAGCTAATGACCTCACTCAGATTATCAAGAGTGCATGAAACCAAAAAATCTAGAAAATTCAGTTTTGAGGATTTTCTACCAAGAACTCATCCAGTTTTGAGAGTTGCCACGGATCACATGACATACATTGATCATTCATCCATTTCAATAGCGAATTTTGTTTCAATAACTCAAATCATTCGTTGATTGTTAACATAAAAGTAAGTTGCTGATTACGGCTGAAAATTATGTTTGGAACTCCCACCTTGATTCAACTTTGAATTTATTCTATTCATGATCCTAAGGAAATGGGGATTGTCATTATCTCCATGACAAAACTCCTGCTTTTGTTATCATGTTATATTTTGATATGTAGTTACAATAATTTTGTTGAACTTCTTTTTCTCATCTTAGAAACTATGTACTTTGAGGCTATTGCTATATTTCCGTCAAGGTAACAAAAAATAATTATCTCTTGGCAACTATCGAACACAGGTGGAGGGAAAAATGACAGAGATCGATGCGGGATTGAATTATTTTTCATAAGCGGAAAAATGTTACGTTACATTTGAAGAATAAATATTTATGGGTACCATCCTGATTTTTTTCCTGAATTAGCCTCTTTAAATCGATGCGGGACTGAATTATTTTTCATGAGCGGAACAATGTTACGTTACATTTGAAAAAGAAATATTCATGGGTACCATCCTGATTTTTCTCCTGAATTAGTCTCTTCAAAATTATCATGGAAATTTTATACCCGTTGTTATTGTTGTTATTATTACTGTTTTTTTTCGTCGAAAAGCTGACAACATTACGTTGATATGTTTGACAATTGGCCGCCATCTTGTGTTCTGATGTCTCAAATGATTTTCATCCCACGTTAAATCATTGGTTATCAATTGAATGTCTCAATGTGCGTGGAAATGTCTCACCTAATGCCCCACCTGCTTGAATTACTTGCTGGAAATTCTTCTCGTGCATGCATTTTTTCAGAAAATCCAGGTACACGAAAAATTTCCGGCAATAGTTAATGCACTTGGGAGATTGAAGTGGAAAACTTGAACTGTTTCAGTGTGCACTCACACATGAAAATAGATGAATAACGGTTGGAAACCAACCTATAGTGTCGAAAGCTTCAGATAATCAGAAGTGAGATCGGCAACCCTGTCTGGATGCCATTCTGCAAGGAAATCACATATACAGACGCCACATCATACCGTTCTCCGTTATGTATACAAAAGGAAGCTTACCCTGCGCGTCAGATGTATATACAGTATACAAGTGTGCTACTATAACGCCGCCTGTCGAGAACACCATGAACCTTGGAGTATAGTTTATAAAAAAACCGGCCAGAGTGACGTCCAGTTGATTTCAGCAGCAATGAATTCTGGAGGGTTTATTGAACCGTTTGCGATATTTTGGAGCACGATGCAAGGTGACGTCCGTATATCGGATGCCATCTTACCGCGGATGCCACTTCAACCGCGATTTCAACATGGGCGGACGCCACTTCACGCCGTGAATATATATATATACAGGGTGAGTCACGAGTAACGGGACGGACTCTTACGAGAAAACGAGAAGATTCAATGGCATGCTATCATTCTTGTTTCGTAAAGCGCTCTTGATACTACTTTTCGAAAATATTTTCCAATATACAGGGTCTTCTACAAGAGTGTGGCATATCAAAGTTACATTTTTTCTTATGGAACACCCTGTAGTTCGTTGCATTTTCGAATTCTACGCAAGAAATAATATGGACTTCCTCCAAGGTTCCCTATACCTAACTCTTACTGTTTTCGAGATAATCCTATTTTCACCAAAATTATGAAGTTTTGAAAAAAATCAATACTTGCAGAGTTGATTGATTTGGAACAAATATTTTTCAACAGTTGTTACCAAGATATTTTAACTCATCCATTGATTGCTTTAGTATCACTCAGTAACCTACAGGGTGTTCTGAATATCACATTTTACTTCTGTCACTTTCTAATTGATTTATCTTATTTATTTCAAATACAACACCCTGTATTTTATCCACTCATCCTGTTGCAAATTCGATTCTCTTTCGAACTGTATTAGGTTTCCCTATAGCTAAATACAACGGTTCTCAAGATATTTGCTTATTTTATCAAATTTTGTAATATCCGTCATTGAATTGAAATTACAAACATTATTTTACCACCAATCTCTCAGAAGATCCATTTGGGAATGAATCACGTTTGATCCCTCTGATTTAGAATTGAAGAAGAAACTGCCATTGAAATTGAAGAAGTATGCAGAACGAAACAATATTGTTATCAGTAGTTGATGAAACATGCAAGTCTCATTGGAACAATTCGAACCAATCTAGTGTGCCTTTGTCACCTCAATGACAGGTTCTCTTGATCAGGTGTCAGACGTTCACAAAATTTCAGAATCCCCATAATGAAACAATATTCACTTCAAGAACGAACTGATATGATATTGGTCATTGGAGAATGTTTAGAGAATTGTCTCCTGGCATCAAGGGTTTATGTGCAAAGATACCCAGACAGAAAATCACCCAAAAAGGAGGTTTTTGAAAGGGTACTGAACAGATTCCGCACAACGGGCAGTGTTCAGTATGAGAAACAGAATAAAGTAAGACCAATCATCAATAACAGTTCGATGTATTGGGGTCTGTAACTGAAAATCCAAGTACGAGTACTCGAGTTATTGCCAGACAGACGAGTATTAGTCAAGCAAGTGTACGCAGGATTCTGAAGAAACACAGGTATCATCCCTACCACATTCAGTTTCATCAGCATCTTTATGAGAGAGATTCTGATAGGCGTTTGGAATTCTGTTTATGGGCTCTGGATCGTGTAGGAGAAGATGATGATTTCTTCAGTTATGTGTTGTGGTCAGTCGAATCCACATTCCATAATAATGGTATGGTGAATAGACATAATTTCCATTATTATGATACCGAAAATAAACATTATTTTCATACTTTGGACCGCCAAACCCGGTGGAGTCTGAATGTTTGGGGAGGAGTTGTAGGTGACCATATTGTTGGCTCTCACTTTATTGATGGACACTTGAATGGACGGAAATTTCTGAACTTTTTGATACGCGATTTATGGATTCTTCTAGAGGATGTTCCACTGAATATAATGCAGAGACTGTTTTTCCAATTAGATGGTGCACCAGCTCATTTTTCTAGAGAAGTGAGACGTCATTTGGACATGGAATTTCCCAATCGGTGGATAGGAAGAGGAGGTCCTCATGATTGGGCCCCTAGATCACCAGATTTAACTCCAATGGATTTTTTCATATGGGGCTACGTCAAAAATATCGTTTATAATAGTCCTCCGACGACTGCTGAAGATATGAAAATCAGGATTATTAATGCTTTCGACTCTATCACACCAGATATTTTGATGAATGCTCGGAAATCGTTCGAATCTAGAGTCAAATGTTCTATAGAACAAAATGGCAATCACTTCGAACATTTACTTAATTGAAAATGTGTAATTTTCATCTATTTCTATTTGTGTCTTCGAATTTGTCTTCATTGATCAATGTTGAATTGATTAAATAATGTAATGTTTTTGATATTTGTGAATATCTTGGGAACCGTTGTATTTAGCTATAGGGAAACCTAATACAGTTCGAGAGAGAATCGAATTTGCAACAGGATGAGTGGATGAAATACAGGGTGTTGTATTTGAAATGAATAAGATAAATCAATTAGAAAGTGACAGAAGTAAAATGTGATATTCAGAACACCCTGTAGGTTAGTGAGTGATACTGAAGCATTCAATGAATGAGTTGAAATATCCTGGTAACAACTGTTGAAAAATATTTGTTCCAAATCAATCAACTTTGCGAGTATTGATTTTTTTTCAAAACTTTGTGGGGATTTTCCCCGTAATTAATTTTGATTTCATTCTTGTTAAAATTCAGATTATTTTCAGTCTTGGGTCTTTTTCGAGTTCCTTTGTAATAGGTTTTAAAGTGCAATCGACCGAACCATCCATCTGTTTGGAATTTCATCAAGTTACCCATGCTTAATGTCTTCTCGGGTTTTTCTTATCGCAGGTAGATTTGCGACTCTTGAGTGTTTTCAAATCTGGGTTTTTCCCTTCAAACAGACGGACAGTTTCGGTCGATGGAATTTTGATGGCCCATTTTTATGACACAGAGGGATCAAATTCCGCTGGGTCGAGGCAGTCGGTTTTTGGAGTTTCTAACGGAGACACGCACTTTGGGTGTTCCCGCGATTGTCTCCTCGAGTGTTTTTATTAAATAAAGTTTTTAATTCGGTGCCTGTCGAACATTTATTTATCGTCACCTTGTCCCAACATTGGTGACCCCGACGTGATTAGCACGTCGAACTTTATGAGTGACAGTGACGATTCGTTGGTAACACCGAAATCTTCAAGAAGTGGCGCAAGTTCTTTGAGTGAGTTAGACGAAACTCTCGTGAACGAAACCATCGTCAACAACCGACGCACAGCCACCAAGATGCCAAACCAAAACGCTGAGGCCCCCAAACCGGAAGTCCTCGCGCGATTGAAGATTCCCGCGTTCACCCCAGACGACCCAGAGGTCTGGTTCCAACAGGTCGAGTGGGCCCTGGAGGACGTCGGCGTGACAGCGAGTGCGGCCAAATTCCGTCAAGTGGCTAAATCGCTTGACGGGAAATACTCGAAGGAGGTTCGTGACCTCATTATCACCCCGCCAACAGACAGGCCGTACGAGACGCTCAAGGAGGAATTGCTACGGCGCCTGGGGAGATCGCAGGCACAAAAGACGCGGCAGCTGCTGGAACGTGTGGAAATCGGCGACCAAAAGCCGTCGCAGTTCCTGCGACACCTGACGCAGCTGGCGGGAGCCAACGCCGCCGAAGACATCGTCCGCGCTTTATGGATGGAGCGAATCAACCCGCTCGCTCGCGCCAGCATCGCCGCTCAAGCCGCGCAACCAAACGTCACCTTGGATGACTTGGCGAAGACCGCCGATTGTGTGATGGAGGCCCTGGTTGCCGTCGCACCCCAACAAGTATCCGCGGTGTCATCCAATAGTGAATCGCGGTTGTGCGAAGTGCTCGAGCGATTGACAGTGCGTTTAGACGAGCAAAGCCGCGAGTTGAACGAACTTCGTGCGGAAGTGCGCGGCCGACAACATTTCCGCGGTGGTACCGATACGCGTCGTCGCCCG
This sequence comes from Gastrophysa polygoni, assembly GCA_963576655.1. Lineage (NCBI taxonomy): Eukaryota > Metazoa > Arthropoda > Insecta > Coleoptera > Chrysomelidae > Gastrophysa > Gastrophysa polygoni. The sequence continues at coordinate 32,694,741 of OY755083.1, forward strand.
CGCTCCAGGTCGCGAAACCGGTTCGGTGGTTTATGCTTCTACCACCACCGATTCGGCGCTAAGGCTCACAGGTGCGAACAACCGTGCACCTATGTCGCCAGCGATGAGTCGTCGTCGGGAAAAGGTCCGGGCAGTCGTTAAACGCGGCAAGCGACAACTGCCCCAACACGTGCCGCTTATTTTTGACGGACCGGAACAGTGCGGTTGACTTTCTCATCGACACCGGGGCTGATTTGTGCGTGTTTCCGCGGAGACTAGTGTCGGGCCGGCGGGTGAAAACCGGGTACGAGCTAACCGCGGCGAACGGAACCACCATCGCCACTTACGGGTTGATTCCGATGACGCTGAACCTCGGTCTCCGTCGCGACTTCCCGTGGAACTTCGTCATCGCGGACGTGGCTAAGGCCATCATCGGGGTGGATTTTTTGACCCACTTCGATCTCCTCGTGGATCTGCGTAACGGGCGGCTGCTCGATCGGTCTACGAGTGTGTGCGTCGTGGGTCAGGAGTCCAAGTGCTCGACCGTCGCCGGGATTAGGACGTCCGCTGGGAACACTCGGTACCACGAACTGCTCCAGCAATTCCCGGAGCTGACGCGCCCCGATGGCGCCTGCAAAGCGGCTGATGTGAAACACCGGACGGTGCACCACATTCACACCACACCAGGACCACCTGTCGCCCAGAAACCACGTCGCTTGGCTGCTGACCGTTACGTCGCCGCCAAGAAGGAGTTCGAGTCCATGCTGCGATTGGGCATTTGTCGCCCATCGAAGAGCAGCTGGGCTTCGCCACTCCACATGGTGCCGAAGAAGGGCGACGAGTGGCGCTCTTGTGGGGACTACCGGGGTCTCAACGCACGGACGATCCCGGACCGGTACCCAGTGCGCCATATCCAGGACTTCGCCCAGACGCTCCGCGGAAAGAAGGTCTTTTCTACCATCGACCTGGTGCGGGCGTACCACCACATCCCTGTCTCCCCAGAGGACGTGGAGAAGACCGCGATCATCACCCCGTTCGGCCTGTTCGAGTTTCCGTCGATGAGTTTCGGCCTTCGGAACGCCGCACAAACATTCCAGCGGTTCATCGACGAGGTCCTGCGCGGTTTGGACTTCGTCTACGCCTATATTGACGACCTCCTGGTGGCTTCTTCGTCCGAGGAAGAGCACCAGGAGCATCTCCGTCTGCTTTGTGAACGTCTTCGGCGGTATGGAATCGTCGTCAATACGGCAAAATGCTGTTTCGGTGCCACGGAGGTCAAGTTCCTGGGCTACCTGGTGTCTGGCGGCGGAACGCAACCGCTTCCCGAGAAGGTCTACGCCATCCAAGACTATCCCCGGCCGACGACAGCAAAAGAGCTCCGACAGTTTCTGGGTATGATAAACTTTTACAGACGTTTTATGCCCAGAACTGCTCGGACCCAGACGCCACTCAACGACCTTCTCCAAGGCAACATCAAGGGGAAGACGCCAGTGGTGTGGAACGAAGCCGCAGATGCCTCTTTTAACGCCTGCAAAGAGGATCTTGCCGCGGCAACTCTCCTGGCGCACCCTAAGGTTGGCGCCGAGATCTCCTTGGTTTGCGACGCGTCAGACCACACCGTCGGAGCCGCTCTGCAGCAGCTGGTTGGCGACGTTTGGGAGCCACTTGGTTTCTTCTCGAAGAAGCTAAGTGGCGCCGAAACCAAGTATAGCGCCTACGATCGGGAACTCCTGGCCATCTACAAGGCGGTCAAGTACTTCCGGCATATGGTTGAAGGACGCCACTTCTTCGTCCTCACTGACCACAAACCGTTGACCTTCGCCTTCAGCCAGAAGTCCGATCAGTGTTCGCCACGTCGTTACCGCCACCTGGACTTCATCGGGCAGTTCACCACCGACATTCGCCCCATCTCCGGGAAGAACAACGTCGTCGCAGATGCCCTCTCCAGGGTTGACGCGATCGCAACGCCACTCGACTTCGAGGCCCTGGCAGCATCCCAGCAGGATGACCCAGAGCTCCAGGAGTTTCGCCAGAGGCACGACTCTGGCTTACTCCTGCGCCAGGTCACTATCCCGGGATCCAACGCTGCCGTTTTCTGCGATGTCTCCACCACAAAGGCGCGGCCCTTCCTGACGGCCGCATTCCAAGACCAGCCTTCAATGCCATCCATGGGCAATCCCATCCTGGCGCCAAGGTTTCCACCAACATGGTGAGAGAACGGTACGTCTGGCCCTCCATCTCCAAGGATTGTCGAGCTTGGTCCCGAGTCTGCATCCAGTGCCAGCGATCAAAGGTCTCGCGCCATGTCTCGTCTCCGATCGGCAATTTTACACCGCCGTCGAGACGCTTCGAATATGTGCACATCGACCTGATCGTCATGCCACCTTCCGAAGGATATCAGTATTGCCTCACTTGCGTCGATCGATGGCCAGAAGCAATACCGCTCCAGGACCAGACTGCGGAAACCGTCGCCCGAGCGTTTTACACCAACTGGGTCGCCAGGTTTGGTGTCCCGCTCCGAGTGACGACGGACCAAGGACGCCAGTTCGAGTCCCACCTGTTCCGCTGCTTGAACAAGCTGCTGGGGACGGACCACCTTCGGACCACGGCTTACCACCCGGCGGCCAACGGAATGGTCGAGCGCCTCCACCGTCCGCTGAAAGCCTCCATCAAGTGCTTGGAGTCAAACACGTGGACCCATACGCTCCCGACGGCACTCCTGGGGATCCGCGCCGCGTGGAAGGAAGATCTTCGATCCACCGCTGCGGAGTTGGTATATGGAGAACCCCTTCGTCTACCTGGTGAGTTCCTGGTTTCAACATCCACCAGGGATCTAGACAATTCCGCTGACTTCATTCGAGAGCTTCGCCAGCACTTCGAGGCGCTCCGACCAGTCAACGGCACCAGGCACGGTGAGCGAAAGATCTTCATGTTCAGAGATCTCGCCACCGCGTTGCACGTCTTTGTTCGGCACGACGCCGTCCGGCGTCCACTACAGCACCCATACGATGGGCCGTTCGAGGTGGTTTCTCGGACCGATAAACATTTCACCCTCCGGATCCACGGCGCCAACGTCCCTGTGTCGATAGATAGGCTAAAACCAGCCTACATCGTCTCCGAGGACATACCACCGGCAGGTGCTGGAAATCCAGACGAAGACGATGACGACGAAGGAATCCTGCTCTTTGTGCCAGACGGAAACCCACCTCCGCCCCAGCAACCTGCTCCGGTGGCACCAGCAGCTCCACAGGCGCCAGCTCCTTACGTGACTCGCTCCGGTCGTCAAGTCCGTTTCCCTGACCGTTTCCAGGCGGGCTTGTAAATTTCGCGAGGAATTATTTAATTTTTGACGATTTTATTCAGTAATCGCAAGATGAAATAATCCGCGAGTTCTAGTTTTAGTTTTATTTGCTAATATTTGTATCGTTAAACACTAGCAGGGGGGTACTGTGGGGATTTTCCCCGTAATTAATTTTGATTTCATTCTTGTTAAAATTCAGATTATTTTCAGTCTTGGGTCTTTTTCGAGTTCCTTTGTAATAGGTTTTAAAGTGCAATCGACCGAACCATCCATCTGTTTGGAATTTCATCAAGTTACCCATGCTTAATGTCTTCTCGGGTTTTTCTTATCGCAGGTAGATTTGCGACTCTTGAGTGTTTCCAAATCTGGGTTTTTCCCTTCAAACAGACGGACAGTTTCGGTCGATGGAATTTTGATGGCCCATTTTTATGACACAGAGGGATCAAATTCCGCTGGGTCGAGGCAGTCGGTTTTTGGAGTTTCTAACGGAGACACGCACTTTGGGTGTTCCCGCGATTGTCTCCTCGAGTGTTTTTATTAAATAAAGTTTTTAATTCGGTGCCTGTCGAACATTTATTTATCGTCACCTTGTCCCAACAACTTCATAATTTCGATAAAAATAGGATTATCTCGAAAACAGTGAGAGTTAGGTATAGGAAACCTTGGAGGAAGTCCATGTTATTCCTTGCGTAGAATTCGAAAATGCAACGAACTACAGGGTGTTCCATGAGAAAAAATGAAACTTTGATATGCCTCACTCTTGTAGAACACCCTGTATATTGGAAAATATTCTCGGAACGTAGTATCAAGAGCCCTCTACGAAACAAGAATGATAACATTCCATTTAATCTTCCCGTTTTCTCGTAAGAGTCCGTCCCGTTACTCGTGACTCACCCTGTATATATATATAATATATAATAAGTGTAAACTGGTCGATGCATAGGAAAGTGCATACAATCATACAAAATGTTCATGACTGAAAAATCAGGCATCATCTTCGGCCGAACTGGCAACTTCCCGCACGAAGTACAGAGGTGGTGCCGGCATCTTTGGACTCCTTCTGAACACCCGCGTCTCGTATGGAAGACACTAACATGCTTTGAAATGGTGGTCGGCGTTTGTGAACAGGTGGTCCACCACTTCGCAAAAGTAGCCGGTCCTCGAACATCCGGAACATACTCCGTTCCAGCAATCATTTCGGTATTGCGTGCAGCTATGACAACTTTGGAGCAGCTATGACAACTTTGGAGCAGCAATCTCTTCGTCATACTACACTTTCTGCAAGTACCTCTGCATATTCCCATATTCGTGTTCCGCAGCAGCTTTGCACATTTTCTACACCTTGGTCCAACTCCTTGCTCTGAACGGGTGTTCAAACGAGGTGGATCTGGCGATATCGCATGGTTTCGCTCCGCGCAAATTCGGCAAACCCCTGTACAAGCTTTCATCTCGACGGCTGGCCATCACACATCGCAGTTGTGGCAGCTCACGTATTGATCCACCCTAAACGGGTAAACAAGCAGCACTGGTTTGGCGTCCCATGATTGCGGATACGTCATTTTTCTCGAACTTTTTTTGTCTGACTGATATACACGATGAAGATTCAAGGAGAACTGTGAATGATGTGAAATTCTCAAAATTTCCTCTTTCATACACTCGAGTTGGTCCCACTCCAGATGACTGTTTTTATTGCGCCGACTTGGAGTGGTAGGAACAACTCCGCCTCCACCAATCAGTCCCTCACTATTCAAGGACTACCTACTATAGAACCGCTAATCTTCAAGGTTGCCTCCACTTCCGCCAATGAGAGCTAATCTCCAAGGTCGCCTCCGCTTCCGCCAATGAGAGCTTGCCATCTAAGGACTACCCACTACCACTACCCGCCGTTAATCGTCAGAAGACCGCCCACCTCCCCTTTCGAAAAAATATGATAAAACTGTGCGACAGGTTCAGAACGTCAGTACTCTCCTCTGCTGATACGACTTAGATAACACTACTGATCTACCAATCGAGATGGATGCTGAACTGAATCACACAATCGAGAAGTTTGAACAGCTGTCGTTGATAGATAATTCTGTCACTGTAAGTAATGATATATTCGTTCACTATTTCATCTACTGTCATCACTATTCTTCAAACATATCTATCAATTCATCACCCATTAATTTCTTTCAGTGTAACCTCCCTTTTTTCTCAACCTCCAAATAATTACTACAAAAAATAAGAAAATGAGTTACATGTATGCGGACGGCAGCTTTTCATCAGAGAACAGATAAGTGAGTTCGAGATAGAGCTATATATGCACAAATTCAAGTTTTTAAGGGGCGCCACTCAATTTAAAGAAAATATTTCAGTTTGGATAATTGAGAAAACCAAATACTTATCATGATGGTAAAATTCTGAAAATAAAGATGTATTATTTTCTTAGATTGTGGATGGCAGACAATTAGATAAATAAAATGCAGAACTCCTTTAAAACCTATTTATTTCCTGTGCAAACAGACAAGGCACATTTGGACCTGTGTAGAGGCTGGTAAAAAAATTTTATGACTATGAGTGTGATGGAATTTGAGTATGACAAACAAATCACTCAAATCAGGTCAGCATAAATTATCAAGACATGAGTTCATGATTTGAATGTAAAAGAATCAGATATGGACCAATATCTACCAATAATAAAAGGGGAATAATCTCAAAAAACCAAAGAAGTCAAGTGCAAAACCTACAACTGTCGCATAGCGCTATGAGAGGGCCTTACAGGGGGTTTTACGTTCAATGTATGGAATAATTGATAAGTTACTGAGTTCCCTAACAAAAACCTGACCCAACAGCCTCTTCAGAGATCTAGATCACCCCGATCACAGTCTGTTCCACAGGATGGGCAGCATAGGTCACTGCCAACAGCACCAACATAAAGGGGGGGTCCTCCACAAATCTGCTGGGCTGAACTCCGAGGTCTCTCTCCCTGGTATTCCTCCTGGCGCTACCACGAAGTGGAGCACAGCAGATTGTTCTGGCACACTCCAATTGAACCCAGAGGTCTCCGCAGTCTCCTCTAGTCTAGATCTGTGGCGCAGGTAGTACTAAAGTACCAGGGCATCCTGACCAGAAGAAAGTGGGATCCTCGATGGACGCAACAACAGCATATAAGAGGAAGAATGCTAGATTCTCAGCATTATCCTACAACCCTGTTATGGAAATAAGGTTCATTTAACCTCAAGTCACAACACGTGGAATATAGAAAAACCTTCCAGAAAAAGATGTGTTTTCATCCTAAAAAAACCACTGACTCACCTTCTCAGAAGGGCTAAAACCGGCGTCATCGAAGTAGCAAACACGAGGTAGGGCTCCAGGTGACAATAGGGCAGTTCCCGCGTGGTGACATCAAATTGGCTCAAATCACAACGTTGAAGAAACGTCAATGGCTCATAAGACTTACTCAAACAAATCCCCTATAAGGGCAATCGATATAAATCGATTGTCAGCCTTCTTGTTGAACCAGAAAAATCTTCAAGTGCCTCTCGTCATGGCCACCGAGAAAAAGCCACGATAGACGAGAGCGGAAATCCCTCCCAAACCTCAGTTTTTCCTTAAAAATCCCTAGGAAATATTACTAAATCCATCTTGCCAACACAAAACGTAGAAGGTCACACACAGGAAGCATTATTTTAGACATGGGTTAAAGGTTAAACCTATGGCTGTTTGAAAACCCTGTGCCGACTGCAGCCATACGAGTTCGCTAGCGGCAGTAACGTAGCAGACAAGACAGGTGACTCGTGAAGTTGGTCAACCTGACACTCCTGACAGTGACGTTCTGGACGGAAATATAACCTGTTAAATGAACCTATCTCCATTAACCAAAATCCCAACAAAATAATAAACAGATTCTTCAAAAGGGACCCGTTCTATCAGAACAGTCAACCTAATGATTCCTGAAATAGCCAAGCACATCCATTCATCATAGTCGGAGAACACCACAGGTAAGTCATTGTCTTTTTCTTATAAACTACATGAAAACTAATTGACTTTCAAATTCCAGACCAGAAGAACTTCCTCAAATCGTTGGCATTGACTCTCTTCAACATCAGAACCTGTTTATTTGGGTCAGAAAGAGAAGCCTCAGCTTGGATCATCACATCCTACAGGTGTACTGCGTATCAGAGAGGATGTTGAGAAAATTGATGATAAGTTTCCAATATAAAAGGTGTGTGATATGAATCAATAGCCATTAAATGTCTGAACTAAACCAGGTATGGGTATTATTTAGCTGACTGAGTGTTCTCTGTGAATATGTACAAAATTGATGAATTATTTACTTGAATATTTCTTAGGCTTGTATAAAAATCATAACCAAAACTGTATTCAGAAAATTTAAACGCTACATCTACCCCTATCCTAAGAGAAAAAATTGGCAACTTGTTGACAAATTTTTTTTTTTTTTTTTTTTTTTTTAAGGGTTTTGAACTACAAATACTGAGTAGTAACTAGTTTATGATTACTTTGGATTAAATAGTAACTGCGTGTACTAAGCGTTCCTCAATGGAAGTCAAAATTGGTAAGTCTAAATTAGGGGAAAGTCTGAATCATGAAATGTCATAATCGGTAAAGTCAAATCCTTTTTCATCAAAACTACAAAAAAAATATTTACAAAATAACCTAACCAGAAAATTGAATATTTACATCAGGGAAATAATGATGCTCAGGTTGATCAGACCTCTTGAGTCATCAAAAAAATATAAAAAACACTCTTCCAGTGTCCAGTATGCATACTTCAAGGAATACTCCACATATCCTTAATCTAGGTTACAACGGAACCATACTTTACTACATGACAGTAGTCTCTAAAATTATTTGTGCACTAACGCACCAAAAAAATAATTGAACTTTCATCTTGAAAAATTCCAAAAACTAATTTTTACCTAACCAAACCTATTGAATAGGTATACAAATCAAAATTACTATGGTTCAAGCAAAAATATCTATCCAACAGATTATCTACCCCACTGAGACATCTGAATTGGATCCAAAATACTGTTTTAAATCTTTGATATGCCATTCTCCACCAGGAGATCCATCGACATTATCCAAAGAATAAACTAAGCGAGATATCCGCTTTCTCACTGTACATAACACATACTTGGGGGCTAACTTGGCACTAAATTTAACTGAAGCATCTGAAAGAATTTTGTTTCTTCTCCAGACTTTATCGCCTTCATTAAACACATGATCTCTCTTTCTAAGATTGTAAGTAGATGCATTCCTCTGGTAAGCCTTATGTAATCTCTCCTGAACTGTCTTATAGACATCACAAAGACCACTGATATTCTGAACATAACTATCCCTGCTGTCAGGTAAAAGTTCAATATCTTGGGTGCTAGGAAGATTGCCATAATATTCACCAGAAAGAGGTACATTACGACCGAATGTCAAAAATGCAGGACTATACAGGGTGACTTCGTGTATAGATGTATTAATAGCTTGCTGAATCCTAAATAATTCTTTATCCCAGTCTTTATGATCTATTACATAACTCCTAATTGCTTGACCTATTGTCTTATTCGTTCTTTCTACAAAATTACATTGCGCCGAGTAACGAGGGGTGTACCATATTTTTTGTACCTTGTAGGTATCAGCTAACTTTTTAAACAGTTTACCAGCGAATTGCTGACCATTATCACAAACTATAAATTGTGGTACCCCGAATACTAAAAATACTTGGTTTTCCATGAATTTGATAACACTCGGTGCTTTCGCATCACGCATAGGACACAATAATGTATATTTTGTAAAGAAATCTGAGACTACCAATAAGTAAGTAAAGCCTTTAGAAGATCTAGGGAAAGGTCCCATAATGTCTACTGCAATAGTCTGAAAAGGGAATTTGACTGTACGCTCAGCTCCCATAAGTCCCATACGAGGAGTGTTTGATAACTTTTGTGACTGACAAACCTTGCATGATTTAACATATCTTAGAATATCACATCTCATTTTGGGCCAGTAGTAGTGTTGTTGTACTCTAGATAGTGTTTTGAAAAAACCAAAATGACTACATACAGAAGGATCATGTGAATCTTTTATGACTGCAATTCTTTGAGAATTAGGAACTATGACTTTCCATTCGATAATATTAGACTTGATAGGTATTTTAGAAGGGACATACTTGAAAATTTGGTCATCCTCAACCTTGAAATGTGCATATGCATCAGGGTCTTGAAGGATCTTATTGCGTAGAGAGAAGTACCACTTGTCTGTGTCAACAGGCTTGACATCAATCAAATTTATTTCTGGACTATTTTCACCAGGAGGTATCCTTGAAAGAAAATCAGGTACTACATTATGAATGCCTTTTAAATGACGTAGCTGAAAAGTATGCTGCCGTAACTTGACGGACCATCTAGCTAATCTTCCTGAAGGATCTTTAAGGTTATTTAGCCAAAGGAGGCTATGGTGATCAGTGATTACATTGAAAACAGTGCCTTCTATATATGGACGAAATTTGTCAATTAAAAATATGAGACTAAGTAATTCTCTCTCTGTCACGCTATAATTTCGTTCTGCTCTAGATAACGTCCTTGAAGCATATGCTATGACTCTTTCAACACCCTGAATTTCTTGGGTCAACACCCCACCTATGCCTACATCACTTGCATCGCACTGGATGGTAAAAGGCTGAGCAAAATCAGGAGGACACAGAATAGGTGCTGACACAAGAGCATTCTTGATAGCAATAAAAGATGCCTCAGCTTCAGAAGTCCATTCAATGGGTTGTTTTTTCCCTTTACCCTTCAACAAAGCACTAATAGGGGCAATTAAAGTGGAAAAATTCTCAATAAATCTCCTATACCAGGAACATAAACCCATGAAACGCTTAATTTCTGTGCTGGTAGTAGGACGTGCATAATTGACCATAACCGAGACCTTCTCTGGGTCGGTTCTAATACCTTCTCTATCAATGACAAAGCCTAAGTATCGAAGAGATGTCTTAAAAAATTCACACTTCTTTAAGTTGATGGTTAAATTCGCATCTTGCAAAATACTCTTCACTTCATATAAAAGTTTCATATGTTCTTCAAATGTAGAAGAGATGATAATGATGTCATCCAGATAAGTGAATAAATTCGGTTCAAACTTAGGACCGAACAACGCATCACATAACCTTTGTTGTGTCTGTGCACTGTTACATAAACCAAAAGGCATAACGTTAAAATGGTATAAACCTCGACCAGGTACACTGAAAGCTGTTTTCTCCTTAGAAGATGGTGTTAATGGCACTTGCCAAAATGCTTTTCTTAAATCAATGCTAGAAATGTATCTTGCATTTCGTAATAAAGTAAGTATTCTATCAATACGTGGAAGTGGGTAGCTATCATGTTTGGTGAGTTCATTTAGCCTACGCCCATCGAAACAAAATCTATATTCACCAGAGGATTTTTTGACAAGTAACACCGGACTATTCCAAGGGCTATGTGATGGTTCGACGACACCTAATTTAATCATATCATCTAATTCTTCATTTAAGATCTTCAACATGTATGGAGACATTAAATATTGCCTCTGTTTAAACGGTTTCGAATCACCAGTATCTATTTCAAGAGTAATTTTGTCAGTACGACCTAAACGAACATCACTACTAATTTCACCAAAAGAGTTGATAAGACTTTTCATTTGTTCTCTTTGCTCTGCTGTAAGCTCATCATCAACAGTCAATTCTGAGATACTATACAATTCTGGAGAATTGGCAACAATGTCGACAGTTTCATCTGAAACTCGACATTTAATGTCCCAACTAAAATCATGAAAATCTATGGTCACACCAAACTTACTACAGAAATCACTGCCTAGTATAAAAGATTGTGACAGGGAAGGTACAACAAGTGCAGGAATGATCTGAAATTTTCCACTAATATTTATAGGTAAATCGACAACACCTTCAACATTTTGATGGGCACCATCTGCAGTAAAAACATGGTTCAGGTGTGGGCCTCTGATTATTAAATCAAGATTTTTTATTGTCGTTAAACCTCCCTGACCTATGACTGACATATTGGCACCACTGTCCAAAAGTGCAATGACATCATTATCAAAAAGTTTGATTTTAACATAAGGCCTGTTATCGTTCCCATTTTTGATTAAAAGAGGAGCTACAAAGTTTTGAAAATCTTCCTCCTTTATTTCATCTGACTCTATAATATTATTGGCTCCTGAAATATTTGGAGAAGATTGAGAGCCTTCATCAAAATTCTCCTTTACAAGTTTCCCTGTTTACACTTGTCGCAATCTTTTAACATGACATCTGGTGTACCACATTTAAAACAGAATTGTTTCTTAATACCAGATCTGCAAACACGAAATGTGTGGTTTGCTAAACCACATTTCCAACAAATAACTGGAGATTTATTTGCATTCTGAGAACCACCAGAAGCAGAAGGAGAAGAAGTGTTATTTGAAGTACTAGGGGCATTTCTTGATTTATTTTTCTGGTTTCTATTTCCAAAATTTTTGTTTCGATTGAAGGGCAATCTTTCTGACTGATCTTTGGCAACAAAAGCAATTTCAGGGTCATTTACCATGGATACTGATCTGTTATTAAGATTGGAATTTGAAATAGAGCCTAGTGAATCTGCTTCCTCTAATTTCTTGCATAACGTTCCAAGCATTGAAACGGAATCAATATCACTGAGAGCTAGTCTACGTCGATAATCAGATTTTAATCCCAACTTAATATACTTTACTTTGGTTACCTCAGCTGCTCCATGACTGAGTCTATTGAACAGAGCCTCCATACAGGCAATGTAAATGACAACTGGCTCAGAATTATTCTGTTTCCTATTTTTAATTTGCTGCCAAATCTCATCATCAAAATCTGCTACCAAAAAATCTTTCTTAAGTTTCAAAACCAATGAATCCCAATCATTGACTTGAGTTTTGATATAACGAAACCAAAAAGTGGCTTTTCCAGTGAACAGGTCACTAGCTGATTCAAATAGTTCCGTTTTGGAAATATGCCTAGAATGTGCAAGTTCATCAATTCGTTCTATGAATGACAAAAGATCTTTGGGGTCTCCATCAAATTGTACTCCTAACTTGTAAACAGGGGTAGACTTCATGAAAGGTGAGAAAGAATGATTTTGTGCCATACTAATTCCAGGGTTTACTGTAGAATTCATCAGTGGCATGTTATTCTGTACAGGCTCTGGTTCTACAACTTTCTCATGCAAGTCCGCATCTAATAATAAAGCAGTAGCATACGATTCATTTTTAAAAGACAACTTTGCTGCATAATCTGCATCTGCATTATTCAAAGGAATTCTTTGGATTCTCAGAGTAACATGACTCAATCTAGACAAAGCTCTTTTAAATGTAGAGTCTGAAGATGGACCTTCAAAATCACTAATCAAAGTTGTTATCGATGCTAATGTGTTTTCAATCTCTACTTTATCAACTGCAAAATTAAATGACGGATCCACTAGGTTAAGAACATCTTGACCCTGTTGTAACTCTTTAGCAAACAAACGTCCCAAAGTCTTTCTTTTGTCATCCATATTCCTGTCTGAAATAACACCTCTAATCCTCAACTCATAGTTGATTTCTCCAATTAGCAAATGTTTAACTTTGAGTGACTCCATGTTGACTTATGCTTCACAAAAAGAACAAATGAAATATAAAAAAAATGTGCAATCACAAAAATTATGTCAAGCAGAAAACACTAATCTCTGCAAAATATTTCACAAAAGAGAAATCTGTCAAAAGTTGGAAATTTTTCAAACTTGGCAACGTTGCAAATTTATCTAAAAAATGAAAAAATCCCAAATTGCCACTATTTAACTCCCAAATATGCAATTATTACAGACAAAAACAATTGTCACCTGCAGTGCTCTCAAACACAATAATAGACAGCCACAAACCAAATCAGAAAAAAACTTTCACTATTTTTCTGGGAGAACCTTTTGCTGGTAATCATGTACCTATACCTATACTGCTCATCCGTTCTGTTATAGGACTCATGCTACACCTTATTCACCCAAGTGTCCACCCAACAATCTAAGAGAAATTTATTAAAGATATACTAATTTTTGAAAAAACTTGAATTTTGAAATTTTAGAATTTCGAAATTTCGGGGCCCCACGTTGGGCGCCAATTATGTAACCTCCCTTTTTTCTCAACCTCCAAATAATTACTACAAAAAATAAGAAAATGAGTTACATGTATGCGGACGGCAGCTTTTCATCAGAGAACAGATAAGTGAGTTCGAGATAGAGCTATATATGCACAAATTCAAGTTTTTAAGGGGCGCCACTCAATTTAAAGAAAATATTTCAGTTTGGATAATTGAGAAAACCAAATACTTATCATGATGGTAAAATTCTGAAAATAAAGATGTATTATTTTCTTAGATTGTGGATGGCAGACAATTAGATAAATAAAATGCAGAACTCCTTTAAAACCTATTTATTTCCTGTGCAAACAGACAAGGCACATTTGGACCTGTGTAGAGGCTGGTAAAAAAATTTTATGACTATGAGTGTGATGGAATTTGAGTATGACAAACAAATCACTCAAATCAGGTCAGCATAAATTATCAAGACATGAGTTCATGATTTGAATGTAAAAGAATCAGATATGGACCAATATCTACCAATAATAAAAGGGGAATAATCTCAAAAAACCAAAGAAGTCAAGTGCAAAACCTACAACTGTCGCATAGCGCTATGAGAGGGCCTTACAGGGGGTTTTACGTTCAATGTATGGAATAATTGATAAGTTACTGAGTTCCCTAACAAAAACCTGACCCAACAGCCTCTTCAGAGATCTAGATCACCCCGATCACAGTCTGTTCCACAGGATGGGCAGCATAGGTCACTGCCAACAGCACCAACATAAAGGGGGGGTCCTCCACAAATCTGCTGGGCTGAACTCCGAGGTCTCTCTCCCTGGTATTCCTCCTGGCGCTACCACGAAGTGGAGCACAGCAGATTGTTCTGGCACACTCCAATTGAACCCAGAGGTCTCCGCAGTCTCCTCTAGTCTAGATCTGTGGCGCAGGTAGTACTAAAGTACCAGGGCATCCTGACCAGAAGAAAGTGGGATCCTCGATGGACGCAACAACAGCATATAAGAGGAAGAATGCTAGATTCTCAGCATTATCCTACAACCCTGTTATGGAAATAAGGTTCATTTAACCTCAAGTCACAACACGTGGAATATAGAAAAACCTTCCAGAAAAAGATGTGTTTTCATCCTAAAAAAACCACTGACTCACCTTCTCAGAAGGGCTAAAACCGGCGTCATCGAAGTAGCAAACACGAGGTAGGGCTCCAGGTGACAATAGGGCAGTTCCCGCGTGGTGACATCAAATTGGCTCAAATCACAACGTTGAAGAAACGTCAATGGCTCATAAGACTTACTCAAACAAATCCCCTATAAGGGCAATCGATATAAATCGATTGTCAGCCTTCTTGTTGAACCAGAAAAATCTTCAAGTGCCTCTCGTCATGGCCACCGAGAAAAAGCCACGATAGACGAGAGCGGAAATCCCTCCCAAACCTCAGTTTTTCCTTAAAAATCCCTAGGAAATATTACTAAATCCATCTTGCCAACACAAAACGTAGAAGGTCACACACAGGAAGCATTATTTTAGACATGGGTTAAAGGTTAAACCTATGGCTGTTTGAAAACCCTGTGCCGACTGCAGCCATACGAGTTCGCTAGCGGCAGTAACGTAGCAGACAAGACAGGTGACTCGTGAAGTTGGTCAACCTGACACTCCTGACAGTGACGTTCTGGACGGAAATATAACCTGTTAAATGAACCTATCTCCATTAACCAAAATCCCAACAAAATAATAAACAGATTCTTCAAAAGGGACCCGTTCTATCAGAACAGTCAACCTAATGATTCCTGAAATAGCCAAGCACATCCATTCATCATAGTCGGAGAACACCACAGGTAAGTCATTGTCTTTTTCTTATAAACTACATGAAAACTAATTGACTTTCAAATTCCAGACCAGAAGAACTTCCTCAAATCGTTGGCATTGACTCTCTTCAACATCAGAACCTGTTTATTTGGGTCAGAAAGAGAAGCCTCAGCTTGGATCATCACATCCTACAGGTGTACTGCGTATCAGAGAGGATGTTGAGAAAATTGATGATAAGTTTCCAATATAAAAGGTGTGTGATATGAATCAATAGCCATTAAATGTCTGAACTAAACCAGGTATGGGTATTATTTAGCTGACTGAGTGTTCTCTGTGAATATGTACAAAATTGATGAATTATTTACTTGAATATTTCTTAGGCTTGTATAAAAATCATAACCAAAACTGTATTCAGAAAATTTAAACGCTACATCAGCACGGAAATGAGTTCGGTGGAGTGGAGGAAGAGGATGTCGCGGAGCAGGATGAGGGATTTGGCGTGTTGGCCGTGGGGCTGGAAGATATGTTGGACTCCGCACAGAATAATTCGACGCTGAAATATACAAAAGGAACCACATGGACAGAATGTACTGCACGACGGGGTCGATGTGGTCGTTGGAAACCAGTGAGGGTGACAAATATCTCTGTCGCACATGCTTTAGGCGATATGCGATGCTGCCCGCGAAACGTAAACCATTCTCGTTGGTGAGGAGCGATATCATCACAATTGGTGGGTCCTATCATGAGACCGCGAATGGTGTTTGGAAATAGAGCTCCTTAACCCCACTTTCTCATCGAAATTGTCTACATCGAATGTTCCTTTCTGCTGAACAATCCGCATTGTATGATAGGATGATATATAATAAACAACGAGAAAAGTTCTGCTGATTTATATTATGAAAGTGAAACGTTACACATCGAAAAATATTAGGGACAAGAACGCTCGAAGAAATAAAAGTGGTGAAGGAATTGTTTACACTTTGATCAATAAATTACCTGTCAAATCACACATTCCTGGAGGCTATCAATATTGTGGACCTGGAACAAAACTCGTGGTGATACGGGAATGAATCAATTGGATACAGCTTGCAAAGAACACGATATATCATATCTCAAGCATCCAACCGATCTATCTGCTGGGCATTTGGCTGATAAAGAATTGGAGGAAGCTGCCTGGGCGCGAGCTAAATCGCGAGATGCTAGCGTAGGGGAAAGGGCTGCATCTTGGTTAGTAACCAGCATAGTGAAAGGAAAATGGTGGAACAAAGAACGTCGAGTTTCCAGAAAGAAGAAATCAACCGCGAATGGAAGAAATATTGCTTTTGGGAATAGAACCAATAGAATATTGGTTCGGGAATAGTACACGAAGTCCGTAATGTGCTACGCCAAATGGGTAAAATAAGGGAACTCGTCAAAAATTCAACCAAAACCTCCCTCATGTCAATAAGCAATGTGCAGCTCGGAAATTCGTAAGGATACCGATTTTTGCTGGCTTATCAGCATTGGGGAGTTTGGCTGCAGGTAGCGCGGCTAGAGAAAGTAAGGAACAACTCTCTGAAGCAAACCGCCACCATCAACACATGGAGGATATTGCTCTTGGGGAGGTTGGCAAAGAAGTCTATCCGAAGCCGTATCGAAAGGGGCTAGGCATTTATCTGAATCTTCGAAATGCAAAAAACTAAAAACATTACCACGGAGGGCTTTAACGAACATCGATCTCGCACACCACATAGCGAAAATGAAGTTGTCACACTTCCGAGGTATATTCATGAGAGATACTTCACCTAAATCCGGCCCATATCGCATAGAATCTGCCATAATAAATCTCGATAGTATTGAAGGAGATGGCACATATTGGGTTGCATATAAAAAGTGCGGTGGAGTAGTAGAATATTATGATAGTCATGGAGATTTACCACCACCCCTGGAGTTGGTTAGATATTTGAAGAAGGGGGTGAAGTCGTCGAACGACCTCAAAATAATGTATAATTATGAACGACAACAAGCTTACGGCACAGTCTGGTGTGGACATTTGTGTTTGAAATTCCTCTCAACAAGTGGAAGCTTTACATGATGCTGAGTATCAAATGTAACAACGAAACAACTTGCAGAAATGCAGAAATAACTTCTAATTGGGTGCGCATCACTTGAAATAGCTTTCGTATGGGACAAGATATCGGATGAATTACAAAACGACCCAGATATATCGCAATATCAGTCATGAACATCGAGGTGAAGAGAGTGCTCAACAAATCGAGGATGTCAATGATGGGCCAATACCGAGAAAAATGTTCTGCTGTTCCTGTCAGTTGAATGATGTGAATGTAGCATCCGATAATGATTTCAATATCAGTAATATACATACCGAGAACCGGAGCAGTCTTCATTGTTGCAAGCAGCAATAAGGTTGTTACTGGAACAGACGAATCAACATTGATTTTCCAGTCGTTCATTCCATCGAAAAAACATGTCATAAACGTTCACCATCTCTGGAGATGATACTATTCTGAGTGTCGACTTCTATCTACCCATAGAGCTCGATGCGAAGAAGAACTACGGATTAGGATTGCATGATTTCTATTCATACAATTCCATTCTCAATATAGATGAGGCGAATAACACATTGGTTATTGGGTTGAGTCGAAATCTGATATCGAGTTGATAATGACTACTATTCCACTAGGTGTGTATGTGATGGAAGAAATAAATGAAGCGATTTTGCAAAATTGCAAAAAGCGATAGCTCGTAGAACACCGCCGGCTGAAGGGGAGAGTATGGATAATATGTTTTTCTTTAGAGCCAATAATATTACCATGAAATGTGAAATGAAGTCAGTGTTTGCCATAAACTTCTACGGACCAAATTCCATTGCCAGTTTATTGGGATTCGACACGAGGTATTACTCAAAGAATGTGGTACACGAATCTACGTTGCCGGTGAATATCATCAAGGTGAGACTCATTAGAGTTGACTTGAACATTACTTGAACATTACTGCAGGAGCTCACCTCGACGGTGTGGAGGTACATACACTATACGAATTCGATGTTGATGTGGAGCCTGGGTATGAACCAGAAGAAAATATAGTGAAACTAGAACTCAACACGCTCACATAAACCTATCAAAGCGTGTGACACTAGCTGAAAATGATACCAGCAACCAGAATATCAATGAGAAGGGGAAGCAATGAGATGGTGGATTCATTCGAACAGAACTATTCGTACAGGATAGACGTAGATAATCTGTGACCGGCATCGATTTTTTGAAATCAATCGGTCTGAAGTTGCGACGAAAAAGCAAACACTGAAGAAACTATAGTTGCTTCAACATCGACAAGCTTACAACTGTAAGTATTTGATGAACTAATTTTCGATCTTTCCCTGATAAGTCTACATGAGCACTCTCACAAACCATATGGTTCACCATCGTTCAAGAATTCCGATGAATTAAGAATTGCCATTATATATATATATATATATATATTTATATCATTCCCAATGATGTGACTGAAGAATGCTATCTATCCAATAATGCTTTAGCATTTCTGTTCGATGAAATTTGTGCTACATTTAGTACCTATTATAACATATACATATAATATAATTGGTCAGCAATAGGCAGTATGTGAAATACACCTACATATCGATTAGAATCAATCAATCACATAATGTCGCTCGATGCAACAACATCTAGCATACTTGTATACATATGACGAATAAATAGCTAGTGACCATATACAGTGTGTAAGTTCAATCCACTCCAATTCGACTGCGATCCTGCCAAATAAACACATCGCTATAGTTGAGTGTTTACTTTGGTTAAGTATGTAACAGAAGCTGAGTGAACATCTGTGCCGATATCGTATACAGGATGGGCCAAACGAAGTAGACCACCCAAGATGTAACCGAAAATGGAGTCGTAAATTCGAATCTCATTGTCCAAGAGAAACAATTCATCTTCGCACTCAAACTTTCCAAAAGTTATAGAAGACTTATGAAAAAACAGATAAGGAGAGACTTCAGTGTACATAACTTGGTGATACAACCCTGAACTTACGATCACTCTTTCCTATGAACTAATATTTGACAGACAAACAATTTGTGAATTGAGTGATTGCAGACTTGTGAATTGAGTGATTGGAGTCCTGAACTGAAGAACTGAAGAAGAACTGGAGAAAAACTGGACCACTATGTCGACGTTCGGCAAAATGGATATCTTTTTATGGTTATTATATATGAGTGAATTTCTCAAAAAAAAATTGAGAATATGAAAGCTGAAAACAGGGGTGAGTGACTCTATTCTCATTTGTAAATGTCCACGCCCAAAATGGTTCCACGTCTATGACATTCAACATAGATTGCAGCGATCAAAGTCCGAACGAAATCAATGAACTCTAGTTCTTTCGCAATTTTTAGCTTATAGATGATAGTTTTATATTGTTTCTATACAATGCTCGTTCAGCATTTAGTAGCTATTAAATTTTCGTAGGAATGCCAATGTTGCAATTCCGTAATATTAATATTTTTCAAATTTAGGCTATTTGAGTTTATTGTCGTTTATGATTGTTGGGCATATTTCACTGATGCGGTCAAGATTTTATCAATAAATGCCTCGTAGTTGGGAAGAAATACATTCAGATCTTTGTAGAATAAAAACAGATATATTTAATAAATCTAAGCGCGCCATAAAGAAGAAAGTTCCAAAAAGTAATTTAGTCCGTTCAGAAATTCAAGATAATTTAGTAAAATTATTTAACGAATTCACAACGACATTGGACCAATCTTGGAATTATATAAGCGAACAGCAGAAACATGCTAGTAAACAGCTTTTTATGCAAATTAGGGATAAAATCGTTAGGTCTTTTCAGTCTTTAGGTGTAAGGTATAAGGTACCAACTTCCTCAATAGAAAATATAAATCCACTTTCATTAGTAGAATCTGACGAAGAAGCAGAAGAGATAATGGCATTGACAGTTGTAGAATTTTTTAATCTTGCCAGTGTATTAGTGTCAAGCAATTTTGATGGTTCGCCAGATAAATTGCAATCATTTCTAGATTCATTGAATCTTCTCCATGCTAATGCTGAGGATCATGGGGAACGTGCTGTAGCATTCGTGAAAACCTAACTAACAGGCAGAGCTCGTGATCTCATAACCGACCAAATGGGCCTACCAGAAATAATAGTTGCATCGAAACAAGGTGTAAAAGGTGAAACATCGAAAGCATCAACTGCCAAATCATTAAATTTCAAACAGCATTCCCTAGATTCTGTAAAATATACTTCTGAGATTGAATCACTGACTAACAATCTCAAAAGAGCATTCATCGCTGAAGGAGTGCCAAATAATGTAGCGGAAACCTATTCCACTGATGTTGCGGTGAGATCTGTGACGAAAAATGCTTCCTCGGAGAGAGCACGATTAGTTATGGAAGCTGGAAATTTTCGTTCCATCCAAGGTGCTATTGGAAAATTCGTAAATATAAATACTGATTCATCAAATACTTCAAATGTCATGTTTTTTGGAAGAAGTAATAGGGGATACAGTAACCGTGTCAATAAT
Organism: Gastrophysa polygoni; assembly: GCA_963576655.1. Classification (NCBI taxonomy): domain Eukaryota; kingdom Metazoa; phylum Arthropoda; class Insecta; order Coleoptera; family Chrysomelidae; genus Gastrophysa; species Gastrophysa polygoni. The sequence continues at coordinate 32,715,497 of OY755083.1, forward strand.
AATAATAACAATAATTATCGCGGTAGAGCGGAACGGCAAAATTATCATAATCGTACCGGTCGTTTCCATCATTGGCGCGGAAATACAGGAACAAGAGGCGAAAACCATAGGGGTCAATATCACAATGTCGGTCAACGTTTCGAAAATAGAGGTCAATCATCTAGATCTAGGTATATCAGGTCTTATGAACAAAATCAAAATCAGTCTAACTTGTCGGAAAACCAATCGGACCCCCAACGGGTGCGATCGGGGGAAATGTGTAAAATCTTTTCACATTCAATCTCTCACTTTCGAATTTTGTGTTTCTAAGAACTGAAATGAGGTCGTGTCAAAATACACTTTTAGTGGATTCCGGAGCTGACATATCCGTCTTCAAGAGAACAAAAATACATCGTAGTCAATTGATAAATATTTCAGACACATGCAATATCAAAGGGATTACAGATGGACATACTAATTCTATTGGTTCCACAGAAACAACAATTTCCGTTGACGAATTTGCATTGACTCACAAATTTTATATTGTCGAACGGAATTTTGGGCAGAGATTTTCTCTTAAAATACAAATGCAAATTAGACTATGAAAATTGGATAATGAGTATAAAATTGAGTTATAAAAACCAACTAACAATCCCAATCGAAAATAGCTCGGATGACTATGTTCTCCATATTCCTCCGCGATGCGAAGTCATCAGAAAAGTGAAATTGGATATAGACAAAAACACGCTCGGTATGAATGAAAAATTAGTAGATGGAGTGATTGTTGCTCGAACAATCGTAGCTAGGGAGAATCCCTTAGTAAAAATAATAAACACAACAAGCGAAAGTGTTACCTTGAGAAACGTGAATTTGCAAACCTCTGACCTTGGCAACTATAACATTTATAAGATAGAAACAGAGATTAGTGACCGACATTCAAATCTGATGAAACAGCTGAAAGATGATCTGCCGGAATTTGTGAAAAAAGATGTATTTCAATTATGTGATGAATTCTCCGATATTTTTGCTCTCAAAACAGATCTGCTAACAACGAATAATTTTTACAAACAAAAACTAAATGTGATAGATCATAGACCTGTTTACATAAAAAACTACCGAACGCCAAAATTGCAGAAAGAGGAAATAAATCAACAAGTCAATAAAATGTTACGAAATAAAATGATAGAGCCTTCAGCATCAGAATATAATAGTCCAGTATTATTAGTGGCAGAGAAATCTACAGATGGTCAAAAAAAGTGGCGCTTAGTAATCGACTTTCGTCAACTAAACAAGAAGCTTATAGGCGATAAGTTTCCACTTCCCCGAATAGATGACATTTTAGATCAACTTGGCAGAGCTAAATGGTTTTCAGTTATAGATTTGATCTCTGGGTTCCATCAGATTCCTTTAGAAGAAAACTCTCGTGATTTCACATCATTTAGCGTTGATGCGGGTTCCTTTAGATTCACACGACTTCCGTTTGGACTGTCAGTAAGCCCAAATAGCTTTCAACGAATGATGTCTATTGCATTTTCTGGTGTAACACCCGAAAAAGCATTTCTATACATGGACGATCTGATCGTAATAGGATGTTCTAGGAGTCATCATTCATCCATATGTATTTTTGCTTTGATATTTGCTTTTGGAATTCTGTGCAGTCATTCTATATTTTCAGTTCAGTGTTAATCGATTCCGTGGGGAAATAATTCGTAAAAATTTGACGACTCAGGTTTGGGAAGAGTTCTACACTGATATCTTTCCTGCTAGACAACATTTTTTTGATGTTTTCGTTGATGTCCGTCATTTCTTGATTCATCCATTACCACTGATGAAATTTACTCCGTACTATTTCTTGATTCGTCTATTACCACTGATAAAATTTACTCCGTACTCAGCAGTTGCAAGAACAATAAATCTCCTGGATGCGACAATATACCTTATGAAGTCATTTTTTGATTCATCTATTACCACTGATGAAATTCACTCCGTACTATTTCTTGATTCGTCTATTACCACTGATAAAATTTACTCCGTACTCAGCAGTTGCAAGAACAATAAATCTCTTGGAAGCGACAATATACCTTATGAAGTCATTGAGAATCTCCCTGAGAATTGGATTATTCATTTGACTTCATTATATAATAACATTTTTGAATTCGCTGTCCTACCCTCTGACTGGTTCAATATTTTGTTATCGATGTTACACAAGCGAGGTCCGGCAGATGACCTATCTAGTTATCGCGTTATAGCTCTGGTGAATTGTTTCGTGAATTATGTCTCCATCTACCCTAGGAATTCCGCTGACGCAGCTCACACCACCATCGCCCGAGATGAAGATGCTGAGCTAGACAAATGTTTACTTTATTCCAAATTGCACCGCAACCGGCAGTCAGAACTTTATATTCAAGCTGTTAACATCATTTATACATGTAACATTCGTAATTTCAATTAAATAATTGTTTTTAAAAAGCAAGTCCTCCGGTCTCGAAAGTTATTTGGCGCAGTCGGTAGGATCGTCGAGGGTAGCCGTATCGAACGTATACCTTTCGTATCAACGATTTATCGACAATCGAAATTAGTGAAAAGTACGTGGTTGTTTCGGAAGCAGAGTGGCTCCTTAGAAATCAGGACACCCCGTCTATCGAAGACCTGTGAAAGATCTCGTCACCAGCTTTTCTCGAGAATGCGATCAGCAGTGGATTGGGCATCAATCGGCAAACCAATTGCAGACATTTCATAGCAGTTAGACAATGACCAGAGGATTGCTCCTAGCGTGAGTCAATCGTATTTATGTCACTTGAAAACATTTTTGATAATTTGTCTCTATCTGACTCAGACATTGAATCAATTCCCAGAAACATTACTCCTCAAACCCAACCCATCCAAACTCAAGAAAGTAACACTACACAACTCGAATAATCATGGCTAACCACTTCAAGCTAGAATATTTGAACTGTGTTCCGAATTTTGACGGAAATCCAAACAAGTTGAATAGGTATCTTGCAACTTGCGAAAAATTAATTACCACCTTTTATAACGTTGAAGAAGTTGAATGTTTTCAGAACATCTACTTGATCAATTCATTGATAGGAAAACTATCAGGAAACGCGAAACTAGTTGTTGATATTCAAAGTGTCACAACTTGGCAAGAATTGAAAGATACTTCAACAAGGAACTTTGCAGATCAACGCGATGAAGCTTGTTTGAATAGAGTCCTAATAATGCTAAGGCAACAACAAAATGAAAAACCACAACAGTTTTTCGATCGTTGTTTGCAGATTCTAAATTTACTCTGCTGTTATATCGATAGCCATGAAGCGACTCCAGAAGCAAAATTATTGAAACGCAATTTATATAATAACCTTACTTTGAACACATTCTTAACAAGACTCAGAGAACCACTTGGTACAACGATCCGTTGTATGCGTCCTCAAAATTTGAACGAAGCATTGCAATTCATTATTCAAGAAGAAAATATTATGTACTACCAAAATTTCACGAACAAAACACCTATTAGACATAATCAAGTTCAAAATTCACAATGAAATCCGCAAAGATATCAGAATAACGATTTCAATAATTTCAATCGACCACCTTTTAATTCACAATTGCAAAATAGTCAATTCAATCGAATGGTACCTTTCAACACACAGACCAAAAACAGTCAATTTAGGACATCAAATAGCTTTCCTTCTCCACCTGTTCAAATGAGATCGAATATCAATAATAATTCTCCACAGCGATATTTTACAAACTCGCAAATCTTTGAACAACCGGCAAATAGGCAGAATGTTTTTAGACCCAATCAGACTAAAAACCTTCCTTCACCTACCCCTATGAGTACGACAAGCAGACAGACATTCAATCGACCTCAGACATCTTTCAATCAATATAGAACACCCCAAAGACAACATGAAGAACTTCATAATACTGAAATCGACCAAACTGACGAATCAAATTTGAATCCCAATAATGTAGATGTGAATCAAGAATTCTTTGAAGAAGTCTATAATGATAATAATTGCTATTACCCAGATCAAAACTCTGAATACTGCGAACAGGAGAATTTTCAATCAGACCTTCCTTCGAACAAACAAACGTAAGTCCACAAATTATATCATTCAATAATTCGAACACCAGTGAATTACCCTATATAACCTTTCCTGAAAATAATTTGAAAATTTTAATCGACACCGGATCAACAAAATCATTTATAGACCCAGATATCGCTTATGAACTATATTCGAATTCTATAAGCGATGACCCATTTATTGTTTCAACTGTGTTTCAGAAATCTGCACACAAATATAGTGTTCAAGTTCCTATTTCAAAACTATTCCGAGTTGGTGGATCTTTGAAATTTTATTTGTTTAAATTCCATAATGTTTTTCACGGATTAATTGGATTAGATAACTCCGTATGCAAAGATTAAATTACAATACCATGAAACGAGAAGCGAATTGAACTTGATATCTGTTGCTCCTAGAACAGAACAAGTGATTAAGATTGAAACTAGTGTTGAACACGGTGAGATAATAATTCCACATCAAAAATTGCACAATTGCGAAATTCCTCAGTGCCTCACAGTCGCGAGAAACAGAGAAGCCTTAACGACAATATTAAATAACACGACAGAAGAGATAACATTAGATTTTTCAGAACCGATTATCGTTGAAAAATTCGAAGAAAATAAATTGCAAGAATTTCAATTCCATAACTTTGATGAAATACAGAAACCAATTCTAGATATTTCCAAAGTTCGTACGGACCATTTGAACATCGAAAAAAAGACAATGATTGAAAATTTATGTAAAGAATACTCTGATATATTTTATAATGAAAACGCACCTTTGACATTTACCCACAAAATAAAACATGACATCCGGACTAGCGACAAAATCCCAATTTATACAAAAACTTACAGGTACCCTTTTGTTCATAAAAAAGAGGTAGAACGTCAAATCAATAGTATGTTGGATCAAAATATAATTCGACCCAGTAATTCTCCCTGGTCGTCTCCCATTTGGGTTGTCCCAAAGAAGATGGCCGCATCAGGCAAGAAGAAGTGGCGCGTAGTCGTTGACTACCGCAAACTTAATCAGAAGACAATCGATGATAAATATCCCTTGCCCAATATCACTGATCTGTTGGACAAGTTAGGTCGTTGTCAATATTTCACTACTCTAGATCTCGCTAGTGGTTTCCACCAGATCGAGATGAGTGAAAACGACATATCTAAGACAGCCTTCAATACAGAAAATGGCCATTACGAATACCTTCGAATGCCATTTGGGCTTAAAAACGCCCCCGCCACTTTTCAGAGAATCGTAGATAATATTCTACGAGGCATTCAGAACGAAAAGTGTTTGGTCTACTTAGACGATATTATTATCTTTTCTACTTCACTTCAAGAGCACATAGAACGGCTCAAATGTGTCTTTCAGAGACTGAGAGATGCTAATTTCAAAATCCAACTAGACAAATCGGAGTTTTTACGCAAGGAAGTAGCGTATTTGGGACACGTAGTGACTCCCGAAGGCGTAAAACCCAATCCGGACAAAATTATTGCCATTAAAAATTTCCCTATTCCGAAAACGACCAAGCAAATCAAAGGATTTCTTGGCCTACTTGGTTATTACCGAAGATTCATTAAAAATTTCGCAAAATTAACGAAACCCCTGACCAAGTTTGAAAAAAGGCGCAACTATTCTACACGATGACGAATTCATTTCATGTTTAGAGACTTGTAAAAATCTACTCATCAACGAACCAATTTTACAATACCCTGACCTATCCAAACCATTTTTACTAACGACAGATGCAAGCAATGTAGCGATCGGCGCAGTATTATCTCAAGGCGTAATAGGACAAGCAGAATGCAGAAAATTCACCATAGTTTCGGACCATAAACCATTAGAATGGCTTTTTAACATGAAAGACCCAAATTCAAAGTTATTAAGATGGAAAATTAAATTGGAGGAATACGATTATCAAATTCAATACAAAAAAGGTAAAATGAACACGAACGCCGATGCACTCAGTCGCATCGAACTACATACAAAAGAAACAGAAATCGCCGACCTTTTACAATATGTTGAAAACTTCAATAAAACTCTCGAACAACAAACAGACGTAGACAATTTGTCAACACAAGTACAACCTGACGAAGACACACTCATCTCACAAAATGACGACCCCGAAAATCTATCACCCGAAGATGATGACGTAACAGTACATACGAACGCGGAAGAAAACCCGATAAGCGAAATCAAAATTTCAGATTCCCCTGTGAACTATGGCCAAAATCAGTTGATTATAGATTCAGTTTTACATTCCCCTGCAAAACCAAGAGTGAAAATTCTATTTGAGAAAAAACAGAGAATATTAGTCCAAATATCTCAAAATAACTTTGATCAAGACATTATTGATTTTGTTAAAGATTTTGTGGCACCAAATGTTCAATTTTATTTATATTTTGAGAAACCAGACATCTACCAACCCTTCTGCGAAGTAGTTAGAAAACATTTCAAATGGCCCTCAATAAAATTCAAGCGATGTATTTCCAAATTAATCGATGTTACCACTAAATCAGACATTCCAGAAATCATAAAGTCATACCACGAAGGCAAAACTAACCATCGAGGTATTGACGAAACTGAACAAAGAATAAAGAAAATCTATTACTGGCCCAACTTGAAAAATTCTGTCCAAACCTATATAAATGATTGCGAAATTTGTCAACAAGGAAAATACGAGAGAAATCCGATAAGAATGCAGATGAATATGACACCCACCGCATCTTAACCTTTCGAGATAATCCACCTCGATACATTCACATTCGAACAAAATAAATTTTTGACCATAATAGATAGTTTTTCAAAATACGCACAATCATATTCATTAACATCATTAGCGTCCACACAAATTGTTAACCACTTGATATCATTCTTCTCACATCACGGTGTACCCAAATTGATTATACTTGGTAATGGTACAGAGTTCAAAAATTCAGTCATCACCGAACTATTGAGCCTACATAAAGTCAAAATTCATTTCTGTTCTCCAAATCACCCACAGTCAAACAGTCAAATCGAACGATTCCATTCTACTCTCATTGAACATATACGATTACTTAACACTAGAAGTTTTCTTAAAACACCTATTCCAATAAAAACGACATACGCTGTCCTGGCTTACAACCATTCCATTCATTCCGCAACAAAACTAAAACCGATAGACATTATCAATGGACATATTAATAATGATAACCCATTCGATTTGAACTTAGAAAAAATTCTCGTGAATGATTACATCAACGATCACAAAGAGAAGACCAAACTAATGTACTCAAAAATAAATGAGAATTTGATTGAGAATAAAAGTAAAGTCATCTCTAAAATTAACAAAAGCCGCGATTCACCAGAACTCTTCCAGCCAGAAAATAAAACCTACGTGAAGAAACATCTACGTCAGAATAACTCCAACAAATTCTTGAAGCCCGAAATAATTAGTAATGTCAATAAGAATCGAAAAACCGTTTCAACTAATTCACACGAAAAAGTCCACATGGACAACTTGAAAAGACCATTGAAAAAAACCTCCAGTTTTGATTAGTTGCTCTATTTCAGATTGCTGCCATTTGTCGTTGGACTCCAAGACAAAATAATATTTAAAAATCTCGAGAACAATCCAGGGATAATGCCACTGAAATTAGGAATAGCAAAGGTACAGCAATATACACATACATTCATTCATTACTACGACATGAACCCTATTATCGACGAAATGAACGAATTACACTCACAGACTCTCAATATACTGACAGCAATCAACCTAAGCAGACAACATTACAACAACACAGCTAACTACGTGAAAATCCTACTCTTGACACAAGAAAAAGCAGAATGGAAACTAAAAGAAATCATCCCACACCCAAAACGTTTGAAAAGAGGACTCATAAACGGCGTTGGATCGATTTTCAAATCAATAACAGGAAATCGGAGGGAAATCTAGATGCTGAGGATGGTGAACGATATAATAAACTGATAAATCAAATCCAAAACAACCAAATCAACCTAAGGTCAAGCATTGAGAAACAAAATTCTTTGTCTATTGATATTATAGAAAAATTTAATGCAACAGTTCAGAAGATAATTCGAAATGAAAAATCATTACAGACAAAAGTTTCATATATCATAAAAGCAATCGAAAATACATCACTTATTCAACAATCAATTTTCATTAAAGATAACTTGAATCAGCTGATAGACATGTACGAAGTAATTACATCCATGTTGCAAGATATAGAAAACTCTCTATCGTTCGCAAAATTGAACATTCTTCACCCAAGCATAATAAAAACATCAGAACTGTACAATCAACTCGTGAAACTACAAGAAATAATCAATCCAGACCAGTTTCCATTTGAATTGACTTTAGAAAATACTTTGAACTTCGAAAATATCATAGAAATTGAATGTTATATCCTCAATAACAGAATAACCTACCTACTCCGGATTCCAATTATGTATCCATTTATCTCCGATTATTATCACTTGTATCCAATCCCAGTTCCTAGTCGAAATCAGTTCAGGACAATATTGCCAAAAAGGAAGTACTTGCTAAAGAATACATTGTACTTCGCTCTTGAGAGCGAAAACTGTGTCAAAGTCAAACCACAAACGTACGTTTGCAAAAGGACAGACTTATTCGAAATTTCTGAAGATAACCCCTGTGAAGTACAGCTGCTGAACATGAAGAATACAACCACTTGTTATCAAATCACCACTGAGATCACGAAGCCAAAAATCAATCAACTTGAGGACTCGACCACGTGGATCGACATGTTTCCCAGTGAAACAAACATCAATATGAAGTGTCAAGAACAAGACGAGATATCCAAAGTAACTGGTACATATTTGATAACTATTCCAATTGGCTGTCATATAAAAACCAATCACTTCGAAGTTTCCAACAGAGAACAAATAATCGATCGAACTCAACCTGTACTAATACCAAACTTGGACCAAGAAGAACATCCCTCATCATTCCAGACGAACTTCAGTCTACACATCGACGACCTTAACCTAGACGAACTACTAGACATCAAGGCACAGTTATTCAGGAACAAGCCCGAACTACACTTCGAAGAACCTGGAAGAATATCCTATTCTCCCAGCATATGGACTTTGACGATTTATATTTTTGTCATTATGGTTGCAGCCTATGTTTTATACAGAAGGTTCACTCATCGCAGAACCACTTCCAGTGGACCACCCTCAGAAGCTATCCAGATGGCAACCGTTCAACTACCTCGCTCCTCTGCGTAGTTGAATCTTCAGGGGGAGGAATTGTCACCATCTACCCTAGAAATTCCGCTGACGCAGCTCACACCACCATCGCCCGAGATGAAGATGCTGAGCTAGACAAATGTTTACTTCATTCCAAATTGCACCGCAACCGGCAGTCAGAACTTTATTTTCAAGCTGTTAACATCATTTATACATGTAACATTCGTAATTTCAATTAAATAATTGTTTTTAAAAAGCAAGTCCTCCGGTCTCGAAAGTTATTTCGTGAAAAGTTTTACACATATAATTTTGGACCGTCTATCTATCTATATATATATATATATATATAAAAGGATAGGAAAATTCTGCCTGAGTGTCAAGCTGCATTCCACAAAATCTGCGGTTGTATTGACCATGTTTTTACTCTTAGCTCTGCTATACAGTTTCACGTTAGACACAGAAAGCGCAAGTTATTTGCTATATTTGTAGACTTCAAACGAGCCTTCGACTCTGTCGACCACATGTTGCTGTCGAGAAAATTGTTTGAACTTGGGATTTCATCGCGTATTATCCGTACTATAAGGAATTTATACATGAATGCAGTAGTCAGAATCAAAGGTGAGGATGGGACTACAAAACCATTTAAGGTGACATGTGGCGTTCTACGAGGAGACTCTCTGAGTCCACTACTTTTTCGTTATTTTTAGCTGACATCGATCAATTTTTTTATGCAAACGGGGCCCAGAGGGTGTCAAAATACAGGGTGTCCTTAAAAGGTCTTTACAAAAAGCTACCACATATTCTTCAGACCAAAACAATTCGATACAAGCAAACTTACCTCAGTAAAAAGTTGCTTAGTTTGGGCGCTAGACGGCTCTGAAGTTGAAATTTTCAAATCGATTTTGCTTCATAACTTTTGAACGGCTCATGAGATTTTTTTCAAATTTGGTACGTTGGCATAGACTCATCGGGCAATGAAACTCATATCATAATCATAATGAATATCATTCCATGGGCGTAGAACTTGATTTGTTCAGTAAATAAACATCTAAAACTCCTACGCCAATGGAAAAAAATCAGTTTCAATATGAAATCTAGATTATTCAACTCATTCACTACAAAAAAGGTACTCTTGACAAAAGTCGATTCCTCTCATGGTTTCGACAAAATTTTAATTTTAGTGATTTAGAGCATAATTAATAATAAAACGATTAACAGATATTTCATAAAAATTGTTCAAAATGTTCACCATTTTCACGTATACAAAGATTAATACGACGCAAAAAGTTGAAATGTACTCTTTGCATAACTTCTTCATCGCCTGTAAGATTATTCGTCGCCTGTTGGATACGTTGCCATAATTGTTCCACAGTATTCACAGGGGTCTTGTAAACCGTAGACTTGAGATAACCCCATACAAAATAATCCATCGGTGTTAAGTCTGGAGAACGTGGTGGCCAATTCACGGGTGCATCATTACCTCTACCTATCCATCTGTCTGGGTACTGTTGGTTTAAAAAATTCCTAACATCCACCGAAAAATGTGGTGGAGCTCCATCGTGCATAAACCACATATCTACCCGATGTTGGAGTGGTAAATCTTCCAACAAATTTGGCAACGTATTTCGTAGATGTTGTAAATACATGTCTCCTGTTAATCTTTGTGGAAGTATGACAGGACCAATTATAAAATTTCCTATTATTCCAGCCCAAACGTTGATTTTGAATTCGTGTTGAAAATGGTTTATTTTAATGGAATGAGGATTTTCAATTGCATAAACGTGTTCATTATGAAAATTAGTTATTCCTCTTCTCGTGAAACAGGCTTCATCAGTGAACAAAATATTCTTTCCAAAGTTCAGATTCATTTCTCTTTGCTAATTAATGAACCTACAAAACATCAGACGACTTTGTGAATCATGGATTAATAAATCTTGAACTGGCGTCTTGTGGTATGGGTATAATAATTGTTCTCTTAGTACTTCATGAACGGCATTCCTAGAAACTTCTAGTTCATTACTCATCCGTCTAGTACTCAATTCTGGATTTTCTTCAATACGGTCTAAAATTTCTACTTCGACTTCGGGAATCCTTACATAACGCTGTCTTCCATAATCACCAGTTCTGGGAGCAAAATGACCGGTCTCCCGAAGACGTCTCTCAACTGCAGCAAAGGTTGGGTGGCTTGGTACGCGACGATTTGGAAACCTTGCCGAATACACCCTCACACTCTCTCGACCATTTCCTTGACAATATCCGAATACCAATAACATATCGGTGTATTCTTCATTGGTGTATTGTACGGCCATGATAAATCAGAAAAGTCCGATATCAACAATCAACGTCAATAAAACTCGACAAATCAACACAGATGAAACTATGGAAACCAAGAATGTGAATATCACTGTTGTCGAGCAGATAATAATAGTCTTCAGAAAAAAAAAACAGTGCTACTTATTTTCAATAGAAATAACCTATGCAAAAAGTACATCTCAACTTTTTGCGTCGTATAAATCTTTGTATACGTGAAAATGGTGAACATTTTGAACAATTTTTATGAAATATCTGTTAATCGTTTTATTATTAATTATGCTCTAAATCACTAAAATTAAAATTTTGTCGAAACCATGAGAGGAATCGACTTTTGTCAAGAGTACCTTTTTTGTAGTGAATGACTTGATTAATTTAGATTTCATATTGAAACTAATTTTTTTCCATTGGCGTAGGAGTTTTAGATGTTTATTTACTGAAAAAATCAAGTTCTACGCCCATGGAATGATATTCATTATGATTATGATATGAGTTTCATTGCCATTCTATGCCAACGTACCAAATTTGAAAAAAATCTCATGAGCCGTTCAAAAGTTATGAAGCAAAATCGATTTGAAAATTTCAACTTCAGAGCCGTCTAGCGCCCAAACTAAGCAACTTTTTACTGAGGTAAGTTTGCTTGTATCGAATTGTTTTGGTCTGAAGAATATGTGGTAGCTTTTTGTAAAGACCTTTTAAGGACACCCTGTATTATGACTAGGTCCTCAAGTGGTTGTGTAAAGACTGTCGGCAGTAATATGTTATATTCGATATTTTCTTTGAGGTTAAGGCAATGCGTCTGAAGTCCGACTCCGAACAACTTGTAGTTGAGGTACCCCACCTATATCCAATCAAGTTTTCATATATACAACTATATACATTCATGAGCTGCCAGTATACCAAACGACGAACAAGTTACTGAGGCCAAGTAGTACCAGCCCAACTGTTTCTATGGAGTCCCACACAACTTGCCTAAAGACTGTTTCAAGGGGAATCCAATCAACTCTGTACACGCCACTTCCAGAGAGTCTGTTAAATAAGGAGCGACAATTTCATGCAAAGCTTTGGTCCTCCAACTTCAGTCTGCCAAAGTATAAGACTACAACTAATAACTATGTACAACTACCAAGCATGAATTACTAGATATTGGCCCTAATTAGGTTCTGGAATTCTCAAAGCAGTCACAAGTTTCTCAATATGGAACATATAGAAATTCAGCTTATCTGGGAGTACTCCTCAGGTGAGAGAGTACTTTCAGTGCAGTCCGTCGAAGCTGAACTGGAAGCTGCCCAAGTGGTTGACTGCGGGGTACTCTGGTGTCTAGATGTCCTAATGGTCGAAGAGACTTGTTGAAATGCACAAGGTGGAAGACAGAGGTGCGAGACTGTTGAACAATACCAGGCCAGAGAAGTTGCCTTTAACTTGGATGTGTGGCCAATCCTGATGTCCTATCGACTGGGGGGTAAATTTAAGAGGTCCTGAAAGTGTCACAGTTGCCCTTTACGTTCAATCTCCACTTCCCTTGACAGGAATGAGATGTCGAGACAGCGTTTACATACCTGGATGGTGTATGACACAATTGCGATTACTAACGTAACCAACATGGACATTCGCAGCAAAAAGAAAAAACTCAATTTCAATTTTTTGTGTTCGCCTTCTACCGGATTTTCTGGGGATTTTCTCATTCAGAAGTTAGTGGAATTTCCAAGCTATTCGGTGGTACTGAGTACCTTTGACAAGTGTAGCTAGACCAGGGCTGGTTAGGGCACTCTTATTTTATCCAGCGGTATTAGAAGTATGACGTATCTACATATAGTATCGGTGGATACACAGGTTTAACGAAAAACGGGGTGAAACGATATAGAAGAAGTACGACCGGGACTTATGTAGTCTGACAGTAGACCAGTAGTTGAGGTTATATTTACATTGAATGAGACATTCGAAGTTTCACCGTGACCGGATGAATGAACGTGAGGAGAAACGATATGACTCTCACACACCCGTACCACCACTTGGGGAGCCGTCGTCCAGAGTCTCTTAATCGGAAACTCCACACAGAGGTAAGCAAATCATATCAACAAATGTACAGTGAAATCTGATTCCGTCCGTACCCATCACTGTTTTCATTTGATACATCTCTGTTTCAGGTGGTCCTGCGGATTCTGCAGGGATGTCGAACACACCACCCGGCGATGAAGCTGATTATGTACTTGCATTACTTATTTGTTTAGTATCGAGTGTGAGTATTAAGTGAATGAAGGTAAGGGAAGTGTTCTCTTTTGTGTAGCTTTCTTTTCTTTCCCCCATATTATTATTCGAAATTCGTAGTCACGTTGGTGATTACATACGGAACCATAACATGTTGAAGCTAGGAATACATGCAATCGAACGATAGATGAGTCTGAAGAGGCATACAACACGGAAATAAGATCAAAGCTCATAGAGTGTTCAAGTGGTTTCCGTTCATTTTGGACCTTTGTCAAGGCAATCGGTAGAAATTTCACTTATAGCTCATTTCTACCCCTCACAAAAGATGATAATACATTGGCTATATATATATAACACCTCATGAAAAGCCAACACCTTCGCCGAAATGTTTGCAGACAATTCTACATTGGATCCACGAGGCCAGGAACTTCCCAAAATCGATAACCGTGTGCCAGAAATTGTCTTCCGGCAATGCACAATCAGACACATTCTGCTTAGCCTCAACGTCAAGAAGGCTATGGGGCCTGACGGAATACCGCCTATAGTTCTCAAGAAATGTGCCCCAGAACTAACACCAGCTCTTTGCAGGTTGTTCAACCTTTCGTACAAACTCGGCGTATTTCCTTCTAACTGGAAGAAAGCGAGGGTCCAACCGATTCCAAAGAAGGTCAAGAAAACCCTCCATAACAACTATAGACCGATTGCAGTACTATCTGTGATCTCTAAAGTAATGGAAAAAGCAATCAACATCGAGCTCATCCGATATCTAGAGAGCTCAAGAATCGTGAACGACCGGCAATATGGCTTTCGTCACCAGAGGTCAACTGGAGATCTGCTTGCCTATGTGACACATAAGTGGCCGAGTGACCGAGTGACCGAGTTTGGCACCAAGGCCTCCTAGCGAAACTTCCGTCATATGGTTTGCCGCCCCAACTGTGTCTTTTACTATCGAGTTCTCTTGCAGATAGATCACTCTTCGTGGTGGTAGACGGAGTCTCGCCTGATATGGGGTGTCTAATTTTTTTTTTATCTGTGGACAACACGAAAGGGAAACCTATGATGTTCGAGGAACATCGTGTTAGAGGAGAGTGAACGTTTTCAATATAAACATCTCAAAAGTCTTAATTGCAACATGCTAAATGGGATAGTTATCTGTCCTCGAGGAATATATTAGAAAAGATAGCTTAATTTTCGTTTGTGATACTAATTTCGTCGTTGTTGCGGACACTGGGGGGCTACAAACCTGATCCAATAATAAAAGTTTTTCCACCTATTTCTTTTTGTATCTCCCATAGCTAAATGAAATCAATCGATAGGTCCATATGAGTTCCCTGAGGACGTATTTATTTCCGCCCCGCAGGAAGGGCCTAAGAATGATAACGCCGGCAGAATCAGCCGGGGGGTACAAGGCCTACAACTGGTTTATTTGTAGTGGGTTATGTCTTATGACTCGATACACAATTTATGAAGGAATAGATAGTTTGAAGAAAAGGTAGAGGATAACTTTCCATGTTCTTCGGACCGAGGTAGTGATGGGTCTGATTGAAGGAACGGAAAATTTTACTTTTGCTCGATTGGCGATAATGTCGTTATACGAATGGCCAGTTTTGGCAGACACAGAGAGTCTAGTTTTTCCAATAACCATTTCAGTTTGGTGGATGCTACAATGTCACTGGGTGAACTGTTCCCTGGCTATGTCCTGAAAGAAAAATTTCAAATCTTTCCGGTTGGGCTTATTATAATAGATTTTCTATGCCCGAGAGATCAGGGCGGAAATGATCGTCTAGAGAATCTATCAATTCATTAGAGGTACTACCGGATCCGATAAACTTGATTAGAGTGTACTTCACCTTCTGGTAATGTGATATAACCTTACCAAGCAGATTAAAGGAAGGGGTAGGAAATTTCAAAAGTAAGTTGAGATAGACTGATGACTCCAACCGCACGTATTCGCTGCAAAATAAATAAGGGTTGGAAGATGGACTATAAGTGGATAGTAACACCAGACTAGGTTATAATGAAAAAAAAAAAAAAGGAAACTATATACATCGACACGGTTTATATTTTCCTCTTCAAAACTCAATTTGAGGTCGAAGAGATCTAGGAGTATTAGTTTATTGATTATGTGTACTTGGTTTGGGTTATTGTGTGGTGAATGGATGTAAATATTTTATGTTTTGAATAATAATTTCTTTCGAAAATAAGTAACTTTGTATCTGATGATTGCATTACGCATAGACGAAATTGTATAAGGACCTATTGTGAGCAAATGCTGATGGTTGTAATTCATGCTCAGGTAATTCGCGAAGTGAAGAAAATAGCGACGAACAACACTACATCAGTATATCATGAGGCCATGTCTCAGACCAGCGGCTTCTAGGAGCAACAGGGTCAACAGGAACACCGAGGATGACAATAAGGCGTTCACCTTTTCTTCTGATACTTCTTTTAATTTTAGGGTGTTGCGGAATAATCTTGTACGACTGCGACGACCATAATACAGACATTATGACGGTTTCAATTAGAGACATTGCTAAATGCCCAAAGCCGGAATTGGATTATTCAAGTGTCGAGATAAAGTCAAAAGTAATCCAGTGGAATGAAGTAAACATATTACAGATATGGACTCGCCTAATTGAAGTACCCCTGTTGATAACTCATTCCGTAATGCATAGTCACAGTTCGGTGGTGGCTGGAGGACTTTTAATCTTTGTGTACCGAATCGGCGCAGATGTATGTCTAACTCTGCACCGATATCGGAGCATCAGATTATACAACCAGGACATAGGATATATCACCATGAATGGAACTACTACGACCTCACTGACCATAGCAGAGATAGTCGACGCAGAAGGGGCATGCAAGGGCCCCACCTACCATGGAGGGGGGGCGCACTTGGGAAGATGTTATTATAACGGCTCCTATAAAAATCCTAGCAAGAGATTACCTGGCCCGACTGAAGATGGAAGGAAACCAGATACATCTGGTTGGGGGAATAACTTGTCCATTTCTAGTCGGATACTGTTTCAACACCACCTTAGGAGAGAACGTATGGAGAAGTAGCGCTCAGATTTCGAAGCTATACTTAGCTTACTATACCAAGGGAAAGCCGAAGTGGTGACCAATGAAGTCAATAGGGAGTGTCATGTAGTAGTAGAGAGTGGAGGAAACGGAAAATTTATTAGACCCTCATATGGAAATATTACCTTATAATACGGATCTAATGAGTTATGTGAATAGTAAATTTCTGTATGTTGAGCAAGCGTACAAAAGAAATTTGGAGAAGCTTCATTTGGATACCATCCACCGAAGAGGCCTGATACATCGGGAAGAGTGTTAGGCGAGGTACTCTACATTATGAGATGCTTGCCTACATCAGCCAGTATTCGACGTACTGATAAGTGTTATCACGAATTACCCATAGAGGTGAATAATCAATCTAAATTTATGGCTCCAGTAACTCGGATTAAACAAGACCATGCGGAAGAAATTGATTGCAATGGCCTCATCCCGCCATTGTATTTCATAGATAACGAGTGGATAGGATTAGTGCCGTATCCAATAGTTAAAAAAGCTCCAAAGGAACTAGGGGTAGAGATGATGTCAAATTCAAATTTCTCCCTGATATTACTCATTGGATCGGCGGGATTGTACACGCAAGAATAAGTCCATAAAGTACAGAAGATACTGACGTTTGGGACGGGAAGGAAAGCCGTGGAAAACATAATAGCCAGGAGATTCGTGGGGCTGGAAACTACGGGCGAAAGTTTTTCCATCTTGAATATATTCAATTACGAAGAAATGAAGGAATTAGCCCACTCCACGATGGAACAGTTGTGGGGCTGGTTCACCGACGTGGGAATATTCATGAGCGGATTCATAGGATTCTATACAATATTCATATATTCACTTATTCAGGACAGTGGGCTCTCTCTTCACTCTTCTAGCGAGTCTATGGAACACTTTAACGATGTGGGTTGTGTATGGCTATCGCGATTCAGCCCAGGTAAAAGACTTACGGAAGAACCTTAGTGCGATAGTTACGGATTTGGAGGATCGGGAAAACTCTAATGGATAATCGGACCCCCGATCTAATCTATACCCTGATTTAGCTAATACAACTCATTGGACAGAAAACCCAAAGTGTGGCGAAACTAAATAGATGCGGTGTGAATAAACAATTCACGAAAAAAAAAATATAATATTTCGAGTATCAGAGAAGGTAGACTTACAACACCCCATCTTACAGACCAGAACAGCATCGCCAGTGCGCGATATAAAGTGCGTTTAATGTGCGGGAGTGAACGATGGAAGGCCGCTTTATCAAAATACTGTGCTGAAATTGTAATGCGCGTAAGAGGGCTATTTAGGTTAAGTGACAGGTCGTTACGAGGCAAACCTCACGTCTTGAACCGGTCCAGACTCGGAAAAGGGGCTAAAAAAAAAATTGGTCAATCATTCAATTGGAAGACATGCTATTTGAATTAGTTGAAACGAAGAGAAAGTCATGGTCCCTATCAAGCACAATAGTTTCATTGGGAACAAATCCAGGCCAGGTATAGCCTGAGATTTTTTTTTTGAGGGGAGCACTGTAACAGGCCGCCATTGTAATGTCGCCCTTTTGTGTGTATCAGATATGTAATTGCATAGCAGCAAAGTTCTGTTGCTTATGGTTCCAAATGTGTGTATGTAAACTACTTGTCTTTGGTTGCCATTTATTAGAAATATTCAGGATGGGAACAACAGAATGTTTCACCCAAAAGCTTGAGATATTTCAGTGATCAGTTGTGAAACACCAGAAAAAAGTATATCGTTCGTTCATTCAAGGAAATTATGAATTATTTTTATCGACTCCAGACGGAATCGATACATAATTACCGGCCGGGACGCCAGTTAATATTAACAGAACATGATTCTGAGATCTGTCAATTGAGCAGAATGTAGAAAGAGAATCATCATGAAATTTAGTACTTAACAAATCGCTGAGCAAACGTGGGAAGAAACGCGTCTAAAGATAGGGCCAGCCTTCTTGGGAATGAAGTCGGGGAGAGAACCAATCCGGAGACGGGGAAATAATTTGGACAGGGAATCGAAAGCTATTGATTGGGGAGCGATGTATCGATACGTAGTTCGGGACAGAGTTAATTTTTTGATGAGATAGCTGTTTTTGTTTTGTGAGTACGAAAAGCGCGAGGAAGAAGTTGCGCCGGGAGAGTTAAGTCGGGAACAAGTAGCAAATAACGTGAAGGAGTCAAGTAGAATTTCAGAGGGAAGAAAGTGAAATGAAGTTTGAAAAATTGTGGGGTGTTAGGGAACTGAGAATCGAAACCGAGATCGGTCCCAAGAACGGAGAACGTTAGCGCTAGGCGCGGTTTGAGGGAGAACTGGGTTATTTCCAAGTGACGTTGTGAAGTGAAATATTTTTTTTGATTACCTGCTGTAATTCTTGTTTCGAACTAACATTGAATTTTCATGCTATTTTGAAACATTGTGGGTGAACGATATGCTTTTTGGGAGCAGATGAGGTGATCAAAATAGTCCGGGTGAACTAAAATTCAACTGTGCATCTATGTGTGGGTTTTTGGTTATTATCATTTGACGATCTTATTATCTTGATCCTGATTTTTGTCTTAGGTATATATCTTTTTTTTTGTGGGTTAGATATGATGATGGGCGGGGTGTCGACCAACGTCAGCCTGCATACTAGAATAGAAATTTCTTGAATCTAATTAAACCCTTTTTGATTAGACCAGTAACTGGTTTCTACTTTTATCACTGTTTCTTTGTATCTTTCGAACGTCATAAATTTATGTCGAATATATATGTGTCTTATGCTTTAGTTGTTTCATTGCTAGTAAATCTAGGGAACAATCGGGGAGGGGTATTATAACCAGAAAAAGAACATCTACATGAAGTGTATGAAGTAGAATAGATATGCCACTCAGAAGAGAGAATTCTAGTTACTAGCATTTAGCCTAGCGAACCTATAGCCATTTGACGGCTTAGTGGAATTTTTAAGAATTTCTAAATTCAGTGCCTTGAAAGGAATCCAGGAATCGAGACAAAAGACAATAGATAGAGAATCAGTTGAAGAATTGAGGCAGTAAGTATGATCTATTCGTCAAGACTGAGGACCACTCAAGGGAGAAATAATATTTTGATAGAATAAAGAGTAATTAGCGTTAAACGGGACGTCAGCGGATGAAAAGTGTATTTGGCCACCCACAGACTCCCAACTACGAACACTGGGGTGATTATTTTTTTTTTTTGGATTTATTAAATGGTGACAGTGGTGACGGGATTCATATTCTTCGAAACGTGACTCAAGTCACTTCCGTCACAATTTTTCTTGAGTTTTTCTACAGTTTCGTTGATTCCTCAATGGTTACTTTTGCCTTCTTTTTGATGTCTTATCAACATAAGACGTTCATCATTTTCTTTGACTGAATTCGATAGTTTTGTTCAATTGGTGAGTTTCAATCCAGATTCATGAAAATGTCTCTTGTATTCAATATTGAATGCATCGTACATAGAGTCATCGTGAGAGTAAATATGAAACATCCTCGATACGGTGGTATTGTGATGATGATTCGATATCGTTCGTCGTTGTCAATGTTGGAGTGTACTGTTTGTGATGTTTTTTCGTCAGGTTCTGGATCGGGGTTTGGTATTATTTAATTGTGTTCACGTGATGTACTACGTTGCTCGTCATTATTATGTGTAATATTTTCTGATAGATCTCGAAGGTATTGCAATATGTCTTGATTCACTTCTCCGGGATGATTAATTGTACTTTCATTTTCCAAAGCATTGATCTGAATTCGCGATAGTGCATCAGCGTTCGTGTTCTGTTTACCGTTTTTATGGATGATTTCATAGTCAAATTCTCCGAGTTTGAGCCTCCATCTCACAAGTTTACTGTTGGGTTCCTTTAAATTGAATAGACAAACTAGAGGTCTATGGTCTGTCTGTTGAATTTTCTGCTATATATATTCATATATTTGCAATATTTGCAAGCTCAGACTATAGGAAGTAGTTCTTTCTCTATAGTGGAATACCTACATTCGCTGTCATTAAGGGTGCGTGATGCATAAGCAATGGGTCTGTCATTTGAAACACTTTCTTGTGACAAAACTGCTCCCAGAGCAAAATTGCTGGCATATGTTGTTGATATAAAGGTTTTTTTCTCGAAATCAGGATATTGTAGAATCGGAGAATTCACTAATAGTTGTTTACAATGTTCGAAGGCATTGATAAACTCGGGTGAATGTATGACTCTACTATCTTTTTTCAAGCAAATTGTCTAGGGTTTCGTTACCGACGATAGTATCCTGGGAGTTCGAAAAATGATTTAATTTCTTCAGGGGTTCTAGGAACCCAAATCATGCTGGAGATATGTAAATGATATTTTCGTTATTCGTTTACATAAATGTATATTATTGGATGATTTTCTGAATTATGTGAACAATATCGAATAGCCAATCAAATTCACTATAGAAATATTCAGATGTCCTCATTAAAGTGTATATCGCAAAAATACACATACCTACAGATAGGTACCTCAACTCCTAATCAGTTGAACATATTCTTATTTGAAGAAGGAGAATCAAAGAATATGCCTGCCTTCTTCCGAACGGAGGCAATAATGTTGCTTTTTGTTCAGTTGATATAGACAGAACTTCTCAAACCTCAATATGAAAATGGTGAATTCAAGATCAATCAACGAAAAAACGCCTAGTATCCAAAAATTCATCTGCCAGACAACTTCAGTGACGAACAATGCTTTACGAAACTTTACGAAGAGAAAAATTATTCATACATTGTGATGAAAGCAGCCGACTTCTACCGTTACTTCTACTACATTACGATAAGTAGAAATTCCTAATATTTATTGAATACATTCATAGTTATTTGTCTTCCTTACAATTATTATTCCAGAAGAAGGTGTCACTGGGAAATAGATATCTGAAAGTTGAATCCATTCGAGGTGTTTACTTCAAAGTAAAAGGTTTAACGTTATTCTTATTTTCAAAAAAAAAACTGAATGATTCGCTCAAAAAAAGGAATATAGGTTCAGAACAACTATTTTCAGTAGTGTCCCAGTCATCACACAGCTTTCAACGTAATATATTTATATTTTCAAGAGTTTGGACATGCTTGAGTAAGTGATCTTTGGTTGTGCAACACCAGTCCTCTGTTTGTTATGGCTAATATCATGGACCTTTAAATCTGTTTTTATAGGTCCATGGTTACTATGGTACATTCACGTACAAGAAAATACTAGATACAAACCTCGACGTACGCCTTGTGAATCGGATTTCAAAACTTCAATCAGATTTGAGGAGGATAATGTAGTGTGGTTGGCAGACCACTTTCATGAGGCGGTTTCGGAACTCGTGGTGCAACACCTGAATGGAAAAGAAAGTTTTTCTGTGCTATTGTGCGAACATTGGATTCCAGAGTGGAATTGCTGAAGAATTGGGGTTCGTAGCTCACAGTTTCCAGAATATTTCACGAGATGCTTGAGCGGATCGTACAACAGAGCGGCGAATGGATACGGTTCCTTGATGCAGAAAATCTTGCAGGTCAAATAGAAGTGATTGACCAGGTTCCATTTCTCAACAGCTATCGGGGTTGTTGACATTTTGAATTTATAAACATTCATTACACAAATGAATCAGAAGGATCAAATTCAGCTCAATTCCCTTGGGAACAGTTGCAAGTCTTGAAATGTCATAAACGCTGCACCTTTTACTTCCTTTATCCAAAGCATTTCCTTACAAGGAAAAGGTAGATATTATGAATACGAATGAAAGCAAAACTCTGAACTTCTACCTTTCGCTTCTACCTTTCACTTGAGAGTAAATGCTTCAATTCCATAAATATGGATTATTATTGTCTGTATACTTATTTTTTGAAACTGTCTTGAATACATTGAAAATGTTTGGGTATCACAATGAAGTCTGATTCATTCTTGATATTCAAAGATCTTTCATTGAATTCAGATGTTCGTTCTTTGAACATTGACTTTTTCATTCGAAGTCAGACTGAATTATGGAACAGTTTACGATATAACAAAAACCGTGTGAGAAAAGTATTGGGAAATACCCTATATAGAAATACTCCGGAATAAATTGAAACGATAATAAGGACGACAAAAGGCATGTTGTTCAGTTCATCCAAGTTTAAAACTGGTGATCAAATTCTGACAAGACTACTGGTTGTACGTGAACGAGACCCGAACGGATTTCTTGAGCTTCAGACGTACCGGGCAAAGCTTGTAGGCGGCATGATGGGGTCCTTTGCAGTTGCAGCAAATCGGACTGTTCTTCGGACGGTTACATAGATCCACAGGGTGTTCTTCTCCACAGCGGACACATCGAACACTTTGTTTACACGCATTTGCTGTGTGCCAGAATCCTTGACACCTAGAGAGTCAGATACTGTGAATGTCGTCAACATTTTTAATGGACACTGTAGTAGAAATATCATGAAGAATATATCAAAATTTTTAATGATTGAAAATTCCTATGTCATCAAAACATCATACTAGAACTGAGACAGTGGTTACGTCTTGGAGTCAGTAGAAAACAAAAGTTGGTCCAGACCACCTACTCTATCTCACCGGTCCAGGTGAAAAAATTACGGTTGTAACGTACCCACTTCGATTTATCCGATCGAATCTTGAAGTGACGGAAGTGAGGATCATTTCATCTCGATTGAGTATACTTCTCATTTTCATTCTTACATATGAATTGAGAACTCAACCCACTAGTGTGACCTTAGCATCGAGAGGAAATAGACTACGGCTCGGTGAGATATAGTAGACTTCACCTCAACTAAAACGAAACTAAATATCGATATTTGTGATAATTGCAGGTAGTTATAATTTTAGATTCATCATTATTATTTGTCCTACAGTATTCGTGGCATCATAAGTCTGTAAGCATTCTATTGTAAAAAAATAATGATTCATCTCAATGTGGATTATATGCTGACGAAACGATCAACCGTCTGCGTTGCCAATTCAGTTGAATATCGTGATATTCAATGATTACTGAAAAAAAAAACGAACAATCTCGAGAATTGAAGGAGATACTCATAGGACGAACAGAAAGGATAGATAGATAGATAAATAAATTCTTTTTTTGTTCTTCAAACTCAACAATTTTCTAACAAGGGTTCAGGTTCATGATTTGAAGTAATATCAAAATAGACAAATATAGATTTGAATACATTGCTATTCAAGTGTGTAGCAAACTAAGGATTAGCAAGAATAAGAACAAAAGTACATTGTTATACAAAGGGATAATCTATAGGGATGATTGGCATTATGATTTATGAATATTTTAAGCAATAATAAAGTTTGGCCGTCATTTACAATAATTCACTCATTTAAGATGAAAGATCTCAATTTCATGATGTTATACATATGGCTATAGGTAGTTTTTCCTATTGTTGGCGTTATATTATTGAGAACGTTTTTCATGTTGGAGAGGTATTCGACGTTCGGAGGTTTCATTGAGGTATATATCGGACATTCGAAGAGGATGTGTCCAATCGTCTAATATCTTTGTTGATTACAAATGGTGCAGAACTCTCTCGGATTGATATGGTATGTGTTACCATGGAAAGTCAGTTTCAACATGTATTCATTTGATATTCTGATTTGTGCTATGGTTCTGGTTATCTGTATTTGTATTCTCAAATTGAGGTAGTGTCGTGAGTTGTCTGTCAGTACCGGGTAGAAATTTAAAAAGGAGGATCGTATTGCCAAGGATCTGTCTTCGTGTCTTAGCTTCTCTTCGAAAGTATTGAGAAGCTGTTTGATTTTTCTGAGGTCTATTGTTTCAATATTAGATATATTCATGGGTGAATCGAAAAAAGTTTTCATTTGCATAGTCCAGTTGTATTTGGATTCGCAGGTTATGATTTCAAGTTGCCTTAGAAAACAGATCTTTGGAAGACGATGATCTCCCATTTGTTGGAGTTTGGTGAGCCAATTTATAATGTGCTTGAAAACGTCGAGTGAGATTTTCACACGACCAGCTTCCAACCTGACGATTGCGTCTGGAGTGTTGATGGGGAGAAGGAGTATTCGTTTCAGAAAATTGATTTGGACGCGCTCTATGAGGTCGATGTACCTTGTTCCCCATACTGGTATACAGTTAATTACGAGGCTGAGAACTAGTGAGTCAAGCAGTTGCATGCGTGATTCCCAGGAATCCATTTTAGTTCTCCTCATCAGAGCTGTTACTGAGCTAGTCGCATGTTTCGCTTTTTCAACTGTCAGTCGGGACATTTTATTGAAAAGGGAAGAGGAAGTGAAAGTGACGCCAAGATAGACGAATTCTGTGACGATATCAATCTCTTTCTCTTTATATAGGAATATACAATTGAATTCGTAGAGTAGCTTCGACCGAAGAGCACGAAGTGTACGTTTCTGCGGCCGGAACCGAACTCAGGACAAATAGAAAGGAGTCTACTATTAGAAAAATCGGAGGAGCTTATACAAAGAAAAATGTGAAAGGGTGATAAACCTGAACATTCAGAATGTCAGGAAACTGCATCTGGGCATTTTATGCTTTCGTTCAAGATAAATCTGTAGGTACCGATTATATCCAACCTAATGATATTTTGTTTCTTCATTGCGTTTTTGGCTTTCTTAAAATATTTCGATAGATTTTGTATCATCTCCAAAATTTTGCATTTTCACGCAGAGATGGTAAAACATCTACTGTTAACCTTATCAGGGTACCATTGTTCGGGATTTTCAAACAAATCAGTGAATTTTCTTTCACCATTTGTCCACGGAGAGAATTCAAGAATTGTCCATCATCTGTATGTTCACTAGTTGACTCCATGACTCGAAAAAAGGTTATCTATGAGAAATCTAAAAAAGTCCTGTGTGGATTGAACTTGCAACCATTATCTTCGTAGTCGGAAACAATAGCCACTTACTCTGCGTATGGTTACTGAAGTTTGTGCATAACTCATGATAATAATCGTTGGTGAGTTCATTTCCACTACAGTATTCCCGTTTCTCTTTTTATCAGTGATTTACAGATGCTCTTATCTCGTCCTACAAGAATTCTCATTCATAATTGAAAGCTTCTTATCTTTCACCTGTATATTATTCGTTCATGTCACCTTGGATTCACGGTTACTATAAATAGAATGCTCTAGGACATTGTGAGCTATATTATGTTTAGAGGTATTTCACCTGATGATAGCATTGTTTCCCTTATCCCTTTTGTTCAACTCATTCATATGCATCCATATTATTTATACAAGTTCGATCAAGATTGATTATACTGAATGAGAAAATAGTCATTTCAATATTTTCAATAGTTGAGTAAGTGAAAAAAGCGTTTTCTTGATTTCATAAAAACACGAATTTCATACACGAAATACAAACAACATTTTTTGTACAACTGTTCATCGTTTGAAATATATGAAAAATAAATACCTACTTCCAATACATCTTGACTTTTGTCACGTTTCGGTATTACTAGGTAATACCGAAATAATACCTAATATTACCAATAATACTGAGAGTATCACCAAATATTACTGCTAATGCAAAATTTCACCAAATATTACCAATCATCACCTAATCTTACCACATATCACCAAATATCATCAAATATTCCTAAATATTGCTAAATATTACCAGATATTACCCATATTACCTAAAAAATAATAGGTACCTATAAATCACATTAACTACTAATTGATACTTGTAACTGAGGTGGTTATAAGATGGTGTGATTACTGATGCGCTTTTGTTTCAGAAATTCTTCTAGAGATGAACAAATGAATGTGGGTTCGAGGACAATGTTTCAATGATTATCTGAGAGAGGGCGAGTGTGATGGAGTCAGAATTATTTTGCGATCTGCGATCATGAAATAAGAAATACACAATGTGTATCGTGTTTTGTGTCATTTGTGCGATTGACAAATCTGTCAATCGATTTTCAAATTAATTGGTGCAAATCAAGAGATAAATAAGTGATAACATTATATTTCGCATTCAATCAGTTCCCATATTTTCTCGTTTCTGTTAGTTCTGATATTAGTACTTTTTATATGGATCCATATCGGTTCTGTCATTTGTGTGGTATTTCAAGGGCTCAAAACAAAACATTCGAAGACATTTTTTGCTCATTTTTGGATGAGATCATGCGTCAAAAGTGGATATCATCTACAAAAAAAATATACCACCTAACTTATATATTTGTTCCCAACATTTTCGCAAGAATCATATTGGCTTGAAAAGATTGATGAAGGGGGCTCTTCCACTGCCCTACTGGTTAGTATAGTATATCATCTCAAACCTTGAGATGATATAATTCATGGAAATATTTCTAAAAACATTATTGAATCACTTCTCACACCGTATTTGGAATTTGCAATGTATGAATTTGTAGTTATTTCGAATGAAAATATCAACGAAAATATCTGACCACCAGACCAGACCACCATTTTGCACTAATTTTCAACGGCTCAAGCAAACTTCTGTGGCATTCAAAGCTCAAGCGACAACTAGCGATTCCAGCGGAGGAGAGCTGATTGAACGTCTCGATCAGTAATCAAGTAGGCGAATTCGAGAGATTTTTCTTAAGTTATTAACACGGCAAAACCACAGAGTGCGTGCACCAGTCTTATAACCATCTCACTTGTAACCACCCTTGTAATACAATGATATAATCAAATTCACTATTATCAGTAAAAATGTCTACATACAGGGTACGCCAAACTTTTTTTCGCCATCTTTTGGGTACGATATGGGATGCCGGGAACTAGCGTTCGAAAATATTGTCACATCTGCACTCTTGACAGATTCAGTCTTACTAAAAGCAAGTTTGAAATTTCAGATCACCCAATATTTGCTTTGGCATTTCCTATAACTGTCTCTCACTGTTTTTTGACATATAAATAATTTTTTTTCATTTTAGACGGTAAAAACAGTGTCATTATGAATTGCTATATTTTTCTGGCCAGTACTGTAATTTTTACAGCGACTTCCTGAAACATATGTCATCCAATACATTTCGACGCATAATAAATTAATGTTGTAGGGGGCGTGAAAAAGGTGGGTCAACCCCCGGTACGAATGAACACAAAAAGTGGATATTTTCGAACGGAACACCCTGTAGTCTCTATTATCTATGAATTGAAAACTTGATTACTCTCCGGATGATATGATATATCCTAATGCCTATCTTCGAAGGTTCTCAAGATATTTCAGGTGAAAAATGGGATGTATTATAATCTGCGTCAAGAGATTTGAAAACCTGGAATGCCAAATTCATATACAGAAGAACGAATTTTGAATTTATATTCCATTTTTCATGGTTATTGTAACAAAATAACGACAAAATAATATCAAGGATATGCAGAAAATTTGATAGTTTCCTATAAATTCTTCTACGCCACTGCCTGTTTTATGTGCCTTCTATGTTTTTGTGAGTCGGTGCAGTAAACAATACCTACTACTCTAGGTATACTGTAATCATGTATTCACATTACCTTACCATATTCATTATCTCTTCTGTTTCAAATAGGACAAAAATATTGAAACTCAAGTTACTCGCATAATATATTATTTATAAATATATACGAAAGGCGTTGCATGAATGCGTGACAAATTACTTATATTTTTCAAAGGGAACACTTTGTATGTTTTTCTTTCTGATAACTTCAGGTAGAAATTAGATGGAGTTTCAAATGGCCTATATCTAAATACATACATACATATATCTAAATACATATTTCCGAATATTCGCATTTCAACTAGATATCGAAGTGAAAAATTGATTTTTTTTCTATGGCTGTTATGAAATATGACTTCATACTGAATAGCGAATGTAACACGTTGCACATGAATCCCTCACTAGTTATCGTGGAAACCATTGAGCAATAAGCTCAGAGCACAATTGTAACAGAATAGAAAACAATCGGAAGTAGATCTTCACGTCGGAATCTTGAATTAGAAGCTATCGACCTAAAATGTTTGTCCCTATACTGGAATATAAACATTGCAGGTACAACAATGATAAGTTACCCAGCGCTAAGATCAGTCAGATGTACCCTCTGAAATGAGCACGTTTGTTTACTTGCTAGAGGTCCGTTCTATAATGTCCACGCCGTATTATTAGTGCGATAGGTCCCATAGAAACAGCTGCGTCGTTATGAAATTCAGTAAGAACTGACATTGAATTTGAAATTCGAGTGATTGCTGTTGTGCAATGATTTGACTATTAAATATTATTGCCATGAAAAAAGTATATTGTTGAACTTATATGGAATGCTGATCATATGAAAGTTTGCTTCCAAGGCTCGTGATCGAAACATTTCATAATCGAGAATGAAAATTCTGAACCCTTCCGGACTCATTGTGCAACATACTATTCTAGGACTGTCAATGAATATGTCAATTATGTTCTATTATCTATAACATTATGATACTTTTCATTGTGCATTGTGCACTAGTTGCCTATCGCAGTTGGTAAATACAAAATAGAAAACAATTAGAAGTCAATTATTATGTCGGAATCTTGAGCTGGGAGTTGACCGAGGGTTGACCAAAATATATCAATCATTTGTATCCTCTCGGATGAGATGTCGTCGATGTGACACGCAATAAAAAATGACAACAGCAATAAGCAGTGATAGCTATGAAATTGAGATTTCATCAGTTAGCTCAGTTAGTAGTAGTATTATTGAATTTTTGAATAGGTTTTTTCTGCGCATTTTATCGTGGTGGAAAGAAAGGACCTTTTCGAAATATTTCGCGAACAAAATCATCCCCTCGATTTTTTGCGCACAGTTTCCAGGCATCCATAGTTTCATATGGTGGCAAAACAATCGAAGTCGCGATCAAAATAAGGTCTTAGTTTCATTGGTGACTAATACAGAGAATGTGACATAAAGTTTATTCGCCGCAGTGTGACCGGAAATTGAGCGCAAAAAAATTGTGGGTGATTTAACATGATTTAACTATCTGTGATCTCTAAAGTAATGGAAAAAGCAATCAACATCGAGCTCATACAGTATCTAGAGAGCTCAAGAATCGTGAACGACCGGCAATATGGCTTTCGTCACCAGAGGTCAACTGGAGATCTGCTTGCCTATGTGACACATAAAAGGCAGATGTGACAAGAATTCTGAAATGGGGATCTGATAATCTAGTACAGTTCAATGCAACTAAAACTCAAGCTTGTATGTTCACCAAGAAGGCTGATCACACAATGCCCAGTTTGATGATGTCGGGTACCATTGTTCCTATGAGGTCGTCAATATCCATGCTGGGTGTCACCACCAACAGTGCTCTCTCATGTGAGGTCCATTGCGAAAACTGCTTCACAAAAACTCGGTTTTCTTTTCCGTGCTTTCAATAATACAAAGTATGTCAAACATGTATTATAAAATATTTCAAGAAAGTGAATCTTCGTTCTTATTCTATGTCCATGGACATGGATCACGCATCCATTTTCACCCCAGTTTCTGGAGGAATTCTTGCAAAAATTCATACAATAAATTTGTATTTATTTCTTTCCACGGAAACGAAACAGAATATCAAAACAATTCATGAGACCAAAATGTTGTAATTTCAGTTGGTCAATAGGACATGAAGATGAAAAATTCAAAAAAATCAGTGGCGCACATTTTATTGACAATAATATTCGGTAGGTTGACCCCCCGGAACGCCACTGAATTTCATAATTTCAATACCGTTATGGCTAAATCAGCTCCTCATAACAAAGAATGACAATGCCAAATTTCAAGGAAATCGGTGGAAGGATTTTGATATAATCATAAAAAGCCGATTTTTTGTAAAAAGTTAAACACACTGTATGTTGGAAACTATGCATTTCCGAACCGTAGAACATATAAAATACATTTCTTTCTTCATCATGCAGAATCACCCTCTCGATTTTTCGCGTATAATTTTCGGACACCCTGTATATATAAATATATTCTGCTGAAAGAATAAATGCATTATACTGTACAACTTTCGTACTCACCATTTTTTTCTAATGCGAGAAACGAAAGATTTGAGATGGCAGGCTCTATAAGTGATCACATAGATTAACCATACCATATGGTATGTTATGTTCAATCTATGGTGATTACCATGTACCTACTTACGTTGGATCTGACGCGGGTTCGACGTTGGACACCTCCTATTATTCAAGTGCGTTATTTTTCCATGACAAGAAAACATAAATATCGAAGAGGGGCAAATACTAGACAAAGAAAGCAAGGCGCTGGACAATCCAAATTCGCAGGTTCCGAGCCGAAGTTGAATTCATCGAAGTATGACCGGCCCTGTTGGCCCAGCCGAATGATTATACAATATATTATTAAATATTATATATATATTATATAAATATATTAATAATATCACGCAGGATGATATATACAGGGTGGCCCATCGAGAACGTACCGCAAGGGATTACAGGCTGGGAGAGAACTTTTCGATAAAATCCGAAAACAGGTCAAGTTTGTTTGTCAGAGGACACATTTTGACGTCACAAGCATAGTGAAACTTTCAACTCCCTAAGTAGGGGTGTCACCCCAATATTTCTTTCGAATGGGAAGGGGGGTCAAGCGATACCTCTTTAGAAGGGACTGGTCATTCCCTACACAGTGCTGCTTACATTTTCAAAATCGATCCACTAATATGGAGCGTTGAAACTCCAACGATAATGTGTGACGAAAAATGCAACAACTGATTCAATTGTACATCAAAACTCATTTATTGGTCAAGTAATTGTTCGAATTGCTGTCCGTCAACCTGCATACAGTGGTATAAGTTATTTTATTTTCAAACCGTTGTCGTACATTCTGGAGCATTTGGGGTGTCACTTCGCGACATACCTTAATGATTCTTCGTTGCAACTGTTCTAATGTGTCTGGTGGTGTTTTGTGAACAACGCTTTTGATGTGTCCCCACAAGAAAAAATCTGAAGGATTCAAGTCGGGTGACCCAGGTAGCCATTCTATTGGGCCCCGTCGTCCTATCCATCGTCCTAGAAATGTGTCATGTAAATAATTGAGCACATTGTGAGAATAATGAGGAGGAGCTCCGTCGCTGTTCATCGTATGCGGGATCGTTCTCAATATTATTTGTTAGAGCTGGGTCGATGGCATTTTGTAGTAAATCCAAGTACATATCGCCTGTTCAATTTCCAGGGAGGAATAAAGGTCCTACAATGGCAATTCCAGAAATACCAGCCCACACATTTACCTTCTGGGGTTGTTGCGTGTGTGTCTCGTGGAAAATCCTTGGATTGGTGTCAGCCCAGTACCGGCAATTGTGGCGATTCACTAAACCATTGAGGAAGAAGGAACATCTGTCTGAAAAATACACATTGAATAGAAAATTACAATTGTGTAACGTTCGCTCACTCATGATTTCGCGAAATTGCAAGCGACGATCAAAGTCGTCTTTATTCAGTTCGTGCACTGAGCGTATTTTGTGAGGATTGAATTTGTATTTTTTCAATACCCGTTGGATACTGGTACGAGACTCGTCGCAATGGCCAATTGTCTTGTACTTAGCGTACTACTATCAACTGCAACTTGCCCCAATACTGCTATGTCCGTAGGTTCATTTAGTACTGGATTTTCAAGCTCTATCTTTTTGTTATGAACTGAACCAGTTTCGCGAAATTTGTTCACCAATTCGCGAACAATTTTTGTTTGTTAGGATGCCGTTGGTTAAACAACTCCGCGACCCGATTTCCAAATTCATCGTTTTTGAAAAAAAGCTAAATGATTTCCACTCTGTCTGCAATTGAATACACCATAATAATAAACAACAATTCGTAAACACTTCAACCACGACATGTATCTAGCAACTACTTGACCTAATCCGAGCGTGAAGAATCGAATCCTATTCATTTTCTACTCTCTAAAATGAGCCCAAAAAAATCTGTGCATCGGCAAAAACATCGACTTGGCAGAAATAGCGAATTCATTCGGAGGAACTCATTGCGATAAAGTACAATTGAAGCGATCTTTGTATTTTTCGTCCCACATGATGGTTGGAGTTTCAACGCACCATATTTTCTGAATGGGTAGATCGATTTGAAAAATCTAAGCAGCACTGTATAGGGAATGACAAGCCCCTTCTAAAGAGGTATCGCTCGACTCCCCTTCCGATTTAAAAAAATATTGGGGTGACAACCCTACTTAGGGGTCGAAGGTTTCACTATGTCCCCCTAACAAACAAACTTGACCTGTTTTCGGAGTTCATCGGAAAGTTCTTTTTCATTCTTTCTTTTTCGATATATATATTCAAGATTTCATTCATTCAGATCATTGTTTTGCTGCAGCTAAATTTTAGTTGTAATCTCTACCATGGAGATTTGAAATACAGACATTTTGTTGATTTGAAATTGAGACTAATTGTACATTTCTGCAACCAAGATTTAGCAATTGGATAAAAACTCTTCGGCTTTCGAAGTAGCAAAATTTTAGAGACTTATTAGTAACCCTTAGCCCTCAATAAATCAAAGTTCAACAATGCCGGTTTTCGATAGTCCATGTCTCATGGAAGGAAAAACATTGTAAAAAATAATCTCGAAATAATGATACTGTTAGAAATTTTACTGAGAGATACTACCGATATTATCAATATTACTCTATTACTATATGACTGTCAGAGTGTACACCATATTACCATAGTGAGCCACCCCTCGGTTATCGCTTTCGAACGACTGTTGTCTTGAAGATATTATTCAATGTTCTGAGTAAAATCCTCTGTCTGTGAAATCTGTCTGGAGGAAATAAGTCCAAAATTACTGAATATTACTTTTTTCCATAAATGTTACGTTACTATAGAAACGGTTTGTTGACACGCCGCGTGTTTGACTATTTGACTGTTTGCTCGTGGTTGCTTCAATTTCAAGTTATTCTCGATATTCTGATAGCGGTAGTGATACCCCATCAGATATATCTGAGAGAGCAAATACAAAAGTACCTATCGCATGTTTATTTTGAAAATTATTTTGGCAGTGAATGAAAGTATTTCTTTCACATTGATAAAATAGATTTTTTTTTTCACGGTGAAAAGAAGTAAATATTTACGCATCAGTTGAGATGCAGAAATTTCAATATCATGGAGAAATGATTAGAGTGGAATATCATGCGAATCGATCAAATAATGCATGAGCTCACTCAACTGATAACACCCATCGGGTGACATCAATCCCCCGGGGGCCCCCTGGATGGATCAGTCACCCTCTGGGCATTACCATCCTCATGGCTTTGAAAAAATATAATGATGTGAAATGAGATGTACAAATGATGTGTCTCCCAGAAGTGATGTCTAAATTCAGCGGCATTTGGGATAGTTTCTACAGTTCTAGAACTTCATGATATACATTGTACAGCGTATGCAACATGCAAGGAGAGTTCATTGATCGCCTTGAATATAATCAAGCCATAAATAGTGAACATTTCCAACATCCAATTTGATTTGTATTGCAGATTTCATCGAATTCATAGAGTTCTCCCAAATACATCAATACGCGGGCGACACACAGTTATACCACCGAACATTATATGTTCGGTGGTTATACCTTAGTTTCCAAACAGAAAATCTTGAACTTGCTATGGACCATATCAATAAAGATCTTGCGCTATTGTATAATGTATCTTCCGCACATAACCTGAAACTGAACTCTAATAAATCAAAACTGTTGATATTCAGTCCCAAAAACAAGGGAATAACTTTCGCGCGACAGAATATCATAAATGAAGCAGGTGATGCACTACCAGTTGTGGAGGAATGCAAGAATTTGGACTTATGGCTAGATATACGAAGCATATTAATCATCTCAGTAACATATCATACAATACACTTAGGAATTTGTAACCTCAAAGATATATTCTTAGTGACAATCTTAAACTCCATAAATGTGAATCACTGATCATGTCAAAATTCTCATACTGTGATTGCATTTACGGCCCTGCACTTCTGAAACAAGATCAAATGCGTTTACAAAGGATACAAAATTCATGTATGAGGTTTCCATTAGGCATCCGTAAGTTTGATTCCATTAGCCAGTCATTTCGTGATACAAAAAAGCTCAAACTCCCACTGCTGCAGATATTGCACCTTCAACATTTATCCACAAGACCTTAGTTAAGCAAAAACCATCATACTTGATGAATAAAATTAAACATAAACGATTTTTCGACAAGAAATAGGCACCTGTTGGTAATCCCCAAACACTCTACTACCACATACAAACGAAGCATTTCCTATACGGCTTGCACGGTTTACAATGCCCTACCTCCAGAGTTCGCCAACTATTCCATGATTAATTTCAAGAAGAAATTGAAAGCTCAGCTTCGTTCGTCTATGTGAATTAAATATTGATACAGGAACTGGTTATAACTCATTATATATTATGTTCTTGTTTTGTTTCTTCATTACATTTGGTGAAAGTTGAGTTGAGAAACAGTGTCTTGCAGTGATACTTCGCCTATTCGATCATGTTTATGAAGATTCTTCTTTTGTTTTGTATTTGTATTTATTGTCATAACTGATTGAATGAAGACCTCAGAGTTCAGATGTGGGACATGGTACAGGAAACATACCTAAAATTCCTAGGTGTTTCCATTCGAATGAATGTTGATAGTTGACGGCCGTAACTTCCTCTTGGCTGACTCGTATATGTATATATATATATATAGATGTGCCGGCAAAATACGGCGATGAAACATGAAAAACGACAGGTCCTAGCGTTTTTCCAAAAAAACAGCCCCTAGATTTCAAACGAATTTCGACATTGTTCATTGTTCTATATCCCAAGAAACATAACAGTTCATAATGATAATAATAATAATAATGGTCATTAAATCAGTTATGACTCTCAATAACAGATACAAAACAACAATCTTCACATGTATTATTGAATAGGCGAAATGTCACTGCATGTCATACAATGTTTTTCTACTCAACCTCCACAAGAAAATGAAGGAGAAAACAAACTTGATCACGACAAGGATATATGAAATGAATATGGTTATGCACATGCATAACCATGAGAGAAAATATTATAACGATTATCAATGGATTCAATTGTCATGTTACATGAGAATTGTCCGTGTATAATAAATAACTTCATAAGAACTTCGTTTGAATAATCGATATTCGCGTTCATTCTGGGAGATTTTTTGAAACACTGTCAATAACAATTACTGAATTACTTATTGATGTAACCGAACTGTCATGAGTTTGATATTTCCATGGCTATATAAAATTAACTTCTTCATGAAATTATATTTTTCACAAAAAGCGGCTTTATTAAGAAAACTTGATGATTTAGGTATAGGAACATGCTATGTCATCTTGTAGCATTTTTATTCGTCTTTCAATTCATTGAGTGAAAAACAGTGGATACCATTTGAAAAAATGAACTTGTGACCACTTGTATGAACAACGGATACAATAATAATTTCAGCACGCCCTGTATGATATGAAGGCGACTTCTCGGTGTAAATTGAATACATCAAGCCTGAGCCCTGATTCACAAAAGTTCAATTAGGGATATGTTTTGGATCATAGTTAACACAAATTATTTTTTATCTTGAAAACCGATAGAGATAGGTATAGGGATTTATCAACAAAAGAGTATTGTAATGAAAAGGCAATTCTGAAAATTTGTTAATATACGGGATGTTCCATTTAAAAAAATGAAGCTGCTGGGACTCTTTGATAGAAACGGCAACGTCGCAATTTCGAAAATATTTTAGATCCATAGACTTATTATCCTGAGGAGACGGAACTATTTACTTTCAAAGAAGATCAGACATTGCCAATATCTGGTCCACTGTAGGATACTATTGTGACCGATTGGAAAGTGTCGTTGCCATATTTCCAGTTTGAGAACGAGATTCGCAATAATTATCGACACGTTCATATCATTTTTTCATTGTATTGCAAGTAATACAGTCTCAATGGAACATTTTTCTGAACGGTATTTTATATATCATGAAAACTTGAAATGTACACGTTGGAATTACCGAATATTCATTTTGTGAACTATTACATTTTAGCATCATAGGATTTATTACCCACAAAGCGACATCGGCGTGTCCAGGCCACGCCTATTATATGAATGATTTTTACTACGAAACTGCGATCTGCCCATTTCTCGTTGCGGTGTTGCAGACGAGTGATCTTGTGTTTTGAAGTGTTGTTTTTAGTGACTTTGAATAAATATTGTGGAATTCAGATTGACTTTTTGGACAATATGGTTCGTCAATGCCAAGTGTGCAAAAAACTTGACAATTCCAGCCCTGATGTTTCTTTTCACAAGTAAGTTGGAATACCTAACCTCCAAATTTGTTTGTTATTCCAGTGGCGTGAATATATGATGATTAGGTACTGTTTATTCATGATTGTTAATGATTTAGGTAGTGTTCATGTTTTCATGGCATAGACTTTCTTGTTCATTGCATCAAAAATTCTAAGCAACTTATTCCTGTTAACCTATTTCTGTATTACTTCAGGTTTCCTGCTGATAGTAAAAAAAGGAAAATTTGGGCATCTCTTCTTGGCTGGCAGGAGAATCGTCTGAGCAAATATCTTTATGTATGTTCTGATCATCTCGATTCAAGGATGTCATAACAAAGAAAAGCGTTTCAGTTCGCATCTGATAGGTAATTTGCAGTTAATACTCCATTGTTTCAACATCACATTTTTCCAATATAGTACAGAAAAACAACAAACTATGTTCACGAGCGACTTCATTTATTTTCTTTGTAAATTATTGTCATTGTATGTAATGATCTATTGTTTTCTTTTGTATAAAAATCCAAAAATTATTTGCAGTTCAATTTGAACCAACACCTTTTTTCCAGTAATGAATCAAAATGTGTCATAATTATCCGAATAAATTTGTTGTGTTATATGAATATTAAAAGTATGAAAGCTGGGTTTTTTGTTTTTATCAGAACTAAGAAATTTGTGTGCAAATTATAAGGAAATTCAATTTTATACAACTGTCTGAATGCATATGATATTGCACTCGTTTCAGTTGAACATAATATCGGGAATTACAGGTACTGACAAGAATCTGGTTATATATTTCCAATGATGTTTAATTTTTCAGAATGTTGATTGACAAATACAGAGAGAAAATACATGTTTTCATTGAGAGTACATTCGTAGCTTGTTCATAATCAAACGGAATTTGTTTGTCTTCCTAACTAACAAACACGACGCTTCGACAGAACAATATTTAATAATATAGTTATAGATAAAATATATTTCCAAGTTATGGAACCATTAGGACGGTGCGCCACTGGCTGAAATCAGGGAAACAAGACACATAAACATAACAGCGTTGCCAACAAGTTGGTGAAGACAAGGAGGTTCGATCGGTAGTCTTTCTCATACGCGTGCAGTTCATTTTCAATCATTGCTTCAAAACAAAAGCAATTTTATGAATGAGATGTTCCGTCTCCTCAGGATAATAAGTCTATGTTTAGATCGATAGAACAGGTGATAAGATGTGAGATGCGAAATTTTCAGAAAAATCCTGCGTTGCGTTCTCCATGAGTTACCCTGTGTATATATATATATATATATATATATTAGCAACTGTCCATTCGCCGCTGATTTTCTTCAAGTGTACCACATTCCAGTTCAGAGTTTTGTGATCTTCTCACCGGTCGTGGTTTCGACGAATTTCTTCTTCAATTATTTCGCATGAATTGTTGCTAGGCAAACTTGGTAATTTATCACGAGATTTACGCCAAAAGAATAGTTCAGACTGAGTTGGCAACTGACGCCGTTTCATTGGATGTGGTGGGTTTGGCGCTGAAATCAATGTACATCCTCCGCAATTCTGAGCAGATTTCTCAACCTCACCGTCTACTTTTGGCCACCATACTTCTGTGCGGAGACGTTTTTTCATCGCCACGATTCCTGGATGACCTCCATGAGCAAGTTCTGATACTCTTTTCCTGATCTTTTCTGGGATGACTATTTTATCTCCTCGTAATGAGATGTCTGAATACAACATAATTCTTTTTCAAAAATTTCATATCTCTCTGTTCCTTTACCCCACTCTCCTCCGTTGAGAGCATATTTCACCAATTATATTTCTGGATCAAATTTAGGATGTTCTTTCAGTTCCTCTGTGTAATTTCTACTGGTTTTGAATACTCGATCAAGTGATGAATGAATTCTTTTTTGAATGGTTGTTCGGCTTTATATGCACATAATCTAGAAAGTGGGTCTGCAATATCTTTCTTATCCTGGCGATATATAATTTTGTATTTGAATGATTGGAGTCTTAGTACCCACCTCTCAATTCGAGCACAAGGTTTGGATTTTGGATTGAAAATTGCCTTGAGGGGTTTGTTGTCCGTCACAAGTTCAAACTCGTCTTTACCAAAAAGATAGATGCGGAAGTGTTCGATCGCCCACACCAAGGCAAGATCTTCCTTCTCAGTCCTAATGTATCGTTTTCCACATTCTGCCAAACTCTTATTGCCATAGGCAATGATACGAGGATCTTTGTCGTCGAACTGTATTAGTACCGGGCCCAAGCCGACGGGACTTGCATCGGCAATCACTTGTGTCTGGTCCTTTGGGTCCTAATACCCCAAGGCCGACTCACTTGAGAGTGTGTCTTTCAGCTTCAAGAATGATTGCTCCTGCTCTCGCTTCCAAAAACGTTCAACATTCGTAATTTTTCCTAATATGAGTCGTAATAGTTTTCTTATTGGTTCGGGTAATGTTGCCAAATTAGGGATCCATTTCCCTACGAAATTAATCAGCCCTAAGAAACTTTGTATTTCTTCCACTCTATTGGATGAACGAAATTTTTGGATTGCAGTGACGTGAGCCTCGAGTATTTTTATGCCCTTTGCCGATAGGGTGTGTCCAAGTCCACCGTCGGCGTATTATAAATACATTTAGTTCTATTCAGTAGGACATTAAAGTCGCTCAAGGTTCAATGCGTTGTCTTGAGAATAGCATTGTGGTGCTCCTTATTCTCCCCGAAAACTATGATGTCGTCTATGAAGTTGATAGCGCCAGGACACTTCAATAATATTTCTTCCATTATTTTCTGAAGCGCATGATATACCAAACATAAACCTTCTATATCGAAAAAGACCTTTATTTGTTATGAACGTTGTTATGAAGCGTGAACTATCTGATATTTCGACTAAATGAAATGCATTCATGACATCTAGGCGGGAAAATAGGGTAGCTTTCCGTAATTGCGGCAATAACACGTCCATTGTTGGCAAATGATGGTTTTCTCGAGCTATTGCCTGGTTTGCACGTCTCACATCTATGCAAATGCTGACATCGCCACTTTCTTTCAATATAGGTATAATGGGTGACACCCATTTAGACGGTTCATTGACCGGTTCGATAATATCACTGTCTGAAAGTTCTTGCAAGCTTTTCGCTACCTTTTCTTCTAAAGGTATGGGAATTCTTTCATGAGGTTGATATACCGGTTGGACTCCCCTATTTATAGAGTGACATGGCTGTTTCTTCGCCCAACAGACATTTCAGACCATTTTTTATAACATAAAAAGTAGCATTTTCTTTTCTACTGCCCGCCTCGATTTCGGCATCAAAACAATCAAAAACTGCTAGCATAGGGTAGGATTTTTTTTTCATCTTTTTTTCGATTCGAGACTTCAATTTGTTTTTGTCCAAGAATTCTCCAAGTTTTGTCGTCTATGATATTACTTTCACTACTTTCATCCCCTGACTCCCCTGATCGCGTAAAGAACTGTGGCATCATCGTCTACGTGAAAAATGTAGTCTACCTCTTCTAATCGTTCTGATTTGGGATCAATTTTTTTTCATCACGTTTATCTATCAGAATTTGAATGATAGGGTGATTATCTCTGTCTTCTCGATTTGCAATGTTTTCTGGAATGTCCTAAAAAGTTA
The DNA here is from genome assembly GCA_963576655.1 of Gastrophysa polygoni. Lineage (NCBI taxonomy): Eukaryota > Metazoa > Arthropoda > Insecta > Coleoptera > Chrysomelidae > Gastrophysa > Gastrophysa polygoni. The sequence continues at coordinate 32,756,234 of OY755083.1, forward strand.
CATTTGCTACAAACTTGATCGTGGGCCGGACACTTTGGATCCTGTGAATCGAGTTTATGGTTTCCACATCTTGTACAGGCGTATTTAGTGAGTTTTTCTTCTCTTGAGAGGTTTTGAATATATTTCAATAATTGCAGCGGTGTTTTTGTTGCCCTCATCAAATCTCTCCATCTGACGTTTCACAGACTCCAAAGCATTAGCCTCTGAAATAATGTCATTTAGAGTTACACCATCACTCAGAGTGAGTATTTTTCGTCTAAGGTCTTTCGATTTGCCTTTTTCAGTGATTTGATCTATCAGGTACTCCTCTGGATCAGTGAAACTGCATTTGTTTGCTTGATGTCTCAAGCGGACTAAAAATTCATCAATTTTTTCATCATCTGCCTGTTTCAATAATCTTAAGGTATATCGTTCGAATATTTTACTTCGTTTCGGACGAAAATACCCATCCAATTTCTTCAGAGCTATTGCAAATGCGTCTGCTCCTTGCTGATCTTCCGCATCTCTAGTCGAATCAGGTAAACTGTAGTATATTTCTTGTAAGGCTATGCCTCCAGAATGCAGAAGAATTGCTCGTTCTTTCGTTCCATCCGTGATGTCGGAAGCTGTTAGGTAGATTGGAAGGGCCATTTTCCCCATCTTGTAGCGATTGTCGCATTGAAATGATTCAAGACCTGGCATATCTGCTATTTTGCTGAGATTGCAAAACATTGGTTGGCATTGAATTTGCCACAAGTATGGAACAAATCATTCGCTGAATGTATTTCGTTAACCTGTTCTCGGATTCTTCTTACATGCACACATATGTATCCAATATATCAATTCATCACCAATTTCCATGAGTGAACTATCCCACTTTTCAACAGTTTGGTTGTTAAGCCTTTCAGCCGAGCAGCACCTTTTTTTTCATTTCATATTCGAGTCATTTGACTCACTAGACCGTTAGGTCTATTCCGAGCTGTTTGGCTTGTAATGAAGTGTTTTCTCACCAGCTTCATTACTAGGCTTCGGTGTACGAGCCTCATATGAGAAATGAGGTTAAGGCCATTTTAGAGTCACCCTGTATACCTGATTGACCAATTCATGAATCAAGGATCTCCTTTGGCTAGTATTTTGAGCCACCCAGAGAGCCCTACCCCAGACTAACCTTGTTTAGCCCCGTTGCACCCTGCTGAGGGTAATCAACTTCATGACACCCCTGCCTCCGTTTTGAAAGCACTACCCGGCTAATGATTTCATACATATCATGTTCAGACGCTTGATATTAGTATTGGTAGGATTTGATTGCATAATGACCGTCCAGAGCCCTGGGAAATAAGAAGTCCAGTATGCTATCCGTTTACTTGCTTTATTCATCTTGCAATGATTTTTGCATCCGGAAATCCTGATCAACCCAGAGACTAAGACTTCTTATTGCCTATGGAGAGTGTATTTATGATTTTGGAAAGATTTAGAATGGTTTTCATACCTGGAAAGACATTTCAGGGTCATGTGATATTGTTCAGGTCATAACTTTGTTATCCTTCGTAATTTTGCAATCAAATTCGCTCAGTAGCACAAACATGGAATGCCAAGCACTTTGATACTATCGGTTTTGAGGAAAAATGATTTCCACCGCAAGTTTCCAGACCCAAGGTCAAGTAGTGTTCACTTTTTCCTTGAGAAAACAAATCATGGTCAGCTCGAGGCCAGACCAACTCGACCAATCAGAATCCCGACCTCGCTCTGTTTTTTGCCAAACCTGAAAAGAGTATAAGTAGCAAAATCCAGAGGCCCGAGGATCGACAGTTATAGAGATTGAGATATATAGATAGATAGTGAGTTATTCCATTTGGCAGTGATTATTCTGATTCAGTCCGATTCTTACCGTTTGATTTAGTTCGTATAACCGTTATAAAAAGTGATCAAGGTGCTCGAAGTTTTCCTGTATTTACATCCCGTTTTTGTGTTACACAAAGTTGAAAAAGTGAGCCAGAGCTCTTTCTGCCGACGATTCACTCGTGAAGTATATTACCAGTCAAGTGTGAGTTAACTGCATTTTGATTTCACTGCATTTTCTCATAGTTCTATCAAACTGCAGATTAACTTTATAGATCAAATAATTTTCCAGTATAAATCCAGTTGTTGTGACATTTGTCGTGACGGTTGACAGCGGCCAGTGAAATTCAGAATCCAGTACAGAGTGAGCATTGGAACTGCCCTGTTGCATGTATAGGTATCATGTGTAATGACCTGCAGGATAAGTTCTGTGGTTTGAAATCCTAACGTAAAGAGTTTCATCAGGAAAACAACCCTTGTCACGGTCGAGGTTCTTGGTCTGCGTAGCAGTCAACACCAAGCGTCACCAGGGTTGTGAGCATCCCGGTCTCCTGGTCGCATAAGGCTTATAGTCAGCGTCGAGACCACCCTGATAGTAATTATCTTGCAAACCCCAGAGGGGTGAATGGTCTTTGTACATCGACCAGAACTTGTTTTGCAGGGGTAGAGCTTCTTAACTCGCATAGGCGCTTCCCGGATGCACGTTGCACGGCTCACTCTTTGAACACCAGTCAGATTAGCTGTCACCCTGCTTAAGTCACCCTGCTTAATTAATTGTCACCCTGCTACTGCTTCCCGTGTAAATAGAATAGGGAACTGCACCCGTAGATATATGTGGTTAGGATAAGCTACCCTGAGATTAGTTGATCTGTGGAATCTTGCTATCTTGTGACTGACACCTGTCGACATATTCTGTCATCCGAATTTCCTCGTGGTCGTATTTTCTTGGTTATCATAATAATCATTGTGAGAGATAAATTCGATCTGTTTATTTTTTCCAGTGAATAAACCTGTTTAAGTGTGAATTTTAGTTCTGATTATTTGTTCTGAGTGATATACCAAACACCCGCAGCAACCCGTATACCAGGGTGAAACCAAGTGGGTGAACTTAAAGCCCTCACCCCCTTGTGATCTTTTCATAGTCCAGAAGGCCTTCGACCCCTGGCATACCGTCGCTTCGACTGTGTTGCTACCTAGGCCTCCCAACAAACCCTGGTTGGGAGAAAGTGGAGTTCACCACTATAATCCAACTGGCGCTCGAGGCAACCCCGGTCTATCCTAGATATAGACATCCCCGTTGAGCACCACTCTAGTAACACCCCCCCAAGAAGGGGGAGACGTTACAGGCTCACTAAACCATTAGGTCTATTCCGAGCCGTTTGACTCACTAGACCATCAGGTCAATTCCAAGCCGTTTGGCTAGCTAGACCATTAAGTCTATTCCAAGCCGTTTGGCTCGCTAGACCATCGGGTCTATTCTACTCATGGATGAATCCGTGGCGTGTTTCACTATCCATCATAACGATGATTCAATTATTTTCTCACCCTTATATAGTATGGAACACAAGCACCAATGTAACAACCTTCACATTCGTAAATCAAACACTAGTTCAACTGATAATTTTATTACTATCTTCACTGCCCGGGTGTCTAACATCCACTGATAAATCCCGTCCAACACACATTCCTTGTCATTCGATGACAACGGATATTACTTATATCAGTCATACAGTACAACCTTCTTTGAAATTAATGTTTGATATTTTCAATACTTCGTTTGACGAAATGAATAGGGCATAAAATTTCGAGATTATATACTGAAACCGAATTCAATGAATCTTCAGGTTTGTATGAATCCACAGTTGGTCCTAGTAGATATAAATTGAATTCACTTGAATTTGTGGATTTACTAGTATGGCTCCGAACGTGAAATATTTATTGCATGCTGAATATTCGTCCTTCCTCAGATGGATACTGGAAGTAACGTAAATTTGAATAAATTAGACGAAAAAGAATATTTTCCAAAGGATAACATTTCGAATTTTGAATGGAACCACTGTGGTCGCATTCAGTTTCCTTCTCGAATGATCTACATGCTCATTTCACAATGATCTTTCATCAATATAAAGGCATAAAAAATCCTTACATTTGCATACTCAATGGAGTTATTATTGAAATTTATTTTACTGCTGGAGATATCAGACGTATTTCATGATTATACGTATAAGAATATTTGTTTTAAATAAGAGTTAGCTTATGAATTTGCAAAAAGGATTATATCTTCTTCGAATCAGTATTTATATAATTAACAATATTATTAAAAAAAAATCTAGCACTATATCAATGTTATCATCTGCAAATAATTTGAATCTTAATATTTATCACTTCTGAAGCTGATATAGAATTGGTGTATATCCATCCTAAAAGATATTTTTGGGGTACACCACACAACAACGTATTGTTTTTAATTCTTTGAATAATTTTCGAACCAATTGTGAATATTTTCTGTTATACGTATTGAGTATAATTCACTCAGTAAAATAATATGAATCACTATTTGCATCAATGTATTACGTTCATCACTTCCATCAATTTGGATATCTGAAATGGCCTCCATGACAGGTACAACAGTATCTTTTCATCTACGAAGTTGACCATTATGAAAGAGATCGAATCATTTTTGAGGAAGCAAGCGAACGATTATTCATGATTTTTTCTAAAATTCTGGAGAGGACTGGGAGAACAGAAATCGGTCTATAGTTATTGAAATCGCCCATTTTCCGTTTCATATATAGGTTATACCTTTGCAATCTTCATTTCGTCTGGACTAATCATAACAGATACCTCACCAAATCCACATGATTTCCGTCAATTCAAATCGAGTATCAATAATATTTTCAATTTCTAGAATTTTTGTGAGTATAAATTTCTTTCATCCATATATTCCATTATAATACATTCATTAATATATATCGCTACCTCAACGTTGTGATCCGGTGTCCCGTGAGTCAAAACTTGAGCGAATTGAGAAAAGCGGGAGTTTTCCATAGTGGACGCCGAACCACTTCTGGGGGACCGACAGTACCGAAGCGACGTCAGGATTGAAATCAAGGATCATATTTTTTGAAAACTATCAGCCTTGATAGGGTTCGAACTCACGTCGTCAAGAGCTATAGGTTTACGGAACAAACTATGCTACTAATGCACTACGGTCCCTCATTACGGTACTAGAAATAAATCTATAATACTTGAATAATCTCTCATCGAATCAGAGTTTTGAGATATTTCAGAAAGATAAATTTTGACCCACATTTATGAAATGATGATTTATTTCATCAATCATCTTATGGAAATTATTAATTTTGACATTATTCACTGTAATATATCCGAAATTTTCAGTTTGACTTTTTGCTTCACTTGAAAGAGTGAATTGATACCTTCCCCAACTGATTTGGCAGAGTGATATCAAAGAATGATTATTGTATTTTTTGTTTGTTTCCTGAACGTTTTTTCTTTCACTCATTCATTTTGTAGGAATAGAACTGGTCTTTCGAATAATTTATATCAGGATGCACCTTCTTCTTATTATAAAATTCATTTTTTCATTCATTTATAGGTGATTCAATTACGTGACTTTTTTCGTTATTCGTCGAATCGTTCGTTAACTATTCGTCGAATTCGAAACAAGGCATTGAATATATCAATTTTTTGTCTAATCATTTTTGGAATCGAACAATAACTGAAAATAATCAATAGTTTCTCATATAACAGCTGAAGATCATGAGTTTTCCTATATCACAGGTTCTCATCAATATATTTTTTCAGATATGTTACTTGAATAAATCAAGATTTCTTTCGGCTGGTTATAAAATGATCAAGTAGTGATGGTAGTGTACTTGAAATGCTTGCAATGCAATTCCAGAAATTACTGAAATCATAAATGTCTACCAAATTTTCAGATTCATTGCTGTTCCATTTTAAATTGACGTTCGTATCACCGAAGGAGAAGCATTGACATTTTGATGAATTAATTGCATGAAGTGTTCTTTCCATGGAATTGAAAAAAAAACAATTAATAATCATGCACTTCTGGAAAGCATTGTATTATGAGGAAAAATAAAAGATGATGATGATATACTTACTTGTAGCATTGTATGATATTATCATTATTATAATGAATCTCTTCATTCAACCCAGCATCCTCAGCAGCCCTGAATACCACCGAATCATAAAAGTTGATGCCCACTTCCCTTAAATTCTGGTAATTTTTGAAATCGGAAACCTCGAGATATAGCGTTGATTTTTCTCTTGTCAGTTTTTCATAGCCGATACCTTGCCTTTTCAGACATACCTCCAATTCCTCGTTTCTAATACACCATGGAATATCTTTGAAACTGATAATCTTCCTATAATGCCCGGAGTATAGTGGAACTGCTTGAACTGGCTTGCCGAAAATTTTCGCCAAATCGAATTTCAATATTTTCTGGGCGTTTTCGTTACTCAGGTTCATTATGACGCCGAATTGGGTCTCGACAGTATTTTGCAAAATTAGATTCGGGATTGCTTCTTCAAGTAAGCTGAGGTTTACTGTAGGGGGTAGGCCTTTTTCGCAGGAAGTGATATAGATTGATACGAAGTCATCGTATTCCTTCTCGTATTTGTGATTTGCTCCACTCTTTCTGCCTGGTTTTTCGTCACACAAGATCTAGAAGGGGAAATAAATGAGAAAATTCTAAAAACGAAAATGAGACAATTCATCACAGCTTGTAGATGATTCCTCGTAATGATTGCTGTTGTTGCCAGTGACTATTGAAGTTACTCAAAATATCATTTTTTCTACAAACGTCAAAAGATGACAAGGTTCGCGCATTGACAATATGATAATTCGAAAACAATGGGCGACTGGTAGCATAACTTGGACAAAGAGCCGCATATTTTCGGTAAATGTCAGTATAATCTAAATCTGAAACTGTAAAAATTCGTTGTATATTCGTTTTTGTATCGGGTACTTCAACAATCAAAATGGAATTTTCATCTTCTATGTCATCGACTGTCATTTTAGTGAATTCCTCATGGCGGCAAGCACCCGAAATACCCAGTATTAAAACAACCTATAAGGAAATCAGTAATTCAAGAAACACATAAAACAATCATCAAATATCTACCTTAACCAACAAATAGGTTTCATCATCTGCCTCTCTTATGAATTGGTCAACTTTGACTTTGACTTTGAACTGACAATTTGTCAAATATGGAGCCGACTTGGTGAATTTTTAAAAATTCACGTTTTCTTCAACATTGAGTGTTGCTTTCAACATAGAATATATTGCCCATAACGTGGAAGACTTCAGCTACTCAGACTTCTCTGCTAAATATGCCAACAGCACATTTTCGGATATTTTTCTGGCATTATTTGCTTCACACCACTCTTCAAATTGCAGATATGCATTTTCATACTGGCGCCTCAATTTTCCCGGTGAAAGATTCGAAATTACTGAATTGGCCAAAATTGTCAAGTTTGGTGGGGTACTGTTTACTTCATCGTAGCTCGAAATTTCCATTACAACAAAATAATTACCAAGAACTGTCACTTTGGAATGATTTTCAACAAATGCCATTTTATTTCCATAGTTACAGTAATTACTTCTTTGGAGAAACAGTTTGAGCCAGTTCAATACTATCCTCCATATTAAGCTAAGCATCTTACTTATTTTAGAACAATATTTCTGACGTTTGTAGAAAATAGTTATTTGTTTTACTAGGCATAAAAGCACAAGATTTAATGCCGCGGCTGGTGATTGAACCAGCCAAGGCAATGAATCTGCTTTTCTGCCGTGTGAAACATAGAATTTTTTCTTCAAATTTGTTCGAATTCCACGCAAAATCGACTTTTCCATATTTAAATTGCGATTCATTATCAATATCCAAATAACTAAATTATTTTATCAAAGGTAACTGGGCCCTGCGTTACTATGTTTACCGCTGATGACGTTTGTTGAATATGTTTGTTTACTGTTTACTTTGTCATTGTCAATTTTGAAAGGTTGTCATGTTAGAAATGGATATACTGCAAAGTGAGGATGAATTGATGCAATTAACACCACCTGAGATAAGAGACCAGGCGAGAGATGTGGAATTTAACCTTTTACCGGAAGAATCAAGAACTGTATATGAACTCACATACAGCAGATTCATAGAATATAGACAGAAGAAAAATATAGGATCTTTCTCTGAAAATGTGCTGATTGTCTATTTTTCCGATCTTTCAAAGAAAATGAAGCCTTCAACGTCTACCTATTCGATGTTGAAAGCTACCCTGAACATAAAAAATAATATTGATTTGGCAAAATACTCGAAGTAACGGGCTTTTTTGAAACGGTAGTCAGACGGTTCCCATGCAAAAAAAACCGAATTTTTCAAAGAGAAGAAATCGAGAAATTTTTTCAGATGCCCCAGATGAACTGTATTTGTGTACGAAGGTAGGAATATATTGAAAATGATCTATTATGGATTAAAGAACTAATTTTCAATATATATTTCATTTATATACTTCTACGGAATTAGAAAGGGAGAATAGGAAAAATAATCTGATTGTATTTGGAATCAAAACACGGGATACCGAAAATTTAGTGAAAATTACTACTGAAACGCTAAACAAAGAATTGGAAGCAGAAATGAAATCTAAATAATGTGTACAAATCAGGAAAAGACACTACATCACCTATACTGATCGAATTCAACTCTTTTTTCAAGAAACTGACAGTTTTCCAGAATAAAAAAAGATTGAAAGAACTGAAAACAAAGGAAATTTCTATTAGTAATGATATGTCCAAAGAAGACAGAGAGAAACAGAAGACTCTGAGAACTCACCTCAAACAAGCAAGAGAACAAAATTGTTCAGCTAATATTAAAGGAATCACCTTGTATATCAACAACAAGCCCTACTCCGTAGACGACCTGAGAAGTCTAGAAAACAATACTAATTTTGTCACCGATAGTGAAGTAAGTTCAAGTGAAAATCCAATCCAAACTCAACCACAGGCGCAAAGGAAAACATCCCATGCCAAGAGAAAAAGAAGCAAAACCTATCGTTACAGTCCTATAAAAACGAGAAGTACAAAAACAGACTGAATTAATGTATAAGGTAGATATATATCCCGGAATTGCGGTTCCGTTTCGGTTTTTAAAGTGTTTTGATCGAAATTATTACTGCTCGTGTTCATATTTTTAATATTCCAATTAGTTCTTCATCGATTTTCGAGAAGATATGAATACACATATAAGTTATCTCCTCTTGAATGTCAGATCATTATGCAGTGGCTTCGATATACTTAATGATTTTATAAATAATGAGAATTATGACATTCTTGGGTTATCCGAAACTTGGCTGCATGAAGATATACATTCAGACACCGTTGCAATACAGTCATATGATCTCATTAGGGCAGACAGAAATTCTAGAGGAGGAGGTATTGCTTTTTATGTCCGAAACTCCGTAAATTATAAAATCGTATACACGCAGGTCAGTCTTTTTTCAGAGCAACTCTGGATTTCTGTAACCAATCAAAATCGTACCTACTTGTTCGGAATTTTATATCGTCCACCCTCAGCCAGCATTATAGCGTGTCTCAATGAATTGGAGGAAACAATAGCTAATTTGATACCCGAATATGATTTTATTGTGTTTGGAGGAGATTTGAATATTAATTTATTAGCAAATGATAACCGATGCGATCTTTTGATTCAGTTCATGGAGATGTTCAACTTCACTCAGTTGGGAAATGAACCTACGAGAATCACTCTTCGAAGTCAAACTCTGATAGATGTTTTACTAGTTTCGAATCCAGAAAATATTTTAAATACCGAGGTATTGGATATCAATGGAATATCAGATCATTTGGCAGTAAGTTGTGAAATTGACTGTGACAAATCTATAAGACAACCTAAGTTTATAACTTACCGTGACTTTTCTACTTTTGACGTGGCCCTATTCAATGAACATTTGATATCTCACAACTGGAATATAATCTTCGAATTAGGAACTCTGGATGAAATGTTAGATTACCTCAATCACGGTTTGCTCGCACTTTTCAATACACACGCTCCTTTCCGAACCATAAGAGTCACCAAACCACCAGCTCCTTGGCTAACTTACAATATTAAAGAAATGATAAGACTCAGGGATAGAGCTTTCAGCAGGTACAAAAAGTTGAGAAACTCTGCGTCTTGGAAAAGTTATACTGACTTGAGAAATTACACAACTGGAGCAATACGTCGCGAAAAAAAAGCATATCTCGAACATGGCCTGCACAGGAAAAATTCTAGAGTTATGTATAACACGCTAAGGTCACTTGATATTCTTCGGCAGAAGGCAACGCCTTGTCTTCCAGAGCAACTGAAAAACGTTAATAGAATTAATCGTCACTTTAATTGTATAATGCATCCTGAAAAATCTAAAACACTCGTTTCTCTTCTCGATAAATATAAAAGTGTAGTGAATGGTCCTGTCTTCTCTTTCAAAAATATATCTTCAGAAACGGTAAATGAATATCTGAATGAAATAAAAAGTAACGCAGTAGGAACAGACGAAATCTCCATTAGTATGATACAATTGGTGCAGTCCCAGTTAATCAAACATATAACATTCATTTTCAATACGGCGATTAACATGAACATCTTTCCCTCGGAATGGAAACACGCCAAGATTATTCCTCTGGCTAAATGCAACTCTCCCACTAAGCTCTCCGACTTGAGACCTATAAGTATCCTGCCTTCCCTTTCCAAAGCCCTTGAAATGATCATGAAAGATCAAATGGCAGATTACATATATGCACATGAAATAATCACTTCTGTACAATCTGGTTTTCGCACTGAACACAGCACTACTACCGCTCTTTTGTCAATCACGGATGATCTTTTCATGGCCGCAGATAATGGTGAAGTTTCCTGTTTAGTTTTATTGGATTACAGTAAGGCCTTCGATACACTTGACCATTCGACACTTTGTAACAAACTCAAATACTTTGGTTTTTCTAACGGAGCAGTAGAATTCATACGTAACTATCTATGCAATCGTACACAGCGCGTCGTCTTGGAAGGTATTGAGTCAGATGTATTGCCGGTTGGTTACGGTGTTCCCCAGGGGTCTATTTTAGGGCCACTATTATTCTCTTTATATATTTCTGATTTTTTTGAAATTATAGAACATGCCGAAATTCATGACTACGCCGATGATATTCAACTCTATGTCTCTTTTAATTCTTTACTTGTAAACGAAACACACAAAATAATATAAATAAAGATTTGAATAAATTGTACGAGTTTTCCACCGCGCACAATTTACGCTTGAATTCAAAAAAATCTCAGGTCATGTTCTTCGGGTCGAGAAAGAAAGTGGACAGTGCTCGTGAAGATATGAAAATAAAAATCGGTTTTGATATCTTGCCTATAGTCAAGGAATGCAAAAATCTTGGACTGTGGATTGACTCTGAGCTGAGATTCACCAAACATGTCAGCCATCTTTGCCAAGCGTCCTTCAACATCCTCAAACAACTCTTTCCTAACAGACACTTGCTTTCCAAGCACTTGAAGTTTTCTTTATGCGAATCATTGATAATGTCCAAACTTTCTTATTGTGATAGCGTCTACGGACCTGCCCTCCTGAAATCTGATCAGTGTCGTCTTCAAAGAATACAAAACTCATGTATTAGATTCTCCTCTGGTATTCGGAAATTTGATCATATAAGCTCTGTATTCAATAACTCTGTTTGGCTGAGGTTGAACGATCTTCGAAATCTTCACTTACTGTCTATTACACATAGAGTTCTTGTAACGAAAACTCCTAAATACCTGCATAGAAAATTGAATACTTTTTCGGCATTGAATGACCTCAGAACACGTAATAGACACCTTCTTGTAATTCCTCCTCACTCCACTTCAATTTATACGAAATGTTTTTCGTACAATGCTGCCAAACTTTACAATCAGTTACCCAATGAATTCAGACTATACACACTGAGTAACTTTAAAAAGCGATTGAAACTTCTCCTGAAGAATAGGCAGTTTTTGTTCTTACGTTGATAGATACCGCTCTGAATTCTGTTTTGGCTTTCCATGTATGTTTGTTATGTATTGATACAAAACAAGGAACTAAACTAGGTTCAAAACTAGGTACGAAACTTCCCGCTTCTGAATACTGTATTGGTTTACGATGTAGGTTTGTTATGTATCAATACAAATCTAGGAACTAACCTACGTTCAAAACTAGGTACAAAATTATGATGACGTTTGTCTTCAATGTCGTTTCCTCTTTATCTTGTTATAGTAGGTAATTTGATTTGTAATTGTTAGAATATATATATATTTTTTTCACCTGTTTGAAATTTTTTTTTTTTTTATTATTTTATTTTATTTTTTGAGGTCAAGTTGAAAAACAGCTATAGCTGACACTTCGCCGATTCATCAGTCCGACATTTTGTTCTCTTTTTTTTTGTAGAAACTGAAATGATGAATAAAGCCGCTTTATTATTATTATATCATTATTGTTGCAGCCGCTGGGGCTTGTAGATGTGATGAGCTTTTGCAAATGAAAACAGATGATATAAATGATATGGGCAACATGCTAATTATGCTACCAAATACTCAGACCAAAAGATCAAGATCTTTTGTAGTAACGGAATATTCAAGCGTTTACAGAAAATATGCAGCTTCCAGACTCTCGAATTTGAATGATCGTAGTTTGTAGTTTTAATGCAATAAAACCAGTTTATTATCATCAGCATCATTTTGAGTATTCTTAATGTCATTGTCAATTTTAATAACGAGTTTGATTCAAATTATTACTTGGAAGGTTGCCTAGCAAGGAACTTTTCCAACCTAGGCAGTAAAAGTGGACTTTTTCTGCCTAGGCATTGAAAGTACAACTTCTAAGCCTGCCAAGTGTCAATAAAAGGCCGCTTTTAATGTCATTTGGAGAAAAAATTCTGTTTGCATCTCATGCGCCAAATACTTCGGTGATCTCGACCATTTATTTCAGTTCTCGATCATCAAAGTAGCATTTCGCGCACTAGATACAGAAATAACTATTCTATATGTATTTATGAACAAAATAAACTGAAGACTGACCTACTCACAAATTGATGACGCAGGCAAGCTACGAGAAACTTCAGCTCTCGAGGAATTGAAGAGACAAAAGAATTGTTCCATATTCCAAAACTTCATATACAGTGTGAGTCACTAACTGTTCCCTCACTTTTTCACCTAAATTCTTTGATTCGAATAAAAAGTTCAAATGGGCCTCAAACGAATGAATGTTTTGAATAGGAACACTGTGTTTTCCATGTTTTTGGAGAGAGGACGCAGAGGGGTGTTCAAACACAATATACTGGGTGTCCCGAAAATAGTGTGCAATACTCTACCAGCGGCTTCTAAGAACAGAAATAGGAAGACAACTTTTTATGAACATCATGGGTCGAGAAATAGCCTCGTCGAGTGCTAGAGTCTCTCATAGGGTTGCCCAGTAGATGAAGTTTTAATGATTTTCCAAAATAGCACGAGATGAAATGATGCAATTTTTCGCAATCTTTGTGACTTTATTGACGAATAAATATAATGATTATGATTTTTCTGTTGTTTTCATGAATAAACTCAATTCTTCAATCATTGTATATATGCTTAGTAAGCCCTTTTTTGTACACTCAATGATGAAATGGACAATGTGTTCCAATTTGGAAAAAAAAAACATTGATTTGTCGTGGCAATTCAAAAGTGATCATGTTGACAGTATGGCAGTATTGAACTGTATGGTTGAAGGTATGCTCGCGTTCTATCCCGCATTGAACCATTGATGCCAGCACACATTTTTTTCATTGGAATTGAACATCATATAATAATAATAATAATGATAATAATAATAATAGAGGATTTTATTGACAGTCTTATTAACTCAGTGCATAAAGTTCAATGTAGAATGAGCACTGTCAAAAGGCAGAGTTAGCGCTTTGCCTGTTAACAAAGTTAACAGGTGTGCACTCTCTTACACTCAACCTGCAAAAAGAAGGTATAATCCGATGAGGAGATAATTTACATATTCCTAAAGCCTACCTATGAAAATAATTATATACTAATTATATTGAATGATTGTTACAAATGGATGCCATTTGAGAAAATGATTTTTCTTAATAGTTCCTTGAATACTTTCATCTTTTCGAGTTTGATTGAGTCGGGAATCATATTGTACAGGCGAGCGATCATATAACTGAATGACGACTGGTATGATGCGGTTCTGTGCTGAGGTAAATGGAGCTTGGCTCTGTGACGATAAGTAATTTTGTCATGAAGATACGGTGGCTGTTTGGTATTAATGATATTGTGAAAAAGAGTGCATGAGTGTAAGATTCTCCGTTGGTGCATAGTTAGCCAGCCTGTATTTTTTATGTATTCCGCTATATGATCACGTCGTCTAAGACCATGTATAATGTGATTGAAGGTCCATAGACAGCGTCAGCATAATTGGTGTGAGACAGAATCAAAGTTTCTGGCAAGATGATTTTACTCTTTTGAGTAGATGCCTCTGGGAATAAATCAATTTGAGATCACAGTATGCCTCCGTTGTATCTCAGAGTATTATCCATCATGACTGCTAAGTTTTTGGCAACGTCTGTTAAAGTAAGAGGTTCGTTAGCGAGTGATATATTTATACTATTACAGCATCTCAAGCGTGCGGCTTTTCTACCAAATATCATTATTTTTGATTTGGAGGGATTCAGTGATAGACAGAACTTTTAGGAAGTTTCCAATAGTGACTGAAGATCTTCGTTCAAGAGACCGCATGCTATATCACAGTTGTTCTCAGGGAAATCAATGTTTAGTTGAGTATCATCCGCATAAAAGTGGAAATTACTGTACCTCAGACTCTTGTGAAATTCAAATGTAATATAGAGTACAAAAAGGATGGGGCCTAGAATTAATCCTTGCGGCACTCCATTTTCCACACGAATGAACTCAGAAGATATTTCTTCAATTTGAACGGATTGATAGCGATCGGTGAGATAATTAGACAGCAGTTTTATGGCTGTGCTGTTAAAACGTATGTAGTGGAGAATAGCTAATAATAATTCGTGCTTAATGCGATCGAAGGATATCATGGGTGACCTTCAATAGCGCTGTAGTACAGCTGTGTCCTTTACGAAAGCCAGATTGTGTTTTTGGTAAGATGTCATAAATATCTAAGTAAGCTATGATTTCTTTGTGCATTATTTTCTCAAGAATTTTCGAAAATACACAGAGTAAACTGATAGGGCGTAATGAACTATAGTCTTCAGGATTCGTGACCTTGGGAATTGGAATGACATTGGACATTTTCCAGGTGGTGGGGAATACGCCATTTTCTAGACAGCAGTTGTATATATGACATAAGTACGGTAAGATTATGAGGCATGCGTATAAGATCATATTAATTCCAATACCGTATACCCCCTGCGCTTTGGATTTTATAGACAAAACCGTTTGATAGATTTCATGCTCATAAGTTGGTAGAAAGAGAAATTGATTATTATGTGACATAGTGTTAGTTAAATAATAATCAATAACTTCCCTATCTGGTTCCAATTGACTGATGGATGAATTCACAAAGTATTTGTTGATTTCGGATGCATTTCTTAGGTTTTCAGGAACTATGTTCGACTCACTAGAAAAGCTCCCCATTTTCTTCAATTCTTTCCAGAATTGAGCATTATTCACGTTTTTATTTATACGGAATTCAGAATATGCTTTTTTTCCCGATTTATCGCATTTCTTGTGTAGTTTCTAATATTTTTGTAGTAATCCCAGTTCTGTGGAAGTCTACTATGTCTATACTTAACAAGTGCTCTATCTCTCAGTGACATCATTTTTCGAATTGTGTATGTGATCCAGGGCGCAGGAGGTCTTGATATTTTCACTTTCCTCCTAGGAGCATGATAGTCGAATAATTCCAGAAGTGTAGAGTTGAGATATTCAACTTTGGCATCGATATTATTATATAGATAGATTTTAGTTAAATTTGAAGTTGACAGACCTGTTGAAAAAAGATCAGCATTGAAATTTTTGATATGCATTTATTTGTTTCTATTTCGCAGGCTATCATACAGTGATCTGATATCACCAAGGCATCAGTAACCTCAATATTGTCATACTTGACAGTTTCACTGCAAATAATTACATCGATCAAGGAGGCTCTTGTTGAACAAAATCTTGTAGGTTGTTCTATCAGTAGGTTGTAGGTTGTTGTGTTGACGTAAACGAAAACTATGGAGTAATTGATCCATTTTGTTAGTTGCAGGGTTATCAATATCGAAAAGGTCTATATTTAGATCCCCTAGACATACGATTTCATCATAAATTGGAGAGATTATGCTAATAATATTTTCGAACTCGCGGATGAAATGATTCATCGGGCATTTTTGTGAGCGGTAACAAGCTCCTATAGCATATTTTTTATTTTTAAGTTCACAAGAAATCCATGATTGCTCAATCTGTAGCTGTGGTGAATTATTATCAATTTTGTTGTTGATTGTGATCTGAAATAGGCAGCTACACCTCCTCCTCTTTCGTCACTCCGATCACGCCTGTACAATTGGTATCCTGCGAGACTTATGTTTTCCGACAGTATATTATTCGTGAGCCATGTTTCAGAAAGCGTTATAATATCATATTTATCGTGGAACATTTCTGCAAAATCATTGAATTTTGGGACAATGGATCTTACATTAACATGAGAAATTTCAATTGGTTGATACATTTTATACGGACATATGAAAAATAAACTGGTCAACCAAACACTCGGTACCTAGCTAAGGAGTGATATAGATCAATGAAGCAGAGTAACCACCATACAGTAAATGAATGAGTTATGAGATGAGGTGTATACTTATGAACTAATAGAGCTGATTTCATCATTTATAATATTTGTTCTTCTTTTTGTTGTGATCTGGACTCTTGACATCATCTTCTACACGCTTGGATTTTGATCGCAGATTTTGTTCCCCACGAGCTGAGTTTCCAACATTCGCTGAGTCGTTGACAGTTGATATAATTCCTGATGGATCGTTTTCTACTTCCTCAGCAGTATATGAAATTCCATCAGCAACAATCTTCCCTTTTACAATTTTCAAATCGATGTTTTCGTCACTGGCAGCCTTTTTGTAACTACGAAGTGTACGTTTCGTTGCTAAGTCTTCAACAGTTAGATCTTGGGTGATCAGTATTCTACTCCCTTTGAGCTTGTGACAGTTTCGCAGTATCTCGTATTTATCAAAATAACTCACGAGCTCTACTAGAATAGGGCGATTCTCCGAGGCAAGCGCAACACCGATTCGATGAGCGTTTCTCAGGTTATTTATTTTCAAACTGATATTCAGTTTCTCTTGGAAAAATTTCAGAATGATATCGACTACTGCCTCGTTATCTGCTTCCTCTATGCCGTGAATGACTATATTGTATTTTTTAATTTGCCTTTCTGCTCTCAAAACTCTTTTTTTCAATTCGTCATTCTCTTCTTTCAAGATTTTAACAGAGTCTTTCAGCTCACTCACTTCAGAAGCACATTTTGTTGCTGAATGATCTATTTCAACTTTGATTTGGTTGTTTTGGGCTTTTATTTCATCATTTTGGATCGCAACTTTACGAATTTCGGCAAATAATCCTTCAAGCGTGAGGGGCAATTCTTTGATAAGATAGTATATACTATGGATTGGTTGCAAAAAAACCGACACGCTAGCGAAATATGGAGTTATAAAGAAAGATGTGCAGAAAAAAACGGCAGGTGTTCATCTTTTTCAGGATTTATTTGTCGTTTTCTGCCAAATTATTAACTGTCTATATGTGATGCTATTATTAATAATCACTCAAATATATGCAGTTCTTCATCCTCTAGCAAATTCTTGAGGCCCGAGGAAGCGACTCGGGAACTTATATCAGCGATTCACCAAACTTTCAGATTATTTCGATGGATGAAAACCACTAAAATTGGAGTTCGATCAGGAGCAGATTTTAACGTGCCTCTTGCTCGAATATCGAATGATAATTTATGTATTTGGCCGATTTCAAGAAATCCATGTTTTATAGAAGGCTAGGAGAATGGAGTGTCAGAGTCAGTATCGAAAAAATATTTTTCCATAGAAATTAGAACTTTCGTACAAATATTCCCAAATAATACCTGATACCGATGTTATCTAGATTAGGTGGCGCTTCCTTACTTTTACATAGTCTGATGCTAACATGAATTCCCAGAATTATCATAATATTAGTACCCAATCGTCGCCAGTGTTGTCATATCCAATCATCAAAAAGTGATGAATAGTCAATAATATTCAAAGTCCTTTATGAATCAATGTAGTTCAATGTACAAATATAATAATGAATTTGGGTCATGACGATTATGAATCAGTTCTGATTGATAGAAGATTGCTGCATTATTCTGAGACTCAGCAATTTTACTTTCTTGGGGGCTCGAGGACCAGCATGGGTATCATGAATACTTTTTGCTCAACGTTGCAACACCGCCATTTGATATTGACAGTCAACGGCGATTATTGCTTTGTTTGGTATCTGTCATTATTTACGTTTTGATTTATCGATATTATTCAACTTGTGTGTAGTTTTGTGTACTCAGAATTCCTCAGAAACTCAGTTTATTTCCTGTTTTGGTGATTTGATATAATGGTGAGACGTTGTGAGGTGTGTTAAAGACAATTTGAACCGGCGATCAAAACACGTCATTTCATGGGTGAGTTACCATTGTCGTATCATTCGAGATTTTGAAGCATTTTCCCAAATGGAATGGATAAAAATGAATTGAAATTTAATTGATCAGATTATATTGATTATACCCATAGGTCAGCTGCGAAAGTGTCTTGTGGTGAAATATGGAGCACTGATAAATGCTTCCTTATTTGTAGTCAAAATATGCGAAGCTGCTGAAAAATCACTGAGAATAATGATGAACTCAAATAATATTTTTGATAGAAAATATAAGGATATTTCTATACTTCTTGTACACACAACAATGAGAAATTTACCGTTGACTGTTTTCGGAACTAGTCAAACAAATTTGAAAAAATATTTCACTGTAAGACTCCAGTAAGAATAAGCAGACAACTGTATACTGAATAGTAATTATATTGTTTCATATAGCGTTGAGAATTGAACTTTTCTTGACGTGGTCATGATAAGTTTATTGATTACAAGCAAGTTACAAGAATCACCATAATATTGTATGTATTCGAATGTTTCGTAACAATGTGAGGGAAGTATAAGGATGTCGATTTTCCCACCAAGAAATGCTGAAAAGTACCACTGAAATCGTTACGGATTTTCAATTTGGTTTCATCATGAATTGATAATAAATTCGACCCCCTCTGACAACACAGCACTGGTGCTGGGAGAATCAGCTCCTGCTATCCTCGTTTAGACAAATATAGATACTATAGATGTTGCTTCCAAACAAACTATATTGCCAGAAGTGTGGATTACTTATCTAGTCTGTTCAATGATCGAAGGAAAATAATGTGAAATCAACTGTTTTTCATATATGTTTCGCAATGATGATTTATTGATTTTAGTTATTGAATTCGCTGAGGGATGGCGATATGTTTACAGGAGTCTTTATATATTCTTTATGTATTGATGTAAAAAGGTCGATTGCCAGAGTAGATAATCACTGATAAAATGTTATAGAATGAGAACTGTTGATAAATCAATCGATCAAAAATAAACTCAATTGTCGAATAAATATAAATAAAAAAAGAGTTATAGCAATGGAAAAAATTGAAGTAGTACCGAAATGAAATTTTGCAATGTAACTCACTCGCAATTATCTCATATAGATTATAAAAAAAAAATCACATTATTTACACAATATCACATTGTCAAAATCACAACAGATTGAAACATAAAAAATAGAAGTTACAATATAGAGCATCGATGAATAAATAAAAACACAGTATGTCATTGTCACAGTCACATGAAATCAAAATATTATACAATTTACTTATAGGATGAGGTTGAATGTCATGGTCCTACTCCTACAACCTGCTGTAGAACTGTGTCTTCCACTTTTTTTCTGAATTTCTTCAGGCAAGATATATTTCTGTGAGGTATTGGAAATCGGTTTCAATTTTTTTCCGTACATTTTTTTTTTCTAGTTAGGATAGATTCTGGTGTAGGTCAGGGAATACAACCTTTTTCTTATCTCATATCGTCTGATTTCAGTTATAGATGGAGTTGAAGTGGCATATTTCTTGTGTATCAGGCATACAGCTCCTAGTATGAATGTACAGGATAGAGTCAGAATCTTTAGATTGATGTATATTATTAAGCAGTAATCATGAAAATGATACTCACAACCTCCAAACTCTCAAGAAATATTCAAACACCTTCCTTCTCTCCCAAAATCTACCGCTGGCTAACACGATGTTTCTCGAACATTATAGGTTTCCCTTTCGTGTTGTCCACAGATAAAAGAAAAATGATCACTGCACAATCCCCAATGCCATACCTCAAGTGGGACTCAAAGAGAAATATACCAACCTAGTTGAAGCTGAATTCAGTTCCTTTGGAACAACTTGAACTGCGAAGCAACTTTATATTGATGCATACCTAGGAACTCACTATTTGGCCTCTTAAAGCTTTATAAATAAACGAATAGGTCAGACGGATAAGTCAGACTATATTGTATAGAGTTGGAGCGACTAACAGTTGAATTGGAAATAAATAACTAATTCTTGTTTTTGATTCATATTGTGATTATTGAACGAATCCAGGCAATAGTATTACCGTTACAACATGAATCATTGGAGTGCAAGTAATTCATTCCTGGAAATGATCCATTATAGACGGCTATTGAACTCACCTCTAGATTATCCGAATTGGATACTTCGTTGACATTCGGTGCAGATTCATTCTTTTCCAAATCCACATCTGTGCTTTCCATTTCATAATATGAATAATTTCGAGTCAATACCAGTATTGACAAGTTGCGGGTCCTGGAAGAATGAAAATAAAGAGATACAGTTTTTCGTATACGTGACCCCTTCGGAATATTTCCGCACATCTGTGGGCAAGCCAAGCACGTCAACTTCTACAAAAACATGTCCTTTCTACTTATTTCCTAACAAGCTAACATCCAAAAACGAGTGAATTATGATCTTATGATTCAGTAGTGAATCATGGAAAGGTATCATAATGCTTGAGGAAAGAGATAAATGAGGGTGTGTTGGGAAAAACGCTTGGACACGTCAATTTTTATTTCTGAATACGCATTTCTTTCAGAAAAAATACTTTATATATAGTATGTCATGTGACAGTGGTCAATACCAACTTTCTTATTCCAAATGGAACACCCTGTATTTCATTCAATTTTTGAATTCTCATTGAAGAGCTGATTTTATCGATATACCACACTTGGGGTCTAGCGGAAATGATTACAGAGATATAGGGTGTGAAAAATCGATATTTTAAAACGTTATGAAATTTTTGTGTCGAAACTATGCATTATTGGTCGAAACGACTCCCATGTTTTCATCTTAATTTTTGATATACTATCTACTGACATTTCTTTGGGACAGATACAGGATGATCAATTTTCTGAATTCTGCACCACCCTATATTTGTTCTAATCAAATGATAGTAGGTAGTAAATCGAAAGTTAAGACAGGGATATGTAAGCCGTTTTGACAAATAATGAATAGTTCCGACACAAAAAAATCCTAAAGTTGAAAAATCTCGATTTTTCACACCCTATATCTCTGTAATCATTTCCGATAGACCCCAAGTGTGGTATATCGATAAAATCAGCTCTTCAGTGAGAATTCAGGAACGGAATGAAATACAGGGTGTTCCATTCGAAATAAGGAAGCTGGTATTGGCTACTATCACATGAAAATGCGTATTCGAAAATACAAATCGACGTGTCCAAGCGTTTTTCCCAACACACCCTCATTTATTTGTTGTCGAATTTATTCCATTTGGCTGTTCCACACTGTATACAACAGTCGTGGACAAAAATAATGGACCAATGGGCTTGTTATCAGTGTGGAAATGTGAGAAAAAAAGATATGAAAAAGAACACGATATTTTCGAATATCTTCAAAACGGTGGGACTTTGTACTGAGATATGTGTGGCCCTATGAAAACCAAATAAGCTCCTTTCCTAATGCATCGACCTTTTCTTCCAAACATAACTTGAACGGCAATATTATATCGCAATGCGACTTTGTGATGTTATTTGAAGATATGCTTCACATGAATGTACCATATATTACATAATTTCAATGTTACGTTATAACATATATTCAACATTACTCAAAACATGTAACGAACGTTGTGACAACATTTTTATATCAACTTTGTTATGAAATTGAGAGAACGAAGGCTTACCATGAGATACAGCATCTCCTGTATCAAATGAAAAATTGTAAGTTGAGTAAGGCTGATGATATTGAGATGATGATATTCAATCAGAAACTCTATATCCTTGATACATATAATGGAAAATGAAGGAAACAACCAATATGCATGATGAGAAATGAAACAGAATTGAAACAGAAACAAAACATCGAACATGTTTCACTACCTATACTAGGTTGACTAAATCCTTAAAAAAAAAACCTTTCTCTGATAGAAAACTTCTCTTATCGCTCTGGGGTGCCCATAATACAAGTACATCTTTATAGGAAAGGAGTCTTTCATATTGACCTCAAGGAAATGCCCTCGAGATCTCATATGCAGTAAATTGATCAGTAATACTCCTTCTTCAGCATCTACCTGGCAAATCACAACCACTACAAGATAGTATGCTTGAACCCTTCATCAGTGGTTGGTGAATAGTATTCTCAGATTCTGAAAATATACCTAAGTCTTCGGAAACTGAAATCTTACTTCATTCTATCGAGTATAAATGGTTCCAAATTGATTGAATGAAAAATAAATCACTCGAATATTCAATATTCAATATTTCCAAGAAAAATCATCTCGAAATCAATTGAAACTGTTATGGAAATTCTGAAATATGAAGAATATGGTGTTAACAGACAGCTGTAAAGATTCATAATGTTCTTTTTTCAGTGTCTGAATACCAGTTTTGTAGTAAAGACATGACTCCAAAAGTCTGTATATCTCAGATTCATGGGTATTTTTATTACGTTAGGTATTCTCACCTCCTCTCGAACCTTCTGTTTATTTTCCACAATTACCTTCCTATTTCCACATTTGTCCATTGTGTGATCGAAAACTTTTTCTCTCTACCTCTTCGAAGAAATCGACACCAAAAATATCACAAATACAACAATAATGGTGGAAAATGGTGGAACGTACCAATGCAGACTTTTTCACTGTCACTGGATAATATTGGTTGAATGTGTATATCGATTAATGATAATGTTAATATTAACATGTTCGAGTGGTCGAACAAAAATATCGAACGAATGTCTCTGAGACATATCTGGGAAACATTGAATCAATATCGTGTAGATTATTCAATCAATATCAATGGAAATATTATCGCAATGTGACATGAACATTCCATTGAAATTATTTTTATGGATTCCTGCAAATGATGTTGATGCAATGTGAATTCAAAAATATCACAAAAGTTACCTTTGAAAAATATTTTTGTTATTTTCGTTATGAATGTTTAGTGGGTTGAAACAACGATATTTCTTTGCAGAAGCAAATTTCTGGAAGTCGCATCATCATACTCATTGCACTGCTTTGAATGACGTGAATGACGGAATGGAAAATTCTAATCCCTTCCTTCTCTCCTAACATCCCTTTTTCTAACTAACACGATGTTCCTCGATCATTGGAGAATATGATCTCGTGTTGTCAAAAGATGAAAAGAAGAGAGTTATGGCAAGAAAAAGTTTCAAATATCAATGACAGTCATTACTTTGTTCAGAATCATTTGGTAGGTTTCAATATGCGTGTGTTGCAAAAAATATTCCGAAATATCTGGGGATCACAATGGATGTAAATGGCAATATATCCACGCTCGTTCGGATGCAGTGCTAATACTTGTATCGATCCTATGTGAGACTTACATTTAGAACATCAACTTTCTCTTCGGATAAATGGTATGAAGAATTAAGTGATATATCTATTTGCATACTAAAAATTCTCAAACCCTACATTGTGAAACTATCAGATGACTACATCCATAGTATTCATCACTTGCATAACTGATTATTCGAAATAAAGTCAATGATAACGTGGACATGATCAAGAAGTTGAGTTCCCGTGATACCGGATTGGTCATCCATATTCCAGAGTCTATCGTTGAATGGGTAATAATAATAACCCTGTATGTTCGCTATTATTCTGATATTTGAAATTCAGTACATCGATTCTTTGTTATGAATACAAAATTTTATACTAAAAATACATACACCCTTCTAGTAACATTATCTACCTTTCCACCGAAATATCTCAATCATACTTTTCATCAGATAATTTCTCTTATAACTGGGGTATCATTGAATTTAGACTTCTCGAAATTTATTATCAATGAAAATATTTCATGAGAAGTATAGTCGATGGAAGAATAATTGATAGTGTGCATGATTTATCGAAGTTTAAGTTTTGACCCCTATGGATTCATAGAACAGGATGATCAAGTTTCTGAATTCTGCACCACCCTATATTTGTTCTAATCAAATGAAAGTAGGTAGTAAATCGAAAGTTAAGACAGGGATATGTAAGCCGTTTTGACAAATAATGAATAGTTCCGACACAAAAAAATCCTAAAGTTGAAAAAAGAGAGAGAGAGAGAGAGAGAGAGAGAGAGAGAGAGAGAGAGGGGTATCCCACTTGTAGAATTGAGTCACAAGCATTTGAAATTCGATGAAGTTGAAGTGTCATTCTGACCACCCTTGATACTTAGTGAGAGGGATCAGATTTTCGTATGATAGAACATGGTATTGACTATCGATCAACACGAATGTTTGTATGTATTCTTGAAATTGTGGGTGATAGACGAGTACCTACTAATAGTAGATACCCCAACGGCAACGCCACGTCCGATTTCTAAAAACGAATAAATATTCAAGTAAAAATAAAATAATAATAATATTAATAATTCAGAAGTAAGGATCATTTGATGAGAATCCATATATGTTGAGATATGTAGGGTGTTTCACTGGAATGGACATAAGTTTGATATATCACATTTTTTAACACACACATTGTATGATGAAAAATGATTTGTAAATATGCATCTCTTGGACCTACAACTCTGTAAAAAAAATCTTGCATCTCCAATAGCAGAGCTGCTATCTTTCTTTGTCACACTATTGGTCCACCCTGTATATCTTCATTGAACACGAGGTTCGCAAAATCTATAGAATCCAATGGATGAAAAAGAATGGAATGTATAAATATTTTTTTTTGAGAATCGGACGGTTGATAAATGTTCCCATTTTGACATACCAGAGGACTGTTCAGAATCTATCGAGAGATTCAGTAGAAAGGCATATACTAGTAGGGAAGACTGTTGTATGGTTTGATTCTGGTACACCAGACGGCTGCAGAATGGGAAAATCAGCTACCGCCGAGAAATAGGGACAATTTCTCAGAGAAGAATTTTGTTACGTCCTGAGGAATTTCGCAACATTGTTCCTGGCGGAAGTAGAGAAAGAAACAACACAGGCTCTGACGACAGTTTGTTCCGACAGCCAGGCGGCATCAAAGCACTCGTACTGGTACTGGGAACTAGAAGGCGTTGATGATCTACACTATCAACAAATCGAAGCTACTGTCAATTCAGTGCAGAATGGCAAACGTTGTAAAATAATAATTGGTGATGAATTCTTGTCTTGATGCCTTCTAGGAACTCACTAGCTCTTCCAGCTCGAAACAAAGAGAAATAGAAAACTATCTGACAAAGAGGAAATTTTAACAGGTTCAGTAGTTCACATGTTGAATATATATAGTGGATCTTATTTGCGAGGATTTGAGAGAATTCAAATTTCCAAAAAACGTAAGCATTTTCATATGAATGTGAGCATACAGATTTCGTCAAGCCATTCTGTTATGTCTCCATGAGGAACCGAGCCGATACAGTTTTTGATGAAATGTAGAAGAAATATCCAATTTCGAAAAACACGAGGAGAATAATTGTTGCCTTTGTCCGTCATGCTCACTTCCTTTTGAATTCTTCGTGAAGCGGAAAAACTGCTTAATGGATCGAACGAAAATCTGTGCAACACCGATTCCTGAAGCCAAAACGTGTCAACATCGATTTCTTCACCTGCCTATACTAAATGATCATTATCCATCACATAATAATTCTTTTCTTCTACTGACCTAGTGAGTCCGGTATACCAGTCATGTTTCGATTCAGTCTTGTCGAACACCGCGGTTCGTCCGGATCAAAAATGAAAGTTGACGCACCAACCTCGAAGTGAACTGATAGAAACTGACGTTTGATAAATACACGTGGACTGAGGTAAACAATTAAATTCCCGTTTTCCGTTTCCATGGTAGAACGAAAGTGAAGTTCCAACAATGCTGTTGACAAAAAATGATAATGTGGTTATGCATATAGTGTTTTTAATTTTTTGTGCGTTGGGAATCAACGGGAAACCCTCTCTATCTTTCAACTTCCCGGCATTTGGACCATTCGCCAACATCGGCAAGGAGCCGAAACTAAATTTGAAGAGTTATAGCGGCAGAAGGGTAGCCAACGATTCTATCCGGATGGTTTATTTCAGCTTTCAGACTGTCGCTGTGGTAGAACTGGGACCCAACAAGTTGCTGCTCAATTGTGAGCTGATTGAAATTTTGTGAGTATTTTTTCGTATTTACTCCTACTCGAATGCGAATGAAATCAACAAGATGCTTGCGAAGTCTACGTATTTATTATGTATGTTGGAGAGTGAATTGTTGAAGAATTTGTTGTCGAAATTATGCGAGATCAATTGTAGACAATTCCATTTTTAACAATAATTCATGAATCAATATATTCGAGAGGTGTTCTGTATAGTTATTATTCCTTTTCGGCTCATTTCATTACATCATAAACGGAACTTTAGGCACTCTGTATTTAATGTTGAAAATATTGAAATCATTTCTCCGATAGTAGAAATAAAACATTACGGATATTCTCTTCCGTTCCATGTATCACTTTTCGAATAGCCTCCATAATATTTATTGTATTCCAAAATCAAATGTCATATATTTCCTATTTCGGTCATCATGATTGAGGTTGAGCGAGAACCTTTATATATCTCTTCAGTCTGGAAAAATTAGGTAGCATTTCAGATAACTGAATAGAGAATATTAGAGGAGTGAAATCAGAATCAATGTCAGATGGTGAACATTTACCACCCCCCTCCTGAGGGTTATTAAAAAATCGAAAAACTTTCATATTCTAAAAACACGTTTTCTTCAACATATCACTCAATATCTCTAAAACTACTCACGATATCGATTCGTTTCTTTTTATGATCGAGAGAATATTATTAGGCGCTACACGATAGAAAATAAAAAGGTGTTTTTCTGGATAATCAGAGAATATGAAATAGTAAGAATCATGAGATGAATTTCCCAGTGATCGAAAAACTTTTTCATTATCTGAATTTCTGATATACATGCAGGGAAGGGTATCGAGATGAAGAGTCGAAAAAGTTTAGGAATGAAAAAAATGTATCGCTCGGGCCATTAAAGCCGTGTTGTGTTGAGAAAATCGGTGAGTGCAGAGGTAGAGATATTTATTGTTCGTCTTCAACGGAATTTACTTACGAAAATTTCAACTTGCAATATTCTCATAATGGTATCTGGTATCAACAATAATGATTCAAATACAAACAAAATAAATTACATTCGATAGTTCACAAAATATATAAAACCAAACGATAGGGCAAGAAATAATGAACATATAAGGTGAGATTCTTTTTCGATTCTGGTTCTCCAACCGAAACGATGAATGCATCTTAAGTCTCCTTATATTCATTTTACCTGGTATATTTCAACCCTTCTTCAATGCACCTCCATTTATTATTAGTGCCGTTTTTCTCTGCATAGTGATCGATATAGAATTCCTGTAACTGCATGAATTAGGAACAGGATTCTGATTTGTAAATACAGAATTCCTACAACCGTTTCCGTATTTCCAACCAAATTTCTTCCAATTAGAGTTACATGTTGTGTTGAGAAAATCGGTGAGTATATGGGGATATTAATTTTTCTCCTCCATCGAATTCCACCACAATAATTACCTTGCAAAATCTGTAACATGTAGAAAATCGAACGAGAAATTCAATTCAAATATTCTTTCGACAGATCCTATATTTGTAATCGCTGGTATATTTCAACCCTTCCTGCATGCATACACACTTATTATTCGTGCAATTTTTCTCTCCACAAGGAATATATAGGCGTTCTGTAACTGCAGGATCATTAGGCACAGGATTCTGTCTGTCTTCGTGTTTTCATCCTAGTTTTTACGAAGTGTCATATGGTATAGGATGATATTTTCGAATGATACATACATCAGGAAGTGATCAATCGATCCAGTGAGTGATAAGTAATTATTGAAGATTCATACTCGTTGATTGATTGAATATTATTCAATATACTGGGTGGCCCAATGAAAACGAAACAAGGTCGATTCGACATAGAAAGAAAAAAAAGCTCTAGCCGGTTGATTTTTATTTCGATGGGGAAATATTTTGCGCATTTTTCCAACTTTTTCATTTCAAACCCCTCGGAGGGGTGAGCTCCAACCCTTGAATCTGAAATGGGATAAGAGGTCAACTGATACATCATTTGAAGGTAATCAAAATCTCTCAACAACGCCTTCTTGTTTTGGAATTCAAGTTTATGAGAATAATCCTAATAATCATATCTATTTCTCATTTTGTGGTTTTTTGAATCCTATGCTATCCAACATTACATGAAGAACCATCAATTTTAATGTCAGTTCCTTGATCTCTCAGTGAAATGCATACCTTGTTTCGTTTTCATAGGGCCACCCTGTATATATATATATATATTGTGATACGTATGGTATGATTGAAGTATAGTTATATAATTCTGATGTATATTCTTTTCTGTCGATTGAATGACTGAATCTTCTTGGGACGAGCTGTAATGAGATAAGTGATAATTTGATCATCTGTGACATCACATCATTGGTGATCATAACCTGCAATTTCATCGATCATATTCATGTCATTTGATTCCTTTGCTGATTTATTTATCGGAATAGTATAAGAACCTGAGAAATACTTCAATTCCAATTTTAAAATTGCCTTATCGATAATGACATTCGTTTTCAACGTACTTGGAATATTATGAATATTAGTACAACTCTTCGTACAGTAATTTATGGTACATATTTTTTTGGACCTTATCATGTCTCTCTGCTAGACAAAAAATATTATTCCTGTTTTCCGCTTCTGATAAAAACGAGAGAGGCTCTCAAAGATTGTTTGTAATATTTCAAAAATTCTTGAAAATATTTCTCACATAAATAATCCACTGCATCTATAATAGAAGGTCCGTAACACCACTTGTTCTACGTACTATACTTGACAGTCAACAAAATCCTGTCGCGATAGGCTTATCCAATGTGGTGTATCGGTGCGGAGGCAGATATGTTTTGTTTAAAAATCTTTAGTTTTTTTCCCGATAAAAAATGTCGTCACCACTCAAAAATGTTGTCTGATGGTATTCTGAAAGTGTATAGCTCACAGTACTATGAAGGTGGAACTGGTTATACCTCGAGAACGAAGCTACTTTTCAAGTGGATTTTACTCCACTAATCTCTTTGAAATCACACCCTGGGTCAAGTCCTACGTGAAACAATAACACATTCATAGTGAGGTCGGAATTCAAGCTCGTGTATCGTTTGGAAATTTCAAAGGATACTCTTGTAATCGTGGACTTTATTCCGAAATAATTCGAGAACATGCGATCTTCATCCTTGAGTGGCATCAAGAACAAATATCTGTGAGTCTTTCGATATTTCCAAATACTATAGACATGTCGTAACTAATCTCATTAGTGAACAGTAAATAGTTCGGAAAATATTCCGAAAAAAAGTGTCTGGAAATTGTTTCAATTTCTCTTGATGAAAATGACATATTCTTGTCATTGTTGAATTCAAAATTCTTCATTTCATCTGGTCATATCGATGAACCCCTCAGACGAGGAAGGTTATTTGAACGTGATTATCTCCTACTCAGGTCGCAACAACTGTTTGACGACTTCTTCATAAATACCTTCCTCTTCGAGAGTATTAGGTTTCTTCCCAAACTTATTCATTCTCGCTTTTAGTCTTTCTAAAAATCGTATGCCAAGTTGGCCGATCTCCAGTATGAGCTCAGTGCTTTCATAGTGAGTTATGTAGGTATTGTATGTAGGTAATGTATGTAGATATTATGGAGGTTATCTATTGAAGTGAAAATGGAAAGCTTGAAAAACATAAAAAACATAAAGGTTTGTAGGCTACAAGATATCTGTCATATAGATCCCTCACTCTATACACTCGCAACGAACACCAAAGTCTGAGTATGTTCTGTCATTTGTCAACCGAACAGCAAACTTCACATTTTAATGGCTCTTCCTGATGCTACCACTCAACCCTATTCGGAAATGAAAGGCAAAGTCCTGGAAATAAGTCAAAATCTATCATCTTTTCATTCATCATTCACTGAATGAAAATCACTAGATGTCGAATATTGATTAGAATCTTGCTAATTGAACCTTTTGTAGGTTACAATATTCAAAATAATATTGAACAGTCTAGACGGAGTCGGCCCGCCTGTAGAAAAAAAAATTATAGCACCCGCGTTCCCTGCAAAAAATTGAAATCGCTCTATTTGGACACACCTGGATAATGTAGGGGTAATTAGTTTTCTTGAAGAGGGCATAACTATACGACTAAATTCTGGGTGGCAGAACTGAAAACAGTGATAACGATCAGTTCCAACAAACTTGCAATAAATCAAAATTAATAATAATAATAATAATAATAAACGTTCTTATTGAGCAGGAATTAGTACAGCATACAGAACAAATAATATGGATCATTCACGAATAGCGATACTCATATCATACTATATATTGTCTACCTGTCAAATGGCAGGGTTCAAAAGGTGCCCTAGGACAAATTTTGCTCTTCCACCCAACCGTATTATTGTAATGGTATATTATATGATCTATAATTATATAAATATAATTTCATGTAGCCATGATATAGGAGAGTGATACAAAAAATAAAAGGAAAGGAAACTGCTGAACGAAGGAATCGAATCAATGATAAACAGTAATAACCTAAGTGAAAAATGTAACAAGCTCATACATAATTATATCATCAGTTATAAGTTATCTCAATATATTGACGGCAATAAAATCAAGTTATGATTTATCAATTGAGTGATGCAATTCACCATTCATGAGGTCTTTTTTGAGAAGGTTTCTGAATGAAGGTGAAGACAAGTGTTTGTAATGTTCAGGGATCCTGTTGTAAAGCCAAGGTAAATAATGAGAAAAAGATCCACGAAAGAGAACATTGCGATGATTAGGAGGGGTGAGTTTGGATTTGAATCTCAAGTTCAGGTTGTGTACACCTGTTCTGTAACTAATCTCTTTGTACAAATATGATGGTTTTTTGGAAGTGATAATCTTATGGGAAATTACTGCAGTGTGAAGAGTACGCCTGGCCTCCATGTTCAACCATCCGATGGTTTTCAAATGATCCCTTCTTCCCACGCCCATGATGAAACGAATACAAAAATTTTGTAGTTTTTGCAATCGATATTTATCTTCATTCAGAAGGTATGGCCCATAAATTGCATCGGCATAGTCAGCATGCGATAGAACTAAGGAGTTGCATAAAATAATTTTCATCTTTCTACTCATCATAGTTTCATTAGCATAGAGAATTTTGAGATAACTAAATCCTTTTTTGATAATGGACGAGATATGGTTTTTGTATCTCAAGGACACATTGACATTGACACATTGAGATGAATTGCATTTGTGGGATTGACTCTATTTCTAGCACTTTTTCTACCAAATAACAAGACAACTGATTTCGTAGGATTGATTGTGAGACAGTGTTTGTGGGAAGTTATTGAAAGAAATTCCAGATCCTCATTTATTCGCGCATAAGCATCGACATACATTATTTCCATCAAAGGAATAATAGAGCTGAGTGTCATCTGCATAGAAGTGTGCTCTTGAGTGTCTCAAATTTTTGTGGAATTGAGAAGTATAGATTATGAAGAAGAGTGGTCCTAGGATTGACCCCTGAGGCACACCATTCATCACCTTAAGATAGTCAGATCTATTTTCCTTCATAATAACAGATTGCTGCCTGTCCGACAGATAATTCTGAATCAGCCTCAAAGCATAACAAGAGAATCCAAAATATCGCAAATTAGCCATGAGCAGTGAGTGATTAATCCTGTCGAAGGCTTTGGAATAGTCCAATAGAGAATTGAAATATGAATGAACTTTTTTGTGTTCAGAAAAATTGAATTGTTGTGTTTTCAATAAAATCACACACAACACACCCAGACGCAGTCTATGCAGGAATTGTTTTGAAAAACGCGAAAGGAACAAAACTTAAGTAATCTGAGGTGAATTCTACCGTTTCACAAGCTCCACGAGAAATTATTCAAAGTATGTCGAGAAACAACACCATGATTATCCTAATTGTCAAAATCTGAAATATTACAAGATGCACATTCGAATGGAACCAAAAAAAATCGATAGTTTTTTGTTTTGTGACTTGGTATAGGTGGAGGTGTAGGTACTAATACGGCTATACCTAATTTATCTATATAGATCTATCTAGTACCATTCATGTATAACCATGATGCATATCACCATTTCCACATGAACCTAGATGTTGTCGAATGGATTCTTTAGCTACTGATGGTGTGCTATTTATGTATGACTTTCGGCCCTCAAAGAATCGTAACAATCTTTTGGTCTGGCAATCATCACATATGTCCATGGATGTAGCTATGGATTATTTGAAACCAATACCCCACATTCTGATTGATTTTTTTCCGATATTTTCATATGTGGGTAATTTGGCTGTGCTATTTTCTTTCCGCTTCAAATGAGTGAGTTCTATAATCGGAGGAAGATGTAGCAAGATCTTTCATCTTTATTTTCCTACTTTTCTCTGGGTTTCACAGACATCTGTTTCCTTTTGCGCCAACTATAGTGCTCGTTCAACCATTCTTGTGAGTATGCTATACACCCTATCAAATGAATCTGTTGATGTGAGTGAGATGAACGTATGTAGCTATATAGTGAAAACTAGTGCAAATTGTGCAAAGTATTTTTGTTGCATGAAATTTGGATTTCACATCTATGTTAGTTCAACAATAATATATTATATGATATGCCACGCATAAACAATCCCCGAGACTGGTACAACCACTCAAAGAATTGATCCCCTGGATTCCCACGGCTTATATACCGGGTGATATAGACTCATGATACATATCCTCTCCTCCTTTGCTTTTATTCCCGCAATCTGGAACATCCGAACACACATTTTATTTTTCTATCTCTTGAAGAAAAGAGGGAATGAGTTGCATCAAGGGGGGGGTAGAAGGTTTCTCTTTTAGGTATCTATGAACATTCAATTTCTAGCGCAGTGACATTTTGGGGCAGATCACGAATCTGTCCCTACTACAAATATATTGAAATAATTTTCAATGACTTCTACTCAATTTCTCAGAAACGAGGAGAGAAAATCCCTCAGAAATTTGGAAAATGAATGTTACCATGAATGTTGTGCAAATTATCTATGTATTTCAATATTTTCATGATTTCAGGAAGCGATGAATATTCTTCCATCAATATTTTTTGTATCCTCACAGCTGCCTATTGTCTCTCCTATTATTTGTCTTTCCTTCCAATACTACCATTCAAGTCTCCTACCATTATCAATCTATCTGTTATGTTTTTCTTCCATTTTTTTTCAATTTTAAGTTAACTACTATAACTAGTGTTCTGCTTCTACATTGAATATTCATTTCTATAAAGGTAGATCTTACGTCAATATTCTCTGAATACTTTCGTTGTTCTTCCTCTGCTTCCTTCCATCTCAGTTCCTGCTATTCCTGGAATATCAGAAACTGTTTGGGTGGATTCATCCTTTGGTTCGTGTTCTTTTACTATGATGCTCTTCATGTTCCACATATGAATTTTCTACGTGTTCCCATTTCTTTTTATCTTTTTGGCTCCTAGATCCTGTTATGTCCCTGTCATTTTTCTTTTATCTATTATTTATATTTCATTTTGTTCTGTTGAATTTTACTCTCAATTATTCCATTACAAGAATATCTTCAGCTGAAATATCATGTGATCTTTTGTCTGTTCGTAATTTCGCCATTCCCTTCATTAATTTCTTGGACTTTTAGTCCTTGCATGTTACGTTACGTCAATGTTACGTTATTGACTATTAGCTAGTTGAATGTGATAGATGTTTTGCATCCTGTAGCTGTGAAAAGCCATTCGACAATATATCGAAAACTATACGATAAACGAGAATGGTGGAATAACTCACCAGGAATGAGACAGGCCAAAGAGTTCATCAAAAACCGATGCCAAAATACAATTTTACGGACGGTTCTCCGCCTGGTTTGGATAGAATATCAGTATTGAAATTGGGGTAGAAGCCTTACTACATTCATTATCTTCAATAATGAGAGATTCTTTCGAGCACTTTCTACCCCCAAATATCTGGAGCTGTCACCTGAAAACTATGTGCCAGTTAGTTACGTAAATATTGCCAGTATTCTATACGGGACAAGATGTTGTGATTTTTACTCGAAAATGAAGTGATTCTGAAAAACTGACATGGATTTATGCTTGGCAGATCAACAATAACAAATCTGCTCTAGTGTATTGGTGACTGGAAATTACCTTCCCATAAGAACCATCTTACAGATGTTATTTGTTTAGATTTGGCTAAGGCATTCCACGGGGTATCGGAACGTAGGTTGATAGCTGGATTGAGGAACTACGGTATCCGTGGAAAATTATGGATGGACAGGTTTTTTCAGATCACAGTTCTCAAGTGGAACTATAGGCCCAGCACTGATCCCTCAGGGGCCCTTACATTTCTCGGTTTCTGTAGTAGACCTAGCAACACATATGGAATGTAAAGTTGCGTACTTTGCCCATGCACTGAGCATGCTTAAGGCTTCACAAAGAGACTTGGACTCGATAGCGAGATGGTATAACATGTAGCTGCTGCCACAAAACGTGACCGAGTGTGTAGTACTTCAAATCGGGAAAAATTTCACAATGTTAACACAAAATTGAACACATCGTTAGAGCCTGTAAAGAAGTCAACAGTATGCTTTTTCTTCTTAGTAAAGGTTTCCTGCGTGCAAATTCTTGTACGCTTGTGAATCTCTATTGAAGATACGTACGGCCTCGTATCGAGTACGCTGGACCCGTTTGAAATGCAAATCTTCAACATGAATTTCAACACTCTCGAATTTGCAACAGAAATAATGTAAGTGGGTACATGGAAATCTAATTTTTCGAAACATTGGAATCCTTGCCAACGGGAACATCGAAAACTCCAGTGGACAGGTTAAGTGATTGTCTCATCTGTAATAATATGGCAATGGAAAAAAAGGAATATCCCAATTTCTTGTTTTGAATATCGCTGGCGTTCAACATCATTATATCCTGTCTCTTCATGAAACAAATAGCTACCTCATGTCGATTTCATATCATGATGCATAAAGAAAATTGATCGGTTAAACGGTATTCCTAGGAAATATTCTACATTTTTCTACTGATAATCTTTCGCCGAGTCTTTCGTTCACAATAATGCTGTTACAAATATGTACAACGTGACAGCTTGAAATAACATTGAATTTCATTTGGTTGATTCGAGAGATCTCACTCATATTGAGCTCGTTACTAACAGTTTCTACTCGAAATTCTCTTACTTGATCTCAAACAGTTGAGCACGTCTTCTAGGCTAGGCGTCTAGGTACATCTACTAAACCGCCATAGTCTCAGTTGCAGAGTGATTGAAAACATTTCTGAATGTCGTGAAATGAATGAAATCCAAATGGTTGTCAGTATTTTCGAAAAGTTTTTAGAATTGGTTTGAAACTAGAAATGATATTATTATCGCTCAAATTACGTGATACCTCTAAGTAAGAATCAAGTTCAATTGATATTGTTTGAAATCGGTATCCGACGACTCACCAACAGTAATTGCAGAAGAATGAAATATGCCTGAAATGAAGGCATATTATCGAGAAGACGATGTAGATCAGTTTTTTTTCGCAATTATCATCGGATATATCATGAGTTTTTCAATGTTTGGTATGGTATCTACCTATATATCTCAAGATAATCGCACTCCAAGCTGGTGTCGTTATGGTTGGGTTATCATTTATTATATCGATTATCGTTGTAACTAGAAAATAATGACCTTTTATACATCCCTTAAATATATTCATACTCAATTGACATTTGGCGACCTTCCACTAGAGTTTTTTCAGCTTTTTAATTTGAATAATTAGCTTCATTCATCATAATTTATTTCCATTATGCAACATAGTTATGTTTAATAAGTTTCTTATCGTAATAGATAAAGTTATACGTACAAGGCCTTGGGAATTTGCAATTAGTCCCTAGTATAATGGATATATTGACAGTCTAGCAATATACCTATCAGCGATAGAATATGGGTCTATTTCTGTATGGCAGTGATAAGAAAGTATACCTCAATCATAACGTCAACTCTAAGAGAAGGTTCATATGTGATCAGATAATCAGAATGAAACAATTGACCTGAGCGAGCGGAGCAAACGAAATTCATGAATTGTATACCACATGTCACCTATAATAATAATAATAAACTGTCCTCATTCATCCTACGAAAAAAGTTACGAATTCATGGATGATTTCGTGATAACATGGTTGAGAAGGAAATGAAAAAGTGTCAGCTGATGCTGTTTTACAACTTAACCCTAATCTTCTCACTCATAATCATACTCCTCCTAGACTAATTGGCCGATAAAAATAAATGCATATTTTTCAATGGTCACCAGGAATGATCGAGGAATGATCACTGAAATAAATTGCTCCCATTACTCGTTTAGCTCAACATTGCAAGCATCGAATCGCCTTGAATTTCTGGTATATTTTTGCACTTTCGGGACTGAATGACTGAGGGCCGGTTTATCAAGTTCCAGATTTATCTGCTAGTTATGTACCCGTCAGATATGAGTAACCTGTAGATATAGTTTGAGTTTGGTTTTTCCAATACTTTTTATCCTATAGTTTGTTAACTGACAGGTGAGGTATGTTGGCAATGGTGATAAATAAATATAATGGACTTGATTGGTTGATTGTTTCCACCCACCAATAGGAAGTCTGTTAAAAATGACAATGTTTTATAACGTTTATAACCTTTGAAAATATGTATTGCTGTTGTTTTGTTTGGTTCTGGGCCGGTTTATCGAGTTCCAGATCAATATACTTTTGAATAGAAGATGGATTTTGTGGAGGATTACATATCCGACAGTGATGAAGACTTGGATATTGTGGAAGTTCTTCAACACGAACGGAGGCCTTATATCGTAAGGGAAAGAGTTGATAATTTCGAGAAATGGGATGACCATTATTTTCATGCAAGATTCAGAATGCAGAAAGATACTGTATTATCAATATTGGAATTGATTGTTTCTTATTGCCCATATTGTAGAATCGGGAATAAGGATTATTACACTATATATAATACTACTAATATTAGAAATATTGAAAAACTACATCAAAACATTCAAAACACAACAACACTTCATTCAAGTTTATCTATGAACAACACTTCCACAATTGTATCGTCTGTCGTCTGACGTTTTTGTGCCACGTTCTGTGATATTTTCGTGAGCTATCCTCTAGTTATCTACTTATCCACCAGTTGAAACTTCTAGATAGTTATCGGGTAGTTTAACTGCCAGATGAGAGTTATCCTGTCATTGATAAACTCACATTCCCATTATAACTGACAGTTAGGCATTATCTCACAGATAATTTGTGATTGATAAACCGGCCCTGAGTGTCTTCTTCAGTCCCTCCAAACATGGACTGCAGTGGTTCATTCAATGGGGTGTATAGAGTAATCCATCTAGGCCCACCCCTATGAAAAACAAAAATTAATGTTGGGAAGTTGAATGCCGTGAATATAATGTGGAAAACTATGAATCCTCAATCGACATAATCGAGAGTGAACAGCTACTTCTCTTGATACTGCCACACATAACTATTATGGAAATCCGGAAACGAAAATGTAGAATTCATATCATCATAATATCGATTCGATTTGAGAGAGAATACAGGATACTCTAATTCAGATTTTCAGATTCAGTTCATCATCGAACTGACAATCAGTTTGTGAATGTATCTGATAATGCTGCCAGTCGTAAATGTCGAAGATTCATGAATAAATGTAGTCGCCACCTCCAGAAAACGGAAGTACGAAACGGGAAAACAAAATTTGAAATTGAGAGAACATGGTAAAAGACTGTATATACTCATTTTTTTGATCGCTGAAAATGACATATTTTCAAAAAATGATAGAAAACAGAGTGCTTCTTTTCAATTTTTGTAGTTTGTCACACTTCCAGTAGCCACTCTGCATAATATATGATAAGGGCTATGAAAGGGTCACATAACGAAATTCAACTCTTTGATGGATAACCCTGTACAAACCTATCGAATTTCAAATTGAAACCGCCTTTGTGATGATGTTCTATTATATAAAAACAACATATTACAGCATCAATCGTTCTGAGAGTTAACTCACATGCTTCATTCTCGAATTCAAATCACAGCCCTATTCAAAAACCATTTAAAACTGTTAACGTATTCATTCTGTCTGAGTGTTTGGCAGGGTGAATTTTCTTCTTCTCTTTCCAACGACGCTCCTTGCTAGTTTTCTTCATACAAGAGTATTGTTATTTCTCGATACGTATGTCATGATGATTCAGGAATTTCCGCATCACTTTTTATTGATTATTCTAGCTGCCATCTCTGCTTGAGAATGGCAGCCGAATGGCAAGTCACTAGATCTGTTCATTTTCTGCTGATATAAAAGTAGCAAATTTCAATAATCATTCGAAATACGCAACATTTCAAAACGGTCGTTCCAAAACACCAAATCGAATGAAGAAATATTTTTGCCCATTCCTTCGAGCTGAGGAGGGTATCGTAGCATGTATTTCTAGTCGACAAGTTGATTAGTTGTCAGTGACATCACTTGTCAAATTGAATTGTAACATTGACAGGGCGTTTTTTAATTTATATCTTCAGATCATCCCATTCAATAATAATCCTTCGAGAAGTGCAAGAAATACTGTAAAGTGTTTGACAACAATGAAGCGTTCTTCAGTAATCGCTGGTAACGACCAAATATTTTTAGCGTTGCCGCTCAAATCGAAGAACAGCATCAATCGTGTGGGGACGAATCAAGAATTTGCCCATGGTAAATTCTGCCTGCCGTAAGAGGCGATCAACTGGATACCCATAGATGGAAGATGATGGTTCCCATCATCGCCCGGTGCGACACCACCACATCAATAGAGGTGCTATGTAATGAGTAACTCCTATGTTTCAGTATTTGGCCGATGCTTCCGGTTATATCCCGATGCCCTATCTCCTTCTTCCCAACCCAAACCGCTCATTTCAGCTCAAGAAAAATCTAGATGATGAATTCTCCTAGAGTGAAACACTCCGGAAGTAAAATACCTCTCCATTCGAGTTTCCGGCCGAGAGGTGTTCGAGGATAGAAAAATATGAATTTGAAAATGGACTTCCGAAACATACGAGGTCTGAACAAAAACATAAACGATGTTCATTACCATCTACAGGCTGAGAAACAAGATATACTGGCATTGACTGAGACGCAGGTCAACTAACACGACCTATATGCTCTGCCCTGGATATGAGCTCCATACCCGTTCCAGATTCAGAGGAGTTTCATGTCCTTTTTCCAGAAATGATCTTTCATACCATCGTGAGGAGGAACTGGAACCAAAAGAATTCGATGTGATGTTCCTCAAGATCGATAACCACAAACAGACAAAGTTCATCTGCTGCCTTTATTTATCACCAACCGAACCAACTCCTGATGACCTCTTTGAATTTCTTCCTCTGAAACTCGATTTGATTCAACAGAATCACCCAGCAGCTGACATCATCATCATAGAGGATTCCAATGTCCACAACTCCAACTGGTTCAAATTCTCAAACAAAACGGATGACGCAGGACGTCTGGCTGAGGCTTTCGCTATCACCTATGGTCTTGAGCAACTGATAAATGAACCCACTCGGACCCCTGATATCAGCAATCATTATGCCAATGAGCTCGACCTATTCCTCACTGAAAATTCGGAAACGTATGGAGTGCAAGTCCGTGCGTCACTAGGAAACTCAAGCCACACACTCATCTTCACGATATATCCCTACATCACTCCGCGAACCAGTCCAACACCCCCACGTACTGTTCGCCATCACAATTCAGCCGACTGCGGGGAGAATGTGCTCTGAATCGGGAGATCCTCCGCAATTTGCTGAAGAGATTTCGGGAATAATGATGCTGGGAATGGATATTCACATACCACGTAGCACCAAATCGCGAACCACTGTTGAGTCATGGTTCGATAGAACCTGATCTAGGGTCGTCGCTCTGAAGCAAGCAGCATACCGTCGTTGGCGCAGAAACCCATGCCCGCAAATTAGAGTTGAATAGAGTTGAATATGAATTTGATAGATGAGCCTGAAGAGATACAACACGAATATGAGATCGGAGCTAATAGAGTGTCCAAATAGTTCCCGTTCATTCTGGACCATTGCCAAGGCAATAGAGAGGAATTTCACTTCTAGCTCATTTCCTCCTCTCGAAGGATGATAATACATTGGCTACAACACCCCAAGAAAAATCCAACACCTTCGCCAAAATGTTTGCAGACAATTCTTACTTAGATCCACGAGGCAATGAATTTCCCAAAATCGCTACCATCGATAACCGTATGCCAGAAATTGTCTTCCGGCAACGCACAATCAGACACATTCTGCTTGGCTTGGTCAAGAAGGCTATGGGGCCTGACGGAATACCGCCTATTGTTCTCAAGAAATGTGCCCCAGATCTAACACCAGTTCTTTGCAGGTTGTTCACCTTTTCGTACAAACTCGGCGTCCAACTGGAAGAAAGCTAGGGTCCAACCGATTCTAGAGAAGGGCAAGAAAACCCTCCCTAACAACTATAGACCGATTGCACTATTAATTGTGATCTCTAAAGTGAACGAAAAAGCAATCAACATCGAGCTCATCCGATATAATAATAATAATAATAATAGGTCTTTATTTTCGAGAAGTACAGACTAGGTACACTAGAAAAACGCCGAAGATCAGATGGTGTCACTCATGGACATGCGTGAAACCTCTGTTATTATTCTTAAGCGCAATGACAGGAAAATTAATAGGTAGAAAAGTAGAGGATAACAACAATCTTTATATGATAAATATTCCCAATTTCAATTATACAATCTAAATAATGTGCCTCTGGCACTCTTAAATCAATAGTCCTATGAAGCGAGTTAGAAGAAGTACACAGACGAACGAACAGATACATGTATCTCATGCATCAATTTGTTCTGTGAGTAGATGTTTCTTCATGTGTTTCTTGAATGCATCAATGTTTAATTTTTTCATATCCATTTGAATGGCATTGTAGATAAGTGATATCTGGTAAGAGAAAGACCGTCTGAAAGTTTCTGTTCTATGATATGGTGGGGTTATTATTTCCTTGTAACG
Source organism: Gastrophysa polygoni (assembly GCA_963576655.1). Lineage (NCBI taxonomy): Eukaryota > Metazoa > Arthropoda > Insecta > Coleoptera > Chrysomelidae > Gastrophysa > Gastrophysa polygoni. The sequence goes on from OY755083.1 coordinate 32,797,901, forward strand.
TAAGTTTATATTGTGGACATCTTCTCGGAAAGAGATTTTATGCCATATTGGTCGCTATTATTTTATGAAAGGGACAAGTGGCATGAAGTTGTTGTCTACGTTGCATATTGAGCCATCCTAGATCACTCAGAATATGCGAGATATGGTGACCTCTCCTGACCCCAGATATTAATCTCAGGCAGGAGTTCTGGGTTACTTGTATACGTCTCCTGTCCTCGTAATCCAGGCACGGACCATAAATAACAGTGTCGCAGTAATTGAACCTGGAAAGCACCAGAGTATCACAGAGTACAGACTTAACCTTTCGATTCAAGTATCTCCTGTTACTATAGATAAGTTTCAAGTTCATGAATGCCAAGTCACGAATTTTCATTATGTGTGATTTGAACCTCATATCATCATCAAAGGTTAAGCCTAGATTCATTACGCTTTTGACAGGTGTGATTACTTTGTTTTCAACATTTATCTGGATATTGTTCTCAAGTAGATTCCTGTGTTGACGTGACCCGAACAATATAACTGACGTTTCATCTGCATTGATTTTGAGCGCATGGTTTCTAGAAGTTGCTATGAGAGTCGATAAATCCTCATTGATTTTTTCTATAGCAAGATCTGTTTCATTAGGTGAGAACGAGAGATGAAGTTGGGTATCATCGGCATAAAAGTTAGTGTCGCAGTGAGTGACAAAGCTCTCAAAGTCGTAAGTATATAGTGCAAAAAGCAGGGGTCCAAGAATGGAGCCCTGTGGAACACCGCTGGACAGTTCCAGGAAGGATGATGAGTTGTTACCTATTTTAACACTCTGGCTTCGCCCATATAGATATTCTTTGAAGAAGGATAGAGTCTGGTCGGCAACTCCAATTGATTTGAGTTTACTCAATAATAGAGCATAATCCAGAGTATCGAAGGCCTTGGAGTAATCCAACAGTACCAGTATTGTAACTTTCTTATCATCAATTCCTCTTAGAATGTCATCGGTAATTCCCAACAAGGCAGTTTCACAGCTGTATCCTCGTCGGAAGCCCGACTGCTTTACCGGTAATACATTGTATTGAGAGACGTACTCTCTCAGCTGGGCATCTACAATTCTCTCAAGGACTTTGGAGAGCGTTGGCAGTATATTGATAGGTCTGAGATCTTTGAGTTCATTAACGATATTCTTTTTAGGTATAGGCTGTACTACAGACTTTTTCCAGGTGTGTGGATATGCATTGTGGGTGAGACAAAAATTTATAATGTGTTTTAGGAATGGTATCAAGTGAGGACAACACATTAGTAACAACTTTAAATTGATTCCATCACTCCCTTGCGCATTAGATTTCAAATCATACAAGGCTTTCTGGGTGTCATATTGTGAAATAGTTTTGAATTGGAATTGGCCTGCATTTTCGTGTTGACTATTGGAATAGAATTCGACTAGATTGGGGTCTGCAGCGACTGCTGAAATCTCATTCACGAAATACTGATTTATTTCTTCTACGTCAGTCATGTGATCGGGTAGATTTTGCCGTTTTTTTTTCAATACCTAAATAATGAAGATCTTTCCATATTTTACTCACCCCTTGTTGTCTCAGAATATACTGAAAGTATGCTTTTTTTTCATTTCGACACGCTAGGGTTGTAAAATTCCTGAGTGTCTTGTAATATTCATGATGAGCCGGGGACTTAGATTTTTGCCACATGGAGCGGGCTCTATTTCGCAGTGACATCATCAACTTAATGTTGTCTGTGATCCATGGTGCGTAGGGTTTGGTTATTCTAATCTTTCGTAAAGGTGCGTGCAAATTGAATTTCAACATGATGTTTTCATTGAGAAAACATATTTTATCGTCTATATTATCCATTTCGTAAAATGATTCGAATGGGATTGACCTCATATCTTCATAGAATGATTCCCGATTGAAGTGTCTGAAGTCTCTGATGATTTTATATGTTGGCGAGTGTGAGATATTTCCAATTTTAATATCTATCTGGACCAGCTCATGATCTGACATGCCTGGTACTAAGATTACTTCGATATTGTTAGAAAAATCATCATTGTTACTTGTAATGATTAGATCTATAAGTGAGAGTGATGAAACAGTTACTCTTGTCGGTCTATCTACCAATTGAATGAGTCCAAAGCCCTCTATCATGTTATTCAATCTGATGGTAGCTCCAGACTCATTTCTCAATAAGTCAATGTTTAGATCACCCAGTATAACTACGTGATCATATTTGGGAATTTAAGGTAGTAAATCATTCTCCAGTTCATTAATGAAGTCAACCGCAGAATAGTCCGGGGGCTTGTAGACAACTCCAACAGCCACATTTCGTTTCGATATTTTAACATTAACCCAAACTTGTTCGAGTTCACTCCTCATGGAAATTGAATTACATGGCAATTTACAGTCAACAAACATACCAACACCCCCTCCTCTCCCTCTCAAGCGGTCTTTTCTGAAAAACACATAATCATTTACGTGACAAAAATTATTATCGATTCGATCAGATAACCATGTTTCACTCAGACATAAAATAGAATATTTTTGTGAAGTCATGAGATCTTTCAAGTCTGATAGTTTGGGCAGAACCGATCTGATGTTCAAGTGGCCAATTCTGTAAAAACGCGACATTTTCATCAAAAAGAAAAAGTGAAAATTTCAATACGCTGTTAGATACTATAATATATGAACTATTCAGGGATGATAACATGTGATGACAAGAAGGTTGAAGTAATATAGTCTAATTCTGATTCTTACTGGTGGATCTCAATGGTCTGTAGGATTTAGTTGCTCTTCGTTTTCTGCCTGGTCTTCAGCGGTTCTTTTCTTTGGCTTGTCTTCTTTGTCTATGCTTGCTTCACTTGCAACTGTTTCGGTAGAATTGCTTCTCACCAGCTTATTCTGTAGATCCTTGTAAGTATAGCTGATCTTGTCCACTATAAGAGCTTTTCCTTTTATTTTAGCATCATGACCGTTATCTCTTGCGGCTTTTTGCTGTGATACTAGGAACTTTTCAATCAAGTAGTCTTCCGGTATGTAATCTGGGGCTATATACAGCCCGGTACCTTTCAGCTTTTTTTCTATATCTAGAGAGCTCAAGAATCGTGAACGACCTGCTTGCCAATGTGAGACATAAGTGGCAGGTGTCAATCGAGAAACATGAGGAGTCTCTGGCTTCAGCCTTGGATATCTCTAAAGCATTCGACCGAGTTTGGTACCAAGGCCTCCTAGTGAAACTTCCGTCATATGGTTTGCCGCCTCAACTGTGTCTTTCACTATCGAGTTTCCTTGCAGATAGATCACTCTACGTGGTGTTACAATGGGTCTTGTGTGATACAATGACGATCAATGCTGGTGTTCCACAAGACTCTGTCTTGGCACCAACTTTGTTCTTGCTCCATATCAATGATTTGTTGGATGTGACCTCCAGCCCAGTTCATAGCTTTCCGCCTTCTCCTTCAGAGCCCCTATAGAATCCAAAGAGGCCAGAGATGCAAGACGAAGGCAGGTCGATGCTTCAAAGGAGGATCTGACGAGAATTCTGAAATGGGGATCTGAAAATCTAGTACAGTTCAATGCGACAAAAACACAAGCTTGTATGTTCACCAAGGAGGCAGATCACACAATTTCCAATTTGATGATGTTGGGTACCACTGTTCCCATAAGGTCGCCAATATCCATGGATGTCACCACCAACAGCGCGCTCTCTCATGGGACAAACATGTGAGGTCCATTGCGAAAACTACTCCACGAGAACTCGGTTTTCCATTCCGTGCGAACAGGTACTCCACATCCCAGCAACTGCTCATGATCTACAAAGCAGTGTCCTGGAGTACTGTTCACATGTTTGGAGCTCAGCCCCCAAACATACGCTAAAGCTCTTAGATCCAATTCAGAAGAAAGCTATTTGCCTAGTCGATCATACAAAACTCACCCAATCATCGACCTCCCTAGAATATCGTAGGAAGGTCGGCGATTCCTGCCTCTTGTAAAGATACTTCCACGGTCGGCGCTCAACGGAAATATCATCTATTATGCCACCACGTGCGATTCCTAGTAGACAAACCAGACGAGCTCAGGCTGGTCACCCCTACACTGTCAACACCTTCCTTATCTCCCAAAATTCCACCGCTGGCTCACACGATGTTCCTCGAACATTATAGGTTTCCCTTTCATGTTGTCGACAGATAAAAAAAAACTTCGAGTTGGACACTCTATATATTATTGATTTCTAGATTCGCAAATACTTCCTGAATCTATTTGTCTTTCCTGATCCTATCCCATATCTGACTGTCTTGGGGTTGATATCTATTTATATATTTTCTGTCCAAAACATATCACCTGTCCATCTGAACGGAGAATATGATGAGGCAGAAGCGATACTGTATGGGACTCACTAGGGCGAAATTAAAATAAAATAATCACTTTTTCCTACGACCACTATTGTGAGTTGGCGATTACGAACGAAAAACAATCGCAGAAAGCTTCTCCTTACACACAGTTTGCCAGAAATGTTATGTAATATGAGCGAAAGCACGAAGATATCTTTCGACTTTCAGATGATCAATCAATAAATGTACCCATACATTGAGACCTCGACGAAGATGCATTGAAATTTCCTCCTCTTGCATCGATTGGTATGTCGTGAGTCGCTTATGTTAGGTACTAGGTATGATCGTTCTAATTTCTGCTCGCAACCTTAGTAGGTCCGCTTTTTTGCTATTCTCATCTTTTAGTGAAATATCTCCATGTATGGGTATTTTTTGTAACATGACGCTGATCTGACAGTGAGGTTGATTAGTTAAACTACCAATAGCTATACATACTACATTCCTACCATAATATCGGTCAAGTCTGTGTACGTACCTATCTATAATAGTTTGAATTATAGTTTCTATTCTGTATTTCACTAAACTGTGTTATCATGTTGATGATAATAATATGGAAGCCAATAGTGAGTCGTGTACCTACTTAAAATTGAATGAAATGGCTCAAACCTGGATTATTAAACGATATTGTGTCATTACCAGGATATCATCTCTGTCGCATTGACGGGCCCGTCAAAAGAAGCGGCAGTTGTATTATATATTCAACTCATCAAAGATGTAGGAGTGGTAGATTATGAACAACTATGGGTGACCATCAAACTGTGTGATGAAAAATTCACTATCGACACTATATATAGACCACCTCACTCATCAGAAAGCACTTTTTCATCGCAGTTCGAGAATACAGTTAATGGTATAGCTCCCGAGTATGACCACCTGATTTGTGGAGGAGATCTCGATATGGATATTTCAGAACTTCAAAAAAAGTATGAAGAACCTCAACAATCTTCTCGAATCCTATGAGCTGTAATAACTAGTGAATCAATCGACGAGAATTACACAAAATAGTGGAAAGATCCTAGATGTCATAATTTGCTCACATAACATTAGCATAAATGATTGCTCAGAAATATGAGATCACTGCACGATCTCATGCAGTCTTATGAAAATAAAAAATGAAGTTGAACCTTTCCATCACACATTTCATCCGTGAATCCTTCACATCAGAGCTGCAAAATAATAATTTTCCTGAAAAATTCGAAATCGAAGATATTGATATGAAAATCGGAATATTCAACCTACTCTTGCTAGGGCTGTTTGATATACACGCGCCAATTGAAAGAGAGAAAAGAGAGGATATCTTCAGTTCCAAATCAGTGATAGAAATAATATGTGGTAAGAATTGAAAAACTCAAATGTTTATAACAAAACACTAGGCGACATCCCACCTCACTTGTCTAATCCTGACGACACCAATACTTCCTTTAAATCTGCTTCTTTGATTGATAAAGTGGCAGATGATGGTTTCTTTGATGACTACTTTGAGAATCGCCCAAATTACCATACGACAAAATTTGATTTTGAACTAACAAATGATACAGAAGTATTCAAAACTTTGCTATCCATCAAAACTAATGCCGTTGGTGTCGATTATATAAGTATTAGAATGTTACTTCATTGTTGTCCCTCCATCATCCCCATTATCACGCACATATTTAATCACTTCATTTTCCAGCTTTTCGTGGGATTTTCTCTCCTCGTTTCTGAAAAATGAAGTAGAAGTTATTTGGAATTATTTAAATATATCTGTAGTTAGGACTTTGTGATCTGCCCCAAAATGTTACCACGCTTGAAATTCAACCTTTGGATACCTAAAACAGAAATCCTTTATCTGTCAGTTGTTTTTGAAGAATTCGGAAATACAAATATATTTATCAAGGATATAACCTCTACTTATCTTGGTGGACGTTTTAGGAACGAATCTGCTCCCGTTCCCAACACAATAAAAATATTTTTCTCTTTGCGAAATTTTCCCCATATGAATACGGTTTTGACAGTGAAAAGTGACAATGTGGTAGATGTAGGAATTCTGCTCACAAGGTGTTTTCATTGATTGATATTGGAATTCCAATTTTCATATTCAATTTTCAGAAGTGGGTGCCAAGTTTTATCTATATCAACTGAACAAGAAGCAATATTATTGTCTCCGTTCAGGATGATGCAAGCAGTCTCTGTGATTTTTGGTTTTTCGTTGTTGGCTTCTTTTCCTATGATCTTAATATTATCGCAATCGACCATATGTTGTCCATTTTCAGTAAGGATATCTTCAGCCAATTCCCTATGCTCTTATGCTCCTTATGCTCTTTTCTTACTGATAGAGGCCTGCTGAGAACGTGAGCAGATTCGTTCCTGAAACGTCCACCAAGATAAGTAGAGGTTTTATTCTTATTGAATATATTTGTATTTCTAAATTTTCCAAAAACAAGGTGTGACAAATAGAAAATTTCTCTTTTAGGTATCTATAGGTTTAATTTCAAGCGCAGTGACATTTTGGGGCAGATCACAAAATCTGTCCTTACTACTGCCCAAGAAAGTATGTCCAGAAGAATACAATAATCTCAGGCCAATGAGCATCTTGTGTACCTTGTCGAAAGGCTCAGAAAAAATTCATCGATCTACGAATAGTAAATTTATGACTTTTCAGAGCACCAATCTGGCTCCCATCGGTGATACAGTTGCGTTACGGCTCTCTCAAAAATAACAGATGACATTCATTCCTGGATAGATCAGAATAAATTATGTTTCCTCGTTCTGATTGACTATTCCAAGGCGTTAGAAGACATATTGAACCACCATTTACTTTGAGGATTGCTCCACTAGGTTGAATTGTCTCTCGACGGAAATATATCTAACTCTTTGAACTGCATTTGTGGGGTTCCGAAGGTTCCATCATCACTCTCTCACTCCTTCTCACTCTATACACTTCCCGACTGAATAAATACATGAATTACTTCCCTTCACACTTCCATGCGGACGATACTCGATTATATCAATAATTCAGAGAAGAAGACCCAATCATGTCTCACAATCCATGAAAAAAAGTAAATTATTGCTAAATCTGAAAGTTGGCGCTTCCTACATAGGTGTGTTGTTTATCACACAGTTATCAGATCAAAGAACCCTTCTTATCTCTACAACAAAGTGAGGTTCAGGAGTCAAGTTCATGATGTTAACGTGAGAGGTGAGCACCACATAACAGTTCCGAAACATTGAACCTGCTTATATCAACCTTCATACTTCTCATGCAGTGCCAGAAGATTCGAAATCTATAGTTGTATAAATGTTTTCAAAAGGAAACTGAAGCTTGCAATTTTGGATGGCTCTTTCAGGCATTCCATTTCTTCACAAGATGATTTCCTACCATATTCTCTCACATATTCCCTCATTCTTTCACAAATCTATACCGTTTTGAATCATATAATCATTACTCTTTCTTTATACATATAGTGAAATAGAACTATAAGGTATGAAAAAATAAATGAATGGAATGAAACTGTAGCAATGCTGAAGGGATAACAGAAGAAGCATAGATATCATGTACAGAAGGCGAAAATTGCATTCAATCCTATTGAGGCAATTCATTGTCTTTCTGAATTTTAACGCGTATTAGAGCCGTAGTGCCGTAGTGACAATTTTCCGGACATGGGACCCACTACTCAAATGGTTTCTACTGTTGCACTGAATAACCCCTAGAGTACACTTAACTTATAGTTCTATTTCTCCAGGTGGAAGAGCGCGGCTTCTTAAATTAGATATCTGTATATTCAATTGAGGAAGTTCGAACTATGCCTTGGCTATGCAGCCACTGTTGAAAGATACATTAATGCACTAGTTTATATGTATATACATATGATATGTAATCAGGTTGCATTAATGAATGAATGAATGAATGAATGAATTAATGGATGAATGAATGAATGAATGAATGAATGAATGAATGAATGAATGAATGAATGAATGAATGAATGAATTATTGAATGAATGAATGAATGAATGAATGAATGAATGAATGAATGAATAAATGAATGAATGAATGAATGAATGAATGAATGAATGAATGAATGAATGAGTGAATGAATGAATGAATGAATGAATGAATGAATGAATGAATGAATGGATGAATGAATGAATGAATTAATGAATGAATGAATGAATGAATGAATGAATGAATGAATGAATGAATGAATGGATGAATGAATGAATGAATGAATGAATGGATGAATGAATGAATGAATGAATGAATGAATGAATGAATGAATGAATGAATGAATGAATCAATGAATGAATGAATGAATGAATGAATGAATGAATGAATGAATGAATGAATGAATGAATGAATGAATGAATGAATCAATGAATGAATTAATGAATGAATGAATGAATGAATCAATGAATGAATGAATGAATGAATATTATGAATAATAATTTCTTGATGTTGATTGCTTTCGTATAAATAACAAATAAGCACATACATGGTATTTCAATCTCGGTGAAAGATGGTGCATTACGGGAAACTTTTCTGATACTGTCAGTATCAGTATGGGTTTTCTACAATTCAACAACTCTCATCAATAATGAAATTTTCTGACAAATACTAATAATGAAAATGTTACCCATACAGCGCAATTTTTTCGATTCTTCCTGTATTTGTGGTCATAGAAATAGTATAGTACACAGCTGGAGAAGTGATGCCGCTGCGCGGCTACGTGTGTGAATCTCTCTACTTCATGCGTAATATGCGATTCACAACACTTGCTAGGTAATATAGGTACTATTACAACTTCAATAATTGAATTGACCAACTCGAAGGTGCGAGAGGAGGAGAAAAACATTTGTTGAAATGAAGGAATATGGTGTGCAATTATCTGATCAGGATTTTGCTGTATCTTTTTACGGAAGAATCGAATCGAATCAAAAAATTTCTTCATTATCTTAGAATACGAACTCTAATTGACGAAGTGATAGGATGAGAATAAACAAAATGCTATTAGAACATGTACAGCCACATAGTCAAAGACTGTGGGAAAACCACAGAATATACACTTGAATACACTTACAATTATACATACACTAGTAGGGAAGAACACTACACGTCAATTTGAAAAAAAATTAAGAAAGGTAATAATATCTAAGAAATATATACATATATAAACTTGGACAGGGTGTAACTGAATAGGTGTGGTACATGTGAGGAAGTGATAGGATCTTCCATGTATACAAACTTCATTGGAGCATCCCATATTAAGATACAGCCTCTTGAAGGGGGTACATAAAATTTGTTCAACAATTTTTTTCACAAACTCTAGAAAAATTACAGTATTGAAATCAACCTGACATTTTTTACTATCAAAAAGACAGTTAGCCAGTTTTTTATCTGCTCTACCTCATGGTTGTAAGGGGTGGAAAACGCAATCCCTAAAATTCATTTCCAATGTAACTTTTTGTCATATTATTTGTTGATCATTGAGAAATTCCTCTCCGATAGCCTCTTTCATTCTAAACAAAAAACGTTCAATTTTTAAGAGGAGTGCATCCCGAACTGCTGGAGGAAGTTTCTTTGTGCGTCAGAAGGGATATGTTTTTCATGCTTGATGAAGCTCCCGCCCATTTAAGTCAAGTAGCACGTCAGCATTCAACTGAAAAATATGCAAATCATTGGATAGGTCGAGGAGGACCACAGAAATAGCCCGCTCGATCCCCGGATCTCAATCCTCTCGATTACTTGGGGCTATTTACAGCATTTGGTTTATCGTACTCCTGTTCGCGATATAGAGGACTTAGGTCCAGGGTAGTGAGAAAGACTAAATTTCCAAATGGTGAACAAATAATAAGACAAAAAATTACATTAGAAATAAATTCTACAAGCTGCGTTTTCCACCCCTCACAACCATGAGGTGAACCAAATGAATTACTGATAAAGTGTCTTTTTATTAGTAGAAAATGTCAGGTTGATTTCAATTTTTTAGTGCTTGTGAAACAAATTGTTAAACAAATTTTATGTAATCCCTTCAAGGGCCTGTATCTTAACATGGGATGCTCCAATGAAGTTTCTTCATATGAAAGATCTTATTTTTTTTTTTCGATGAGGACTCACCCCCTTGAATGTTTCACACTCATTTAGTTACACCCTGTATATGTATGTATATATATATATATATATAAAACTATGTATGTAACTAGATAAGGGGGTGAAAATCTTCATATATATATATATATACAGGGTGTCCTTGAAAGGTCTTTACAAAAAGCTACCACATATTCTTCAGACCAAAACAATTCGATACAAGCAAACTTACCTCAGTAAAAAGTTGCTTAGTTTGGGCGCTAGACGGCTCTGAAGTTGAAATTTTCAAATCGATTTTGCTTCATAACTTTTGAACGGCTCATGAGATTTTTTTCAAATTTGGTACGTTGGCATAGACTCATCGGGCAATGAAACTCATATCATAATCATAATGAATATCATTCCATGGGCGTAGAACTTGATTTTTTCAGTAAATAAACATCTAAAACTCCTACGCCAATGGAAAAAAATTAGTTTCAATATGAAATCTAAATTATTCAACTCATTCACTACAAAAAAGGTACTCTTGACAAAAGTCGATTCCTCTCATGGTTTCGACAAAATTTTAATTTTAGTGATTTAGAGCATAATTAATAATGAAACGATCAACAGATATTTCATAAAAATTGTTCAAAATGTTCACCATTTTCACGTATACAAAGATTTATACGACGCAAAAAGTTGAGATGTACTTTTTGCATAGGTTATTTCTATTGAAAATAAGTAGCACTGGTTTTTTTTTTCTGAAGACTATTATTATCTGCTCGAAAACAGTGATATTCACATTCTTGGTTTCCATAGTTTCATCTGTGTTGATTTGTCGAGTTTTATTGACGTTGATTGTTGATATCGGACTTTTCTGATTTATCATGGCCGTACAATACACCAATGAAGAATACACCGATATGTTATTGGTATTCGGATATTGTCAAGGAAATGGTCGAGAGAGTGTGAGGGTGTATTCGGCAAGGTTTCCAAATCGTCGCGTACCAAGCCACCCAACCTTTGCTGCAGTTGAGAGACGTTTTCGGGAGACCGGTCATTTTGCTCCTACAACTGGTGATTATGGAAGACAGCGTTATGTAAGGATTCCCGAAGTCGAAGTAGAAATTTTAGACCGTATTGAAGAAAATCCAGAATTGAGTACTAGACGGATAAGTAATGAACTAGAAGTTTCTAGGAATGCCGTTCATGAAGTACTAAGAGAACAATTATTATACCCATACCACAAGACGCCAGTTCAAGATTTATCAATCCATGATTCACAAAGTCGTCTGATGTTTTGTAGGTTCATTAATTTGCAAAGAGAAATGAATCTGAACTCTGGAAAGAATATTTTGTTCACTGATGAAGCCTGTTTCACGAGAAGAGGAATAACTAATTTTCATAATGAACACGTTTATGCAATTGAAAATCCTCATTCCATCAAAATAAACCATTTTCAACACGAATTCAAAATCAACGTTTGGGCTGGAATAATAGGAAATTTTATAATTGGTCCTGTCATACTTCCACAAAGATTAACAGGAGACATGTATTTACAACATCTACGAAATACGTTGCCAAATTTGTTGGAAGATTTACCACTCCAACATCGGGTAGATATGTGGTTTATGCACAATGGAGCTCCACCACATTTTTCGGTGGATGTTAGGAATTTTTTAAACCAACAGTACCCAGACAGATGGATAGGTAGAGGAAATGATGCACCCGTGAATTGGCCACCACGTTCTCCAGACTTAACACCGATGGATTATTTTGTATGGGGTTATCTCAAGTCTACGGTTTACAAGACCCCTGTGAATACTGTAGAACAATTATGGCAACGTATCCAACAGGCGACGAATAATCTTACAGGCGATGAAGAAGTTATGCAAAGAGTACATTTCAACTTTTTGCGTCGTATAAATCTTTGTATACGTGAAAATGGTGAACATTTTGAACAATTTTTATGAAATATCTGTTAATCGTTTTATTATTAATTATGCTCTAAATCACTAAAATTAAAATTTTGTCGAAACCATGAGAGGAATCGACTTTTGTCAAGAGTACCTTTTTTGTAGTGAATGAGTTGAATAATTTAGATTTCATATTGAAACTAATTTTTTTCCATTGGCGTAGGAGTTTTAGATGTTTATTTACTGAAAAAATCAATTTCTACGCCCATGGAATGATATTCATTATGATTATGATATGAGTTTCATTGCCCGATGAGTCTATGCCAACGTACCAAATTTGAAAAAAATCTCATGAGCCGTTCAAAAGTTATGAAGCAAAATCGATTTGAAAATTTCAACTTCAGAGCCGTCTAGCGCCCAAACTAAGCAACTTTTTACTGAGGTAAGTTTGCTTGTATCGAATTGTTTTGGTCTGAAGAATATGTGGTAGCTTTTTGTAAAGACCTTTTAAGGACACCCTGTATATATATATATATATATTGTGACCCATTTGTTCGTGAGACACCTTTTGAAATCTCAATTTTTTTTTCGCTATCCTAACCGGATTTTTGTTTTGTAATTGTAGAGCTTGATGAACTTGATTATATGACCCGAATGCGCCAAATTCCAACATCCAATTCCAAGGCATTCTACGTTTTCCTTCGGGAATGAACTCTGAGGATTTCGTAATGCCAATTCAATAAAAATCATTCATGCTATTGGATCCACCACCTCTTGAAACAGGCCTCGTCCGAATTTCGTCGAAAACTTTTGAGTTATTATGATTTTGTTGTTAAACCAAAAATGCACTAGCGATAGCCCATGGAAGGTGAGGTACTCATCTATTGTCAGTGTTAAAATCGGCATTGTTGTATTATTTGCTATGACCATTGCTAAGCTCGCCTCACGCAGCATGATATGGTAACAGGCACCCAAAGACGCATACACCCTTATTGCCAATGGAGACCTGCCTTCAGCTGAAACCGTGGTCATTGTTGGAGAATATGTTGATCTTTTAGTCATTCTCACAGGACTTCGCAAAGTCGAAAACGTGTTCTCCTCTCATAAACAAGGAAATGGAAACAACATACTCTACATCATGTTTCTCCACGCATTAAGTGGATGCGATACGATGTCGACAACAAACAACCATTGAAATTACTCAAAACTCTCACCAGAAATTCCAACCTTGCTGATGTTTTCAGCATTTTTGAAAACCCAGAGGTAACTTGCGAAAGCATTTCAGCAGCTGAGAACCGCTTTCTCGTACTCATCGACGGCTATACTGGGAGGATGAACCGATCCTTTAACCGTTTGAGGTTCACACACTATAAGAGAACAGCTCTTAGGGTCTCATCGAAGATAGCTGTTCTACTTCTCTCAGCAGCTGAAGCTTCACGGCACCATTTTAGGGCATACTATCATATAGAAAAATGGATGGGGGCTGAGAAACGACCTGAAGAATCGGCATTCAGGAGGATCAATAATGGTCTCACGTGACTTCGATCCGCTGCTCCCCCGGACTATTGTGCTTGGTCAGGTACAGATTATCGAAGATGAGTGTACGAGAAGGCGTGTGTAAAAAAGCGGGCCTCAGTCGCATGTCATTTTTCTATACCCAGTTTCTTTCCATCAACTTCTTCAACTGAGTGTGATGAGTGGTTCAAAAATCCAGCCGCTAGCCGACCTTAGTAGGACACCCGTGTGAAAAATATACTGTGCATTAAACACATATACACATATACAATTATGTATTGTATGCATTGTGATAAGTGGTTCAAAAATGCAGCCGCTAGCCGACCTTAGTGGAAGACCCATGTAAAAAATATACTGTACATTAAAAACATATACACATCTAATTATGTATTGTATGCATTTCTGAGTACATTCGAATGGGTGCAACAACACTGATGGCAATAAGATCGAGACACATTCGTTTTCTTGAAATTCGTGGATTTTTCAATATTCGGCAATTTTGTCCATATTTGAGGCGCGCTCTAGCAGCTAAACCATTGGTCGTACAAAATAACCTCATGGATGGGAAATTAAGGAAAGTTTGTCAACTTCAATTGGATACATAATGCCTTCCCGAAAAATATACATGCCTTTCGAGATATAGGTGAAAAGCTAGAAAATTTGCCAAAACAAGTTCTAGCCAAAATATCCTCCAGCAAACTTGAGATTCGTGTTCAGCGGCCCTAAAAATATGAAGGTTGGATATATCAAAACTAGTTCATCCTATGAGAATACTGATATACCTAGACTATAATATATGTAGATAGGAAGATAGATAGATAGATACTTTATTGATCTCTTCGGGTCTTATTTACAAAACATGAATGCTCTAAACTAGACAAATATTGGTGAAATACATTCAAGATATGAAAAAGATACCATCAGACAGTATGCATAAAAATAAACCAGTGAACAAATGTAATGAATGGGTACTGAAATATGTGAATTGGTTTGCTCAAGGGCATATTCCTTGAACAATTTCAAGTCGAAAGTGCATTATACACTCTTGTTCAGAACTCTATAGTCGAGGAGTTATGAGCAATATTGAATTAAAAAGAGTTTTCAGATTGAAAAACAGAGAATGTTGAATACAGTTATGTGATATTTTACCAATGAAGACTTTTTTATATCGTATGAATTATTCTTATGACAGCGTCGAAAAAATCTTACCATGACAATATGACAAAACAATTACTAGGCCTACCAGATCCCTCTACTATTGAATTTTGCCCATAACTTCAAATACAATGACTCACATATCCTACCAGATTAATTGACTGTTAAATTTGAAATTGCTCATAACTCCCCGTCTATGGAGTTTTGGACAAAAGTGTATGAGGCAGTCTCGACTTATAATTGTTCAAGGAATATGCCCTTGAGCTATGGGCATCGAGTCATGGGACACCCTGTATATACATATAGGAACATGCAGTTGATGATCAGTTGAATAATCAACTATAGTTTGTGCTGTATATACTCAACAATCGAGTAGAAAGCATGAAGGAGTGGAATATTTTTTCATGCTAGATTTAGAAGTGTATAAGGCACTTTCGACTTGAAATTGTTCAAGGAATATGCTCTCAAGCTATGGGCATCGAGTCATGGGACTCCCTGTATATACAGATAGGAACATGCAGTTGATGATCAGTTCATTAATCAACTATAGTTTGTGCTGTATATACTTATCAATCAAGTAGAAAGCATGAAGGAGTAGAATACTTTCAATTCTAGATTTGAAAGTTTTGTGGTTTGAGATCGACTTCATACTCTCTGGAACCAGGTTACCTCCAGCATAAGTGGGCGATTCTTATATATCACTCTTTATTAGCAAATAATGCTCTTCATAGTACAGTCAGTCACTTAAAAAACAAAAAATATAAAAATAGAGACAAAAGTCACATTGTAAAAACAAGAAACAAGAAATCAAGACAAATTATTGATGACTATCACTAGAAATATATTCAATACATTTTCTTTTGAATGAATTTAATGAATCACAGCTTTTTATATGACTAGGCAAATTATTGAATGCAATCAGACCAGAACTATACAAAGAGTCACAACCTATATGCTCTCTGTTGATATAAAAATTTCCCATTCTATTTCTAGTGGAGTGTGTATGAATACTACTTGTGTAGGTTAACTGATCACTCAAATAATTTGGCAACATATTGTGCTTAATTTTAAATATAAATAATAACATATTCAGTGTTATCCTTTGTTTAGCAGACATAAGAGACAGTGTTTCCAACATGTATTTCACAGATGTGCGCTTATTACAACTCAGTATTGCCCTCATGGATCTGTTTTGAAGCTTCTGTAGTCTGTTAAGATTTTCATTGCTTACAAAATAGAGCAATGTACTGCAATAGTCAAAGTGGGGTGCTATTATTGATTTATATATTGTTAATTTTGCATATTTACTTATTTTATTTTTCAATCTATATAAAAGATGAATTTTCGTGGCTATTTTCTTCTGAATGTAACTGCAGTGCGCATTAAGGTTCAATTCTTGATCTATTACCACTCCCAAATATTTGAAAGTTGCAACCCTCTCAATGATGACATTATTAATATGAATATTCAATGACAGCTGTTCATCTTGCAGTTGTCTTAAACGATATTTGCTACCTATTAACATGCATTTTGTTTTATTAACATTCAACTTGAGGCCGTTGTCACATAACCACTCGTTTATATTTGATAGATCCTCATTCAAACATTCAGAGATTTCATCAGGTGACCCAGAACAATACAACATTGTGTCGTCGGCAAACAGTTTTATCTTACACCTTTTAACATGCACCACAATGTCATTTATGTACAGCAAGAAAAGCAGTGGACCCAATACTGACCCTTGAGGAACTCCTGAAATTATATTTGAAGTACTGGATGTCACTTGACTATATTTAACTAACTGCTTCCGATATGTGAGGTAATTAGTGAACCATTTTAATACATTATGATCTAGTCCATACTTATTTAATTTCCTTAGAAGTAACTCTATGTTGACCGTCTCAAATGCTCTTTTGAAATCCAAAAAAACAATACCTATAATACGTTTTTTAGATAGGTCAACTTTCCATGAAGAGATTAGAAATTGCAGTGCAGTTTCACATGAATGGGATTGCCTAAATCCAGACTGTTCTTTAATCAAAATATTATGTTTCGCTATATATTTCATTAATTGATCTTTCACTGTAATTTCCAATATTTTCTCATAAATTGGTAGGGTATTTATGGGTCTAAAATCAGATCCTGAAAAGGCGTTTGTAATTTTTTCAATAGGAACAATGGTGGCAATTTTCCAACCGTCAGGAAATGTTCCAGTGGTTAACGATAAATTAATCAAGTCCAAAAACCGATTACCCAGTATTTCAAATGTTAGCTTAATTATATTCAGATTAATTCCATCATGATCTGTATTATTTTTCTTGAGGGAAAAAATTATCTTTTTTAAATCGCACATATTCAATGTTTCAAATTTCCTAAGTATCTCATTGGTTGGTATAATATAACTGAGAACATGATTATAATCATTTATTGGTACTATACTGTCGGTAAGGTCTTTCAGAGTTTCAACGAAAAATGAATTAAAATATCCTGCTACTTTTGCTTCATTTGTTATGAGAACACTATCAAATTTTATACCTTTGAACTCTTGTTTTCTGTTACCCTTTAGTAAACCTTTCAGTGACTTCCACATAGCCCTACTGTTTCCTTTATTTTCATCGATCTTTGATTCATGATACTTTTTAGTTTCAATTCGTATTTTTTTGGTAACGAAATTACGACTTATTTTATATTTATCCCAGTCACATTGTAGTTTGGTTTCCTTGGCTTTTTTATGAAGAAAATCGCGTTTTTTTAGATCTGCCATGATTTCGTCTGTAAACCACACTTTTAATTTGAAATTATTGAAATTATGCTTCATTTTGAATGGTGCATGTATGTCCAAGCAGCTAATAATATTATTGATGAATAAATTGGATATTTCATTAATGTCAGTAATATCATTATTCCATGACGTATTCATTAGGGATAGTTGGAATTGAATTTCATCAAAGTATTTATAATCTCTCCTACTTATACTAGTGGAAGTTGATTTAGTATGACAGACATTGCCTAAGGATATTAAAATATTAGAATGATCTGAAACACTTTGAAGATGAGATACCTCAAATTTCAATAACTTGTTATTCGTTATGAAATAATCGATCAATGAAGATGAATCCTTGGTGATTCTGGTATAATCGTCAACTAATTGATGCAGTCCCATGAATTTAATCAGTTCTTTGATTCTTCGGGTGTAAGTGTTCTCTGTGCCCTTAAGATTTAGATTGAAATCGCCCACTATAATAATATCACAATTACAACTTACTATCTCTTCTAGTTTTTCTTCCAAGAATGCTAAAAAATCGGCATGTGATGCACTGGGAGAATGGTACACCACACACATTATATATACTCTATTATTTACAACTACCCTGATAGCCACAAACCAAACATTCATGAAAATAACATCTTTTGAAATTAGTTCAAATTTCAACCCACTTTTGATATATATGGCAACTCCTCCCGTATGTCTGCTGGATGAATTACAAAGTACTAGCTCATATCCATTTATGTTAATTTCATGAAGAGCAATTTCATCCGTAATATGGGTTTCTGATAAACATACTAACAAAGGTTTATGCAACGAGATACAGTGCAACAAATTATCCAAGTTTTTTATAAGGCTTTGTGCATTGGTATAGAAAATGTGCCAATTATGTTTATTTTTATTATTATCTTCTACCTGAGCATTAACATTCACACTCTCACTTGCTATAGATCTGATCGTTCTGGAGTATCCATGGGAAAATTTTCCTGATCACATGAAACAAATATTAAATTATTATTAGCAACTACATTATAATTAAGATTTTCTACTATCTTGATAGATAATTCATTTTTTGTTAAACATTTACCCTTATCATTATTTACATCTATAAAATTAACGAAACTTTTTGTACATTTATTCAACTTGTATAGATATGCATTCAGTTTGTAATTGAATTTGTAAATTAATTTGTTAGAATCATTACTCATACAGTAAGGAACATACAGCGAGTTCCGTCACCGCAATCCATGAGACGTATAGGAGTCCGGCGATCTCAGCAGCGTCAGCGGTATCCTATTTCATTTCCATGAATTCATTCGATATATTCTATGTTCTCATTATGGAATTATTGTAATAGAAAGATGTAGAATTAAGTCAGTTATCTCTTGTTGCTTGAAGGAAAAATATTGCTTTTTCAAAACGCCTTTCGTTTTCCCAACATCGTAATTGGCGCAGTCGGTAGGATTGATGAGAAGGAAACTATCGCAGAATCCTTTTAAGTTTCAACTTCCAATTACCAATTCGAAAATTCGAAAAGTTCGGGATTCGGAACAGTCAAATTTTGTGTGAACTGGGTAACTCAAGATTCTGACAACTGATTCGATAATCGGGTACCATCTTTTAGAGGTAGTATCGTACTATCTTGTGTGGACGCTGATTCTTCGAGAAGTTCAAACACGAAAAAGCTCAACACTGGTGAGGACAGACATCGCCAAAGCTAGAAACCCTATAGCTTGAGGACCGTAGGTCAGGACGTACAACCCAACAAAACCATGAGAATCGAAAGACTGATCACATTGTAATTGTGTGTATTTTTCCTATTTCACCCTATCCCAATCAAACGATATATTTCTCGTATTTGTACATATATATATTTCCATTCATTCGATTCATTTCCACTCAAACTGGATCAATCATTGTATCAAATAGCTACGTTGAACTTAAACGAAATAAATAGTTCGAACAGAGGAAATATCCCAAACCAAATCATGCCAAATTTCGCCTCGTTACGGTACCAAGCCGACAACATACCTGTGTTTGATGGTAATACAAAGCAATTGCAAAGATTCATAGTAGCTTGCGAAAACTTTTTATTGGCTTTCCAAAATCCAACAGAGCTAAACGCAGGCGAACTGAAAATATGGGCTTCGATCAAAGAAATACTTGTGAGTATATTTTCAGACCAGAGAGGTATAGATGTTGATACAAGACTCATTATCTCTTAGGCCCTATAAAAACAAACATCCTATAAATTTCGGTATGCGCTTACAGGATGCAAGAAGCTTCCTATTTTCCAAATTGAATCCTACAAACGAAACAAATGATGTCAAACTAGTGAAAATAACACAATACGATGATTTCGCATTGAAAACATCCATCAACGGCACCGAACATATGTCCTCATTTGTTCGGTGTCAACGGCTTACCTTATCACACCCAGTTAGTAGTATGATTGAAAATCCCCAATTTGCTAGAACAAGCAATGGCTTTCGTGAAGGAAGAAGACAATTTCAATCTATTTAGGTCAAGACAAACAAACTTTTCTCAAGTACCTGATAGACCGACAATGACTCAGAATTTCAGACCACCACAAACGATACCAAACTTACAGAAAATACCCATGAATCAACCCCAATTTGACAATCAAAGTCCTAATATTCCATTATATTCAAATCCTTATGGGAAATACATATCAGCAAAACCCAAATCCAAATTTCACACCCAATCCAAATGTTTAACCTAGTCTTTCGCGGAGGTCGAAAGTATTGAGGTATTTGTTCGAATAACAATGTACAGAACACTGGTGGAGCTTTTCTGCCTATTTGCCTATCTAATTTCTTCAACCAACACTCTAACGTACAGCCAACTTGATAACAACATTTCATTCGTTATAGCGGAAAATCACTCAAGTGTCAGATGGCGACACAAAAATGGAAACAAAATCAGTACTATCGATAATTGCACAATCAGTTTCATGAAAATGTTGATTCAGAAGTAGTTATTTTGGTAACTTCTCAATTTTAAATCAAACTACATAATCACAATCTCAAAACGTCAACTATTCGTACAGAAATTTGCAAAAATGTCGGTATCTTCTGGGGAGTTTCATGACTATTATGCCATTATAGCGTTTTTGACGAAACAAAACACTATTAGTGACCAGTGTTTTGTACATCGTTGTTCGAATTTAAGCTATAAATCGCTTCCACCGCGACCTGGGTTCGAATCCCAGCAAATAAAAGGATGTTTGTGTATGTATGCCTGACCCCGTTCAAGTTCCGACTTTTGGGGCGCTGGTTTCACCCAACGAGGGAGTGCGATTGTAATAAAAAAAAAACCGTCTGATAATTACCGAATGACTCCAAATTATCAACAAAGATACCAGTCCAATCCTCCTAAAACTAACGTTTTTGCTCCGAAATCTCAAAATTTCAGAATATTGACGAACCCTACTCCTATGGAAGTCTCCTCTGAAAACACCCGAGAGAGTTGATAATTATGACAACTTGATAATTATTCAAATTGTTTTCATGGCCCTGATTATTCATATAACGATGCTATGCTTTTCAGTAATCAATCGTACCAAGAATTGGAGACTTTCGATCCATCATCATTTGCAGTTGACCAATACCAAAATTAAGAGTCACGAATCACATTCAAGAACAAGGACAGGTTGAACCTGGACGAGAACTGAATTACTTATTTCAAGAATCCGACATAATCCACCTGAATATAATTGAAAATTATATCGTAGATATACCAAATGTCATTTTACCATAAATGAACGCAAAATACCTCATTTATACTGGTAGTACTCGGAGTTTTATCGACCTCAATATAGCACGAACATATTTCCCAAATTCCCAACTATGTTTTGAATTCAGAGACAATTTCTAACGTTTACGAATCGAATCAAACATGGAATCAAGTTGTCGAATGATGCCCAAATTTTCACCAAATCGTACAGATACCCTCATATTCGTGAACAAAATAAATTCTCAAATTTCTGAGATGTTGAAATCCGGCATTATTCAAAATTCAAATTCACCCTGGTGTAGCCCCATCTAGGTAGTACCAAAAAAGTTGACTCCTAATTCGAACAAACGTAAGTGGCGTAGTTATATATTATCGTAAACTCAACGAAAAAACTGTAGATTATAAATTCCCACTTCCGAATATTGCAGACATATCAGACAAGCTTGGTAGGAGTCAATATTTCACTACATCAGATTTGGCAAATGGCTTCCACCAAATCGAAATGAAATCAGAAGATGTAGAAAAAGCAGCATTTTCGAAAGACACTGGACATAACGAATCCAAAAAAATACCTTTCGGTTTGAAAAACGCGCCATCAACATCCCAAAAAGTCATCAGGATGGAATCTGCTCCGTATATTTAAACATTATAATCTACTCCACATCCCTTGAAGAACATACAGTGTGAAACAGCCAAATGGAATGAATTTGATAACGAATAAATGAGAGCGTGTTGGGAAAAACGCTTGGACACGTCGATTTGTATTTTTGAATGCTCATTTTAATGAAAGTAAGTATATAGGGTTTGTCATGTGACACTCTTCGTTACCAACTTTCTTATTTTAAATACAACCCACTGTATATCATTAGTTGAGTTTTTTGGATTCTTCAGAAAATTTTGGAAATGATTCATGTATTCCATTTGGCTGTTCCACACTGTATAGAAAGACTAAAGGAAGTTTCTCTTCGACTAAAAGAATCGAATTTCAAGATACAATTGGACGAATGCGAATTCTCAAGACGTGGAGGGGCATATCTCGGACATCTAATAAAACCCGACGGAGTGAAACCTAACCCAGACAGAATTTCAGCAGTCAAAAACTTTCCTATTTCCAAGACACCAAAGGAAATAAAATCATTTTTAGGATTACCTGGTTACTATCGTCGATTCACAAAAGACTAAAAATCGCTGAATCTTCAACTAAGTGCCTGAATAAAGAAGAAAACATAATTCATTCTTCTGCTTTCATTGTATCTTTCGAACACCTAAAAAATCTCCTGATGAACTCTCCTATTCTTCAATACCCAGACTTTTCTTAACCATTTATACTCACCACTGATGCATCTAACTATACATTAGAAGCAGTACTTTCGCAAGGTCACATCCCTCATAACAAACCTCTTGCACACGCATCACAAACATTAAACAGCACAAAAATACATCATCATAGAAAAAGAACTATCAGCCATCGTTTGGGCATGTGAATACCTTTGTCCAAACCTTTTCGAAAAAAATTCTCAATTGATATGGACCATAGACCATTAGTTTGGCTTTTCAATTCGGAAGAACCTTATAGTAAATTGATCAGATGAAGATTGAAACTTGAAGAGTATGACTATAAGATTATTTACAAAAAAGGAAATCAAAGTTCCAAGACGGACGCACTTTCGAGAATTTAATTGAATATCAACGAAACTCAATCAATAGCGAATAATCGTGGCCAAGCTGACGAAGATATTCTAGATTTTTCACGCAACTATGCAGGAGATCCAATTGCCAATAATCCAAATAATTCAAATGATAATCAAAATATATTTTCATTACCAATACAACAATACTGTACATTCCATTCATTCCATTCCATTCCATGCTGCTGGAGACACACGGAACGATGGAATACAAATCTCAGACGAGATAATCAATAACAAACCTATGCAAATCATCTTAGAAATCCCGATCTCAACCTAGAAAACGAGCAAACTGAATTCGACGGTCATACGATCAAACACATAAAAATTCCAATCAACGACGCATCTGAAACTAAATCTGTTCTCATGTATCATGTCAGTCCTGATAGAAACAATTATATATACTTTAGGAACCAAAATCTCATTCCGTTGTTTACAAAAATATACATGCAAGATTTCGAAGCTTTAAATTTGTTCCAATGTACGAAACTAGTGAATAACGTCTCAGAAAAAGACGAAAAAATAATGTTGATGAATAAAACACCAACATGTAAGCTAAACAAATCAACGAGGAATCACAGAAACGCACGAAAGAATCAAACAAAATTATTACTCGAAATCTATGAATACCGACGTAACTGAGTATATAAATACTGTCTGTAAGTTTTTCGAGAAAGTGGAACATCCATTCTCCAGCTTTTTGTGAAATTTTCTCTCCTCGTTTCTAAAAAATAAAGTAGAAGTTATTGGAAATTATTTCAATATATTTGTAGTAACGACAGATTTTGTGATCTGCCCCAAAATGTCACTGGGCTTGAAATTAAGCCTCCAGATACCTAAAAGAGGAATTCTCTATTTGTCAGTGACACCTTGTTTTTGAAAAATTTGGAAATACAAATATATTCAATGAGAATGAAACATCAACTTATCTTGGTGGACTTTTCGAGAACGAATCTGCTCCTGTTCTCAACACAATTAGAATATTTTTCTTCGCAAAATTTTTTCAATGTGCAGTCGATTTTGACACTAAAAAGTGACAACTTTCTAGACAGAGGAATTCTGGTTGCAAGGTGTTTCCATTATATCGATATTGAATTTTCCATTTTCATATTCAATTTTCAGAAGTGGTTTCCAAGTTCTATCTATTTCAACTGAACAAGAAGCAATATTATTGCCTACGTTCAGGATAATGCAAGCAGACTCTTTGATTTTTCGTTTTCTCGAAACAACTAGAAAAATTAATTCTTCTGAATGACATCAAGAGACAAAATGATATATTAGATAAGATAGAGGTATCGATTTCATTCACGAAACTAAATATTCTACACTTCTCAGTCATAAATCCTTCAGATTTACTCAAAGGAATCCAACACATTGTGGAAATAGTACTAGACACGAGATTACCATTCGAAGCTGATATGGAAAATATTTTACTATTTGAAGCATGAGCATGAGCATAAAGAGCTATCCAAAACAGAATCAAATCATATTCATTATTGAAATTCCATCGGTTGATCGAGAAATCTATCAATATTATCGTTCATATCCCTTACCAACAACACAAAGTGGCTCCTAATTATCCCTAAATCAAACTTCCTGATCACTAACGAGCACAGCTTCATGTATTTTGGAAGAGATTGCAAGGAAACTACATCAAATCAATATATATGTCACCAAGACGACGTAATTCACACACTCGAAATAACACCAGGTGAAGTGGAACACGGAAATTCTCCAAGAATACAGATAGTTGCTTTCCGATTCCAATATTGATCAATAACACTTAATTAACAAGGATCATGGCAGACAAATGGATAATAGCAAAGAACAATAGCAAAGAAGAAATGCGGAAATCAACAAGAAAATCTACTATTACTTGGCACCTACATATTAGAAATCACCCCAAATTGTTTAATCATTTGTTATAAACCGCAGTTTCTATTACTTTTGAAAAACAACTCAAAAGGCAGATCATCCTGTAATTCTTCATGCTTTGGGGATCATCTTCGTCAAAAACCGTTTTTGTGATTTTGAGTTTAATTGCCTCTCAGTTGATAGGTCTTTGGAACATTCTTTTAGAATTACAGCTGGAATCACATCTATGCCCGTTGAATATTTCTTCTTTAGATACAATATTATATATTTGATGTCCTGTTCAGTGACAGGTTCAAAAAAACATGGAGTTTGGACCTTTGGTCGTACTTTTTGTACACATGTCTTGTGGTAGATCGAGTGATTCCATTTAATCAATAACAGAGGAACTTTCTCTGTTTTATTAGAGTTTCTCAGTTTCAGTTTCCGTTTTGGGGATGCTATGTTGAACCACCACTGAAAGTGAGAAAAAAAATCACAGATTTTTTCTGACCATTATAGGTCTGGTTCATAACTAGCAGTGACTTGAATTCTTGTATTGAGCAGTCATCCATTTGTCTTGTGATGATGATTCATTATTCTCATGATGCTTCACTGTCGTAGATCATGTCATTATTTGCGCTGAGTAATAGGAAGCTCCTAGATCGCGGATCACAGAGGAGATAGTTTTCACATTGCTGAGTATACATCAGAGTTGAGATGAAGTATGGAACTGAGTAAATATATTTCAAGCGAAAAGAACGATATTCATGGAAATTTGCAGGTAAGTGCAATAGATTAAAATGCATCTGATGTGCAGTTTTTTGTTAATAATTTAATAATTATATTCTGGCAACACTGGCGCGTGAGTAGGTTCGTTTAAACAACGTTCCCGTAATGAGTGATTTTTAAATGGAAAACTAGTGAAAACAGACCATCAGGTAATTGGTTTGTGTCGCTGGATGAACTATCATTCCATCGAGTGAAAATTCCACTGCCAAAAATAACTTCGAAGCTGTTTTTCTAACTTCAACAAGTCCATAAAAGTTTGAGCTCATATAGTAGTATCCTATAGCCCCAGTACTCCGCTAAATATCATGTTATTATTATTCTTATCATTATGCTGAAAATGAGAAATGTCCTCATATACGGGGTAGAACAAGCTGCCGAGGTCATAATCATAGCGTTCCTGAGAAGAATTCTAGATTTCGAAGTTTCATCGTCAAATATAGAACGCTGCTATCGTATGAGTAAAGTCTAAAATGGAAAATCACGACCTATTCTTGTCCAGTTTCTGTCCATAAAGACCAAGAATTTTGTTTTCATTCAAAAAAAGTCACTCAGGAAGACAAATTACTTAATGGTATCAGGAACACAAAGGGGCGAGATTGTTTACAAGAAACAAGTGATCAATTGGGGAGGGAATTGAAAGTGATGACGCTCTGGAGTTAGATGATGACAATGCCGCGGATAATATTAGCTCAGATAGAAACGAACCTCTAGAATACATCCAACTAGATCCAGATGATATTGCCGTTGGCACATTTGTATTGGTCTATCTAGTACACGGAAGAAAACAGAAATTCGTTATGACTGCCTCATCGAACATGTTTTAGAAGATTCTGAATTCGAAGTAGTTGGACTGAAATCAACTGGATCTAGAAGGATATTCAGACTAGTCAAAGATGATGTTTCAATGGTCCACATGAGAGATATAGTAGCCAGACCCAAAATTTGAAAAAATCTCTGACAGAATAATAAAATATTAATTTCGAAGCGATGTGAATATCAAGGAATATTAGATTACGTTGTTTTTTCCTCATGTGATATGTCAGTAATGTTCTTCGTTCAATAAACCTCATTGAACGTTCAATAAACATATATCATAATACTAGTAATTTCGGCGAATAATCAAAATTAAATCCTACGATTTTGTGATGATCAATCTCGCCCTGCATGATCGATCTGACCCCTGCCGTCAACTGGTTTGATAGAATTTTCCAGGGACGACATTGATCAATTGTACTCAGATTCATAGCTTTTTGATGGCATTGGAAGGGGGTGATCACCCCACAACCGGGTGTGAGATTGATCACCCAATTTTTATTTCGAATCTATCGACGTAATATTCAAAATTCTGATAATTGAGCTCCCGTCCCAATATCCAAGGGAATTTGGTACATTTCCATCGAAATATGAGGGAATTATTCATAATGAAAACTCAAAAATGATCAATTTCACCTCATTTTACCTACTTTCATCTGATAATGTATATTTTTGGGTACCTAGATTGGACTCATTGGATATTTTTATGTTTTCTCATTCTAATTCTGATAATTATGATTTATTCTTGATACACAAATGCTTGTTCATACTACTGCAGATGAAAATGTCAAGCAAAATCAAATGTTATTTGCGATACTCGTATGCATGTGCTGACTTATCAAGAAGAGAGGAGTATATTGTTCTATGGAACTCGTGAATTTCTCTATCTGAGCAGAGAAAGTAGGTTCGAAGATAATCAATAAATAACGACCTGGATTTCCTAGCATCGATCAATTGTCTACCTATACAGTGTGGAGCAGCCAAATGGAACTTCGACAGCAAATAAATGAGGGTGCGTTGGGGAAAACGCGTGGACACGTCGATCTGTTTTTCTGAAAAAATCAAATTATATAGAGAGTATCATGTGACAGTGGCCAATACCAACTTTCCTATTTCAAATGGAACACCCTATATTTCATTCCATTTTTGAATTCTCACTGAAGAGCTGATTTCATCTATACACCACACTTGGGGTCTAGCGGAAATAATGACAGGGATATAGGATATAGGAGATATAGGAATTATAGAGATATAGTGTGAAAAATCGAGATTTTTCAACTTAAGGATTTTTTGTGTCGAAACTATTCATTATTGGTCGAAACGACTTCAGAAAATTGATCGTTCTGTATCTGTCCCAGAGGAATATCAGTAGACAGTATATTGAAAATTAACATAGAGACAAAAACACAAAAAAATCCTAAAGTTGGAAAATCTCGATTTTTCACACCCTATATCTCTGTAATCATCTCCGCTAGACCCCAAGTGAGGTGTATCGATGAAATCAGCTCTTCAATGAGAATTTAAAAATGGAATGAAATACAGGGTGTTCCATTCGAAATGAGATTGTTGGTATTGGCAACTGTCACATTGCACACTCTATATAATTTGATTTTTTTGAAAAAAATGCCTATCCAAAAATACAAATCAACGTGTCCAAGCGTCTTTCCCAACACACCCTCATTCATTTGTTGTCGAATTTATTCCATTTGGCTGTTCCACACTGTGTATCGACATCATGGAAATCTTCGAAGAGCGATTCATTATTCATCAACTTGCAGTAGCAATGTCTTTGTCATTAGTTCAATCGATAGTCGAATGGATGTGAGAAATGATGAAAGATGATTGCATGAAAATTCTTGAAAATCACATTTGTAAAAAGAATTAATTTCTATACAGGGTTTTTCTTGATGAGTGTAAATTGAAGGTTTCTGGCGATCGACACAACGGATCGATCTGAAAATCTGGATATATAGATAAATCAACATGATCTATTAATCTAAGATATTCTCGACGATTCGACGTTGCCACTTCTACCAGAAATCAATACCAATCATAAACCATATTTTCAATGAACACCAGATGATGAGTTATTGGACTATTTCGTGTGAGGTTTCATTGAAAATATGGTTTACTTCACCCCAGTTACAACAGTGGAAAACATGAACTCAAGAGTTAGGACTGCTCTCAATAGCTCAACTCCTGGCTCAATTAGAACCGCAATACATGAACATCTTTTGAAGAGATCACACGTTTGTCTGAGTAGAGGTGGAGACATGTTCGAACATTCATTTCGAAATATGCCAATGAATGGAATCTCTACTTTGTGAACTTATTCAATTTTTTTGTTTCAGAGTTGATAGAACATAAGATGAATGGAGAGTATTTTTTGATAATAATTCAACTTAATCTGCTGAACTGATTTGGCATGTATACATAATATTATCATATATTCACAAGTCACTCATATAAAACATTATTTTCATGCCACTTCTCCCGAATAATTCTTTGTTATATTCTCTATATATATATTTTGAGTAAGCAATTCTATAAACCTTCTGTTAAAACCCATTATTATTGTTCTCTTTCGTATCATCCTTGTATCATCTCACCTTAGTATTGAAATCGATCCACAGTTCTGTATGTACGTTTATTATCCCTTATCTACTTATGGTGCTATTACAGCTGTAAGTAGGTGAGATTGAAAATGTTGGATTACTTGAATGATTCAGTATCACACGAAGGAAGGCAAACAAATGAGTGTGAAAATATAAACGATTATATCCACAAATTTTCTGGTGAGTTCTATTAGAATATACTACATCTCAATATAAGGAGTATATGAGGGAAAATTTCGATGAATTTCTTCTTCATTTAGAATCTTCCAGCATCAAAAACATTGACATAATAATTATGTCCGAAATATGGACTCTAGATGACCTTAGTTACTTCTCTATGCCAGATTTTGAAATATATTACAATGATTTAAGATTTGATAAAAAATGATGGCGTAATTATATATATTAAAAAGAAGTCGATTGTAGAGTCTCGGTCCACCATTTGACGGAAGTGAATTCACTGAATATATCATTTACGCATATAGCAGCATCTTTGTTATTTCTAATGGGACACCTTATATATTACCGCATTTTTGTACTTATCGTCATTTCTTGATTTAATCTGCCTGATACTCTCCTAAACCTAACTCTAACGGTTCCAGAGATATTGATTATTTTGTATATCTTTCATCGAAATCATAGCTCGTATTGCGGTATTTGGATTCTTAGGAAGTATATTAATTCTGTAGAGATACAAAAAGGGTTGAAAGTGCGTTTTATCAAATGGTTTATACGAAATATCCTGAAAGATGACTGAATTCCCTCCGAATTGATATATCATGTTTCTATACCTACATAGCCAGAATTCTGAGATAGGAGCATCGAATTATGTTTCTCATGTTCATCTGAGGTGGCTATTGAATGTCATGGTGGTACATGGCGTTATGAGAATTTGGAAATTAGTGCATTAGTAATAATACCTATCTACCGAAAGAGCTGTATTTGAGTTGACTAATAACATACTGACCGGCTTCCAAAATAAAACAAAATATCTCACAATATTTTTGAATTTAGCGAAGGCGATAACCATGCGCTATTGTTTGAACGTTTCGAATATATCGGAAATCCGAGGAATTGCTTTAGATTTGTTGAAAGACTACCTGACCAACAGAACACAGATTATCAGAATAAATAATTCTCTCAGTAACCCATTACCTATAGCAAGGTGAATTGATATCCTACGCTAATGACACAGCAGTAGTCTCAATATTTCTAAAACAAAATTCATTAATTAGAAATTAATTTTTATCTCGAGAATGCTCATAGACAGGTATAGGAAAATAACTGATGAAGTTGTTAAAAGTGTGACAAGGATCGATAAAATCATATATTTTACAGGCTGTCCCATTTGAAAGTCAAAGCTGCCACTGATTTCTAGTAGAAGCGGCAACGTCGCATCATTGAAAATATTTCATGTTGATTTATGTATATATCCAGATTTTCAGATTGATCCGTTGTTTCGTTCGCCAGGAACGCGCGAAATACCGGCGTTCTGCCAAAGCCATCGAGATTTATCTCTGACAAAGATAAATATAGTCGAAGTAGTCGGCTCGGTCCTACCCATATATGTATTAACTACAATATTGACCAAACGCCAAAAGAGCAATGTTAGAAAAGTGATGCTTCATTATATACGTCTTTCCTTGTCTAATTGGCAACGATGATCGAGGGCGCATGCGCAAAATTCAAATTTCATTCAAAATTCATTTTGGCGCATGTGCATAAATTCATCCTTGCCAATTGCACTCTTTTATTTCGACATCAGATAGGCTGTCCTTATTATCAATATTCGTAGTTAATACATATATGGTTCTACCACGCTCCGCCACCCGCGACATGAATAAATACACACATTGTCTGGATCGAGACTCGATACATATAATTATCTTGCGCGGACAGTTACAGCAACCAAATAATATAAAACTCATACTTCGATGCTATACTAATATACCGACAGCTATTGAGAACATGTCCGAACTGACCAAAAATAAGGCACCAGCTTAGGAAAATATTCATATTTCATTACAATCGGTCATCGTAACGCCATCTAGACAGAGTTTCGGAAGTGGGCAATGAATCCCCGCTCTTAATTCACGTTTATCGTGAAAAAACCCTGACACAATCCTTCTGAATTCTAGTTATTCCATCGATTACGCCATGGACATATCGAGTATTTGCATATTTCACACATAATAGAAAAGGTCACTTCACGAAGTTACGTTTTATTAAAGAAAAATAATTTTATTCCTTCACCTGTTCTGTTCCTTGGTGAATAATAATACCTTAGGAAGATTTTGAAGTACACAAAAGATCGATCGAATGCGTATCAATGCGTATCATTAGGATCGCGTAAATTGTACAATAGATATGAGAGATAAGAGAGTCGAGCAATTGTGGCGAAGCCAACTAATTATTCAGGAGCTTTTCAAAATGCTGCCTTGACATTTTTGAAAGTCCCAATATTTCCCGTGATATCCGAAGAGAATAGAATAGAATCAAAGAGAATTAGTAATATTGCCTCTTTTTTTATGGACTCATTTGATCATTCAAAATAATTATCAGTTATTCATTCTCCCTTTTCCTTCGCTACACAATTATGCCATATTTCAAATCCAGTGTTTCCTCTTTCGACCACCATCCTCAATTTTATTTATACAACTCTGGAATTTTTATTTCCTATGGTACATTTCGGTTTTTCAAATTTCAGCTGTGAGAAAAATACCCTCCTAAAAAGCATCTACTCCTCTGTCTAGATCGTCTTGATGAAGAAAATAAACATTTCCCAAAGCTCAGCCTATTAACGATGATTCCATTTATTCAATGCCAAAATTTTTACTGCATGCACACGAAAAAAACGTTCTCTAGTTTTCTGGATATCTAGATATTTTATCTCAACTAGCCAGTACACTCCACCTTCTTCTTTCAATATATAACTTTTGCATTCAGATTGCATCGAGTTCTCTGATATGATATTGAAATATTTCGATATACAGTGTGTCCAAGATAACAATGAACAGTATGGGGATATCGTAAACGGTAAGTGAGGCTAGGAGGCCTTGGTGCCAAACTCGGTCAAATGCTTTGGAGATATCCAAGGCTACAGCCAGATACTCTCCATATTTCTCGATTGACACCTGCTACTTATGTGTTACATAGGCAAGCAGGTATCCTGTTGACCTTTGGTGACGAAAGCCATATTGCCGGTCGTTCATGATTCTTGAGCTCTCTAAATACCGGATGAGCTCGATGTTGATTGCGTTTTCCAATACTCATAAACTCATAACATGTGTTCAAATAATCCGCCATTATTTTCTGAGCACAAGTACGCTTGTCTCACAGACGAATTTGAAACTTGAGTTTACATATTCGGAAAAATATTGCTGAAGGATGCAGTAACAAATCTTTTCTAGTGTACACATAAGGTTCTTCGCCTTGCATCGTCACCTGGTCTGAGTCCATGACAAATCCGAAATTTATATGGATGATATTTATTTTTTCATAAAATGAAGTGAGCGGTGGATTTGGCTATTCCGGTATTATCTTCAATGGTGCCAGTGGATATCTCAGGATTTTTAACAACGGCCTGTAACACTGACTTTCTTCATTAGATTTCTTCCGTCGGGAAATCACAGGTTTTTTTAAATAATCCGTATTCTTTTGAATCAAAAACTAACCGTCTGAATATCGATTTACCATGTTCTCATTAGGTGTCGGTATCCTAGCATCGCAATCACTAAATCACATTTTGCGCGAGAAATGTTTCCGAAATCATATTGTGTGATACGTTGCTGTATTCAAAATGAAAAATGGATTCGTAAACAGGGTATACTTTAGTTTCGGCCCATATGAAAATACAAAGTTGATGATGTTTTCTGAAAGACGAAACGTCGCATAAAAATTCTGCTTATGTTTTCGTGTAGTCCTATTTGTTTCACATTTCCTTTGAAAATAAAGCTAGGAGAAAATAAAGACGAAATTCTTAAATTTCGGTTTTTCTCAGATATCTCCGAAACTACTCGGAATAATGAAATTTTCTGAATGTCATATTATCAGGCACATAAATGCGCTACTTTTCTTTAATTTAATCGACACCGTATCACTGTGCCACTATCGCAATGCTGTTCATTCTTATCTTGGACACACCGTATTTGAAGATTTTATGAATCGTAAAGAGCGAGACAGTGTAGGTACCTTAGGTTATGTATTGATTCGAAAATGACATTGTTTCAATGAATTCACCCAGGAATGAAAAAAATTGTAAAAGATATATTCCTATATGGAATATAATTTGGAATTTTGAGAATAACCTCCGCTTTCAATGAGGAGAAACCATTCGATATTGATTGAAAGTTTGAATGGGCTTCAGAAAATATGCCTGCTTGAATGAAGGATTTATCTAACAGGTAGCTCATTCGATTTCAGCGAACCAGACCAAGTATTTTCTGTCCTGGGACAATTGAGGTCGAGAGCTCGCCCTGTGGGTGTCACTTTCGAGGAAATGACTACATTGATGGATCAATGCAAGCAGCTTGAAGATATGACATATTACAGGAAACACGAGGAACAACTGAAGAACGAATCCCTCACTGCAGACGAAGCAAGAGGAGTTAAAAATCCTTTCACCCTACTAAGTGGTATCATACCAGGTAATTTATTAGGCTATGGATTTGTCTACTGAAATTGAAGTTACGGACTGAACACTCGAAATAAAGTATAGTTATGTATGGTTTGACTTGAGAAGTACGAGCGAAAAATGTTTTAGTCCAGAACACCATATAAATCTTGCGGTCCTTACTCAATGTAGATTGGAAACAAAATCTCTGGGATCTCTGAATAGTTCTGAGATCTTATCGTTTGCCGAATCTCTGGAGTTAATCAAATTATGAGTGAACCATGAGATAATGAGCCTATGGAGTGACTAAACCATTGAGTCCAGGCGTCACTGCCAATAAATTTCCTCGTAGGATTATTATCTAACCAAATATTTGTCTCAAACTTGAAATTCCAGTCTTTGGAGAAATTACCAAATGTCGAAGTGCTGTATCTCGAGAATAATGGGACAGACAGAGCTGCTGTTCAACTCAGATTGTGAAGAATTCAGTCACATTTTGAAATGATATGAGCGTTATTTATATTATGTATATTAGCGTTTTGGATAACTCCAGAATCGGATTCAGTACTCGAAGAAACATAGGGATTGATTATCAAACCAAATTCATTGCAGTTTGTTACTGCTTGGGTTAGATTACTTCAAAGTATACAGTTTACTAACAGTATTCCGACTCTAGGCTAAGTGACCAGACCACTGGAGTACCGTTCGGTACCCAGGCATATACAGAGGGATAACACGTTCGAGTTATAGTGTATTATGATACATTATAAAATGTTCGATTGTTTTTAGATTGAACATGGTGTTTTTGCTATAAATACACATATGATCATAGTAGCCTGTCAATAGCCTCTCAAATAGCCTGTTAATATTTCACAAATATAGTTAAAAACTGAATACTCGTTTTCTCAATCACTAAATATTACTAGTACTACTACAACTACAAAACTACTCACTACTAAATCCGTCTAGTTTCCATTCAGAAGTTTGAGAATGATATATGAATTAGTCTATGAGGAAGAGCTGATTTTTTTGCGGAACGAATATGGTGAATTGTGTATCTGACGTATTTCTTTGGATTTCTGTTAATAATAACATGTTGAACAATTTCTGACCAAAACAGATGATGAATGGTTTTGTCGAGGCTTCGTGCGTTTGTGGTATCATAGCATAGTTTTGCTCCTCGTTTCATGTGTTCTAGGTCTTTTTATTTGTGGAAAAATACGAGTACCGATTTCGCATTAGATAATTGAATGTCCATGACGCCAGAATCTTCGAAGAGCTGATTAGTTGAACTTTCCCTGCGCGTAATCAGAATCAAGAAGAAATCTACGAGCACGTTTCACTGAATCTAAAGAAGATGGAAAAGTATTACCCCATAGTATGATTCCATAACGTATTATCGACTCAGCTGATGCATAATATATAATGTCTTCAGAATATAGACAGGAAGAAAATTTCTCCGATTATAAAATTTCCAAATCAGATCCTAGAGTTCCAAGTCTGATATATGTTCAGTCCGTATCTTTGTTTTATTTCTTATCTACAACAGTTCCGCCACATGAATACGTACTCACGGCTCGTTTTTTAACTCACATGGAAAATAGAAGGCATCGGAGCGGCATTCGCGAAGAGCGGCGAGGTTCCGGACGGCTCTGGAATCACGATTCAGATAGTTTTTGCTTTATCAACTCCGAAACGGGTCATGAGATTTCACTCGAATTCACTACGTTGTCGATACTTCATGTGGCAATAGAACCCATATCATGATCAAAATGAATATCATTCCTCGGGATTAGAAATTGACTTTTCCAGTGAACAATCATCTAAAAGTTCTAGGCCAATGAAAAGATAGAAGTTTGAGTATGAAATTTGGATTGCGTACAATACTTGGCAAAATTTGTGTACAAATAACTTGCTCTTCCCAGACATGTAACTATCATTCATTGAACTAGACCTAACATCAATTCAAAGGATTCACTTACTCTTAGAACAGTTTTATTATAACGGGTGACTGATGATGACCAGATGTGCACTCAACTAGAAAAAAAAGTATAAATTTTTTTGAGAATCATAAAATTCCCTTTCTAACGATGTATCATAGTCGCAGTTTGAATCTAAAAACTTCCAATATTGAATTTCAACTTTGTACATCCCCCTCATAATATTATTCTTTATCTTCTAATATCCCCCTCATAATATTATTCTTTATATTCTATTCTTTCTATATCATCAAACTGATTCATCCCGAATGCTCACATAGGAATTTTTCATGTTGGTGAGGAACTACTTCCTATGAAATCAATCAAATGAAAATTTTCATTTCAAAACTTCAATTTTTCCAGAGTTCGAGTGGCTATTTTAGTTTTCCTACGAATTGACCCCCATTGTAGTCCTCAGCTACACTTGATGTTGCAGAAGAATTGCCAGTGATTGAAGAGTGATTCTGCATACTTATAATTTCACTGAAAGCATTCTGCACCAACACGCCAAACTGAACATTTTCTCTTATGATATACGGTACATCAATAATCTTCAATCGAAGCTATTTGCAGATAGCTCGAATTACAATTTGACTACCCAGTGCTTAAGTCTCGATAGCTCGATGAGTTTACAACATTAATATTCCATAAACTGAAGCTATTCAAACTGATAAACACTTTTTTTTCCTCAGGTACCAGATGGTGTGGGACCGGAGATATAGCAAGAAACTACTTCGATTTAGGAGCAGAGAAAAAGGTGGACTCTTGTTGTAGGGCTCACGACCTGTGTCCTGTGAAAATTCGAGCCTATTCTGAAAGATACAACCTAACCAACAATTCCCTCTACACAAAATCACACTGCAAGTGTGATGATGATCTGTTCAAGTGTCTGAAGACAGAGAATCAATCCCACACTGCTAACATTATGGGAACTATTTATTTCAATTTAGTTCAAGTGCCCTGCATAGAAGATTCAAAATCGGGTTGGAAGTTCAAGACTGCTAGAAATAATTTCTGAGAAAATTATCACGTACCTAAACTTATTTTAAGATGGAAATATGAGTTTAATAAACTCAATCGAGTCTATATAAATATAATGTGCCAGATATTTTGTTTATCATTAGAATCAATATACATATCATACATAATCATATCTCAGGGAACAACTGAAAAGTATCTCAAAAAACATCCCACTCAATTGACATTTGTAGCCAAGCAGATTGCAGAATCGGGAAATATTTCCGTTATTGTCAAGGTGACAAGTACATAAAATAGCGAAATACATTCCGAACAATTCGAATCAGAGAACTCCTGGTTTTGTGTTATTCTTGTCAAAACAACACTACCTGCTCAGGTAAGTTGTTCAGTTTTAGAAGTGCCTGTGGTGTGAGCTCCGATATAAATGGTCATAGGCTGATATGTTTGTTTACTCTAATGTAATGAAGGTTCCTCTAACTAAACCAGCTACCTACTTTTTGCATCCAATCAACTTGGCGTCCAACGTTAGAACTGAACCGCGGAAGAACTTCTCTCCATGGAAAAGAGACATCAATATTATACAAGATCACGTTCACTAGGATAGTGAGAAGACACAGAGAATCTTCATCAGATTGAATTGTACCATAGACAGAATGTGAGAAATGATCAGATGTCTACAATGATGGAAGGTTTTTTGTATGTTGATATTATGATTAATTCTTAATTCAATTAATCCTTAGTATTATATAGGTACTCTCAACAATTGTTTTATATTTTTCATGATCTACTACTTTCGGCTTCAAGATATCTTCACTGACAGAGAGCTCCATTATAAGGAATCAAGACATAAGTAGTTGAATACTGTCTGTAAGTTTTTCGAGGAGGTGGTACATTTATTTTTAAGCTTTTTGTGGGATTTTCTATCCTCGTTCCTGAAAATTGTGTTGAGAACGGGAGCACATTCGTTCCCGAAACGTCTACTAAGGTAGAAATTTTATTCTCATTGAATATATTTGTATTTCCAAATTTTTGAGAAACAACAAGCTGTCACTGACAAATAGAGAATTTCTCTTTCAGGTATCTAAAGGTTAAATTTCAAGCGCAGTAACATTTTGGGGCAGATCACAAAATCTGTCCTTACTACAAATATATTGAAATTATTTTTGATAACTTCAACTTCATTTCTCAGAAAGGAGGGAAGAAAATACTACAAAAAGCTGAAAAATGAGAAGTTGAGCTGGAGACAAACCGCAGCTCAGTGGTGAATTCCTATGTTGTAAAAAACCTATGTAAGGATCTGATTTGAACTCTCGGAATATATTTCACAATACCTGCCATACGTTCAACTAAGCCATTACTTCTCGGATAATTTGTACTTGAGATGAGATGGGTAATATCTCATTCTGGTGAATGTTGAGCTACAAATACCGTTCTTCTTCATGAATATTTTTGATGATATATCGAGTGAGTGGTTGCGTGATGGCCGAATCTATGTTTTGATTGATTATGCGTACCTCGTGGTATGAGTGTATGTATTGGTGAATGATGTAAGTCCCGATGGTGTCCCGACTCCCTATAACCAGTCACTAGAAAATTATGTTGAATTTCAATACCTTACTAAGGCTTCCTGAGATTGAAACTAGATGGCGACACCTATGCTGATCTCGATGGTAATCTTGGAAACTCTGGAAAATACGATTTGAACTTGAAATTCAACACGAATGCAAGATTTGAACCATTACCTATCCTTCAATGTCAGATATCCATCAATATCAGTTGAAGCGGATTTGACTTTACAGGATCGACGATCGTATTGCCATCTCTATTCAAGCTGTGCGGCCTTAGTAAGCTTGTTTGACAGATCTACATGTTTTGGAAAGGAACAATGGACGAGTTGGTTCACCATTGGGTTGGAGTGATGGAATGTCAGAGCACCCTTCTGGTCCCCACCTAATCGCCCCACTCACGCCCCACTCTTCGATGAGAAAAGTCCAGTGGTTTATGTGCGTTGGCCACCGTAGAGAAGTAAATACACAGTATAAACCGTAAATACGAGTAGGTCAATCACCGCTTGTATGATGTGAGGTGTATAGCAGGTGAGCCAAATGTGAGAACATACTATCACAGCATGAGCTAATGGTGAGCATAGTTTTGATTGAGGTGAAGAAAAAGTGCGTATGTAGGATTCTGAACTCGAATCAGTTCAACTATTGTGAAGAATTTTTATATCCCAAAAAGGAAAAAATACACCAGGTGAAATGAGATCCATTGAAGGGTGGCAAATGATTATTACGGCATCTTTACAGCTCTGGAATGATCTGAATAGTGGAGGACACTCCTATAAATCAGGACTGTTTGGGAAACAGGTAGTTCAGAAATGGTCGTGAAGCCAGAAATCCGACTCCGATTTCAAAACCTAGAGCATTCAAGATTACATTTTCTATTCAATATTCCACAGATTTAGAAGAGACATTATAGCCAACTGTCTAGAAGATGCAATCGAGATTTCATCGAGTACCTATGACAGAGGCTGACATAAATAGGGCATGAAGACTCTTTCTGTAGTTCCAGAAAATATCCACATGCCTTTGAGAATAGAGACAAATGAATATACCAATCTCTCCTTGCCAGAAGGTGATTGCTTAGCTGATGTATGTATCTTGTGAAGAAATGTTCACGAAAACACTTCTGTTCTATATTTTTCGCTTAAGAATAATGAGAAAGGTGTCTGTATTGTGAACTCAGTAAATGATATATTGACCACCTGATCTTTGGCTTTTTCGCATATTGGTTTATACTTTTCGTGATTTAATTTTTTTTTGTTCATTCCTTTCTCTTTCTGTTCTCTGATTATGGAAAATAAGAACCTTTTATTATTATTATTATTATTATTATTATTATTATTATTATTATCAATAATAATTATTATAATTACAGTTATTATTTTCGATGTTATTATTATTGTTATCATCATTAAATGCAAACAATTTACCAGCGGCTAATACGACTGTGACAGGAACAAATGGATATCCTTCACTGAGAGCAAGGTGGATATAGGATGGTGAACCAACTTTTTGATTGATTGTTTCATTCCAGAAACCTGTGAAACAACCTTACCAAGGCCGTACCTTCGATCTATATCGTCGTGCCATCTATTACTTAAATTTTTGAAGGGTAAGAGGTGGCTGTGAAATTCCTTCAAAAGGGAATGGTTGTTATCCCTTTAACCCTGCTGGGGAGGCTAAATATACTGAGTTTGTAATAAAAGTTAGTGTTTAAAGTGCCCCATTCATTCCGAAGGAATGGAACACTGACTAGCTCAGTGGGCGGTGGGGTGAGTAAGGTTGGGGTGAATGAAAGTGGCAGAGTGTTCAATGTATACTAAATTTAATAAAACACAACACAGGTGCTGTTCTGGTGTCGCAGTTACGAATTTGGCCCCTTTTTATACTTCACAAGCGGTTGGGTTTTCCCCCTACTGATAAGAAATATTATGTAACACAGTACTGTTATTTATACCTTGGTGATCACCTCAGTTCACATAGAGCTCTCACCTAATAATAAAAACAAAGCCTATTTATTGAAACTTCTGTAGATTGATTGCACCCTTCCGGTAGACTGATGACATAATTCTGACGGATCTTCCAATATCCAGGTAGTAGTGCCCCAAAATAAACTAGACGCTCACCAGAGAGCAGGATCTTAGTTTAATGTGTTACATTCCCACTTATACTACCACCTTCTGAACAGGACAGTCCGGGATGGCTCACAGCAGTAAAATGCTGTAAATCCTATGGCAACTACTGCAGGCAAGCAGTCAGCAGCTAGTTAG
The DNA here is from genome assembly GCA_963576655.1 of Gastrophysa polygoni. Taxonomy (NCBI): domain Eukaryota; kingdom Metazoa; phylum Arthropoda; class Insecta; order Coleoptera; family Chrysomelidae; genus Gastrophysa; species Gastrophysa polygoni. The sequence continues at coordinate 32,838,588 of OY755083.1, forward strand.
TTGGACTCCTTGTTTGACAACCCAGGAATCAATCTTACAGGTGATGAAACTTGTAACTCCAACTTAACAATAATCCTCTTTCGAGATTTTCTGAACCCCAGATCCAGAATGAAGTGGAAGAAGTCTCTCTTGATCCCACTAGTAGTGGACAATTAAACGAAATACGATAAGCGATACTCAACGAAATAAAAGACTTCAAACCTATCTTACGTTCTCCCGTAGCCAGTCACCCAAAAAAAACCACCATCCAAAAATTCAGGTCCTGGTAGTCGATCTTCCTTCGTCGTCTTTCGGCTCGTAGGAGGGCAAGTTCGGGACCACCGACTTCAAAATCCGGCGGGAACCATTTCAGATACAACCGATCAACCATTTTCACTGTGCTCACTAGCTACACATATCAATACTAACAAAAATCGGAAATTCGAGCGAAAAAGGACGCTTGAGACGCCATTTTCCCTGCATTCTGAGAAAACTACTTTTCCAGGAAGAATCCCCACTATATGGTTATCTCTCTCTCGTAGACCGATATCACTCATCAAGTCATCACCCAAATGACACGTAGAGCCATAGAACAGAAATCAGAGGTCAGGAGCCGGAACATCGGAACTCATATCAGACCATTGAAATTGTTTGATCACCCGCGGCCGCAACGCTCATTCGGAACACAACATTCCTTGACCAACCACACTGCTCAGCGACCTGCTGGCTATGTCCCCTGTCAGTAAATTGTCAAAAGAAGAAGAAGCATATCTTGGGTCAATGTTCATTCCTAGAAATAAATACACACAGGGATTTTGACAATGTAACCAATAACAAAGGTGAAATACTGATGCAACATTCTTCAAGTGCTTAATTCTATTATTTAAGAATTATAACGCAGCACTGGTGGTTTTACAAGGAAGGGCAAGGGTTGAGTTATACCGTGAACAAAACAGCTTGCTGACTTTCAGAAAGAAAATAGATTCTGTCAGATCGATATGTTACTTTTGTCCACCAAAGTAGTCAGGCGTAGGGCTCCACAATCATGCTCAAAGGTTCAGCTCGAAGGTTAGTACAAAATCATTCGAATTTCATAGATTTAGCAGTGCGTTTCGGTTAGAGTGAAATCAACTCGTAACAACTCCCCCTCAACTCCCAAGAGGTTTACCTGTAAATCTCTTCTAAGTGAGTAGGTTACTTCGCAACACTATTCAATGAAAAGAAAAAAAATGATAGAGCCAAAACGATGAAGTAAATTTTTATTTTGGGAACGAAGCCCAGGAACATAGAAGATGCACCCCTAAGTGAAACTACCATTCCGCGATAACTCAGCGTTCTGAATGGCAGGTAATGGTGACGTCCCTGCAGGGCGATCTCTACCTCCGCGACCAGGACACACAAACACCCCCTATGAAAACTCAGCCAGGATAATCTCTTCGCTATGAGATGGTAATCCAGCGCCGTCGAGGATCCATCACCTACTCGCCCCTGAGTTAACACAGCAGCCGCTCCGCGACCCATCCGCAGAAACAGTGACCAGCCTACAGAGGGCCACAGGTGGAACAAAAACTAGCACAATATCAACGTTACCCAAAAAAAAAAACAAACCAATTGCCACCTCAATTGGGGTAAAGATAGCCCTACCAGCTGAAACGACATTGACAGACCAATGCCGGGAAAGAACTCTAAGGCGGGAGTGTTCCCGTCGGTAGCACTGTGGACCGTCCCCTCAACTGAACGGATTGCATAGCTTCCAGAAAGCACAGTAGCAGCCAACCGGCACTGTGAACAGACACCCGTAGGTTTGTCTGCCGGGCCGGCCTGCTACCCCCCAATACTTGCCTTAGTCCACGGTTCTATCATTGAAGACAGCTCAGCTGAGCGCAGCCCACACCCAATACCGACGAGTCCCTATGATTAAAATTAAGAAAGAAGAAGAATATTGGAGACTTGGAGGATTACACCCGGAATAATGCTCGTCATAGTCCAGCACCCATCACAACAGTTAAAACCCAAAACGAAGAACAAAAAAAAAACTATATATATGCATCGACCGCGAGCATTGCCCCACTCGATCTCCCAGGCCAAAGTCAAGATGAAGTCCCGGCAAGTCACTCGCTTCCGGACCCGCAGGAAGCGACACGCACTCCGTGCCTAGCACCAGTTGAGAACAACTCCACCAGGTCATGCGGCCCCCTACCGCTCCAGACGAATGCTCTCCAAAGCCTACCACCGACTATCACAATAACCAAGACCAGGAAAAACGAGCACATCAATGCCAACAGTAGAATACAACAAAACAAAAATGCCTCTCCAACGCGAGAGAATATCAAAATTGGGTCAGCTGCAAGAATCATCGTACACGCCTTTAGAAAAAATTGATATCGGTTCCCAATCGGAACCCACAATAACGACTCCAATAGAAAAGATGTGTACCAATAAGTCATGCAACATGCCCATTCGGTCGGACTTTTACCGCCAGGAGAGCTTCCCTACAGTGATATTCTCAAGCCGTCAACTGCACAGCTAGGTCTTCCCTGAGCAGACACAAACACGAGTGGACTCACCTATCGCCGATCTCCTCGGCAAGTCTGGATTTCATTCGAACTGTCATCCTTTTTATCGACCGAAGTGATATTCTACAAGAGAAAAATTAATGAGCAGCAGTAATAATCCCTCGATCAGGAAGGGTTACAACAGACCGGAACGAGAACGAGACGATACGACAACCTTATACCTAAACTGCCTACTAGATGACTTCGAATATGACTCCAAACCAGCCGGAGAACCCGTCGATAGTAAAACACTAGCATTCACCATACCCAAAACTATGACAACACTACACAAAAAAAATCCGTATCCTTTGATCTATAACGTAGCCTTTACTCGTCAATATCTGAATCAAGGTCGTCTGGTTCTATGTCGGGAGGGTGTGCTTTGAGGTCCTCGACATGCCAAGTACCCCTAGACTTGCCATTCTCGTCGGCCAACTCGTATGTGATTGGTGATAACTTTTTCTGAACAGCAAACGGGCCTACATATTTCGGAGCAAATTTCGCCGTGGAGTCCCTAGTCGCATCCGATAAAACATGGTTCTTACGAAGAAAGGTGTCAAACCAGTTGTCTCGTAGACAGCTGTTCTGATCGCACATCCTACCTTAGGAAGTAAGGTATCCCATTTCCGATGGTTATCTTTAATATAACAGGACAGCATTGTCTTAAGGACTTGATTCACTCTTTCGACAGGGTTGGCTTGTGCGTGATACAGAGGAGTAAACCGAATAGTGACGTTATAACTTCTACATAAATTCTGAAATAAATTCGAACGGAATTGTACCCCATTGTCGCATAGAAGAAACTGTGGACATCCAAAAACCAAAAATATTTGCTCTTCGGTAATACGAGTGACAGCTGCTGCTGTTGCAGTTCTCAGAGGGAAAAACAGCGAAAATTTACTAAACGTGTCGGTTATGACATATATGAACTTGTACCCTTGTGAAGAACGTGGAAGTGGGCCAAATAGGTCGACACTGATCATTTGCCAAGGCACTTTTACTTCGGGAGGTCTACCCATAACACCAGGTGGAGCCTTCAGAATAGGTTTTCTAGTAAGACATATAGTACATTTTCTGATATAACTCGCAACATCTATCCGCATTTTTGGCCAATAAAATCGACTCTTGAGCCGTTCAAAAGTTTTAAACACCCCGGCATGACAAGCAACGGTACTATCGTGATATTGACTGATAAGGGCTTTACGATCCTGCTTTGGAATAACTAACTTCCAAAAATCATTAGTATCTCGCAAATTTGGATACTTACAGTTAACATACTTATACAGTTTGCCCTCTACTAGGCGCCATTGCGGAAATTTCATCGGGTCATCACGTACATCGGAAATCATACGGTTATACCAAGGATCTTGATTTTCATTCCGAGGTGTCTCGAGTACTGCCAGTTCCGGAACGGCTCTCGACAAGACATCAGGGACAATATGGTCCTTTCCCTTGCGGCGCAAAATATCAAAATCAAATTGCTGTAACCTAACAGCCCAACGAGCTAAACGACCTGTCGGTTCACGTAAATTGTTTAACCATATCAAGCTATGATGGTCCGTGATTAAGGTGAATTTATACCCTTCCAGATAGGCTCGAAGTTTTTCGATAGTGTACAGCGCCGCGAGGCATTCACGTTCGGTCGTGCTATAGTTTCTCTCCTGTCTAGTTAGTGACCTACTGACATAACATATTACATGCTCTCCGTCTTCAAACTTCTGCGAAAGAACACCTCCAATACCTTAGGCTGACGCGTCCGTCTGAACCAAAAATGGCAGAGTGAAGTCGGGACATGCAAGTATGGGAGCCGAAACGAGAGCATCTTTGACAGCAACGAAAGATTTCTGACATTCCTCTGTCCAAGACCACCTTTTGTTTTTCGACAACAAGGCTGTCATTGGTGCGACCAAACTCGAGAAATTCGGAATAAACCGACGGTACCACGATGCAATGCCTACGAGACGTCGAATTTCAGTCGTGTTTTTAGGAGGCGGAATGTTGAGTATTGCAGGAACTTTACTAGGGTCCACGTGAAGACCTTGACTGTCAACGACGTACCCGAGATAGTGTAATTCTGGCCTACAGAAAAAGCATTTCTCTTTCGAAACAGTTAGCCCTGCTTTACGGAACCGATTAAAAACTTCACGAATTAATGACAGGTGCGTTTCGAAGTCTTGTGTTACCAAAATAACATCGTCCAGGTAAACGAATACGCTTGGCTCTAAATCAGCCCCTAAAGCTTTGTCGATAAGTCGTTGGAATGTGGCCGGTGCATTACATAGCCCGAATGGCATTCTTTTAAAGTGGTACAATCCACGACCCGGGACGGTGAACGCGGTATACTCACGAGATTCAGGAGAGATCGGAACTTGCCAATAAGTCGACTTAATATCGATCGACCTGAGATATTTCGCGTTCCTGAGTTTATCAAGTATCGAAGTAATGAAAGGGAGTGAGTAAGCGTCCTTCTTCGTCACACGGTTTAATTGCCGATAGTCGACACAGAAACGATATTCCCCATTTTTCTTTGGGACCAATAGTACCGGACTAGACCACGCTGACTCTGAAGGTTCGATCACGTCACTTTCTAACATTTCCTTCACCGCGTTATCGATGTGATGCTGCATCGCGGGCGAAACACGATATGCCCTCTGTTTTATCGGATCCGACTCAGTCACGATTTTATGATGTACCATAGTTGTGCAACCTAAGGAATCACCAAATATATTCCAGAATAAGGGCAAGTGACCATTCTCGAAAAACTTATACAGTCCACTTTCCACGCAATGAACGGGTGATGGAGGCCGGCATTAAGCAGAGGACCTGGAGAAAACCTACAGTATACCAGGTGACAATTTGATTTTCCTCAACTGGACGGCTGCAATTATACCCCGTTCAAACAAATATTCATTGTAATTTCAGCTCTGATTCCTCTCCGATTTATTGAATTCCCTGAAGGCTTCATCTCGAAGTCTTATCATGAGTTTGATATTGTCGGTGTACCATGGACCTAAAGGTTCAGTAACTTTTATTTTGCGAAAGGGAGCACGTTCTTCAGGGATATTGAGAAGGGTAATGTTCATGAGTTCAACTTGTGCATTGATATCATCATCGGTGTTATAAGTGAGATCCCACTGAAGTGATTTGTATTAGGAGAATTTTGGCACACCACCCAAATGACACACAAGGAACAAGGAATAACATGGAAATATTAGATTTTATGTAGGGTAAACTATTTTCCAGATACAGTAATCAACTTCAGTTTCCCTTACGGCAGTCATTTCAGATTTGATTGCCATTGGAAAGAGCGAAGAAAAATGCAAAGAATTTTGTATCCCTCAACATACACTTTGTTCAAGATAACAGAAAAAATTGAGAATACCATTGATCTTCATCTGAAGTATCCAAGGTCCTGGATTACAATTTCTACACTGAATTCTGCCCGATGCACGTGCAAAACTTTAAAATAGATGGCTCCAGAGTCTAATCGTGAAAAAACCTGTTCTAGAGTGACGAAAAAGCATTCAGAGTAAGTAGCTTTTCACAATTTGCATCATATATATCACCAAACTACGTGAATGTGGTATCTGAATTGACGATAGCTGGATTTAGATATCCCTGCGATATCAAATTGTTACTAGCCATAGACGTCATTCTGCGTTATACTTTAGATATCAACATCTATATTTAGATGTAATGTCATATTTTATCGTAAAATATTCCATCGACTTTCTAATATTATGGAATGTGCATGGTGAGTAGTTCGAGATTATGATGCATTATCGCGGTTGATTATAAACGACAGTCGAATCCATTATTATTGTTCAATTCCATCGTATGCTCCCCGTTATCCGATAAATCCGTTATCAGCCGGCCTGGGCATCGACGTAGAGAAAAAAGGAGCTGCATCACTTGCCAATTACGAATCCGGCCTGGTTACCGGCGTAGAAATAAGAGGGCTTGATGATATTCTCACAAGATTATTGGACATCATGATATTTCATTTTTCAGTTTTTAATGGGATTGTCTCTCCTCGTTTCTAAAAAATAGAGCAGAAGTTATCAAAAATTGCAATAATTTTTGATTTTTGAAAATCCCATTGAAAGCTGAAAAATGAATGTACCACCTCCTCGAAGAACTTACAGACAGTATCATGATATTTCTTGGAGTCATCTCCATATCAGGTGATAAAAGGACTTGATGACATCCACGCGATTTTTATGCATATAATTAAAACGAAACGATCTGAAGACGTCAATATCCGTCCAACTCGGTTGCCTCCCGCGAACAGAGATGAACTCTTAGAGTAATCTATCGAAATTTAAACAAACTTTCTCAATTTTAATGACATACTCACTATATTTGTATCTCACACTCATAGTTTCTGACAAAGATAAGAATACTCTTGTATGACCACAACTGGCTAAAAGTGTTGGTTGACATCAGCAATTAAATAAGTCACTACTACCACCAACAGTGCTCTGTCATGGGACGACCATTGGCCCATTGTGAGAACTGCTTTAAAAAAACTTGACTTTCTATTCCGTGCAAATTGGTACTTCACACCCTAACAGTTCTCAATGATCCACAAATCGCGAATTCGTCTTGGAGTACTGTACAGATGTTTGGAGCTCAGGGTAATCATCAAAAATCACGTCTATCATTATTTCACCACAATCTAGATGAGCTCAGGTTGCTTACCTCTACTCTATATTAGGCTAGTAGTAGAACATCGTACTTTTGGAGTTCGCTGCCTGATGCAATCTTTCCTTATGCTTTGTTTGAACTAAGTACAATGACAGCCGTCCAGTTAAGTTACATCAAAGTCTCACCTGGTGCACTGTAGGTCTTCTCCAGGTCTGCTTAAGGCCGGCCTTCATTACCCGTTCATATATAGGGTGAAAGTGGACTGTATATAGGTTTCGTACGAGGGGTCACTCGCGCTTCTTGGGGTAAATTTGGGAGCGTTTGAGAATACGTACACGATCGTACCGATATCGAAATCGACTCGTCCTCGATTCACAAAATTGGAATCTCGCCCGTTCCACGTTTTTGCTCTTCGCGTTGAGACCGGGATTTCCTCTACTGGACAGCTGTGAAGTACATTCGGCGACATAAGTAATGCGCCGTTATTTGAATATAATGAATATGTGATTAATGGAGGAACTTGTTTCAATATAAGTGATGCAATCCAATCATCATGAATCTAAATGTTATACATTAACTAAATCTAAACTAAACCTAAATTCGGTGTGCGAACACTTACGACCTCCAAATTTTCAATAAACAAATCCAATATGTCTCTCCTCTACCAAGATTCCACCGCTGGCACACGATTTTCCAAGAATATGATAGGTTTCCCTTTCGTGTTGTCAGAAGATTAAAAAAAAAATCGATGATTAAAGATATGTGGTCTTTATAGAAATGTTCACATAACTATATGTATCAATAATTCAATGGATAACGTTTGGATATGATGAAGGGAGAAAACATAATTCTTCATAGAAACCATTCAATGAATTACCAATGAGATTATGATTCTCTCTTAACCATTCAAATATATTTCATCAATGAAGGTTGCATTTCGTCTTCGTCTTCTTTCTCTTCGGGAATATCGTAGTTCATTTTGAAAAAAATCGAGGATGATTTGAACTTTCCACTCATTTCCGGAATTGCATCATTGTGGAACATTAGGTTTTCATCTGATTCATCAAGATTTTTAATAGGCTGTGGTGCAGGAACGGGCAATTGGAAAGACGAACTACTTATTTTCCTTCTAGGCTCTGATTCAAGCAGTTGAACCGGTTGAAGCGGCTCGGGGTCTAGAAATGAAGGAATTCAATAAGATATAGTACAGTATTGTAGTCATCATTATTGCAGGGATCTGGTATTTTTGCTGAGCAAAATGATGATATTAGTATTTTTTGTACGACCTCTAGTGTAAGTTGGTAATCACGAACGAAAAACAATCGCAGAAAGCTTCTCCTTACACACAGTTTGCCGAAAGTTTTATGTAATATGAACGGAAGCACCAATAAAGGTACCCATACATGGAGACCTCGACCTGAAATGTCTTTGTGTGGGGGTATCTTTTGTAACATGACACTGATCTGACAGTGAGGTTAATTGGTTGAACTATACCATCAGCTATACATATTACATTTCTACCATAATATCGATCAAGTCTGTGTTCCGGGTGTACTACTAAGAAAGGACGCCAGCTGTATCTAGGAAAATATTTGCCGCACGTGTTTCGAAAAAAAAAAAATTATTATGAAAGTAGCCAATTATTTTCAAGTTTCCAGGACGGCCGTTAGAGGGCGTAATTGCATTGGCCAGTTTGTAAACGGGTTTTCATGCGAATTTGATATCAAGACATATCAAAAACACTTTCTTCATGATCTCGACATGATTTCCGATCATTTCGATGAGGAAAAAATTAAATAAAAGAGGGACGGGAAGATGAATAGTACTATGGAAAACCTCTTATTACTTCAGTTTGGTGTAACAGAATTCAACGAACTTGATCTCATTATGAAGGGTTTTTTCAGCTCTTCCAGATAAATCACGAATCGAGTCGATTCCAATCCCGTGGTGGCCACTAGATGACACCGTTTGAAAAAACAGACAACTGGCCAATGCAATTACGCCTTTTAGCGGCCGTCCTGGAAACCTGGAAATAATCTCCAGAGATTTCTCTTGACCACTTTCATCATGGATATCTCTTTCCGAAACTCGTGCAGCAAATGGTTCACTAGATACAGGCGTCCTTTCTTAGTGGTACACCCGGTACGTACCTATCTACAATAGTTTGAATTACAGTTCATGTTCTGTATTTTACATAATTGTATTATTATGTCATTGATAATAATGTGTGAGCCAATAGTGAGTCATGTACGTACTTGATATCTAATGAGGTTATTCAAATATAAATTTCTTGGTAGCGCTGCGACCTTTTGACGTTGCCGCCAAAACTTCACAGGATCGAATCACACGCGCGGGTCCATGTTTTTTCCTGAATTAATTCAATTTTCACCACTTATGATGAAATCAATAAAAGAGGCTTCCTTTTTTTTCGCTGCGCAGATACGTGTGTAACTCTCTTCTTACTGCTTGCGTAATATTCGATTTCCAACTCTTGTTGTTGAATGACCAATGAGATAAACATTTAGGTGGTAAAGGAAAGAAGAAGCTATAATAACATTTTCCTCAAGCCGGAAATGATAGGTACTACGAGACTCGGCGAAGTGTAGTATCAATACAGCTGCAACATCAAGCTCAGATCATTAGATATTCCAGCTCATTTATGTCATATCGCTCTCAATCCAATATCCCATATCTTAGTTATAGAGAATTTTCCGCTGTCCTCAGTGATTTTCGAGAACAGTGTCCCCACAAGGACTTAACAACCTTCCGAAATCATAATCATTCGATCAATTTGAGGTAGGTATTTGAAATGCTCAAGCAAGAAGAGGGTGATAGCAAGTTCATCATTTGCCAAATAATTGTCGAGAAATATTCATGAATTAAGAAAAATTATCAAGACATCAGTTTTTCACATGGTGTGGCTTTGCCTTAAAAGCTTGAGTATTGAGTTAGCAGAGCCACTACGATAAATCGACAACTCAGCTTCAAATAGCATCGCCGTTGTGATCTAAAATTGTCGTGTTGTTGTCGAAGTCCAGAAGAAGTTAAACAACTGATATAACATTTTTTCATGGAGATATCAGTGACTTCATTGGAATATCCTCGAATCCATAAGAAATTTGAGTATTCGGCAAGACGGGACCAATTCTTCATCGATAACAAATAAGAACGAAATTATACATAGTATCAGAATAATATAACGATACGATTCATGATACAATAGAGTGGCTATGCTTATTTAATATCAAGTAAGCAGAGCCACTACGAAAAATCCAGAATTGAACATCCAATAGGATCGCTGCTATTACAAAAAATTGTCAAGTGTCGAAGTCCAGTCGAAGTGGAATAATGCATACAACATTTTTTTCACAATGCAGATATTAGTAATTTTCATTGAATATCCTGGAATTCGTGTAACTTGGTTAAAGTTGTTTTGTTCGCTCTGACTAGAAATGAGAACTAGACTAGGTACAACTACGCTCTGACTAGAATGAGAATTGGGATTTCATATCTCGGAGAAAAAATATAAAATACAATTTCAGATGGCATTGTTCTGGAATGAAAAAGTATTCATGGAATCATGTTAATGTCTAGTTCCTTTATCACAGGTTGAGAATCAGAACTTTCTATTGGGAAATATCACACAGGTGTCTTATGTTTTTTCATGCAGGCAGGTTCATTTTCAATGCCTCAACGAAAGTTGGTATAGGTTACTTCTGTAAATTTTCCGTTTCATCGTGGCCCTTCTGAGCTTTCGAGAAAATGAAAGGCAAACAGCTCTGTTTCCCAAGTTGAAAACGTTCAGAACTACTATGGTACAGAAATTTGGTTTGAAGTTGGGTGATACTCAGGGGCTTCCTTCACTTCAGCCAAATCTCGGTTACTTCAATTCAGGATGTTCAATTCGACCCTTCGAAAAAGGAAGGAGAAAAAAAATGAGCAATTGTGAAAACAATTAAGTGGATTTTTTTTCTCAAAGACTGAGCAAGGTACGAAAAAACTCTGAGAGGCAGAAATGTGGTAATTCCCGAAACTTCAAGAGATGAAAAACTGACAATTCCAGATGTTCAATCCGAACAATTACAAAAATGTCAATGTCATCTTGTCAAATTTTGCTATTCGTTGAGGTGCCTCTTGGGACGTTTAAGCTAAATAATCTTCTCAATACGGCAAATAATTCCAAATTCAACACCATATATCTTTGAGACGAAAGAAGTTCGGTCACATGTTAGTATGAACATTTTAGTCTTGAAATCATTAAAATAATCGACTGTTGAATTCATTGTACATACCCAATCAATATCATGTATGTATATATATTTATAACAGGCAAATTTCAGTAGCTTTTCGAATCAAATATCATTCTCCGTGAATCAGCATATCTCAATTTATATACCCTTATATTGTCAGGCTCGAGACCTGTTGAACTTCGCTCTATCAAGGCATCATTGATCAATAGAACGGCAAATATTTGTTCAGTGAAAATTTGTGATGCTTATACGACCTACAGCCTTTCGAGAATTCTTCAATATTCTTCGCCTCTTCCAACATTCTCGCTCACACGATGTTCTTCGAACATTGGGAATTCTCCTTTTGTGTAGTCACAAGATACAAGAAATATCATAATCCGGTGTTGGAGGCCAATAATTACGAAGATATAGGTGAGAAGATTGGGAGTTATAAGAATTCGTTGCATTTATTCAATAGAGCGACAACTGGTCTTTTCACACGTTCACTATAAGAAAATATCATGTACTTGTTGGTCGTCTCGTTCAACACCATCTTGCCAATCCGTTTTGTATCCCAGGTTGATCATAATGAATGTTCATTTCACACACAAAACAGCTACTAAGTATAGGCATTTAAAAAAAAACAGAATGCATCTCCAGATTTCATTTTCATGAGCAATTTATGTTTTTGGTAAGCTTCCCACGTTTCTGGGATACTTCATTGATGCAATTTTGCCGAGAGCTGTATGGAGAATTTATCTAAGCTGGTTCAATGAAGAGTTTCTCAAACACCAAAGAGCATCGATGAAAACACACCATATAGTTATGTTCGTCTCGAATAATTCTGACATATACCTAAGAGACAGAGATCACATACAGTCACAGGTCACAGCGGCACTAATATAAGCTGAACAAGAAGCTCTATGCAGACAAATTCTCACTTGTGGGAGGCGATAATCCTAAAGCATCTGTAACTAAACAAAATTACAATTAGTAACCTGAATTCTTTGTGAAATATGGGAGAATGAAATAGCATTGTTTTCATGCGTGTCAATTCGAAAACTTTCAATGGGAATATCTCACAAATAAAAAAGTTGGAAAAACGCCGTTTGGGACAAATACAAGAAACAGCATATTTCAGTGAAGGGGTGAGTCCTCAGGAGCGACCTTTCATAAATATTTCGATTAGATGTTCGAAATGCATCTCATGCGAGTTCAGTTAGTTGCGTTATTGTTATCAAGATGTTATTTCATAGTACTCGAAAAAATATCATGCTATTTATCGGGTTCTATCCTATCTGTCAATGTTCGTAACAAGTTTGTCATTTATATCGATATTGATATATTGATATTGATAAAGATATTGATATTGATAGAGATATTGGTAAAGATACTCCTGGGAGATTTCAATCAACATGAGGAGCATGTCTGCATCATCAAGAATTTCTTATACTGAAAAAATAATAACAGTACATTTTTGGCTGGAAGAACAAATGAGGAAGCTTGCCAAAGAAGGAAAATTCTACGGGATGTTTCGTGAGTACAGAATGAAATCTCTATATGAAAAAGCGGAAATCACATAATTGGAGAAGAGGACCTACTCAATCCGAAGCCCTATCCTGAAAAGAATATAACTAGAGATATTGATATCTCCACGAATAGCCGCTCTCTCTCATAAGGAAGCATAAGAAAAAAAGGGTCGATAAAGATCTTCCAAGTCAAAGGAATACTATCTATCCTACATGATTACATACAAACTGTTCCTAGTATCAGTCAACTAACCACTTCCTCGGTATTTGGGTTTCTCATGAAAGATTTTGAAATGAATCAGTGATATTAATACGTCTATGATCAAAAAAATGCATACTGCTTGTATACTCTCAGTATCTTACCAGGAGTTTGTTGTATCCTATAAAATTCGGCTAGCTCTGCTCCAGAACACAAGGGCGTATCGATGGCCACTGTGTTATCGAATTTGGAATAGTTCACTTCGTAACCCTGCCTATCCTTATTATAGGAAACGACCGCTTCAAATCTATGGCCCCACAACACTTCACTAGCCAAATAACTAGACCTAGCCTGCGTGGTCTGGCCGGTGCTTTCAATCGTCCCTTCAAGGATAACCACGATCTCGAACTTATCCTGCAGCATATCGCAGGCGGAAAGATAATAGAAGGGCGAGCTCTCGTTGATCTTGTGAGTGATCGTCATTGGCCAAATAAAGAAGAGGTTGCCGTCGCAGCCGTCCGCGTTGACGGTGAGCTCCGTCTGGAAGTTGTTCATCACCTCGCCCTCCTTGGTCTTCTTGGCGCGAATGAGTTGGGCGCGAATGCTGGCGCCGATTATGTGGCTCTTGCGCATGTCCCCTACACGGAACATGAGGCTGAGGTAGCCGTCGCGTTGGCAGATGACGGCGTTTTTGGAAAACTGAAGCGTTTGCGTTCTGAGCTTCGGGCGGGTCATCTTCGCGAAAACTATGCCTACCATGAAGGCTTGGATAATCATGCCGGCAATGCTCTGCAGACACATTATGAAAATGGCTTCGGGGCATTCTTCTGTCGTGGTTCTGACCCCGTATCCTACGATGTGACAAAAATGAGTAGAGCGAATACATTTTGACGATGGGTTAAGAAATATATCTTATGAATGGTATAACGTTAACCTGAGTCGATAATTCTCTGCAATGGACACCTGCCGGATAAAAAAAACCTACTTCATCAGATTCAACCATACGCAAATCTCTTGTGTATGTGTATTTCCATTCACATGAACATATGAATGATTTGTAGAGCCTGATATTTTATCTATAAAGTGGGTCAATGGATATTTTGAGCAGAAGATGGGGTGGATATGTAGGTGGTTGATTTATGACTCACCGATAGTGTGCTGTGTTTCAATCGAGAATAAGAAGCACGAAGTGAACCCATAAATATTGAAGATACATGGAGACCAATTCGATTCGGATTGTCTTGGAGGTAGATGCTCATCCTCCAGGTCACCATGCGTGAAAGCGATCAGCCACCAAATTAGAGCGAACATCAACCATGAGCCCAAAAAACCTTGAAAATCAATATGGCATGAAAAAGTTTATCCAAGGATGGTGACAAGTGAGTGAACATTCTGAATTCCAAAGTGAAGTTAATAGATGAGAATAGAAAAACTCGTCATATCGAAAGATTTATTCAATCACTTTTCATGATTCCATCAAGTTGATTCGGACATATACGTATACTGATGTTAATAATAATAATGAGAAACTTCATTCGCTCGTTCGGTAAATAGAAATTACACAAATGAAATAATTGATTCAAGTGAGTGAGTGAAGTTGCAATAACTTGTTTCAAGATGTTGAAAATACGGCGCTGATCGCTATAAATATAAGACTAGTAATGAAGTTGTTGAATACATATAAAATAATGGTGGTGTAAATACATAGAAATTCAAATAATGTTAGTATGATTACAGATAAATTCTATGGTGAAGGTGCTAGAATTGCATGTAGATAGGTAATGTAGAAATTTGTGGGGGAATGAAAAGTAACTTATTAGTAGTGATAATATTGACAAATTCAAGTTAGATTGAAATTATATGTGTTAATGTAATGAAATTGTAAAAAACGGTAAGAATTGTAATGGTAAAAATGTTGGACCTATTATGTTCATGAGGAGATGAAAAACAGGCACATAATGATATTGAAAATTTACAAATGAAAATAATGATTGAAAATCGTCATAACTATGGGACCATAGGATGATTTCGAAAATAAAACGTTCAACAGGCCTATATGAAAATTGGTAATGCCAATGAAAACTCATGTCACAGATCACCTATCTACATAGGCAATCTGTGCTCATGTCAATATGATGGACAGTTCCAAATTCACTTTTTTGTTACCTTCCATCACTTTAACTCGTTTGTTTTTCATTAAAATTTGATGAAACAATGGATATGTGGAGAGAAATATTGTATGCATGAACATAGATTATTGTAATGAATATGAAAATATTGTGTTGATTCTCAGCGCATATTGTCAAATATCCATTGTTGATGTATATTGTCCAATATACATCAACATAAAAATATTGATAATAAAATCATTGTGATCATGAAATGATTCTGGGATCACAGATCTTCCTATTCGTCATTGATGAAAATCTTTAGCGTAATACCTATTCGAAGAATGAGCACATAATAATATTCAATATGAGCTGGAGCAGATATTCGTTACCCAAATGATATATTTCAATACTCTATTTCTTGAGGAACAGCAAGCAACACGGAAGTTAGTTCATTTTTTCGATAATTTAATATGTTCTCCATATTAATAAATCCAGAGGTAGGGCTCTTCAAGATACACTTGACCTTACAGATTGATACCTAATTCAGCATTCTGAACTATCTATCGATTTGATTTGTATCTATATCAACTGCAAGAGGAGCAATAATTGTGTTTCTGTTCAGAAGAATGCGAGCATATTCTTTGACTTGTCTTTTTCGGTTGTTATCTTGCCCTCCTATGATCTTGATCTCACTTCAATCGGCCATATGTTATTCATCTTCAGTAAGGATATGTTCATCATTGAAATCGACATCTAATAGTGAATAGTCAACTAGTGAAATACTAAGTGAAACTAGCAGACTTCTCTATTATTGAGGATGAAAGAACATATGAACAATGGAAAGTACAGATAAAAAGATAAGTCAAAATAAGCTGAACATATCCTCACTGAAAATGGACAACATATGGTCGATTGGATGGAGAATAAGGTAACGACCAAAAAATAAACATCAAAGAATCTGCGCACATCTGCTGCTCGAATCTGCTTTTGAATGGAGACAATAATATTGTTTCTTTCTCACGTGATATACATCGAATTTTCGCATTCACTTCTCAACTGGATATTGTAGATCAATAGATGAAGGAACACCTGGTGACCAAAATTGTTTTCTATCTGACAAACATTGTGAATATTGCGGAAAAAAAACATTATATCCATTGTGTTTGAAAAGGAAGTGGAATGGAATGTTCGTTCCCGAAACGTCTAACTAAGATAGCGAGAAGTTTTGATATGCATTAAAAATATATTTGCACATTTCTACATTTTTTAAAAAAAAACAATTCATCACTTATCCGGTCTGAAGATTGAATTTCAAGAGCAGAGACATTTTGAGCCGGATCATAAATCTTCCAATACCACAATTTCATTGAAATAATCATTATAATTTATATTCTCGTTCCTAGAAACAATGAGAGAAAATCCGAGAAAATCTCGAATAAATATCTCACCAACCTATGGCAAAGATGGTGAGCGTCCATCGCCACTGTGAATCGACTAGCGTGGTGAAGATGTCCTGGAGGAATCGGAGGCGACGTTTCGAGATTCGAGATTGAAGGATGTTGCAATCGCCATTTTTGAAAACGACCCGCTTTCGCATTTTGTTCCTCGTGGCATTGGGCCTGAAGGATCGTCTGAAAATCATAAATGAGAAGTCAAGTGGAAGGTTGAACTCGTCATTGAAAGTATATAAAAAAAAAGGTTTGCACACGAGTGGAACCAATTGGTGGACTGAGGCGCAAGCGAGGAGTTTTCAAACGAGTTTTTTACGATATTTTCCATACGACTGCAAATTGAAACCACACAATTCATATTTTTCTTTGAAAAACTCTGCCTCTTTCTGAGGCAGTCGTATAAAAAATATCTCGGAATTTTCTCCATCTATTTAATGAAAACCATTTCATTACAAACTGTGGTGATAACTATCACCACAGGATATTTCAGCAGCATTTGCATTTCCAAAGCACTCGCCAAGCATTAAAAGCATATCAGTTTGTTCAGAGAACGAATAACCTGCCATATTTCTTGAAATCTCAGTTGATAATCGCAGTGATAAATGACACAGAAAAACCACACGAACAAATCGACTACAACAATGTTGACTCGAATGTCGATGACATGAACGTCAAAATTGGCCTGCTAAAATATTGTTACCGATGAATCTCGCGATGAATAAAATCAATCTGCTGATATCATGTAACTACAAAAACTCCAATATCTCACGAACGGCTCAATTTTTTGTATTTGAATAAGAGTACCTTTTTCATGTAATTTTCTTCGCTCCATCGAATGCTCTTGTTTTTTCACCGAAAATAATACAGGGAAAAAAGTTTTCTACAAAAAATCATGACTCACCCTCTGAAAACACCCTTTATAACAATATCAGAAATGTGGAAGTGTGACGAAAAAATGTATTTTGACAACATACATTCATGCACAAAATTTCAATCGGGTGGCTTTCATCGTTCAGAAGTTATGCGGAGAAATTATTTTAATTTTATCAACTTTGGAAGGATATATCTCCCTTAATATGCATTTTGGGCCATGAGTTTAATCATCAAACTAAACTTATTTTTCAATGTTCTATCACCCCCAGAAAGCTCGGTACACATTTTTGACTCACCCTGTATATGAACTGACATACCAGCAGATTCATGGATTATATACAAACTTTTCCTGCCTAGACAGGAGAATGCCACTTTTTTTGGACTAGGCAGTAAAAATACACTTTTTATGCCTGTCAAGTGTCATTAAAAGCCACTTTCAATTTCATTTGGATGAATAACGTACTGAATATTAGAGTCGACATAAAAAACAATCAATTGCGAAGGAGACAGAGCACTTACACTTTCAAAGAATTACTGTCATTTGTTTTTCTACCTCTTTTTTGTTCTCCACATTCCAAAATGAATCAATCACAAGAGATGCAAGTATGGAAATGAATTATATCATTTACAATATTCATCGATATGAATCACGTGGTAATTCTTTCCATAATTGATATTTCCATGTATAATAAGAACGGATAGGTGATTTCTATTGTTCCAAATTTCAAGTTTATATCGTGTTGATCAGGACAGATAAATCAGTTTGGATTCGCTTTGTAGTTGTCATAATGAGGTCAATGTAGAAACTATGTTCTAACTATATTTTCCATAGTTGTCCCAAGGGTAACAAAATAACACTCGAAGATATCGAACAATGAATAACAATCATGAACAATAATAACGGGAGTCTAGATGTACTTTTCGTTGAATTTGAATTTATTTCAAACTTCACGAGGTCACCGTATCATGAAATTTATTTACTATTACCACACCCATAAATGCCTCAGGCCGATATGAGCTCATCCGTTTTGTTCGATTTATTCATACACTCATATTCATACAAATTTGATTCAAGATCTGTCCTGGAAGTTTTCAATGAAAAAACGTATTTTTGACAACTGTGTTATATGAGAATGAGGATGTACAGAACACTAGTGCAGCCACTGATGGTGTTTGTTTTCGTCAAGAACACTAACGGCATTTTCACTATGATGGCATTCAAGTTATGAAACTTCTCAGAAGATGGCAACAATTTTTATGATTCCTGCACACATAGTTGATGTTTCGAGATAACAATAATGTAGTTTGATCATCAATATATGAATAACCTAAATCACTACTTCTGAATCGACGTTTTTGTAACACTGATTATGCAATTATCAATAATACTGATTCCGTTGTCATTTTCGTGTCGCTATCTAGCAACTAACATATGAGTCATTTCAAGACAGAGTAGCTGCACTATATTTTCTTGGATCTTCTATATTTCTCGAAAAATATGAAATGAATGATCAGTGGTATCTTCAAATTCAATAGAAGAAGCTACTAATAAGTATGATGAAAATATGTCGTGAATGGGTTTGAGATTTCAATACATATTATCCCTGAAGTGTTTTCATTATTCAATCATCATAAAGATCGATCCAATGTCATCAATTACCTTCCAACATTTTTGACCATTTTGGAGATCCAAGTAGTGTTTTCAGGAATAACCATCATGAGACAATCACTTCGTTATGATCACACAAATTATGACTAGAACATCATAATTCATGTGTTTTTTATCTAATAACAAGCGGAAACCATTTTATGGTGGACCTTTATTTCTCGAAAGGAAATAAATATTTGAGAACGCTAGTGAAAAACAGTTCTCAAATTTATTTTATGGATATACCTCACATTTATGGATAACCTTCCTTTCCTCTTATATCGACGGATTAGTTTTTGTCCGCGAATTTGTCCGCCTGGCACCATAGGGTTGGGATTATTATAATCCTAATATCATGTTTCTTTCCATACGGACTCATGATCTCAGTAGAAACAACAGTGAACAGAATCATCGAACAAAAAATATTGATTTCCTGACCCAGCAACTGTCCAAAGTTCTTTTATACCAATTTCAAACCTTTTTCCATCTTGTAAAGAGTTATCTAATATCACAAAATGGACCAAATACATATTCGATTATTCATTCGGATGGTTCTCCAAACTAGGTTTTGGGATCTCAATTCGATTCCTCAAAAGAACTTCCATACAGTACTTGAAAATATTTGTAATATCTTGGAGGATAAATAAATAGTTCGAAATATTCCGATCTCATTATTCTTCCATCAGACAAAATCATCACAGATGTTCAGAAATAGTACACATAAATCTGAAATGAAGAATTGTAATTCGAGACAAGCGCAGCTGCGAGAGCTGATTTATGAATAATTTGTTTTTTTTTTCTTCAGATAACGTGTTTCAATTTCCCCATTATACTGCATGACAATCTGAGTCGTTATATATATATATATATATATATATATATATATATATATATATATATATATGAAAATCTACTAGGACTATTTCTCTGAGAGTTCGTTTACCGCAGGATTTCCACGAACTCTTTCCAACTAGGAGGTATGTAGTTTTCTGTCATTTCGAGTGATATCGGAAGTGGACCCCAACCTGAATGGAACATCGTTTATATTATTGCATTTTGGAAAATACAAGATAATATTGAATATAATCCCGTGAGAAACATTGTGTCTGGAAGGTTCAATTTTCGAGTTACTGTTAGACAAAAATTTTTTCCGAAATTCGCCTGACTAAGACCTACAGCTCCCTTATTCTCTGAAAACTTGTCGTTCAATCAATACAGGATGCTCATGAATTCGCACCAAATTTACCAAATTTCAGTCTTTCGAAAATTATGAAGATTCTCAACTCATTTTTTCAAATATCAACATGAATGGTACTCTGAAAAATAGAGGGATTTGCGAATAGTAGAAATGGTGGATATTGTAGAGACTAGGAAACAAATTGAAATTTCAAATTTTTCATTGGCTTGGATTCAGAAAAATCTACAGAAAACGGAAGCTTCAATTAATAAACAGTATTATTCAAAAACTGATGATAGCTGTAAGGCTCATACCTATTTGTTGAATTCTGTTTGTAAGTTATTCAAGAAGGTTGTCTATCCATGTTTCAGTATTTCAAGTGGGATATTCTCTCTTCGTTTCTAGAATCGAGGAGAAACAGCCAACTGGAAAATGGTGTATTATTCAACGTTTGAGTTTGTCAAAATCCTCGATAATGCTCCGTTCATCATTCAGTAATGAAAATTATCTGAATTTATGAAAAAGTAATGGGAAATGTAACTATATTATTCAAATGAAAGAGTCTGTGATATCTTCCGTACAAGATTTCCGGAATCACAAAATCACAAAAATTTTGGATTATCCGAGTTTCTACAAAAACCGTTGATAATAGCTCAGAGATATAAACATAAAGTCACCCTAGCGTAGCGTAGTATCCACTGATGCTTATAAAGGTGGACTGCTATTTGAAAAAAATATGTTGCAGCAAAATTGAGATAGAGAAATCTGATGCCAATTCCTAAGAACTCTGTATATATTTCTCGAAATGATTCCAGAGATAAGGAAAGCTGAAGGTTTCAATTAGGTAAATCACACGAATCTTTGACTTCAGTATTTTGGATTTCGAAACAGTTATTTTTTGTTGAGGTCTGCTTTCTGAACTGTAACTGATATGAACTGAAAAAAACTCGATAAAGGAGCCTTCTGAACATATAATGTTGAAGATTGAGTAATATTTGAAATCATCGTAGACTACAAGTATGCAAGTAGGCTGTGCAATTTGAAATGAGCGATTTGGGGTTCATTTTCTTATCGGAAGTGACAGTAAACTGAATATATAAAATATGAATTGAGTCTCCAGAAACCACCAAATCCACATTCTCACAAATAGTGTCCTTGTATTCTCCATATACATATCGACTGATTTCATTAGGGATGATATTTTTTGTATTCATAAACTCCTCCATTGCAAAGCAAAGTTCATCTGAAAATTTTTGAATCACATGTCTTCATTTTGAAAGCGACAAATGATTGTTATTCGAATCATTATATGCGTATTGAATGAGTCACCTTGGCCAACATCTGTGATTGATGTATTCAAACAATTTTCCTGATTGTTGTACAGAAGAACTCATCTATTCCGTTAATGAGCCTCACCAGTGTATAGGGTCAATTTGGTCCAATTTGGACCTCAAGTGATCCATCTCATACATCGCGTTAAGTAACTGGAATATATCGATTATCAATCTCATAGTTTGAATATACCAATATCATAATTTTCTCTGTGAAAAGTCAGATACATTTGTGATGAAATCGATATCATTATCAATTATATTCAGAAGAAGTTGAACATTTCACGTATATTACGATACTTCATCATCATCACAATTTTCTCTAGAGACTTGAATGTTGATGAATATATATGTGTACAATACTTTACAACATTCACAAAAACAAAAGGAAAGTTTGCTTGTCGGTTATTTATTTCATGATTTATAATATCTTTAGATTCAAGACAAGACAAGATTAGAACCGAAATAGAAATAGGTATATCAACCTGACTTTCAACTGATGATGCTATGATTCCGTACGTTTCGAAGTCGTGCATGAGAAGCAAGTAAGTATATGAGTATGAGATGAAAAAACTACACCACTCTTCTTCGCAGTTCATGTTTTTTATTAATCACGACTCGTGAATTTTTCACTAAAGTAATACCTGCTGGAGGGGCTTCCTGGGGTTCGAACATATCTGCACTTATCAATATCAAAACCCCCGTATGGCACGATTTCAAGGGGAGAAGGGCGTTTTTTATCTAACAGTTTTGTTTCATCCACTTTGGAACACATTACTCTGAATTTGTCACCTCAGATTGACTACTATATACTAGTGATATTCACAGTGATCACTCGTCCTATAATTCACATTTCTATTAACAAGTACGATTCAAAAGATGTGAATAATTACTGTTTGTTGAACACATTAGGTGGTTTGTGTGAACTTCAAATAAGTATCTTCTTATGAATGATTTAGTTTTGTTTAGGTAAACTGTTGTACAATGACGCGATTTTGTTATCGTGACATGACCAAATATACTCAGTAGGTACATATTTTGATTCGTCTTTCCACTCACAACATGAATGTTGTATCGTAGGTATGTGAAATGAAAAACCGTGTAATATGGTTATCGATTGCGCATTGTTATAATTTTATTGGTTAGTGAGTACTATAGGCTCGATTACCAGAAGATCTCACCTTCACGAACTTTGACATTTGCACATTGTCAGGTTATTTCGATTATTTGAATACCATTTAATATGATCATCATAGTCTTGGTGGGTATAAAACTAAGACTAAAAAGGGCAGCGGTTTATGGGAAAAACGGTTGTCGCTCTAGTCAATCATAGACACTTACGGCCTTCTTGGACGCATACTATATACTGGGTGGCCAAATGAAATCGAAACAAGGCTGATCTGACATAGTTATCGTTCTCAGAAAAACAAAATTCTCGAACCGGTCGATTTTTTTTCGAGGGGGAAATATTTTGCGCATGTTTTCAACTCTTTCACTTCAAATCCCTCGTAGGGGTGAGCTCCAACCCTTGAATCTCAAATGATATGAGGGGTCATACATCATTTTGGAGGTAATCTAAATCTCTTACCAACGCTTCCTTGTTTTTGGAATTCAATGCAGTAGTTCTCGAGAAAACACGTTTATGAAAATAATCGGCTAGTGATGGAAAGTATTTCTCATTTTGTAGTTAGAACGATGTTCATCTAAGAAGTGCCTTATGTGCTTTTTTTTATCCTGTCCTATCCAACATAAGAATCATTTATTTTAATGTCAGTTCCTTGATCTCTCAGTGAAATGCATGGTACGAATTTGTAACTTGAACAGGTAGTATTGTAGCAGAATGCTAGAACACACGGTCCAATAAACTTCTGATTTAAGATCACGTATATCATAACTTTGTCATCGTTATGGAAATGAAAATCATTATTATGGCGAAGGTTATTTACTGTGGTTCACGGTTGTTTTTGATAATCGATATTTTTGAATATGGTATTTCTAACAGCCTTTGGGCGTGATTGATGCTCGAAAAGAATTATTACTGATTAGAGCAATTGGACGCCTGGTGTAAGGTGAGTAGTCATCATTGTAAATGCTGAACAGCGAATCAAATTGTGTTTTTTCTATGTTGGATTGTCTCTATGGAATTATATGGACTGTCCAGTTTCCTGAGTCATTATTGTTGAAGCTGGCAAAACTTATAGACAGTATTTAACAAATAGGTATGGACCTAACATCAATCACCAGTTTCGGGAACTTTATACATAAAACTGTTTCACACCTAGAATAGTTTGACTTTTCTTTGTAAATGTCGTGATGTCGTTAATGTGAGAGGGTTGTGTTTGAGAGCACCATTTCATTGTAGAAAATGTGAATGGGTAGTTCTGAAAGCAAGTGAGGCATTGGTGAGAGAAAAAATAAATATCCACAAATACAACAAGGTGAGAACAAGAAATATCATCTACCATACATACATACATATTTTATACAACGATTCACACGAAGATGATTCAACACATATATTCATCTCTGTGAACAACTCATACAAAAAAGAAAATGACAAGAATAAATTGATACATATAGAAAAATTCAATAAACTTATTGAATAGAGAAATATGAAAAAATTGGGACTAGAATATCGTCAACAAAACTTCATGAATAGAACTGTTTTAAACCTATCATCAAGAACATTAACAGATTCTGAAAAATCATATCCCAAAATTAGATTTGATAACAGCTTTTGAACAAACTGCACAAAGACTACCTGATGGATTTCCTGATGAATATAGAATCAGAAATAAAATAATTTTTCAGGAAAAAACATGAAATAACACCAAACATCATAAGGGAAGATAATCTCAAACATGATGATCCAATCAAAATACTTCCAGCTGATAAAGGCAATGCTACAGTCATTATGAACAAAAATGAATATAATGATAAAATGATACAAATTATACATGAAGGCAATCACACAAAATTGAAAAGAGGTCTAACAGCGAACATAGAGAGGAAACATATATCCAGATACCACAGCAAACCCCCACATTTTTATGGACTTCCAAAAATACATAAACCGAACAATCCATTGAGACCAATCCTGAGTTCAATAGGATCTCCTTGTCAGAATTTATTACGATTTCTTCTAGATATAATAAAATCTTTATCAGGAAATGGTGAGAGTTCCATCAAAAATACTCTTCATTTCTTGGAGAAACTAAATAACATCCATCTCGATACAGACGATATTTCAGTAAGTTGCGATGAAGTGAGTTTGTTAATTAATGTTCCTGTAAAAAAAACTTTACAAATGGTGGAAAATAAACTGGAAGATGATGAGAAACTCATGTAAACAACTGGACAATTGATTTGATATGAGAAGTTCTATCTCATTCCACGAAATTAAAAGTGCTGAAAATAATAGACAGGGTGACTGATTAGGAAGGATTAAATTCCACCAGGACAGGATAATATCTTCCTCAAATATTTCCTTCGATGAGTGTTCATTGTCAGTTCAGTGTGAATTGATTGAAGATAGTCATAATTATGATATGGCATAATACTGTAGGTAGGTACGAACAGTAGGTACCTAGCACGGAGTCGGTTGTGCTAAAGTGTCACTGAACATACTATCATCATAATGGTTTTATCTCAGTTGACGATATGTCTTCTTCTTATATTCCCAATGCATCTATTGATTTCATTAGAATGAGCAGGCGTTGAATGATTCGTGACTTCAGAGCTCCTAAGTAATACCATCAACTGCTCTTTCGTCCTTTTTTGAATATTATTTTTCTTGATCTGTCTAGCAGACACAATCTCATTTGATTTCACAATCTCATTCTATTTATAACACTATTATTCAGGATTCTGCTGGCCAGCCTGAATTCAAATATGAATCTGATTCATTATCATTATTATTATTATCATCATTATTTTCAATTTTCATTATCATTTTTATTATTATCATCATAGTTTGTTCATGAAGTTTGCGTATAATCACAAATACTTTGTGTAAAACAGACATTACAAGTTTCCATCTGAATTTATCCAGAGAGATTTTTTTGTCCAATTCAATCTTTCGATTTCTGGAAATATTTATTATGTCAATATCACTCAATAATTTGGTGAAGCAATTGTGTGCCTACCTTTAGTTACACATTCTGTGCTAAGACTTAGAGAAAAATAGAGAAAATGATTGTGTACTTCAAATTTCATATTTTGCAAAACGCTCTCGTGACATGAAAGACTCAAGTATCTAGTGGGACAGAATTTATTCTTGGTTGATACTGTTGAACTGATATCTCTCATATGAATCCTTCCATCACTATTCCTCATTTTGTAGTCAGAACAATGTTCATCTGAGAAGTGGCTAATGTGTTTTTTTTTAAATCTCTCCTATCGAACATTACATGAAGAATCATTTATTTTGATGTCAGTTTCTTGATCTCTCAGTAAAATGCATACCTTGTTCCGTTTTCACTGGGCAACCATGTATAAGCATATTTTGTTGATTGAATAAATATTTTTGTGTGTACGTTTTGGTGAAATACACTAAAAATGAAGAAAGGGGTTGATCTGCAATAGGGTTAACCTCTTCAGGGCTTCTGGGTTCCAGATTATGAGGGGATCAACGAATAGAAAAAAAAGGAAACATTTCCACAAATAAGTTCTGTGGATAGGATCTGACCCATTGAGTTTGGACTCAGCTCGGATAGGTTAACATGCAAACTGTCCGATGAAGACTTAGGTAGTTACTGTATTCAGGCAGACCACAATTCAGGTTTTATTTTCCAAACTTCATTGCTTATCTCAATATAGAATCAAAGATCAATGGTTCAAATATTCAATCAATAGTATTAATCAGCTAGAGAGAATGAGTGAGAGATCAAAAGAAGAATATAAAATGAAGACGTAGAGAAAGAGATTAACAAACATGAAATTATGAAGGAAAGTTCTTGAATATATAAACGTATGTCCGAAATGGAATGTTTCCGAAATATTAGCAGATTATGCTTCGCTTCTATCAAGTTCTTCGACCTGTATCTCGAAAACTACTAACATTTGATCTCTCCTTTTGATGTCGGCAACACGTTCCTCAATTATCTCCACGTTCTTGGGACGAGATGGAGTGGATCCATTCATTCATTCTCAGAATTCCAGTACTCCAATAACAATTTCAATATGGTTTTCAATAATGGTGAGCATTCGCGGGTCGTATAAACTACAGTGCAACACGACATGCTCATTTTTTAGGTTGTAGAGAGTTAAACATCGCAGATAGTTGAACATCGCAGAGGTTTCCTTTTGGTTCACAATGTAGAGATATCTTCTGTATGACAAGAGTTGTAGAAATCAATATTGAGAACATCAATGTCAAATGTCAAAACTCAATCAAGTTTTGAAAGGTATCAAGGCATTGACGATCAATGCTGGTGTTCCACAAGGCTCTGTCTCGGCACCAACTTTGTTCTTGCTCCACATCAATAATTTGTTGAATGTGACCTCCAGCCCAGTTCATAGCTTTGCGGATGATAGTACACTTCATTCCGCCTTTTCCTCTAGAGCTCCTATATCATCCAACGAGGCCAGAGGTGCAAGACGAAGACAGGTCGATGCTTTAAATGAGGATCTGACAAGAATCCTGAAATGAGGATCTGAGAATCTAGTACAGTTCAACGCAACTAAAACTCAAGCTTGTATGTTCACCAAGAAGGCTGATCACACAATGCCTAATTTGATGATGTCGGGTACCACTGTTCCTATGAGGTCGTCAATATCCATGCTGGGTGTCACCACCAACAGTGCTCTCTCATGGGACGATCATGTGAGATCCATTGCGAAAACTGCTTCACAAAAACTTGGTTTTCTATTCCGTGCGAAGAGATACTTCACATTCCAGCAATTGCTTATGATCTACAAAGCACAAATTCAACCTGTCCTGGAGTACTGTTCACATGTTCGGAGCTCAGCCCCCAAACATACGCTAAAGCTCTTAGATTCAATTCAGAAGAGAGCTATTCGCCTAATCGATGATACAACACTCACCAAATCATTGACCTCTCTAGATCAACGTAGAAAGGTCGGCGATCTCTGCCTTTTTTATAGGTACTTTCACGGTCGGTGCTCAGCGGAAGTATCTTCTATTAGGCCACCACTTGCGATTCCTAGTAGACAAACCAGACGAGCTCAGACTGGTCACCTCTACAATGTCAGGCTCGAAACCTGTCGAACATCGCAATACACCAAGCATTATTCATCAATAGAACGGCAAAGTTGTGGAATTCTTTGCCTAGTGAAGTCTTTCCTGATGCTTACAATCTCCAAACTCTCAAGAAAAATTCCAACACCTTCCTTCTTTCTCAAAATTCCACCGCTCGCTAACACGATATTCCTAGAACATTATAGGTCCACAGATAAAAAAAAAGTTGGAATGGCAAAAACTGTAAGGTAGGAGTTATCTGACGTGATATCAATAAAGGCATTTCTACGGTAAGCACATACCTATATATATTCTTCGAATGTGAGGCTGTTTCATGCTGGGGTTTCAAACTGATCGCCTAACTAACAGAGCAGAATCTTGTTAGAAGGTTGTTCATCCTTGTAAAGTTAGCAAAAATATTTTCAATATGATACAATAAGCCCATAGCTCATCGCATCCAAGTCGTTCATTCAATGTACACAACATTCCAAAATCCTCATGAAGAAGGCTTCGGAAATCAGTACGACATTACTCAATTCATTCAACACCTAAACCTACGACCATTTACTATCACAATCTGTTTACATCCTTTTGTTGAATCTGTTCAAATGATTATTTATTTTCTATCAAACATTTCATGAGAGATAAAAATTCGTTTTTGTAGACTGTTATGGACCACCATGTATATTCGATGAACCAAGTCTTATGTATCTAATAAACTGAATATTAAATCTGGATCAGAGCTCTTCCATGAAAAATATCACTATTTACACTTCAGATGTTTTACATTAATCTTATCAACCCAGATTCATAACACGATTCAGGTAGAATATCTACTGCTCTAGATAATTTCGATGTTCATAGAGATAAACATTTTTGAAATCTCACCTGATAGATACAGTTCAGTCAAAAATAACCACAAAAACATCCTATCATGATTTCAAACAGAAGTAGGTTGAATCACTGTAGGTACATACTTTTGATGCTACTGCAGAAATAGAAACATCTATTCGATACCTATACTTATCACTCCACCTTTATTATGCTTACTTGAAGTAAAATTATCAGTGACTGATAAATGAAGATAACACGAGTTGTTCTCTTGGCCTGGGTTAATCATCAAAAAAATTTCTTTACATAATTATAGGTAGATGTTATTTTCACTTCATCATCTGAATTTGTCCAAATGAAGCAATGCTAACCCGATATATTAAGTATGTCAGCTGAATGATGAAGACAAAAGTCAGTCAGATATATCAGTATCAGATATATAGAGCAATCCATAACACGCATACTAGATTGGATAACAGTCAGTCAAAATCATAAATTTATCAATAAACCAAATAGTGAACTGATCACATCAGAATATTCATCTCTTTTCAAAACAGAATCACCCAATATGAAGAAGATTTTGACAACACGAAATCCGGAAAATCAATATTATTAGGGAAACATCGTGTGAACCAGCAAAACCATGTGAGGAAGAAGCAATCGGATTTTTTCATAAGAGTTTGGAGGTCGTTATCGTTATTGGCGTTGTAGTGATGTATGATGCTAGGTAGAGCGAAGTTCGACAAGCTTCAAACCAGACAATGTAGGAGTGGCCACCCTAAGCTCGTCTAGTATGTCTAAATGGTATCGCTCTTGGTTGGATAATAGACGTGATTTCGATGATTAAAGACCAAGGAAATATCTATAAGAATATAGATTTACGATGTTCTCGAGAGTTCCGTGGATTCGTGCGTATAGTATCACCGACTAAGAGAATAGGTCTCTCCTGAATGGCATCTAGAGCTCCAGCGCATGTTTTGTAGCTGAGTGCCAAATATATCAACATAATTCAAAGACAAGTTACTGAAGTTTTTGTGAAATAGGTTCCGCAAAGGACCTCACATAGTCGTCTCATGAGAGCGCTGTTGACGACTTCATAGGAATATTTGTACTTGACATCATCATATTTTGCATTGTGCCTGCCTTCTTGGTAAAGATACAAGCTTGAGTTTTTCTTGCATTTAACTATATTAGATTCTCAGATAGTCACCCTGAAACTCTTGCCAGATCTTCATTTATAACATGGCCTTGACTCTGTCTGGTACCTATGACGTTGTTAGGATAATATATGTATATAGCGGCATAGGGGAGAGGGTGAGAAATATACTATCATCCGCAATGCTGAGGACTCACCCAAAAGGTCGTTAATGTGGAGCAAAAAGAAATGAAGTCGTATTAGTGCTTTATCAATATCGACTTGTCATGCCGGCGCACCAGCGGAATAATTAATTATGTAAGTACTGAAAGCTGAAACTTCACCTATAGCTTATTGATATGTCAGTTGAAAAAAATAACTCTCTACCACATGTATGGTAAAAAGATTCACTCCTGTCACCGACAATGATGTTCATGATGTTCTCCACCATTGGTGGAAAAACTCATGCTGTTAGCCATTTGCCAGGACCTGGCCTCGTCAGAAGCGAAACAGTTGAGCATGAACATACAGTATATCTCGCAGTATGGTGCTAGATGGCAGTGGGTTGTTTTCAATTGAGGAATCTTCATCTTCAGATATTACTGTCTGCTTTATCTCTTTCATAAATATCAGGTGGCCGCGAGGACAGAGCCACCCCTCTCTCTCCGGGCTCTGATGTCGTTCTAGAGATCATAAATTCATTCACAAACTTTTGTTCAGTTGGGTACAACTTTTAATTTCCAAAGTGAACACCCTGTACTTTTCGACATTTTCGTGTCCAGGGCATCACTCTACATACGATATATACTCGTCTGAAGTGGTGAATACGAAGTTAACTAGACCTTATCGTTTTCCTATTGTAGAACCTACTAGTAAGTTGTATGTTTCGATATAGTGCTCTGATTATTCGGAGTTTGACATACATGTTATCAATAACGTGTTATTAGGTTAACCATTGGATATCACTTTTTGTAATATGTATCACAAGTAGGGGTTTGCTATTCGAACTTCTTTAGTTGGGGTAAGGTGCTCATTAGAATCAGTACATCTGATTGATCTCAGTACTGGTTTGCCTACTATTATTGTATCTGCTTTGTTTATATTTCAAATGAGTGACAAACATTTTTGGTCGACTGCCTCAATCAAGATTTCGGATTAAAAACAACTCCCGATTGCTTTTCATTCTGTACTATTTGTACTGTGAACTTTTTCCTCGCCAGTTGCCATAAGATCTAGTATGGAATAAGAATTCGTATATAAGTTGTTGCATTGAGAGGTTAGTTAGAGTCATATTTCATAATAGTTGTATAGAAAAAAAATATTTCAACCTAACCTCGAACTAGCATGCCTTAGTGTCCCAGCCACTTGATATAAAGAGCTATTTCCAGTGGAGATCCTTGCCAAACTTGGTGCGGCAGATAAAGATGCTAGTCTGGTGAGACTCAACGAAGTATGTAATCTGTTGATAATTGGTACATTTGGAGCTGGAATAAGTCCTTGTTCATTTCTGAAGATAAAATCATAAACTGGTCATCACAAACGCCTCGGATGACAGAAAACAACTACGTTTACAGGTCACAAAGAATAATTACTGAGAATGGAACACTAGAATATCCATGAACTTCAAAATGAGCCACAAAAAATGATAGCAAAACCAAAAACCTTCCTTTGAGATGAGGGTTCAGAAGAGTTCCAACGAATAATATGAATATCAGCTTCTGAAAAATGATCTGACAGGCATTTGAAAATGCTATTTCGTTTTTTCGGTGCTTATACCATGATTGGGTGCTATTTTCATTAATTGTCCACAACGGGTATGAGAGTACTTTCAGAATAGGCCACAATGGACGAGAGAAAGAAATCGATCAAAGATAATTTTATACTATAAAAATTGACTTCAAAAGTATGTGCTATATTCTGAGAGAGATTATCAATGATACTAGCTTTCAATTGTTCAGGTTGAGTAGAAAAAGTAATTACAGTATATATCATTTCAATATCTTGCATTTGGAAGTACTTCTTGTATTTCTTACTACTCCTAACTATAATATTCAAACCAGCTCGATTGATATTCACCTGTATACTGCTGAAAAGTCATTGATAGACTTATTATATTTCGGTTCTTCATATAAGCTATCGAGTTCATCCTCCTCTTGTTCTTCGATGGTTCCTGGTCGGAAAAATAGTTTCTGAGGTGGATCCGATTGTTGCATTGCCTCTAAGCTTTCTGAAGACGGTCGATCATACGTCCGTGTTGATTGCTTTCACAGGCATTTTCGACTGGAAATGAAAAGAGGGATGAAGTTAGCAGCTTATTGAAGCGTTTTTTCACAAGTTTCCGCCTGAATGTAAATGTTCGCAATACAACTGAAAGAATACCAGATTTCTAGTTCTGTATGAAAGTATGTGATTCATTTTGACAGGTGGAGAACACTTCTATCAATCATTAATCAATCCGAGATAAAGGTAGGTGATTACTACCAGCTAGAGACGTAACTGAATCTGATTGATGCCTACCTCTATATTTTCGTGAATTTTCAATGAACAAAAAAATACGGTTGATGTCGCCATGAGGCCTTTCCTTATCAGGGATTTCACACCTTCACTTTGTTTTTCATTACTTTTCCGAAATTTTTCGCAATCGAATAGGTATTTGTGTAACTACTGGTGGAGGTGTGTATTTTTTGTACGAAGCATGAAGTTTGCAGCTCAAAACGAAGTAGAGTGCTGCAACCATGCTAAGTTGAAGAGATACTTTTTCCTAAGGCAATCTATGAAAACAGAGGATACCACACTGATTCATTATTCGGTGAACAAGCCAAATTTCACCCTGGCAACAGGGAAGTAAAACGAACTAGTGTGGAGATATTTTTGAAACGCACGCTCTTTATACTTGTTGAATGTGATGATATTCCAGCAGTCAACTGGAAATTTGACTGCTGGTATCATCACATATAGTACTAATAATATTGAGAATCTCGATGATATCGAGATGATATCTGGGTTCAGGAGGAACCATTGCACTGCAAGAGTCTTACTGAAAGTGACTGATGACTTATTCCAAGCATATGATAATGAAAAGAGCACTGCAATAATTCTGCTAGACTATAGTAAGGCTTTCGATACCTTCAATCATTCAATACTATGGTGGAAGCTGAAATAGTTTGGGTCAAGTCCTCTTGCAGTCAACTTTTCCAAAAACTGTATGTCAGGTCGCAGTCGAATAGGAATAATCATTTCTCTGAATTTTTAATGATCAATCGTGGTGTTCCGCAAGAAGGCATCTTCTGACCTCTGTTATCCACGATTCATACGTAAGATTTTCAAATTGTTCCACATCTTGAAATATTGTAATGATAATATTGATAGTTTCATTAAATCCGGCATCTTACTGCCGCAGTAGATTCAAAAATCCTTAGCGACCAGTCAATACATGATATTACATGATATCACAAATCTGAAACCATTTTTTTATCTGTTGACAACTATAATGTTCGAGGACCATCGTATAAGCCAGCGGTGGAATTTTGAGAGAGAAGGAAAGTGTTGGAAGTTTTCTCGAGAGTTTGGAGGTTGTAAGCATCAGGAAAGACTTCACTAGGCAAAGAATTCCGTAACTTTGCCGTTCTATTGATGAATGATGCTTGGTAGAGAAATGTCCGATGGGTCTAGAGCCTGACAGTGTAGAGGCGACCAGCCTGAGCTCGTCTGGTTTGTTCAATAGGAATCGCACGTGGTGGCATAATAGTGCTCCGTTCAGCACCGACCGTGGAAATATCGACAGAGATCGTCGACCTTTTAACGATGTTCAACGAGGTCAATAATTTGGTGAGTATTGTATCATCGACCAGATGAATAGCTCTCTTCTGGATCGAAACTGAGAGCTTTAGCGGATGTTCGGAGGCTGAGCTCCAAACATGTGAACAGTACTCTAGGACAGGTCGAATTTGTGCTTTGTAGATCATAAGCAGTTGCTGAGATGTGAAGTACCCCTTCGCACGGAATAGGAAACCAAGTTTTCGTGATGCAATTTTTGCAAAATACCTCACATGATCATCCTACGAGAGAGCGCTGTTGGTGGTGACACCCAGTATAGATATTGACGACCTCATAGGAACAGTGGAACCTGACATCATTGAATTGGGCATCTGCCTCCTTGGTGAACATACAAGCTCGTGTTTTTGTTGCATTGAACTGTACCAGATTCTCACATCATCATATAAGAATTCTAGTCAGATACTTATTTGAAGCATCAACCTGTCTCCATTTCGCACCTCTGGCCTCGTTGGATGATATAGATGATATGATATGGATGGAGTGTACTTTCATCCGCAAAGCCATGAACTGGGCTGGAGGTCACATCCAACAAATCATTGATGTGGAGCAAGCACAAAGTTGGTGCCAAGAAAAGGCCTTGTGGAACACCAGCATCGATCGTCATTGTATCAGACGAGACCCCGTCTACCACCACGTAGAGTCATCTATCTGCGAAGAAAGTCGATAGTGAAAGACACAGTTGGGGCAGCAAATCATATGACGGAAGTTTCGCTAGGAGGCCTTGGTATCAAACTCGGTCGAATGCTTTGGAGATATCCCAGGCTACAGCCAGAGACTCCCCATGTTTCTCGATTGAAACCTGCCATTTATGTGTCACAAAGGCAATTTATCGTTCACGATTTTTGAGCTCTCTAGATATCGGATGAGCTCGATGTTGATTGCTTTTTCCATTACTTCAGAGATCACAGATAGTAGTGCAATATCGTTCATAGTTGTTAGGGAGGAATTTCAACCCTTCTTTGGAATCGGTTGAATCCTACCCTCCTTCCAGTTAGGAGGAAATTCGCCGAGTTCGTACGAAAGGGTGAACGACCCGCAAAGAACTGTTAGTTCTGGGGCACATTTCTTGAGAACAATAGGCGCTATTCCGGCAGGCCCCATAGCCTTCTTGACGTCGAGGCTAATCAAAATGTCTGATTGTGCATTGCCAGAAGACAATTTCTGGCATACGGTTATCGATGGTAGCTATTTTGGGAAGTTCCTGGCCTCGTGAATCCAAGGTAGAATTGTCTGCAAACATTTTGGCGAAGGTGTTGGCTTTTTCTTTGGGTGTTGCAGCCAATGTATTATCATCCTTTGTGTTGGGAGGAAATGAGCCAGAAGTGAAATTTCTCCCGATTGCCCTGGCAAAGGTCCAAAATGAACGGGAACAATTTGGACACTCTATGACCTTTGATCTTATCTTATCTTCGTGTTGTATGCCTCTTTAGACTCATCTATCGTTCGATTGCATGTATTCCTAGCTTCAATATATTCAGTTTCAGTTTGCGGGCATGGGTTCCTGCGCCAACAACGGTGTGCTGCTTGCCCCGGAGCGACGACCCTAGAACAGGTTCTATTGAACCATGGTTCACCAGTGGTTCGTGATTTGGTGCTATGAGGTATGTAAGTTTCCATTCCCAGCATGATGATTTCCGAAATCTCTTCAGCACATTTTGTAGGATCTCCCAAAAACACATTCTCCTCCAAGGAAACTCAGAAAAGAACATCCGAAGGACATTCCAGTGGGCTGAATTGTAATACCAAACAGTGCGTGGACGTGTTGGACTGATTCGCGGATTGATGTAAGGACATAGTGGAGATGAGTGTGTGGTCGGAGTTTCCTAGTGGTGCACGGACTTATACTTCATACGGTTCCGGATTGTTAGTGAGGAATATGTCGAGCATATTGGCAAAATGATTGCTGATATCAGGAATCCGAGTGGGTTCATACCATAGGTGATAGCGAAAGCCTCAGCCAGACGTCCTGCGTCATTCGTTTTGTTAGAGAATTTGAGCCAGGTGGAGTTGTGGACATTAAAATCCCCCATGATGATGATTTCAGCTGCTGAGTGATTCTGTTGGATGAAATCGAGTTTCAGAAAAAGGAATTCGAACAGGTCACCAGGAGTTGATTCGTTTGTGGTGTAACGAAGTTACTATTATTTTGAGTTCGTATTTGGACGGTACATGCTGAGAGTGTTGTAAATATTATTTCGGTTAAAAGACGAGCTAGCGACATCATTCTTTTTCGTGTATATTTCAAATAATAGGGCGGTTGTATTGGTCCTGGTATTATTCAGGAGTCAGTACAATCATCGAATATTTTGAATGATCAAGGATTGAGTAATGAATACAGCGCGATATCAAAAGTACTGCGATAGTGCTGCGCTGAGAGAGTCGTGCGGTAGCTATGCGCTCGCCCCACTATTGGAGTGGTGGATCGCACGATATACCCGTAGTCAGTGCGAGAAATCGTCAGTTGTTGAAAGCCGCAACCTTCGACCATAAAACAAATGGTCGAAGGCCGCAACAACTACCGACCTGCCAGCTGAAGCCGAGCTCCGAACCGCAGAATACCTATAGGTGAGCCGACTTATAGGATACTGAAATCCTGTTTTCCGTTACAGGTGAAAGACAGTAGGAAGAGAGAGAGAGAGCGAGCTAAGACTGAATCTCTATCTCGGAAAAGAGGGTTCCCATGCTCATTTTCCTGGAGAGATATTCAGGAATAGTGACGTTGGAAAAGCGGGTCCTACTCGGTTTCCAGTGCCACAGTGTAGTGGGAAGAGAATGACTGTATGGAATACATAACTAGAGTTTAGCGTCAGATTTGCTTTGCTTGAATTTGTGCTTAACTGCTGCTTGTGCTTGCATTTTCTTTGATCGCATGGCTTATTTGATTTTCCTAGCACGACACGGGTTTTCCAATTTTGACGGATGATCATAGCTTAGCATATTCCGTGAGCTTTCATCGCAAACCGGCCTATTAGGGGGATATAAGGACTGTAAATAAATTGTAAATATAGACTAAGGTTGGGAGACATACTCTATTTTCGTCTGTGAATATAAATGAGTGGTTCAATAAAAGTTAGTAATTGCATGAGTTTTATTTTCTTTCATGATAAGAGCAGCTGGTAATCCGGAAAATGATCATTTAGGTTCGGAATGTCACTTTGACAGATCAATATCTGAGACCCCTGGATTACCGTTTCTTCGCTGAAAAGCTGCCCGGAGCAAGTGGACCTACCACTATAATATAGGTGGCGCCCGAGAATATTCGTGAATAACCCGAGCCAGAGTGTCAAATAGGCTTTCAGAGAAAAGAGTCTTACAGTGGTTATCGATCTTGAGCCACATTACATCGAATTCTTCTTCCAGTTCCTCCTTACGATGACATCTGAAACGGGTATGGAGCTCATATCCAGGGCAGAGCATATAGGTTGTGTTAGTTGATGAGATGACCTGCGTCTCAGTTAAGGCCAGTGTATCTGGTTTCTCAGCCTGCAGATGGTGATGAATATCGTTCATGTTTTCGTTCAGACCTCGGATGTTACAAAGGTCTATTTTCAAATTCATATGTTTCGAACCCGCTCGAGCACCTCTCGCCCAAAAAAAAAACATGAATGGAGAGGTATTCTATTCCCGGAGTGTTTCACTCTAGGAGAATTCATCATCTAGATTTCTCTTGAGCTGAAATTGAGCCCAAGGTGTTACAGAACTATGGGATCACACTTCCAGGGGCTATTCAGTGCAACAGTAGAAAACATTTGAGTAGTGGGTCCCATGTCCGGAAAATTTTCACTACGGCACTACGGCCCTAAGACGCGTTACAATTGAGAAAGATGATGGATTGCCTAGGTTGGATTCGATACATTTGATTTTTGCCTTCTGTACATGATATCATCACAACAATTGTTCGAAAGGTCAATGTCAATGGTTGAAAATTTCATAGCTGATTTTCTCAAGCAATTCACAGGCGCTTGTTATCTTTAAAAATGATAACAGAGATTGTTTTTTGTAGCTGCATTCCATATCGCCTTAGTCGTGCTAAAGTTATTGTGGAGTTTGCAAGAATTCAACAGAAATTAATTGTTGCTAATGGAAAACTTCACCAATCAAGAATTGGAGGATATGCATTTGGCATACGGAGCAATAAGCTGCAATGCTCGAGCAGCAGCGTGGTTGTATCAAGAACGTTATCCCACAGCATCCGGCAGCATCCGGAATACAAAAAGTGTATTGCTATTCATCGGCGGCTCTCCGAGAACGGCATGTTTGAAACCAACATGCATGATACTGGTGTTGCTCGAACAGTGAGAACGGTCGAATTTGAAGAAGAGGGCCTTCAGCGAGTTGCTGACGAACCATCAAGTAGCACACGTCACATTGCTAAGGATACGAATACGAACGCTCCCGTCTGGCGGGTGCTACACGAGCAACAACTCCATTCTCTACCACTTCCAGAAAGCTCAAAGGTTGACTGCAGCCGATAATCATCCTAGAGTTCAATTTTGTCAATGGCTTCTTCATAAAATCGCTGCACTAACAAATTTCACAAGCTATGTTTTATGGACCTCTTTCACAAAACGGTATTTTCAATAGCAGGAATAGCCATGTTTGGGACGAAGAACATCCCAATGCAATTTTCTTAGAAAACATCAGGAACGTTGTTCTGTCAACGTATGGGCAGGCATTGTTGATGAATATTTGATTGGGCTCTACCTTCCACCGGAACGGTTAACAGGACCTAATAACCGGCGTTTCTTGGAGGAATTTCTTCCAGAACTTCTTGAAAATGTTCTAATGAACGTTCGACAGCAAATGTGGTTTCAGCATGATAAAGCGCCGGCTCACTTTGGTGTACAAGTACGTAAGAATTTGGCTCAGCGGTTTGGGCACCGTTGGATTGCCAGAGGTGGAGCAGTTTCTTGGCCTCCTTGGTCATCCGATTTAACGTCGCTAGATTTTTTTCTGTGTGGACATGTGAAGTCTTTGATCTACGAAACTCCAGTAGAAACAGAGAAAGAGTTGATTGGACGAATTACAGAAGCCAAGAAGCCAGAATTAGCCAAGTTTGCCGAGATCATGTGCAACGTTTGAATCGGTGTATTCAGATTCGAAGGAGACATTTTGAACAATTGTTGTGATGATATCATGTACAGAAGGCAAAAATCAAATGCATTAGACCCTAATCCCAATTCATCGTCTTTCCAAGTTTTGACGCGTCTTAGGGCCGTAGTGACAATTTTCCGGACCCCTAGAAGTTTGATCCCATAGTTCTGTAACACCCTGTAGAATTGGAAAGAAATTCATCGATGAAAGATAAATCATTTCATTCAGAGACTTGAATCCGGGATGCAAACTGGTCCTTGTGTGTGATTAAATGATCAACCTAATATCTCAACTTCAACGTAACTCAGATCCGCATCTATTCGGCTAACAGCAAAATCCAATTGGCAGATATCGAGAGAATAATATAGTTGAGTATTATCGGCACACTGATGAGACAATATTTGAGACTATTTGATAAATCTGCTGTGTATAGTGGAAACTATATGGGTCTCAATATGCTACCTTGAGTACGCCTCGTTTTACAGATATGAAGTGAGATGAGAAAAATATCATGGCAATATGACCAAGACCAAAGTAACCCAACTCAGCACACAGAAGGCAGTGATTTAGAGTATCGAATGCACTGCTATAGTCTAGTAATATTAGACAGTTAATGTGCCTTTTGTCATTAGCTAGGAACAAATCATCAGTAACATGCATGCATTTTTCAAATATGTATTGCTAATGATAGTGAGCAGACTCTGGTATGTGAGGAATGATCGAATTCGACATATTCAGATCCACGTTATCCATACCTCTAGCTTCAGTTTTGATACCACGAAATATTTTTTCAGCTGTCTCTGTTGACACTTGCGAGAACTGAAATCTAATAAAATCAGAATTTTTTTTTCCACATCCACCAACCCATGAGGTACACTCTTTACAAAAAAAAAGGAATTTATGTCATTGGGGAGATGGGGATGTCCGAACCAGTGTCACCACCATTTTTGTTTGTTATGTTCAAATAGTTGATTGTTGTCCAAAATACTTTTGGGTTATTCTTGAGTTCAGTGAGCACCCTATCAAGTGATGATCTGATATATTGTCCATATTACGAACTTCCGTGGATTTAAGTAGATCACGATGACTGGTAACTAGTAAATGGATGAGGCTTGAGGAGTTTTTAACGACACTGGTTGCTGATTCAATCATTTGCATCAAACCATTTTTTTATAAAAAGTGCATTTGAATTCTATGGACTACTATTATTGAGAAAATCGACATTAAGGTCGGAGGTAGTCAAACTCATGACTGCCCAATGCGATCCAGAGATTCCTTTACCATTCCTAAACATAAACCAACATCATATCAAAACTCGTTTAGCTTTAACGCTGCTAAACTCTATAACCAACTACCCGTCAATATTGAAACTACAACAAGTGTATCCAGTTTCAGAAAGCAAGTCAGGTCTGAACTCGCACTCAATTTATATCAATTTAGAATATACATGATAAATTCAGGTCCATTCATTTATAAAGCATCATTGTCTTCCTCCCAATTCATATCTGAATATGTAGTTTTACTGGAGTCGTTATGTGGAAGAGAACCTCTGCTGAATATCGCCAGTCACTCACTCAGCAATGCAAAAAATCGTGTGCGTGAAAAAATGGAATGCTTTGCTCGCTTATACCAATCATTGCAAGCAGCGAATCGTCTTGCATACCTAGTTTTATGAAACCCTATTTCAACAATCAGTTGCATTATTCTCATTCAATTCATTCATGGAATTATCAATATAGTAGGTGGACGTTGATATTTCTGTTGATTCACGAGAAGTAATCTTTCGAGTACAGAAATTAGATATGTGGTTGTTATTTACTGTGAACAATATTTCAACGGACGTTGCTACAAAACCGAAATACTTGAGAATATTTCCAGACCAAACCAAATCTCAAGAGCTGTTTTAGCCATATGATTTTTTATATCAAGTATTCTATGATAGTGCTTTCTATGACGTATTTCAGATAGATATGCAGAATGCGTCGTCATTTATTCCTGTTCCTCCTTTTCCTTTGCCTTGAGATTCAGTACTTAAATTTAGGTGGTGGTATTTT
The DNA here is from genome assembly GCA_963576655.1 of Gastrophysa polygoni. Lineage (NCBI taxonomy): Eukaryota > Metazoa > Arthropoda > Insecta > Coleoptera > Chrysomelidae > Gastrophysa > Gastrophysa polygoni. The sequence goes on from OY755083.1 coordinate 32,879,467, forward strand.
CTCTAAGAATTCAGTTTCGGAAGAAAAATTTTTGTCTGTTCAAATTTGAGGAGGCAGGAGTTGTTTTCATGAAAATCAACATTCTATATCATGTTCAGTTTGAATTAATTTGTAGCGGTTTTGAACCATATTCGTTTCATGGGGAGTTGTTTCGTGTTAACCCTGATATTTTCTGTATCAGCTCGACGAGCTGATAACTCGACTGACAGTAGATATGGCGTCCAGAGACCGCAATAGAAGGAAGAAATCCCTGGAAGTGGGGGATATTTTTGCATATTTTCTTGTGCTAACACGTCTCTACCTACGATCTGTTTTTTGTACATCATGCTGAATCAAGGATCACCCACAAAAATAAATTCACATCATTCCATATCATTTTTCGGATTTTATCTGTAGGTACGTATTTTTTATCACTATAACAATATTTTGTTCAAAGATCCAATTTTCTTTCTTCCCCCAATAGGTAATAAGTCAAACGTGTGAAAAAAGTGTCAAAGAAATGAAAAGTAAAGTAGAAAGTGTTGTTCAATATGAGGTGATTTTATATGGAACTTATGCATGAATGTATCGAAGAGAATGGTCGATATATCGAATAGGTACTCACATCGACATAATGAATCGAGGGTATAATGTTATTCTGGTCAGTTTTTCCTTGATTTGTTATCAAATGAAAAAGGAAGCATGCCTACACTACCTACTATAATGACTTTAATTTTGAAGTGACAAACACATTTTTTTAAGTCAATTCCTTCTCAACCTCAATAATAATCATATCGCTGTAGAAACATCATTAGCTATTCGCCTACGACGTTGATATTTCTCGTGATGTAAGTACTAAATGTGGATCATGCTGTTGATTCCTACTACAATATATGATCATCTCAAAAACGGTAATATCAAAGACCCGCCGCCGTCTTTGATATTATGCCATTGTTATTCATGTGATTTTTCATACCGAAAAGCACTAATTTGGAATTTTACATATTTCCATAAACTTCATTAGGAGAAATAAATTTCAAAATCTCTACTTCAACACTTATAATCAATGTATCATCAAGTTGGAAATCGAGAAATATACTTTACCTACTTCTATGTACAAAAACATAACAAAACTTCATATAGGTACCTATAGCAAACTCGATGAAAATGATTGGAATCAAAATAAATGATGAAAGTAAGATTGTATTTATATTTTTGTAATCGCAAAGATCGCAGATTTCGAAAAAATCGTAAATTTCCATTTAAAGAAATGGAATTATAAATGTCACTTTCAAGGTTCGCCCTGTGAAATTGTATCATATAGTAGCTTGTATGAATGGTCAGGAAGGTGGCATAATATATGCAATTGATAAGATGAATGCGTTATACATGATATTCTTTCTTTTTTCTTTCGTTCTTGAGGATTTCCTAAGATCTGCTAACCACCACGATGAGTCATTGATGAGATTATCAGAGCAGAGTGGCATGAGGCCTTGCTGCATCAATATATTCATTCATTTATTCATTTCTCCATAGAAAAAGGCACCTAATTTTCTACTGCTACGAAAATATCGGATTGTCGCCTGTCATCAAATTTGGTAATCTTATGATAACTTGCCTTCTGAATGACTTCAAATTGAAATTGATGCAGATAGAGTGGCATGCATGTAGCTCAATTAGCATGCGAATAAACTCAAGTTTGACCAGATAAACCATTCCTAATTTGGTAAAGGAAAGGTGAAATAGTATGTTGTACAGAATGTATGATAATAAATAAGAGTTAGATTGAATATAATAGATATACCCACGGGTGTGTACATCGAATGTACATCGAATTCACAAACATAACAGTCCTCAATTGGATCGAGTCTATTTGCAAATATAATAATAATAATGATAATGATGACAACGATATGGATTTCATTGACAGGTTAGAATCGAAATTCCTAATTTTTTCTCCAGCTTTTCGTGGGATTTTCTTTCCTCGTTTCTAAAAAATAAAGTAGAAGTTTTTTGAAATTATTTCAATATATTTGTAGTAAGAACAGACTTTGTGATCTGCACCAAAATGTGATAGATACCTAAAAGAGAAATCCTATATCTGTCAGTGACACTTTGTTTTTGAAAAATTTGGAAATACAAATATATTTAATAAAAATAAAACTCTCACTTATCTTGGTGGACGTTTCGGGACTGAATCTGCTCCCGTTCTCAACACAATTAAAACACTTCTCTTCGTGAATTTTTTCAACGTGCAGTTGGTTTTTGACACTGAATGTACCACCTCCTAGAAAAACTTACAGACACTATCTAAAATTCCTTATGATTTCATTGCAATGCCTTTCTTCATCTTTTTCTTATGTAATATCCCAAGAGTATCTCTCTGAATTATTGGAATATCGTCCAATCTCTGCTACAGTCCATGATACAATAAAACATCAAGATATGAAACTGAAGCGTGCTCAACTCGTCAGAGTTCGCGCATGACATCACCTTGTGATGAATTTTCAAAACGTTTGGTGCGGAATAATGCTGCAGATACAAGGTGTATTTCCAAAATATGGTGCAATTCTAATAGAATTCTCGAGTGACTGATTCACTTCTTGCTTGCACTATAGTTTTAGTGATAAAAACACATATTTCATCTCGTAGAGAGAAATAACATTGGACGAGATATAGGGAATATTCTTCATTGAATTATCCACTCATCACACTGAAATAATGTAATGCAGTTTCTGGAGATGAATAACATAGTATAAGTGAATTTTTGAAAAATCAGTTTCTAGGTGACATACATACTTTGATTAGATTTGCGAAAAAGGAATCTCTGAGGGATTCGAAAAAAGCGCTGAAAACGACTCTTACAATATTCCAGGACTTTTAATAGGAAATTTCAATCTCTGAAATAAAGTTTGGTAGAATATTCACAGATCCATTCATTCATGGAATTCCAAGTTACATATACATAGTTCCACTATAGTTAAACTTGTATTCATTCTCAATTGTTCCCAAGTTATCTGGAAGTTTCTTGAATAACTAAGACATATATTATGTGTAAAATAAGAACCAAATCATTGCATAGCTTTGGTCAACAAATTCTATGAAAAAAACAGGTATGTACATGTTTTTTCTCTGAAAATCATCACAGGTAATTCTATTCATAGGAAAAATAATGAACAATTGTTTTCTGAAGAGTAAAAACAAAAAAAAATATTCTTTTCGATCTGTGAAATTTTAGGAGTGTAGGAGGGTGTTGGAATTTTTCTTGAAAGTTTGGAGGTTGTAAGAACCAGGAAAGACTCCACTAGGCAAAGAATTCCACAACTTTGTCATTCTATTAATGAATTATGCTTGGTATAGGTATGTTCGACAGGTATCGATCCTGATAGTATAGAGGTGATCAGCCTGAGCTCTTCTGGTGTGTCTACCAGTAATTGCTCCTGGTGGCATAATATACGGTATTTCCATCGAGCACCGACGATGAAATCATCTTTAGATAAGGAAGCAATTGAATTCGTGAGTAGTATCATCAAGTAACTTTGAAGAGGCTGAACTCCAAACATGAACTCAAACAGAACATGAACAGTTGCTGTGGTGTGAGGTACATCTTTGCAAGGAATAGAAAGCCAATTTTTTGTTGAGCAGTTTTCGCAATGAGAGAGCGCTGTTGGTGGTGATACCAAGCATGGACATTGACGACTTCATTCATTCATTCATTGACGACAGTGGCACCTGATTTGGGATCCGCCTTCCTGGTGAAGATTCAAGCTTGAGTTCTTTTTGCATTGAAGTCTCCTAGATTTGCAGATTCTCATTTCACAAATCTTGTCAGATCCTCAATCAAAGCATTGACCTGTCTCTGTCTTGCACCTCTGGCCTTATTTATCAATCTGAGTTTGTCAAGAAGCGAGTCAAAAAGAGCCCTAGTTCATGTTATTGCTTTTGTGAATATAAAATATTTTGTAGTTATATATGGTATTTTGTCAGTGTAAAAAAGCTCCAATGATGTGAATTGTACGAACAATATTATATTCATATTATTATTCGATATACCAATATATCATTTTTCATTTTAGCGTTAATCTGGTTTTTAAAGAGGCATATACTAGAAACCAAACAAAAAGTAGGAGTACATTCACCACTTCCACACATACATATTGAAAGGAACCTTCTCAATCAATCTTTCAAGTTTTTTCGTTGTCTTCCATCTCCACAGGAATCCAAAGTCATTTCATCCTTGGAGAATGAAGGAATATTCAATGATGGAACAGCATCTTTTTTGAAGGGCGATGTTTTGCTGTTATATATCCCAACAATTCATGTATTAGATTTCTTTCGATTTTCAGATGAATGATTTGAGCAAAACCTAGCAAATTTCACGTCGAATTGTCCTGGCGTTCACACAGTCTTTTCTGAATACTTGCCTTATCCTTGTCCTTGTCTTTAGGAAAGCTAAAAAACTTCAGTACCAGACACAAAACCCTTGCACTTATTGTCAACATTACTTTGAAAGTAATTATTTCAAACAGATCTTTGCTTGATCTGCAATAATAAACACACACAAAATAGAGCCCAACAATACGAATATGGCAGAATTTCTCACAAGCTGACGTCACATAAGTCATGCCCACATGCGCGGTATCATATATTCTTTTCTGGTATCATGGCCACAGTCTGTATTCTTTGGTACTGCTGACCTTTCCGATTGACCATTGACCCGACTTCTCTCTATCCAGTGTGTTACACTTCTGATGAAAGCAACTCCGTATTTTCCATAATTATCGAGTTAGGATAATCAAGAGGCACCAAAGATATTCGCAACAACTTAATTTGGTCATCATCAGTGATACACATTGCTAGCCAGCTACAATGAAAAGACCTCTTAGTTTCCTACTACTGAACGATGCCCCTCCCCCTCCTCCAATTTTTAATTTCAAATTCATTGTCATTTTCGGGAAAATTGAGTCATTCCATTGCAGCTGGCGGTCAGTGAATATCACTGAAAATCACCAAACTAGTTTGTTGAGTGGATCTTTGGTACCTCTCTAGCTCCTGCAAGATTCAGTATCTCAACTAGATAATTGTAAAAGTGAGACACCGTATTTGCCTGTCATTCCATCATTTTCATCATGTGGGCATTTTATCAGAGATCCAATGATAGCAAATGGAATCTACGCCCCATCACCCTGTACACCCTCTCGACCTCTCAGAATTGTTTTTTTTTTGTGGGGGAAACTAATATATGGTATTGTTGTGAAAAATCGTTGGGAGTTCCTCCTCTCGTAAAAGTTAATAGTGGTTGTTGGTCATTCGAACTTTTGCACTTTGATTGCATCACTTATATTTCAGAAGACGAATAGTTACCGGATTTGGTCAACCAATACAGGAATGGAATTCACGTGATACGTGACCTATCAACCATGTTTTCGAGTGAATATTCCTTCTACAAATTCGTTTCTGGTTAATACCATTTGGTAAATACAATACTGTCTTTTTGAATACATATATTCATGACTAATTCAGCTATTTAGATATATATATTCATGATAATAATGATCTAAGGTGGATATAGGATGTTGAAACAACGCTTCAATTGTAATCTTCCGAAAACATGTAGACCAGTCAAACAACCTTGATGAGGCTGCACCGCTTGACTTCAGAAGGCGATATGATCGTTGATCCTGTAAAATCAAATCTGCTTCCACTGATAATAACGGATATCTGATAGTGCTGACGATTCAACTTTTGTTGAATTCATGTTGAATTTCAAATTCAAATCTTGTGTTACAGAGTTTCCAAGATCAGTGACGCCATATAGTTTCGATCTTTTCTATTTTTTACACCATGCATTTATCCAAAACTGTATGACCATATCATTCTCGAAAAAGTATAAACAGCAAGCTGTCATAACAATCGCCGAATATTTTCAGCTATAATAAAACAAGTGATATTACTATTGTCGATGATATTTCAAGTGAAAGCGAGCTTGCGATTCAACGAGTCCGCAGAACGAGTTGCCGCTTCACTTTCACGAGTATCAATAGCATCGAGAGAATATAATGAACGTCTCCCCAACGATAACAAACATTTTCGCGCCATTTCAAAATTTAAAACGAACATATCAAATTGTACACTGACAGGTATTGCTACTATAACTATATGCTACTATAGTTATATAACATGATGAAAATGCTTGATTCTTTCTATTATATTCTCAATCAATTTTAATCGAATCAGAAACGTTATTAGAAAAAATAGTCTAATAAAATGACCGAAAAAAATTTTCTCGACTGAACAAACTGTTATAAAAAAGGATGAATCCATGCAGTATATTATGCAATGAGCACAAAATGATGCCCATTTTGTTGCGAGTTGCATACTACACTTTTCCTATGACAATAATACATGCATAATACATAATACATGCATAGTTGCAAAAACTTTGGAAGAAAAAACTGATGATATTTCATTACTCCGAATTCGCCGCTAATGGGCTTTTTATCAGATTGAATCAAATTATCGATATTATTCACTGTAAAGATCATTGACTTTTCGGGTTTGTAGCCGTTAGACTGCCGCTTGAGGAATGCTTTCAGTTTCAAATATTCTGCAATATCTATAACATTAGGGGCCGGTTGCATAAAGGTTCATTAAGTATTTAACATCGTCGTTTAAGGTCGCAGCATTGAGAAGTGTGACAACAAAGTGGAAGTTTTGAATTTTGCCAAAATGAGCCATTGAAACGTTCTCGGAGAACGATTTTGTCTTTTGATCTACATTCCATTGCAAAAAAAGGTTATAAGCGCATCGATACATACTCTTCGACGTGTCAGGTAATAAATTCAGTGTTGTTAGCTCTGCTGCTTCTATTGTGTTCGGAGGTGTCACATCTACGTCAATATCACTATCAGTTCGTTTTGATCAACAGTTTTTATAGAAAACAACTATGAAATTACTCGTCACATACTAAAACTTTGAGAGAAACGATCTGCTGTCATTTCATCAATTTGTCGCTGGACGTCATAATTTGACAAGCCGTAGTCGTCGTGATTTTAGAATGAACCTAAACCAAACACGAAATATTTCATTTTGCATTTGTTGCTTAGCATCTTGCCTAGCAAACCATGCAAAAATGAAATTCTTGCAAAATGGGATTGTTAATGATTCGAGTTACGGTTATAAAATGAACATGTATCGAGGTTCTCGTAGAAAAAATGAATATCAATAGCTGATGAAAATAATGATTTTCAGACAATATCACGACAACAATTTTTGGTTTGTATGATATAATAATTATAATTTCGAATGATTCAGGGATCAAAATCATGTCACTTTGTAAGTTGACGACTCCAAAACCATTTTCTGCATTTCAAAAATGTGCGATTGTGTAGGATATAATCCTCTATTACGACACTTCAATAGCTTCATCAATGCACAATTTTTCGTGTACAAATGAGTTCCACCAATACACAAATTTTAGTTGGACATTTTCATCAGCCCCAATTGAAGTTAATCATTGATGGAAAAAACTAGTTGATGATATATCATTCGGAAATTCATTATTCCATCTGCATTGAATTGGATGGATTGAAGATTGAAGAAATAAAACTCGAAATACGAATGACATATGCCTCTATACAGGGTGTTTATTGAATATACGGCAGAAATTCGAGGGGTTATTCCATTCTGAAAATATTCTATCCCTTGATGATCTTTAAGAAGCCACATTGTTTCAAAAATATAGTGCGAGAAAAAACACCGACAATTCCGATCACTAAGAGTGGCTTTTTTTCACTAGGAAAGCTTAGCTCCAGGATTTTGAACAAATGTCAAAAATTCCGAACTGCCACTAATTGTTCAGGTGAAAAAATATATATTCACAAATGAAATGAGCCAAAACAGAAAAAATTGTATTCGTTACAGAAGGTACAAAAAATATTATTCTGGAAATTCTCACAGTTCTGACAGTCTCACAGATTTCTGTGATATGAGTCAGGATTCTCACATACATCTCAGTATTCTGGGATCACGAGTCAGAATTCTGAGACGCTATTTCAGAATTCTGTGATACCATGCGTTTTCGTAGCCATTTATTTTTTCATAATCAATTCTCATTCTATTCTCGAATTGATTCCGCATACTTTCACAAGAATACATATTCGACAAGAAGCAAATCTACTTACTACAGTTGGCTCATCAACAACTCAAAGATGACTCATCATTTCTTGATAAAAAAATCACAATACAACACTATTCAGATCGTTAATCAATCAAAAATGTTCATTATCACGGCCGTAAGACGAGAAACACAAACACACGCAGTGCAACTAGTTTTGCGCGATGGCAGTCAACAGGTGGAACCAAAGTAACGAACCAGCACGGCAGGTCGCCACAACATGTCACGCTGTGAACCACTCTTCTAATTTTGAATTCTTCTAATTATCTCGTTATTTTACATTTTGATTTAGTGGTTGTGAGCGCCAATGCCGTCGGCCAATTCAGCCATTTCGGTTAGAGATAAATTGGAGATAGACATATGTGAGTTCACCGGATGAAAGTACTTGGGGTCTGAAGTGATTAAACAGGGAAACAAAAATTTCTTGTCACCTAAACTGATTCGGTTCCGGTGATATCATCGTTACCGATTTTTCATCAACAGAAGCAAAAATATATCCGAATATCTTTCATAATGCAAATACAAATCATTAAAGGAGTTCAAAAAGAAGAATTGTTTAAATCTTTGCCTGTGCAAAAACCATTCATTGATCATTCATTTTCCTATTTTCATAAGTGGATTGAGCCAGCCAATTTCTACGAAAGTGTAGAACGGACAAGCAATATTTTTTTTGTTCATTTCGAGTTCGAACTCGAAATCAGCACTGATTAGTAATATTTCGAGCTGCAACTCGAAATTAGTGGTAATTTTGAGTTCCAATATAAAATCAACACAATAAATTATGCTAGTCTGTATTGAGCTCTCGTTAATTTCTGCAGAGTTATTTTTTTTTTCAGAAACATCCTATCTCCAAACCTGGTCACTCAGTTAGGTGGAGCTTGTCTTCTCCTAGTATTTCATCTCAATCATCATGGTCTTCTTTGGATAACCCTACTTTTACTCACTTGAAGACTCAGAATTTTCGAGCTTCCTACAAAGTTATTATTTACACGACCAATTTACAGCAGGTTTTGGCAAGTCAGATACATTTGGTTCACGTCGAAGTTAACTGAAAGGGCAGTTTGATTTTTCAATTCACCAGCAAGTTCAATAATTTCTATGTAAATAATATTTGTTTTTCTCAATGAACATATTTTCCTGTATATATTATTTGCTATGAAGGAAAATCAAGAATTGAAGCAGTTCAATTGGAACAAACTTTTCTTCAGTATCATAGAATCAAAATGTGTCATCATCATCCTCATCCAAACCAATTTAACTGATTATTCAAATATTTTCCATTCATTCATTTGATAACTACTCTTCCTCACTTACTTCCTTGGTCTGCTTATCTGGTGTGTCGTTTACCCATTGTTTCCATGATTTCTTATTTTCAGTCAGTATCTTCATCTCCCTCAACGACTTCTCTCTTTTTCTTCTGGCCTCTGATATTTGTTGCATCAATTTCTTCCGTAGTCTCCTCTTTTTCTTGTTTTTTTTTTATGTTTTTTTGCTTCATTTATATTCTTTGTTATTCTGCTTGAATCCATTTTCATCATGTGTCCATGCCAATTCGATTGTGTCTTCGTTATTTTGTTGTCGTTTCCTTTCTAATTCTCTTCAACTTCGTTTTTCCATATATTTTTCCGTCATGTATCTCATCTCCATTGCATTTATTCTACTCTAATGTCTCTTTTGTACTGTCCAGTTCTCACTAAGCGCATAGCAGGGTGTTGGTATAACAATTGTATTATATATTATCAGATTTGTTTGTTTTGTCAATTCTCTTTTTCCTGATATCTTATTCAATGAAAAGTATATCTTGTATGATTTCCTCTCCCTATTTGCTAATTCTAGTTCTAGTTTTCCATCATCCGTGATAATACTTCCGAGGTATTCATATGTTGTTACTACTTCCAATTCTCTTCCTCTGTATATTATACTTCTGTAGGTATTCTCTCTCTTATTTATCACCATTCTCTTACTTCCTTCTCTGTTGATTTCCATTTTCGATTGCACTATATCTGTCCATACATTAATCAGTCCTTGCATTCCTTCTCCAGTATCAGCTATATCCCCCGAACAACAAGCCCACTAGAAGGATCACAAAACAAATATTCTGATGCTAACATGAATTCCCAGAATTATCATAATATTAGTACCCAATCGTCGCCAGTGTTGTCATATCCAATCATCAAAAAGTGATAAATAGTCCATAATATTTAAAGTCCTTTATGAATCAATGTAGTTCAATGCACGAATATAATAATAAATTTGGGTCATGACGATTATGAATCAGTTCTGATTAATAGAAGATTGCTACATTATTCTGAGACTCAGCAATTTTACTTTCTTGGGGGCTCGAGGACCAGCATGGGTATCATGAATACTTTTTGCTCAACGTTGCAACACCGCCATTTGATATTGACAGTCAACGGCGATTATTGCTTTGTTCGGTATCTGTCATTATTTACGTTTTGATTTATCGATATTATTCAACTTGTGTGTAGTTTTGTGTACTCAGAATTCCTCAGAAACTCAGTTTATTTCCTGTTTTGGTGATTTGATATAATGGTGAGACGTTGTGAGGTGTGTTAAAGACAATTTGCACTGGCGATCAAAACACGTCATTTCATGGGTGAGTTACCATTGTCGTATCATTCGAAATTTTGAAGCATTTTCCCAAATGGAATGGATAAAAATGAATTTAAATTGAATTGATTAGATTATATTGATTATACCCATAGGTCAGCTGCGACAGTGTCTTGTCATTGTTCATTTTCCCACCAAGAAATGCTGAAAAGTACTACTGAAATTGTTACGGATTTTCAATTTGGTTTCATCATGAATTAATAATAAATTCGACCCCTCTGACAACACGGCACTGGTGCTGGGAGAATCAGCTCCTGCTATCCTTGTTTAGACAAAGGTAGATACTATAGATGTTGCTTCCAAACAAACTGTATTGCCAGGGCTGTGGATTACTTATCTAGTCTGTTCAATGTTCGAAGGCTATATCAATACAATATCATCTGCGTACATTGAAACTTCTATCTCAACTGGCTGTGATATCTTATTATTGTCGGTAGTTGTTTCGTTCTTCTCGTAGTTCTCCTCATCAATTCATTCATAACTATTATGAATAATAGAGGGCTGAGACTATTTCTTTGTTTAATGCCTTTTTTCCATTCAAATTCTTCCGATCTTTCTCCTGATATTTGTACTCTTCTTTTCACCGTTTTGTGAATACTTCTAACATTTTGTATGCGTGAATTCAATAATTTAATTTTCTCAAGGCATTTCCAAATCATTGTTCTTTGTAATGAATCAAAGGCTGTTCTATGGTCGATTAACGCCAAGAACAGAACCTCTCCATTTTCCAATCTCCTTTCTATTGAGTTTCTCAGTATGTATATACTGTCGTTCGTCTGTCTTTCCGGTCTGAAGGCTCCCTTGTTCCTCCCTTAAGTCTTTCTCCACAAATCGCCTCAGTCTCTTATCTATTATTCTCGTGTATGTTTTGGAACTTATATGTGACAGGCATATTGCCCTGTCGTTTTCACTTTTCAGGTGTTCTCCTGAGGTATTTTTGTATTTCCTTTTTTCCCATGCTAGCTCATGAATTTTTCAAAGCCATTCGAATCGCTCTAATATCGGAAGTATAAAAGCTGTGTTTTTTTCTTTCTTTTCGGAACCAAACAATTTTGTGTGTGGATTAAAATAAAACTAAGTTTTGTACACCTGTCATGATTTTCGAAGAAAAAAATATTTATTTCGGAAACAGTTAGTTTCGAAACAGGTATGAGGAAATTCCAAGAGAAGTTGTTAGCGCACTGATAGAGATTCTAAAAATGATAATATATATAGGCTCTTCCATTTGAAATAATCAACTCTCGGTCACTTTTTCAAGCAAACGAAATATCTGTATTTTTTGACCGCCCTGTATTGAAGTGACTGAGATGAGGCTAGAGTTTTGGAAGCCCACACGTATCATCTAACTCCGAACCAAATTTCGATACCATAATATTCATGAACTCGAAGATATCAGCATCTTAGAGGTCATAATATTGGAAGAGAAAAATTTTGAATCAATTTTTAATTCCTGAACGGTCAGAGATGAGATGAATATTGAGAGAGAGATATGAATGATAGTGTATACAAAGTGTTCCACTTAGGATACTAAAGTCGCTCCTGCTCTCTAATAGAAGCGGCAACACATCATTATCGAAAATATTCCAGTTGAGTAGAAAATGACCGAATTTGCCATGAGGTTCTCAAAGTAATCTGTTGTCCGGTTCACCAAAACCGTCTTCACCGTGAATCAGTCAGCATTGTTGATTGAAATTTTTGAAAACAATCTGAGTTTTCAGGCATTTTGTATTCGCAGTATATCGAGGCAGACGGCGATGATTATTGTACCACATTGTGTATTATTACCCATCTTTGTTTGGATCTACCATTCCAGTCAGGCCTTTTATTCTGATGGTGAAGAATTCATCAGAAATTTTGATTAGTCGATGGTTCCACTTCACATATGATGTGTGGTATATCATCTTCGTGGAGGTGATTAGAAAATCACTCACTTCAAACTGAAGCGCATTACTCCGTAATCTCTTTTTTTGCTCATGGTAATCTATAATAAATCTATAATTCTCAAAACTGAGGATACCATCCTTCCGAATGAAATAGAATATCAAATAATACATATAATCTATAAGAAGGACCGAAGAAAAATCAATCACTCAATCTACATACACTGAAATATTATGTATATGCTCACTAAGTTGCAATCACAAATTATATACTCAAGGTGAATCGTGGACATCCATCCATGCTGAAAGGCGTCAAGTATTTTTGAAAAGAGAAAACAAAATTTAATTTGTTGACCACGAAAACACATTCATTATGATGATGTCATAATGAGGATATTCTTTAAAAAATGTTGGATGAAAATATAATTTCGGGCGAATAGCAAGAAAATTATATATTTCGAAATGAATCTTTGTGGAATCAACATAATATATTGAAAAATTTCGAGATATACATAATATAACAATATGTAATAAAAACTCGTCAGGATGTTGAATGAGTGCAAGCACAATGATTTTTTTTTCTGTTGATTTCAGTATTTTTGTTTCGTCTTTTTATTTGATCAATTCATCAGGTTGATCACATTCAATCCTGACTGAACAGTCTCACAATCTCAAAAATGTATGAAATTGAAAAAACACTACTTCCTAATCTACTTATCTACTCGAATATGTTTAGAATTGTGAAACTTAACCAGGCTCAATATTGGGAGCTGATGAAGAAATATCATCATGTAGGATTGAATCAGATATACTTACATCAGTATAGTTTCAAGTCACAAGATATTATCAACTGTGTGTCAACTGATGACACATCAAAAATAACGTTTCATGATTTCAACTATTAAGGTCTATCTAACCCGACGTCTCCGAACCTCAAAAACACTTCCAATCAATTGAATTTGTCTTCAAAAATGACCTTCGAACAAACATTCCTAATAACTACGATTCGACTGAAACTCGTTTGTTGTACGAAATTGAAAATTATATAATCAAATAGTGAAGGAAGTGAACGTGAAACCATAGTGAACTATTTATTTCTAAAAGATGGTAGAAATTATAAAAGTTCCTCATCGAGATTTCTTACCAAAAATGTGAAGAAATATTGCTACCTAGGAGGTACCATGAGTATTGTGAACTACCGATAGCACATTTCACAGAAATAATTCGAAATTATTATTTTAGGTGGTGTTGTTTAGAAGTCATGACATATTATAATCAGATGAATTAATAACATAAGACATATTCATTTGAGTCAGCCCTATTTATGTCCAAGGAAAGTTCAAAAATGAATCATACAACTGCTGAGCGAATAGCTAGATCTGTTTCAGACCATGGATTTTCAATTTGTCAGCAAACGTAGCAAACCTTCGGGAACTAATGAAACCTCTGGTTGCCTGAAGAGAATTGAGAACTTATCTACCAGAGACACTGAATTCCTTGATTTCATTACCTTTATTTATATATTTTTATTGAATTCTTCTTGAAGAAATGAAGAAAATCATCCGATAACTCATTATGCTCACGATCTCTTGGTTTCCAACTCGATATCGCTTTTTTTATCTGTTGACAACACGAGAGGAAAACCTATAATGCTCGATAAACATCGTGTCAGCCAAGTGCTAAATTTTGGGAGAGAAAGGCGTTACTGAAATCTTTCTTGTGAAATCAGAGGTTGTGAGCATTAGGAAAGACTCCACTAGTCAAAGAATCCCACAATTTTGTCGTTCTATTGATGAATGGTACATGGTATAGCAATATTCAACAGCCGACATCGTATTGGTGACCAGCCTGATCGTATCATATTAATATAAATAACTCAGTATTCTAGCAGAAGGATTGTTAACCCAATTAATGGAGACAAAAGAGGGAGGATATCTCACGAACGATCCGATGATTCTGAGTTTTTGATGTGTTGTCTAGAATGGTTATCGAGTGTTTAAAATGCAAAATGCACAATTCTTTTCCTTCCGCGCCTGCCGCCATATTGATTGTGTTTCTAGAACTGATAGTTAAGGAGATTTACACTTCAAGAAAAAAATCACTTTTTATGGAAAATTGTCAAAATTCTTACTTTAGATCGCTGTAATTCAGTTATGGCATAGCGAAACAAATATCGAAATAAAATTTGTAGGGAATTTGATTCCATACCTCAATTTGGCACCGATGCACATTCCGTTTGAGCACCGGTTTGCTGGAAATTTCGAATCGACCGACAGAAACATCCCGTGTGCGAGACATAAATATGGAATGTCTAGAAGCCTACCGAAACAATGCATTTTGACCATTTTTGGTAATCGAGAAATGAAAATAACGCTCTCGATATGGCTGGCATCGATCTTCCTGGTCAGATTCTGGAGCTCGTAGAACAGGCCATAACTGAATTACAGCGTTCTGAAGTTAGAATTTGACAAATTTCCAGAAAGTGGGAATATTTCATTTCAGTTTAGAGAGCATATCTCTGTAACTGTGTGTGCTAGAAACAGAATTCAGAACGTGAATTGAAGGAAATTCAATTCTTCACAACATTGATCGTAACTTTTTTGTGGCCAACATGCACCGAAATGCAGGTATACGGGAAATTTGAAGGACGTGCTGATTTTTTTCGTTTTTTCAAAATGACGGCGAGCGCGAATGGGGGAGAGGAGATTGTGCATTTTGCATTTTGAACATTCACTAACCATCCTAGACAACATATCAAAAATTCAGAACTACCGAAGCAATTGTAAAATAACCCCCCTCTATTCACTGGATTATGTATGATCCTTGTACCTTAACTGAATATGAAAGATACAACAGAGAATAAAAATAAGAGGAATGAAGAATTGCAGAAGCTCCAGAGTCTGACCAGAAAGATCGGTGCAAGCCATATCGAAAGTGTCATTTTCATTTCTCTCTCGCCGAAAATGATCAAAAGCGTTGTTACGGTTATATAGGCTTCTAGACATTCCATATTTATGTCTTGCACACGAGACGTTTCTGTTGGTCGATTTCCAGCAAACCGCTGGAACGGAATGAGAATCGGTGCCATTGAGGTATGGACTACCATTCCCATCAGTCAAAGTGCCCCAACTCATTGAGATTGACGATTTTTGAAGCATCTTGTAGGATTTCGTTTGGTCAGTAAATGAAACTCGTTTGTATCGCTGGCGTTATATTTGATTCGCACGAACTCATTACGACACGGAATTGTTTACCTCAACTTATCCTAACAAATTTACAATATTGAAATCCTCAAACAAAGTCCTCGAGTCTCGCTAGAACACATTTGAATGAATTTGTGGTTATGTCTATATGCCTGCAAAATCACCCTGATCAGAGTTTACAAAAAAGTCATTCCGTACTCAATATTATTGTCTTGATAGAATTGCTGATCGAAATTTTCGAATGTTCGCAAAATGTAATTTATTTATTATAAATTTTTTTCAGACTTTATGGGGCTTCCTCTCTTCGTTTCTGAAAATGAAAATAGGAGATATAATATTATTTCAATATATTCATATACACTATAGAAGAGATCAATGATCTCCCTGGGAATGTCACTACGTTTATAATCAAATTTCCAGATACCTAGAATATTATGTGGAGTGAATCTGCTTCCGTCTTCAACACGGAAATGGTGAAATTGTCTTTCGCAAGTATTTTGTCGCTAATGTTTGACACTTACTGTGACAAGTTGAAAACCAAAAAATGTGAGTTCGCGATTGATCAGAATACGGCATAACGACTTTTCAGTCCAATATTGCAATAAGTAGAGCTTTGTGGTCGTGAAGATATATATTTGATAAACAGGAATTATTTCAGACAAGACAAAAACCCAAAATATACAAAGTGAACAGGAATGTCCTCATAGAGAAGTAGAGATTGATATTCATTTATATATACTTCTTTAATTCCATAATTCTTAAGAGCAAGCTATCACTGGCTATCATAAGGAAATTTCTGGTCCAGGTATCCATACAATTTGAATTCCAAACGCAGTGATATTTTGGAGGAGATTGTTACTCTTTCTTATTTTCCGAATATTTTTGCAGCTGAAATCGAATCTCTTTCTACACAGCACAGATATTCTCTTTCCTTCACCTAACTTGGCTCGGAAGGACATTCCATATCTGATTTTGGCATTGATTTATATTCCGTTTATGCATTTGGCATTCTGTCAACCAATTAAAACCTCCGACCATACAAATAAAACGTTCAGAGTGCCAGATGCATATACGGAATACCTGATGAACGCTCACGGTAGCTATCATACAATATATGATAGCTACCATACAATACATACGGAAGCTATCATGAAATAATATATGATATAGGTACCGTGATAGATAGCGTGAGTATTCATATTTTCAATACTCGAAGCCATCGAATGGAAACCTTTGAAATACGAGGTTAACGTTGAAAGCAGGTCGGCAGAACTGAAAGCCGTATGCTCTGCTCGTGGTTAAGGACGAAATGATAATATGTGGTAATAGGCGGAACACGTCGATTGACGCTTAATGTTTCCTACAATGAATTGATGATCATCAAACGTGCTGATGTTGATTGTTCTTGTTCTTCCTTCGAGGAGGATACGATAATGAATGCAATCGTAAGAATTGTTCCATTGTCATTTGTCATGGTCAAGGTTGTCGAATTACTTCTGCACTTGGATAAAATTCCGGTTACAGAATGTCTAAAGAGTATCTGCCAGTATTTTTGAGTTATCAAGAAAATCGTCCGAGTGAAAAATAGCCATTATATGCGAATAGAATTTCATACTCTGTTCACGATAACATCAAGATGATTTCTGATGAAACTTGCTATTTTCATAAATTTCCATCTTTGGTACAAAACAATATGTATGTATAGATATGAATAGTTCACTCGATAATTCAGAATGCAGTGCATCTTACCAGTCTTTATGTGTTCATGCGACTTTCAACAGTTGAGGGAATCTGTTGGAAACTGTAATCAGAAACGACCGCAATTATATTTAGACTGAGCTGCGAAGATGCAGTCATCAATATACATACCTATATAATATAATATATGATTTGACGTTCGGAAAGGAATAATATTGCATACATCCGCCCATGTTTTTTCATCTCTATTATATCCTGGATTATGACTTATTATGACTGAATTTATATTCGATATCATATGTAAGAATTCTATCAATGGTCCAACTCTTGGTAATTTCATGAAATTTCTCGGATGTGTTTTTATATTCACATCAAAATTGGTATAAATGATGAAATTTTCGGAGTTTTGATCTCTCAAAGTGCATATTTGAAACAAAAAAATGTCTTGAAATTGCAAATTCAACATTGTATCAGAAATGTGGCACTTATGAGACGAGGAAATTCTGCAATTAATTAATCAGCATAGAACATGTACTATATATACTCGGCAACCGTGTATATTGAATACATATGTATGTGTATATATCATATTGAAGCATCTTCGATTTCGGGTGGTATATTTGCTGACAACACTTTCAGAAGTAATTTTTTTCATTTTTATATTTAGAGCTGATATTAGAATACTTTTAACAATCAGTGCTTCTCCTTGTTCAAATAAAACCTGAATTCTGACTTGGTTCTACTGAAAACCTGATTCTTCTGTATATGAATGGATAATAAATGTTTCTATGCGCTTCATTATTTTTCACTTGTTTGGTCACTAGTTAGAAGGACAAGATATTAAACTTGTAGTCAAGAGGTCGCGAATTCGATTTCTGAGCTCGGCGCTTGCATTTGGATTCAATCCTTGACTTACGTTAAGCATTATCACATGATTTCCTAACGAGTGGAGACTAAATGGCATAGTGGTTTGAAGGTATGAACTGTAAATCCCGTCACCTGAACTCACACAAGCCCTTCAAGGCCTTCGGAAGGTTACTTTGGTAACAAAGGTGATGAGAGAATGAATGAATGTATATCGAAAGTCTGAAATATTCTCCTGTACCAGAGCCATGTGTGAGGTGACCCCCCCAAATAAGTTGAGAATTAATGAGAGATACACACTGTGTCCAAGATAAGAATGAACAGCATGAGGATATCGTGAACGGTAAGTGATACGGTGTTGATTGAATCAGAGAAAAGTAGCGCATTCATGTGCCCAATAATATGCCATTTTCAATATTCCAAGTAGTTTCGGAGATATCCGAGAAAAACCGAAATTTGAGAATTTCGTTTTCATTTCCTTCTAGCTTTATTTTCAAAGGAAATGTAAAACAAATAGCACTTCGTCATGGCCACTTTTTAAGGACTACACGATAACATAAGCAGAATTTTTCTGCGACGTTTCGTTTTTTACAAAACATCGTCAACTTTGTATTATTATATGGGCCGAAACTGAAATACACCCTGTATACGACTCCATTTTTCATTGTGAATACAGCAACGTATCACACAATATGATTTCGGAACCATTTCTCGCGCAAAATGTAATAGATAGATAAATAGATAGATACTTTATTCGTTTTCCATTTTACATATTCACAAGGAAATATAAATGGACAAACATGTCAAAAAAAAACACATAATGCATATACAAAAATTATGAGATATAACACAGTATGAAAATTGTTACATAGTAACGCAGAAAAAGGAAAACTAAAACCATGTAGTGATTATTTACTACTAGATATAGTAGCCGCTGGAAAAAATGACAACATAATGTTCTGTTGTCATAATAATACTTGTTTGGTAGAATTTTCTACATATTACCGTTCCTACTCTTACATCTCGTTACCTCGTGTTGAGAATAGAAAACGGCAGCTCTTCGAATACTGAAGAATTTGATATGTTGTCATGTTACATTGTGTGCCGAAGAAATTGTGTTGATGCTGAACGTACGTACTCTAATAATTGTCCAGAGAGGCGACAACCTGGTGAATCAATATTCAGATGGTTAGTTTTTGATTTGAAAGAATACGGATCATTTGAAAAACCTCTGGTTTCCCGACAAAGGCAATCTAATGAAGAAAGTCAGCGTGATGTGTTACATGCCGTTGTTGAAAATCCTGAGATATCCACTCGCACCATTGAAAATAATACCGGAATAGCCAAATCACTTCATTCCAAGAAAAAATAAATATCATCCATATAAATTCAGGATTTGCTATGGACTCAGACCAGGTGACGATGCAAGGCGAAGAACCTTTTGTGAATGGTACACTAGAAAATGCCAAGACGATGAAAATTTCCCTTGCAAAATAATTTGCTCTGATGAAACACACATGGTCACAACAAAATCTGCGTGATACACGTAGTACCCGAAAGGGTACGAATGTAATTGGGCCTTTTATCAATTTAACAAAAGAGCGGCACAAAAATTTGTTAGCAAATGATTTGGAAAACTCTCTAGATAAATTGCCTTCAGCGGTTACTCACAGCTGCTGGTTTCAACAAGATGGTGCTCCAGCACATAACGCTGGAATTGTTCGTGATTATTTGAACCGCCGATTCCCAGGACAGTGGATTGGTACTCATAGTGATACATCCTGGCCTGCAAGGTCCCCCGACTTAACCCCACTAGACTTTTTCCTTTGGGGATATATCAAGAATCAAGTGTACTTTAATCATAATTTCCAAAATGAATAAGATTTACCAAGATTGGTTACTGCATCCATCAACAATATTTTTCCGAATATGATCACTCAAGTTTTGAATTCGTCTGTGAGACGAACTTACTTGTGCTTAGAAAATAATGGCTTGTTATTTGAACACTTGTTATAAGTTTTCGTTTATTTCCTGTAATACATATCAGCTCCTTGTTATTTATTACATTATATTTACATTCATAAAATAAACAAACGATATTGCGACTCATCTTTGTATTCAACAACGCAAAAATTCCAGCAAGTGGTGAGTTTACATTTTTACTTATACTACTATCTATACCTAACCACAAGTATAGTCGAATATATGTATGAAGGTACCGTACATGAGATTGCTGTGGTAACAGAATTATTATGATATATACAGGGTGTCCCTGAAAGGTGCGGAAAAAAAGCTACCACAAGTTCCGGAGGCGTAAATATGACGATCTAACTCAACTCACCTCAGTCCAAAAGAGGATGATTTCAGAGATACAGAGTGTCAAAAGTTCAATTTGATTTTAATTTTTTATATACAGGGTGTCCTTAAAAGGTCTTTACAAAAAGCTACCACATATTCTTCAGACCAAAACAATTCGATACAAGCAAACTTACCTCAGTAAAAAGTTGCTTAGTTTGGGCGCTAGACGGCTCTGAAGTTGAAATTTTCAAATCGACTTTGCTTCATAACTTTTGAACGGCTCATGAGATTTTTTTCAAATTTGGTACGTTGGCATAGACTCATCGGGCAATGAAACTCATATCATAATCATAATGAATATCATTCCATGGGCGTAGAACTTGATTTTTTCAGTAAATAAACATCTAAAACTCCTACGCCAATGGAAAAAAATTAGTTTCAATATGAAATCTAAATTATTCAACTCATTCACTACAAAAAAGGTACTCTTGACAAAAGTCGATTCCTCTCATGGTTTCGACAAAATTTTAATTTTAGTGATTTAGAGCATAATTAATAATAAAACGATTAACAGATATTTCATAAAAATTGTTCAAAATGTTCACCATTTTCACGTATACAAAGATTTATACGACGCAAAAAGTTGAAATGTACTCTTTGCATAACTTCTTCATCGCCTGTAAGATTATTCGTCGCCTGTTGGATACGTTGCCATAATTGTTCTACAGTATTCACAGGGGTCTTGTAAACCGTAGACTTGAGATAACCCCATACAAAATAATCCATCGGTGTTAAGTCTGGAGAACGTGGTGGCCAATTCACGGGTGCATCATTACCTCTACCTATCCATCTGTCTGGGTACTGTTGGTTTAAAAAATTCCTAACATCCACCGAAAAATGTGGTGGAGCTCCATCGTGCATAAACCACATATCTACCCGATGTTGGAGTGGTAAATCTTCCAACAAATTTGGCAACGTATTTCGTAGATGTTGTAAATACATGTCTCCTGTTAATCTTTGTGGAAGTATGACAGGACCAATTATAAAATTTCCTATTATTCCAGCCCAAACCTTGATTTTGAATTCGTGTTGAAAATGGTTTATTTTAATGGAATGAGGATTTTCAATTGCATAAACGTGTTCATTATGAAAATTAGTTATTCCTCTTCTCGTGAAACAGGCTTCATCAGTGAACAAAATATTCTTTCCAAAGTTCAGATTCATTTCTCTTTGCAAATTAATGAACCTACAAAACATCAGACGACTTTGTGAATCATGGATTAATAAATCTTGAACTGGCGTCTTGTGGTATGGGTATAATAATTGTTCTCTTAGTACTTCATGAACGGCATTCCTAGAAACTTCTAGTTCATTACTTATCCGTCTAGTACTCAATTCTGGATTTTCTTCAATACGGTCTAAAATTTCTACTTCGACTTCGGGAATCCTTACATAACGCTGTCTTCCATAATCACCAGTTCTAGGAGCAAAATGACCGGTCTCCCGAAGACGTCTCTCAACTGCAGCAAAGGTTGGGTGGCTTGGTACGCGATGATTTGGAAACCTTGCCGAATACACCTTCACACTCTCTCGACCATTTCCTTGACAATATCCGAATACCAATAACATATCGGTGTATTCTTCATTGGTGTATTGTACGGCCATGATAAATCAGAAAAGTCCGATATCAACAATCAACGTCAATAAAACTCGACAAATCAACACAGATGAAACTATGGAAACCAAGAATGTGAATATCACTGTTTTCGAGCAGATAATAATAGTCTTCAGAAAAAAAAACCAATGCTACTTATTTTCAATAGAAATAACCTATGCAAAAAGTACATCTCAACTTTTTGCGTCGTATAAATCTTTGTATACGTGAAAATGGTGAACATTTTGAACAATTTTTATGAAATATCTGTTAATCGTTTTATTATTAATTATGCTCTAAATCACTAAAATTAAAATTTTGTCGAAACCATGAGAGGAATCGACTTTTGTCAAGAGTACCTTTTTTGTAGTGAATGAGTTGAATAATTTAGATTTCATATTGAAACTAATTTTTTTCCATTGGCGTAGGAGTTTTAGATGTTTATTTACTGAAAAAATCAAGTTCTACGCCCATGGAATGATATTCATTATGATTATGATATGAGTTTCATTGCCCGATGAGTCTATGCCAACGTACCAAATTTGAAAAAAATCTCATGAGCCGTTCAAAAGTTATGAAGCAAAATCGATTTGAAAATTTCAACTTCAGAGCCGTCTAGCGCCCAAACTAAGCAACTTTTTACTGAGGTAAGTTTGCTTGTATCGAATTGTTTTGGTCTGAAGAATATGTGGTAGCTTTTTGTAAAGACCTTTTAAGGACACCCTGTATATTTCTTTTAATAATTGGTGTAGTGTCACAATATTCGGCTTGGGGGGGGGGGGGGGGGGTTTGCTGGTTGAGAAATTAGAATTTGCTATCATTTTCATTGTAAAATTGAGCGCCACCTGCGGAACCTTGCACACATTGAAAACGAAATAAATTTTTTGAGCCACCCCATATTCAATTTCTAAATGAAAATTCGGATTGTCCAACGTCTTTTACATGAAAAATGTATACGTGGTAAGAGTTGATTTGAGCAGCTGTTTTTGAGATATCTCAATTTTAAAAATTCACTTCGTAATTGGCCAGGTCTAAATTATTGTAATAATAAAATTGAACACATTTGAAGCGTAGGCGGTAAATTAAAATAACGTCACTGAAAACTCAGAAAAAAAGAAGTAGGTACATGAATGTGTTGGTAATTTCATTCTCTAGTAAAAAAAAGGAATAGGGGATTTATCAACAACAAGAGTTTAATTTAATTTAATCAAAAAAAAATTATTTCACTGAATGTTCAAAATGACCTCCATTTTCGTGTGTACAAAGAATAATACGTTCTAAAAAGTTAAATTGAACACTTTGGAGCATTCCGTCATCATTTCTTAAAGCGTCAATTTCAGTTTGAATACGTCTCCTAAAATCATCATCTGTATTTACTGGCCTAGAATACACAAGGGTGTTCAAAGCTCCCCATAAAAAATAATCCATCGGTGTCAAATCAGGGGACCGGCCAATTTGCACGTGCGTCATTGCCTCTACCTATCCATCCATTTGAATACTGTTCATTCAAATAATTACGAACGTTAATTGAAAAATGCGGAGGAGCACCGTCATGCATAAACCAAATTACCCTGCAAAGTTCCAAGGGTAGGGGATCTAATAGGTTTGGTAATTCGTTTCGCAGAAGTTCCAAATAATTTTCGCCATTTAGTCGAGGTGGTAGAATGACAGGACCAAGTATGAAATTGCCTATGATTCCTGCCCACACATTGACCCCAAACTCATGCTGATAATGGGTTACTTTAGTCGCATGGGGATTTTCTTCAGCATAGACATGTTTATTTTGCAAATTAGTAATGCCACTCAGCGTGAAACAGGCTTCATCTGTGAATAAAATTCTTCGTGTAAGGTTCCTATCTTGATTTCTGTGTTCTTGGATGAACCGGCAGAAAGCTAGGCGTGCTTCAAAATCATGGGGTAAAAGATCTTGTACCCGTTGAACATGAAATGGGTGCAGTAGTTGTTCTCTAGTCGTCCTATTTACAGTATTTTTACATACCCCTAGCTCTAACCCCAATCGTCTGCTTCTGAGTTTAGTATTTTCTTCAATCCTATTTAAAATTTCTTCCTCAACCTCTGGAGTTCTTGCCGTACGTGGACGGCCATAATTAATAGAAACAGGCGCAAACCTACCCGTTTCACGAAGACGTCTTTCAACTGCCGCGAAGGTTTTATGGTTTGGTAAGCGACGATTAGGAAATCTTCCACTGTATACTCTGCAAGATTCTAAACCATTTCCCTGGCAATATCCAAAAACCAATAACATATCGGCCATTTCTTCGTTGGTATACATTGCGGCCATGACAAAAAGAACTTTATTATTTGTTTGAAAATTGTCTTGACTTGTTTTTTGGATTCGATTTGACCCAAGTCAGTTTTTAGTGACGTCATTTTAATTCACCGCCTACGCTTCAAATGTGTTCAATTTTATTATTACAATAATTTAGACCTGGCCATTTACGAAGTGAATTTTTAAAATTCAGATATCTCAAAAACATCTGCTCAAATCAACTCTTACCACGTATACATTCTTTATGTAAAAGACGTTGGACAAGCTGAATTTTCATTCGAAAATTAAATATGGGGTGGCTCAAAAAAGTTATTTCGTTTTAAATGTGTGCAAGGTTCCGCAGGTAGCGCCCTCTCAACTTTACAATAAAAATGATAGCAAATTCTAATTTCTCAACCAGCAAAACCCCCCATGCCGAATATTGTGACAATACACCAATTATTGAAAAAAAATATTTATAAAAAATGAGAATCAAATTGAAATTGTGACACTCTGTATCTCTGAAATCATCCACTTTTGGACTGAGGTAAGTTGAGTTAGATTGTCATATTCACGTCTCAGGAACTTGTGGTAGCTTTTTTCGCACCTTTTAGGAACACCCTGTATATGATTGATGTCGGATTAAAAAAGAAGTAATTTTGTGAGAACAAGATATTTTATTACAAAATGGCGCAGTCGGCAGCTGAACAAGAGACTTTGAATAGAACTACTCTGCAAATCAACTATGATAAATCAGCAGAACGCAGTGACTATTGTCGGGAGAAAATATCATTTGGAAAAATGGAACTAAACGAAATGATGTCACAATGGATGTCACAATCACATTCTGAAACAGATATTATGAGAGTCCAGAAATTTAATGGAGAAAATCAAGATCCCAATTCATGGATTCGTACTTTTGAGATTGCATGCACATCTAATGGGTGGAATTCTGGTTCCGAGAAGATTCATCATCTGAGAACCTATCTCACAGGAATTGCTGCTAGATGGTATGAAGAAATCGCACAAATTTGAATGATTGGAGGATAAGTTTTCTGAGAATATTTGACGAAAATACAACTGTTAAATGGGAAAGAGCTTTGTCTCTCCGCCATACATCAGGAAATATATTGGAATATTACTATGAAAAGCAGAAAATGCTATATTGGGCAGATGAACACTTAACAGAAAAGTCTGTCATTGCATGGATAATTTTGGGTTTACCTTTTCGTATCCAGAATCAGTTATATTCTATATTAAAGATAAATCTCATACTCATCGGGGAAGAGATGATGGATCACTGTTTGTTCCGGAGCACAATGGGAAAATTGATGGGAGAATACAAAATAATAATGATAATTATTGTATTGGTGAAGAACAAATAAACGAAGGAATGTATCAATGTGTTAGCTTCTCTTCGTATCAGAATGAATTGTTGACTGATCTCGAAACTGTAAAACTATAATAACGTAGCTGTAAAAGCTCTTTTCGATACAGGATCAGATATTGATATAGTCAATGAAAATATCGTGAATAAGCAAAATTGGAAAACAGTAGGCACAAATATTTCAATCAGAAGTTCAGGAGGCATAACAAGATGTTCAAAAAAATGTAATTTGGAATTGAAAATAGGTGAAAATTCTAAAACCATCTCTCCAGCCATAGTCAAGAATTTACCTTTTGATATTCTAATTAGTAGAAAAACGTTGGATGACATGAATTTGTATTGAAAAGATAATGGAGTATCAAAGATAATATCATTCAATGAGGAGCTTATTTTTGAGAATTTCCCAAATGTTGTGAATTATATGGATAATAAGCCCTCATCGTTCGAAACGAGTTTTACTTTGGCGAGAAATAATCAGATTGTGAAATTGAAACCATATAGATTTCCACCTAGCAAACGTGTTTGGATAAGAGATAAGATTGATGAGATGTTGTTGAGAGGAATCATAAGGAAATCCGAGTCCGCCTATTCTTCTCCTGTGTCTTGAATACTAAGAATGATGGTACATTCAGTTTATGTATAGATTATGGGAGAATTAATGAAGAAACGGAATTGGATCCTTCCCCATTTCCAATGCATGATGATATCATCCAGATATTCGGTAGGTATGAATATTTTTCGAAATTAGATTAAGAAGAAGTTTTTTGGAACATCAGCTTATCAGAAGAAACTAAGCAGTGTACAGCTTTTGTAATAGAAGAAGGACACTTCGAATTCAATAGATAACCTTTTGGATGGAAGAACTCTAGCGCTGAATTCCAAAGAATTATGCAAGACATACTCGGATATTCATTGAAGAAAAACGCCGTCGTGTTCATCGATGATATTCTATGTGCTGGGTATTCTTTTGATGAATGTGCAGATCTGACAATGGAAATTTTGGGAAAGTTGAATAAGAATAATATGAAGATGAATTCAATGAAATGCTCATTTTGTGTACCGTCAGTTGTTTTTTCTTGGAAGAGAAATAGATGGCGATACGAAGAAAATGAAAAATGAAATTGTTGAAAAAGTAAGAACTATGAAGAAGCCTTTCGATCTGAAATCGTTGCAATGTTTCACTGGGTTGACAAATCATTTCAGAAATTCTATTCAAAATTATGGAGAGATTGTGCGACCACTAGATGAACTGAAAAGAAAGAAAAAATCATTTGTATGGACTGAAGAATGAAATGGCTTTTCGAAAACTAATAAATTTAATCACATCAGAACGTATACTTCGAATTCCAGATCCAAGACTAAATTATGAATTATCCACAGATGCATCTTATTACAGATGTAGAGCCATACTATATCAACGAGATATCAACGAAAGAAAAAATCGCCAATTGAGAGTTATATCATATTACTCATATACCTTTTCT
The DNA here is from genome assembly GCA_963576655.1 of Gastrophysa polygoni. Lineage (NCBI taxonomy): Eukaryota > Metazoa > Arthropoda > Insecta > Coleoptera > Chrysomelidae > Gastrophysa > Gastrophysa polygoni. Next base: position 32,906,990 of record OY755083.1, read on the forward strand.
GGCTGTCCTGAAAGCAGTGAAATATTTCAGAACTTATTTGGAAGGAAGAACATTTAAAGTGCATACCGATCATCGAGCGCCTACTCAACTTTTGACAACTGATAATTTGAGAGATAGACTGGCGAGATGGCAAATTTTCTTATTAAGTTTAGACATGATCATCAATCATAAATCAGGCGAAGAACTACAAGATGCAGATGCGATATCTAGATTATGTATAGCAACTCCAGGGAATTTATGTCAAACATTTTGGTGCAATTTAAATATTGAGGATTTGGAAATAATGCAAGATGGTAGATATCAAGTGGGAACCAAAGAGATGAAGAATGAAATCCTATCACTGTATCATGACAAACCAGACTCAGGGGGCCATGATGGTTATTATAAAACTTATTACAAAATTAGTAAGAGGTTTTATTGGAAAGGACAAAGTTAAGATATCAAATATTACATTGATACATGTGATATTCATCAAAACGTTAAATCTAAGTATTTGCCTAAGCCTAACTACATTCATTTTGATTTTGCATCTCGATTTTGCAGAATTGACCTCAGACTCAACAGAAAAACTCAGTATTTTTTATTGTAGTGGATGAAGCATCCAGGATATTTTGGCGAAGGCAATGAAAGAAAATGGTATCGCATTGAAGGATTTCTTTAGTAGTTTTCCTTTCTCAGACAGAATAAAAAATATTGTAACTGATTGTGGACGATCTTTCACATCTGGAGTATTCAAGGAATGGGCTTTATCTGCAGGTATAAATATAAATATCATCCTGGTGGTAATAGATTAGAAGAAAGATCAGTGAGGACCTTGAAGAAAAGGATTCAAGTTCAAGCAAACAAAAATCGAAACTTGATGCCACCGAAGCTAAAAATTGGAGATTGAGTTCTTGCAAAGAATCAACGTATTGGTGAAGATTTTGTTGTCAGAGGGCCTTTCAAAATAACCAAGATAAGAGAAATAGGTGGAGTTTTGGCATATATTTATTTTCTGAATGATAATTCCAAAGAAGAAACTGCTCATATTTCAAATATCAGAAAGTATCATCACAGGAGTGATGATTTCTTGAAGTGAGGGGATTTGTACTACTATCTATACCTAACCACAAGTATAGTCAAATATATGTATGAAGGTACCGTACATGAGATTGCTGTGGTAACAGAATTATTATGATATAGATATGATTGATGTCGGATTAAAAAAGATGTAATTTTGTGAGAACAAGATATTTTAATTCAATACTTGTATAAATGGGATTAATCAATTTACTTCATGTATCAAAATATGACATTTTTTCAGCGCGTACTATCTAAAATTGAAGAAAAACAGAATTAATCACTAAATTACATTTTGCCCGAGAAATGGTTCCGAAATCTTATTGTGTGATACGTTGCTGTATTCACAATGGAGAATGGAGTCGTATACACTGTATACTTTACTTTCGGCCCATATAAAAATACAAAGTTGATGATGTTTCCTCAAAGACGGAACGTCGCAGAAAAAATCTGCTTATGTTATCGTGTAGTCCTCAGAAAGTGGCCATTGCAAAGTGCTATTTGTTCTGAAGAAAATGAAGAGGAAATTCTCAAATTTTGGTTTTCCTCGGATATCTCCAAAACTACTCGGAATATCAAAACTTTCTAAACCCAAGTAGCACACTCAGATTGGCCCGATATTCGGCCAATATAGTTGAAAAATTGGCTCAATATTCAGAAATGAACTGGAAACAATATTGTAATCTCTACATCGGAATGATATAGTGGATCGATATCGATTCGATATTTCAGAACATAGATTGACGAATGATTCATCATAATGTCTTGAATAATATTGATTTATCATCATCCAACAATATTAGTGAGTTGATAATATGAAACATTGTAGTGGGTTGATTGTAAAACTATATCAACACAGTATTCATAAACTACATGTCTCAACTCCACGTAGTGGAATTTTCTCAATATTGATATGAAAATTTGAACTTTGTTAGAGAATGGATATTATCACTCCATTGACCAACAATATCCATCAGTTATCGAACCACGCCATCACCTAGAATATCAATGGATGATATGCAGGCATCTTCTCATTCAACGTTGACGTAAGATTGATACCGAATATTCAAGTCTAGTTCGGAAATATATATTCACCCATATTCTTAATGATATTATAATATCTGATATCCAAACAACATAGATAAGAAGATATTGAGTGGGAATATTGAGTTGCTAATGAAAGATGATGTTTCGGATTTAATTTAAACAAATAAACATTTCATATTGAACATCAATGTATTAGGATATTGAATGAAAAAATTGATGCATCCTGATATTTAACGTTGATATAATATTGTTTGCCAATAGTAGGCGAGGCTGAAGAAAAAATGTTGACACGTATTCAGAAAAATGCCTAGAATTATATAGATATAGCATATTCATACGATACAGATATGTGTATATTGAGTGAAGACATAGAGTGCGTATCAAGACAGGATCATCCCAATATATCTATAAAAAATATCTATTCCATATTGAACATGGATATCGACTAACCATATTGATTATTCGCATACGTTAATATTGATAAAACATCGATTAGTGATGTAAATAGTAAATTGGAAACAGACATAATCACATATTCAAGAAATCGCCTGGAATCATATCGATTGATAATACTCTTATCAATGTTGTTATTGAACATATCGAGTAAGAATATGGAGTGAGCACTGAGAATCAATCTTCCCAATATCTCTGAAAATATATATCTATATCACATTGAACGTCACTATGCTGGGATGTTAATGGAGCATATTGGTTGATATCATGATTTAAAGTTGATACATCATTGGTTCTCAACGTTTGGAAAATATTTATGAAACATAATCATAAATAGAACATAGAGTAGTCATTGGAAATTAATCTCCAGAATATATCTATAGAATATATCAATCTCATATCGAACCTCACTTTGTTGGGTTATTGACGAAAAATATCGATGAATCTCAAACTCGAAAGTTACTTCAACATCGATATTTGATGTTATGAGCATATTGAAACTGAATATTTATATATATATATATATATATATATATATATATATATATACATATATATATATTGACGCAAGATATCGATTGATATCATACTTGAAAGTAATTACAACATCGATATTTGATGTTGAGAGCAGATTGAAAATAAATATCGATATATAACCAACACTATGCCTCAAACTATATGAATGGTTCATATTGATGAAATAGTGGGTGGGAATATTCAATGACCATTGAGAATCAATCTTTCTGATATTTCTCTCAAAAATATCTATCTCATATCGAACTTCACTATGTTGGGTTATTGACGGAAAATATCGACTGATCTCATACTTTAAAGGTATAACAACATCGATATATTATATATATATATATATATATATATATCGTCATATTCATGCAATATTGGGCGAGAATATGTAATGGCCATTGGGAATCAATATTTCGAATATGTCTCTTCAAAATATCTATCTCATATCGAACCTCACTATGTTGGGTTATTGACAGAACTTATCGATTTATCTCATACTTGTGAGTTATAATAACACCGATATTTGATGTTGGGAGCAGATTGAAAATGAATATTGATAATTGAACATTGAGAATCAATCTTTCGAGTATCATTCATTATTGATAGATACTATCGAATAACCTCCTACTTTGAAGTTGATACAACATTCACATTTGATGTAAGTAGCAGATTGAAAATGAATATTGACATATATTCACATAGATGCTCAGAACTGAATAGATGGGTCATATTCATATAATATCCAGTGGGATTATGTAATCACCATTGAAAATAAATATAATCTAATATGGTATGTGATATATTATATATTGAATGCCATACTGGAATGTTGATACGACATTGATATTTGATGTCAGGACCATAATCAATGTCAATCCCTTGTTCAATCACCGATATATAATTACCGACTACTTATCCAATGAAGAATTCAAGAATGATTCCAAATCATGACTAGAAATCAGGCAAACAATAAAATGAAAACATGAAATATTTTATTCTCTTGAATATATCAATTCCTAAAAACTCATCTAAAAAATGAAATAAAAATTATAATACAAACTCAGGAACTATTTCTTATGTAAAAATAATAACTTCGAATAGAAATGATGATGATAAAATAATAAAGATATGAAAAATAACAAAAAAGTAGATACTTCAAATGACAGCCAAAACATCCGCATTATTCTGAGGGCCTCGACTTTCGCCCACCATCTCGGTCAGCTGCCTGAGCCAAGCAAGAGCTGACATGTCGAAGAATGTCATTCTCACATGACAGTGGAATCACTACTCTTGTAGCTTCTGGAAATGTAATGATATTCACTTTTAGTTTATAAATCTGATTCTTTTTCAATAGGTTTTCGAGAGAAGGGAATCAAATAGAAACATTCATAAGCTAAGATTTTGTTGTAGAGTAGGTCAACCAAAGATTCAGTCGAACCTATATTTGGATTTTGGATTGGAGGAGATTAGATACCTACTTGCATCCTAGCTAGAGGTAGTCATTTGTAACAGTTCTTGCAGATAAAGTAGCCTTCAAGTTTTTTTTTGCTCATAAATTGTTGAAAATTTTGTATGTATGTATGTATCTCAACTTTTGATTCACTATCTACTGACATTTGAATAAGATGAATACAGGGTGTTACTGAATTCAGAAAATTGCATCATCCTGTATCTATCCCAATCAAATGTCAGTAGATAGTAAATCAAAAGTTGAGATAGGGACATGTGATCCGTTTTGACCAATCATGAATGGTTTTGCCACAAAAAAATCCTAAAGCTGAAAAATCTTCACTTTCAACACCATATATCTCTGTCATCATTTCCTCCAGACCCCAAGTGTGATGGATCGATGAAATCAGCTTTCCAGGAAGAATCTGAGAATGCAATGAAATACAGGTGTTGTACTGAAAAAAACATGTTTGGTGCGCCCTTCATTTGTAGGTCACCCAGTATATTCCAAAATAACTTCGTAATATAGCATGCAAGTGGGTCTTTATTTTTTTCAAATCAAGTTTTCTTCTGAATCCCATTGCAACAGAGATATTGGACTTTGCATTCTTATCTGGCCACCCTGTACATATCAGTATAACCTGAAGTACAATATGGCACAATTGAGATATCGCGAAGAATTCTGATATCAAAAGACCCGAAAATGTCCAATTCGGAACTAAGTGGTGATTCCTTTCAATAACATCGAGAACAAATTATGGATAGATATCAAAAATTAAGGTCTTCGCCGGTACTATTCACTTTCATTCCTTATTCTATTGAATCTAGGTAGCTTTGATACTGACACATACTGTCAAACACTAACATATTTCGCGCATTTCCCTTTATCGTTGTTATTCGGTGATTTATCATTTTGAAAGATGCCTCGTCCATTTTCAAACGAAGAATAATGCTGATATAACGTATACTTCTGGTTCTTGTGATGGAAATGGATTGGATTCATTTGCAAGAAGAAAGTATCAAAGGCGGTTTCCTGGTCGGACATTCGGACAAGTTTTCCATTACATGAGAATACATGGTAGCTTTCCAACAGTGAAATTGAATTAACACCATGAAAGAAGGCATACAAATATGGAACACAATATTTTGCATTTGGTTGATAACAATAGGCTCATAGTTCGAAATTTCTTAAATCTGGCCCTCTAGATCACCCGATTTATATCCTGTGGATCATCACCTGTGGGGTCATTTGAATACATAGTATATTCTCCCGAAATCAATACCAGGAGGGGCTCACTCAAAGAATTGAGGGACCATGTAGAGAATATTTTGAAGAGAGCAAGAAAATGTATGAATCAAAATGGAGGGCACTTCGAGCAATTATTATGATTTTTCATGTTCTCGAGTTGGGAATGTGAATTTTTGTGTTTTATTGTTAGGATACATATATCATTAGAAGAAATAAAATTGTTTGAACACTGATATTTATTATGTCGATTACCTGACGTGTTCACGAATGCAGACAATAAGTGTTGTGTGAGAATGAGCTTTGAAAAGTGAAAAATTATTGTGATTTGATCAAGAAAATTGAAAATATTCAATTTTTAACTATCCAAATTCACAAAACCTTCGATGCAAATTCGAAAATTCACTAGGTAGTGAAATGGCATGCGGGAGAATGAGAAGTGTCTTGTGTTCTTTCCAAATATGTAAAGAGTGTTGTTTCGAGGATTCAAAAATATGGTCAATTATTGGTAATCCGGATCTGGATTTTCCACCTGACTGATAGGCAAGTCGCTTGGGTAGGAGTAGGAGAAAATTTGTCTCAGATATCAAAAAAATGTACTGAGTGGATCGTGAGTCACGGCCCCACAAAGAAATGAACAAAATTGATAAAACACTCTATATCTCGATTATACAACCTCTATCCACCGTCGGAACACCGTGTATACATATATATTCTTATAATAATCCAATGAACAACCCCTTTAACTTTTGCCGCATACTCAATAAACACCCCGTGTAATAATTGTACTGACCATGCAGTTTTCAGAAGAATTCGATTACGAACGCAGATGGTACAGGAGAGGCCCGATACCCTGCGTCACCTGGTATATATAAATATTGAAATTAGCAGTACATATAGGCACGCTCTCAATTTCATCAGATTTCTCTCACTGATGGAATGATTGATGCACCATTGAACGCTCACTCGTGTCAAACTGAAATCCATGAGAGAATTTATGAACGCAGAAATCATGAAATTATGAAGGGTGAAAGAAAGAACGTGCCTATATTACTATTATGCGAACTGTTATTGAATAAGAATTAGTAACATTCACCTTATAATTTCTCTCCACACCGTTCTTTTGAATAGACTACAAAATGGTTGTGAACGATGCACACGTAACTCTAAATCACACTGTGTCGGCCACTCGACGATGAAGCGATGAAGACTACTGTCCTACTGACGATTGACGATGCTACGAAGGAAGACTTTCTTTCCCCTACTCCTGTGGAATGTTGAATGCAGTGTTGCCAAGACCCAATTTCAAAAGTGGCTAGATGATTGTCGAAAAAAGGCTAAGACTCAAGGCTTCTACTAGGACTATAAGACACATATCACATATGTGGTAAAGCGACATTTCTAGTTCTGAGAAATTATGTAGTTGTTAGGTATGAGAACATCTATACTGAGCATGAATATTGAATTGAACAGAAGTAGGTGACTCTTGACCAATGTAAAATGTCCACCAAACCAATAATCATTATTGGCCGATAGGCACATGTACCCATGTTGTTTGATAAATCAGTTATAGATAGGTAGGTATCTTGTACCTGAGTATATTGAAAAGGTTCCACTAAGTGCTACAGTGTATGTATGTATACTTACTTATTACTTATGCTTCATTGCATGGACCATCCCAAGAATATTTTGTTCCGCAATGATTTTAGAACTCCGTTTTGTTTGGGAGATATTTTATCCACAAGAACTGTTGCGAATGACAAGGTGCCTCTAACTAGCATCCAATCTCAAAAAATGGTTTGCTCCAAAATGTTGTTCTTCAAAATGATGAGAGGATTGCAGAAAATCACAGGACAAAACATTCTCAGAATAGTCGGAAGGACCATATAAATACATACAGGATGGACCACTAGTGTGAATGAAATTCGATAGTACACACATAATTGATCGAATGCTGCACGAACTATATTGTCGAGGTATCGAGATTCATCATCAGAACGACAATAGTTTTCGATATTTCATTCAGATATGAAATCAAGGGTTCTATCTCAAGATATCGAGCAGATATTCAGTTTTCATACTGTATCAGATACATTGTATCGATATCACTTCCACAATGAATCATGGATATGTATACATGAGTTTTGCCAATGAAGGGTGAATATTTATTCCTCGAATCACAGATTCATCATACCTGAACAATATTGTATACACGAATGGGAACAATATTTGCTAATTTATTTCGCATTCATATCATTCCGATGCTATCCATCATGAGAATATAACTCGATATTGTGTACACATAATTGATCGAATGCTGCACGAACTATATTGCCGAGGTATCGAGATTCATCATCAGAACGACAATAGTTTTCGATATTTCATTCAGATATGAAATCAAGGGTTCTACCTCACGATATTGAGTAGATATTCAGTTTTCATACTGTATCAGATACATTTAATCGATATCACTCCCACAATGAATCATGGATATATATACATGAGTTTAGCCAATGGAGGGTGAATATTTATTCCTCGAATCACAGATTCATCATACCTGAACAATATTGTATACACGAATGAGAACAATATTCGCTAATTTCTTTCGTATTCATATCACCTCGATGATATCCATGATGAGAATATAACTCGATATTGTGTACACATAATTGATCGAATGCTGCACGAACTATATTGCCGAGGTATCGAGATTCATCATCAGAACGACAATAGTTTTCGATATTTCATTCAGATATGAAATCAAGGGTTCTACCTCACGATATCGAGCAGATATTCAGTTTTCATACTGTATCAGATACATTGTATCGATATCACTTCCACAATGAATCATGGATATGTATACATGAGTTTTGCCAATGGAGGGTGAATATTTATTCCTCGAATCACAGATTCATCATACCTGAACAATATTGTATACACGAATGAGAACAATATTCGCTAATTTCTTTCGCATTCATATCACCCCGATGATATCCATGATGAGAATATAACTCGATATTGTGTACACATAATTGATCGAATGCTGCACGAACTATATTGCCGAGGTATCGAGATTCATCATCAGAACGACAATAGTTTTCGATATTTCATTCAGATATGAAATCAAGGGTTCTACCTCACGATATTGAGTAGATATTCAGTTTTCATACTGTATCAGATACATTTAATCGATATCACTCCCACAATGAATCATGGATATATATACATGAGTTTAGTCAATGGAGGGTGAATATTTATTCCTCGAATCACAGATTCATCATACCTGAACAATATTGTATACACGAATGAGAACAATATTCGCTAATTTCTTTCGCATTCATATCACCCCGATGATATCCATGATGAGAATATAACTCGATATTGTGTACACATAATTGATCGAATGCTGCACGAACTATATTGCCGAGGTATCGAGATTCATCATCAGAACGACAATAGTTTTCTATATTTCATTCAGATATGAAATCAATGGTTTTACCTCACGATATTGAGCAGATATTCAGTTTTCATACTGTATCAGATACATTGAATCGATATCAATCCCACAATGAATCATGGATATGTATACATGAGTTTTGCCAATGAAGGGTGAATATTTATTCCTCGAATGACAGATTCATCATACCTGTACAATATTGTTTACACGAATGAGAACAATATTCGCTAATTTCTTTCGCATTCATATCACCCCGATGATATCCATCATGAGAGTATATCTCGATATTGTGTACACATAATTGATCGAATGCTGCACGAACTCTATTGCCGAGGTATCGAGATTCATCATCAGAACGATAATAGTTTTCTTTATTTCATTCAGATATGAAATCAAGGGTTCTACCTCACGATATTGAGTAGATATTCAGTTTTCATACTGTATCAGATACATTTAATCGATATCACTCCCACAATGAATCATGGATATATATACATGAGTTTAGTCAATGGAGGGTGAATATTTATTCCTCGAATCACAGATTCATCATACCTGAACAATATTGTATACACGAATGAGAACAATATTCGCTAATTTCTTTCGCATTCATATCACCCCGATGATATCCATGATGAGAATATAACTCGATATTGTGTACACATAATTGATCGAATGCTGCACGAACTATATTGCCGAGGTATCGAGATTCATCATCAGAACGACAATAGTTTTCTATATTTCATTCAGATATGAAATCAATGGTTTTACCTCACGATATTGAGCAGATATTCAGTTTTCATACTGTATCAGATACATTGAATCGATATCAATCCCACAATGAATCATGGATATGTATACATGAGTTTTGCCAATGAAGGGTGAATATTTATTCCTCGAATGACAGATTCATCATACCTGTACAATATTGTTTACACGAATGAGAACAATATTCGCTAATTTCTTTCGCATTCATATCACCCCGATGATATCCATCATGAGAGTATATCTCGATATTGTGTACACATAATTGATCGAATGCTGCACGAACTCTATTGCCGAGGTATCGAGATTCATCATCAGAACGATAATAGTTTTCTTTATTTCATTCAGATATGAAATCAAGGGTTCTACCTCACGATATTGAGCAGATATTCAGTTTTCATACTGTATCAGATACATATCCATCATGAGAATATATCTCGATATTCCATACACATTGAGCAGATATTCAATATTCCATATTGTATCATATACATTGTAACAATATAGGTTCTAAGTTGAGTTGAAATATAAATATTCAAATACTCCGAATCTATCAATACGCCATATACGGGATCATATATTTGTATGCCAATGTTGTATCAATATTCGCATTCTGAAATACATATTCGTTATAACTGTACAATATTGGATTCATGGACAAGAACAACATTTACTGATAAACTTTGCATCCAGATAACCTGACAATATTCTTCATGATAATAAAATTCTATATTGCATTCATATAATAATCCGATTACTGCATCAATAATATCGCTGAAGTATTGAGATTTCATCATAGAAAGGTCATTGATTATTCTATATCGTACACATATATAAAATCAGGAAGACTGACTCACGATATTGATCCAACTGTTCTTTGTAACATCGTTTAGGAAACATTCAATCGACATAGGCCCAACATTCGGTTCGCATATGAACTGATGACATTAACTGAATATATCTATCGTGTAGATATATGGATATTGATACATATATCTCCACAATGGGAAGGAAATATAGATCATCATGAAAACTTATATGAATATCGGTACAATGTAGAATTATCCAGATCCGAAGAATTAAGCAGCGAATCTATATCGTATCCATATTGATTCATCCAGATGATTCTTTCAATATTGTACCAACATCATTCGACCAACATACAATATTCAAATATTGGGCCGATACAGAACCGGTCTCCAGCCAAGATTTTGTGCTACTGGGGAATGGCATATCATTAGGCACATTAATGCGTTTTATTTCTCTAATTTAATCGACACCGTATCACTTACCGTTTTCGATATCCCCATGCTGTTCATTCTTATCTTGGACACACTGTACGAAACGCAGTAATGTTTTTTAATGGGAATACCATTATTATCTGTCGTTACACTCATAAGTGGCAATCATGTTCATGCATATTTTGTATGAAACACATACTTCCAACACCAGCCCTTGAACATTATTGTCTAAAGACTGAACCAAGCTGTAGACAGAATACTTTCAGTCAGGATATCAGCTATCGTCTGGTCTGTTGGTGAGTACTTGAGCTTGATTTGATCTGACTGAATGACTTATCTTATGAAGTGGTGGCGGTCAATGTGTTTTGTGCAGGCTAACTGTCGTTGAACAATAGAACACTTTTTGTTCCATCTATCAGCACGAGGGAGCTCTGCAACAATGTAGTATTTTTCATTGCTTCAGTCAGACCCATGTATTCATAGATTCAGCACTAGACTGGTTCTTTGTTTCTTGCTTTTCCATCAGATTCAAGAGCTACTCAGTTTGAACCAAATTCTGTGTAAGATTTTCTGTCAATAATATCCCCTCCTCAATCGGCATCCACATAGCCTTCTATCTATTCGAAGTCTTTGGAGAAGAAGAGACAGTGGTCAGTAATCCATTCATACTTCGTTCAACGTACCTTAGAACTAAAGCAGCCGCAGCAGTCGTAAAGTGTAACATCAGGTTTGAACATATTGCTAGGTCATCAAGGAATCAATCATATTTCAATATGACAACTTTGGATCCAAATTGGAGTTTGAACATTTTCTCAAACATTTTCCATATTTCTCGTTTCGCTCTGAGGGAGTATCTACAAGCTCACAGTTTGAAAGTTGAATTTCTCCAGATTCGATTGGATGTACTCCTTCTTGTCAGCACAGATTTCTTCAGCTTCAAGTCTGATGATCAACCCTAGAATAGAGCTTACTTGTCCCATATTCTTCTCTCCAAATCTCGAAATCAGCTGCTCAATTCAGTTCAATCTTGACGTACATGATTTAATTTTCTTGAACAAAACTTTCAGCCTGTTTCATATGAACACTTTCTCCAAAATTACTATGAAGAAATTCAGTTTCTTGATATCCATTCGATATTTCAAGATCTAGTTTGGCTGCTAGTGTGATTCTGAGTGTTGAGTACCGCACGACTGGACTGCAGTTCAGAACCCTTTTTTCTTTTGAAAGATCAACTCATTTTTATTTTATTTTCAGGCAAAGTTCAATCCTTCTGAAGAGCATCATACCCTTCTTTCATAGCGTCGTACAATTTTTCGTGTTTTTCACTGGAAATATTTCCTTGAAAATTCTTGATTGATGCTTTTGACATTGTTGCCATTTTTCATACTCTTTAAGGACACTCTTTTATTCTGGAAGCATATTCGATTTTATAGGGAACACAACTCTTCCTTAGATAACATCTCTTCATTTAACTGATATCTTTGGTGTTCATAAGCTCATTAGTCTATGAGCCTTTGTATTTTCGCAATATCCCACGAAAAGTATAAATTTTTGCCTTCAAGATCCAGTTTCTTTCTTTGACCATCTCGAAATATTGGTACGCTCTGTGCAACCGACACTGAAGATTAAATTTCTCTCCAGACCATGTTTCTTCAGGAGTCCAGTTGCTGAGCGCCTTTGTTGGGGAAAGTGTTTTCAAGTAGATCGCCGTATAAATATACCCACGTAAAATTAGCAATTGCTTCTGGTATATCTAGAATTTCAAAAATAGCTACATAGATATAAATATAGAGGATAGGACGCTGTTTTTCGATCGCTCTAAGAGATTCGCACAATGAAGCTCCTCTAGTAACAACCATTTTATGGATTTAAATTGCTTGTTGCATTCCTAACCCATTAGCTCCCTCTTCAACTACTCGAAATAACCTACAACAACTTTTTCACAACTTCAATTGGGAGAGATTGTGAGCAGTAATTGCAGGGCCATGAAAAAACTTGTCGTTTGCTCGAACACGACACCGCTGAATGCAAAATCATCAGATGATCTTTATGCGAGTCACCTTAGATTGAAGGGACGTGGTACCACTGGGGAAATTCTGTTATTGGAGATCTCGCTGATATTTTTGTGAGGAATCTATTCAATAGAATAAATTTCCGAATAGCTGCAGCATATCGACACCCATTTTTATTGAAGGAATCTCAATTAATCGGTTTTATGATTAGAGAATTGTATTGCTATATTATACTTTATAGGTAGGTCACCATACTTTGTTATGGTTGTAAACTCAGCAAAAGAGATTTCTGAGAGGTTTCGACACTTAGTTGATTTCCTCTTTCCTAGATGCATTCTCACTCATGTTCTTTTACGAGAGAGTAGGGCCCATCCTCAACTGTTTTGTATTAAAAATATGATCCATGTAATAAATCCTGAGAACATCTAGTTGACTTCAATAATAACTTCTTCTGATTATATCTTTCTTGTAACGTTGATTTTTTTAGTAGAATCAGTGTAGTTCAATACAATATATTATTGATTGACTGGTATCACCTGTTCAAAATCGCATACATTATGGTTGTTTATTAATCAATAGTTGTAGAAAAATAATATACTTCCAATTTTCACGTACTAGATACATTGGCATCATTAAAATCCTAAAATTTCATCAAAATATACATTTTTCTCATAAAACTACCTGCATATCGTCGTAATCGTTGTCTCGAAGAACTCATTCGCAAAATCGGCGTCTTATTACTTATAAAACTTGTATCATTCTATTGTACTATTTTCTCGATCGAAGAAAGTTCAATTTTTTGCACCAGTGTTCAGCTTGCTTTTACACTATTGATTTCGACATCGATCAATCTATGATCAGTAATTACAGAACAATGTCGGCGGAACATTCGTATGTAGAAATACTGAGTACTGAGTACTCTTACTCAGAAATGGTGAACTATATTTATATCGTATCGGGAAGAGTCGAACAATATCCTCTTATCGCCATACTTCGTCTTGTTGTTTCTAATGCAGCTGGCATGAAATAGAGATCACTTGAATTATAGTGCGGAAGAGTCTTCTGCGTGTATTGAAAGGAGAAGTGGTCATCATTCAGTGCTCAGTGGCTTATCTCGAGGGTTTCACATCGACAAAATTTCATGAATTCACACGGATTACTCTGAAATTATACAGCCACTTTTATTGATGCCATACTTATACAGCATTTTCCATGGCACCTCATTGTGATCGAATTGAAATCTGGATAATGAAACAACGAACACGATTATCATGATTTTATAAAAAATACAATGTATAAATACTATGGCACTACAAAATCATCATTATATATTAACCTATTCATGAATTATTCACAACATTCATCTAATATACTATCTTAATATCTTAAGTACTTGTCACAGAGTAATACTTGGGCGAATGAAAAATCAAAAGGTATAAAATTAAAACGTGCATGATTGTTATCGGATCATTCATGGTAGGTATGATAGTCTGAATACTCGATGAATTTCAAAAATCATAAATAATATTGATGTATATAATCACTATCTATTTCGGAATAGTGTATTGAAAACAAGTTGGGTCCAAAAATAAATGCAATGTGATAATAAAGGTTTCTGTCCTTATAGTTTCTCAAAGTAACATATGATATAAATGTTGTGTTAGTTGATGAAACATATGTATGTTCGTCTCCTACGATATGGTCTGAAAATCTTCAATACAAATCGACCAGCAATGTTTAGATATCAACAATAGATTATTCCTGGAGTACAGGTACCTACTCCAATCAAAGAAAGGAAAACACAAGCGTGAGTTTATTTCTTAAAAATAATACCACAATCCAAATAATAGTTCATATGAACTTCATATGACAATCAATGTTTAGATTCTTTTCGAAAAATGTTGCATACTCATATGAATTCTGAGTGTATGCTTCGAAGAAAGACCAAAGTAATCTTCTTATAGAAAATTCATTCACAACCAATACAACCAAAAACATTTTTCTTTTAATAATTCCTCGAAATGCCTACCACTACCATTGCATACTTATTATATTCCTCTTACACTCTGGAAGTCATAATACTCTGAAAAGTATAACGGGAAATACTTTATAGACTATAGAGATTCCGATATCGATTTTACTTCGCGCCCTTTTGGTTTCGAATTGAACTAATCTGCCATACACGGCACGTCACACCGGTAATACATTTGAATTGTTTGAATTATTATTCAGTTTCCCATTGGCCAGAAGGACTGTTTCATCAGGTGCTGTGATGGTCACTGGTATAGGACAGGGCACCTTCATTTCGATATGGCCGTCATCGATAGACAATGAATCCATACTGTACAGAGTGTCACTAGAGTGTGTTCGGAATGAAGGGAAAACGCCATTAATGCGACACTGACCTGTAAAAAATTGATGAATTTTCTTATGTGTAACTACTGGTAGGATCATTCACTACTTATCATATTGTCTATGGAGAAAGTTTCATAGATAATCAATGAATTTTGTTAAAATGCTATGAAAAGTGAAGTGGTAAGCAAATTTCAGATTTCTACCCTGTATGTTAATGAGTTTTATGGAATATTTTCATTTTCTGATATCAATCTTAGTGATGCTGATTACAATAAATATGGATAAGATCGCATCATTTTGAAGTGAGCTTTGAAAATTACACCTTTCATATTCGGCATTTATCTCACTGGTTCCTAGTGAGGGAGAAAGAGTCCAAATATGACATAACGATGGAGATCGATTTAGAAAATTGGAGAATGAATAGGAAAGTGTGTTAGAGCATATATTCGAAATGAATAATATATATTCGAAATAATAAATGAAATTATTCGAAATAATTTATTGGTTTCCTATGAGAAGTTGCTAGATCCTGAAGCAAAATCATATCAAGTTCAGCATCTGCAGAATTCTACCTCTGGCATTAGTATTGCCTTCATTTATTATCGTGAAGTATAGGTCTAACAATTTTGTTTTGACAATTCTATATCAAACGCTGAAGATTTCTTTCCTGATTTTTCATTTGTTTCACCATAATTATGAAATTGCATTTTACGGGCTCGATTTTGGAGAAATTCGAAGTGGCATAATTGGAATTTCGTTTCGATAGATGAAGAAGTTGAAAAATCGCTAATTTTTCGTCCATAGAGAGCAATACTGACCAAAATTGAATGCTTCTTCAGACAACTTATTATGTAGAATCCATTGGCATCATCAGTTTTCGTATACATTGTGGCATATAAAAGATATAACTGCCAATATTTGTTTATTGCTCATGATGGTTGAATTTCGATTATGGAAAACTTCGTTTGTTGACGTTTCGCGACTCTTATCCTTATTATCTGAGATAACATCTAGAGCCATCCATGGAACCGAAGCTTTGACTTCGGTTTTGATGACGTATTTTGAAGTTCTACTCATTTATTCATCATCAGTCAATGTGACATTACATTTTTCGAATACAGTCTTTGAATGAATATGATAGCTCGGAATATCAAAGCGAGAGCTATCACTAAATCTATGGATTGAAAAAAAAACCGAATATGCGATTCACAAATGAAATCATCAACTTCGATTTTATATTGTGTATATTCGTTAACAGATAGAACTTCATATTTCTGATCCAATTATAGCGGGTCACTGACATAATTTTTCATGACGAGTAAAAAATGAGCGAATCAAAGCAGCAAAAAATATACGCACAAAATACACGCCAACCAGCTCTGGATCGAATCCTTTGAATAATTCATCATACAAAATAATTCTGCTATTCTCAGGTGATTTCCATGTGGTCATAAATAGTTTGTCAAATAGCTCCAATAAGCTAGGAGGAAATATTTGAGGAACTAAACATGCAGGGTTGAGGAAAATGAGCGGTACCAACGGACATTTGCTTTAGTAAGAGTAAAAACTGACCACAGTGAAAATTTGTTGTATCCTTCATATTCTCTTCAGCTCAGAAATTTTCTTGAAGTCATAATTCTAGTTATAATGTCATCAAAGGATATTTCTGCAAGAATCTTGCGATTCGTTTGAAGAAACATCTTTTGATGATAATTTATTTTTTCCAATTTCTACATTTTCAAGATGTATAAATATCACAGACCTATCCTATAGAGATGCTAAAATACAATTAACAAACTCTTCAGTGATGTCTTCAAGTTCTTACAATAACAGCTACTCAAAAATTTTTGATACTCCTAGATGAGGTGTAATCAGCAAAGTGAACTCTTCAACATTCGACGCACATTTTCGAAAAAATATCTTTGTATGAAAATCTGAACTCAAATGTGAAGTAGTTGAAGAATTCGAGCTTGAATTAGCTGAAGCATAAAACAAATCTATATATTCCTTACCAGTAGTCAAAAACTTCGGTTTTTCAACTGTAACAGAAAATAATGATTTTAAAAAATCAGATATCACTGATGAAATGAGCTGAGGAGAAGTGAATATTCGAAATGATCGAAATAATCGATTCAGTGGCATTTTGAAAGTTACAGAAATATATTCGTACACTAATGATTAACTTACCTAAACCTTCGTTGCTATACATTGCCCTGCGTTCATCTAGCTCTCTAGCGCTGCACAGTGGTGTATCTACTTCGACGGTATTGTTGAACAACGCATAGTCTACCTCATACTCGCCAGAATCTTTTTTGAAAGTTATCAGCGGCTGGAATCTGTGGCCCCACAATATTTCCGACGGAAGGTAACTCGAACGTGCTTGGGTAGTCATCCCCGTCGATTCTATCACGCCCTCTGCAATGAAATGGATTGTTCAGAATATGATGTCAGTAGATATTTGGATAGTTAGAAATTATTGAATGGAACAATCATCACTATCAATAGACAGTGTATTCCATTCCATGACACAATCTGAATTTAACGATGTTACACCCAGTGCCAGACTGAGGGCGTGGCGAAGGTGTCATTTGCAACGAGCGCAAGCCATCCGTGGGCGCAAAATCTGTAATTTTCGAATAAAAAAATTTCCTATCTATACAAGCTCTAGATTTCAAACAACCATATGAATCAGTCGACAAAATAGACGTTTTGTATCGTTTAAAAATTGTCCAAGCCACCTTGTAGTACTTGAGCATTAGCTCTATGGCTTGGGTCGATTTATGTCAGTCAGCCTGTGTGTCTATTCAATGAATTCCGGATGACCATTTCTAACATAACTGGGATATATTTTTTTTAATTTAATGATTAGTATATCCATAGCCTCCTATATCTTCCGAGGACACGTGAACAGCAATGGCAACACAGCCTGGCAACTGTCTTGATATTTTTTCTCTACATTGGTATAGGACCTCTGGTTCCGATTCCTCGGGTTTATCGAGAAATTCAGTCGGCAATTGAACTATGAGCTGAGGTGTATGTGAAATCCAATAAAAAATAATGTACGAGTGAAACATGCAAGTGATGTGAAGTAAATACGTTTTAATATTTTTACTATTTTGAATTTGGAAATATTATTTTTCTTTCGGAGAGCTGCATCTGCCAGAAGTTTCGGAAAAACGAAATAACACAAAAATTTGAGCCCTACAGATTGAGCCCTATGATGTTTCAGATGAGATATACTGAATCACATCGTAGATTACAAAAATTCGATGTACCAACATGTTAAGTCGTCAATGTATAACAGAGTGTAAGTCAAATTACTAATTCAAAGAGCACTACTCAATTTTTTAATTTGCTAAAGATGAGGAATCACCAAAGAGGTGGATGACTGCAATACATTTTTGTAATAAAAATTTGTGAAAAAGTGAACACCTTCTCAAAGTTCTGAAGTATGTACAAATCTTTTCATTTTGAGACATATCAGATAATGATTTTCTGTACTAGTTTGATCGAATGAAAAATCCGGCAGTTCCTTGAATTTTTCAAAATTCATCAACATATCTATCATCAAAAACGAATCC
This sequence comes from Gastrophysa polygoni, assembly GCA_963576655.1. Classification (NCBI taxonomy): domain Eukaryota; kingdom Metazoa; phylum Arthropoda; class Insecta; order Coleoptera; family Chrysomelidae; genus Gastrophysa; species Gastrophysa polygoni. Next base: position 32,926,177 of record OY755083.1, read on the forward strand.
TGTTCAAATACGACGAAAATGTTGACATGTCTACAATATACTATGGAATAGTTATAATAGTTCAAAACCTGAATACAAAAAGAAGTATTTACCTAGAATGACTACAATTTCGAATCGTTCTCTCAGAAGATTGGTGGCCGACATGTTATACAGCGGGGATTTGCTGTCTATTTTGTGTACGATTGTTGTAGGCCATATGAAGAAGATTTTTTCTTCTTCTCCTCCATCCCCTCCCACCTGAAAACAAACATCCATAAACAGCATTTCGAAAGAGCACTCATACATCCACCGGAAGGAAGCTATTGAATTGTCATCATTCAAATAAAATATGATATTGATGAAGGATATTACAACCTCTATGCGTATTTTCAATATCTTGAGGAAACCTACGGTAAGCATATTCCCGGTTCATCGTTTGGCAGTTCATTGCTGTACTATATCATCAGATTGAAAATTTGATATTCATTATAATTGTCTGATACGAGACGTGTCAGTTTCAGATCCAGAAGGCCTTTATCCTTTTGCGAGCATACTCCACTACAGTCACTACCATCATTTCATTATTTTGGTAAGAGACTTCCATCACTGATTCAAAAATAGTTGGTTCAAAAAGGTTATTAACTCATTCATGGTTATTAAAAATGACTGACAGAAATGAAGTAAAGAGAGTTGTATTTCGTGATAAAAAAATATTTCGAATTCCGAAACTCATTCGGCTATTAGGGCATTATCAGTGCTTACTTGCAGATATCGCACAATAAATTTGAAATTGAATAAATTCACACGAAAAACTACTCACTTCATTTAATTGATCAGATACGTAAACGCTGCGACTAAAAATTCCCTTCCAGAAATAACAATGATAATAAAATAGGTTATGCCACTCGTCACCCTCATACAAACATAGAAAAATAGAAAAGTTTTGTCAATATTCATTTGTACCGGTTTTGGCATTCTCTAACTTCATTCCTCATGGTAATCCCTGATTGAATATCATATGATTAACATTTGATTTGATTTGAGCTTTAGCATGGGAACCTCGGTTATCTCAAGATAAAAAGTTGGTTGAATTAGGCCAAATTTGCGCATTTCATGCTGATTGATAATTTCCAAAAGGATCTGACCAATCATGTTCAGTTTTGAAAACCTGAATTCAGTGATTCACGCTTTCATTTTTATTTTTTACCACTGAAAAATTGATACAATAGTGTTATCACGAGATTAGGAAATGATATGAAATTATTTCTACCATACAAAAAAGAACATGAAACTGACAGTGAACTTTTTCTTTTCTTCACAAGAAATAAGTTGACTGTTTTTAGTTTGTTTCCGTGAATGCCAGAATGAATCTAATATTATTCAATTCCTCCAATTCCTAGTGGCCGGGTATAGGGAGTTGGGACACCAATCTATATTTACATGATGGTTATAAGTCAGGAATGGCTGACATGATTGGTTTTCCGTTGAAAAAATTTAGGATTGGAATCATGAGCCATCGGCCAAGTCCTCTTAACTTGATTGCATGATAAATGTGATGGCCCATTTGAGCATATAAGGAGGATGAGAGAAAAAAGCTTCGCTCTCATTGGATCTCGAATCCAACTGATAATTATTCAGCAAAATCAAAGCAATTACCGGACAGTTACAAATTACACTTGGGACATGTCGAATAGAAAGGAGAAGATTGTAAAACCCGAGGTTGAACCTAACCAAGGAAATAAACTCATTTGAAAAATTATGACGTGAGATCAAAGTTAACTGTTGTTTTCGAAATTTCAATAGTGGAAAACAGATTCGTTTCACCTTCACACCTTCAGATGGATAAACTTGTGAATTCCTTATTCTAATAAAAAAAAAACGAAAACCAGCCATTTCCGGCACATACTTACTTTATTGCTTACCTTCAGCTCCGTCTGGAAGAACGGTAAGTGCTCCCCCTCTTTGGTAACCTTGTGTCTGATGAGCTGGGCGCGCACGTGCGCTTCGATGATATGACTTTTGCGCATGTCACCGACTCTGAACATCAGGCATGGCACGCCATCTCGATGGTTGATGACGGCATTCCGAGAGAACAGAAGGGTCTGCGTACGTTTCTTGGGCCTGGAGAGTTTTGCGAAAACGACACCCACCTGCATACAGGAAGGTGATAATGACATATCTGAACTGATGTAGTATCTACTTTGACTGAACTCTGAATGAACTGATCTGACTGAATACAATCTGAGAGCTTTAGCGTATGTTTGGGGCTGAACTCCAAACGGAACAAAATGATGATTTTTTTGAAGCAATTCTGCAATGGACCTTGAATGGTCACCCCATGAGAAAGCTCGATTGGTGGTGATACTGAGCATGGATATTGACGACTTCTTAGGAACAGTAGCACCTGACATCATCCTTACGGGCACTGTGTGATCTACATTCCTGGTGAGGATAAAAGCTCCAGTTTTTGTTGCACTACAATCCACTAGATTTTCAGATCCCCATTTAAAATTCTTGTCAGATCTTTATTTACAGTATTGACCTGTCTCCGTCTCGCACTTCTGGCCTTATAAGATGATAAAGGAGCTCTGAGAAGAATTGGCTTCTTCGGCAAAACAATGACGTATTTTGAGAAGATATGTTGAATATCCAAATAAGAAAGGTTTCGTTTCCCTGATGTGCTAATTAGTACAAACCTCATCATTTTTTGAAATAATATGTCAGAAGCTTGATGAAATGGCAGCTGCCTGCAATATTGCTAGACATTTTGGTGAGATATACTGGGTAGATCGAGAGGTAGATGGAACGAAGATCTTAGATGTTCGACTTCAGAACCTTAACACTTACACATTTTATTTACAAATTACATTTCATTGTATGGACCTCAATGTGAGAATGATATTCTTCTAGTTGATTTCGAGCGCCTCATTCCTTGTACATTCGAGTTATAATAATTCGACATTCAGAATCCAATAGTTATATGTGGTTGGACTACTGCTATGATGATAATTGTTTTTAATTTTCATCCCAGCTCTACGACGGTGCATGCCTCAGTTGTATGGCCAATTGGTAGATTATCTGAGAAAGAAGCATCTGCCGACTATTCCTGCAAGTGGTAATTTTGTATACATCTGTAATGTATATGAAGGCGCTGAAAAATATTACCCTGCGGATTGAGCAGACCATCTTCAGATTATTTTACCGGCTGTGAGAAATGAAGCATATGTCGCCCATTTGAGAGTAAGGTAAGTATGTTTAATGCCCTCGCTTTCTTTAGGAATTATTTCAACATTCAATATTCAGGCAGTCCACCAGTCAAATTCCTACAGATTTACCAATTGTGAACACCAGTTCAGTGATCAGGAGGAACACAAAGTTCCTGGATGCTGAAATCTCCTAGATATAGATGATATAGAACACATGTTGCGTGAGGACGACGTATTATAATTGCTTTGGTTCGACTGACGACACAAACAAACTATCCGCACAGCTGAAAGAGTCACAGCTGATCAACACTTCTTTGGTTTCCCTTGAAGTTTTCGCCTCGAGAACAACAACACAACTCTAGGAAACACAAAAACAAAAACACAAGAGAAACATAACTTGTTCCAAAATGCTCGCAGTGAATTCCACTTTGTATCCACAAAGTCAAAACCTTCCTAATAACCATATGCATGAAATTGTCTTGCGTCAACGCACAATATTAGGCACATTCTGTTTGCCTCAATACCAAGAAGGCTATAGGGCCAGACGGGAGTCCGCTTATATTTCTCAAGAAATGTGATATTCCATCTACATCATTCAATCTCATCTTATACAATGACTATAAATACTGGTATTCACCAAGGTATTGGCTCCACATCGACGATCATTTGTATGGCACCTCCTATCAAGTACGTAGCTTCACTTCAGTTCACTTTATCCCACCTCATCCTCTGAAGCCACTATTATCAACCCATGAAGCAATATGTGCAAGAGACAGGTCATTACTCATAAATGATGATATGGCAAGAAGAAGAACAACAACGAAGAACAACGGCAAATTTGTGGTATACAAATTGTCCTTTGCCAAGTCTTTTCTGATGCTTTCCTGAACTTTCCAGAAAAGATACAATACCTTCTTCCACTTCCAACATTCAACATTCACAAATACAATATCATTTTTTGTTACTCCAACAACGAACTTGATTTCAAAAATATTATTGATCTGAATTAGTCATTCTTGGCCACAAAAAAACGAGATGCTTAGTAATACGTATTTTTTCGTAGTAAAACACTTTTGGTCCTACCCCATTCATGAGCCATGGTCGACTGTAATGAGCCACAATCATTTTCAATCATGGACATAATTATCCTTGAATTTTTTTAATTATTGAGAAAATGTTGGAAGTACTTAAAGAAAAACGGATTGTGCCAGGAAGCTAGTTTGGGAGAGTACTATCAAATGATCAAATACTTTTTTTTATGAACATAACTATTATTATTATTGTTATGAGATTTAATTTACCATGAATGCCTGTATCATCACTCCTGCTATGCTTTGTATGCACATAACGAAGATGGCTTCCGGACATTCTTCTGTGATTACCCTGCCACCATAGCCGATTGTGTGCTGGGTTTCGATACTGTAGAGGAAAGCGGAGGTGAAACCACGGATGTTGGTCACACACGGTGTCCAGTGAATCGTTCCATTCTGGAAAATAATCGAGCAAGCGGGCATATAAGTAGCAAGTTATCATATATGGCCGACAGACTGATCGAAATGATTTCATAACAGTTGCCACAGCACGTTGAAATCTGAATGAATATCGTACAGATTCTGAATGAAAGTGGAAATGATAATCAGATTCCATATGATATATCAGGAGTCTAGTCAGGCGTATGTTAGTGAATACCTACCAATTTATTATTCAGTTATTCATCACATCGGGAAATAAGGACAGTTCTTAAAAAAAGTTCGTAGACGTTAATCCTCTCTAGATTTCAAGTTGTCCAAAGATCACGTTCGATATCGACCCAGTAGTGAGCCTTGGACTCCACAAAAGTTCATATACTTGGCATGGCAATGGAACACAATACCTATTGCCAATTGTATTAATAGATATCTATCATAGCATTGTCCAGCGACTAATTGGTTTCACTTTGAGAATACATAAAATACACTGCAATTGAAAAAAGTTTTTTTTCCGATATGCATATAATTCATAATCAATTAGTAAATATCATACATTCAATGGACAATTCTTCAATATACAGCTATTAAATTCATTCGTAATGTTCTACAATCTGGGAAAAACACTTGTCTGTAAATTTCAATGTACTGTCTCAAAAAACGATTGACATACTGTTGTTGAAAACTAAAGATAACGTTTGGATCAAACTCCCAAGGGTCCAGAAGTCGCAAAAGTATCATTATTCATTTGTATATTTGTTGTATGTTTACTATATTCATTTATTATTATTATAAAATTTCCAGCACTGCCATCACCACTGCCCAACTTGTTGATCACAATTCCATATTAAATCGAAGAAGAAAGAATTCATCATTAATTAATGAAAACACCTTGTGACCAGAATTCCTCCGTCTACCAAATTGTCACTTTTCAATGTCAAAACGGAAAACATTGAAAAATTTTGCGAAGAGAAAAATATTTTAATTGTGTTGAGAACGGGAGCAGATTCGTTCCCGAAAAGATAAGTAGAGATTTTATTCTTATTAAATATATTTGTATTTCCAATTTTTTTCAAAAAACAAGGTGTCACTGACCAATAGAGAATTCCTGTTTTAGGTATCTAAAGGTTTAATTTCAAGCGCAGTGACATTAACTACAAATATATTGAAATAATTTTTAATAACTTCTACTCTATTCTTTAGAAACGAGGAGAGAAAATCCCATGAAAAGATGAAACATGAATGTACCACCTCCTCGAAGAACTTACAGACAGTATTTAGGGATACTTCTCTTTGAAGGAATTCCTTGAATAGCGATTTCTCAGGCTAGTGGTGGAAAAAAGGGTTTTCATGAATCCATTAATATTTTTCGAGTTTTCGATCCTTTATTTAGAGATTTCTCCTTTAAAAAATCATGAATCTATATTGATGTTTGAATACATGGAATATTAGAGATATTACAAGCAGAACAACTCTGTGAGTTATTTTTTTATTGTCATCTGGTATTTCCAGTGAAATCGTTGTGGAAGAAATACGAAAAAATCGACTGGAATCCGTGTTCTGCAGGTCATACCATTGCTCCTATCCATAGGATCATAATTATCCCAAATTCATCCATAGGCTGGACACGAAACTCATTGACATTAACGCATTGAGGTCTTCAATTAATTGAAAAAAAACCTAAATGAGCAGGGAATTATTCGAGTTATCAGATACTTTCAAAGCATAACTATATATTAATGATCACGTTTGACTCACGGCGCAGTTTATGATTGTTATTGAAATAATTGACAGCCAACCAAATTTTCAAATGGAATTCGTCTTTTCGTCAAATAGTGTGAAGGAATATTGTCAATAATCTGCCACGGCTTTTCGCGAAAAGCCGACCACTTCTCGCCACATAGTGGTGAACAAAAAATGTACACAATCTGCCGTAATTGGAAACCAACTCCAACCCATGCTTATGTCAGTCAATTAGTTTAAAATCAGTTACTGATGAGCACTCCGAGTGGAAAGAATATTTCAAACCAATAAACTAACCTAACGCTCAACGATGTTCAACGTTAGCAGTTAAGGTGAGTTTATACAGCAATTAAAATAAAATGAGAAATAGAATAAGACAATTATAATGAATAAGAAATAACAACTAGGTTTATACAGATGCGTAAAATAAAAAGAGAAATAAGAATCAAATAATGAAATCATGGCTTTTCTGACAATGACTAATGAAGTTGTCATGTGTTATCCCTATTAGACGTTTTTGTCTCTATTCATGACGCGAACTTTGGAACGCCTATTTCGTTTCTTATATATTAAAGTATAAACCGCAGTGCTTGCCATCAACAACATCACTCCCACTAGCATAATATTTATCATTCATCATTGTTTGTGAAATGGCGAAGTAGTAAAAGAATATCAAAAATGGTGCCACGAAATATCACCTAAGAATATGCAATTTTAGGTTACACCAGAAATGGACAGCACCAATAAGTCAGAACATCTTAGAATGGTAAAGATTAGGGACATGCGCATTTTCAGTTTTCAAATGAAATAAAATAAAAAGATAAAATTTGACCATCTCTTTATGTTATTCTTATCCATATTTTTAACTCATTTCCTGTATGATCGCTCTTAGGGCGATACATATGAACTTTCTTATTTTATTCAATTCTGATTGCTCACCTCAGTTTCCAATTACGGTAGATTATGTAGAGATACCTATATTCACTATTAAGGTGAATAATACGACTAATAATACGAATAATACGAAATACGTATATTCAAAACGTCACTCACAAGGTGTTCTTCGCTGAGATCGCCGTGCGTGAAGGTGATCAACCACCAGACGACCGCGAACATCAGCCAGGACAGCAGGAAGTTCATCGCGAAGACCAGCAGCGTCCAGCGCCACTGAGCGTCGACCAACGTCGTGAAGATGTCCTGCAGGTACTTACGCCGACGTTTGGCAACGTTGCCCTGCACTACGTTGCAATCGCCGTGCTTGAACACGACCCTTTTACGCAGTCGGCGTGCGTTGAATCGGGATTGTCGGAATCTGAAACAAGCCGGACAAACATTAAAATTTTGATCAAATTTTAATACACTGTTCCAACGGCCAATATGGATTCTCGAATGTGAAATAATTTGCCAGTCAAATGTCTCATCACACATTTCGAAGATTAAAAGCTGCCTACCTTCTTCAATTGGAGTATATTATTCAATGAGCGTATAATGATGGATATTCTTCGAGACGATGAAAATTTCGAACACAGCTTGGCTTTTTTCGTGTATCGCAGGTATTCACCCAGAACAGATTAAGTGCAAATTAAAGTGTGTAATACGATGCAAAGTGATTTCATAATAAAAACTTCCAAGAGGTCGAGGTAGATATGTCATCCATGCATGAATTTTTCAAAAAAAAACAATTGAATATGTTATTGAGGATGAATAATTTTACATTGCATTGAATATACAAATAGATGTAAGAGAACTGTGAAAAAAAAATTGAAAATTACATTTTCAGAATATTCCAATAGAAATTCGGTATATTGAATTAAACGAGTATATTAAAATGTGAGTTCCAGAAGGCATTGACATATTCTAGCATGAGCCTGCAAGTCTGAAATAATAAACAGCGTACCGTCGAGTTTTTGAACAGACGATGGCTTGAATGGCCTTCTGTAACGAAAGTTTGATACTATTTTCTCTGTGCGAAATACGATTTTTTCCACATAAACAGCTAGTGACAGCTTTGTTATGTATTTTGAGTGAATTCATTCAAAATTTGAAAGCTTGGTTGAATATGAAATATTTATGAATGATAAGAATCATGCATGATTTCAAGGATAGAAGGAAAATAAGTGTATTGATGGATAAAGATCATTACAAGCAATATAACTAACTTTCTAGAGGAGGAATGGAGATATAGATTGTTCTGAAACAAATAAGAAGGATGGAAAAACTATAAAAGGGGAAGATAATCATCAGTGAGGTTCAGTCAGTGATGACGAGTTGAAGATTGAAAATCACAGTTATAATAACTATAATATAATAGTTATAATAAACTATTGAACTATTATAGCGTTATAAATATATGAAACTTTTTTTATTGCTAAGCAATCCAACGATATCATTATTACCTCATATTAGCATTAGTTCGAAAGTGTATTTCAGCTCATGATGTATTTCATAATATCAAACGAATATCATAGATTTTGCAATATCATCAAAATATATTATGACGCATGCCCACATACCATAAGGCCGCTGAACAGAATTATTGTAGTTAGGTGTACATCAGTTATCGTTTCTCTCAGATTGTTTTGGAGATTTTATGTGGTATATTTGACGAATCCAGCGTGTTGGCCGTGAGTGAACCATCAAACATCAAAGGAATCTTCATAGCTATCGCCTCTCGTTGTTATTCTCTGGTTGTAACCATAATGGAGCTGCCAGACGGTAGTGAGTTCGAACCTGGCCACGGCTGTTGATTTTTCGTCAGAATTAATAAGGTTCAGCCTCCGAACAACAAACCCAATGTTCAATGATCGAAGGGTTCAGCGATTTCAATGAGAGTATTTTCCATGATTTCAATCCTGGCAATGATCTGGCAGTCTCGTTCCACGGTTCCCCAGGAGTGGTTGGCGGAGTCCACTTTGAGAATCTTCCGCTCGTCTTAACCCGCTCAAGTTTCGACTTATGGGACGTTGGATTCCGACGTAGAAGAAGCTATTGATAAGTAAAAAATATCTGCTAGCCGGCGCGTTGATGAAGGAGAGAGGCATTTTCGAGGTATTTGCAAATCAAGTCTCCCATCCCATTGTCTTTATTTGGTTATACAAATCGCATATTGCATTATTGTGTACATTTGTTGCAATACTATTGTTGGTAGATGTATTTTAACTTTATTACTCTCGCGAACATTGTTGTCGCGATTTTTGACAGTTCCAAAAACTAACTAAAGAAAGGAAGTATGTGTTTTTTTTTTCAATTTCCAGCATCATAACTGGTCACAGCTCGTGAATCCCAAAAATTCCAGTTTTGCGATTAGAGGTCAAGTATTATATTTTGATAGCCGGAGTCTGAATAATGACTTTGATCCTTTGATAGATAACGTATATAAAAAAAATGCAGTACTATAGTCGTAGAGAACACCACTTCTATCTCAAACGAGTATAGCTTGGCTCGCGAAAGATGTCTGGGAACGAACGGGAGAGGAATTCGAGAATCGACGGTTAGAATAGCATGCAACATAGACATACTGGAATGAAACAATAGTCATGAAGTAATTATAATAATATATTCCCAATATAAGATAGTGGTCTGAAGAAACCAATCGATTTTTCGCCGTTCGAGCAACTCTAGCCGTTTTTTTGTGAATAACGTCACATTCAACATTTGAAAAACGATATGACTGACTGTACTACCAATATTTCCAGCTAGCGCTTGAGATAATTGATTCATACCTTCGATCATTGAACAGACTAGATAAGTAATCCACACCCCTGGCAATACAGTTTGTTTGGAAGCAACATCTATAGTATCTATCTTTGTCTAAACAAGGATAGCAGAACCTGATTCTCCCAGCACCAGTGCTGTGTTGTCAGAGGGGGTCGAATTTATTATTAATTCATGAAGAAACCAAATTGAAAACCCGTGACAATTTCAGTGGTACTTTTTAGCATTTCTTGGTGGGAAAATGAACATCTTTATACTTCATTCACATTGTTACGAGAAATTCGAATACATACAATCCTATGGTGATTTTTGTAACTTGCTTGTAATCAATAAACTTATTATGACCACGTCACAAGAAAAGTTCAATTCTCAACGCCATATGAAACAATATACTTACTATTCAGTATACAGTTGTCTACTTATACTTTATCATGAATAACGTTCAATTTCATTAACGAACATTTATATCTTTGGCGATCAGTGACAGTGCATGTAAGTATATTTACGATTTCAAAGTTTAGTACCTACTAGTGGAAATAATTTTCAAAAAAGTGAAAAACTCGTTTTCAAGGCAAATAGATATGATTGCATATTTGAATGTAATTTTCAAATCTGAAGATGAAACTTGTTCATATCATTTCACGATATCGTCAAAAATGAAGGAGGTTTCATCTTGAGCAGAATTCATATATTTTGACGAAAAATTTATGTCTGATTATTTAATTTCATGTAGATATGTGTTGGCAAGTATTAAGACGAAATGTTATATGTTTCTTATTTAAAACAGGACTGAAATGAAAAACAACCATGGATAATCACACAAATAATTTATTGATTTTCGAATAGGATTGTTTTTGTTAACATACTTCTTACTCTAACTTCCGTAGAATCTTTCAATTTATTCGCCTCATGATGAAGTCTTACAGTGAAATATTTCTCCAAATTAGTTTGACTAGTTCCAGAAACAGTCAACGGTAAATTTCTCATTGTTGTGTGTAGAAGAAGTATAGAAATATCTTTATATTTTTTATCAAAAATATTTATTGAGTTCATCATTATTCTCAGTGATTTTTCAGCAGCTTCGCATATTTTGACTACAAATAAGGAAGCATTCATCAGTGCTACATATTTTACCACAAGACACTGTCGCAGCTGACCTATGGGTATAGTCAATATAATCTAATCAATTCAATTTGAATTCATTCTTATCCATTCCATTTGGGAAAATGCTTCAAAATCTCGAATGATACGACAATGGTAACTCACCTATGAAATGACGTGTTTTGATCGCCGGTTCGAATTGTCTTTAACACACCTCACAACGTTTCACCATTATATCAAATCACCAAAACAGGAAATAAACTGATTTTCTGATGAATTCTGAGTACACAAAACTGAACACAAGTCAAATAATATCGATTAGTAATGACAGATACCAAACAAATCAACTGTCAATATCAAATTGCGGTGTTGCAACGTTGAGCAAAAAGTATCCACGATACCCATGCTGGTCCTCGATCCCCCAAGAAAGTAAAATTGCTAAGTCTCAGAATAATGTAGCAATCTTCTACTAATCAGAACTGATTCATAATCGTCATGACCCAAATTTATTATTATATTTGTGCATTGAACTACATGAATTCATAAAGGACTTTAAATATTATGGACTATTCATCACTTTTTGATGATTGGATATGACAACACTGGCGACGATTGGGTACTAATATTATGATAATTCTGGGAATTCATGTTGGCATCAGTATATTTGTTTTGTGATCCTTCTAGTGGGTTTGTTGTTCGGAGATTCATACCGTTTCAAATTGACATTGAGTAAGGAGCGCAAATTATATAGTCTTGGACATTTGGACGTAAATTCAGTTTGACCATGCATAAGAGCCATAGACTTATTATCCTGAGGAGACGGAACATCTCATTCATAAAACTGCTTTTGTTTTGAAGCAATGATTGAAAATGAACTGCACAAGTATGAGAAAGACTACCGATCGAATCTCTTTGTCTTCACCAACTTGTTGGCAACGCTGTTATGTTTATGTGTCTTGTTTCCCTGATTTCAGCCAGTGGCGTACCGTCCTAATGGTTCCATGACTTGGAAATATATTTTATCTATAACTTTATTATTAAATATTGCTCTGTACGGAGTGGAAGCGTTGTGTTTGTTAGTTAGGAAGACAAACAAATTCCTTTTGATTATTAACAAGCTACGAATGTACTCTCAATGGAAACATGTAATTTCTCTCTGTATTTGTCAATCAACATTCTGAAAAATGAAACATCATTGGAAATATATAACCAGATTCTTGTCAGTACCTGTAATTCCCGATATTATGTTCAACTGAAACAAGTGCAATATCATATGCATTCAGACAGTTGTATAAAATTGAATTTCCTTATAATTTGCACACAGATTTCTCCGCTTTGATAAGAACAAAAAACACAGCTTTCATACTTTTAATATTCATATAATACAACAAATTTATTCGGATAATGATGACACATTTTGATTCATTACTGGAAAGAAGGTGTTGGTTCAAATTGAACTGCAAATAATTTTTGGATTTTTATACAAAACAATATATCATTAAATACAATGACAATAATTCACAAAGAAAATAAATGATGTCGCTCGTGAACATAGTTTGTTGTTTTTCTGTACTGTATTGGAAAAATGTGATGTTGAAACAATGGAGTATTAACTGCAAATTACCTATCAGATGCGAACTGAAACGCTGAATGGCATGGTAGTGGATTTGCATCTGGCCTCAAGCATTTGTTACCACTTTTCTTTGTTATGACAACCTCGAATCGAGATGATCAGAACATACATAAAGATATTTGCTCAGACGATTCTCCTGCCAGCCAAGAAGAGATGCCCAAATTTTCCTTTTTCCACAATCAGCGGGAAACCTGAAGTAATAGAGAAATAGGTTAACAGGAATAAGTTGCTTAGAATTTTTGATGCAATGAACAAGAAAGTCTATGCCATGGAAACATGAACACTACCTAAATCATTAACAATCATGAATAAACAGTACCTAATCATCATATATTCACGCCACTGGAATAACAAACAAATTTGGAGGTTAGGTATTCCAACTTACTTGTGAAAAGAAACATCAGGGCTGGAAATGTCAAGTTTTTTGCACACTCGGCAGTGACGGACCATATTGTCCAACAATTCACTCTGAATTCCACAATATCTATTCAAAGTCACTAAAAACAACACTTCAAAACACAAGATCACTCGTCTACAACACCGCAACGAGAAATGGGCAGATCGTAGTTTCGTAGTAAAAATCATTCATACAATAGGCGTGGCCTGGACGCGCCGATGTCGCTTTGCGGGTAACAAATCCTATGATGCTACAATGTGATAGTTCACAAAATGAATATTCGGTAATTCCAACGTGTACATTTCAGGTTTTCATTATGTATAAAAATACCGTTCAGAAAAATGTTCCATCGAGACTGTATTACTTGCAATACAATGAAAAAATGATATGAACGTGTCAATAATTATTGCAAATCTCGTTCTCAATCTGGAAATATGGCAACGACACTTTCCAATCGGTCACAATAGTATCCTACAGTGGACCAGATATTGGCAATGTCTGATCTTCTTTAAATGTAAATAGTTCCGTCTCCTCAGGATAATAAGTCTATGATAAGAGCTATGAAACCGTTGAATTTCATGAAACATGCAAACATGCGTAATTGTCAGCTACTTTCATGCCTATTTCAGCTTTGCCGGTTTTGATATTTTACAGAATTACCAAGTAAATAATGCTTGTTGGGTTAACGTGAAAACAAGAAATATACTTGAAATTAACATACTCCATGAGATGATTCATCCATTTGTAGTATGGCTTCACTTATATTCCATTCATTTTAAATAACATTGAATATCATCCATATGCAAATAACTCTGTTCTATAATCTGTACACTGAAATCTTGCATAATATTTGGCAACTCTCACCCTGACAGTATTCGAGCACTCTCAATGATTGGCCAGGGAAAATATGTATATTCCCACGCTTTGTCGTCGTACTGGAATGGAATTCTTTCTTTGAAAAGCTGCTTCGAATGAAATATGAAAAAACAATGTTGTGACTTCCTCATCGAACTGGGATTGTGGTATTTTTTTAGAAATTTGATGTGTTCTCTCTCTCTCTCTCTGATTTGATCTGTGGATTTAGAAAGCATGATTCCTATGCCCTTCCTAAGGCGCAGTGTGGAAAATATGGCTACCAAATCTTTCAAAATTTTCAAAGAATTTTCTGAGAAACAGTTGAAAATGGGCATAGGGAAACTTGATGAATAGTCATGATATTTTCCCGGCAAAACAAAATTGGCATAATATGGAATGAATAAATGAATAAATATATGATATACCGCATGTTCCATCACAACTAAGAGAAATGATGGCGACATCCGATATGACCGGAAATGGTGTGACCTTGAAAATATTCATTGATGAAAGATAATACTGAATAACCTCGAAGTCTAAAAATTCAGAATTCGAAGATTTTTAAAATCACGAAACCCTCTAACGTTTTAAAGTTATGAATAAGGTTCAACCTAATCTGTATCACCCACCGTTTCCGAGATCCCCATGCTGTGCATCTTTATCTTGGACACAGTATATACAGGGTATGTCAGGACGAGCCCACACTATCTGTTAATCGAGAATCACTCTTACAAAGTTCACAAAATTACGTATGCTTATTGATTACGTATGCTGTACTCATTTGAAACATTTTCGACAATGTTGCCGCTTCAACTAGTAAGTAGTTTGTAACAAACTTTGGAACAAATGGAATACCCTGTATGTGATATCATTTTCAGTATCCCCATCGAAACCTTGATGTTTCTACCTTATTATATTAAATTATTATAAGTTATAGGTATGATAATAGATGAATATATAGCAAATTCTAGCGGCATTTACAATTATTAATGGAAAAATCGACTTTCCGTCACTTTTTCAAGTGAAATAAATACCTATATTTTTTCAACACCTCGTATTGGAGTAATTCAGATTCAACTAAAGATAGCTCTCAGTTATCACCCAACCATAAACTAAATTTCTGTATCCCAATACATCAGTGTTCAAGAATATCAGCACTTTTTGTAAGTGCTGTTTTTCGCAAAAATATATAAAATGATAATTATCTCAAAAACGGTCAGAGATGTTTCATTTGAAATGTCGAATTTGCAACAATTTACTACTACTCAAATTTTTCTTGACTGATTCTCAAAAATATAAAGGTAGAATGAGCGTGACATACCCTATATAGATTCGCTTACTGCCAACTTACTGCGGTCTACACGGGGAAAGGATAATAAGGTAGCGAGTTGAATCGGAGCGGCAATTCGCAGAGAGTGCCTGCCGGGTGCCGAAATTGATGGATAGGTATTTTGTTCCACAAACTGTGTTATTACTTCGCAATGTGTATTACTTCGCAATGTGTAACTGTGCTTGTCGATCATTCCCCTTGCTCTGACACTGCAGGTCATCTAGGACACTCTGACTATCCATTTTGAGAACATGTACCGTAGGCCCAGGACCGGGACCGATCAATGTCCTCAACTATATTCCACAAACAAGGCGTTGTTGATAGAAAACTGTAATTTATATTCAAAACTACGGAATCACAGATCAAAATATATTTCGTCTTTTTCGCACACCCATCATAACAAGATGTTTTAATGCACGGCCCAAATACCATAGGATGACTCAACGAAGAAGTATATTACATTATATGACAAGATATTACAACTGTAACTGTGCTTGTCGATCATTCCCCTTGCTCTGACACAGTAGGTCATCTAGGACACTCTGACTATCCATTTTGAGAACATGTACCGTAGGCCCAGGACTGGGACCAATCAATGTCCTCAACTATATTTCACAAACAAGGCGTTGTTGATAGAAAACTGTAATTTATATTCAAAACTACGGAATCACAGATCAAAATATATTTCGTCTTTTTCGCACACCCATCATAACAAGATGTTTTAATGCACGGCCCAAATACCATACGATGACTCAACGAAGAAGTATATTACATTATATGACAAGATATTACAAGATATCGTAAATTGCATAGTAGGCACGAAGTCGAGAGAGTAAGAAACGAGGGGTAAATCACTGAGCAAATTCGTGTACACCGGACTGCCATTCATACTAGGACTGCCCGGACTGCCACCGGACTGCCACGGACTGCCACCGGACTGCCACCGGACTGCCACCGGACTGCCCGGACTGCCACGGACTGCCATGGACTGCCACCGGACTGCCATGGACTGCCATGGACTGCCACCGGACTGCCACGGACTCCCATGGACTGCCACGGGACTGCCCCATCACTCAATCATGAAATCCAATAATATAAAGCTGTGTTTTGGGATATCCAATTCACCACAAGAACGACTGAAGAACATAAAGTACTAGAAATGCATTCCCGATGGTGTCGAACAAAGAAGACATAAATTATCAACTATGACCTGCGATATGAAGATCTTACTGAAAATTTATACATACATATACATACAGGGTGGACCAATAGTGTGGCAAAGTGAGTTAACGGCTTCGCTGTTTGAGATATATGAACAAAAATTCTTGAGACGGTGTAGGTTCATGAACAGCACATTTATAGAATATTTTTCGCTACACAGGGTGATTTAAAAAATGCGTGTCGTATCGAAGTTATACTTCGAACACCATGTATTCCATTGCATTTGCAGATTTTCCATTGTGAGCTGATTTCATTGATCGATCACACTTGGGGTCTATCTGGAATGATTAGAGAGATATAGGGTGTTGGAAATGGAGATTTTTCAGCTTTATGAATTTTTCCGACGATTCGCCTGAAAATGTTCAACACAAGATTTGAATATTACGAATTTCGAGTGAAAGATTTGGAAGTGAGGATATCATATATTTATAATTATTTGGGTGACATATTGGTGGGCTGGTGGCGAGCTGATGGCGAGCTGGTGGGCTCCTTAATACGCAATTATATCCCAATTATTCAACTTTAAATATCTCACGGTTGTCCCATGCAATGGCGAGAAATGAATTTGATACACCCGAAGATGAATTTTGTTGTTCATTAAATATAAATGAATGTTCAACATAGACAGAACGTAATTTTGATGATATAACAGATTTTTTTTTTTGTTTTATAGATATATTTATCTGATGTGTAGGGTGGGAATCGATAAAATATGTCAAACCCAGGGCGCCAATGTAAGACCTATAATGCAGTTGACGGGGCACTGCGAGAACTGAGTAAAGACCTCGTTAAAGACAAATATTTTTGGACTCTCTTCTTGAAGGACTTCAAATTGTAATCATATAGAAATAATTCATTGACCTCTCTAGAACATCGGAGAAAGGTGGGCGATTTCTTTCTCATAGATATTTCCACGGTCGGTGCTCAACGGAAATCTTTTCTATCATGCCACCACGGGCGATTCCAAGTAGACAAACTAGACGAGTTGGTAATCCATACATTGTCAGGCTCGATACATGGCAAACTTCTCATTACCAAGAATCACAGAACGGCAAAGTTATGGACTTCTTTGCCCAGTGAAGTCTTTCCTGATGCCTACGACCTCCAAACTTTCAAGAAAAATTCCAATACTTTCCGTTTCTCCCAAAATTCCACCGCTGGCTAACACGATGTTCCCCGAACATTATAGGATTTCCTTTCATGTTGTCGAAAATAATAATGATAATATATATATATATGTGTATATATATATATATATATATTCTCGGTTAGTGAATTCCGAAGTGACGATGTCCTACAAAAGAAGGAATTCTCATGAAATGATGTCCTGGGTGTTTCGAATTTGACTGCATAAGGGTGTGAAACTTCAGCCAGCCGAGTTCGTCGGGCGAATGTAATTCCTGAAGGGACAATCGCTGATGATTCATTAGAGCACCTTTCATGATAGTACCGATAAAATCAAGATATGCCCTCAACGTTTCTTCCATGTTGTAAAACCAAGTTTCGTATCTTCAGCTTAATATAAAGAGAGAATAAAATAGAGAAACCATGTTTTTCAAGGCGGAGGGGTGTAATATTTTCGAGAAGAGATTCCTGAAAAAATATATACCAAACCCTCCTTTATTTTCATCACAGAATCACCCCTCACATTGTATATTGAAGATTGATACACAATAATCGTGAGTATTGATTCTCGAGAACCCAAAGTGATCATTGTTTTTAGGCGATTCGAACAATGAATGATAGAGTCGTCCGTCACCTTGCAGACGCCATCTTGAATTCCAAAATCATATTTATGACAACTCGAAGAATAACTGAAGTCGTTTGCCCGAGCATCCGCCACACTGCAGAAGTCATCTTGAATTTTCAAATTTGGACTCGAAATTAGGAATTTGCCGACCTCGAGAACCACTATACCTGTACACTTTGAGGCGAATCGAAGAATAAATAACTATATGTCGCCTGGCACCCTGCAAACTCCATCTTGCATTTTCAAATTCAGACTAGTTTGTAATTCTCGCCTTCGGAATACGAGAGACCACCAAACTGCCCCAGACCGAAACTCAGACTGCCACCGGACTACAACCGGACTGCCACCGGACTGCCATGGACTGCCACCGGACTGCCACGGACTGCCACCGGACTGCCACGGACTGCCATGGACTGCCACCGGACTGCCACGGACTGCCACCGGACTGCCACGGACTGCCATGGACTGCCACCGGACTGCCACCGGACTGCCACGGACTGCCACCGGACTGCCATAAGAATGTACACCGGACTGCCCCAGTGATTTACCCCTCGGTAAGAAACGTAGCGGCGAATTCGGTGCGTGTGTAGGTAGGTGTATAGAGAACATCGCATTGTAGTGAACAATATGGAAAACTGTGAATAAGTCACTAATTAGAACTGTTTGGTATGCACCATCCAGGTGATATTGGAGGGGGTGATTGCCCGGCCATTTTATGAAAAAAAGGTCCTATAAACGTAGGTCCGCATACGCTTCGTTATCGATCTATAGTTTATTGAAACAAAATAGTAAAAACAGGATTTTTGGAAACGACTAGAGATATTGTAATGAAATATTAGGCGTTTTGATAGATATGGTAGACGCATACTTTGCAATACACAACGATATCTTAGTCTCACCAGCGGCGCGCGTATTAGCTCGTCACTGGCTATTTTTAATGAAAAACATAGGACTGCACTGGATTCTCTAAAAATGAAACATTGTTTTCCATTCCTTGTTTGGTTGTGAAGAAAAAACGTCTGATGACATTTTATCGTACGACGCATACTTTTTAAGTAAAAAATAAAAACCATTTTAAGGCATGTACATGTTATTATACAAGAACAATTTTTTTTTAATCCAGGGTTTGATTCAGAAATTAATTATTGATTACAAAAATTGTTCAAAGTGACCACCTCCAACTCATTGACTGGCGGACTCTCTCAAATTAAACTTAAACAGCCTGTAGATCGGTAACGAAGCGTATGCGGACCTACGTTTATAGGAAATTTTTTTTCATAAAATTGTCTGAGCAATCACCCCCTTCAATATTGCTGTGTCTTTTGTGATCACCCTTCATAATGAAAAAATGAAAAAAAAATGAAAAATATGAAGAAAATAAACTATAATAGAAAACCATCACAGCTATATACATAGACAGATTTGATTGATATCTAGGTAGGAATATAATATGTATATCTATCTGATGGTAGTTTTGTCAGATTCGTGTCATGTTTCATACACGGAGACATTTTACTAAAAGATAGAAATGCCAAGAGTGCGTAAAAGGTTACAGTAATTAGAATGATAGTAACGGGCGCAGGTATCGAGGGCACAGGAGGAAGGAGGACGGCACTTACATTGGATGATCAGCTAAAAGGCGAAATAAATCAAGATATGTTTGGAAACCTTTCTTATAGCTTTCGCTTATATTACATCACATTTTGGGAAAACTGCGTGTGATGAAAAGCTTTCTGCGAGTGTTTTTTGGCCGTAATCAATAACTCATACTAATGGTCGTAGAAAAAGGCAAACATTGAACATTCTGCCCGAGTCATCGGTGATAGTAAGTACGATAATGTTACCTTCTGTATTCAGAATATTCGCCCCAAAAATCGTAAACGTCGAAAGTTATCTTCGGTATTCTGGAAGACTTCGATGGAATTGACTGACATACTTTTTCGAACAAATCTGCTCTTGAGAATTTTTCCGAACTTTCGACTCTTGTATATTGCAGTTATCCTAAAAAAGGGTCAGCTCGATAACATTCATTCACATCTATTAATAGAATTACGAAATATGTTCATCAACGGATCCAATGTAATAAAACAACTTGAAATCTTTGGCAGAGTCGATGATAACCTCCCATTCGATAAATATTTTTGTTGAACTACCTATTTTGAGGCAAAAAAAATTGTTATCAATATTGTCGATGATAATCATACTGTACGTGTGTGAGAAAGTCTATAAAATGAGAAATCATATGGAAAAAATTTTCGCTTGATGCAAATACTATGGTGTTCAAGTTGGAGAAGGGCATTTTGAACAATTTTTGTGATGATATCATGTACAAAAGGCAGAAATTGAATGCATTCAATCCTATCTAGGCAATTCATTGTCTTTCTGAATTTTAACGCGTCTTAGGGCCGTAGTGCCGTAGTGACACTTTTCCGGACATGGGACCCACAACTGAAATGTTTTTTACTGTTGCACTGAATAATCCCTAGAAGTTTGATCTCATAGTTCTGTAGCACCCTGTATATTTTGTATTTGAACATATTATCGAATCAGGATGATAAGTAATATTTTTCATTATATTATGTAAATGATTAATTTTTGTTATCAAATGATTCAACAAATCATCATAATAACCAAATTGCGCAAATTTGCCACATTCATACAATGATCCTGAGTATTATATAGTATATAAAATACTTGTTCAGTTTGAATAGAAATATTCATAAATATCAGAAAGGTTGTGCAGAAGTAATAAACTATTTCAGATTATTACTTCAGATCGCAGAATTCGAATTCATAGTTCAAAGATCACAGACTCTATGTCTATATGAGCAAGTATATTCCAAACAAAGTTTCTGAAGTTCTGAAAGATTGAATACCTAGACCAAGTATGTTCCCAAGCCTCTTCTCCAGATGTAGTCGCTTTGGATGCAATCAGGGACATCTGAGAGAGACATTTCCTCAGACCAGCCATGCTCACTATCGTAGTGGACGATGTCGACATCTAGGCACTGTATTATCACTCACATCACATCACACGAGGTTACTTCGGAAACATAGGCGGTTGTAACATTGTCTTTTTTGGCGAATAGAGCAAAATAGGTAGGTACAATTCGAAACTGTGGATCACCGTTTTCAACAGTGAAGATTCGGTAGTTTTCAGACCAACTGAATCGGAAAATACAATATTTTCAAGGCCAAATTCCGAATATATATATATATAAATATATATGCAGCTGCACGTACTTTTCATGATAAGCAATTTTTAGGTTCATTGTGTGTATCAATACCGTATGTTATACCACAAGCCACTTAGTTATCGTACGTTGAGTAACTCATGGCCAATTAATAACAATGTTCACAAATTCGAAACCCTCGTTATGAATACTTCAAAATTGACACCTTATTGCTGAAGTTAACGGCAATGAAACCAATATAAATATAGATCCTCCCATGAGAATATGGTATAGGTAGATTTCTTCTTGCTGATGTCATCATCCATTTAGACGAAATGTTTTTCTGGCAAAAATGGCTAGCGCCATTAATGAAATTTTTGATTTCATGTGTAGAGCTCCCGCCGAACTTTCAAACCTGAATAAGTTGCGCGCAAATGTTCAAATCTTCGAATTAAAATTCCACAGTTTGGAGCGTGTTGGTGTTGTTGTAGCTGGAATCAGATGTCATCAGAATCTGTCTACATAAAAACCGTTTGGACAGGGATTCCGGGGAAAAAGAAGGAGTTTCGTATTATGATGAATCAAATTACAAACCATCAGGGTCATTATGGCGTCAATATCTAATTGACTAGAAGCGGCAATGTTTTGCTATATCATGAATGAATCAGCTGAAGCACATTCATCCAAATTTATTATTCTGAAATAATAAAACAGTAATAGCCTAGATTTAATACAAACAGTTAGATATTTCAGAAAATATGTAAAATTCAGAGGTCTCAATTGAAATTTAATTCACGGATATGAGCAATTACTTCCATGAGTTCCAATATAATTCTACATTCCATTGTGATTGAAAAATTCGTCCAATTAATCAATATCAGAGTTTTTTTTTCATTTAACGTTGAGAAACTCAATACCATCTATTTCGAGTGCAACAATATTATCTTACCGATTTTGAATATTTGTAAAGTAGCAAATTCGAATGTTTCCTCCGAATGTTTGGAAGATCTTTCATCATTTCAAACTATCAACACTGGAAACAACCGAGCTGCATGCCAGCTGATAAAATTAAATATGTGACGTTTCATAAATAAAAAAGGCTATTAAGTACTTATCTCAAATGGTTCTCGGAATAAATGTTTCAAAGGAATGTAAATCCCAGCATGATTCAATATAAAACTTAGTTCAATATGATGAACTCATTCTGTCCACCACATACCACAATATTTTCGAATGTTCGAAAAACAGTACATAATATCAGAACGTTTGTTATGATATTAGGTACGCATTAATGAATAGGTCAACAAGTGTTTGAGGCGATTGATTATTGAATCCAGTTTTTCTATTTTGTAGGCCTATTAGACATATTTAATTTGAATATTTAAACGAGAATCATATAGTTCTTATTGTTTCATCAATTATTGTCATAACAAAACATCACTCATGTTCAGGAATTTACATATTCGAGCTGAATCGTTTGCACCAGAAAAATCATTGAACACTTTAGACTGATCATTTCTCGCATTGAATATGTATACACTGAAGGGTATTTTAGTTGTAAGAGTAGAAAATAGTACATTAAAGTATGAATGTATATCAAGGTCTTTAAAACATGCACGATTTTTATAAATCAAATATTTACATGCGAATATGAGACACAAAGCAAGTTTCCATAAAGTTATCCATAAATACTTTACGCTATTGTTTCTCTTAGTAGGTTTTGATCGTTGAATATTTGAATAAAGCTTCATAAACATGTGTTAGTAATATTCTATTCGACGTTCCAAGGTACTCCTGTCAGACCAATAAGTTACAAGTTAATATTCAAACCTCACGTTGGGTGATAGGTATGATCCGATGGTTCATCTGGTTATGGATGAACTTCGACCATTTATGGTCGAAGTGGATGAATCGGCTGATGTGACTGTGATGACTTTAGAAATCGCTCGATTCTGAAAGTTGGATTTAAATGAGCAAAATAGGCTGCTAATAAAAGAAATGAGTTATCCTCACTTTCAAGGAATTAGTAATGTCACAATATTATGTTTTGTTGTACATTCTGAAAGGACATATCTATATATTTCTATCCATCGATACGACGCAAGGCCTTTTTCGATTAGTTGAAACAACATACAACACTGCAATATCTACTGCGATGTAGAAGTTCAAGAGAGTGAAACACAGAGGCACGATTCAATGTTTTCACTTCTATTTGGCCTAAGTGTATAACAAATGATGGTTTCAAAGGAAGAAAACTAGATTTTCGATTCCGAAAGTGATTTGGTTTATTATTTATTCATTATTAGAAACCGCAGCTCCCTTATAAAAGCTATTTTCGGTCTTACAAGCCGCACTGGTGAAGTTTGGCAGGTTAATTATGAACTATATTGATTATTCTTATAACTAATATGTATATTGGACATAGTTACACGAATAGCTGTCAGTGACGAATCATTGAGATGAATCGTTGAGATCTGGGGAAACTTTTTGAGACGATATGAATATGATCCACAGTTTCTGATAATGTAGTATTATTTGGTAGACACGCACTTTTGTTATGTCCTGTATAATATCAATGTGTTACGCTCAGAACACTGCACTATACGAATAAACAATAGCTATCTCACTAAGGCGTAATTCACCAATCTACCTAACAAAAATTGTGAATCGCGACACAACTTGCGAGACTTTGCAACTTTGGCTTCAGTTTCGAATTCTATTTTAATTTCATCAAGATAAAAAATAGCCACCATTTTTTTCATTGCAGAACATATGATCAACTTTATATAAGTTGTGTCATGAACATACCTTATTGGCGACCTGATGCAATCATATTATGACCGGCATTTGCTATCCCTATTTTCTAACCTGATTAGGACGTCATCAATAAGAGAGTGATAACGTCACAAATGTACTTATGTACTTGATCCCTCAGGTAAGAAATTATACTATAACCACAATTCATAGTTTTTTTTGTAAGCAATAAACTGTGCCATAACACTCTCCCAGAATGCCACTTGATAAACTAGACCACAGTAGACTGGCAGTGTAGACGAAGCTCACATACCATATCATAGCACAGTAGAAAAGAAACCCTTGTTTATGGTGTATATCTACATATATCACACTGTGGAGTTACAGCACGTTCATATTATGATGATCGTTCCCCTCAGATGAGAAGTAGGCAGGTCGTTAATGTACTGAAAACATCAAAGGCCATACGGAGAGTGACGGAACTATACAAAATGCGATGTACCGTTGAAAATAAAAATCGACTTGTCTTGGTTCAGTGCAATTAGGTTTGGAAATTATCAGGAAGCTGAAAATTCCTGTAGCCACCATCTTGAATTTTTCGTTTGTTTTGCTATACCTCCTGAACTGAACGAAGAATGAATTCGTCCTTGCGAGGTTATTCCAGGGTCAAATCACCTGGTTTCGACTGAAGAATAATTATGAAAAAAAAATGTAAAATTGCGATCTTGAGAGCCTTCTTTACATATTATCTGGGAAAGAGGATAATTATCATTTCAAGTGAAAATAATAACAGTTTGAGAGTATAATTGTAAATAACTTCATCGCAGATAAGATACGTTACAATCGTGAAGAAGTTTGAGGATGATTAAATCTTTTCGGCGGCTTTGCATGGAGTATTTGGAACAGTGAGACATTTCATCGGTTCGCATCAGACAATATCTCCTGGGACCTCTCCATCGATATCCTCCGGTCGATTAGCACACCCATGACCAGCACAATAACCACACATCGAGTTGCAGTTGAGACCACTTTGTAGGGAAGCACACTTCGCTCGCATCAGCAGTTGCAAGAGATCTTCAAAATATCTGCCATAGCAGAGGATCAGCCTTGCAAGGAATAAGAATTGAGCGTTCATTTTTGACCTCCCAGCTTCATAGCATCGCCGATAAACACTTCAAATAATGAAAATTGGATTGAATCGTAGAGCAGATTTGGTAAATGAGCATTTGTTGAAAAGAAAAACAATAGAAATCGTACTGACTTCTACCTGATGAAAGATGCATATAAGAAGTGTTGTTCCGCTGCGGATGATGTTGGTGGAAGATCTGCCACTGCTTCACCACGGTCTGCATGTGAAATCTATACCTTTCAGGGTCTATTATGTTACTGATATGGAGACTATACAGAAAAAGGAGGAATAGCTTTCTCTGTCGCAGCAATTTTATGAGTCATCTGGCTTATTGAAGACAGCAATTTTAACACACAATTCTTCGGTTTTTCGAATTTTTTCAAATGATTAGGTTTTCTCCTTCCTAATGGGACAGATTTGATGTCACAACCAGTGGCAGCATGGAAGAATAGGATGGAGCAAATATGAACATCGCCGTAGAAGTCAGTGATTCTTGATGTCCTGCTGGAAGTTTCGGCTGCTGTTGTCATCTTCTGCTTGCGTTACCTTGATTTCTGTGATCGGAAGGCGACGTGATAGGAGAGCGATGAAGCGCTCATTTTGTTTTTATAAAATAGATATATTAGATAGTCGTTGGCGTGGAGTCTTCGATTACTGAGTCGGCCATAACCCTACCAGTTTTTCTGGCATGTTCATGGTCCTCCTCACTTCCTAATTCGCAGAGAGGGCCATAGAACATATGGTTCGGGTTGATTTCC
Source organism: Gastrophysa polygoni (assembly GCA_963576655.1). Taxonomy (NCBI): domain Eukaryota; kingdom Metazoa; phylum Arthropoda; class Insecta; order Coleoptera; family Chrysomelidae; genus Gastrophysa; species Gastrophysa polygoni. The sequence goes on from OY755083.1 coordinate 32,952,386, forward strand.
ACTGTAGTACCTGTCCTTGATTTTCGTGCTCTCAATCACACTTGCCAGTGAACAAACCCAGTCCTATTGATTCTTCGCACTTACTCTTCAAACGTCGCTAGAACGTTGATCGACGATCGCTTCAATGGCTTTCAAACCTTCAGCGTGGGCTTCGCCGCAGTTTACGATGTCATCATCAGCCAAAATGCGTGAAATCAAAGATAGAAATAGTATATTTTTTTCGAACGGGTCATGAGAACGTCGTAACTTAGTCATCTTTTCTTGAACCTAGCATAAAAAAAAATTCGAGACAATCGAATATTAGCGTTCTTTCAAAAGTTCATTCACCATATAGTTACATTGAAAATATTTTTTTCAATCCCGCATGTGCAGGAAATTTCAATTTACACTTGACATTCAACCACAGTTTTTCTGAACACCATGAATCGTTCTGAATGAACGATTATATAGGTAGTATCTCGATATAATTAATCCAATAAAATTACTGTCGAAATGCACTAACTCATTTAATTCGCATTCTCTTGATTCCTCAGTCGAAACCGAAGAACTGGACACTTGAACGATCTCTCTAGAACGACTAGCTCAGAAAATCTAGCCAAAGAACCAAAAAAATTCAAGATGGCGCGATTTTTCCAACTCGGACAGCTTGTTAAAAGTTTCATCTGACTGATTTGTAATCATATCACAATTTTGTAATACAGTCCACTCTTTCCGAACCCTCATGTAGTTCCGCTACACTGGCCTATCTGTGTTTTCAACTCGGTTTCCAACTACAGGAGGTATCGAAAACATATAGTGTGTCAATTTCATAATTTCAGATTTGCTTCAGCTCCGAATATTCATTCTGTTTGAGAAGATTGAATACCAGAAATGGAGACTAGATACTGCTGCCACCATTGAACTGCTTCCTCTTCATTCGACCGAAACGGTTTCATTTTATATTCTTGAATAAAATGCAATCTTCATTTCATCTCATTCAATCTTCTCGATATCTTCAATCATCCAGTATTAGTTCTCTTCATGTAATAATAACCGTAGTAATTTATCGCCTTCATTAGATTTTTCATCAAGAGACACATATTATAAATCATAGTTACAGTTGGATATTCACATGCTTGCCCTATCTTTCACAAGGAATATTCGCAATTACCTATATACTTAGTATGTCCCACGTCCCATTGAAACACTCATGATCTTCCAAAATTGTTAAATTGTTGAGATATTCAGACACTCAAAGGAGCGAGAGAGACACCACAGATACATTCAATGACCAAGTGAGATTTTCTCCTCCAGCAGTGCTCGCCAGTAGCTATGCAATCACTGCCATTCCCGATGATTTCAGAAGGGAAGATAATATGAAACATTAATAGTGAGTTTCTATGAAATAGCGATCGTAATATCGGTTCTTCATTAACTTCTTTAGTTACGGAGATATATCGTAGTCAGGGAAAACGCCCAGTTTTGCCCACCCTGACCACATTTCATAGATACACATTTCGACTAGAATGGGTTTTTTTATGTCTCGCTTCTTGTTAATAATTGCTCATGATATTTGGTATAAAAATGTCATCTTACAGGTAAGCAATTCACTTCAAGCCACGATTAGCCGCAATAACCGATCAATATTAATCTCGGCGATATAACGATAAAGATCATGATCGATTTACGGCTATTTAATTGTACTTATTAAGCCGTGGGCTCAGTTTTGATCACCGCAATCAGTAGAGGACAATACTCATCATTTCTCCATCTCCATCATTCACAAAATAGTGGAAGATATAGCCATATCCTCTTCTGAGTAGTTCAATGAGCGTGACAAAGGAAAACTACTACTCTTCGGTCAGACAAAGAAAATTCTATAAGTCTCTGTCACCTCAGCGAGACTCATTCAACTAGTAAAGAAAATAAACGGCTTTATCTCCATAGACCTACCAGATAACATCATTATTCCCGGTATCATTGATGATGGAATCACAGTTTAGGAAATATACTATAACAGTCTTGATTGCCACTTGCTACCTTCCGTTTTCTCCGTCTAGACCGCAGTAGGCTACCAGTAGGCGAACGTTAGACAGTGGATAGACCAAATACACGAAACATGTTCTAGGTAGTTATAGCAAGTGTTCCAAATACGAGTGGTTACTTTGTCCACATCAATGTTCGAAATTTATGTTGATTATTGAGTTGTGGGAGGTTGCAATTCGAAATTATACATTTTCCCACTTTTTTGCCCTTGAAACCGGCAATGGCAAAATAATAATCAATAAGTTGAATAGTGGCGTTCAGTTAGTATGAAGAATGTGTCGAATTTCAACCAGATATTTGAAAAACAAAAGAACAAAAAAGACACGTATATGGTCCTGTGATACCCGACATGTGAAATTTTCAATCCGTCGAGCAAAAGCGTACTACTAGTACGTTCGTACCCACATGCACTACTACCTCAACTACTACGTCACAAGCGACTGGATATAAATAGATGGTTATTCCTAGTGAAGTTTCACTGTTTGCTCTTGATAACTTCTGTAAATTTTTGCAATTTTCAGAAAGCTTATGGCAATTATTTATTCTCTCAACTCTTTATCCGAGTGCTATCAAGGATATTTCGATGGAATTGATGAAATTTATGATCTGTCATCTCTACTCATTTTATATTTCCAGATTCAGACATGAACTGATACTGAAATGACGAGCAAAAATTTACCTAATTAGATGAGCTTCCATCTCTCCCTATCTGAAAATTAGTTTGATATGATTTAGTGATGAATTTAGCCTGTTACAGTAGTGCGAACATCTTGGCGAATATAAGCACTGAACCAATTCGTGAACGAATCTCCAATTGCTAAGAGTTTCTGGTTTCGCAGAATAGCTGCGAATTACGAATCATTGTCACTTTGTATCGTCGACAGCAGATCCCCATTTTCCCAGCAGAGAGTAGTAAATTTAAATACCGAGTAGATGTATTTATTTTCATGATGGTCTCAGCCTTGACCCACTGACAATGTACTAGATTTAGCCAAGTACCGATATCGCTATATATATATATATAAACTGGATCATTAACATATCCGAGGTTTGTACTTTTGATTATTCACACTGCATACTGATCGGTAAAGTAGGTTTCGCCAATCATTATTTTCAGATTTCCCCACTTCTATTGAACAGTTCATTGTTTAAAACAATCCATCAACTGCTTATGATCCATTATGTTTTATTCTACAATTTGTTGAATATTTTATTATGAATGAACTGAGATTAGTACATTTTACTGTTGTATTTTTTTTGACATCGTTTCACTCGTAGGATAACCATGATAAATACTAATGGAATATCAGGAGGGACTTTTTTCACAGGATCGTACTGATTTATTCATTGGATGCGAGTATACACAGTAGAAAATCGACGGGATATTTGACACCAAAATGACACCCGGCGGTGTCTATATCCATACACACCATTTTTGTGTCGATTTAACAACGTAGGTGCAGTGTTCAATTGACACTGTGATGGTGAATATATTTCACACCGGTAGTTGTTGATATTCGTCTACGATGTTGTCAATTTGACTTCCGAGAGGTGTAAAAAACTGTATAAAGAATATGTTCTTTGTTTCAAATATCATTTTATGTGTCAGAATAATTTTGAGGTATCTGTATCCAGTGGCAGTATAGTGAGAAAAAAACATGGAGATTATAAATAAGTTTTTTTTCTCCAATGATAAACAACGAAAAACATTCCATCTGACAGATGATAATAAAATATACAAATTCAAATGGAAGCTGTCATTATGCCTCCTTTCAAAAACAAACATACAGGTACAACATAGGAAGTCAAAACATAAATAACACTTCTTACAACAGTAGAAAATACTATCTGAACAGAACATACAAAAAATATTACGTTTTACATCGGAAAGATATACAAAAATAAAAGTTGAGCTTTTTCAATAACATCGATATTATAACATTATACTTATCACACTGCACTATTGAATTGATTTAAGGTAAAACAAACTAACCTGTCACCAGAGATATTGGCGATTCACCGACGACCGAAAATTCGAGTATAAATGGGAATCTAATTGGTAATTCAACAGGCTTGTACAGGTCTAGATAGATAAGGACGCGTACGACCTCCGACTTCAAAGGGCCTGTTGGAGGGACTGGATCCACTGTTAACCGGAACCACGAACGACGCGTTAATATGGCGTCTTAGTTTTTATTCGCTCTCTACGGTGTTGTTTCAACCACTTGCGGATTCAATGTTGAACACTAGCGGTGTCCAATATTGTAAATGTCTTTGGGCAGGTGTTAAAACATATAAAACGGAGTTTTTCAGACTGACCACTGTCAATGGTGTCACAGTTAACACCATTCGGTGAAAAATGTTGGTACTACTCTAAGGTGTAGAAATTTACACCGTCAAATTTTATACTGTGTAATAAAGCATTTTCAATTTCATATTCCTACTGAGACAACTGACAACAATATAAGTGTCTAAAAACAGTACAAACCGCAATAATCATGGACAAGGCAAATGAAGGCTTTTGTTTTTGGGAGAATAATTGAGTAAATTTTTGATAAAAAAAAGTTTTTTGGTATCGTTCTGGATTCCTGAGACCCAAAAGCCATTCTGGAATATATAAGGTACACATTATCTGCAAAATAAACATAATTGAATGTAAGATGGAAACTATACAGGATGCTCAATGGAATCTGCTACTATATATAGGGTGTTTATTGAAAATGTGAAATAAATTCAACAGATTCGAGTGATTTCAAGAAAAAAATCATAAAAAACATGTGTTCTGACATGCTTCATTCTCATGATAGAATGTGTTGAACTTTTTTGAAATTATCAGATTCTAGTGAAGATCTTGGAATATTTTTATGAATCAATAGCTAATAGCGTAAATAAGTTGACAATGACTGTTGAATTGCTGACCATCTGCTGCAATCTCCATCCAAAGCAAACCTTGATTATCTCCCCTTTTCCTCCAGAGATATGGATGCTAATGGTTTTATTTTTTTCTTCTCGAGAACTGAGCTAGATACGAAGAAGAATCAGGCGACAAAAAAGTTGTATTTTTAGAGGGTCAATCCGGAGAACAAAAAAGAAACAGGAAAAAACAGAGAAAAAAGTAAAGTCTGGACGCCATTAACCTATTATTATGAAAAATAATGTCGAACTGAAACAAAATTTGTTGAAGAATATTCAAAATATTCAGGAAAAAAAGAATTTTATAAAGGTTTGAAACTAGTATCTCAGAAAGGAAGCACGTTAGGACACATGTTTATTCGAACTTTTGTCTCAAAATCACTGAGAGAATCGTGTGTTGAATTTATTGTTCATACTAAATTAACACGCTGCATATTGCCTATATGTGTGTGTTGGAGTCAATATAGTATATTCCTCGCAGGGAATATAAATAGGGTTTTTCGAACTCTTTCCGAAGAAGAAAAAAACCAGGATTAGGAATTCAACGGGATTTATACGATCATTATTTCATTCGATTTTTTTCAGAAATTTGGTAACTTTTTCGGCTTTGTTCGCAATGATTACAGTACTTGTTCTGTTCAATTATATCAAACGTATCGCAGGAGACAACAAAGATAGTAAAAAAATATATCATGCATCTTATCTCACAGTTTAACAGGAAAGTACAAAAACGTCACACTTCAAGAATACTATCGGATCCAAATTCCCTATCAGTCGCCGAAATAGTCGACCAGTGTCTAGTGTGGAAAGTGATATCTTTCGCACGAGTAGGTATTCAGTACGAGCCGCGTAGCGACGAGTGCGGAAATGTAAAGAGTGCATGAAATAAACATTCCACTATGTACGAGTTATGTATGAGTTATGTACACTTTTTCCTACGACCATGAATTATTGACTCTTGACTATTATGAGAATAAGGTAGTCAAGAACGAGAATACCCGAGTGATGACTACTTATAAACGATTTGATTACAATACCTATGTAGATTTCCTGAAAATAAATCTGTGTGCAGATGAATTCAAGCAATTCCGGTGATCTTCGGTTATTTCAGCTGTAATCTTTTTTAATGAACTTCATTCCAATGACACGACTGTGTTTAACTAGTGCTGAGCAAATTTATCGATATACCGAAAATTTTCGATAATATCGATGAAAATCCACACAAATTTATATCGCTATCGGTATCATCGATATTATAGATATCGATATTATCGATAGCTAGCTTGCCAGATAGCTCCTATTTTATAAGGCTATAGCTATTTCTTAGATCGTCATCCTTCAAGTGATCAAGTAACAGCCGAGTGGATTGCAATACAGCATGAACATTGTCTTCTCAAGGTAGATGGCAAATATCAAGGAAAAGTAGGTATATCCAATTCTGTATGTAGTTTGTTAGTACATATGGGCTGAAATCGGATCTAGATTTCCTAATCGGAGAATCGGTTTTTCGCAACCAATGATGGCAATGAAGGCAACAATAATTGATGCAGAAAAGTCCGCAATGAAATTGTTTCCCCAATTATCACATAGGTAATGCATTTTTTCCTTCATTAATCGTCATAACCGAAACTCGAGTAACCTCCGAAATTAACACAAATAAGTTGAATCATTTGCACAAAAAACAAATTGTTTTCCGTTTCATTCGAATAGGATGGTCGAATGCATGCTCGAAATAGCTGGTAGTGACGATGAGCACGAGGCATGTTGTTCAAACTCCAAAACTATTTTTTATTACCTCGGCACGTTTTCTTTATGTTGGGAGATATGTTAGCATCTCAGGAGATCGAATCTGTCAGTGGTAGAACTGTGCTAATAATTTTGATCATCATCCCAACGGATTCAGTATAACACTTTCATGTGAAGACGATCTTACTTATTACTGAAAGTAGTGGAAGTATAGACGAAATGGATTGAGGACCTTGGTGCAAGGAGGAGAAAATTAAAATGTGACTCATCCATAAAGTCAATCACAAACTGGTAATGAATATCACTTGTTTGTTTTGTGCAATTTATCGGTTTTTGAAATTCGGTCATTCTCTACTTCTACTTGTATGTTCTGATTTGTTCACCTAAGGTAATTTTAATTAAGTAAATGGAAAGAATTTCGCATCCGTCATATGTATTCCGCAAATCACTGCTCATGTATCTATATGAAGGTCATCGGTCAACAACCTACTCGTTTTTGAATGTCAATTGGTATAGATCTGTTTCAACCTGTTGATGTTTCATTGTCAATCTGAAATCACTACGGAAGGCAAGAATATTAAAAATAATAGTCAGAGTACAAGTGTACTGTAACTCGAGTGGATTATTCATATATATATATATATATATATATATATATGTACTGTAACTCGAGTGGATTATTCATATATTTATATATATATATATATATATATATATAAATTCATGATTGCTTGATGAATTGAATGATTAGGAACAAACACGAACAGTAGTAGTCACGAGTCAAAAGGAGTATGATTTCCTAGATCATTACCACTAATTGGGTTTCGTTTCAGAAAGCAAGTTGTACAATCCGTTACAGTTAGTACAGCACAGTAGCTAATCATACGACCATTATTCATTATTCTTGATCATATATTATGTCAAGAATCACAAGTAGATGAATCACCTAATCACTCATTTTGTTTTGAAAATATCCTGTGTTATGATCTATAATAGTACAATATATAGTAAAAAATAAAAAAATTGGATAGAATATAATATGAAATTCGAGGTCTAATGTAGATTAGCGACTGGTGATAGCTCGAGGTGAAGCTAGAATAATCTATTCTTGGAGAAAAACTTCATTGGGATGTTGGTTGCATGTTCAATATAGAGATGGCGAAACAAGTCCAGGTACCTAGGTATTCAGAGAATATGAACGGACCAATTTCACTAAGAATATGACAAAGCATTATAGCTGTTGATGTCGATGAAAATCAGCAAGAATAACAGACCAAGGTGGACTGCCTTAAGAACAGTTGAAGCTATACAAATTATTATGGCTACGGCTATAGCACTTTGATTTCTGTATACCGTGAGAGGTATACAATATCTCTTCAGTAAAATATTCAGTTAGCACACTCCTGCCCAAAATGAAATGATAATCGAGTTAACTGAAAATAAAATGTAGTGATGAAAGATATACTTCGAACTTTTATGAAAAGTTAACGACACTTCTTTAAAACCCTATAAAATCCTCGTCCAAATGTTTTGGTGTCAAATATTGCTTCGACCTTGGGTTTAACAGACTACTGGAAGATTAATTCAACAAACTGTATGAACATAATTAGAATTACGTATGGTATTCGACATTCTAACCTGAGTCTATCCGATGTATATTTTGCACCACGAGACGTTCTGAAATACGCATATCATTAATTTCTTCCCGTTATAATTATCAATCCTTGGATTGTCTGGTCAATAACATCACAACGGTCAATCAGAGAAATAAAAATATTGTTGGAAGATGAATGATGATGGATTATAATACTATCATTTTTCTTCATGATATTGATGATTTCTGATCATCACGCACAGCAATGGAAGATATAGGTAGAGATGCCCTCGGAATCTAGATAAAACAAAATGATGCGAACATATCATACATATCCTCCTTCCCTGTTTTGTGTCAAATAATGTGTGGAAGAAGGCGGATTATTGTTTCGTTGTTATATGTCATTAGATTGCCTTTGTCGGGAAACCACAGGTTTTTTGAATGATCCGTATTCTTTTTAATTGAAAACTAACCGTCTAAATATTGATTAACCAAGTTGTCACCTCTGGGTACATAGTATAGAGTACGCACGTTCAGAATCAACACAATTTCTTTGGCACAAAATGTAACATGACAACATATCAAATTTTTCAGTATTCCAAAAGCAGCCGTTTTCCATTTTCAACACAAATTAGGTAGGTAACAAGATGTGAAAGTAGGAACGGTAATATGTCAAAAATTCTACCAAACGAAAGTATTATCATGACAAGAGAACATAATGTTGTCCTTTTTTTCATCGGCTACTATCTAAAATTGAAGAAAAACAGTTTAAGTAATCACTAAATTACATTTTGCTCGAGAAATAGTTCCGAAATCATATTGTGTGATACGTTGCTATATTCACAATAAAAAATGGAGTCGTATACAGGGTATACTTTAGTTTCGGCCCATATGAAAATAAAAAGTTGATGTTTTCTAAAAGACGAAACGTTGCAGAACAATTCTGGTTATGTTATCGTGTAGTTCTTAAAAAGTGGCCATGGCGAAGTGCTATTTGTTTTACATTTCCTTGCCTACTAGTCGTTTTTTGAATTTCGACTCCTTCAGCAGATAGTAGTAGACTTTGAAAGAAGGATCAAATTTTTAGTCAAGTCCGCCGAAATCATGTACGACGTTTGAATTCAGGTTGGAGGAAGACATTTTGAACAATTGTTGTGATGATATCATAAACAGAAGGCAAAAATCAAATGCAATGAGTCCTATTTAGGCAATTCATCGTCTTAGGGCCGTAGTGACACTTTTCCGGACATGGGACCCATTACTCAAAAGTTTTCTACTGTTGCACTGAATAACCCCTAGAAGTTTGATACAATAGTTCTGTAACACCCTGTATGAGTGTAAAAAAGATGACATTGCGAAGAAAGATGAGATATTACTCACTAACATGAGGTTGTTAGAAAAGCATCACAATTGATTAGTAATAAAGATGAGATATTACTCACTAACATGAGATTGTTAGAAAAGCATCACAATTGATTAGTAATAAGTCTGCTTCTTGCATATTTTTGACAAATAAAATTGGAGAAATGATGAGGCGTTCAACTTGGAAATTGGCAACTAAAAACGACGCAGTTGGTAGCATGTAGTACGAGGAGGAGGAAAATTGAGGTGAGCATTTTAGAGATAGAATTGGAATATTATTTGGTATACAATTTGTTTTTTTCAATTTTCAATAGATAATTATAAATGGTGCTGAGATTTCCAGCGTCTGATATAGTATTCATTTTAAATTCTCCATTATTAATATGGATCATTTCTTAAAACGTACGTTTGAACAGATTATTATCTGAAGTTGAAATTCTGACATCATTATAGTTCATAAAATGATTGGTTGTGAGAACATGTTCTGCCAATGAACAAGCCTTTTTTGTCTGCGGACTGCAACTGCAAAACAAGCCTTATTTAATGTCTGTAATTCATTGAGAACTTCTTGTATAGTATACTTGAGTAGGTTATGAATGAGTGAGCAGTTGCAATTTTTGATTGCATTGAATCAACAAATATGATTAACTTGCAGGTATCGGTGATGATGACCTCACAACAAAAACCAGTTTTCATCTGAAATTGAATATTTTCACACGAAATACAACTCTCTTCATTTGATCGATTAGGAAAATCATTGAAATATCATAGAAACTATGTTGGATGTGCGTGAGTAAGTACGTAGTTGAAGATCGTGAGCAGAAAAATTGGAGATCTGGATGCTATTGTATTGTGAGTATTGATTGCTGATACCAAGGCTGATACTCTAACTGTCCGTTTTGTATTCTAATAGTTGTGATGAATTCCATTCAAACTGAATTCACAGAATATTGCTTTGTATTACGATTCCTTTTATTCGTGCTATCGACCAACAAAATGTATCAACAAATATGATCAACTTGCAGGTATCGGTGATGATGACCTCACAACAAAAACCACTTTTCATCTGAAATTGAATATTTTCACACGAAATACAACTCTTTTTATTTGATCGATTAGGAAAATCATTGAAATATCATAGAAACTATGTTGGATGTGAGTGAGTAACTACGTAGTTGAAGATCGTGATCAGAAAAATTGGAGATCTGGATGCTATTGTATTGTGAGTATTGATTGCTGATACCAAGGCTGATACTCTAACTGTCCATTTTGTATTCTAATAGTTGTGATGAATTTCATTCAAACTGAATTCACAGAATATTGCTTTGTATTACGATTCCTTTTATTCGTGCTACCGACCAGCAAAATGTATTTTTCAAAACATGACGGCCATACCAACACAATATTTTTCCAAACGAATCTTGGGTAAGGATCGAGGTAAGGATAATATTGCATACGATACATGCAGACAAAGGAATAATCCGAGGAATAATCATTTATATGTTCCTTCGAAATCATTCCAAATCCTAACGTAGGGCCTGTTGTAAGCGCTACATCGTGAAGTCTACTACACGTATTGTATTATCTTCAGAATCTGCGTATGCAGGAATGACTCCACATTTGCTTGGAAAGTTCAGTTATCGCTCTATGCTTGAGGAACTCCACCAATAACTTCTTCATACATTACTTTCTTCTTTAAACATTATCTCACCTGCTGATCCTAGTGATTTGGTTCGGAGCATCTCGGGCTCCGTACCCAATCGAACACCTCAGCCTATGCAGCGAGCCCAGCAGGCTGTTGTCCGACTTCCTCCTCTTTTCGAGATCTTTTCCGCAGATCTGCGCCGCAGGGAGGAGAGCCGGCAACGTTGGCGCCGTCTGGCAACGGTGGCCCAACAGCCTCTCGAACTGGTCGCCGTTTCGGCCGCCCTCGACCCGCACATCTTCAAGCACGTCTTGGTTGTTCGTCATATCATGGTTATGGAAGTTAAGATGAGTTCGAAAGGATCGAATACGAGCGAATATCACAGTTGAAGGAACTTATTTTCCGATGGATTCTACCTGAAAATAAAAAAAAAAATAAAAAATGTCAGTTTGATCTCTCAACCTTATTGAATGCGGTGATCCATGCCAAATGCCGTCTTGTGATGTATTGGAAGTTTCAAGTTTCAATTTTTATTCAACTTGAGGTGGAAACAATAATTTATATCAGGAGGTCATTAGGGTTCGAAATGCAGATTGAGGAATGAAAGCCCATGTGGCAGCAGCCTTCCATAATATATCCACTAAAACTACCCTATCTTTCTGTTGTAAGTACTTCAGCTATCAAAAACATTCAGAAGACATCTGTTCGCCTAGTCGGTGAAACTACACTCACGAATTCATTGACCTCTCAAAACATAGAAAGGTAGGCGGAAATAGCCTCTTGCCAATCGCAGGAGGCTATGATGAACTCATATAAGGACAACTGTACTTTGGCACCAGAAAAAACGTAAGCTTGAATAAGTAAGGTGGAATAAAGAGATCATCAAACTAAGGATAGAAATGCGCGAACGTTTCAATGAAGCGAAGAAAACAGGGGAGTGGTGTCAATATTCAGCTCTAACTGATTACAACAAACAGATCTCTGAAAGGCAAAGAGGAAGTCGCTTCTGGAGAGGTGCAAACAACATCAGAAGCAGTCGCCTACATCGAACCTTAGCTAAGGATCCTGTGAGTCCTATAAGAAACATCATATCAAACCTGGCGGTGAATTCACAGGAACTGGCAGGGAATGTTTGGAGATACTTCTTCAGGCACATCTGCCAGACTATGAGGAGGTAACGTAAGACGGGTATCTACCAGATCCTCTCAACCCTAACCTAAGAGCTACTGCAGGAGAGGATCGGCCGACATCTAATGAAATAATAATGTTTCAAACCCAAGAGAATGCTGATGACATTCTCATTTTGATAGTGCGGGGGTATCCTGAGACTGTATCTGAACTAATGCAGAGAGGTCTGAACACAGTGGAAGGCTACTATTAACAATGGGAATGGTATTATGCTGCCTGAAAATAACTATTACATGCAGGCCTTCTAACATACAGCTACGCTGTTTACGGAGAATGGCCAATGCGCACAGTGCTTCTGCTTCAGTGTGATGTTATGCTTCGGCATCTCAGGTAGAGGTACATACTATCGAGGCACGCCTGAAAATATCGAGAAAGGGTATAGAGATAAACAAATCGTCAGCTGCTCTGATAGTCAGGCGGCTATCCAATCTATAGTATGCTCTAAAAATCAGATCAGAATCATAAGACTGGTCTGGAACTGCCTTACAAAGTGTGTCTCCTGGCAAGCCGAAGGAAACAGCCTCTCATATCATACTGTAGTGAAGGACATCACCACGAGAGATTTGGCCTTCTGGAAAATTAAAACTCACAGGAGACTCTCCCGAAAGAAAAATTGCGAGGAGGCTTCTAAGCCTGTTGAAGATAACAAATCTCTTCACCTTAGCCAGCAGCATGAACATGAACACAATTATCCATGAGGCTGCAGTGTTTGGGCTTCGAAACCCTGGCTAGTCATTCTGATTCGATCAATCAATATATCAAGGTAGGAACTGTGCCCTTTTTTTCATAGATATTTCCATGGTCGGTCCTAAACGGAAATCTTGTCTATCATTTCACTACCAGTGATTGCGACTCAAATTGCGAGTAGACCAACTAGACGATCTCGGGCTGGTCAACTCTTCATTGTCAGACTCAAGACCTATCGAACTCCGCTCAACTGAATATCATTCATCAAATAGAACGACAAAGTAATCGAATTTTCTGCCTAGCGAAGTCTTTCCTGATATGCTTGCGAATTTCAAAAAAAAATTCACTAACGTCCTCCTCTCTCAACATTCCACCGCTGGCTCACACCTCGAACATTATGGGTTTTCTTTTCGTGTGATCGAAAGACCTATCGATCTCCGCTCAACTGAGTATCATTCATCAAATAGAACGACAAAGTAATCGAATTTGCTGCCTAGCGAAGTCTTTCCTGATATGCTTACGAATTTCAAAAAAAAATCACTAACGTCCTCCTCTCTCAACATTCCACCGCTGGATCACACCTCGAACATTATGGGTTTTCTTTTCGTGTGATCGAAAGATGAAAAAAGAGTAGTTATTCAAATGGAATACACCCTTCATCTTATGGTTTTGAATAGAACACATCTACTTATAAAAAGGGCAAGTCATTAGTGCGGTGAAGCAGAATAGCTACTCTGCTATTAGGGATGGAAGAAAAAGAAATACAGAAGTTGTAGGTTAGAATAGATAGGGTGTTCTATCGAAGAAATAACATAAGTCTGATACGTCACGATTTCTGAAACACACTGTACAATGACAAATAAACCGATATATCAACACCAACCAACGAAACATTATAATAAATATTCAAATGACTTTTTTCCATTGAAAAAAAATTATGCAAACTGGTATTACACAACATCACACAAATACCAAGGGAGGCAAACATCGGGCTGTAACTGATTTCTCTTGTTTCTAAAAGCAGTATTGCAGAGATGAAATTCAGGAACGAGTTCAGGACGATTGAAACAAATATATGAATACATGGAACGTATAACATAATTATGATATCATCGTGATGCAGATCAACCGGATGGATCAAATCAAACCATTGCTTGGACATATGTATTAATAAATATGCAATTTCAGGCCGAGATTTCCTATTGAAATAACAGTATCTGATTCAAAAATCTATAATTATATCAAGGATTGAATTACATTTGTTAATGAGAAATGGAAGACAAATCTGACATCACGATTATTATCTACACCTATACTCTATCTATATACAGTTGTAAATACGGAAAATACACACGTGAAATCAGTGTATTTTCACTTCAGTAATTGGAACCATGCTAACGGTTGAAGCCTTTGGTTGCTGTTGGCTAAAATCAATGATGATTCAAAATATCTAAGTAAATGGATGGAAGTTTCGATCGATGAACGGTAACTTATCTAAGAACAAACCAAATGCAACAACGGAATGAAGTAAGAACAATATCGTACACACATTCAAGAATATCCTTCCTTAGGATTTGTGCAATGCTCATTCTATTCTTAGTATTTTCTGATGACAATTCTCTTCATCCATCTCTTGATGGTATCCCGAGGCCATAGCCTTGATATCATCTAGATTCACATTGTGAAAAATGGATTTTTCAAAAGCCATATTCATTATTTGCGAAGAGAATTCAAAACTCACACATTTGAAAAAGGTTGAAGATGGGTATAACCTACAGAAAATCGTGAGCACAAACTAATCAGAAATTAATGAACTTTCAGAAAAACGAAAGTTTTTTTTTTATCTGTGGACAACACGAAAGGGAAACCTATGATGTTCGAGGAACATCGTGATAGCCAGCAGTGGAATTTTGGGAAAGGAGGAAGGTGTTGGAATTTTTCTTGAATGTTTGGAGGTTGTAAGCATCAGGAAAGACTTCACTAGGCAAAGAATTCCACAACTTTGCCGTTCTATTGATGAATGATGCTTGGTATAGCGATGTTCGACAGGTCTCGAGCCTGACAGTGTAGGGGTGACCAGCTTGAGCTCGTCTGGTTTGTCTACTAGGAATCGCGCGTGGTGGCATAATAGATGATATTTCCGTTGAGCACCGACCGTGAAAGTACCTATAAAAAAGGAAAAGATCGCCGACCTTTCTACGATGATCTAGAGAGGTCAATGATTTGGTGAGTGTTGTGTCATCGACTAGGCGAATAGCTCTCTTCTGAATTGAATCTGAGAGCTTAAGCGTATGTTTGGGGGCTGAGCTCCAAACATGTGAACAGTACTCCAGGACAGGTCGAATTTGTGCTTTGTAGATCATAAGCAGTTGCTGGGATGTGAAGTATCTCTTCGCACGGAAAAGAAAACCGAGTTTTTGTGAAGCAGTTTTCGCAATGGACCTCACATGATCGTCCCATGAGAGAGCACTGTTGGTGGTGACACCCAGCATGGATATTGACGACCTCATAGGAACAGTGGTACCCGACATCATCAAATTGGGCATTGTGTGATCAGCCTTCTTGGTGAATATACAAGCTTGAGTTTTAGTTGCATTGAACTGCACTAGATTCTCAGATCCCCATTTCAGAATTCTTGTCAGATCCTCATTTAAAGCATCAACCTGTCTTCGCCTTGCACCTCTGGCCTCATTGGATGATATAGGGGCTCTAGAGGAAAAGGCGGAATGAAGTGTACTATCATCCGCAAAGCTATGAACTGGGCTGGAGGTCACATTCAACAAATCATTGATGTGGAGCAGAAACAAAGTTGGTGCCAAGACAGAGCCTTGTGGAACACCAGCATTGATCGTCATTGTATCAGAGGAGACCCCGTCTACCACCACGTAGAGTGATCTATCTGCAAGAAAACTCGATAGTAAAAGACACAGTTGGGGCGGCAAACCATATGACGGAAGTTTCGCTAGGAGGCCTTGGTGCCAAACTCGGTCAAATGCTTTGGAGATATCCAAGGCTACAGCCAGAGACTCCCCATGTTTCTCTATTGACACCTGCCACTTATGTGTCACATAGGCAAGCAGATCTCCAGTTGACCTCTGGTGACGAAAGCCATATTGCCGGTCGTTCACGATTCTTGAGCTCTCTAGATATCGGATGAGCTCGATGTTGATTGCTTTTTCCATTACTTTAGAGATCACAGACATTAGTGCAATCGGTCTATAGTTGTTAGGGAGGGTTTTCTTGCCCTTCTTTGGAATCGGTTGGACCCTAGCTTTCTTCCAGTTAGAAGGAAATACGCCGAGTTTGTACGAAAGGGTGAACAACCTGCAAAGAACTGGTGTTAGTTCTGGGGCACATTTCTTGAGAACAATAGGCGGTATTCCGTCAGGCCCCATAGCCTTCTTGACGTTGAGGCTAAGCAGAATGTGTCTGATTGTGCGTTGCCGGAAGACAATTTCTGGCATACGGTTATCGATGGTAGCGTTTTTTGGAGTTCCTGGCCTCGTGGATCCAAGGTGGAATTGTCTGCAAACATTTTGGCGAAGGTGTTGGCTTTTTCATGAGGTGTTATAGCCAATGTATTATCATCCTTTGTGAGGGGAGGAAATGAGCTAGAAGTGAAATTTCTCCCGATTGCCTTGGCAAACGTCCAAAATGAACGGGAACCATTTGGACACTCTATGAGCTTCGATCTTATTTTCGTGTTGTATGCCTCTTAAGACTCATCTATCGTTCGATTGCATGTATTCCTAGCTTCAACATATTCAGCTCTAGTTTGAGGGCTTGGGTTTCTGCGCCAACGACGGTATGCTGCTTGCTTCAGTGCGACAACCCTAGAACAGGTTCTATTGAACCATGGTTCACCAGTGGTTCGTGATTTGGTGCTATGTGGTATGTAAGTTTCCATTCCCAGCATGATGATTTCCGAGATCTCTTCAGCACATTGCGTAGGATCTCCTGATTCGAAGCACATTCTCCTCCAAGGAAACAGAAAAAAACATGCGAAGGCCATCCCAGTCGGCTGAATTGTAATGCCAAACAGTGCGTGGGGGTGTTGGACTGGTTCGCGGAGTGATGTAAGGACATATCGTGGAAATGAGTGTGTGGTCTGAGTTTCCTAGTGGTGCACGGACTTTCACTTCATACGGTTCCGGATTGTTAGTGAGGAACAGGTCGAGCGTATTGGCATAATGATTGCTGATATCAGGGATCCGAGTGGGTTCGTTTATCAATTGCTCAAGACCATAGGTGATAGCGAAAGCCTCAGCCAGACGTCCTGCGTCGTCTGTTTTGTTCGAGAATTTGAGCCAGGTGGAGTTGTGGAC
Source organism: Gastrophysa polygoni (assembly GCA_963576655.1). NCBI lineage: Eukaryota > Metazoa > Arthropoda > Insecta > Coleoptera > Chrysomelidae > Gastrophysa > Gastrophysa polygoni. The sequence goes on from OY755083.1 coordinate 32,969,871, forward strand.
ATCGAAATCCCCCATGATGATGATTTCAGCTGCTGGGTGATTCTGTTGGATGAAATCAAGTTTCAGAGAAAGGAATTCGAAGAGGTCACCAGAAGTTGGTTCGTTTGGTGATAGATAAAGGCAGCAGATGAACTTTGTCTGTTTGTGGTTATCGATCTTGAGCCACATTACATCGAATTCTTTCGGTTCCAGTTCCTCCTCACGATGGCATGAGAGATCATTTCTGGAAAAGAGACATAAACCTCCTCTGAATCTGAAACGGGTATACAGCTCATATCCAGGGCAGAGCATATAGGTCGTATTAGTTGATGAGTTGACCTGCGTCTCAGTTAAAGCCAGTATATCTGGTTTCTCAGCCTGTAGATGGTAATGAACATCGTTTATATTTTTGTTCAGACCTCGGATGTTACAAAGGTCTATTTTTAAATTCAGATGTTCCGATGGTGAACCCCCTCGAGCACTTCTCGCCCGGAAATCCGAATGGAGAGGTATTTTACTTCCGGAGTGTTTTACCCTAGGAGAATTCATCATCTAGATTTTTCTTCAGCTGAAATGGGCGGTTTGGGTTGGGAAGGAGGAGATAGGGTATGGGGATATGACCGGAAGCATCGACCAAATACTGAAACATGGGAGTTACCCATTTCACAGCACCTCTGTCGATGTGGTGGTGTCGCACCGGGCGATGATGGGAACCATCATCTTCCACCTATGTACCTATAACCTACATGATATTTCATTTGAAGTATTATAGATCCTCATCTTCAAGTAGGTATAGTTTAATCTCAGTAGGAATATGTACTCATATCATGAATTCCGACTTTGTCTAATGTTTGTTTTGCTGTCAATGGGCAAATGAATTAACGAGTGAGTAAATAATCACTTGAATCATTTGAAGAACAATAGCCCAATCAAAAGAAAGGGAAATCTTGAAGATATCGCACAAGTTCATTTCGAGAAATATTCCCGGAAATCGCAAAATTTGGTAAGAAATCGCCGAAATTTGAATTTGCTAGCCAAACCTCCACCAAAGACACCTTCACCATAGTCAGAAACAGATAAAACAAGGCGAATCTTGCGAATTGGAAGACAATTTTTCGATATACACTCTCAAAACTTAGCGACGAGAGGTTGAATCAGAGAATAAAAATAAGTGAAAACTCTAATATATCGTACGGAAGCGTAAAAGGGCCAATATTGGTTTATTTTCATTTTTCGCTCAAATTCCGAGTTGCAACTCGGAATTCTACTGCATTCCTAGCTGCAAAGTAACAAGTTGCAAGAGTGGTTCAAAAGAAGTTGGCTCCTTTGCCAGGATCCGGAGAACATTGTAGAATAAGTTGAGTTTGCTCAGTGGAAAATTCCACAACATAATTCGTTTACACATGTTTTACGATGATGACAGAATTACTGACAATATTTCAATACAATTTTGTATGCATGTGTTTCAAAAGCTGACAAATCTCATCTTTTGTATGCATATGTTTCAAAAGCTGTCAAATCTCAGAGGGCGTTACTTACACAGTTCGTACCAAATAGTTTCGAACATAAGTTTGTTGAGATTTTCTAGTCCAGATTCCAGATGTGGAATAGAACATTATTCAATTTCTCATCAAAAATGCACTTTTGGTAAAACTTGATGATGTGTACCGTTTTCGGAATATTTTGATTTGAAATGATGAAATAATAACTGGTGATGTTATAATAAATTGAGTATCATAAAAAAATTTATTGAGAACCAAAAACGATAACATTGTTCTGATGCTGGAGTTTGAATTGATTGAACAAAGAATCACAAGAAGAAAATCAAAATGAATTTGACTGAATACATGAAATATTCAATCAGTCAGAGTAAGGGATCAGAATTTTCTCAGTCGAGAAATTTCATCGTTTATGCGGTTTCAATACTATCAGGACTGCACAGTTTGGTCGTATTGTAAATTAACGTTAAGACTTGCAAGACAGGATTGAACATCACTTATTACCTCATAGCTGATCCTCAACCGTTTATTCATCAATTTCTTTCTTATGATTCTTTGTACACTTAATAACTCCAGCAGTGGAATCATGATATTATCTTTGGTTTTCAATAATTAGATGATTGGTTCTTCATAATACTCGCTTCATGCCATCATTTTCAAATGAAAAATTTTCTGAAAACGGTACAGATCGAGTTTCACCAAGTGTATCATTTAGGTGTGAAATTGAATGACGTTGAAGACTAGAAAAATCTAACCTCGAATAAGTTATTTTCTGAACTACTCGGCACGAACGGTGTAAGTAGCGCCCTGTATGAGAGTCAAATATAAAAACAAACTCATGGGATGTTTGAGTCTCCGGAAGATATTTATACACAATTTTAGTACGATGCAGCCAGTAGTTTCGACACAATTGTAAAAAATGTGCATGAAAATCAATGTTTGCAATACACTGTATCTTGAATACGGATGCCGTTACAAAAATTTTCTTACTGCCAACCCTTTTTACTGGAGTGTTCTATATATCCTAGCAACGGTGCCAATTTTTTTTATATCGAATGAAAGCTAATGAAATTCTCTAAAACTTTTGATCCACACACTTCTTCCGGAATCGCTACTGTTTTCGAGATGCATGCTCCGGAAAAGAGATAATTTACGGAAAACATTTTTTCACCTCACATTTTCTGTCAAATATTCCTTTTACGTGTGAACAGATTTCCAGACAAATGAACTCGCAAATGAACGTGATTGAGCTGTAGGATATTGAATTCCCTCCAATAGTATATGCACAGAGTGGCCGGAATTCAAGCCTCATCATTGGAATATCTTAAACCGTAATAACTGAATTTTCTTCAAGAATATATGTACAGGTTCATCCATCGAAGAGGCCTCCTTATCCGTTATTATTTGCTGGAACGAAAAATGATATTAAGGAATTGAAAGCGATGTGGGCTTTTCGCAGCCCTCATCAGATTTTATAGTGTTACCATGAAAGCATGATGAACTACAATTTCATTTTTTCAATACACCGAAAAAGAATTTATATTCATTTCACATTGGCCAAAAGATCTGAGAGAGAATGCAAAGTCTCAATTTTAGGAGACTCTCATCTAAACATTCTCATAGTGGATATTCAGTTCATCATCAAACTAGCAATTAGTTAGCGTTTTTGATGATGCTGCAAGTCATCAATATCAGAAAGGATCCATGAATAACTGTAGTTGCATAATTGTTCTTCTGTGGGTACCAAAAAAAATGCAATTGAAATAAAGCGATAACATACAGTATTTATATATTTTTGTGATCGCAAAAGATCACAAATCTTGAAAAAAATAATAAAAATACGAAATTGCGAAATTGAATTTGTAGTTGGTCACGCTTTCGAGGGCCACCCTATATAACCTCTAAGAGTTGTGAAATGGCCACATCACGGCATTTAGCTTCAGTCTATTGTCCTCTCCGTCTCAGCAGAAAATATCGGAAAAATAGGGGTGGGCCTCTTCCATGGATAACCCTATCGAAGGTCCCTGCCCACGCACATTGGACAAACAGCCATGCTTTTTATTGATTATATGGACCGCCCTATATATGATTGCACTTTCTAATTCAACAGTAAAAGTCATCACCTCTTCATATGTTGATCCTCTTTAACTATCTGGAACCGTTTTCGAGACATAAATTAATTTAGAAAATATTTCATGACACATGAATGATCTGAATGAATTCATTCAGACAATAGAAAAGATGAATAATGACAGAAATTTTGTTTTGAAGCTTTTTTTAATGATGCTATGATGACAGGAACTAAATAAAAGGAGGATCTATCGTTTGGATTCCGGATTGGGATCCAGATTTCATTGACAAACAATCATTTCATAAAATGCGTGTGCGTGGTAAGCATCAGCTGAAATCTCATGAAATCTACTCTTTCTGTCACTAAAAACACAATACAAATTTATTGAAATTTATCTGGTTGATAATTTTTTGTTCCAAGATTTTCGATATTATTCTCGAAAGCAGTTCAATCAACATATACAGGGTGGTCTATTTAGGAAACAAGACATCCAGATACTTTTATAGATCAACAAAATAACACGATGTCTAACACTCTTTATGTTATATAGAGATTTGACTGGACGATTGAGAGCCCTGAGAGCATATTGGGAGCTACTTCTCTTCTCCATCCGAAGCTGAATATTCCGGTATATGAAAAAAAGTCGCTATAAATTATTGTCCGATAAACGGCTGTAGCTAGGTATAGAAAAATATCGAAAAAACTTGATGTTCAATCATTGAACTTTTAGAAAACAAAATAAATCACAGAGTGCTCCATTCAAAGTATCAAGTAGCTACTCCTTCTTGTTATAAGTAGCAACACTATATTGATGGACATAATTCAGACGCGTAGATCATGAACGATCATTGATGTGTATTGTCTTTCCGCACTCCAGATATTCCTAATGCGTCATACGTGAATTACCCGGCATTAAACTGCTTTTACGATCCATGGATAGCTGAATTGATATGGAGGAAAAGTATATCTTCAGTAAATCAACATCATCAAGTTAGAATCACCTTTATCTTCGTAGAACTGAGATAATGCACCGCCGAAAAATAAGTAGCTTGTAGAATTATTATTATATAGTTACTACGTTCGAACACCGAACAACAATTGAAGACTAAAGTTTTTCGGTGGTTCGAATAAGGATAATTCACTACCAAATATCCGAACAGATATGATATCTGGATGGAATGGAATGATTTGGATTTGGTGGACCGATCACTTTGACTGAATCTATCTATACGTATCTGGTATTTTTGTTAGGTTCGATCGAAGAATGCATGATATTCACTGGATGTTTGCATTGTTTCTTGGCAATGTCTCCTTATATAATGATCTCCATAATGTAATGTTTTCAAATGAGTATCCATGAGAACGAAAATAATATTTGGATGGAATATTATATTTGACAATACCATACAATGAAGTTTTGATCAACATGCCCAGCTTGATATTTTTTGAGGGTAATCCTATAATCTCGTAATCACAACTGCGTCTTCCTTTCGAAACTCTACGGAGCGATCGCCTCTGAAAAAATTCCTTTGTTTATCTTGTACGCGAAAAACATGCTTTCTTGTTTTATTAACCCTTTCCGTGATTCTGTTACCTGTTAATAGATTCCTACCATAAATATCATGATTCAGTAGTTATTCAAAAACTTATTCATATTCGAATTAGTTGCTTGGCCTGAAATTTTCTCCAAACAATTTTTGATCGTTTTCACGTCATTTTCAGCTAACCCATCAGATCATGGATGACTGGGTGAAGAAATGGTATGTTTATTAGTCTCCAAAAAATCTTCAAATCATTTCGAGCTAGATGATTCATAATTATTTGATGAATCTTTTGTTAATTCAAATCGTGATACAAAGAAATATCTCAAAATTGGGATAGACGCATCACGCATCAGTGAGTTGTAGTAACTGTTCATTATTTCAGTATTATTGAACCTAAGAAATGTTTTTGTACCCTCTCTATTCTGTCAATGTGAACTTGATATTGTGAATTCGGAACAACTGATGGGAAACAAATTTTACTGTGCACATGAGCATAATGAATACTCAAAAGAGATTTCCACGGAGATTTCATATTTTAAAAACTTTGGTAACTCCTTTTGAAAAATCTTATCATTTCATTGCATGCATTGATTGGTTTTTCCATATGTAATTTTAATGTCAATTTAGAGTTCATTATGTTACCCCGAGATCATTTTCTCCAGAGACTGATTTCATAACTAATAACATCCTTCAAAATATTATCATCAGAAATTTCCTCTTTGATTTCTTCAAAATTGAGTTTGAAATTTTCATTGTCACGAAAATAATACTGTCCGATCTAACCAAGACTCCTCAGGAATTATGAGTAATCGAGATAAAGCTGCTTGCTTTTGTTCTGATTCAACATATTCAATTTCATATGGATCATTTGGATCATTCATATGGATTGACCAACTTCTCAAACGATTTGCAGAATATTGAGGTATGCCTTTTTTCTGACTGAAAATTGAGACCAGTGGTTTATGATCTGTCAAAAAATTCTTCATGATTCAAATATTGATAAAATCCACATAAATCAAGAATAGTTGATAGACCTTTCTTCTCTATCTGAGAAAAGTTTTTTCAGAATTTGATAAATTGTGATAAAAATATATAGCATATAAGCAACCGAATTGGGAGAACCCAAAGAACTATAATCAACAGATTCGAATGATTCCATCCTGTTCTAATCGATTCAATTCCTTTTCAACTTTATCGCTCATAGAAAAAAGTAATAGACGACCATGCTCTGAAAAATTCGAAATGATGCTAGACCGCTGGAAAGTACATCATCCTATGTTTCAACAAGAATTTCAAATCAACTGAAAGATCCAGAAGAATTATATTAGGAATCTGGAAATTAAATTCGTTAGTAGAGGTGGACCACTATTTTTAATCACATCGTTATCCAAAAGATTTATCAAATTATGAAAACGAATATTTGAGATAACGTATCTCAAAGGTGAATGAATTCTGCCAGCACCATCATAAAGATTGTAAACCTTCATCTGCCGATATCAACTTTTTTCTGAAATCACACTATAGAAAGAATTGAGAAAATAGTACATAGCACATATCAAACTAGTTGTGATGTCTCAAGCACTTTGTATGACTCCACATATGTTTTCTGTATTATTCCTTGGGTCCACTCTCAGTTGGGTGGATAAGAAAAATCAAACTGAATGGATCGTGAAATATGAGTATTGTAATCAGAAAGCTAATCAAATGTTTTGTAACACTCACCATTGAACTATGACAGAATTAAATATCCGAATCATTTCTTGGTTATCATTATGTCGCTTTCAGTTGAATATTCCCCTCTCAATTTCAGACCAAATAAATCAGAATGTAGGTGGACTCGATAGTGGACTAACGAAAATCATCATGAGCTGCTGGGAACTGTTTCAGTTATGAAGGAGGCCGATGTCTCTAGCAAAAGAGGTCATGTCTCCCAACCGAAACTTCACCTGATTACACTTCATAAGCGAGTTCATAAGATCAAGATATTCATATTCAACTCCATCTTCTCAACTTCACCGAATTTTTAGAATACAGTTTACACTTACAAAACAGTTTATGAAAAAATTTGTCTGTACGTTTATTTACGATAAATTATTTCCACTCATCGCTGGAGAACATTCATTTCATTTGCATTCAATCAAATAGAATTAGGTAGATAAGAATATATAGGTTTTTTCACTGATAGCGATATCCACGTGCAAGCACAATTTGCTTGTCCCACAATCAATGATCGGGAGTGTCATTATGTATATAAGAGAATATATAACAAAATTCAATATTTCATCTCCTGTGAATAATCATCATTTTTATCGTGGTCCTTGTTGATTTCTACAACTTTTCTTCTGCATGTTTCTACACCCTGTGTAGCGAAAAATATTTTAGAAATGTGCTGTTCATGAACCTACACCATCTCAAGAATTTTTGTTCATCTATCTCAAACAGCGAAGCCGTTATCTCACTTTGCCACACTATTGGTCCACCCTGTATGTATATGTATGTATGATTCCGAATCAGTTTCTTGTGCGATAAATTTCCAGTGAGATTTTCATATCGCAGGTCACAGTTGATAAATTAGGTTTTCTTTGTTCGACACCATCGGGAATGCATTTCTAGTACTTTATATTCTTCAGTCGTTCTTGTGGTGAATTGGATATCCCAAAACACAGCTTTATCATGATTGAGTGATGAGGCAGTACGGGCAGTCCGTGGCAGTTCGTTGGCAGTCCGTGGCAGTCCGGGCAGTCCAGGCAGTCCGGTGGCAGTCCTTGGCAGTCCGTGGCAGTCCGGTGTACACGAATTTGCTCAGTGATTTACCCCTCGGGTTGAAGGAATACATTTTGAACAATTGTTGTGATAATATAATGTACAAAAGGCAAAAATCAGATGCATTAAATCGTATTTAGACAATTCATCATCTTTCTAAATTTAAACGTATCTTAGGGCCGTAGTGACACTTTTCCGGACGTGGGACCCACTACTCAAATGTTTTCTACTGTTGCACTGAATAACCCCTACAAGTTTGATCCCATAGTTCTGTAACACCCTGTAGAAGAGCCTCGTCTCTTCAGAAGGTTCCTCACGTTCTCGTGGTTAGAAATAACTAGGAATCATGAATTTTTGGATGAAAGAGAATGTTGAATTACCCTGGAGTCAAAAAAATCAGCATCTTAACTTTCTTCAAACCACAAAACCCTCTAACGAACGTTTAACGTGAGAACTCCTGTATATATGTATTCTCTCCAAATAGGTATCTAGCATATTACGTAAAAAGGATTCTTAAAAAAAAATTAAAAGAAATTCGGTGAATCACTTGATCATTGAAAAGTTAATTACCTATTTACGGACAAATTTCATATCTACATAATTGCCTTCCACTCGAATCGTTTCCATCAACATGACTCATCATCAAATAAACAGCGCGAAAGCTTGATTTAGCGGTGATGGCAGATGTATTTCCATGTATACCTATTCAATATCAGGATTTCAACAACGATTTCATTCTTCGAAAAAGTGAAATCGAAACGGATGGTTCGGTGTTTTTATGATTATTTTTTCCTGAGTTCCTACCATTAGAAAGATAGATAGATACATCATTTTTAATCCATAAAATGAGCTCAAGAACAAAGCTATTGGACAAGTCAGATAAAACTAATTGAAGTTATATAACGTACAATACACTGATCAGGTACATAAAATCATTACATATATGCGGAAATGAGTTCAATAGAATAAATAATACAGTAATATGTATAAAAAAATTCACAATCACACACTTCTTAAATCATTTAAAATAATCATAGAATGCAGGTATCGTATATGGGCTTATTTCTAGAAGTAACTTACATGACATTTTCTTGAAGCAATGCCCTGTGTTGATATTTTTCATGGCATCGGGAAGAATGTTATATAATCTCAGTCCCAGAATTTTATATGATTTATATTATTATATTATGTGAGTATTAGGAATATGGAAATCCTTTCTTCTTCTCGTATTATGTTCGTGTAGAGATTGATTTATTGTGAAAGAATTTCGATTTCTGTGAATATAAACTAAGAGTTCAAGAATGAAAAGTCCAACTACTGTGCCAACATTGCATATTCAAAAATTTTCGATATAACAGGAGGTATCGTTATTGGACGGTAGTTATTCATACTTTCCGTATTGCCTTTTTCAAATATTGGGGAAACAGTAGCATTTTTCAATCTTGATTAAAAAATACCTTGACTCAGAGATGCGTTTATTATATGAGTCGAAGGTTTGATAATGGATGTAGCATTTTTTTTCAGAAACTCCGTCTGTTCCCGAAGAATGTTTGTTTTTCATATTGTGTATGATAGAAGCAACCTCTGCTTCCGTTATGTAGGATATAAACATGCTCTCCACTATGTTTCTACTACTTTTATTATATTCAGATCTGTTTATACATTTAATATCATTTATGATAGTATGGGAAGCCTCAATGGAGTATTTATTGAAGGAGTCGGCAATAATAACTGGGTCATCTAATGGAGTATTGTTAATTTCGATAGATATGTTTTTTTGACTCGCGGATTTTCCAGTCAATTTCGAAATAACGTTCCACGTAGATTTATTGACATTATCTGATGAATGAATTTTATTCAAGTAGAAGGCACTCTTAATTTTTTTACCAATTAATTATGTTGCTTCTTGGATTGATTGTAATGTATTCTGAAATTTGTATCACTCTTCTGAATATAGTATAACTTTTTCAGATTATATTCTCTTATATTTTTATATTTTTTCATTGCATTCTTTTTTTCAAATAAACATACGTATGACTCTCGTGAGACTCATTTCGAAAGCTGATGGGTTCTTGAACAACCACATTAACGTTGCTGACCACATTCAGGTCAGTTCGCACTGCATTAGTGGACTCATGTGGAGTTGGCGCCGACTTTTCATGAAAATTATTATTTATTCAGAGTTCTCCGTAGAAATGATGGAGTTCTAGAGTTCCTGGCAGAAATTTTCAATAGTTCTGGTCAATGATGAATTTGAATTGAATATAAACAAATATGGGCGCTAACTTATTCACTTAGCGCCGTTTTTTTCAGATATATGAGTTCTGATATCTGATTCATCTGACAGAGTTCTGAAGTTCTTGACCGATTTTGAAAATACTTCTGTCAAATCAACAGAATTATTGGGGAAAATTTCCCTTTCATCGAAAAATGGTTCAAAGAATTCAAATCACTTCTGGAATTGCATACCCAGTATCATTGCACAACTTCAACTGTTGATTGTATTGTATTCCACAAGAAAAAATACATTCCTCGAAATATTCACCCTCCTGGACCGCTCAATTCAGAAAACTATTATGATCCTAATAAAAATTTCTAGAAGAGTTCTACCAAATACTTCCCGAGCGTTTTGAGAAAAAAACAATATTTCGCGAATTATTCAATAATATTGTCATCAAATGCTAAGATTCAGAAAATGTTACAGTTCTGAAAGAAGTTCTAGGTAGCGCTCGGAGAGATCTACAAAATGTTACCCAAGCGTTTCATGAAAAAAACAATATTTCCAAAATTATTCAATTATATAAAGTGCTAGATTTCCATCAACTATCATTACCAAACGACAAATTCAAAAAATTCCACAGTTATAAAAAGAGTTCTAGGTAGCGCTCGAAGAGTTCTACAATATATTCCGCAAGTGTTTTATGGAAAAAATAATATTGAATTCAGAATTGTGATATTTTCTGAATTTTTTATTTGATGACAATATTTGGGAAGTGAGCACCATATATTATTGAATAATTAGCGAAATATTGTTCTTTTCAAAAAACGCTCGGGAAACATTTTGTAGAACTCTTGGAGCGCTACCTAGAACTCCTTTCAGAACTGTGACATGTTCTGAATTTTATATTTGATGGCAATATTTGGAAAGAGAGCACCCTATATCATTGAATAATTTGCGAAATATTGTTTTTTTTTTATAAAACGTTGAAGAGTATTTTGTATAACTCTTCGAACGCTACTCAGAACTCTTTTCAGAACTGAAATTTTCCAAATTTTTCATTTGGTAATGATAGTTGATGAAAATCCAGCACCATATATCATTGAATAATTTTCGGAATATTGTTTTTTTCATAAAACGTTTGGGGAATGTATTGTAGAAATCTTCGAGCGCTACCCAGAACTCCTTTCAGAACTGTGTTATTATTTGAATTTCTCATTTGGTAATGATGGTTAATGAAAATCTAGCACCTTATATTTTTGAATAATTTTCGAAATATTGTCTTTTTCATTGAACGCTTGGGAAACATATTGTAGAACTCTTCGAGAGCTACCTAGAAGTCTTATCAGAACTGTGATATTATCTGAAGTCTTTACTTGATGACAATATTTGGAAAGTGAGTACTCTATATTATTGGATAACTTGCGAAACATTGTTTTTTTCATAAAACGCTCAGGAAGTATTTGGTAGAACTCTTCGAGTGCTACGCAGAACTTCCTTCAGAACTGTGATATCTCCAATTTTTTTTTTGAATTGAGCGTTCCAGGAGGGTGAATCGAGGGGTGAATAGTTTGAGGAATGTATTCTTTCTTGTGAAACACAATAGTTGAAATTTTGCAATGGTACTGGGTGTGCAATTCCAGAAATGATTTGAATTTTCTGAACCATTTTTCGAATGAAAGAGAAATTTTCCTCAATGATTCTGTCAATCTGACAGAACTATTTTCGAAATCGGTCAAGAACTCCAGAACTCTGTCAGATAAATCCAAAAAAAATTTCATAATTTTGAAAAAAAAAACGGCGCTGCGTGAAGTTAGCGCCCATATTTGTTTATATTCAATTTAAATCCATCATTGAACAGAACAGGAACTCTAGAACTCCATCATTCCTACAGAGAACATCGGCGCCAACTTCACATGAGTCATGAGTGGCTGCTTCAAGCTATAAGTTATGTTATACTTTTGCATTAAAAAAGGGAGCTGTTCACTGTTCAGATATGATCATCTGATATATCCTCGGATATATCGTTTAGTGTGATCGACTTAGAGAACTGATTCATTAATCTGAGATGATTTATTGAGTTTGATTTGAGCTATAAATTTTCAGCACTTCTTGAAAAGTATCTTACACTTCGACAATTATTGTGGAGTAGACAATATAATTGTGGAGTAAAGAATATAAGCTTGCAAATGGTAAAACTTTGTCTTCCAACTATACTCAATCACATCACCCATATTATGAGTTGTTGTTTAGAAAGAGGATATTTTCCGAACAAGTGGAAGCTAGCCATAGTCACTCCCATAGCAAAAAATAATTCCCCTAAAAATTTCACAGATTTAGGACCAATAAGTTTATTGTGTTTTATCCAAGGTTTTGGAGAAAATTGTTTATAATCAAGTCTTATCATTTGTGAATGTGCATAATATACTACCATTACATCAATCAGGATTACGCATGAGTCACAGTACGACAACTTCACTACTCAATCTAACCGATGACATCATTAAGATCTCGCGATAGAAAGATGGCTACAATTCTCGTATCCCTCGATTATTCCAAAGACTTCGATTGCATTGATCACGATCTATTGTGCAGTGAATTGAAATTTTATAGGTTTGCAGTTTCTGCTGTTCAGTTTTTCGAATCTCATCTTTTTAACAGGTATCAGATGGTGAAAATTAATGATGACATGTCACAACCTACACACATTATCTCGGGTGTTCCTCAAGGATCCATTCTGGGTCCCCTTTTGTTTCTAATTTACACAGCAGACATCCACAAAATAATCAAATTCTCTAATCTCCAGACCTATGCAGACGATACTCAACTTGTGCATTATTTTGACCTCTTAGTCCCAAATGATACATGTGAAGAAATCAATTGCGACTTACAATCTATTCTTCAATATTCCATTGAGCATAATTTGACATTGAATCCAACCAAAAGCGTGGCTATATTATTTTGTTCTGACGGACTTCAAGGACAACTCAAATATAGTATACGATTATGTATAGGAGATACGCGTTTAGAATACTCTACAACATCTAAAAACCTGGGACTAATCATAGATGAAAAATTGAGATATGCCGAGCATGTCAGTACCTTAATACAACGATCGTATGCACGCTTGAGATTACTTTTCGTAAACAAGAGCATCATGAGTTTAGGACTGAAAAAACAATTATGTAAATGTATTGTTCTGTCAGTATTCCAGAACAGTAGCATTGTTTATTTTCCTTGTTTAGACCAAAGGACCACTTACAGAATCCAGAAGATTCAAAATACATGTTGTCGCCTGATCTTCAACATGAGAAAGTATGATCGAGTTACTCACAATATTAATGGACTTCAGTGGTTGGATATGTGCACATCAGTGAAATATCATCACCTGAACTTCATATATAAGTTGCTTAGGAATTCCACCCCTATGTATCTTAGAGAAAAACTGATTTTCAGACACAACGTCCATTGTATAAATGTCAGACACCCGTTAACATTGACAATGCCACATTATACCACGTCTCTGTTTGCAAGGAGCTTCACCTATAACTCGGTTATGTTGTATAACTCACTAGCACGAGAATTGAAAGAGATATCAAATGCTACTCAATTCCGTGAGTCAGTTAAGAGAGGTTTATTGAACCAGTCACTGCACTTCAGATGAAACGTTCATATATGCAGTATAACATAGGTTTAGGTTTAGGTTAGAATTATGATTAGAATGTGAGTTAAGCACAGGTTAAGTGTAAGAATAGCTCTCTAGCTAAACTTCGCCTAGTGCCCTCACATCTGATACCTCTTATTACCATGTAATATTCTGTTGAGGAAATAAAGACGAATTATTATTCATTATTATTATTATTATTATTATTATTATTATTATTATTATTATTATTATTAATATTATTATCATTATTATTATTATTATTATTATAATTATTAATATTCACTTCCGTGGGAATTTCGAATTTCCTTGGGATTAGGTGAAAACAAGTGATGATCTCAAATTTTGTCAGCTCTCAACCGATTTCCGATTCCAACCGAGCATTTTTCCAGTATCCGCTCATACATATAACGATAAAGGTAATTTTTCAACTGATTCAGTGAATACTGACATTCTTCGGACGTTTCTCATGTCAATTTGTGAATGAGATGAGGAATAAGCCAGGAAATAACCCATGGTTATACATTGAACTATAACTATAACTGAACAAACTACTGTCATGAATTATTATTTTAGTTTTTCTAGATATGAGTACCTATATTCAGATTTCACCATTATCGTTGAGATGCCAAACTGGTCGATGTCTTCTTCTTGCTTTCTCTTCTATGACTACCCCCAAGTAATCGATTTAACTTACTTTTCGAGATTCGTATTCCCCACCCCCATAAAGTTAGCAGAACCACTTGCAAAAAAATCGATGAAACCTATTCCAATAATTGTTGAATAATTGTCGAGAATTTGTCGCGCTCTTAGTTTTTTTTATATGGGGTGGCTCTGCTAACTTAATATTAAGTTAGCAGTGCCACTCACGAATAAACTTCAAAAATCATCACAATTGTAATGAATAATTGTCGAGTAATTGTCGAAGTCCGTCTGACGTGAAAAAAACGCAAAAAATCCATTCCTTATAGCATTTATCCTTTTCTTGGAATTTCCTGGATTCTGAGGAAATTTCACATTTTTGGCAACAGCGTATTTGTGTTATGACTTTTTACGTTTTTTCCGCGTCATTAATGACGAATATAAAGTTGTTTAGGAAACTTCCTATGTTCCAGAAGATACGTTTTAATGCTGAATAATAAAAAAAAACATTTTTCACAATATTTCACCTACGTAACTTTGTTGATTTTTTACTTTTTCAATCAGGAATTCTCTGAACAATTGTTAAATGACCAAAAAGTATTTGTCGTGGGGTGTTTGAATTTCCTGAAGCAGAAAAACCGCGTGTGATTGGTAAAATTTCATTATTTTATTCTCTTAGCAGTATCTACGCACTGTTTGATGATTTATCTCATTCACAAATGAACTGAACAATTGTCGAATAACCGAAATGTATTTGTCGTGAACGCAGAAAAAATGTCGCGTTCTTAGTTTTTTTATAGGGAGTGGCTCTGCTAACTTAATATTAAGTTAGCAGCTCGGTTAGCAGTGTCACTCACAAATAAACATCGAAAATCATCACAATTGTTATGAATAATTGTCGAGTGATTGTCGAAGTCCGTCTGACGTGAAAAAAACGCAAAAAATCCATTCCTTATATCCTTTTCTTGGAATTTCCTGGATTCTGAGGAAATTTCACATTTTTGGCAACATCGTATTTGTGTTATGACTTTTTACGTTTTTTCCGCGTCAATAATAATTAACCAAGTTAAGTGGGTATATTACTTAGAAATCGGAATATTTCTATCATTCGCTCCTGAAGACCTGGAGGTTCCACGACAAATTTGTTTTGTTCATTGGACAATAAGTTGATGAATTTCTGCACCAAAAAATGATAATAAATCATCATACAGTGCGTAGATACTGCTAAGAGAATAAAATAATGGAATTTTACCAATTCAAGCACCCCACGACAAATACTTTTTGGTCATTTAACAATTGTTGAGATAATTTCTTATTGACAAAATAATGAATCAACAAAATTACGTAGGCAGATTATTGTGAATATTTTTATTATTCAGAATTAATACATAGTTGTTTTTCTTGTGGAAGATAGGAAGCTTCTTAAACAACTTTATATTCGTCATTAATGAGACGGAAGAAGGAAAAAAGAAATATTATACAAATACGCTGTTGCCAAAAATGCGAAAGTTCCCTAGAAACCAGGAAATTCCATAAAAAGGTATATACAGGGTGTCTTTAAAAGGTCTTTATTTTGTAAGGGGTTATCTCAAGTCTACGGTTTACAAGACCCCTGTGAATACTGTAGAACAATTATGGCAACGTATCCAACAGGCGACGAATAATCTTACAGGCGATGAAGAAGTTATGCAAAGAGTACATTTCAACTTTTTGCGTCGTATAAATCTTTGTATACGTGAAAATGGTGAACATTTTGAACAATTTTTATGAAATATCTGTTAATCGTTTTATTATTAATTATGCTCTAAATCACTAAAATTAAAATTTTGTCGAAACCATGAGAGGAATCGACTTTTGTCAAGAGTACCTTTTTTTGTAGTGAATGAGTTGAATAATTTAGATTTCATATTGAAACTAATTTTTTTCCATTGGCGTAGGAGTTTTAGATGTTTATTTACTGAAAAAATCAAGTTCTACGCCCATGGAATGATATTCATTATGATTATGATATGAGTTTCATTGCCCGATGAGTCTATGCCAACGTACCAAATTTGAAAAAAATCTCATGAGCCGTTCAAAAGTTATGAAGCAAAATCGATTTGAAAATTTCAACTTCAGAGCCGTCTAGCGCCCAAACTAAGCAACTTTTTACTTAGGTAAGTTTGCTTGTATCGAATTGTTTTGGTCTGAAGAATATGTGGTAGCTTTTTGTAAAGACCTTTTAAGGACACTCTGTATATGCCATAAGGAATGGATTTTTTGCGTTTTTTTTACGTCAGATGGACTTCGACAATTACTCGACAATTATTCATAACAATTGTGATGATTTTTGACGTTTATTCGTGAGTGGCACTTAATATTAAGTTAGCAGAGCCACCCCATATAAAAAAAACTAAGAGCGCGACAATTTTTTTTTCTTTCACGACAAATTCTCGACAATTATTCGACAATTATTGGAATAGGTTTTATCGATTTTTTTGCAAGTGGTTCTGGAACTTTATGGGGGTGTATTACCCTGCTATATTCAAAGTGAGTCATAGTTGGAATTCACTGATCTGTGCATCATTTATTCTCTTGTTCTTTGATAATACATTACTGATTCGACTCTTCCAGCCACTTTTGCAAATTTTGTACATTTCATATATTGATTCGGCACCAGGTGAGGTGCTATATCATCCGCATTTCACCAAGAAACTATCCATCTTCATAGGTATCTCACAAGTTGTACCGAAGTACCTATTTATTCAATACCTAGTTCGATACATTTCCATCAATTCACGTCAAATCGAGAGTAAGTGAAATTCATAGAACATAATGAATAGTAAATCACAGCCATTGCGAACTTTGCACTGCAGCGTTACGACCATCGTGACTATTCGATGACAGATTCGAAAAACTAATATAGCAAGTTAGAATAAAAACGAAATGAAATAGTTGAAAACTGACTCAAGAGATGGCGATCATGGTATTGCGACATTTTTCAACGTCAATAACTGTCAACAACTGACCAAATCGAGGTGCGTCAGATAAGTGGCAAAATGATCGCTATTAATACGGGAAATTCTTGGAGATAGGTGAAGAAATCACTGTGATCAATACTAGTTGTATAGTAGTTGTTTAATGAAAAAGTGTAACTTATGAAAGGAGGGCAATCAAAAATAATATTAGGAATTCTGAGGTGCAAATCAGAATTATCACATATAGCGCAGAATTTGGAGGAGAGTTTGGAGATAATACCTTTATGTCAGAGTCCTGACATAAAATATGAGAATTCTTGCATGAAATCTCAGAAATCTGTGTCTGGGATATATGTCAGAATTGTGACTTATATTTTAGAATTCTAATAGGTATGAGTACTATCGTTCGAATTCAGTAATATTACTTGATGAGCCACACTCTTTCTGTCATAAACAGTTTCGAAGTTGGTTGCATAAAACCATACGTCAAGAAGGTCAAGGTTGCAAAAACTTCATGCAATTTTCGCCTACGAGACCTTGAAGAGAAACGGGAGGAAAAGTGTACTCAACGACTATCATTGGTCAGTTCTCCCGAACTCCAATACCAACATTACCAACTGACTTCAAATTCAAAATAGCGTGACGCCTAACCTGAAACGTCGCATAACAGACTGATGAGGAGATATAAAAACAACAATACAGAATACAACAACCAGGCAAAGAATATTCTTTCCAGGTCAGCGATTCGAGATACTATTTCTATTAATAATCATAATACTGAAAAGCTTATCATCTGATTGCGTCGCTCTACCTAACCTCAAACTTACCGTCTCTACCGAAGTCTATACTTAGTTTGTAAAGGTCTAGTAAGTGATTCTGGATCCACTAATAAACTGTCGCACCACAGGCACTATAATATCTCGTGTTCATCGAATAAACCGCCTGAGAAAGTCATTTCCAGCAAAACGAAGCGGAACATGATGAAAGTGATGAAAGCACTGCCACCGCGGTACTCTGTGAACTTGCTATTCGATAGCGGTACCTCCGCTAATGGGACCGTCTTTCAACTGACTGGCGCGACAGTCGGTGATCGCGATCGCGAAATCGTGGATTTGTTATTTTTTTTTTCGGATAATCGCGATTGCGATGCCGCCTGCCTGCCTCCGCCCAATGTTGTCGGATCTACGAACTTTCTTGGATATAAGGTCGTCATATTACCCAAAAATACCTAATAACTCTGAAATGACTCTTGATCTAAGGAAATGGCTGAGTCGATATAGGACAGTGACACACTTTAAGACAGGTGTTCTCAAACTTAGAAAGTGCACGAGTAACTAACAACGATACCAGTATTCGGTTAGACAAAGTCTCTTCAATGTACAGAATCCATCTAACATACCAAACAGAGGATTTATTCTTCAATAATTCAAGAGGTAGATACCTGATAATGCTGTCACTTCATATGTCAAAGTATTATGATCTTCCACCCACTCCAATCGCACGGGTTTGCTCCGGGTGTACAACTATGAAAGACCTCCGGCTGTATCTCGAGAACCGATCATCGTACAGATTTGGGATAGAAATCCTGATTATATCTACTTACTTATCAATCTATCTAAAGGTACCAACATCAGTTTTCTACTCGTTTGGCCTACTTCAATATCAGATTGAAAAATATATATTTCCATGTGAAATTTTCGAATTGACTTGATTTGTGATATAACTAAGTTTGTTGGTATTCCATTGGATACCTGGAATATACAGGGTGTCCTTGAAAGGTCTTCACAAAAAGCTACCACATATTCTTCAGACCAAAACAATTCGATACAAGCAAACTTACCTCAGTAAAAAGTTGCTTAGTTTGGGCGCTAGACGGCTCTGAAGTTGAAATTTTCAAATCGATTTTGCTTCATAACTTTTGAACGGCTCATGAGATTTTTTTCAAATTTGGTACGTTGGCATAGACTCATCGAGCAATGAAACTCATATCATAATCATAATGAATATCATTCCATGGGCGTAGAACTTGATTTTTTCAGTAAATAAACATCTAAACCTCCCACGCCAATGGAAAAAAATTAGTTTCAATATGAAATCTAAATTATTCAACTCATTCACTACAAAAAAGGTACTCTTGACAAAAGTCGATTCCTCTCATGGTTTCGACAAAATTTTAATTTTAGTGATTTAGAGCATAATTAATAATAAAACGATTAACAGGTATTTCATAAAAATTGTTCAAAATGTTCACCATTTTCACGTATACAAAGATTTATACGACGCAAAAAGTTGAAATGTACTCTTTGCATAACTTCTTCATCGCCTGTAAGATTATTCGTCGCCTGTTGGATACGTTGCCATAATTGTTCTACAGTATTCACAGGGGTCTTGTAAACCGTAGACTTGAGATAACCCCATACAAAATAATCCATCGGTGTTGAGTCTGGAGAACGTGGTGGCCAATTCACGGGTGCATCATTACCTCTACCTATCCATCTGTCTGGGTACTGTTGGTTCAAAAAATTCCTAACATCCACCGAAAAATGTGGTGGAGCTCCATCGTGCATAAACCACATATCTACCCGATGTTGGAGTGGTAAATCTTCCAACAAATTTGGCAACGTATTTCGTAGATGTTGTAAATACATGTCTCCTGTTTATCTTTGTGGAAGTATGACAGGACCAATTATAAAATTTCCTATTATTCCAGCCCAAACGTTGATTTTGAATTCGTGTTGAAAATGGTTTATTTTAATGGAATGAGGATTTTCAATTGCATAAACGTGTTCATTATGAAAATTAGTTATTCCTCTTCTCGTGAAACAGGCTTCATCAGTGAACAAAATATTCTTTCCAAAGTTCAGATTCATTTCTCTTTGCAAATTAATGAACCTACAAAACATCAGACGACTTTGTGAATCATGGATTAATAAATCTTGAACTGGCGTCTTGTGGTATGGGTATAATAATTGTTCTCTTAGTACTTCATGAACGGCATTCCTAGAAACTTCTAGTTCATTACTTATCCGTCTAGTACTCAATTCTGGATTTTCTTCAATACGGTCTAAAATTTCTACTTCGACTTCGGGAATCCTTACATAACGCTGTCTTCCATAATCACCAGTTCTAGGAGCAAAATGACCGGTCTCCCGAAGACGTCTCTCAACTGCAGCAAAAGTTGGGTGGCTTGGTACGCGACGATTTGGAAACCTTCCCGAATACACCCTCACACTCTCTCGACCATTTCCTTGACAATATCCGAATACCAATAACATATCGGTGTATTCTTCATTGGTGTATTGTACGGCCATGATAAATCAGAAAAGTCCGATATCAACAATCAACGTCAATAAAACTCGACAAATCAACACAGATGAAACTATGGAAACCAAGAATGTGAATATCACTGTTTTCGAGCAGATAATAATAGTCTTCAGAAAAAAAAACCAGTGCTACTTATTTTCAATAGAAATAACCTATGCAAAAAGTACATCTCAACTTTTTGCGTCGTATAAATCTTTGTATACGTGAAAATGGTGAACATTTTGAACAATTTTTATGAAATATCTGTTAATCGTTTTATTATTAATTATGCTCTAAATCACTAAAATTAAAATTTTGTCGAAACCATGAGAGGAATCGACTTTTGTCAAGAGTACCTTTTTTGTAGTGAATGAGTTGAATAATTCAGATTTCATATTGAAACTAATTTTTTTCCATTGGCGTAGGAGTTTTAGATGTTTATTTACTGAAAAAATCAAGTTCTACGCCCATGGAATGATATTCATTATGATTATGATATGAGTTTCATTGCCCGATGAGTCTATGCCAACGTACCAAATTTGAAAAAAATCTCATGAGCCGTTCAAAAGTTATGAAGCAAAATCGATTTGAAAATTTCAACTTCAGAGCCGTCTAGCGCCCAAACTAAGCAACTTTTTACTGAGGTAAGTTTGCTTGTATCGAATTGTTTTGGTCTGAAGAATATGTGGTAGCTTTTTGTAAAGACCTTTTAAGGACACCCTGTATATATCCATAAATAGATAGATAGATAATTTTATTTGCTCCGGTTACATATAATGTACACATATAAACTCCGAGGAGTGTGGAACATGTCAGTAATAAAAAATAAATAAAAGCTTTAAATACATAATCAAACATTATCTCACACGTAGTTTCGACCCAAAAAACAAAAACTTAGAATCAAACATATATAAATAACATTCATATAGTTAGCATACTATCATTTAAGAATTCCTGCAGGCTATAATAAGGTTTTTCTATGAGGTAGTTCTTCATACGACATTTCATTGTTGAAACTGGAAGATTTCTTAAAGTAAGTGGAAATTTATGTAAATGTTTATAACGCTATATTTGACATTTCTCTGTATGTTTGTATAGTTGCATTTCTCATTCCTAAGATCATTCTTTGTTCTTGTGTTGTATACGTGATCCTTTTCAGAGTTAATGAAAAGTTCTGATTTATTTTCTGTTACAAATACTACTGCTTCATATATATAGAGATTTATCAAAGTTAAAATTTTGCTCCTAATAAAAGCTTCTCTACAGCTATCGTTTTTTTTTTCATTTTATAGATATACCTGATACATTTTTTTTGTAGTATAAGTATCCTAGAGATATCAACAGAGTTTCCCCAGAATATAATTCCATATTTTATCCTAGATTTAATGTAAGCATGGTATGCAGAGAGGGCAGCTTCGGTTGAGACATGTTCCGACAGTATTCTCAATGCATAGCAATATTTTGCAATATTTTTTGATAGATAATCTATGTGATTTTTCCAGTCCAGTCTCCTATCTATCAACAGTCCCAAAAATTTTACCTGATTGCATATGTTTAAATTTTGATTATTATATTCGAAGGTATTCAACTCTGGCAAGGATGATCTATTTGCGAAATGAATTATCTGAGTTTTGTCAATATTAAGAAGTAGGTCATTTGCTGTGAGAAAATTGTTTAATACATCTAGCACATTTGTTGTCTTTGTCATGACCAACTGAGAGTTTTTTCTTTTACAATGACTGATATATCATCAGCATATAAAACAATATCTTCATTAACTACATTTGGTATTTCATTTGTGTACAGTATATATAGTAATGGGCCTAGGATGGATCCTTGCGGCACACCTTTTTTTATCATAATTGGTTCTGATTTAATTATCCCCGAGGTGTCATTTTCAATCAAATATTGGGTTCTGTTTGTCAAATAGGATTTGATTAGGTCCAAAGAAGGGCCTTTGATGCCATATTTTTCAAGTTTGTTGCATAAAATTTCATGACTGACACTGTCAAATGCTTTTGACAGGTCAATACACAAAGTTACAGTACAATCATCTTTGTTCAAATGATGTAAAATTTTTTCAATGGCTTGATATATTGCTTGTACGGTTGATTTACCTTTACGAAATCCATTTTGTTCTTTTGCTAACAACACATTATCATCTAAAAACTTAAGTAAACGTTTGTTCATGAGCTTTTCAAAAATTTTACTGGGATTTGGCAATAATGATATGGGTCTGTAGTTACTTTCTTCATCTCTGTTTCCTTTTTTAAATATAGCTTTAATAAATGCCACTTTCAATACTTCTGGGAATACTGCTTGTGAAAAACATAAATTTATAATATATGTCAAAGGATAGGCTATGATCTCTGCTGTTTCTTTCAATAGGCACATAGGAATCTGATCTTCACCGACAGATTTTTTATTTTTTAGTTTTTCAATACATTCTATTATTTCAAGCGGAGTGGTAGGTTCAAAGAAAAAAGCATCATCACATCCTTTTATTTTTGTATAATCTGGGCTATCTGTTTTATTTAGGTCAGGGCAAGCTTCACTAAAATACTTATTGATTTGATTCACTGTGGTTTGTGGATTTTTATGTTTTTTTTGCAAAGCTTTCTAGGATATTGTTTTTGTGGTAGTTGGGTTTGGTTATTTTTTTGATTAATGACCAGGTAGCTTTGGTTTTATTTTTGGCTTTCATTATATATTCAGTTTACTGAGGACGGAACAATACTTTTCAAAATACTGAGTACTTATCAACCCTAATGTCTTCTTTCTGAATAATGAGCGTTTTCTAGAAAAAGATTTTTTTATACCCCTTGTTATCCATGAATTGGGCCTAGTTTTATTAAACTTTTTTTCCACAAAGATCAGGTTCATTATTCTACTGAAAATATTCGAAAAGCAGCAGTATGCTATGTTTACATCTGTACTCTGTGTTACACTTTCCCAATTTACTCCAGCGAGATCCTGTATAAACTGAATAATTTTATTTTTTGAGAATATTTTTTTTCTAATCCATTTTATTTCATTTGTTTCAATTTTTTCTGTGAAAAGGGTTATCATTTGTCCATAGTGATCAGATAATGCTGTATTTGAAACCATACTTTTTTCATAATCATCAAAATTTACAAAGATGTTATCTAATAGAGTAGATGAGATATTTGTTACTCTGGTTGGTTCAGAAATAGTTTGTGTTATGTTGTGAGTGAGAAGTAAGTCTAAAAATACCTTAGTTTGTACGTTGTCTTCAAGCAAGTTGATATTAAAGTCTCCACATAGTATAACCTTAAATGTAGTGAATTTTTCATGAACTAAATCGATTATTTCTTCTATGTTCTCAATGAAAATATCAAATGATCCTGAGCCAGTTCTGTAAACACATACAATTACAATTTTCATTTTCCTAATTACTACACTTCCACATTCCAAATGACCTTCAATACTTTTTCTGACAACACTCTCTACACTCTCCGCATCCATATCGTTTGTTGTGTAGATACTGACTCCTCCATGCTGCATTATTTCCCGGGAAAATGCTGATTTCAATTCGTAGCCCTCGATTTGTATACTCTCTATTTCGGATTCTAAGAGCCAATGCTCTGTTATGCATAAAATTTTTGGCTTTGATGGTAGAGAATCTAGAAATATTTCAACTTCATCAGTTTTGTTCCTCAAACACTGTTTATTTTGATGGAGTATGGTGAAGTGTCCATCTTCATTGCGACTTTGTTGGCAGCTGTTTTCAGAAATGTTTATATGTTCATTTTTCTGTGGTAGTTGCTATTGCAGCAGATTTCTACTGGCGTTTCGTTTGTTGACCTCATATTTGTAGTCACACTCATGACTCCAAGCACTATGATCGACATCAAGATGTAGGTTCCTTTTTTCATTTTTCATTGTACAGTTAATGCATCTGCTGTATTGTTCTGGCTCCTGACATTCGGTTTTTTTATGTTCCTTGGCACAATTTCGACAAGCCAACTTATTTCTACAAACTTGGGCTAAGTGGCCAAAACCACAGCATCTGAAGCATCTTAGTATATTGGATTTGACTTCATACACTATGCAAGAGTTGAATCCAATGTTGAGTTTACACCTATTCCACAGTTTTTCACAGGTTTCCTCTTTGTGTCTCAACTATCACTGTGACTTTTCCATCCTCTTTGTTTATTAAATTTGTAATATTTATTGAGTCATTATTTTCAAATCTATGATTTTGTTTGATGAGCTTTCTTAGTAGCATTTCTTTTTCAGCGCAGTCTGCCTTATCAACTCCTACGATTTTGAAAATTTTTTTCATCCTTGTTTTCCTTATTTCATAATCATCACCAAGCTTTTCTGTGGATTCCTGCAAGATTCTTTGAACCGATACATCATTGCTGCACTTTACTAATATTCCTCCATTTGCAGTGTTTTGCAGTTGCCTTATTCCAACTGATAATTCACATGGATTGATGGCCCTTTTCAAGTCTGCCATGGTTTTGCTATTATCCTGATTGTTTTTTGGTAAAATTATAAGATTTCTTTGGACGGGTTTATGTGTCGGGGATAGAGACCAGTTTGTGTTTTCTTTGGCATGTGATATTCTGTTTTTCATTTGTCTTCTTGTCTTTACCAAAGTAAATTTTTCATCTTCCCAAGTAAATATATATATATATGTATAAATATATTTAATTGCCAATGTGATTACGCCCCCTGGCGGTCGTTCTACGAGCTCAGAAGTTATTCGCAGCGATTTCTCTTGGCCACAAGTGACAAAACATTGAATACCTTGGGTACGAAAAATGTACACCCGCTATAAACCACTCAAAACCAAACCTTACCTTGTAACCATTTCGTCTCCTCAAGTTGTCGTATCTTGACTAAGATAAACATCAAAAGTGGGCTGAGAAAACCAAAAATATTGTCTATAGATGGGTCTCAACCATTTTATCTAGTACTATTGATGAATTGTGTCTTCTAGATACCTTTGGATTTCTCAATGTATTCTCGGTTTCGTTTGTGATGAAGTTACACAAGAAATACAATATTGTTCCAGGAACGTTTTGGTTCTATTCTTGCCCAATTTCCCATCATACTGAGATGCAAAGGGAGAACCTATCCTGGCTCAAACAAGCTCGATAGCGCCAGATCAAAAAATACCTATCTGGCATGGTATAACGAACTTATTGTAACAAATATGAGAGCAGAAATGTATTCCACATAGTGCCGCAGTCTTCGATAACTTCTTATTGAAATGGGATATAGAGATACAGCTCATACTATTCGATAGGTACACCTTGTGAGTATATTCTGAAATAATTTTGGATCATAAAAGGTATTCACCAAACGGAGAACTACACTAAATACATATTTTTTTCAATTCCCTGTAATTGAGACCTTTAATGCTGATCACAACGATATATTACCGCGGCACTATTGAACACCGTGTAGGTATAGGTCCCATTTTGGATCTACAAAAAATGTCCTCGGACTCCACAGTAACGCTTAATGGAGAGGTTTCCATTCGAAATGTTCATCTATACTTTGGAATATTTCCGAGAATATTCACCAATATCCAAATCGTCGGAATTAGATCAGATCTAACAAATTTTCTTCATCGAGATCTGTAGGTATGTTATCGACGGCATGTTCGATGAACAAACATGTCTTTCCTTGGGTTTCAAAACGCTACCTGGTATTTTGTCCATTCGATATCACAGAAGTACATAGTACGTTCTGTTTCTACCGTATCTATTCAAAGAGACCTTGAATGAATTAGGAAGACAACACGTGCTATAGATCATTTATTTTCGTAATCCTGATTTCACCTAGCTATTCAGAGTTGCAACTTGGAGTTATCTATACAGTGGCGGATTGAATATCGACAGCGCCCTAGGCGATCACCTCATCGACGACCCTCTGGTGATCACAAGATATCATGAATTACTAGATATCCCGGTAAACTTCTTATTCCATTCTTCGAAATACGTCCTCGAATCTCGCACATTTGAATGAATTTGTTGTTATGTGTATCCTGTAGCCTGCAGAGTCAATTGACTAACTTGTTTTACAAAATAATGATTTTGAATTCAATAGACTTCACAAGACCGCACGAAGTGAATACTTAACAGTCATGCATGGCGCCGCTGTCAAACGTAGGTCTGTCACGAACTCCATCTATTGAATGTGATCCTAAATCGGAATACAATAAAATTTCTCCTTTCCCAAACCACCCCACGATTGAGACGAGTAAAACGAGACTAGCGCAGGGTAATTGATTTTTATATATGTATATGTATACAGGGTTACTCACGGTCGATGGTACGTTAGACGTTTATGGAGAACGCAACGCAGAATTCTTTTGAAAATTTCGCATCTTACATTTTATCACCTGATCTATCGATCTAACATATTTTCGAAATTGCGACGTTGCCGTTTCTACCAAAAAGTCCTAGCAACTTCATTTTTTTAAATGGAACACCCCGTATGAACAAATTTTTTTTGAATCGCCTTTTTATTACGATACTCTTTTGTTAATGAATCCCTATACCTATCTCTATCGGTTTTCAAATGAAAAATAATTTGTGTTGAATATCATCCAAAACATATCCCTAATTGAACTTATGTAAATCAGGGCTCTCGAATCATGAAGAGTTGATATTTCAGTGGTGGTTTGGACAGGCTTGATGTATTCAATTTACACCGAGAAGTCGCCTCCATGTCAGCATAATGCTGGAATTATTATTATATTCGTTGTTCATACAAGTGGTCAAAAGTTCATTTTCTCAAATGGTACCCACTATTTTTCACTCAATAGATTGAAAGACGAATGAAAATGCTACAAGATGACATAGCATGTCCCCATACCTAAATCATCAAGTTTTCTTAATGAAGCCGGTTTTTGTGAAAAA
The DNA here is from genome assembly GCA_963576655.1 of Gastrophysa polygoni. Lineage (NCBI taxonomy): Eukaryota > Metazoa > Arthropoda > Insecta > Coleoptera > Chrysomelidae > Gastrophysa > Gastrophysa polygoni. The sequence continues at coordinate 32,997,410 of OY755083.1, forward strand.
TATAATTTCATGAAAAAGTTAATTTGAGATAGCCATGGAAATATCTAACTCATGACAGTTCGGTGACATTGATGAGTAATTCAGTGATTGTTATTGACAGTGTTTCAAAAAATCTCCCAGAATCGATTATTCAAACGATCTTCTTATGAAGGTATTTATTATACACCGACAATGTGATCAAATCATTGCCAGAACTTGCAGAAAATTCAACCAAATGTATCCTGGATTGACACCAATGTGACAAGGTAGTTTGTAAGATTACAAAATAATTTCATCAACTCTATCAAAAATCAGCTCATCTAGCATATCTAGGTAAAAGCTAAATTCACTGTGAAAGTACAGAAAATAACAGAATTAGGAGGAACATCTTGCAACTCGAAGTTTTAGATATAATATTCCGAATGCATCTCGAAATTTCAAATGATACCGAGTTGTAACTAGGAATCACAGAGGAAAGAAGAAATAATTAAATGTTTACCCTTCTACACTTCCGTAAAAAACTCATCAGACATTGTCACAGATTGATATAACGACAAAAAAATCGTATACCCTCGAAAAGAATCTTCAACCTCCTCCATTTTGCTTCAATATTCGCGATGAGACGTGACAAATCAGCTCCATCCAAAAGGTATCAGGTATTCGCATATTCTGGATGCACGGATATCACAAAATATATCCAAGATTTTTCCAGCTTTTTGTGGGATTTTCTCTCCTCGTTTCTAAAAAATAAAGTAGAAGTTATTAAAAATTGTTTCAATATATTTGTAGTAAGGACAGATTTTGTGATCTGCCCCAAAATGTCACTGCGCTTGGATTCAAACCTTTAGATACCTAAAAGAGATATTCTCTCCTTGTCAGTGACACCAGAATTCCTACGTCTACCAAATTGTCACTTTTCAGTCTCAAAACCGACTGCATTGTCTTTGTGGTTGTTGTATATTCTGTCTGTTCTCAATTTGATGTTTAATTCAGAAGAACCCTCCGAAGAACCACAAGAAAATTTGATTCAGAGAGCTCTTTCAGTGGTTTTTGTACTCCATTCGTGTATATATATTTTTTTTAATTTGAATTGAATCTTCGAATTTTTTTATTTCGAATTTGTCTCCATTCGATAATTTATCAACAGCCTTCTTGTATTCTCTCAATATTCGCAATTCTTCCATGTTTGAATTCAATGCATTTTCAAGATTTCTATTATCTTTCAATATCTTCAGTATTTTATTCTCCTGTTTTTCCTAACGAATATTCATGTTGTCATGTTTTGGAGTTGTTTGCATACAGTCAATATTTTCCGAATTCATAGTTTTATAAATAGTAAGGCATGCCTCTTCTTTAAATCCTACGTTTTCATCGAAACTTTTTCTTGTAAAATGGCATATGAAGATATTGTAGAGTGATAATCCAGCACAAGGAAAATGTATATGTATATAATTCCATATTATTTTACCTCGCATATTTTGCTGTATTCACCGATTTTCCAATACGGTCTCTTCATGTTGACTTTCCAAGTTTTGAGTTCATTTTCATTGGTTGGAAAGCTGACAAATTCTAATTTGCCATCCAACCGATTCATACAGCCTAATGCAGCACAGTTCCAAAACACAAATGAAAATATCGTATTGAGTGCTCAATCAAATTTTGTGGCGCCTATGGATGTTATGTGACAGCAATGTCAGGGACGCCAGTACACAAAACTAAAGTCACGAGATCATTAAAAAAGAAAAAAACTATGATCCGTCCGTACCCTGATAAGATGACATATTTGTCAAATTTGCATCAAGGTATCCTTTTTCCATTACCTCAGAGATCACAGATCTGTGGTACTAAGGCAGAACCCGATGTCATAAAATATCGATTTTTCGTTTTCAATGCCAATATATACAGTTAGGGGCAAAGAATATGACGGCAAAACAATATACGTATCTGAAGCTCTAAAAACTCGTAGGTTGATAAAATTATTTTCCAATATGTTCCTTATACAGGCAAACCCGAAGGCAAACCCCAATATATCAGACATATCGGGTTATGGCGTCGTAGGGTGACAGCGAAACAATTGTGAATCCCGGTATGTCTGACTTATCCGACTATAGCATAGTTTCAGCTTGTCTAAGCTTGTCGTTGTCAGTCGATTGAGTGCTCTAATGAAGTGCAGGTGTGCGTCGTCATTAGTCGTTGTTTGTTGTTCTAGTGAGCACTATTGATCTTTTTGGCAGTCTGTGGCTCAAACTTAGTGAGATGTATGGAAATAGTAGAAGTGTCATAATAGCCAACATGGCCTTAGCTAGTAAGTGTGGAAAATACTTTACGTTACATTGTACATTATAATTTCAAACAATCGAATTGACCTCTAGATTCTATATTTCATGGGAATATTTTTTCACATATTATTATGATTGTATACTGTGTATATATTCGTATATAAATATAAATTCGTATTCGTATATAAATATAACACCTAGGGTCGGTTGCATTAATAAAAATGAATCATGTGATTATCTGATCACACATTAGCGGTGATGTTACGTTAAATCCAATTTGCGTTGTTAGGATTATCGTTCCATTAACTAACGACGGAAAATGCGTGGCAACAGCGCTAATTTGCTGGATTCACACGTTCCGTGCTTGTAAATGATGATGCTTTGCGCATTTATAGGTTAGGTTTAATTATTTGATTTGACGAAGCAGTTTCACAGATCTGTGGCAGTATGGATATTGATATGGATAGCTTGAAGAAAAAACGGGGGGCAAACTATACGGAATCAGTAAAAACAACACTGCTGGAGATTGTTGAAAAGTACGTATAGTTTACCATAATATCTAAAATTTGGTACCCATCTTCCGATATATCCAATTCATTCCTTCACAGATATAAAAATATATTAGAATGCAAACAGTCCGATACCATATCTTAAAAAAAACGGGATGCATCATTCAATATATATATATATATCGAAATATTCAAAATTATTCAGCGGAAGAATCAAATGTCACTTGCTGCTTGTCACTTTAATAATCAGTTATCGAGCACTGATTAAGTTAATTCCATGGTTAAGGCGATTTGATGTGACGTTTGAAGTTTGTTGGCTTTTGTGCAACTGCTTTTTCACTCAATCGGGCATTTTCATAAGTTAATTAGGTGATTGAGTTAACATCATGATACTATAACTGAGAAGGTGAACCCACGCGCATGTTTTATTTCTGTCTCTCTTGCACAGTATACGTCACTCCGTGACAAATTTCTGTTGGCGCTTTGAGGTTAAGCGAACATTTCAGTGCGTTTATCGTTTTAAATTCTGTTTTTCAGTGGTGTCGGTTCGAACAATTTTGCTTTCTTTATCTATTTGTTTATTTATATTCCATACTAAGAAACTATTGTTCATTGTGCTGTGGTGGGTTGTTCCAGTAACAATGATAAAAGATAATTGTGAGCGAAACGTCCAAAGGAACCTCCTCCACAGAGGTGAACCGATCACGGCACTGAAGCCTGGAAACCATATTTCTTAGTTTTTGTTCTGTTGACTTCTTCATAGACAAAAATACCTGTTTTTTATTCTTATGGAAATATCATTTGATTCGTATTCTGTGAGTTAAGTTTCTTCCTGAAAATGGTTTACGCATTAGAAGAACGAATTGAGTTAGTGAAACTCTACTACAAAAATGATGATTGTCTAAGAGCTGCAGCTAGAATTTTCAATACAAGGCATCCAGGGAAAAATGCATCTCATACCCATGTTCAAACGTTGATCAATAAATTCGAAAGAACTGGGTCTGTGGGAAACCAAAAACATCATCCTGAACGTCGGATAAGGAACGAGGCTGTTGAGGTAGCGGGGTTTTGGGACACGTGGCTATGGATCATACTCAAAGTATTCAAAGCTTGGCTGAAGCTTCAGGTGTAGCGCGATCGAGTATTCAGAGAATTCTCAAGTCACATCGATTCCATCTATACGAAATCAAACTTGTACATGAACTGAACGAAGACGATTCTGACAGACGTCAACAGTTTTGTGAGGAAATGTCTGAGCGTCTGAGAACAAATCCCAATTTGCTCTTCAATATTTGTTTTTCAGACGAGAGTACATTTTTTGTTAATGGAAACGTAAATCGTCACAATTGGCGCTACTGGAGCGATATCAATCCCAGGTTAATACGTGAGGTCCACACACAAACTCCGCAGAAGTTGAATGTTTGGTGTGGTATTTTTGGCAAAAATATTATTGGACCACTTTTTATAGATGATAATTTGAATGGACAAATGTATTGACATCTTCTTGAGAATGCCATCGATCCCATGATAACGGATATTATCGAAAACGATGGAGATTATTCGGCAGACAACGTCCATTTTCAACAAGATGGAGCACCACCTCACTAAGCAGTAGCGGTTAGAAACTTTCTGGATGAACGATATACCAATCATTGGATAGGGCGACGAAAACCAATAATTGAGTGGCCAGCTAGATCACCGGACCTCAACCCGTTGGATTATTTTTTATGGGTGCATCTCAAAAGCAAAGTTTTTGCCACTCCGCCAGAGTCACTAGAGGATCTACGTGGTCGAATTGTATACGATTCCTGCAGCATAACTCCAGAAGTATTGGAAAACGTTCGTAATAGTTTCGAAAGTTGACTTTATCATTGTATTGAGGTAGGAGGGGCTCATTTCGAGCAATTAATAAATTGAATTTCCATAAGAACGATATTGATTATTCAAATTAAACCTATTACCACACTAATCTCAAGTACCAGTCATTCGATTTTGAAAAGATAATAAACGTTTGGATAGAGAATGAAGAGAGCTTTCAGATGATGTATGACTCGACCCAAGTTCCCTATGATGATTCGCAATGGGGTAGCCGCCCCTGTCAGGGGGAAGAAGTTGCGTGACTAAATTCATCACTGACATGTGTCCCCCTAGAAATCAAAATCGACGTGTTTCAGCGTTTCCGGAAATAATTTGTCATTTCCCAGTAAATCCGTGTGGAAAGTTTTCGTTGGGACACCCTGTATTTATCAACTAGTGGTAATTTCATTATTATAATTCATTTCTGAATGAATGCTCACAAATGAAACAATCATTCACATACAAAGAATAATTCTCAATAATCTTTCTGTTCTGAACGTCATGAATGTTACTCCTCCAATACCTACAAACATAAAGAACAGCTGTGGAAAAAACTTCAATTTCAATATGGAAAAACCATCATTTGATTGGACTTCAGCGCTCTCATAGTTTCGGGTAGCTATATGGAAGTGTATTGAAACTGTACAGACTATATTACAAACCCGATTAAATGTATGAGAATCTTGGAAACCGACAAAGAACAGAGTTTAAATGCGAGATACAAATTCAGTTTCTATGAAAATATCAACGATTCTTTAAGCAACATTGATACTTCATCATATTTGAAAAATCGAGAGCTTTCGGAGAATATAATAAGAAATCCAGATCCGTATTTCAAACGTCAGATTGTCAGTTTGATAGTGTCATTCTGTAGGTCATAAATATTGACAATGACGATGTGAAATTATTTTTTCTTATTTGTCTCCGAATGAAGTCAGTGAAAACTTAGAACCATATTACAGTGTTTCGTAGTGACATCTATTCAAATATATGTGATGTTTCGGATTTCTGGTAACAGCCTGTATATATATTTCCATAATAGGACTGAATCGTCAAAGAAAAATCTATCTACCGGCAGCTAAGCCTTCCCAGATTGAATAACAAGTGCACTTAACTTGTTTGACTAGTATATTTTTTCCGAATTCCGATGAGTCCTACATTACTTCATAGTCGAATATTTTGAATCTTCGGTCAGAAAAACTGAATTCCGAGACAACTTCCTAATTTGAATTCGAAAATTCTAAAATCAAAACATCTTCATTCCTAGCCCCTCAACGCCTCCGCATCAACATAATATAAGATTCATCATCATTCCACATATTCAAATATATATAGGTATATTAAAAGTATACGAGTATATAATATAATATCCGATAGGTCGGATAGAAATATGTTGGGCAACACCGAGGATCGCCTTGGCTGACTCATTCTGTTTCGTAATAATCAGTTCCGCTATTCCTATAACGCCCTGGTGAACGTCATTCATTTCTGAAAACCCCGACTATTGTTTCGGATTCTTTGAAATGGAAAATCTGTTGCTTTGAAGATACTACGGTTTGTCCTCAAGTATGGAATATAAGTATGAAACGATTCTTATGTAGCCGTTCGTTAGAAGGTTTCGTAGTTGTTAATATTGTATCGATACTGTGAGTAGGTACCTACTGAAAGTATCATGTAGTTTCTATTTCTATTAGTATTAGTATCATAGTATTATCACAGTATAGAGAATACTAACAGTAGACCGACTCTGGCCTACGTGCTCGCTTACCGGTTCCCTTCCCCTCAGGCCCCTCGGACACCTTTCGGTACCCAGACCGCTACGCAATATTCTTTTAATGTAGTTTCAAAATGTACCTCTGCTATTGTCCTATAAATTCTGACGTTTGCTGTGTCCCCAGTTGATCGTACGCAATAAAGTATTATTATTATCATTAAAGTGTGTGTATGAACATGCACCCCAACTCAGTACACAATATTGCAAGCGTGATTCGACCAGAGCATGATATAAAATTTTCAGTTGCTTAAGAGTTAATACCTTGACTGAACATTTAAATTCATACAGAAGAATTCTGAGGGTTTTGCTTGCCTGCTCAGTGTGATAATTCCACCTAAGATGAGAGTCAATAGTAATTCCAAGGTATTTTATCTTATTAGTTGAATTTATTTCTACATCAATTTGATTCACTTTTATTTCAAGAGTTTTAAAGCCTGGCAAGTTATTTTCATAGCAAAAGGGACATAGTAAGTTTTCTCGAAATTTACTGTTAATAGTTTATGGCTAAACCAGTTGAAGATATTTTCCAAATCTTGTTCAATTTCTCTTTTTAGGTTCTTCCAAGAATCAGAAGAGTAGAGGATGGCTATATCGTCGGCGAAGCTGTAAATTTTTCCAGTAGATTTTTGGGTGAGTAAGTTATTGATATACACTGAGAACAGTATTGGCCCCAGAACAGTTCTTTGTGGCACTCCATATGATACTACATTTTCATGGCTTATAGTTTCCCCAATTTTTACCGATTGTTTACGATTTTTGAGGTAACTTTTGAAGAGGTCAAGTGCTACTCCTCTTATGCCGGATCCCTCCAGGGCCTCGAATAACTGAGGGTGATCCACAGTATCGAAGGCCTTGGCGAGATCTAGGAAGACACAAATTGTTGGCTTTCTAGTATCAATACAGTGATTCATTTCTCCACTTAATTCAGATGTTATATCATTCGTTGATATTCCTGCACGAAAACCAAATTGTTGGTTCGATATAATATGATTTTTTTCGAAAAAATCATTTATTCTGGCTCAGTGATTTTTCAAATATTTCTGCAAATAAGAGAGATGGTTCTATAGTTGACCACATCTTTCCTATCACCTTTTTTGTATATCGGAATTACTATTGCCTTTTTGAAATGGGAAGGACATATTCCTGTTTTGAATACAACGTTAATTAAATGTGTGAGTAGGGGTGATATTTCGTTTGCAATCATTTTCGTCGTCTCCGTTTTTATTGTGTCTTCTCCATGGGACTTACCCGTTTTCAAATCCTTGATAATTGATTCAATTTCTTTACTTTCAACAGGAAACAAGTAAAGTGATTTCAGAATCGACTGAAGTTCAGGTTTAGGTGATAAAGGTTTCTTTATCTTCTCTGCATACTTTTTACCCACTGATGAATAGTGTTCGTTGAAATAGTTGGCTGTCATTAATGGTTCACTAATGATTTTTCCGGTTTCAGTTTTTATTTCTTTGATTGTGTGTTCATTGTTTTGGCCGCTCATTTTTTCAACCACGTTCCAGAGACTTTTTGTATGTTTAGAATTTTTTTCTATTTTATTTTGAAAATATTTGGATTTTGCGTCTTGTATCATCTTATTTAGCTTATTTCTGTATTTGGTATACTCTTGTTTCTTAATGGGGTTGTTTGGATCAAACTTATATTGCGTGTGTAATTCCTGTTTTGTTTTAGTTGAGTTCATAACAGCTTCTGTGATCCAGTCACTGCGTGGGTGTTGATGGTTTTTGATTTTGATTTTACTTATATTTTGTTGAATAAGATTCTGTATATTGCTTGTCAGATGATTGGATACGAATTCAGAGTCTGTCGAGGAGTATAAAAGTTGCCAGTTATTGGATTTTATGTCCTTTTTTAAGTTATTATAATTGATGAAATATTTGTATTTTTTGTTTAATATAGGATTTTTTTCATATTTTATTTTGGTACCCGCAAGTATAGTTTTGTGGTTGTTGATACTGGTACTATAGGTTAGAGATATGCAGTTATTTTGTATGTCGTGCTTTGACTTCAAAAATATGTGATCAATGCAGCTAGTCGATTCACCCTGGAAATTTGTTACTGCATTTATAATAGACACAAAATATACTCACCCATTGTATCTAAATAGTTACTGACATCTTCATTATTCTCTTCCTTTAAAATGTTTGAATTCACATCCCCAACTAAATAGTGATAGTCAACTGATACAGTTTTTGTTTGTTCCAGATATGACCGTAAGGCAGTCAAAAATTCTGTCTTATCTCCAGCCGGAGATCTATAGAGTGCTGTGACAAGTACATGTTTGTTTTTGTATATATTTTTTTTTTATCTGTGGACAACACGAAAGGGAAACCTATGATGTTCGAGGAACATCGTGTTAGCCAGCGGTGGAATTTTGGAGAGTAGGAAAGTGTTGGAATTTTTCTTGAAAGTTTGGAGGTTGTAAGCTTCAGGAAAGACTTCACTAGGCGAAGAATTCCATAACTTTGCCGTTCTATTTATGAATGATGCTTGGTATAGCGATGTTCGACATGTCTCGAGTCTGACAGTGTAGGGGTGACCAGCTTGAGCTCGCCTGGTTTGTCTACTAGGGATTGCGCGTGGTGGCATAATAGAAGATATTTCCGTTGAGCACCGACCGTGAAAGTACCTATAAAAAATGCATAGATCGCCGACCTTTCTACGATGATCTAGAGAGGTCAATGATTTGGTGAGTGTAGTATCATCGACTAGGCGGATAGCTCTCTTCTGAATTGAATCTAAGAGCTTTAGCGTATGTTTGGGGGCTGAGCTCCAAACATGTGAACAGTACTCCACGACAGGTCGAATTTGTGCTTTGTAGATCATAAGCAGTTGCTGGGATGTGAAGTACCTCTTCGCACGGAATAGAAAACCAAGTTTTTGTGGAGCAGTTTTCGCAATGGACCTCACATGATCGTCCCATGAGAGAGCACTGTTGGTGGTGACAACCAGCATGGATATTGACGACCTCATAGGAACAGTGGTACCCGACATCATCAAATTGGGCATTGTGTGATCAGCCTTCTTGGTGAACATACAAGCTTGAGTTTTAGTTGCATTGAACTGTACTAGATTCTCAGATCCCCATTTCAGAATTCTTTAAGATCCTCAGATCCTCATTTAAAGCATCAACCTGTCTTCGCCTTGCACCTCTGGCCTCGTTGGATGATATAGGGGCTCTAGAGGAAAAGGCGGAATGAAGTGTACTATCATCCGCAAAGCTATGAACTGGGCTGGAGGTCACATTCAACAAATCATTGATGTGGAGCAAGAACAAAGTTGGTGCCAAGACAGAGCCTTGTGGAACACCAGCATTGATCGTCATTGTATCAGACGAGACCCCGTCTACCACCACGTAGAGTGATCTATCTGCAAGAAAACTCGATAGTAAAAGACACAGTTGGGGTGGCAATCCATATGACGGAAGTTTCGCTAGGAGGCCTTGGTGCCAAACTCGGTCAAATGCTTTGGAGATATCCAAGGCTACAGCCAGAGACTCCCCATGTTTCTCTATTGACACCTGCCACTTATATGTCACATAGGCAAGCAGATCTCCTGTTGACCTCTGGTGACGAAAGCCATATTGCCGGTCGTTCACGATTCTTGAGCTCTCTAGATATCGGATGAGCTCGATGTTGATTGCTTTTTCCATTACTTTAGAGATCACAGATAGTAGTGCAATCGGTCTATAGTTGTTAGGGAGGGTTTTCTTGCCCTTTTTTGGAATTGGTTGGACCCTAGCTTTCTTCCAGTTAGAAGGAAATACGCCGAGTTTGCTTTGATTTCTATAACTTTGCATTGCCCTATATTCTCATTATTATTAATACTATTTATTGCTCGAATAATGTTTGGTTACATACTTTACATACATTGTTCGCAATAGGTGGGCATATCGCTAGGCGATTTCTTCCTGCCGACCTTCACAAGATTTTATACAAAAGTAATACAAAAATACAGAATATACAGAATAAAATAAAAAAATTTCAAAACTCAATTGATTAAAGGCTAAATTAATCCTGGTTTGGGGAAGACAGGGGAAAAGGAAGGAAAGAATGGTAGAAGATATGAAGATAAAAACTATTACTGGATCAAATTGACAGCTCTGTGTTGCTCAAATATTTCTTAAGGCTGGATCTGAAAGTGAACAACGTCGGTTTTTCGATGATATGTCGAGGAATGCGATCCCAAAGCTATGAAAATATTACCGTGAAACTGTTGTGAACAAAATTTGTGGCATGTGCAAGTGTCCTCAAAGAAAAGTTTGTATTTGCTCTAGTATGTCGAATTTCACCGCCAAGAGGTCGAAGGTTGCAATGGAGGTATGCCGGTTCTTGCGTGTTCAAAACTTTGTACCCTAATAATAAAATATGCCAGTTTCGACGTTGTTTGATAGATAATAAATTAAGGTGATGCCTACATTGACTAACATGATCAAACTTTCTCAAATTGTATATAAATCTAATACCAGCATTTTGTAGGCGCTCAAGTTTGTTCAGTTGGATTGCATTCAGTCCCATATAGGCCACATCAGCGTAATCTATTGAAGGGAGTAATAGTGAAAAAAATAAGTTTTTCCTTGTTTGAAATGGCAAGAAGTTCTTTAGACGGCGAAGTTGGTGAATACTGTAATAAAACTTCTTGCTCAAATTAGCAATTTGTGCATCCCAAGAAAATGTTTCGTCCATAATGATTCCGAGGTTTCTCACGTTTTTGGAATATTTAATTTTGTTGCCATTAATTATAATTTCGTTACCATCGCGATTTATCTGATTCAAATACCTCTTTGAGCCAATTATAATAGATTGAGTTTTGGTGGCGTTCAACGTAAGACCTATACTGGAAGCGGCACTAGATAACTGAAACAAATCTTTGTTAATTTTCTCGATATTTTCGGGGATTTGTTCAACAGGGAAACTCATGTAGATTTGTAAATCATCTGCAAAGAAGTGATGATTGCAAACAATATCATTGGTCAAAGACGAGACATACAATGAAAAAAGTAGTGGGCCTAAGACGCTACCTTGTGGGACTCCTGTCGTGGTTTCAACCCAGTCAGAATGAGAATCGTTCACACTAACTGAAATTTTTCTCCCATTGAGATACGAGCAGAAGAATATACTAGAGTGTGGGGAAAACCCTATTAAACGTTATTTGGCTAGTAATATATCAAAGTCGATGGTGTCGAACGCTTTGGTGAAGTCTAACAGGACTAGTACAGTGACCTGTTTGCTATCCATTGCCTTACTAATATCGTCAGTAATTTTTGTGAGCGCTGTAGCTGTACTATGTCTTTTACGAAACCCTGATTGGAATGAATTGTGAATGGAGTAATGGTTCAAATAGAGAATAATCTGGCAATGGATAATTTTTTCGAAAAGTTTCGATAACGCGGGAAGTATTGATATGGGACGAAAGTCTGAAGGTTTTATAGCGTTCTTTATTTTTGGTATAGGAATAATTTTGGCTTGTTTCCATAAAGTGGGAAAAACTCCGGTAGATAGTGAGAAGTTGAATATGTGAAATAGTACGGGTAGAATTTGGTTTACTATTGGTCTAATTAATTCTATACCAATTTCGTTGCATCCAACTGCTTTTGAGGAGATTTCGTCCATGGCTGCCTTTATATCGTCTTCACATATCGGAGTGAATTCGAATGTTGGTCTATTAGGTAAGGGTTTAGAATGGAGCAATTCTAAAGTGGATTGTTTGGTATCATCATTCAGTGGGTTATTTGGTGATACAAACTGATTACAGAGGGAGAATGGATCTATATCATTGTGAGGAAGACTAGCCTCTCTTCCTAGACCGACTGAGCGTAAAGTTTGCCATACTTTTTTGGGCGGTACGTTGATATATATATTCACAATTCTTGACGTATATTCCAGTTCCTTTTTTATGAATACAACAACTCCATCATTTTTTATATAAGTTTTTATTCACGCGAAATCTCAATCAAGATTGTTTAGAAATTTTTTTTTTTGGGAAATCAGGAACACTTGTGGTAATTTAAAAAATCCAACTCCCATACAATTCAGTCGTTCGTTTAAAAAATTGTTCGCATTGGAATATTTTGATCAAACCGATGTTACTAATTGTGTGGAAGATATAAATGAAGTTTTATTGAGAATCGCTTCAAAAAATATCGTCGAAAATGTCAATCGAGATATAATTTTCGAACGTACGTATACTCCGCTCAAAGTATACACATGCGACTATCGGAATCTAGAAACTCCTGAAGGCAACTCATTAGTATATGTAACCGGCTATTTTTTGAGGAAATGTCTTTTACAACATTCTTGTGAAATTTGCCATGATTTCAGTAACTCAAACACCGTGTTCTGCGATCTCAAATCATATAGTAGCACAACATCAGGGGGTTTAGCTGTGCCCTCCAGAAATATCGTCGAGTTCGTTATTGCGCTAAAGGATATTTCAACAAGTGAATTTGAGGAACTGGTTTTCAAAGTTAACATTGGAAACACACTGAAAAAACATTTCGCGAAAATGTCTTTCAGTCATCCATGTGACAAGTTTCCTTTGGACTACTTCATCAATTTGTATTGCAGAGTTCGTATTTATTTCACATTGAAATTTGCCAATCGAAATATGAAAACAGGAAAAGCATCAAGTAAAGTTAATACAAAACTTACAATATTACAGCATTTGTGATTCTTCTCAATGTCTTTCGATATATTATAATAAACGGTTCATTGTCCGATTTCATTTTATTTATCTGTACTTTGAAAATTTCCAAAATTTTGACAGTGTCTTTTGCTAACGATCAGAAGTAGACGGTAGCGGCGCGCTTCCGATTTCGAAATATCAAAATCATAGTAAATATCCAATCCACTCAAATTTTCGGGTCGTCACGGTACATCAGCTATCGCGCGAAATGCCTTATAAAAATACAATCTGTTTATTCTGAGTGGTATAGTTTATACGAAGTCAGTTGAAAAAGCCAAAAAAAATTTTAACCGGCTGCATGCCGGCAAATCCTTTGACATGCCGCAGATTACAGCGGCGGGTAAAATATTTTTTTTGTTCTAACAAATTAAAGCTGTTTTTGAAAGAATTCTTGATTGTTCAAAAATTACCTATATATCCATTTTGGAACAGGAGAGGTATGAGGTATTACCATGGCTCGTTACTTTTTTTTAGTATTGTCCCACATTTGAAATATGAATATGAAATTAAACTAAATCAAAATTGTCAACAAAATTAAATATAAATATAAAATTAAACTCAATAAAAACTCTCAACAAAATAAAATGAAAATAAAACATTGAACTTAATAAAAATTCTCAGTAGTATAAGGAACTTAAGAATATGTTTGTAACAATATGAATAAGTTAAGTACCATGAAAATGCCAATAATTCTGAATTTCTGATTGGTAGAGTTACTATATACACGTATATTTGAGATTATACAAAGTGACCTACTCAATTGAACGTTGTTCTGATTGGTTAAAGATCATAAGATGAAAATAATCAACAAAATAAAATATAAATAACATTGAACTTAATGAAAATTCTCCTCAAATAAATGGTATATTCTGAAAGGGTTTCTTTGGTGGAATTAGAAATAGGTACAGTTCCACAGTTTCACTAAACATGTCACATCACTTTCCTAGAATTTACACATTTTTATCACACATGTCACATCACTTCTCAACACGTTACACAATTTCACTACACATGTCACATCACTTTCCTAGAATTCACACAATTTCATTACAATTGTCACATCACTTTCCTAGACTTTACACAATTTCACTACACATGTCACATCACTTTCCTTAACTTCACACTTTGGTTATGCTAATTACAATATGATCACAACACATCACTTAATAATTTTCGTAACTGTTATACACAAATACTGGATGATATATCACTAGTCACTATTGGACTCTTCAGGACTCGAATCTTCATTTACCCTAATGATCACTGGATTGATACGTGGTAAGATACAATATTCATTTTCTTTTTTGATTACATGAGATACACAATTCCTCCATATGTCACTCTCGTTTATCTCATTAACTACTGTCCTGATGGTGGTTAAAACTGACTCGCTAAATTGCGGTAATTGGTTATTCTTACGTACTTTTCTTTTAATAGCAGCCCAGACCATCTCAATAGGGTTGAAAATGTTAATTTTCAGAGGTGGAGAGAAATCAAACGCTCCTGTTAAGCTTACTGCAACAACTGAACTCATTTTATTTCATGCACGGAACACGAACTCATGAATATGAATGTCAATAATAATCAACAGATGGCGTAACAAATAAATGCACAGATTGATTTTTGATATAGAAAATGCCAAATTCTAACACCCCCACTTATCAAAAATTAACAAAGATTGGAAATGATTCGCCTGGACTAAAATACAGAGAAAAACAAAAATGAAATATTTCAAGAACCAACAATAAGTCCTAAACATTTCACAAAATATGAGAATTTTACATTCAGCAGACACTTAGTAAATATATCAGCTATCATTTCGTTAGTTGACAAATATTCAATTTTAATTATCCCATTCAAGACAGCGTTTCTAACAAAATGATGTCTGATGTCGATGTGCTTGGAGCGATCATGAAACATAGGATTTATAGATAGTTTTTGGGCACTTTGATTATCATTAAATGACATTACACAATTCAAATTGCCAATGATTTCACTAATCAGATTTCTGAGATACATGGCTTCTTTTGAGGCTTCACTTAGGGCCATATATTCTGCTTCTGTGCTAGAAAGTGCTACTGTCTTTTGCTTACAGCTCTTCCAAGACACACAGCCACCAGAAAGTTTGAAGACAAAACCGGTATATGATTTTCTGTCATTTTTGTCTGACCCCCAATCTGCATCTACATACCCTAACAAATTAAGATCATCCTTCTTAAATGACATACAATAATTTTTTGTTCCCTGCAAATATCTTAGTACCCGTTTAGCACATCTCCAATGATATTCTGTGTTATGGTTATTAAATTGACTCAAAAAACTTACACTGAATGAAATGTCAGGTCGCGTTAACACAGACAAAAACATTAAACTGCCTATCAGCTTTTGATATAAAGAATGTTCATTTTTCACACTTGAAACACTTGCTTTATAATCAAAATTATCTATAGGAGTATTGACACTTTTACAATCATCCATATTGAATCTTCTCAACACTTGAGTGATATAGTTCTTTTATCTAGAAAGATACAATTATTCTCATAATCTCTGCGAATTCTCATACCAAGGAATTGCTTAACTTCTCCTAAATCTTTAATTTTGAATTCAGAGCTCAGCTGTTTTTTCAAATATTCTGTGCACTCAGCATCATTTGAAAAAATTAAAAAATCATCCACGTATAGAGCAATTATAGTTAAGAAATCATTTTTTCTTAGTACATACAGACAAGGTTCAAAATCTGATTTTTTAAAATTTAGATTCATTAGAACTTCATCAACTCGTTGATTCCAGGCTCTGGATGATTGCTTCAAGCCATAAATGGCTCTGTTTAATTTACAAACTTTATTTTCATTACTTGAATGCACGAAACCTTCAGGTAGTCTCATGAAAACATTCTCTTTTAAAATTCCGTTTAGGAAAGCTGTTTTCACATCTAGGTGTGTCACTTGCAAATCTAACTGTAATGATAAAGCTAAAAGTAGTCTTAACTAGAAAACCTAATCACAGGAGCGAAAGTTTCATCAAAGTCAATATCAGGTCTCTGCATGAAACCTTTTGCTACAAGTCGCGCACGAAAACTAACCTTATTTTCGCTGTCACATTTCTTCTTAAAAACCCACTTACACTCTACCACTGTACTACCTTCAGGAGGATTAACCAGGTCCCATGCACGATTTTCTTGGAACGACATCAACTCTTCATCTATAGCCTGTCTCCACTGGTTACTATCTGATCTTGAAATGGCATCTGAGTATGTAGCAGGTACATCCTCTAGATCAATGTCACCTATGGACATATATGTCACAAAGTCATCTAGGATCTTCGGTTTCCTCTGCCGCTCTGATCTTCTAACTACTGCATCGTGTGAACTGTCTGATTCTGGCATGACATAATCACTGTCATCTGGATCGGTAAAGTGTTCAGAATCCATTGATGTGTTCATTGAGCTAGATGTCCCATGATGACCTGACTGGTCATCTGCATCCCCCACTGAATCTGGTAATTCTTTCTGTGATTGAATGTCTGACAAAGAAACATTGCACCTTTTTCTGTCCCTTTCCATGATGATTACATCCCTACTTGTACAAACTGTTCTATTTAGAGGATCGAAAAGTCTATAACCTTTGACATTATCACAAAAACCAATGAGAATCATTTTCTCTGATTTTCTATCAAGTTTAGTACGTTTTTCCTTAGGGATATGCATCATGGCATCACTTCCAAAAATGCGTATGTGACTTACGTTTGGTTTTTTTTTAGTCCAAACTTCATAAGGAGTTTTATTGTTGAGTCCTGTAGCAATGCTACGATTGCGCAAGTACACAGCACTGTGAACAGCCTCTGCCCAAAAACATTTATCAAGGTTTGCATCGAACAGAAGGCACCTTGCTTTTTCAACAACAGTTCTGTTTAGTCTTTCGAGCATACCATTTTGTTGGGGAGAGTAAGGATTTGTTGTCTGGTGCACAATGCCAGCTTTACGGAGGAATTGTGCAAATGCTTTATTACAAAATTCTCCACCATTGTCAGTCCTAAGTGTCTTCAGTTTTCTGTTGATTTGATTTTCTGCTAAATCTTTGAATTCTTCAAACGAATCTATAGCCTGATCTTTAGTTTTAAGGAAATGAACAAAACACATCCTACTAAAGTCATCTTCAATCAACAAAAAATATCTTGATCCCCCAATAGACGGAACATCCATAGGACCACATAAATATGCATGCACTATTTCCAATAGTGAACTTGATCTGTAGCCTTTGTTCTTAAAGGGCAATCGAGATTGTTTACCCTCACAGCAAACTTCACATACTTCTGTGTTATCTAGTCTACCATCAAAAACAAGTCCTTCAACAGCTCCTTGTTGCATCAATCTCAAATCCTTATAATTTATATGAGCGAATCTTCGATGCAGCAAATCACCTGTCATAGTTAAATTGGCCACTGATACTTGTTGCTTGGGATCTTCAAATTTCAGTCTGTAGACATTTTCTACACCTTCAGCTTCTGCCATTGACTCATTTTTCTGATTGTAAATTCTGCATAGGTTATCCTCAAAAATAACAGTGTTTCCATTTCTCACTAGCTGACTAACTGATAGAAGGTTTGTGGTTATTACAGGAACATAGAAAGCATTTGTAATGACAACATTCTGCTGCTTGCTACCAACTATGGTTCTGATGTTTATTTCTCCAGAACATACCACTGGGACGGTATTCTTGTTGGCTACCATTATTTCCTTTGGATTCACTTCATAGCTGATGTTTTCAAGCCAATCTTGTCTTGCAGTTAAATGCAGGCTGGCTCCGGAATCCACATACCAGTCACTATCATTAAATAGTCCACTTGAGAACACGGCACTGAATGCATGAGGTTTCTTTGATTCACCAGATTTGCCATCTTTCTTGTAGTCTGTCTGATGACTTGGATTACTGGGACATTTATTCATGAAGTGTCCCATTTGTTTACATTTGAAACACCTGATGGATTCGCCGACAGTCTTGGAACCAGTGCTGCCATCTTGACGTTGCCCCTTTGACTTATGGAACTTAGCAGCAAAAGCGCTAGCTGTCTTTTTACTGCTGCCGCCATCTGCCTCCATGTCGATCAACTTCGTTTTTATGGAATCTGTAGTGATGTCGATACCTGAATGTTCAATCGCCATTATCATGGGTGCAAATATGCCGGGCAATCCTGCAAGAAGAAGTGATCCGATCCAATTTCCATCAATTTGGAATCCTGTTCTTCGTAATTTCTGAGACGTTTCTATGACTTGATTTACGTACGATTCCATTGAATCGCTATGCTCTAGTCGCAAGGAAATTAGTGATCGCAGCAAACCTATCTTCCGTGTGAAACCGGTATCAGCATACATGTTCTTGAGCTTCTCCCATAATTCCTGAGCAGTTTTTGCTTCTTTCACGTGGACATATAGTGATGCATCCAACGTCAAAACTAATTTCGCCTTTGCTTTCGCTATTACAACAGTATCAGTCTCTGTCCCATCGAGCGTTTTTGTTAGTCCTTCGAGCACAAAAAAATTTTCAGCCGCGAACGCCCAGTCATCGTAGTTCTCACGACCCACTAATTTAGGTACACTAGCATGTAACTCAAAGCCATTTTAGAGTTCTGTGCAACTTAACGACGTTATTCTCACAAAAAACCCGCAAAACTATCGAACTTGAGCTTGACCTGGGCCCATAACCTGTTAAATTTCAGAGGTGGAGAGAAATCAAACGCTCCTGTTAAGCTTACTGCAACAACTGAACTCATTTTATTTCATGCACGGAACACGAACTCATGAATATGAATGTCCATAATAATCAACAGATGGCGTAACAAATAAATGCACAGATTGATTTTTGATATAGAAAATGCCAAATTCTAACAGAAAACACAGTAATATGGGGGAAAACGTAAGACAGTATGGCCGTGTGCTCCAAAGAGTTCATCAACTACATATTCCTTTGGGAAATTTTGTTTCATGATCATTTCCAGTTATTCTTTCTTCAGTTTGTTAGGAGATATTTCCATGCCTTTTCTCTCCATGAATTGAATAATATCAGCCTTTTTCGTGTTGGTGCTCGGTATTTTCGTTCGTTGACGTGAATGGTATGACGCATTATCCATAACGATGACTGAATTCCCTGGAATATTTGCTATAAGCTGCTGCTCTGACCATTTCTCAAATAATTCTGATAATCGGCAGACGATTGCCTGATATTGTTGGCAGACAACAACAATGCATGGTCAACAAATCCATTTTCATTGCCGGCGTGAAGGATTATTATTCTTTTGCCTCTCGAACTCGGACCACTCAAATTACTACCCAACCGTATTGAACAACGTCATGAGTGTCGAACCACGTTTCATCTAGATAGATTATAGGCCTATTCGCTTCACGGTATTCCTTTATTCTACGTAGATATTCTTGCCGATGGTCTACGATACGCCTTGATTCCATAATCACCATCCTTTTGTCTATTTTTTTATGGCTGAACCCGCAATCCAGTAAAACATTTCGCAACGTACTTAACGATTCATTTTACAATCCGCGTATTCATTCAAGTTATCCCTGATATCTGGCAATGTTGGCACCTTATTCTCATTATAAAATCTATATACAATTCGACGAATTACTTCTTTCGAAGCATGATCAAGCTTCTTGAGTTTTTGTCCCACCCTTTTCCGTTTAACTTGATGATCCACAACATCTCCGGTTCTAATAACTCTGTATATAGTGATATAGCTTATTTTAGTCAATTCCTGTATTCTCTTCACAAGTTGGTTTTCTGAAGAATCATTATTCTCGTCCTTGAGACGCGAATAGATATTCAAAATTACCCTTTGCGTTTGAACATGTAAATCTTTATTGGCGAACTCCGCTTGCTCTTCCTCCGAATCACTATCACTCACTTCGTTGACTTCCTCGAAAGGCCTCCAGAACACCATATTTTAATTGCGAACCGAAAAACAGACTCACTATGATTAAAATAATAAATTTTCTGAATTTCGAGTTGAACCAATGAAGACAACCTAGCCCCGTTGCATTACCGTACCGCACTGCCTAGCGCAAGCTAGAAGATTCTTATCACACAAAAAGCCGCCCATGCAACTCTGACCAATCAACATTCAGGAGTAACCAATGAGACGCGGTTTCTAGAATGACATCGCTTATCCAGTCCACGTTGACTGCACAGGCTTCATACCGGGGAAGCTCAGTAAAAAATATCTCATTCATTCCTATTCCAATGTTAAGCGAATCGACAAATCCTCGTATCGTCCTTAAAAACGGAAGTTTTTCAACTGACTTCGCATAAACTATAAGACTGTATAGTGAATGCATATTCTACCATTCTATCACTCTGACAGACTGAAATCTATCGGCGAGATAGCTTTCGAACAATTTTTAACAACTATTCCTGATGCCAATGTCTTCCAAGGTCTGTAAGAGGAGACGATGAAATCTTCGTAGCTAGTGCCAAAAGCGCGTCTTCGGTGGAGACATTTTCTCTAAAACCATACTGCATACTCGACATCAGATTATATTTCTTCAGGATTTTCTCGAATATTTTTGAAAATGCGTTATCAGAGATATCGGCCTATAATTGGTAATCGCTGTGTCATCTCCTTTTTTGTAAACTAGTATTACTATTGATTCCTTAAGCGCTCTGGGCCAGATACCTTGTTCCATGCACAAGTTTATAATGTATGTAAGAGGTTCTAGAATATATGTAGAAATTATTTCAATAGTTTCTGCTCTGATATCGTCTACACCTGCAGATTTTTTCGTTTTCAGTTCACTGATGATGCTCTCAACTCCTTTATTATCTGTTGGGAATAAAACAAACGAGTTTATAGAAACTGTTCTATGCGGTTTATAACTACGGCCATTTCTCACGTTATTTGCCATTTTCCCACCTATTTGGGTGAAAAAAGTATTGAATTCATTGGCTATTTGTTTTTATCATCTTTTAATCCCCCCGATTCATCTTTTATTGTTTTTATGTTCCGCTTACTTTTTTTGGTTTTACTTATTTCTTTAACTACTTTCCATAACGTTGGTTCATTGGTTGAACTCGAGATTATTTGGTTCTGGTAATAGTCAAATTTAGTTTTTTTTATTAAATTTGTGAGTTTATTTTTATAATTTGTATATTCTGTTTTCGATTCCAAGTCATGAGGATTATTTCGGAGACACTTGAACAGTCTATTTTTCGTGTCTATCGATTTGACAAGGGCATTTGTTATCCATGGCGCAATCTTTGTATCTCTTCTTTTGACCCTTCGGATAACAGTACAATCGTTTATCGCTCGAGTGAGAATATCAATGAATTCATTTGTTCCGTTAGGATTTCGTGCAGAAAATATGGGGTTCCAAGAGATGTTGCGCAGCGTAATCTGGAGTTTTTCATGATCAATATATTTTTTGAATTTATCTGTATTAGTTGCCACGTGCTCATACTGATGCTCGAGAATAATCTGAAGTGCAATTGTGTAATGATCTGTGATATTGCTTTGGATTATTGAATGAATGATTTGCTTTAATCTATAACTTTCTCTGTTTCGGCCCTTTGACAGACTCATTCCCGCACTATTTATCGATTTATCACGATTTTTAGATATTTTTATTTTTGATTTTCCAAAGATTGGTATGCCTGCCTGTATGAGTGTATAACCAAAGAGTGATAGTACTATAGTATATTTATTACTCTTTGGTATGTGTTCTATGGTTTAATAGTCCAAACACAGAATATACACCTACCCTATCCGATTCGATCGAGATTTATCTTTGAACGAAAGAGGAAGAAGAGGCGAGCAACCTGAGAATGGTACTAATATTTTGATTCAAGATTCAAGTTCCTTATATTTATTTACGCTGCAAAGAAAAATCAAATGGAAAGCAATAACCGTCAACAATTATCCAATGGAAGTACTATTGAAGATATAGGATTGGTTTATAGGTATTGTTTTCATAGTTGAGACTAACCTCCGATTTTTTCTGAGTTTCCTTGGAAAAGAATGTGTTTTGAATCGGGAGATCCTACGCAATGTGCTGAAGAGATCTCGGAAATCATCATACTGGGAATGGAAACTTACATACCACATAGCACCAAATCACGAACCACTGGTGAACCATGGTTCAATAGAACCTGTTCTAGGGCTGTCGCACTGAAGCAAGCAGCATACCGTCGTTGGCGCAGAAACCCAAGCCCTCAAACTAGAGTTGAATATGTTGAAGCTAGGAATACATGCAATCGAACGATAGATGAGTCTAAAGAGGCATACAACACGAAAATAAGATCGAAGCTCATAGAGTGTCCAAATGGTTCCCGTTCATTTTGGACGTTTGCCAAGGCAATCGGGAGAAATTTCACTTCTAGCTCATTTCCTCCCCTCACAAAGGATGATAATACATTGGCTATAACACCTCATGAAAAAGCCAACACCTTCGCCAAAATGTTTGCAGACAATTCCACCTTGGATCCACGAGGCCAGGAACTTCCCAAAATCGCTACCATCGATAACCGTATGCCAGAAATTGTCTTCCGACAACGCACAATCAGACACATTCTGCTTAGCCTCAACGTCAAGAAGGCTATGGGGCCAAACGGAATACCGCCTATTGTTCTCAAGAAATGTGCCCCAGAACTAACACCAGTTCTTTGCAGGTTGTTCACCCTTTCGTACAAACTCGGCGTGTTTCCTTCTAACTGGAAGAGAGCTAGGGTCCAACCGATTCCAAAGAAGGGCAAGAAAACCCTCCCTAACAACTATAGACCGATTGCACTGTGATCTCTAAAGTAATGGAAAAAGCAATCAACATAGAGCTCATCCGATATCTAGAGAGCTCAAGAATCGTGAACGACCGGCAATATGGCTTTCGTCACCAGAGGTCAACTGGACATCTGCTTGCCTATGTGACACATAAGTGGCAGGTGTCAATAGAGAAGCATGGGGAGTCTCTGGCTGTAGCCTTGGATATCTCCAAAGCATTTGATCGAGTTTGGCACCAAGGCCTCCTAGCGAAACTTCCGTCATATGGTTTGCCGCCCCAACTGTGTCTTTTACTATCGAGTTTTCTTGCAGATAGATCATTCTACGTGGTGGTAGACGGGGTCTCGTCTGATACAATGACGATCAATGCTGGTGTTCCACAAGGCTCTGTCTTGGCACCAACTTTGTTTTTGCTCCACATCAATGATTTGTTGAATGTGACCTCCAGCCCAGTTCATAGCTTTGCGGATGATAGTACACTTCATTCCGCCTTTTCCTCTAGAGCCCCTATATCATCCAACGAGGCCAGAGATACAAGGCGAAGACAGGTTGATGCTTTAAATGATGATCTGACAAGAATTCTGAAATGGGGATCTGAGAATCTAGTACAGTTCAATGCAACTAAAACTGAAGCTTGTATGTTCACCAAGAAGGCTGATCACACAATGCCCAATTTGATGATGTCGGGTACCACTGTTCCTATGAGGTCGTCAATATCCATGCTGGGTGTCACCACCAACAGTGCTCTCTCATGAGACGATCATGTGAGGTCCATTGCGAAAACTGCTTCACAAAAACTTGGTTTCCTTTTCCGTGCGAAGAGATACTTCACATCCCAGCAACTGCTTATGATCTACAAAGCACAAATTCGACCTGTCCTGGAGTACTGTTCACATGTTTGGAGCTCAGCCCCCAAACATACGCTCAAGCTCTTAGATTCAATTCAGAAGAGAGCTATTCGCCTAGTCGATGACACAACACTCACCAAATCATTGACCTCTCTAGATCATCGTAGAAAGGTCGGCGATCTTTGCCTTTTTTATAGGTACTTTCACGGTCGGTGCTCAACGGAAATATTATCTATTATGTCACCACGTGCGATTCCTAGTAGATAAACCAGACGAGCTCAAGCTGGTCACCCTACACTGTCAGGCTCGAGACCTGTCGAACATCGCTATACCAAGCATCATTCATCAATAGAACGGCAAAGTTGTGGAATTCTTTGCCTAGTGAAGTCTTTCCTGATGCTCACAACCTCCAAACTTTCAAGAAAAATTCCAACACCTTCCTTCTTTCCCAAAATTCCACCGCTGGCTAACACGATGTTCCTCGAACATCATTGGTTTCCCTTTCGTGTTGTCCACATATAAAAAAAAAACAAAGAAATAATAGGTAGGTCATTGTTCCAAAGGAATGTTCCCAAGCCATGAAATACCTAACTACAAATAAATACAAAATGTAGAATCCGCTAATCTCCTCTAGTTACAGTACAATCGCTGTAAATTTTTATAGAAATGCCTGAAATTGTGGAATTATCTCCTGCATTGACTGCAATTCCAGGGATGTTACTGAGAGAACTCACAATATTGATGGCTTCATCATTTCCATTCGATTCTACCTGATGTAGGATAGAATCAGATGACCCTGCTATACTGACAGTTTCTGCCTGTTGGGTATCAATAGAAGGTTCAACTCTTCTAGATAATTCTGATGGCCTCTTTGCAGTACTAGTGGATGGTCCTGCTTCATTCAAAGTGTGAAAATTAGATGTGAGCATATTCGCCACCACAATTTTTCTTTTTGTGGATGCTTCTACATAACCCTCTGCTACAGTTGAGCTTTTCCAACCACCATGATTCCTGAGAGTCATCAAATCACCACCAACATTTGCCAAATGTGATGCTGAAGACCTTCGAAAACAATGTCCAGAAAACTGTTTGGGATTTGGTATCTTCAAGTACTTGGCAATAACTCTTGGAATTGCACCTGTTTCATTTATACCAATTGGTTGAACTGTACAACGTCCACTCCGATAGTAAATGAAAAATCATTTGTGGTTCGCATGAGCTGGTCTTAAGCTAGCATACTCTCTAATCAAACTGATCCAAGGTCTATTTGTTATAGCGAATAATCTTGGATGGTTTGTTTCAGTTTTCGATATTGTAACAAAAACTGAATCATTTTTTAAATCAATATCATCAGTTTGCATGTTCACCAGTTCATCACGCCTACACGCTCCAGAATAGCCCATTATCAATACAACCTGAAAATTATTGACCTCGAATACTTTAATTATTTATGACTTACTTTTATCCCAAGATAGTCTATGTTGGGTGCTGCATGATATTCTAATATTTTGGATTTTTTCGGTTCATACCCTGTAGAACATCTTTTCAGAAAAGCATGTAAATTCATGAATTTCAAAATGTCAATATTTTGTCGAATATTCAGCATTGATCTCAACATGGAGTATGTTTTCCATAATGTTGAACTTTTATACTTTTTACTCAATATTTCGAAAAAGGCCATCATGACATTTTCAGTAACCATATGTACTTTCTTTTCAGTGCACCAAGACATGAATTTCGTATATTCCATTTCATAAAGGTTTTTGGATTTGACAGGTAATAAATTATTTGCTGCATGAGATGCCAATTCCCGCAATTTAGGCGGTGTCCCTTGAAATTCATCTGATGACATTCCAATTTACTGATAGGAAATACACTGATAGGTTTTTTTTTACAAATATTGCAGAGCAGCTTTTGAGTTTATTTAAATTTCCGCTATAATATGTCAAATTTTAGTCAACTGTTAGAAACGAATCATTCTTGCCAACCTAATTATTTTGCTGAAATTTCCCTGCGTAGTAATCGATTTCTGTCACGAAAATATGTATTCGATATAAAAAAAAACATATATTACAGCCGAAACAGAGAAAATAGTATAAAACATTCGTCACAGAAGGCCATTCGAGCACTCGTCCGTTCAGAAATTCGCTGCTACGCAGCTCATTTCCGAATTTCGGACTCGTGCTAGAATATGTTGCTTTCTGCAACTTATGTTTTAATTTACTATTCTGCTTTAATGAAAATATGATCAATGCAGGAACCAATATTATTCTGTACTCTTGTTTCACTATTTATTACTGAAATACATCCGACTTCGTTCAGTGTTGTAAGATACTCATTGCAATGTTCATCGCTTTTGGAAATATCGATATTAATATCTCCGAGGAATATAGAGTCTGTGGCGTTGTTTTTATCATGGGTTTGTAAGTATTCTTGCAAGCTTTCATTGAATTTTTTTGGATCTGTAGAGGGTGATCTGTAAGCAGCAGTTATAACTATGTTTCTGTTGTTTTTGGAATTCATTTCAATTTTTATGGCTTCAGTATCGTTGATTTGAATTGTTCGATATTTAAAGTTGAATGTAGATTTAATGTATAACAAGACACCATCATTTTGATTAAATTTCCCTTCATTGTATACTAGGTCATATCCTGTAATCTTAAAGCTCAGGGTTTTGTATGCGTATAGTTAGCGTTCGTCGTCGTGTGCACATCGCCCGACTGTCGCTCCGAATAAATAACAAATGTCGCTAAGTTATTTCATTCTCATAATATCAAGTTCATTACAAACGTGAATCAAAAAGAATATACGTCGACCAGTTATTTTTTGTCGAAGTTCACTCATTATTACCAAAACCCTAGTGAAAAACAAAGAACGACAAATCCTGTAAAATCTGTTCAGGAATTGTCAATCGCAAAAAACCCGGTATTCAGTGCAGTGGTTTTTCTGAGAGTCTCTTTCATGACAGTTGCCTCGGCATGGGAAGTAAAAGCAACTCGATAACCTACGAAACGAAGGATTTAGCTGGAAATGTACCGAGTGTCGCGGAAACGGCCGCTTCTCGACGACTGGAGGAGTTAGGCCACTACCAGCGGAATCTGCGTTTGGGGCTCACGTTGCGAATAGTTCCGGACCCACCAATGAAGCTAGTATGGCAGCTATGCAAGAAATAAAAACAGAACTCCGTCAGATTCGGGAACAACAAGCGGCATTGGTAAACTCTGTTACCTTCTGCAGTGACAACGTTTCCGATTTCGAAGAGAAGCTATCAAAAATCAATTATCACATAATCAAGACGGACAACCTTATTAAAGATAACATTAAAACCAAATCCGAGATCAAAACCCTCGAGGCCAAAATCAATGACCTACAGCAAACTTCTCGTCTCAATAATCTGGAGATACAGGATGTTCCTGAAAAAACAAACGAAAATCTGATAGGCATCGTACAGAAAATAGGAGAGTATATCGATTTCGATATTAACCCCCAATGTATCGATTACATACATCGTGTTCAAGTAGTCAGAAACTCAACAAACAACATAAAAAATATTATAGTGCGCTTCAATTCACGTCACACAAAGGAACAAATTCTCGCTGCAGCTGAAACAAAACGGCTCCAAAGAAGAAATGGTTCCCCAAAAATGCAAATAGAAGGTATCTCCGACAACTTGTATATAAACGAACAACTCACTTTAGCAAATAAGCTGATTTACAAAGATACAAGAGCTTTAGCAAAGGAGAAGAACTACAAGTTCGTCTGGACGAAAAACGGTTTAATATTCATTAGAAAAGATGAAAACTCTCGTATCATTCTCATCAAAGATAGTCAATCCATTGAAAAAATGTGAAAATCACTATCCCAAAAGACAATACATATAGAGGAATATAATTCGAAATGGAGGGCAACCTGCATATTCTTTACCAAAAAACACAAGGATTGCGCACCAAAACCTTTGATTTCTACCACAACCTATTATCCATCAACTATAACGTCGTCTGCCTGACTGAAACGTTGCTAAATAATGGAGTACAAACAAGTGAGTTAATTGGCAGTGATTACGTAGTGTATGGTAGTGTATCAGGTGAGCTCGTTGAAAAAAGATGGCGGGGGAGTACTGATAGCCATAAATAAAAAATACACATCCCAGCGTTGCAGTGAAATGGAAGACATCTGGATATCTATCGAAGTTGGATCCGGTAAAAAATACTTTATTTGTTGTGTTTACTTGCCGGGAGAAGACTATATTTCTAAGCTTTCATTCGTTACTAAAATTTATTCCAATGAAACGATTTTTGAAAAGAATGTAGCTATGATCTTGGGAGATTTCAACATGCCTTCCATCAACTGAGAAATTAAAACGAATGAGGGGTTCCTGGAACCTCGGCAAGTAGATGATAAATCTTCTGAAATCATAGACACATTTTCATATATGGAGTTGAGACAATTCAATTCAGTTCGAAACAACAATAACAGAACTCTTGATCTGATATTATGCAACAAAAATCTTATAAAGAATCTGCATCACTCACAAAATCCTCTGGTCCCAGAGAATTTTCACCACCCTCTTTGGAGTGTTTTCTCGACGTCAAATCAAAATAAAATGCTGGCTCGAGACGACAAGTTCGTTTATAATTTCAAAAAAGCTAATTATCATCAATCATTCTTTATCACTTTTCAACTGGAATCAACTTTTCAAAGATAAAGATTTTGACGAATCAGTTGAGGTTTTTACAACAGAAATAAAAAATACAGTGGACGAGTTTGTTCCTAGCTATAAAATCAAAGGTAACTACCCTGTTTATTTCAAGGCTGACACTATCAAAACTATAGTAAAGAAAAACAAAATTCATAAAAAATTCGAATCTACGAATAATCTATAGAACACTACAACACCTTTGCCAACCAGACGACAATCGAATCAGCTCATAAGCCGAGACTTTCAAACGTATGTTCGAAATACTGAAAATGAAATAAAACGATAAAAATAAAACACAACACATAGAAATTCTGGAAATTTGTTTCCAATAAGAAAAGAACTGACACTGCTATACCACAAACTATGCATTACAACGATGCAATAGCTCAGGGCGGACGAGCCGTCAGTGGCCTATTTGCTGAATTTTTTAGTAGCGTATTTGTTGGAAATAATATTGGTACTCCAGATTTTTCCGACAATTTACCTAATTGTATTGGGACGATCAGTGCAGAACCCGTTCTCTCCATACTTACATCATTAGACGAAAACAAATCGGCTGGGCTTGATAACATATCACCACTATTCATTGAGAATTGTAAAAACACTCTGTGTTATCCGTTAACAAAATGTTTCAACAAATCACTTGAAACAAGCACTTTTCCGTCTCAATGGAAAGTAGCAATCATTACGCCATTATACAAAAGTAAACACAGACATTTGGTGAAAAATTATAGACCAATTAGCAAACTATGTATTTTTGCAAAGGTATTTGAGAAGATCATTTATCAAGAGATATTAGCATTCGTGAGAAATGTAATTGTAGAAGAGCAGCACGGTTTCTTTCCCAAAAAAAGCATCGAGACGAACTTACTATGTTTTTCTGATTTTATTTCCGATGCTCTTGATAAAAGAATTCAGGTAGACACTGTGTACACCTCCGAAAGGTGTACACCGACTTCAGCAAAGCATTTGATAAGATAGACCACTCTATTCTTATGGAAAGGCTGGCAGGGGTCGGTGTACACAAATCGCTGTTGAAATGGATCTGGTCCTACTTAACTAATAGGGAGATGATGGTGTCAGTAAACGGATTCAATTCGCATACCTTCAAAGCAGTTTCCGGTGTTCCGCAGGGTAGCCACCTTGGTCCATTATTTTTCATCATCTACATAAATAATATAAAGAACTGTTTTGAACACTGTCGAATACTACTATATGCTGATGACTTGAAAATATTTTCATTGATGAAGGGTGTCGACGACTGCTTGAAAATTCAAAGTGACCTCGACAGACTTGCCGATTATTGCGACAATGATAGTCTCTTTTTAAACCCAACCAAATGTTTTGCCATAACATATTCAAGGAATAGAAATCACATCCAAAATTAACAATAACAACCTTGAATATATCACCGAAATCAAAGATCTAGGCGTCACACTGGACACAAAATGGACTTTTAACAGTCACATAGACAAACTGATCAACGGGACGAACAGGATGGTTGGGTTCATAAAAAGAAACGGAAAATATTTTCATAATTCTGAGACTATCATCCCACTATATTATGCATTCGTCAACAGCAAGCTTTCTTTTGTATCAGCTATTTGGAATCCTCAATATGCCGTACACTCAAGAAGGATAGAAAGTGTTCATTATTGTTAAGATTCCTAGCCTTTCAAAACAAGATAAGCGTTCAGGACCACAATTACCAGCCGATTCGGAATTAATTTAAAATTATGCCACTTAGACTTATCTATTCTTTTCAAAATTATCAGACATGAAATCGACTGCCCAGTAGAAACAATCTTCGATATTATACCCCATTCAATATCCCTTATTGTAGAACCAAACTAGGACAAAACTCGCCACTAGTTCGTATGCAAAAAGCATTCAACACACACTGTCACGATCCCAATTCATCTCTCGACATTTTCTGAACATCTTTGCCTCGTTTCAAATGTTTCTTGAAAAATATGTTCCTCAACTCAGATCAATAGTTAAGATGGTTCCTCATTTCCTGTCGAGTTTCCTGTACTCGTTCTATTATGATCTATTATATCCCACAATTTTTACTATATTATTAACATAAAAACATTTTCATACCATATTTTAAATCACATTCGATTATTGCCAGATAATTTTATATCGATAAGAAACCGATATTTATGTATAATTGTAGAAATAACTACATAATTCTTATACATAGTTGATGCTGTTTTTTGAAACTTTGTTCTGTTAGCAACCTAAAATGGTGAATAAATAAATAAATGATCCAAGTTTCCGTCAATACGATACAATCAATTTTTGAGTTTATACTATTCAAGAAGATTTTGAATTCATCGAAATCTTTGTTAATGCTTCGGATGTTATTGTGGATGATAGTAAAATGCTCAAGATGTTCATTCACTGTTGAAATATTATTGAATTCATTGTTATCCTGTAGGGTAAAAGTTTTTATTGTTTCTAATTCAAATTCTCGGATATACTGTTCCATTTCAATCAAAAGTCTATTCAAATCAGTATCAATAAGTAATTGGAGAAGGAAACAATTGCAACTAGTGGTACTTGGGACAGAAAAAATCAAAACTATTTCAACTCAATTTCACAGAGCGTGTTGTTGGTTTGGTCATTTCATTCTGGGTACTTTGATTTGGGTTCGAGATTTTTTTATTGATCAAAGTTTTTGGGGTCCCTTGTAGTTTGTCAACTGCCACAGTTTGGGTTTTTTCTTTTGCTAGTTCGTTTTCACCCAGGATTGGAGTTGCAGGAGCACTATTGCGTTTTTCCAACTTATTCACCATTTGGCATTCCCTTTCCAGCAAATCATCTACTTCATATGACGAACCATTCACGAATAGCTTATTTCCTTTTATGTAACAGTCTTCGTTATCATCTTCCTTTGCAAGGAAGAGATCCTTCCTGAGAATTTTATTGTCACTCCTCTGTTTATGAGTTAAATCGTGGGCAATAGAAATATTTCTCCCTTTCAATTTCTTGCAGTTTCGTAGGACGTATCTCTTATTGAGGTTCGACAAAAATTCATTTTTAATAGGACAATATTATTATATTTTTTTTTTATTTTGTTTTCTTTTGAGAACCTCTCTTTCGTCTCTGAGCTTGTAGGTTTCCTTTTCTAGTTCGGTAACTGTGTTTTTTACTTCCTCGATTTTCAGTTGTAGTAGAGCATCGCTTGCTTCTATGTAATTCTTTATCTCGGTCCTATTTTTCGAAATTTCATCATATATCTGTTTGCTCGTTTTATCTGCTTATGGCATTTTAGTTGAGCCACCGTTCCACCCTATAGATAGTGCTGTGGATATTCCGGGTTTATTTCGTTTTTGCTTGGTTTGGTTTTTCTCGTGATGGACAGAATAATTAGTAATCACCGTTTGGGGTTTTTACGATGAATATTTGTATACATACAGTTTTTCCTGTCGATGTGTTATCTCAACTATTCACTAGGTTCCCACTTAGTGATATACACTATTGATACTATAATATTAGAAATCAACGAGGTGTTTTGGATTGAACTATCCTGTTAACACCAACAGAGAAATGCTACTAATATATATAAAATTATAAATATATATAATTGTATACCAAACTAAACCACTCAACTTAGATGACTTAAAAAGACGAATCACGCTCGCGATGTTGAGTAACCTTAGAAGACATTTCTATACCAGATTAGCATGTTGCTAATACGTTCGCGGCGAACATATTGAACATCTCTCACATCGAAATTGATGTTTTTTTTTGTTTTTTTTTTCACATTATTTGTTAAATGAAATAATTTTTTTTTCAATGTTAATTCTTGTAATACATCTGAAAACACTTAATATTTCCGAAACAGTTGAAGATAGGTCTAGAATTTTGTAAAGGATCCGAAAAACTTATAATATATAGGGGGTTGTATTCAAAATAAGAAAGTTGGTATCGGCCACTGTCACATGACACACCCTATATTATTTTTTTTTTGAAAAAAATGCGCATCTGAAAATACAAATCGACGTGTCCAAGCGTTTTTCCCAACACGCTCTTCCATTTGGGCAGTTCCACACTGTATATTCTACCATTCTGGCTAGTGTACGTTGTGGCACGACAGTGGCGTCAAGAACGCGAAAATACGATGATAGATTCAAATACATTATGAAGAAGTGCCCCAAGAATGTCCCAGTGAAAACGTCTATTCCTTCTGTTTTGTTCAACTCAAAGATGAAAAGACGAAAATTACAAATTTCCGTTTTTTTGCCATTAATAAAAATCTAAAAACGACAGATAGAATTGTCTTTTAGAAAATTGTTCAGCATGAAAATGTTCAACTTCACTGATTGAACCGACCACTATTGAGATTTGTGTTATACAGGGGAAAACAGAAAGTTGCATTTTGTTGGAATATTATAAATATACGCGTAAAAATTACTATGCATGTATATGTATGTATACTACAAAATTCATTCCTTTTTTTCTATATTAATATCAGATAGTGAATGAGATGAAAAAACTCACAACTTGACGATGCAAAAGTGAAAAAGTTGATGAAGATTGAATTTGGAATGAAAATTGTCCGGTTTCTTGTTCAGAAGTATAATGTTCTTGTTCTCTGCAATTATATTGAGAAGCAATTCATTATTTCCTGATTTCTCTTTTATATTCCAACATAGAGGAAACATTTCCTGGGGAAGGGGTCAAATTTTGGATGTCTATGGTTGTGTGAGATTGGTAAGGGGAGCTAGACTCCTCGTATAATCGACAATTAGAATTTATAAGAGATTCATAGTATAGTAGCATTCAACTTCAGAGCGTAAATAAATATTCATTCTTGTAGGTAGTAGCACCGAACATATAAAGTAGTAGAAATATATTTGATGAACCATACTTCATAGAGGCGAACAGAACAAAAAAAAAATATTATATTTATCATATATTCACTGAAATGAGTATAAGTGACGAATTAGAAATATTCGCATGATGAAATTCATTGCTCAAAAAAGTACACTAGCTTGTTCACTTGTCAAAAAGATGAACGGAAAAGAGACCCAGATACAAACGCTCTTGCCAGTTTCGTTGACGAAGAAGTTTCTCGGCTGGTCGTCTTCATTACAGCGATGGTCCGTTGCTCTGACGACGCCGGTGAGTGCAGCGCCATCTTCGTTGGTGAAGGAAATCTCGCAGTTGGACAGGGCCTTCAGGTTGCCGATGACGTTCGTAGCTGGGATTTCTGTTTCCTCTTTGGCGTGGAAAAAGTACACTCTGTAACCTTCTGTTAGAGTGTTGGCGGGGCCTAGAATCACGCAGGGGTAGAAGATTCCGTTTAGGCTGGCGAGTATGAGGTTTGAAGTGTTTTCGCTGAAAGAGAACCATGAAATGAAAATTAACGAAAAGCACAAAATATAGAACTATTTGGATCTATATGAACTAGTACCCGTCGCGTTGCTGCCACACTAGAAATAATTTTGGAAATATCATTTGAAATTTAAAATAGTTTTATTGTTTATGCGTATAACCTTCGCGCAAGCACAAGCAATATAAGTTGACCAAGATTCATCGCAATCAGATGAATGGTGCGGCAGGGCATAAAATACGAACAAACATTCATTCTTATACAGGGTGAGTCACCTAAAAATGCAATGAACAAAATTGTGTATAATTATGGCATCAGAAAAAGTTCTTGCAAAATTTCAGAGCAATCTGATATTCAGTAATCAGACTGGTAATTTGTAATAGACTAGGTAATAGCCTTGTGAAACTCATCTTTGATGACGTTATTCACAATTATAGTCTCAAATTGTTATTAGTTTCACTCCAAATGATAATCATCCTCTTTTCGAAATGATATGTGAAGAAGGGTGATGAATCGAGTAGGGTCAAAATCTCAATTTTACTTCTTTTTTCATGTTTGCGGTAATAAATCGATTAAAATTGCTGTTGCAATACATATAACTCATTGTTTTTATATTTTC
Source organism: Gastrophysa polygoni (assembly GCA_963576655.1). Taxonomy (NCBI): domain Eukaryota; kingdom Metazoa; phylum Arthropoda; class Insecta; order Coleoptera; family Chrysomelidae; genus Gastrophysa; species Gastrophysa polygoni. Next base: position 33,031,788 of record OY755083.1, read on the forward strand.
CGAATTCCTTAGTCGGAATCAGTTGATTTGACACTTGAATGACTTCGCTAGGACAGTTAGTTCAGAAGATATAGCAAAAAATCGAAAAAATTCAAGATGGCGGTGGCTTTTCCACGCTAGCGGCTTCTTCCCAACTCGGACTTCTTGGGAACTTTCAGATATCAATTAGGGCAATGAATATCGATATCGGTATCGAAAGATGTTTGTCTTTTGATTTTACATCACATGGCCAAAAAATATATGGGGTGTTCCATTTGAAAAACTCGAGAAAAATCATTCCGAATTGAAAAGTTAGTTATAGCCACCCTGTATGATTTGGGGGTACTAGAATCTATCTGAAATATCGCGCATCTACCCATCAAATGACATCATGATTATTTCCTCTCAAATTTCATAATTGCGACGACAGTGATTCCTTGTCACTTTGATAAGATCCAGATGTGTGGTCAATGATGTCGGATGTGCTAATATACATGGCATTCCATTTAAAAAAATGTCCCCGACTCGCTGGAGTTTTTTGGTGCGCTCTGTATGTGTGGTAATAATTTCTAGTTATGGACCTTGTTATCTCATTCACATTCGTTTTTGAAACTTGTTTCTAGCTACTCTAGCTACTCTAGCATAGTACTCGAGCAATCGAGCTCCGACGCACTATGGCCCTACCCTGATAATAAACATGTATAAAAAATACCCTTGCACCAAAACCAAAACCACACCACGGAAACAATGATTTTTTTCCAGACAAATCAAAATTTCATCTCTGATGAATATATTCTTTATATATTTCACCTTCAGCATGAAATATTTGGTCAACAAGGAAATGAGACAAAACTTTCCGACGTAAATTCAAAAGCTAATTTGGCAAACATGGACTGAAATCAAGAGATCTCGAATAACATACCAATTTCTGGAAGTGAGGTAATACAGGGTGGACCATCGAAAACGTACCGCAAGGCATTACAGGCTGGGAAAGAACTTCTCGATAAAATCCGAAAACAGGTCAAGTTTGTTTGTCAGGGGGGCACATTTTGACGTAACAAGCATAGTGAAACCTTCAACCTCCTACATAGGGGTGTCACCCCAACATTTTTTTCAATTGGAAAGGGGGGTCAAGCGATACCTCTTTAGAAGGGGCTGGTCATTCCCTACACAGTGCTGCTTACATTCTCAAAATCGATCCACTCGTTCAGAAAATATGGAGCGTTAATAGCGTCCAACGATAATGTGTGACAAAAAATGCAAAAATTGATTCAATTGTACTTCAAAACTCATTTATTGGTCAAGTGAATGTTCGAATTGCTGTCCGTCAACCTGCATACAGTGGTATAAGTTATTTTCAAACCGTTGTCATACAGTCTGGAGCATTTGGGGTGTCACTTCGCGACATACCTTAATGATTCTTCGTTGCAACTGTTTTAATGTGTCTGGTGGTGTTTTGTAAACAACGCTTTTGATGTGTCCCCACAAAACAAAATCCATTGTTCTGGAAATGTGTCATGTAAATAGTTGCGCACATTGTTGGAATAATGTGGAGGAGCTCCGTCTTGTTGGTGAATCAGTTCCTGTCCATCGTATGCGGTATTGTTCTCAATGATATTTGTTAGAGCTGGGTCGATGGCATTTTGTAGTAGATCCAGGTACATATCGCCTGTTAAATTTCCAGGAAGGGAAAAAGGTCCTACAATGGCATTTCCAAAAATACCAGCCCACACATTCAACTTCTGGGGGAGTTGCGTGTGTGTCTCGTGGAATATCCTTGGATTGGTGTCAGCCCAGTACCGGCAATTGTGGCGATTCACTAAACCATTGAGGAAGAAGGAACATTTGTCCGAAAAACACACATTGAATTGAAAATTACCAATGTATAACGCTCGCTCACTCATAATTTCGCAAAATTGTAAGCGACGATCAAAGTCGTCTTCATTCAGTTCGTGCACTGAGCGTCTTTTGTAAGGATTGAATTTGTATACTTTCAATACCCGTTGGACACTGGTACGAGACACACCCGTCGCAATGGCCAATTGTCTTATACTCAGCGTACTATCAACTGCAACTTGCCCCAATACTGCTATCTCTGCAGGTTCATTTAGTACTGGAGCATGTTTTTTAGAATGCCGTTGGTTAAATAACGCCGCAACCCGATTTCCATATTCATCGTTTTTGAAAAAGAACTCAATGATTTCCACTCTGTCTGCAATTGAATACACCATGATAATAAATTTTGAAGTCAACAATTCGTAAACACTTCAACCATGACATGTATCTAGCAACTACTTGACCTAATTCAAAGGTAAAGAAATGAATCCTATTCATTTTGTGTCCCCCTGACAAACAAACTTGACCTGTTTTTGGATTTTATCGAAAAGTTGTAATGCCTTGCGGTACGTTTTCGATGGGCCACCCTGTATATCACGGAAGTATTTACCATATCATGGTAGTTTTTCTTATTTCCATATCCAGCTTCCGATTAATCTTCGACTCAAGTTAGTCTAGATTCTTTCGGCATAAATTGACGATAGATTCAGCTGCCTCAGCTTTCATATTATGTGGTGAATTCTTATTATTGTCCATTGAAATCTCCATAAAACACTCACTGTCAGTAATTAATTGTAATTGATTCATTTCAACAACTGTCAAAGAACCAGTGGAAGAAATCAGAAACTAGGACTCTAGGAAACTAGAGGTCAATGTTTGTCAAGTCCTGCTGGCATCATCTCTTTCATTCCAACGCCAAAAGGTTCATTCATAACCTTGATAGATGAGAACTCTCAGGAAACAATCATCTATTTTTCAAAGAAAATAAATTTATATTCACTAGCAGTGATATTAGATGATAACGCCCATCGGGCGAAATCCATTTCTTGGGCCATGCGAAGGCACTAGGGCTGGATCATGTCACTCTCTGTGGGTTACCATCTATGCCATCTACATATATATATATATATATATATATATTTTCGATACATAAATAACTGTTCATTCATCGAGATAATAGCTATGTACTCACGATATATTTTTTGGCATTTCTTTCTCCACATCTCTGTCACGAAGGTCACCTCCGAGTTGAATATTTCCCATGGTAGGAAGGTTAATAATTTTATTCCATCATTGATGACGTGACTAATGAGATGTTATTCCACGTTTCGTATTGAGATTCTTCAATATAGATTTTGAGATGATGAGGAAGATGCCTGATGAAATGATGACATAAATGGACGAATTCGAAAATGTACGTCGCGAAATGTGACAGTTATTATTTCGAACTAACTGACAATTTTCTATCGGAGGTGGAATACTTCCACTAAAATTCGGATTCATCATTGAAAGGAGATGTAGCCCCCAAGCAGATACGACCAAATCTTCACTGATGAAGAATATTATATGCTGCTGCTACCAAACCAGAAACTAATAGATATACTATGAAAAAAGAGCTGTAAATCCACGAGATGTCGAAGCTACCTCCTCCATAGAGAAACATCATAATCATTCCGAGTCCAAACAAAAGTAATAGAGGTATTGATTTAACGACAGAAAACTTTCGGGATATCTTTGTCACCACTTTGGATGATATTTCTCGGGAAGTAGGTATCTATATTTATTTATATACCAAGGCCCAATGTGATTGGGTGGAATCTAATAGATACTCATAAGGAGAATTACAAAATTCTTAATATAATATAATAATATAATATAATAATATAGTCGTCTAAACATTATAAGACGCATTTTACTTCTTTCTTCGAACAAATTTGACTACAAGTACACAAAAAACAAATAGTTGGTGGAAACAAAACGTTGATTATCTACACGCCACACAGTGTGAATACGATTCCGCCAATATTGTTTGTCGCCTTCATTGCTTCGTCTAGGATTTCGCAAATTCAGCAATGATATGAAACGTAATTCTTCTCTCCATAAATATTCAGAATATCCTCATGAAATATCCCTATCCATATAGGGGCGGTTCAAGAATTTCCCCATGGTTAATCCGGCATGTCGTAAGAGGCATCTAAAGATACCAATAGGTGGAATATACCTTATCTCCTCCTTCCGATCCAAACCACCTATTAAAGTCTCAAGAAAAATCAACCGTATGAAGTGTAAATTCGTGTACCGCTAGGAAACTCAGACCACATACTTATCTCCACAATATGTCCCTATATCACTCTGGGAACCAGCCCAACACCCCCAGGCACTGTTTGGTATTACAATTCAGCCGACTGGGATGGATTTTGCATGTTTTTCTCCTGACTTTCCATGGAGAATATGTTCCGAATCAGGAGACCCTACGGAATGTGCTGAAGAGATTTCGGAGATTATCATGCTGGGAATGGAAACTTACACACACCCTATACCACCAAATTACCCACCACTGGCGAACCATATGATTTAATGAAACTTGTTCTAGGGTTGTCGCTTTGAAGCAAGCAGCATATCGTCGTTGGCGCATAAAACTGAAGCTGAATATGTTGAAGTTAGATGCGTCTAAAGAGGAATAAAACACCAAAATGCATAGCACGCATCCCTCATGTATCCTGTACCTTGAAAGTACTCTTTCCCACTACTCTTCTACTCTGCCCTAGGACTACGATGATGATTCTGCTTGACTGCCATATTATTTGGTAAACTTTATCATATATCGTACAGCCTACTTGATACCGCCATGTTATTGTTTATAGCGGACAATCACTCACATGTTACACGTCAGATAAGGAGCATAGATTAATCTATATACAGAGTCACAAAAAACTCAATGAAGACATTATTGGTACTATGATAATTTCACAATCAGTTGTATAAAAACGGTGATTCCGAAATAGTCATATCAAGTAACCTTAGGGCACCAACCACTTTTCCAAAAAGCTGAAAAAATGCAATCTTCTTGCGAGTTTTATAATATCACTACGGAAAATTGTGCTAGCGTTTTGATGAAACAAAGAAAGTAAGTTTCAGTGATTAAATCATCTTCTCTACATCGTGACTATTATTGTGTGTATGCTATCTTCCACCTAAAGAAATCGTTCTTTCCTAAAATTAATAATGAATCAAGTAATGAAAACAACTGGGTCTACGTGCTCTGAATATCAAAATATTAGGAATGGATTAGGACTTACATGACAAGATAGATCAATTATTGAAAAAAAAAATGTGTCAGTTGGTAGTAGTTCCTCATATGCCATATTCTGCTTGGCAGAGAATGTTTTTCCACCATTTTCCACCACTCCTTTTCAAGACGTGAAGGGGTATTTCTCTACCAAGGTAGGTTTTCACATTTCTATTTCCTAAACATTTACCCAGCTACAGCAAGTGTGAAAAGTAGATAGAAAAGAAGTGGTAACTTAACATATTTTTGAAATAAATACAGGGTTTCCCTACACTCATAGCTCAAGAGCATACTCCTTAGACAATTCATGTCGATAAAATTAAATTATTCACTAACTTGGTGTACAAATAACTGTTTCTGTAATTACTATTGTCAGTCGGAAAATAATAATTATGATACCAGTGATAGATTACATTTATACAGCATTCATGGAGAGAGGACAGTTATGAACAAAACGAAATTCAGCACAATCCTCAAATTCTTGAATTACAAATAAACTAAACCCGGTGACCGAAACCAATAACTGAAGATGCAGAGATAATCTGGAAAAAAGCATATTTCCCCACCTACTGTACAAGGAGTTCATATCCTGCCGCTTCAAAGTATTTAGGAATATCCAAAGCATCAATTCAAAAGATTTTGAACAAAAGCTCAATTTTCAATCTCCAAGCCTTTCCACCAGAGAATATGAGAATTGCAGATGAATGAAAACCCTAACTTATCATCACATTATATGGGATAGTTGAATTTCCATATATTTCAAGCGCACTGATGTACCAGGTGCAACTGTGAAAGTAACTAAATGATCTCCTTTCAATTTATATTTAATTATATTGTATGATATTCACAGAATTACAAACAGAATATATATACAAGAGTACACAAACTACTTCAAAACACAAAACAAACCAGTTAACCACACTTGTCTCAGCTCGATCATCAGAAAGATCAGTTAAAGAACTTGGTTTCATTACAGTGTTCGGAAACATATGCAACTGGCATCTAAAATACAACATGTTTCGTTACAGTATCTCATCACATTACAGTACAGTATCTCATCACCCGTTTTATCAACGTGATTGAATTGAGGCATCCTAAGCGTCATCACAAAAAATAATAAACAAAGGAACTTTGTTCCATCACGACGTTTGAAAACATGAATAATTTGGATCTAAAATGCAACTCATGACTATTACAGAACAGTGTCTCATCCGCAGACATCATCAAAAGATAGAATTATATTTTTTTAATAGTTCATCAACAAAGTCACAGGTGCCACAAAATATTCATCGAAGAATTATATTTCATGACATAAAAAATCTAAGAGTAAATAGTATATCATGAAGTGGGAAAGTGATGAAATATGACTTATCTTTGAGATGATTCAACTTCAGTGAAGAAGATGTTGGAATAGGTAGGTGTGTGAAATAAATTCAAACAAGGTTAAGGGAACTATTGTGCGATGAGATGAGTGAGATACTATGATTTGGCATCCCATCATGCTCTTCAACCACACCGCTTGTTCATTTCGCTCTAGTATAGTTTGTGATGTAATTTGTTATTTATCAATTAGTCTTTTGCTAGTCTGAGATAGGTCTGTGATTTCATTTCAGGCAGACATTCATCCAAGCTATATCTTCGATTCATAAAACATGGAGCATTTGAATTGCAGAAGTGATAGAACTACTGAATCAAATATGATGAAACATGTGACGAGTTTGAAGCAAAATTGTGATTTTATTTGAGGCGGACATTCATCTACGCTATATTTCTGGACCATCTCTTTGATGAAACAGGAAACATTTCAAATGCCACAGTGATAAAGCTGCTGCATGTTTTGGTCAACTGGTAATATATTAACAAGTGCAACCTCACATTTAAAAGACACAGGTACACACCCACTGCCCCTAATCCACCCCTAATCAACTTTATTCAGCCTCGCCGATCGCCTGGAAGGCGTCACAGGACTAAAACATATCAGATCGTGTGAGCCAGCCACATTCTCCTTGTTCGTCTCCGCCACCTCGAAATCGTCCTTGAACAAAACCGACTTGTTCATCCTCTTCTCGGATCTGGACGACTCGCTCTTCAGGATGCTCTTGCTGGGTGTGACGCCGTCGCCCGACTTGATGGCCTGCGAGAGCCTCATCATGGTGAGACACGGCGAGGTGCTCGGCCTCTTCAGGACTTTGCCACATAGCAAAGAGACGCGAAGGCTGCGCCTCGTGCTGCTCGGCCTGATGGGACTGAACCGCTCTTTAGCGGGAGTGATTTGAACGGCTGGGACAATCTCCTGTAGCGCCTCTCCTACATCTGAGAAAATTAATAACAATAATATTCTGTGTGTAGATATGAAATCAGAATTCACAAATAGTATGGTGAGTTTGAAAAAATACAAATGCGATAAAAAATTCAGGTCCATATTTGAACAAATCCACTTGATGACAGCCTAAAGCCGTAACGTCACATCATCAATTTGATTGTAATTCTGTAGGTCAAAAAAAGTATCAATGACAATGTTGAATTATTCTTTTTTTTTGTCTCCGAAATTCAGTAAGAAATGGAAACAAAATCGAAGTTTTTCGTATTTTCTTGTATTTCTCCTATACTCGTCGGAAGTTTGCAGATATCTTGACATCATTTTATTGGGCTTCTGATTATGCAACTTTTGGAGCCTCCAATTGAACAAGAAAATGCATATAATCGAATTTCCAACAGCCTGTATATACACCTCAATATATGCATGTGTGTGCGTATGTATGATATAATTCTATGTTCATATTTCATGGTTGTAATTCAAATATAGTTTTCCTACGACCTCTAGTGTAAGTTGAAGCTTCTCCTTACACACAGTTTGCCCAAAAGATTATGTCATATGAGCAAAAGTACGGTTTCCAAAGATATGTTGATTCATTTCGCCTTTTAGATGATCATACAATATAGTTACCCATCATAGAGACCTCGACGAAGACACATTGAAGTTTCCTCCTTTTGTATTGATACTTGCACGATTGGTATGTCGTGAATAAATAACCAATAATCAAATAAATTGTGTTCACCCAATATTCCCAATTACTGACTGATATCCAGTTTCCTGTATTTTTTACTACAATACCATATCTATACACCCTCCTACATACACACCCAACTTCAAAGTATATACAGTAAGTCAAAATGTTTTCTTCATATGAACGTAAAAAATCTTATTTCTGACTGAATTTAAATCCCGAAAAAAGATGCATTGCGATAATGTCGAAAATATTGGAACTTTACAATTAATCAAAGTTCCAATTTTTTTTATCGTTTGTATACCTTTCTAAAATTTAGAAATTTGATGATATAATAGTGGCTTTTTTAAAATTCAATAACTTTCATCAATCATGAAATTTTCTGACAAATATTGATGATAAAAGTGTTCCCATATGGCGCGAATTGTTTGGCTCTTACTGTATTTGTGGTCGTAGAAAAATTATAGTACACAACTCGATTTGTAATGCAATTATGCACTCGGGAGTGCTTAGTATGCGATTTACAACTCTTGTTGCGTAATATACTATTCTATAATTCAATTTCATGTACGTTTCTGACTGGTCTGATGAGTTTCATGCTTTGTGCTGTATTGTGTGGACCTATATAAATGAATTTCCATTTTATTATTTCATAGATTGATATCATGGAAGAGTATTCAATCCTTTTTTTACTGGCTTCCATTCAAAAACAGATAACATCAGATTAACAGTAGTTAACATCAACAGTGACAGAAAATAGCTTAAAAGGACTTGTCTTGTCAAATATACATCAGGACCAAGGTGAATATAGGATGGTGAATCAACTCTTCGAATGTTCCTTCCGAAAACCTGTAGACCTGTCAAACAACCTTACTAAGGCCACACCGCTGGAGTATAGATGACGATCCATCGTCGATCCTGTGAAGTCAAATTCGCTTTCACTGGTGATGAAGGATATCTGACAGTGATGAATAGCTAACTAATCAATTTTTGCATTCCTCTTCAATTTCAAATTCAAATCGTGTTTTCCAGAAAGTTTTGAAATTCGACATAATCAAGTAGGCAGAAGTCTAGCCTAGCAGGCTTTTCCTAGCAGAGAGTTGAAACACCAGTCTAAATTCACATCATGATCGGGCCATACAAATTGATATAGATAATACTACAGACATATTTACATATTTATCTATTATCTGTTTCGTTCATATGTATTTTTTGTTAGATATTCTATTATTTTTGTGCAAAAAATTGTTTTCCTAATTTTTGGATTTATAATAATATATATGGAATAATTCCATTATTTCGAATGGAACACCCTGTAAATTTTCGATCTGTCGGAAGTGCCTATGGTAGTGCAACAGAATTCATGAATCATTTCATATGACTAAGAGGCACTGTATCTCTTAATAACTCGTTTATTAGCTGAAAACTTAATTAGATGATCTACTTCAAGTTCTTCTAAATAGCACCTCGGAACCTATTTCGTCATCAGCTGCAGAATTGTATTCCTTCTTTTCTTGAAAATATTTATTTCATGATAAATTAATGCTGTCGGGGTGAACTCCAAATTTCATAGGGTTTGGTACCATTATTGATGATGATGATTGATGAAATAGATGCATAGGAATAGAAATAGAAGAAGTTTTACCATATACAGGGTGTCCAGAAATTATGCGCCAAGAAATCAAAGGGGTGATTCTGCATGATAAAATAAGAAATTCATTTCATATGTACGTGGGTCCAGAAATGTATAGTTTTCAACATATAGTATGTTGAACTTTTTAAAAAAAATGATTTTTTATGATTATCTCAAATATCCTTTCACCGATTTTCTTGAAATCAGACATTGTTATTTTTTGTTATGGGGGCTGATTTAGTCATAACTGTTTTGGAATTAGAAAATCCAGTGGCGTTCCCGGGGCACCCTACCGAATATTATTGTCAATAACATTTGCGCTACTGATTTTTTTGAAATTTTCATGTTCATATCCTATTGAACAACTGAAAATACAACATTTTGGTCTCTTGAATTGTTTCGATATTTTGCTTCGTTTCTGTGGAAAAGAATAAATACAAATTTGTGCAAAAAATTCCTTCAAATACTGGGGTGGAAATAAATGTGTGATCCATGTCCATAGACATAGAATAAGAATGAAGATTCATTTTCTTCAAATATTTTATAATACATGTTTGACACACTTTGTATTATTGAAAACTACGCCTTCCTGGACGCAGATGCAAATCTGCGTCCAGGAAATAAAAAAAATGTTATTTCGTGTTAAATCACCCACAATTTCTTGCGCTCTATTTCTGGTCACACTGTATGTAAAGTTACGGCGAATAAACTGTATGTCACCATCTATGTTCCAGTCACCAATGAAACTAAGACCTCATTTTGTCCTGAATTTGTGTGCAAAAATTCAAGGGGATTATTCCTATTTGAATATTACAAAAAGTTCGTGTAACATTTTTCCGATAACTCACTTATAAAGATGCCTTCAAAGTTGATATTTTGAAAATGAATATTTTTTCATTACTTTCATTTATTTCAAATATGGCACACGGAGTACAAATGTTCCTTTGCGTCCTTGGTCTAAATAATTATACTTGAATCCCTCGAAGCCAAATTATTGCCCTTGACCTTCAAATAACTTATTCATAATAATTTTATTTTCAAGTTGGAAGGTGTCAAATTGAAGAACATATGTTTCACAAGATCAACAAATCATTTCCGAAGTTTTATCAAGGATTATGGAGCAATTGTGAGACCTATCGAAGAATTAAAGCGTAAAAGCAAGAAATTTGAATGGACTCGAGATTGTGAATTGGCATTCAATAAATTGATAAGTCCGAGCCTATCCTGAGAATTCCAGATCCAAGATTGGAATACGAACTATCTACTGATGCATCATATTATGGTTGTGGAGCAGTTTTATACCAGAGAGATTTGTCTGAAGTAAAATCTCGACAATTACAAGAGTAATAAGTTATTTCTCATATACATTCTCTAAGTCAGAAACGAATTACAGTGTTACAGAAAAAGAATGTTTCGCTGTGGTGAAAGCAGTTAAGCATTTTCGAACGTATGAGGAAGGTAAGAAATTTACAGTACATACTGACCATAGAGCTTTGACTCAGCTACTAAGTACAGGCAATTTAAGAGACAGACTTGCCAGATGGCAAATTTTTTTGAGGAGTTTTGTTATGGAAGTGAATCACAAAAGAGGGAAAGAATTGAAAGATGCTGATGCAATATCCAGACTTTGTATAAATACACCGGCGGACTTTCAAGAAACTTTCTGGCTGAATTCGAACATAGAAAACCTGGAAAAGCTGGAGAATGGAAAATATTTAGTGAAATCAAAGGATCTGGTGAAAGAAATCCTAAATTTGTACCATGATAGTCCATATTCAGGAGGTCATGATGGTTATTACAAATGCTACTATAGGATTAGACAAAGATTTTTCTGACGAATGACATTAAAAAATGACGAATGACGAATGACATTAAAAAATACATAAAAACCTGTTCAACCTGCCAGTTTGTGAAATTCAAATACCTGCCCAATCCTGATTTTTTACATGACACCATCTGTTCTCAAAATACATTTGAAACAGTTCACATAGATTCCACAGAATTGAGTAAAAAATCTGATTTGAACAAATGTACGAAATCATTCCTTGTCATCATCGATGAAGCTACAAGATTCGCTCATGCGAAATCAATGAAAGAAAATACACAAGCAGTTATTTCCTATTTAGAAAAATTACAAAATCTGGACAAAATCAAAAATATTGTGACTGATTGTGGGACAGCCTTCACTTCACAAATATTCAAAGAATGGGCTTCAATACATAATATATAATTAATTCATACGTCCCCTTATCATCCAGGTGGTAATGGTATAGCTGAGAGAGCCATCAGAAATCTGGAAACATTCATGAAATGTTATGAAAACTTCGTAGGAGGATGGAAACATTTATTAGATGCTACTGTTCAACATCAGAACTCGTCACACTGTGAATACTTAGGATGTTCTCCACACTTCAAGTTATATGGGAATTCTAAACTATTGCCAGCTGATAAAGAACTTGGAATAGAACCACTTCTGATCGAACAATCGAAATCATGCGAGGAACGAAGAAATTATAAAGCCAAAGTAAAAAATCAAGCGAACAAAAAGAAACGAATGTTGCCTCCAAAACTAAGAGTTGGAGATTATAAAACAAAAGGGCCGTTCCAGATAAATAAAGTGAAATATATACAGGGCGTTTTAGCTTATGTACATTTCGAGAATGACGGCAAAGATGAAACGGCACATATTTCGAACATTAGACAATTTCATCACAGGAGTGATGATATCTTTGGAAGAGGGGTTCTGTAATAACATCCTGTATTGTTCCCGATCATTATTGTCTTGACGATGAAAAACTAATATTATTATGACAAATATATGATTCATTGTAACAGAACTTAAGAGTTTCTAGTAATATTCATTACAAAAATCATCCCCTCGATTTATTGCGCACAGTTTCCGGACATCCATAGTTTCATATGGTGGCAAAAAACTCGAAGTCGCGATCAAAATAAGGTCTTAGTTTCATTGGTGAATACATAGATTGTGACATACAGTTCATTTTTTACCACAACTTTACATACAGGGTGACCGGAAATTGAGCACAAAAAAATTTGTGGGTGATTTAACACGAAATAACATGATTTTTTAGTTTGTATCTGTGTCCAGGAAGGCGTAGTTTTCAATATTACAAAGTGCAAACATGTATCATAAAATATTTTGAGGAAATGAATCTTCATTCTTATTATATGTCTATGGACATGAATCACACTCCATTTTTTTAAAGAATTCTTTGCACAAATTTATACAACAAATTTGTATTTATTTTTTACCACAGAAACTAAGCAAAATATCAAAACAATTCAAAAGACCAAAATGTTGTATTTTCAGTTGGTCAATAGGATATGAAGATGAAAAACTGGCTTAATGAGCCCTTCATAATCATTAGATAAGATAATCATAAAAAAACCGATTTTTTTCAAAGAAGTTTACCACACTGTATGTTGAAAACTATACATTTCTAGACCCACGTACAAATGAAATAAATTTCTTATTTTATCATGCAGAATCATTTCCTTGATTTATTTGCACATAATTTCCGGACACCCTGTATATCACAAAACCACAATATGATATACATGCATACATACAATCGTCAAAGAAAAACTTGACGACAAGAACATCCTCTAACTGAGGTTTGATTTTTTTCAAAGAAGTTTACCACACTGTATGTTGAAAACTATACATTTCTAGACCCACGTACAAATGAAATAAATTTCTTATTTTATCATGCAGAATCATTTCCTTGATTTATTTGCACATAATTTCCGGACACCCTGTATATCACAAAACCACAATATGATATACATGCATACATACAATCGTCAAAGAAAAACTTGACGACAAGAACATCCTCTAACTGAGGTTTGATTAAGTTTTCAAGAAAATAATGCAACTCAGTGAATCGAAATGCTCCATAGAATTTGCACTTCCACAGGCGCTTCCAATAAACCATTAATACACAAGAGATTCCATTCGAAATAATGGAATTATTCCAAAAGTTCAATCCGAATATTTGGCAATATATTTTTCGCACTTTGTATATCACAGGACAATTTCTAATCAACCGTTCAAAATAGTTACTAAAACATTCGATCGGAAAATGATTTGAATGGACCTTGACATTACATAAATATGTCGAAAATCGTGAAAAAAAAACTTGTAATATTGAATATCTAGAAAACCGTTCTTGATTTCACAGAAGTGTGAAATAATGAGTCAGTCTGCTTATTTTTGATGCAGAATCTGAAACTTTTATGAAAAATATAGATTGACATTGAAAAAAGTTGGGTCTCGCCCAGAGAAAATGTAACACCCTTTCAGACGTAAATCATTTTTATTCTGTTTATACCCCGACAAATTTGAAAATCACAAATTGCCAATGGGACATGAAATACCGCGCCAATGTTGCCGGACCCTGTATATGCAATAGTGTGACTGAAGTTTCACTTTTTGTATGACACTTTCATACTGATTATCCCCCTCCTGTATTTATCGTGAGCACGCGCCAGAGCGTAACAATTGCGGTCATACCAATCAAAACACAATTTTTCTTGTGATTGTCGGAGGGACAGACCAAGCGTTAATTATCGAAAACAATATCGAAAAACTAATGCAAACTCAGGGTTGATGACAATGAAGTCTACAGAAAGGTATGAGAAGCAATACACGGTTGCATTGAATGGTACAATGAAAAAATTAAATCACCAAATGAAGAAGTATTTTTGGCTTCTAATAGAATTGTCTGAAGCCTAAAGGCCAGGGTATTCAAAATGAAGCAAAAATTGACAAAATAACAGCATTCATAAAGACACTTGTCGATAAAATGATTTTTCTTTCCTGCACTTGAACTCCGCTTGCGTCGTTCGGGAAACGGCCGACGCATGCGGAAAAGGTACTCTTTCCGTACTTGTTACTGTATTTTATTATTTTGTTTACAGTAACAGGTAGCCTAACAGATTTTACAATCCTATTATGTGGCAACAATGAAGTACATTATTTAATAATTAATTTTTCGAGTATAGTGTCAGTAAACTAATCTAACTTAAACTAAATATCTAACCGACCCTAGATTTACTTCAATGATGTACGATTGTAGTCAAGTATGAATTACCATTATAATCCAGATTAAAAATATCATTCTTTGGTATGGTCAGATTACTTCAAACTAAAATATTTTATTATTCAAAAATTTCTGGTGATACATAATACAATATCAAAGTGTAACCTATATAGGGTTCAGTTTTGGTTAAAAGATCGGAAGCTTAGTTGATAGATATCAACTTCGTAATCGTTAGACATGGAAATATTGTTATAGGAGAAGGCAAATCTACACAAATGTGAGTTCTGCATATAATTAGGTCTATACGTTTTTATAGAATAAATCATTCTTCTGCAATTAATGTAAGGATTACAGTGTATGTTAAAGAATTGAGAGCAGTATTCAGAGTCAACAAGGTTGTTGAAGATTTTGAAGACAAAACAAGTATCATAAAGGACAAGTTATAAAATTCATGATTAAATGTATAAGAAAACTGGTGGCGTTGTCGGTTGAACTTATAGTTGATAAAGTTAATTAGCTTTTTCTGAACTCGCTCAACGCGCATTGTATACTTCAAATACAACTGATTCCATACTACTGAGGAAAATTCAATAATTGGTCTGACTGTTGTGATGAATAATTTAATGATTGATGAGAGATTTTTTAATTCCCTTGCTGTCCTAAGAATGGAACCCAAATGTCTCATGGCATTACCAGTAATGAGCTCTACATGTTCGTCAAAAGATAACTTTGAATCCATTTGTATGCCAAGGTTCAGCAACAGATCCTTGTGGACTGGAGATTAGGATCTGGAGAAATCGATTAAGTTACATTTCGCGGGATTGACCAGAAATTCATGCGCTTGACAGATACTGTAGTAACTATTACAATTCCAATGTCCCATGGGACCTAGTTTCAGATATCTGACTTGCCCATTTCACTTACCACCATCCAGTTGGCCCTTTTTATTTCTGGCAGCTCTGATGAAATCTCTAAAACGAGAGGGGGCATCCGATTTCTTTGGACGACCTCTAGGGCGTTTCACCATTACCTGTTTCTTCTCTGCCATGACCTGTTTTTTCTCTGGGATGACTTCTTCCCAGTTATTTTCCTTCACTTTCTCCAAGTAAGCAAATCGCTTCTCCAAGTCTCCTACTTGCATGTAAATCATGTCCCAGAATCCATGCAAGTCTTTGCACGTTATTGGCCTCTCATCTTCATATTCCGAATTCTTACATTTCTCGATGAGACCTTACAGAGAAGGAACACAATTAGGAATAGTTTGAATACATGTAAAATAATCGTACACATTTTCTGAATACTTTTTTCTCTCGAGTGTGACTATGTTGTAGCATATATTAATGTATATTTAATAATAATAATCACAAGAATAATGATGATGATATTAATAATCGACCTAACTGATAGGTGTGAAATTACTCAGATAATGCAAAAACAAACACAACTGTGATCCTGTCAAATGGCGGTATTCAATCTCTGGCTGCATTTCAAATGATGCTGTAAAAGTATATGAATGCTTAATTTTGGGGAACGGGTAGATGAAATTTATATATTTTCAATCATATACGGGGTGTGCAAATAAGGCCGCGGTATTTGATAACTCCTCATAGAGATTTCAAAATGCGGTTTTCACCATTTGACAGATACCGGTCGTAGGTTTATTCTAAAATTGATAGCATTTCCATCAAGTTGACGTTAAAAACGCTATAACTTTTTTATCTCTGATTTCAGACCAGATATTACTATAACTAGACATTATATGTAAGCTCAAACATCAATCGCCGCAATAAAAACGAGGTATTGAACATTTCATGAAAGTCAAAAGATCGTGTATAGACTGGACCAAATCCAATAATAAATCCAGAGGCGGTCAACTTGTGGAGAAGTTGAGTAATTTCGTGCTTGGTAAAGTGCTGCCTGACATTTGAGAAGAATTACGATATCGCAAAAAATCGAAATCGTGTTTTCATTTCATCCAGGACTCATTTGAAGTGATATTTCAAAATAATTGTCAGTTCATCATTGCCACTTTCGGAAATCCAACGTTTCCTCTATATGGGCCACCATCATCAACTTTATATTTTCAAATAATGCCCTGGTATTTTTATTTCGTATCATGGTACATTACGGTTACTTAAGATGGATGACGCATGAAAACTCTCTGATAAAAATGATTCTTATATAAGAAAAATAGGCTCCTGAAGTGAATGCATCTATCCATGTTTCTCGCTCGTGGTTTTCGTTTTATTAGTTTTATTTTAGGTGTCCAAATTTTCATGTGTATTTTTTCAAATGATTATCTATATTAGTTTGTATGACTAATAAAGGAATTATATAGATGTGTCTATGTGGCACTCATTTCGAGAGCGCTCATTGAATAAATATATAATAATATGACATTAAAGAACACCCAAGCGTGGGGATACAACAATAATAATAATAGCAGTTCTTTTTCTTCATCTTTTCAATAAGATAATACAATGAGAGCCTAGAGAGAAAAAAAATAATTCATCATTTTCAGTATATAGATAAATATAGATATTGAAACCTATATCAATAACCAGTTTCCAATGTCACACACCCCTAGAATATACACCACAAAATATCATTGATGCCCATTTCATATTCTCAAAAGAAATCCAATCAAAAAGTTAACCAGAAAGCGGAGTTGTAGAAATTAATGCAATAATTACCTCTAAATTGCTGGAATTTCTTGGAAATCAGGAGTCTTGACTGACAAATTGGTACAAATATAAGGGTCTGAGCCTCTTCAGACAGCTCATTTTCAACTTTATACTTTTCCCATTGTTGGCAGATGTTTTCTATTCTAGCTGTTTCTCTATCCAACAACTTCCCGAAGTACTCGGCTCCCCTCTTAGGGCTCGTACTGCTTGAGAAGTTTTTGTTTTTCGCATCTGGAGTGCTGTAGGTGCCACCTGATGACAATCTAGTTTTGAATTCCTTCCTGGCAGAATCTTTGCCTCTACAAATAGTCACAAAAGGACTTATATAAGATGGGGTACAATCCTCATCGATATCAACTGGTATTTCATCTGCACGGGTACAATCCTTTTCGACATTAACTGACATTTCTTCTTCATGGTCTGCCAAAGATTTTCGTGTGTTTTTTGGTGTCTTGAGTCTTGAATGCCTACTTTTTCTTGAAGTGGATTTACGTGGTGTTCTCAAAGATATCTCTTCATCGCTATAAATTATTGCTTCATCCTCCTTTGGAGTTTGCTCTTTGGTATGTGATGAAATTGCTTCTTCTAAATGAACACTTTTTCTTGAACAGGATTTACGTGGTGTTCTAAAACATATCTGTTTGTCGTCGATAACTTCCTTTGGGGTTTGATATTTCTTTGGTGAACTTACTTTTACAGAATGAATAATTTTTTGTGAAGCTGATTGATTTGGTGTTTTCAAAATCTTTTCCTCATCAATATGCACTGCTGATCCATATTTTTTTGAATAAGGATCTTTTTTCCGTGAGTTGCTCTTTCTTGAACTTAGTGTAGATTTCACATTCTTTGGCGTGCTCTCTTTTTTTTGCCGATTTTTCATAGGTGGTGTTCTGAAACTGTCTTCATCACTATCACTGACTGAAATTATGGTATTTTTTCGTTTGATTGGAGTATTTGCATATTTCTTTTTGGTAGAAGACCTTGTAGTGTTGCCAGGAAGAACATCATCATTATTAGCAAAAGTAACCCATCCAACATGTTTTCTGGTTGGGAAAGTGTTTGGCAATATAGAATCTAATTCGAGTTCAGTTACTTGATCATTTACTGGTATTTCAACATCTTTTTTCAGGTTGTTTATATTCTTGTCTTTCTTAATATTGTGTTTCCCTGTGATTTGCCTTACCGGGTTTTTATCAGCATTTTTTCTCTGCTGTGATTTCTTGGAAGATTCTTCTGTTTTATTGCTCAATGAATATTTTTGTCGTGAAGATGAAATAGCTTTTTGATTGTCATCTGATTTGCAGGACCGTGCTCTCGTAACTCGTGTCACAGGACTGTTTTGAATTTGAACGATTTTTTTATTGTTCAACCTATATTGTGGGACAGAAGTAATAGAAGATGTGGATGGTTTGAATGGAGCTACAGATGCTTTCAATGTCGCTACGGTTGGTTTACTTGGACTGATATGGACATTTATTGGTTTTACATTTTTGGGTGGTTGAAACTTATAATTTGAAGGTGCCCAAGAAGATTTCACTGTACTGTTCACTTGCTTGTACTGTTCAGTCTTGATGGGTTTTCCTTTTATTTCTTTGTTCACTTTATCCAAATTTGAGGGCCCCACTTCATTTCTTACATGACAAACCTTGAATATTGGTTTTGCTCTTTTTTTCGCCTCTTTTTTCATCTTTTCTTTCTCTTCCTTCCACTTCAGAAGCATTTCTAATCTTTTGTTGGTTTTGCCAAGTGTTGGTCCTTTTTTTTTATCTGTTTCTGTAGAAATTTTACTTACTGCAGGTAGTGGAGTGGCTAACGGAGACATATTATCCAAATCTATATTTCTTCGCTGTAGCAATAGTGTATTTCTAGTTTGTTTTCTGATGCCTTGGAAATTGGTCAGTCGTTCTTCAATTGTTTTATGATGGTAATTCTTCTCCATACATTTTTTGAAAACTTCTTCCATATTGACCTGCAAAAATCATCTCTGTTTAAGATCAATTGTCATGAGAAGCTTGTAAAACTCACAAAAATGGCCCATCCAAAAACCACAATTGATTTATGCACTTGATATCAGTCAAAATCAACTATAAAACAATAATAAGTACATTGTATTGATATGTTGAAGGATTTGGGAAATGTCACCTCAACAAGAGGGTTCTATATTTGTCACTGAAAATTGTTACTGATAGCAAAAGTTTATTTGCAGTTATTGAGCGTTTCCCAGTGATAATTTCTAGAAGTAAATTCTATCTGTCAAATATTATGTGCAACATAGAAAATAAGTCTGGTGAGCTTGCATTGTTGTAGCACTTGATTTCGTCTCGAGCTGCATTTTCATGCATGATATTGGGATAATTATAATTTGTAATTTTATTATTTTAGAAACGAGGAAAATCCCAAAAAAATCTAGAAAAATGACTTTTCTCTATTAACTTACATACAGTGTATGCTTCTTGGTTGATACATATATTACTTCATTACATACAATGCTCAATATCGCGAAAATATTTTTTCTTGGCCTATTTGGTGAAACATTATTTCAGGATTGAGAACCTCACCAACCAAGAAAATTAATTTTTCAGCTTTTTGTGGGATTTTCTCTCCTCGTTTCTGAAAAATAAAGTAGAAATATTAAAAATCATTTCAATATATTTGTAGTAAGTACAGATTTTGTGATCAAAATGTCACTGCGCTTGAAATTGAAACTTTAGATACCTAAAAGAGGAATTCTCTCAGTGACACCTTGTTTTAAAAAAAATTGGACACACAAATATATTTGATGAGAATAAAACTTCTACTCATCTTGATGGACGTTTCGGGATCGAACCTGCGCCCGTTCTCAACACGATTGAAACACTTTTTTTCGTAAAATTTTTCAATGTGCAGTTGATTTTTGACAATGAAAAGTGACAATTCGGCAGACGGAGGAATTCTGGTTACAAGGTGTTTTTATTAATTGATATTGAATTTTCCATTTTCATATTCAATTTTCAGAAGTAGGTGCCAAGTTCTATCTATATCAACTGAACAAGAAGTAATTATTATCTCCGTTCAGGAGAATGCAAACAGACTCTTTGATTTTCCGTTTTTGTTTGTTGTCTTCTTTTCTTTTTTCAAATCACTTCATGATAGAGTAAAATCCATATCATCGGACCACCAAATTTTTAATACCGAAATGAACCATATAAAAGCTAGAATATAAAACTAAAAATATATAGAGATACACCAAAAAAAAATTAAAACAGTGTAGTACCAAGGCATTTGCTCAAGATTTAATGATGCTCCAAATGATATTCTTTTTTACTCTATAATGAATTGTGAATATATTTTAAAGCTGTTACTCTATACGTATAGTTACGATCCACAAAATCTGGTATGTATACAATACGTACAGTGTTATCCAGTGTTATCCCCTGTATTTTCGAAACCTGAAATGCTGAAGAGGCCCTCGTGAGATATTACACAGGGTGACCCCTGAAAGCGTGACAATTTGAAAATATATTTTTTTAATGGAACACCCTGTTTTTCATTATTTTTTATAAATATGTGATCTTTTAGGATCACAAAAATATAAATATACAGTATCATAACTTTTACCGTTTCTGCAAACAGAATACAGATACTAGACTATTTTGAAGATTTTCAGATTCTTATGGTAGGTACTCAATTCACCATCAAACTGACAATCACAACGAATAAAATAAACTGCATATATACATATTTGTGAAAGCGAAATATCACCGATTTCAAAAAAATAATGGAAAACATGGTGATCCATTTGAAAAAATTCATTTGTCGTTTGTCGCGCTTCCAGAGGTCACTCTGATATCTGATAAAAGCTATGAAAGGGCAAAATCACAGGAATCAACTTCCGTGTATTGTTTTTTCCTTTTCAACAAAAATAACTGAAGAAAATAGGAAGAAATAACGAGGAATGGGCCTCTTGGATGGATAAGGCTGTGCACAAACTTTGCTCAGAAACTAAATGATTTTTTTTATGATTGCTGTGTACTACAACTACTACCTACTGGCATTCGAAAAAAATTTGATTATGATACTCGATGTTACTAGGTTTTTTGCCGCGGACTGAACATAACTATCAATTCCTACCAAATCTTCAATTTCTCGATTGGGGTTGGTTTCCTAAAAAAATTAAATAGTACTTCAGTGTACTATGTTGATATTTTGATAATAAATAAATACAGAGTGATCAGAAACTGCCATTTTTGTCAAATGGAAAACCACTATCTCATAATTTCATATCATTCAGCATTAAAAATAAGGGTAACTTTGTTATAAGATTGTTCCACAAAATCGCGTATTCTTGAGTTTAGTTATTCTCAGTCAGCCATGGCGCCCAAGGTTGTGTTTCCATGGTGGATATTGGATGGTGATCCAACACTCCAATTGTTTCTTACCAAAACATATAGTCAAATCCGCTTTAACTGATATAGTCGGATATCTGACACCGATGGATACATAACGGTTCAAATCTTGCATTCATGTTGAATTCAAAATCTAAGTCATATTTTCCAAAGGTTACAAGATATCCATCAGTATCGGCATAGGTAACGCCATCTAGTTTCGATCTTGGGAAGCCTTAGTGAAGTATTGAAATTCAACATAACAAAGTAGGCAAAACTTTTCTTAGTGGCTGGGTATTGGCAGATGGGACACCAGTCTATATTTACATTATGATTGTTTCTAACACAACTGCGGGCGCCATGGCCAACTGACAATAACTAAATTCAAGAATATGCGATTTTCTAGAACAGAGTAACGGTAATTCACCCATCATTTCGGAAACTACAAATTTTTGGAATCGACAATGTTATACAAAGTCACCCGCATTTTTAATGCCGACAGATATGAAATTATAAGAATAGGTGGTTCTATTTGAAAAAAACGACTTAACGATGTTTCCAAAGTAATTTTCAATGATAGTCTCTGATCACCCTGTATTCGTTCATTATTAAAAACTCAGTCCACTAAAATAGATTTCTTTCTATAAGGAAACCAAGCCCAATCGAAATATGCCTATAATTCTTTGTAGAATCTAAAACTGAATAATGAATAGGGTGTCTTTTAAAATAGGTGAGTTCATATCAACAACCACCAAATTTTCAAATTCGCCCTACTTATAGTTTTCCATACAGTGTTTCTCAAAAGTCCCTTCCTCCCTTCTATCTTTGGAACAATTATACATAAACATGTGAGATTTGGAAACTGGATATAAAAGGTTGTAAACTTCCCTACTAGTGATGATAGGTGACAAAATCGTCAAAGATGACGTGACAAGGCCATTATGACCAATAATTCTAAATGGAACTCTATGGCAAGTGACACCTCTTTTAGAAGGTATCGAAAAACCCTATTCAATGATACTAATTTTGTTTGTGTTTAAGGCAGTTTTAATGGCTCATTTGTGAACATTATAATTTAAATTCCATTCAGTATGATATTAATAACAGATTTAAGAATCAGTATCTACTTAAAGAAATTTCAACCTTTAATATTCGGTTTCCAAATTTCACTTGTTCATGTATAATTGTTCCAAAGATAAGAGGAGGGGAAGGGACTCTTGAGAAACACTATATTGATTTTCTGATTTCAAAAATTCATACATGTTTTCTATTTCATGCATCCGTTATTGAAATATAAGGGTTAGAATATTTTAAGAACTGTAAATTATCATTCACTAAAATATAATTGCTTGAGAACCATATCAATTTGGTGAATTTAAAAACGTGCCGTAGGTAACCAACAAAAATGGCGCCAGGTCCTGTCATTTTATAAAAATTCAATGACTATATGATCATAAAATGAATTGATGAAAGTACATGTACATATTTTTGAAATCAGCAATAATAGCTCTTTGTATATATCAGGTAATATACAGGGTGTTCCTCTCTATATTACCAAAAAATCGACATGTCCAAATATGACATTAGCCGAAATAATTTTGAAGTTTTCTTGAGAAATTCTGAAGAAACAGAAAAAATCTTTTTGTTCCTTATGTTTTTTGTTAACTTCTGAAATAACCTCCTAGGGTGGCGTGGAAAAATATACTGAAAAACCCTATACATGAGATTTTATATGAACTTTCACAAGGAACAAATTTCCCTCCGAATGTTACTAACATAACTAGAATTTCTTTAAATTCTTTCCATGTGTGATACTGTTTTTATATTGATATGTTATGATATTACTGGAAATGGGGGCTCTGAAGTTTTTACTACAAACAGTATTCAACACATAGTACTCTACTTCAATTTTCTTGATTGTACCATATCAGTCAATATAGAGCTAGGATTGTAACTATACTTAAGTTTGTTAAGTTTGATATAGTACTTTGATGAAACATTTTTGTGCAAGAGATTCATCAGTAATCACCTGTATCACATTGACATCCATTAATTCACCATCTTTTGAGACTTCTGTATTACTACTTGTATACTTTCACCAAGAGAAATTTTTTAACAGGAAAAATTTCATTTTCAATAAAAATTCCAGTACATTCTTTCTCTTCTAACATTCCACTGCTGGCTAACACAATGTTCCTCGAACATTATAGGTTGTCCGTTCGTGTTGTCGAAAGATACAAAACCAAAAAAAAATAAATTGTTTGGGTACTGTTTCTTATAGAGATGTCACTGTCACAAGCTTTTTGTATGACTGAAAGATAGAATATTCACTCTTGAAGGAACTGAAAGGTATATACCAATAAGTATCTCTAAAAGGAACTATGAACTTCAAATCGTTCGTATATAAATTGTATCCCCGGGGTGCCAGAGTTCTCCCACACATCTCAAATCAAATGTATCTATAGGTACACTAAAACTACACTATAAACAGGATGGAGATATATTCAATAGTTGGCTAAATTACTTTTTTTGTTAAACTGCTTTAATTGGATGTGAATGTTTACGATGTTCACTACCCAAGAAATCATTTTCAATGTATATAACTACTGAACAATTATAAAAGAGGGACATATTTTACACTCACCTTTTTATATAATTATTTGATATGCAAAAACCACAAAAACTCTTGAATAGATAGAAGTGAGTAAAAATGAAAATATCAAAATTAGAGAGGTTTGATGTTTTCCAACCGCCAAAATTGCTCTACTTTCGAAGTTAACGACACGTAACGAACTGACACGAATGTCATTATGACATCTGTCAACCAAATGGATGCGGTTGCGGCTAGTAAGCTACATGGGTAAATAAGTAAGATGTTTATCAAATGGTATTGATACTTATTAGCTCTCATAAAATAATAATGCGGACATAGAACATATTCGAAGAGTGAATCATCTTGGTACGTTTCACAATGGACGTCATTCGTCTGTATCAACATACCATGTATGCAAGGATAGTTAACCAACAGGATGCTTCATCCGGGCGATAACCAATCAAAATGAAGACCGACATGTCGAATGTTTGTGTCCGGACTCGTCGTGCTGTGATTTGTGATTGTTGTCCACTGCCTTTACCCATTTTATTATTTATTTTGAAGTCGATATTTGTGTTAAGATAGTTTCTTAGAGTGCTTATATCAAATATTAATTAATGAAAAATACTTTGTTCTTGCCTCGAGAGGAAATTTAATTTTCAAATTCAAAAATGGCAAGTAAGATAACTCAAAACCAGAGATCTGTCTACCTCAGAACATGAATCAGTTACCGCGCACCAATGAGATATCGCCAATATGAACCAATGACGACTGTCGATGACCCAAAGAACGGTTGTCGCATCGCACAGAAAAGTGGGCATATTTCAAAAAGTGATGTACTCAAGATCCTGCGATGAAGCATAAACATAGAATAATTGTTCACATGCATAAGGCATGTGCCCTGTATGTTTTTGATTGGCTGGAGCTAGGATGAGAGAACCTTTGCATAGAATATCTCACAGAATATTGGAATAGAATGTTTGACCGTGAGACATACACTCAAATAATGGCACTTCATAAGAATTAGATATTGGCAGAGATACAAAATGCTAACTTCTTATCCCTGATATTGGGAAGTTGACGATGCGGGTGTAGCATCTGGTGGGTACTTTTGAACTGACTTCTGGAGTGCATGTAATCAGCTGATAGCTGCTGTGGACAAACCAATTCAAGTTGAATTTGGCGCCATTGGCAACTGATTTGGCATTTTGTGCTTGTCTTGGACACAGAGTAGACAACATAAGGTCTCATCTGTGTCTTGGATATGATTTCAAAAATTCACTGTGAATTATGGATCAAAAAGGATTCAGAAAACAGAATATTCGAATTCAAGAATTGGATCAATATATTTTCCATAGAAGAAAATATTTCGAAGAAATTCGCACACAACACAAACACAACGCAATGAAACACCCACTGAATGACTCCACTAGGATGTCTAAGTTTTCCAGTCCATCTAAGACGCGATGTATAGAAGCAAAGGTTTGGGATTGCCTACACTCCGGCTACCTCTTTATTTTCATCCATAAGAGCTAACTGCATCTCTTCCCATTGCACAGAGGGCTGCACCGTAAGCCAGGTGTGCAAATCGACGAGTTCTTCAAATGAGAAATGAATAACAAACAACTGAGTCAATATTATAACTGCGAATGATAATGTTTTTGCAAATCGAGGTCAACTAAATGAAAAACTGGGTAAGAAATATTCACGTGAGATTTGGATGGTTTTTTCTAATCACAGCCAAAATGGCTCATTTGCGGACATTTGTTCAAATAAACCAGGAATTATTATTTTCAAAACCCTTATCACCCATTAGAGTCTGTCGGTACCTTTTCGGAACACCGTGTATGTACTGACCTTCAGAGAACGGCACGACTAAAAGCACAGATATACCCAACTCAGGAAAGAGCAGAATTCAAATGATTGATCGAACAGAATCATAAAAATCACACGTGAATGTCAAAATAATCGTAAGCAAACCAGAGGCAAGTAGTATAGTAGTAGAGAGTATATAAAGGGTGAGTCAAAAATGTGTACCGAGCTTTCTGGGGGTGATAATACATTGAAAAATAAGTATAGTATGATCAATAAACTTATGGCCCAAAATGCATATTAAGGGAGATATATCCTTCCGAAGTTGATAAAATTTAAATGATTTCTCCGCATAACTTCTAAACGGTGAAAGCCACCAGATTGAAACTTTCTGCATAAATGTATATTGTTAAAATACATTCTTCTCATTACACTTTTACATTTCTCATATTGTTATAAAGGGTGTTTTTAGAAGGTGAGTCATAATTTTTTTGGGACATCTTCTTTCCTTGTTTTCGTTTTGGTAAAAAAATGGAAACATTCGATGGAGCGAAAAAAGTTACATGAAAGAGGTACTCTTATCCAAATACACAAAATTGAACCGTTTTCGAGATACTTGAGTTTTTGTAGTGACATTATTTCAGCAGATTAATTCATCGCGAAATTCATCGGTGACGATATTTTAGCAGACCATTGAGGTGGTCTTATAACCACCTCACAGACCATGAACAATTCTCGGTACACATTTTTGACTCACCCTGTATACCCTATAAGAGATACCACTCCACAAGTCAGCCACGAGTAATTTACAACTATGAAAAAATTACGAAAGCATAGAAGCGCCATGTGATGATTTTTTCTTATAATTGACAGATACTGACAACTAGCCTAATTGACACTGGGTTTATACAGCAAATAAGATAAAATAAGAAATAAGGTGAGAAAGTTCAACATACACAAATCAATGAGAACGTTTATGCAACGACTGAGATAAAATAAAGAATTACAGATAAGAGATAAAAAAAGAGAAGACCAACTTTTAACTCTTATCTTATTTGGTATGGAAATTTGGAAGGGCGCATGTGCAGATAGAATTGTTTTATGCTGTATTCTGATTCTGACAGTAGTGACAGTTAAAAATTTACCATTCTGAGTGGGAGCCCTACATTCTAACCTAAAATATCTTATATGGGTATTTTGATTTTTGCTTGATATTTTCTGATTGTTCATCAAATCAACTTATCGAAACACTATGATGATTGGTATGTTCGTTATGCTTTCATCTGCGGCAATTTTGTTGACGAGGAAGGAGCTCTTCAGATCACAAAGGAGATTCAAAGTGCGACCCATTGTACCAAGCCCATCCCTAAATATTCACGAATTCAGAAGAGAGTAGGAATGTTGGACCGTTGTTGAATGTTGAAATGAGAATGCAGGGTAATGATGGTGACGGGATAACATAGCAGAGAGGTTTTTTGGCTGACACTTTGGTCAGGGGTCTTTTTGGAAGTTCGAGCCCAAGTTTGAGAGATTAAAAGTGCTCTACAATGGAGATGCTGGAAGCAGAGCTGTGTGCAGTAGTGAATCCCAAGTAAATAATTCAGCGTGGTGAACTGAGTAACCCGCAATAATTAGTTGATGTGAAGCTTATGTGAAGCTATCCACGCTTTCCTAGCCACGCTTTTTTGAGTGAGGCACAGAATCCGCGCGCAACACGTTGCCACATTTGCCAGCCACGGTTTTATATACGTTTTTTTCACAATTCTCTCTACCGATGGCTGTTGTACTAGAATATCGTGGATAAAACATTGAAATCAACTTCGGGTATTGGTAACACAGTATAACGATTTCTGAGGAGCAATTCAATACTGAAAAATGATATTTTTTTTTTCAAATCAAAAACGAATTTTTCGCTACATCTGCGGTATTGAATGATGTGGACATGTGGATCACTAAATTGCGGTTTGGCAACACTGTGACCGAAGCGGAGCGCATGCGCACTACCCATTTTGGGAGACCGCCTATTCATCGTTTGAAATAATTCTTTTTTGCACACATATTGATGAAATAACAGTTCATGATTGATGAAATAATAGTCATTAGCGGAACGTGGAAGGTGGAAAGAGCAATATATATAAAACAATCGAAAGAAAATGACTCAGCTTATCCGTGAGCAGACTTTCGAACAGACAAATGATAGGTAATTTGATATCATCTACAAATCTTGAATTCCATTGTCGTGTAGTCAGAGGGAAGGCGGGAAGAGGGGGAAAGGGGATGGTAATCCCGAAACGAATCTTTAGAGAAATTATATCACTTTTTTTGAGATAGCATGCGATATCGCTAATCAGAAGTTATGTATGTGTGCTAGATTCCTTCCTCTGAGACTACATAAGTCATTGTCGGGTCGTCAGAGGGGGTCAAATTCCGATTTGAAAATTTCAAAAAATTCTATCACACTTATTAGACGATGGCACGCGATCTCGCAGGTCAGGAATTATATATCTATGTTAGATCCATCCCTCTAATTCCCGAAAAGTCATTGTCGGGGCGTCAGAGGGGGTCAAATTTCGATTTGAAAATTTCAAAAAATTCCATCACACTTATTAGAGGATGGCACACGATCTCGCTGGTCAGGAATTATATATCTATGTTAGATCCATCCCTCTGATTCCCGAAAAGTCATTGTCGGGCCGTCAGAGGGGGTCAAATTTCGATTTGAAAATTTCAAAAAATTCTATCACACTTATTAGACGATGGCACGCGATCTCGCTGGTCAGGATTATATATCTATGTTAGATCCATCCCTCTGATTCCCGAAAAGTCATTGTCGGGCAGTCAGAGGGGGTCAAATTCCGATTTGAAAATTTCAAAAAATTCTTTCACACTTATTAGACGATGGCACGCGATGTCGCTGGTCAGGAATCATTCATTCAAACCACAAAAGTGTGGATGGGAAACCGTGGCTGTTTTCACACCCGTCACAAAAATATAAAATTGAGTTCAGAAGGAGTAGCTTAGAAAAGAATACGTTCCAAATCGATTCAGATTCAGATGATACATCTTTACATTGTTTTTGAAGGCTTATCTGAGGTGTTTATACATGTTGAAAAAACTTTTGTGTATCATACCGTTAAAAATCGTCTCTCGCGAAAGTGTGTGATTCGATTCTCGCTGCCAGCGATCATTGGCCGTGTTGCCAGGTCTATGATTCCTCTGCAAAAATACTCAAAATGTCAAAAAAGAAGATAACATGTAAATCGTGCAGATGTAATGTAACGAAGACCCAGAATAGCTTGCAATGCAATGGTGAGTGCAAGCTATGGTTCCATAAGGAATGTACAAAGTTAACTGATAAAGATTACGAAAAATACAGTGATAAAAATTCGCGGAGTAAATGGGTCTGCCAGGGATGCATGGAATCTACATCAGGAAGTGATTCAGAATCAGATGAAGCAGAAACCGAAAAAGAAGCGCCTTCATCCGGTAGATCGAGAAGGAAGACAAAGGAAGGAGAAATGGAGAAGCTCATATTGAAAAAATCAGACCCCTCTAATAGAGAAATACTGCAAATTATGACAAAGAAATTTGCTGAACTAGAGAAGTCTGTGATTTTCAACAGTGATATTATGGATGATTTGCAAAAAACTCTGAAAAACATTGCTAGTGAAAATTCGCGACTTAAAAAAGAACAACTAGTGTTGAATAAAAGAATTAGCGATCTCGAACAAAAACTTCAAGATAAGCAAAAAGTCAATCATGATGAGATGAAACAGAAAAGCTGCAATATTGTCGTCGTCGGGTTGAAAGGTGACAATATACAGGAGGATATAAAGAAAACCTTTCAAAAGCTAAAGTTAGAAATTCAGGAAGAAGATTATCGGCTGCAAGTCCTGCCCAGTAAACTTCCCAACAAACCTGTACTTGTAAAATTCAAAAGGGTCCAGTTGAGTCGCAAAGCACTTGATCTGCATAAATCGAAAAAGAATTTGGATACTGAAGAATGCTCCATTCCGGGTGAAAGAAGGAGTATCTACTTCAATGAAGACTTACCCAAAGATACCAGGATTTTATTTCATAAAGCAAGAGAATTAAGAAATCATAACTTTAGATATGTTTGGGTTAGGAATGGGAGGGTATATGCGAGAAAGGGTGAGGGAGAAGAATTAATTAAAATAAATAATATTGGGCAAATTGAAGAAATCAAACAAAAATAAATGGATCGTGGGAATATAAAAATAGGTCATGTGAATATTCGATCATTATATCCTAGCATTGCGAGTGTGAGAATTGTCTTATTGAATCATAGTCCGGATGTTCTGGGTATTACTGAAACGTGGTTGAATGCAATTATACCTGATGAAGCGGTGAAAATTGATAACTATAACTTTATCAGACTTGATCGAGGTGATAATCGTCGTGGTGGTGGTACTGGTGTTTACATCAGATCAACCATTCAGGCAAGTATATAGTAGGGGAATTTTCCCGGAATGAGGGGAATATTGAACAACTTTGGGTAATGATTAATATAGCGAACATCAAGTGTTTGATTGGTACCATCTACAGGCCTCCGAGCAGTCATGTATTGGATGCCATGAATTCTCTTGAAAACTCGATTGCATCTATGTTACCTGACACTGATAAAATTATATTAGTGGGGGATATTAATTTGAACTTGTTAAACGTGACTTCAGCAACAGAGTTGCTCACAGATTTGTTGGAATTATTCAATTTCACCCAAATAATAAAAGCCCCAACACGAATTTCTAAAAATTGTAATACATTAATAGATATAATAGCAGTGAGTGATGCTGAGTTAGTTGATGGTGAACCACAGCATGTTGATATGCACCATGTGACGGACCACCAACTTATACTTTGCCAACTCAAAATAAAAATTCCTCAAAATAATATCAAATATATAACCTATAGAGACTTCACTAATTTTAATCAATTAGAGTTCGACACGGAATTACGGATGTTGAATTGGCAAGAAATTTTCTATACAGATGATATTGACACGAAAGTTGACATCCTAAGTAACAATATTAATCATATTTTTGATAGATATGCTCCGCTTAGAAAGGTGAGAACAACTAAACCAAGGGCCCCTTGGTTGACAAATCATTTGAAGATTATGAAAAAACAACGTAATAAACTACTCGCCAAATATAAATCAACAAAAAATTTGGAGGACTGGGAAGTTTATAAGCGAGCCAGAAATGATTTCACCGCTGCAGTTAGATCAGAAAAACGGAATTATTTGAATGAGGTACACAAAAATAATAAAAACCGAAAAGAGACCTGGAAAGCTCTTGAACGACTGTCTATCCATTCCAGGAAGTCAGATATACAACTACCAGCTAATTTAAATGATGCTGAAACTATCAATTCCCATTTCATTGATTCTGTTAATGCATTGGGGTGTAGAGTAGATGATGATCTGGTACAATTTTATAATACCAACAAATCTAATGATAATCTAGACCCATGTAAAATTGAGCCCTTTGACGAGATTGACGTGGTGGAGGCTGTTGGTGGTATCAAGTCAAACACTGAAGGATCTGATGGAATAACTCTCCTCATGATAAAGTTGTGTTGTCCTCATTTACTGCCGTTTATTGCTCACATATTCAATTGTTGCCTTCTTGGGCGATATTTTCCTATAAATTGGAGAAATGCTGTTGTTTTACCGTTTCCAAAAGTTTCAAATCCTAAACATCTGTCTGATTTACGACCTATCAGTAGGCTTCCAGTGCTGTCCAAGATATTCGAGAAATTGATATTTAAACAAATTATAAATTTTCTTACCAAGAACGAACTATTCTCCGATTGCCAATCTGGATTCCGGTCTGGACACAGTACAACAACAGCGTTGACGAAGGTATTAGATGATATATTTCGGGCAACTGATGAAGGCAACACAACGTTACTGGTTACGCTAGATTATAGTAAAGCCTTTGATACCCTGGGACATAATCTATTATTGGCTAAACTCCATTATTTCAGTTTTTCCACTGAAACAATAAGATTAATTGAAAGCTACCTATCCAACCGATGTCAATATGTTACCATAGGAGAAACCAGCTCTAGCTCAATGCCGTTACCTCGAGGAGTTCCTCAGGGCTCAATATTAGGCCCGCTCCTTTTTTTATTATACACAATGGACTTGAAAGATATCTCTGTAAATTGTTCTATACATCAATTCGCAGATGACACCCAAGTGTATGCAAGCTTCAAGGAGGACAATGCTAATATAGTAATTTCAAAAATCAATGATACCCTCAATGAAATATTCGACTACTCGAATAAACACGGTCTGAAATTGAATCCTACTAAATCACAGATGATCTGTTTCGGTAATAAAGTTCATATAATGGATGAAGTGGCGATTAATGGTGTGGGTATTGAGCCTAGTCGAACAATAAAAAATCTGGGGCTACTTATTGATGATGATCTACGTTTCAAAACACATATTAAACAAGTAGTCCAGAAAAGCTATATGTCTTTGAGAAATTTGTACCGTAATAGGACAATTCTGAATAAAAATCTGAGAAAACAGTTGTGTGAATCATTAGTTTTAAGTCATTCAAACTACGGAGATATAATTCATGGACCATGTCTCGATGTTCGAACATCAGCTAGAATTCAAAGAATTCAAAATGCTTGTATTCGCTTTGTTTATGCATTGAGAATCAGAGACCACGTAACTCCGTTATTAGCTGAAATAGGATGGCTTAATATGGAAAACAGAAGAAAATTACACCTTGCATGTCTCGTTCATAAAGTTTTGGCGGAAGAAAGTCCTCCATACATTAGAAAAAAGTTAACATATCGGTCTGTTGTTCATGACGTGGAAACCAGAGACAGGCATCTTCTTGTGATACCCAGGCATTCAACGGCTGCGTTCAGGAGATCATTTTCTCACTTCGCAGTGAATGTATTTAACGCTATTCCAATAGCTATCAAAAATAAATCGCTCAATACTTTCAAAAAATGTTATAGGGAATATCTTCGATCATTGGTAGGTTTGTTGTTCGGAGGGGAATATCTTTTGGCTACTTGAATGCCCACTCATTGCGTACTCTTGAATAATTTAGTTATATAAGCTTCTGATTCATTTATATATATATACATATATTCCATATTATGGTTGTTATCATTTATGTATCTAAATAACTATATTTCTTTTCACGAACTATATTATATGTAACTGGTACTCGGTTAAGTAGAGCAGTCTTTGACTGGACTTCGCCGAGGATAATTAAAATAAAGACATTTTATTATTATTATTATTATTATTATTAAAAGGACTACAGTTTTTTGAAATAATTCGAAAATGAAAAACAAATCAAGGATTTTTAGATATCATTTTGTTTATCTTTCAATCACACAACTTTTTACCCATTTACCCGAGCAAATCTGAATCTCCTGTAGTTTCCGATATAGTCTAGACTCAACCATCAGATAATTTCTTGTTTTTGACAGCATTTTCATAGTGAGGTGAGAACTGCAAGTTGATCCATAACCACCCAGTTTCATTGTAAGTAGGCCAAATCTTCATGTTGAGGTCTTTGGACTCATTTATGAAACTTCCTCGAGGTAGTAATATTACAGGTGGACTTGTGGTGGGCAGATGATTTACCCACTCATATCTATGAGCAAGTTGAAGGAAGAGAAAATTAGATTAGATAGATTTATTCTTCTCTTCTCAGATATGCATTTAAAGGATATCAAATGTGTGATTGTCATGTGAAAAAATATTGATATATGATGAAATGTTAATATCTTCACTGTTTGTCTTCACTCTTGTCGTCAATATAATATACAAAATTAAAATTGTCTGATATTGAAGGTGGATTCATGCATGGCGCTTTATCTTCACTTTTCTCTATCATTAACTCTTATTTAATTTAACCTTTCATTAGGGACTTTTTTACCTTTATGCACATACTTTAATGAATCAAAACTCTACTTCGTCATGTGAAACTAGTCGCTTACGTACTTAGCCCGATATGCTTATTTGTGTTTTGATAGTTTATAGTGATGAACCCAAACTCAAATAACGAGGTTTTTACTGTCTTACATTATTGCCCTGACAGAAATTCAATTATTTTTTCAATGATAGTTTAAGTCCTGTCTAAATAATTGGCAAAGTTGAAAAAAATTCTTACCACAATTGATAAAAAGAAGAGGAAATTATCAATGACAGATTCGCGCATGCGCACATCGTATTTTACTTTAACTTTTCGCTAAAAGATCGAAGTTGGTTATCTCTTGAATAAAGGATAGTGAAAAATTGAAGTTAAGTTGGATGCATGAATGGTTACATGGAAATAGATAGTTTTCAACATTTTAATGAAAACGTTAATGAAAGAGAAAATACAAATAAAAGAAAAAGCGCTGTGCATAAGTCCGGCTTCACATCATAAAAAAAATGTTTGTTGCAATGATTATAAATTGAACAACGAATTGCATTTCTTAGTGTAATCAGATCATTTCTCGACTTATCGAACTCGTCAACATCATTATTATTATAATTGGTGCACAAGATACAAATTAGTCATCAATGTATCAATGTTGCTGGGACAAACACTCACCTAAATTTTTGGTATTTGGATAACTGAGATTGCATCTTGCCAAGTTCAGTTGCAGCCTCATTTTGTAGAATTGCATGATAAATTCAAGAGGACCAATCAGGAGTGGACTGATATTCAGGGGGTTCCTTCTGTTCAACTTACTTCCCATCTATAAAGTTATATCATGAGTGTAAGGGCCGGTTGTATTTAACGACACATTAAATATTTGACGTAACGTTATCTATGAGATTCGGTTGCATAAACATCCATCATATACTTGATGGTACGTTAACTTAATCACCTAATTAGATCAAATGAAAATGCCCGATCAAGTTGCACAGTTGCACAAAAGCCAATCGACTTTGAACATCATGGCATTAACTTAATCAGTGCTCGATGACTGATTATTGAAGTGACAAGCAGCAAGTGACATCTGATTTTTCCGCCGAATAATTTTGAATATTTTGATATATATATATATATATATACACGAACTTTTCAACAATATCCAGCAGTCTTGTTTTTTTCTGATTCCGTATAGTTTGCCCTCCGTTTAGATATATAATAAAATGAAACAAAATGGATCAACCCAGTACCAAATTCGAGAATAAATTTCATACCCAACATAATGCTCTTATAGATTGTTCTATTTGGAACGAAAAATCTATAGTAATATAATGATAATAATAACACTTCAGTTCATAAGAAATATAGTTGGTACACGCAAATTTCAAATTCATTTTCTACAGAGAGTTGTAGATTGAATGTGAAATATTCATGTTTTATTTTTACCTAAAAATTAACAATTTGTTAGAATAAATTTCAGATAGGAGAATATCTCAAAGATCTCTTCAATTAGGTACCTACCTACATGATAGAACATTTTAGATAGATAGATAGATAATTTAATCCATGAAATGAGCTCATCAAAAACAAAGCTATTGGACAAGTCAGATAAAACTAATTAAAGTTATATAACGTACAATACCCTGATCAGGTACATAAAATCACAATCACACACTTCTAAAATCATTCAAAATAATCATAGAACTCAGGTATCGTATATGGGCTTATTTCTAGAAGTAACTTACATGACATTTTCTTGAAGCAATTGTTGATATTTTTCATGGCATCGGGAAGAATGTTATACAATCTCAGTCCCAGAATTTTATATGATTTCATACAAAGTGTGAGGTGAGTGGTAGGAATATGGAAATCGTTTCTTCTTCTCGTACCATGTTCGTAAAGGGATTGATTTATTGTGAGAGAACTTCGATTTCTGTGAATATAAACTAACAGTTCAAGAATGAAAAGTCCAACTACTGGTTAAATCTCTAGTCTCTTGAAAAGGCTACGAAATGAGAATGTAGATGATGCAATAGTTCTAATTATCCGTTTTTGTGAAATGAATACATCCTGTACTCTACTTTGATATCATTGATATTAACACTCAGATTCGGCAAGTTATGATTTTGGGAAGTGTGAAAAATCAGATTGTTAGTTTTTGTGGGATTTAACCAAGTACATGAGATGGACGTTGTGCGGTTCATTTCATCTCGAATTTCTGCCTCATTTTTAGTGAACAATAATGTGGCATCGTGTGCGTACATGCATGTAAATGCCTCTGAAATAATAGAGGGTAATTCGTTGATATACAGTAAACACAATATTGGGCCCAGGATTGATCCTTGAGGAACTCCAATATTGTTATGCCGAGTATTTGAAAAATATATAGATTTGATATTTTCATCAACGTACTTGATTTTTACTTGTTGATTCCGGTCTTCCAAATATGAATGAAGCCATTGATGTGGATCACCCCTAATGCCAATCCGATATAGTTTGTTCAACAATTGTGTATGATTGACACAGTCAAATGCTCGACTTAGGTCACTGAAAACTCCCAGCGGAGTTTCACCTGCCTCAATAGCATTATGGATTTTTTCATATGAACTCAGTACTGCTGTGATAGTAGAGCGCCCTGCACGAAAACCATGTTGCTGTTCATGTAAAATTTTATTCCGATCAAGGAATTTGAGAAGCTGTGCCAACATTGCATATTCAAAAATTTTCGATATAACAGGAGGTATCGTTATTAAACGGTAGTTATTCATACTTTCAGTATTGCCTTTTTTAAATGTTGGGGAAACAGTTGCATTTTTCAATCTAGATGGAAAAATACCGTGACACAGGGATGCGTTTATTATATGTGTCAAAGGTTTGATGATAGATGTAGCAACTTTTTTCAAAAAATTTCTCGAAATTCCGTCTGTTCCCGAAGAATGTTTGTTTTTCATATTGTGTATGATAGAAGCAACCTCTTCTTCCGTTATGTAGGATATAAACATGCTCTCCACTATGTTCCTACTATTTTTATTATGTTCAGATCTGTTTATACATTTAATATTATTTATGATAGTATGGGGAGCCTCAATGAAGTATTTATTGAAGGAGTTGGCAATTATAACTGGGTCATCTAATGGAGTATTGTTAATTTCGATAGATATGTTTTTTTGACTTGCGGATTTTCCAGTCAATTTCGAAATAACGTTCCACGTAGATTTATTGAAATTATCTGATGGATAAATTTCATTCAAGTAGAAGGCACTCTCAATTTTTTTTACTAATGAATTATGTTGCTTCTTGGATTGATTGTAGTGTATTCTGAAATACACTACAACATGAAGATGTGTGAAAATTCATCAGGAAATTTCCTATCTAATAATTTTTAAAAGTCTTGACAGTGATTAGGGGTGTATAATCTCTGGTCTTGGTAAGCAATGCATATCGAAGATATTTACAACTCAAATATACAGGGTGTCCCAACGAAAACTTTCCACACGGATTTACTGGGAAATGACAAATTATTTTCGGAAACGCTGAAACACGTCGATTTTTATTTCTAGGGGGACAC
Source organism: Gastrophysa polygoni (assembly GCA_963576655.1). NCBI lineage: Eukaryota > Metazoa > Arthropoda > Insecta > Coleoptera > Chrysomelidae > Gastrophysa > Gastrophysa polygoni. The sequence goes on from OY755083.1 coordinate 33,069,542, forward strand.
ATGTCAGTGATGAATTTAGTCACGCAACTTCATCCCCCTGACAGGGGCGGCTACCCCATTGCGAATCATCATAGGGAACTTGGGTCGAGTGATACATCATCTGAAAGCTCTCTTCATTCTCTATCCAAACGTTTATTATTTTTTCAAAATCGAATGACTGGTACTTGAGATTAGTGTGTTAATAGGTTTAATTTAAATAATCAATATCGTACCTGTTCTTATCGAAATTCAATTTATTAATTGCTCGAAATGAGCCCCTCCTACCTCCATACAATGATAAAGTCTACTTTCGAAACAATTACGAACGTTTTCCAATACTTTTGGAGTTATGCTGCCGCACTCGTTTACACTTCGACCACGTAGATCGTCTAGTGACTCTGGCGGAGTGGCAAAAACTTTGCTTTTGAGATGCCCCCATAAAAAATAATCCAACGGGTTGAAGTCCGGTGATCTAGCTGGCCACTCAATTGGTCCTCGTCGCCCTATCCAATGATTGGTATATCGTTCATCCAGAAAGTTTCTAACCGCTACTGCATAGTGAGGTGGTGCTCCATCTTGTTGAAAATGGAGGTTGTTTACCGAATAATCTCCATCGTTTTCGATAATAATCCGTTATCATGGGATCGATGGCATTCTCAAGAAGATGTAAATATATTTCGGTTCACCTCTGTGGAGGAGGTTCCTTTGGACGTTTCGCTCACAATTGGGGTTAGCATCTTCCGCTTGTATTGTTGTATTCGCGAATAGCGACATCAACCTGATACTTGGTTGAAAGATCTTCGCAATCGATAGTCCCAGCCTGGCTACTTACTTTGTTTTGACTAATTTGTTTTCGTTTCTCGTGGGGTGACTGGGTTCCCTGACCGGATGGGATCTTGCCATTGTCTATCTGTCCACTCATTGAGTCTTAAAATAGTTAATAAATTGAATTTGAATAAGAACAGGTAAGATATTGACTAATTACATTAGTCAACAACACTAATTTCAATTACCATTCATTCGATTTTGGAAAAATTATACACGCTTGGATAGAGAATGAAGAGAGCTTTCAGATGATGTATCACTCGACCCACGTTCCCTATGATGATTCGCAAGGGGGTAGCCGCCCCCGTCCGGGAGATGAAGTTGATCGACTAAATCCATGACTAGCATGTGTCCTCCTAGAAATTAAAATCGACCTGTTTCAGCGTTTCCGAAAATAATTTGTCATTTCCCAGTAAATCCGGGTGGAAAGTTTTCGTTGGGACACCCTGTATACAAATGCAGATGCAATCACATTATTAAAATGTAGGTGATTACTATTCTATCAACACTGAGAGTTTTTTTTTATCTGTGAACAACACGGAAGGAAAACCTATAATGTTTGAGGAACATCGTGTTAGCCAGCGGTGAAATTTTGGGAGAGAAGGAAGGTGTTGGAATTTTTCTTGAAAGTTTGGAGGTTGTGAGCATTAGAAAAGACTTCACTAGGCAAAGAATTCCACAACTTTGCCGTTCTATTGATGAATGATGCTTGGTGTATTGCGATGTTCGACAGGTTTCGAGCCTGACAGTGTAGGGGTGACCAGCCTGAGCTCGTCTGGTTTGTCTACTAGGAATCGCGCGTGGTGGCATAATAGATGATATTTCCGTTGAGCACCGACCGTGAAAGTACCTATAAAAAAGGCAGAGATCGCCGACCTACGATAATCTAGAGAGGTCAATGATTTGGTGAGTGTTGTATCATCGACTATGCGAATAGGTCTCTACTGAATTGAATCTAAGAGCTTTAGCGTATGTTTGGGGGCTGAGCTCCAAACATGTGAACAGTACTCCAGGACAGGTCGAATTTGTGCTTTGTAGATCATTAACAGTTGCTGGGAAGTGAAGTATATCTTCGCACGGAATAGAAAACCAAGTTTTTGTGAAGCAGTTTTCGCAATGGACCTCACATGATCGTCCAATGAGAGAGCACTGTTGGTGGTGACACCCAGCATGGATATTGACGACCTCATAGGAAAAGTGGTACCCGACATCATCAAATTGGGCATTGTGGGATCAGCCTTCTTGGTGAACATACCAGCTTGAGTTTTAGTTGTATTGAACTATACTAGATTCTCAGATCCCCATTTCAGAATTCTTGTCAGATCCTCAATTAAGCATCGACCTGTCTTCGTCTTGCACCTCTGGCCTCTGTGCGTATTAACCTTTCAGTTTCAGTTGGAGACAATATGTCAGTTGTCTGTGAAAGAGTCAGTTAGAAATATAGATGCATAAAGTCGACATTTTATTTCATTGATATACTTTGGTAAATTCAAATTAAATTGTTCAATATACAGGCTATCAAATTATTAGTCTTTGAGTAGATTACAGTGGCGACGAGGTTACGTAGTTGAAGTAGTGAATTGTTATCAGTTCCATGGGAAATGAGTGACAAAACGATGCAATATAACGGTCACATCCAGGAGTTTTTGCCTTCGATATCGGATTGGTCAATTTATAAGAAACGGTTGCAAAATTATTTCACGGCAAATGCGATCAAAGAGGATGATCGTATTAGTCTCCTCAATGAAGACGTTTACAAGTTATTGCATAACATGTGCATTCCGGTGGAACCCGAAACTAAGTCTTACATAGTTACACTAATGAATGAATATTTCCAGCCTGTAGTGTCCATATTATCATGTCGAATAAGGTTTTTTGAATCAGAAAAATGGCGAACGAGTCACCTAAAGAGTGGGCGGCTCGTCTACGTAATTTGGTGTCAGTGTGCAAATTCGCGGGTGCAGTGGAAATAGAACGTGCATTAGTAGACCGATTCATAATAGATTACGAAAAAAGGCCTGTTAAAGATCGTCTGTTCGACGAGAAAGCGACAGTTTCGTTTTCATCGGTTGTGGAGATTGCGTCCTCGAAATCTGCAAGTAGGCCATTTTCTACGGGTGCGGTGAAGAAGGAACCGGAAATCTACTTTGCTACGTCAAAGAATTCTGCGCATATTCGTTCTTCTACCTCAAATTTGGTATGGGATCTAGAGCCTGTAGACCAAATCAAAACAGAGGGGGGAGAACGAGAGATCAAGCAACGGGTATGACAGCTCAGTCAAAATGTACTGTGTGCGGCCGTCGTAATCATCATCCAGATAAGAGTTCTTTCAGGGATTGTTATTGTCATTTATATAATAAAACGGAGCGTGCTGTACAAAAAAATCAATGAACAAATCAACATCAGGTAGGAATAACTTCTCAGAATCAGAAGAATATTCATTATATAATGTCGATTGCAAAACCGATCCAGTTTTGATCGATTTGATAATTGAAAATAGAATGTTCACATTACATCTTGATACGAGGGCTAGTTATAGTGTCATATCAGAAAATTTTTATCAACAAAATTTGATGAACAATCCATTACAAGTAACAGAAAAAGTGTTCAGTTTGTATAACGGCGAAAAAATTAAGCCTTTGGGATTCATAAAATGTAATATTGCATTCAAAGGAGAAGGGGAAACTTGCGCGACTTTTTCGGTCTGTTGGCTATTTACAAATTTAAGTAGTGTGGACCTTCCCAAAGATTTGAATTTTTTATTGAGCAAGTATGAGGATTTATTTTCTCCAGGTCTGGGCAATTTTAACAAAGGAACCATTTCCATTCGAATGAAATCTGATTCTGTGTCACCTAGATGTTTTAGAGCGCGACCTTCACCATTCGCAATGCGCGAGAAAGTAGAAAAAAAATTAGATCGATTGTGTAGCTTGGGGGTGATTGAACCGATTCAATTTTCGGAATGGGGAACACCAATTGTCCCCGTGTTGCAAAAAGATGGGACTGTCCGCATTTGTGGAGATTTCAAGGTGACAGTGAACCTTTTTATAGAAATCGATTCTTATCCATTACCGAAGATTGAGGACTTTTTTGTGCGATTACAGATCAAAGAAGTTCATGACTATATCTACCCATAACAGATTATTTTGCTATAATGGTGCTCCTTTTGGAATTTTCAGTATTCCTGCCAAATTTCAGAGAATTTTAGAAACCCTTCTGCAGGGTGTCGCTTGTTTTCTAGATGACAGAACATTTAGAGCGGCTTGAAACAGTGCTGTTTCGACTCCAAGATGCAGGTTTGAAACTTGCCATTAGAAAATGTAATCACTTAAATCACTTATCTAGGATACGATATAGACCAAGAGGGGCTACACACGTCAGATACGAAAATTTCAGCTATCGTAAACGCACCAAGACCTACAAATTTAACTTCGTTACGATCATTCTTAGGTTCAATAAGTTATTACGGGAAATTTGTTAGCACTATTGTACCCATTACATAATTCATTGAAGAAAAACACAAAATAGGAATGGTCGGAAGAATGCGAGTCCGCGTTCCAAAGAGTAATAAATATGTTGTCGTCAGCGCCAATTTTGGTACATTACAATCCCGAACTGCCTTTACGGCTCATTAACGATGCAAGTGACCATGATACTATAATAGTATCATGGCAAGTGACCATGATACTATAATAGTATCATGACAAGTGACTATGAGGTGGGAGCGTTAGTGGCCCACCAAATGCCTGCCGGTGTTGAAAAGGTTATCGCGTATGCTTCGCGCACGTTATTGGAAAGGGAACAAAAATATTGTACCATAAAAAAGAAGCACTAGCAGTAATTTTTGGATTATGCAAATTCCACAACTATGTATGGGGAAGACATTTCACCCTAGTAATTGACAACAAACCATTATATACCACAATTCGCAACAAATCGGTTGCGTAGGTGGGCATTAATATTAGCTGATTATCAATACATCGAAGTCGTTAATTCAGAAAAAAATAAGACATAAATTTTATCACGTATACCGCAACCTTCAGAGGAATTTTCCATCGAAGATGTGGAATTAAATTACTCAGAGTATTTTTCGAGTAATGAACATTCTCCAATAGATTTTAAAAGGGTATCGGAATTGACGATAAAAGATGTAGTCTTATCGGAAGTCATGAAGTATATTAAATACGGTTCGACCTGGAATAACGCTCCAGATATACGTTTCCAAAATTACTATAAAATCAGAAACGAACTCAGTATTGAATCAAATTGTTTGATGTGGAACAACCGCATGATTATTCCATCAAGTTTACAAGATGATATTTTGAGAAGCCTTCATTCTACGCACATAGGCATCGTAAAAATGAAGAGTCTAGCTCGATCGTATTTTTGGTGGCCGGGACTGGATATAAACATTGAAGAAATGTTCAAATCTCCTGAGAATTGCCTGATAAATAAAAAATCTCTCGATAAGGCTATTTTACATCATTGGCCGTTTCCGGAGAAACCATGGACTAGGCTCCACCTGAATTTTATGGGGCCGTTTTTGGGCAAGCATTTCTTGATCGTTTTGGATGCACATAGTAAGTGGATTGAAGCTATTCTTATGAGTTCAATCACTTCTGAACTCACGATTGAGATCCTATGATCGTTTCGGACTACCTTTTCAGATCGTGACTGATAATGGCTTGTTTATACGTCCATGGGCACATCATTTTGTTTTGTTGAATTCCAAGATTTCCTTTCTAATAATAACATTGTTCATACTACTAGTCCGCCGAATCACCCTTCCTCCAACAGAGCCGCAGAAAATGCGGTGAAGACGATAAAAAATGCTTTGAAAAACGCTCTTGGTAAAAGCAAGGATGTGAGTATTAATTTGGCATTGAATAATTTTTTGTTCGACTACCGAACAACTTCATATTGTACTACGAAAGTGAGTCCAGCGAAATTGTTACTGGGTCGTGATGTACGCACAAGTTTCGATTTTTTGTTGTCAGATAGTCAGACAGAATTGAAAAGTCGGGTCTCAGTAGCGAGAGATTTGTAGTTTTCGAACCCGGTGAGGAAGTGACAGTGCGGGATCGTAAACTGAACTCTAGAGAGTGGCATAAAGCGGTAATCATGAAAAAAATAGGTAGAGCAGTGTATGTGGTACGAGTACCAGAAACAGATAATATTGAGTGGAATTTTCATTTGAACCAAATGAAGAAATTCCATTTTTTTCAATCATTCATTTCTGACGGAGTCTTACAGTCAGAACAAGTTTCAGATGACGTTCGGTCCACTGTTTCTGTACATAGTGGTTGGTTGACCTAAACGGGTGGTAAAGCCTCCAGATCGTTCAATATATATGAATGATTTCTTTTAATTTTTTTTCTGCTGAATGATAATTATGATTTTTTTTAAGAGGGAAAATGTAAGATATTGCCTATTTTAAATCAACACCGTGTATACGCGACCATCGTTTCTGTGTACATATTAACCTTTTTTGTATCTTGTATAGAAAAAAGGGCTGGTTTTTTGGAGACAAGATGTCAGTTGTCTGTATGAGAGTCATTCAGAAATATAGATGCATAAAGTCAACATCGTATTTCATTTATATACTTTGGTAAATTCAAATCAATTGTTCAATATACAGGCTATCAAATTATTAGTCTTTGAGTATATTACACATTGCTTGGTATTTTTCGTGCAACCCTATGAAGTTATTTCTTTCGATTGAAGAAAAAATTATTGAATTTTGATGCAATCAATCCGAATGCAAAACTAATAATCGAAAAAAGAAATCAGGGCGGGACTCTGCAAATCATTTCGAATTTGTGGAATCTGACAATTATGATAGTGTCCAGAATCAGGACCATAAAGACCCCTTGATGGAGGAGGAATATCTCAACTCCGAAATTTTGTGGGTTCTTGTATCTGGATGATTCTTTGCTACTAGGTGATGATATAGAGGAATGTTCAAATAATCTGAGAAGTACAATATCATTATTGAAAAATCTAGGTTAACTATAACTATAACTATAACTTGGTTTCAGCAAATAATGTAAATTTCTAGGGTTTATCTATAATTCTATGGATCTCATCATAGAAGTTTCAAAGTGCCTCAACATCACAAAACAACTTCAATCAATTAAATGTTCTGATCCTTGTTCAATCAGAGATTTTGCTCGGTTAGTGGGGCTGTTAGTATCAGTGTGCCCTGGCATTGCATATAGTTGGGTGCACTCAAAAAAGTTTGAGAGGGTCAAATATTTGACACTTGAGAGAGAAAATGGTAATTATGATAGACCAATGAAAATCCCAAACATACTGCTTGAGAAAATATCCTGGTGGATTTGAATTTGTTTATTGAATCATCCTGTTTGCCCAATTATACAATATTTGTTTGTAATTAGAAATATTTTCTGATGCTTGTCCAACTGGCCGGGGAGCTGTAGTTTGTGGTCAAAGAACACATGGTTATTGGAGTTCAGAAGAAAAGTCTCATCACATGAATCACTTAGAGCCTTCTTTGGATTGAAGTGCTTTGCAAAAAATTGTGCCTATGCTTCGCATAGACAACACCACTGCTATATCATATGTCAGTAGATTGGGGGCGTGCAATCCCCTAAGCAAAATGATTTGGCTAGACAGATTTGGTAGTGGTGTGAATCTCGCAATATTCGGATATGTGCTTCTTATATAAGTTCTTCAGACAATGTTGAGGCAGATAGAGAATCCAGGATGCTAGAACCTGAAACTGAATGGCAATTGTCGGAAACGGCTTTCCTACAGATCATAGATGCATTTGGCACACCTGATATAGATCTATTTGCTAATAGGTTGAATACTAAATGTAAAAAAATTACTTCATGGTTCAGAGATCCTGAAGCCATAGCAATTGATGCATTCACAGTTTCATGGGAAAATATTATTTTTATGTATTCCCACCATTTTCAATTGTTTCGAGAGTTTTGAAAGAAATTAAAAGAGAGAGGGCGAAGGGAATCGTAGTGGCACCCTACTGGCCTATGCAACCGTGATTTCCTCTCTTCAATAAATTACTTATATCAGATCCCCTGATACTTCATCCAGATGAAAAATTATTAATTTCTTTCAGCAAGCATTCAGGAAAGAGGGCATCCCAAAAGATTCCATAGACATCATGTTATCTTCAGTTGCTACATCTACACTCATGCAGTATAATGTTGGGTTGAAGCTGTGGTGGGACTTCTGTCATCGAAAGAGACTAAGCACATTCAATGCTCCAGTCCCTCAGTTAATAGAGTTTCTAACATTATAATTCGATAAAGGAATAAAATCTTATGGATCCAGCTTCAGGTCTGCTATCTCTCAGATAACATGTACTGATGATATTAGCAATGGTAATCGTGTGAAAAGGTTTTTGAGAGGGATTCAAAATTTGCGACCAGTAGCACCTAGATATAATCATACTTGGGATCCAAATATAGTTATATCTTATTGAGGACAGTTGTATTCTAATGAAGAACTTTCTCTGGAAATCCTCACCAAAAAACTCGCTACCTCCATAGCCTTGGTTACTGCCCATCGTGTTCACACTCTATCTTCAATTAGGCTTCAGAATATCCAAAGGGTACGTGATGGTATAGAAATCAAAATACCAGATAAAATTTATACTACAGGTCGTAACAGATTCCAACCAGCATTGTATTTGCAGTTTTTTGCTGATATTCAAAAACTTTGTGTTACCACAACTTTTGAATGCTATATTAAACGTACTGCAAATATTAGAACGTCCGTAAATACACTTTATCTCATACTGCATCATATTACATACCTTTACGTACCTGATTTTAATCCGGAAAATAGACTTTTACAGGATAGGCGCACGTAATATTTCATTACCTGCTACTATCTCGTAATGAAATAATTTCAATAATCACGGCTCAACTTTTTTTTTTCTATGAATGACCTCACCTTGATCTAAAGATATTCCTTATCAGGTGCTTGCGTCATGAACTGGTTCAGTTCTTCCAATGTCAAAATTTTCGACTTAATTGGCTGATATCCACCTGCTTGTTTCTTTAAAGAAGCTTTCAATTTAGGAAATGTGGATATACCCAAATTTTCGTGGACTAGCAGCATCGACTTAACCATTGAATACTTTGACCAGAGTGACGAGCTTTTGAATTTGTTTGACTACAAAAATGTAAATACTATGATAAACAAAACTTGAACTATATTTTTTATTATAAAACTCAAACTGCCTTAAAAGTTTGATGAAAACTCACCAAGTCCAAAAAATAAGCAATCATTACACCTTCATTCACAAAATTCACGTTGCTGTCCATTTTCCATTGACAAAAAAGCTTGAATTCTTTGTCATAACGGAGTGACGATTTGTTGGGTATCAGATGCCCCGTAGCTTCATGTGATTTGCGCAAAATATCCTCAGGAATGAATAATTGATCTTGAGCTGTGTCCTGAGCCATTTCATGAAAAACGCGTAATGACAATCACTGACAGTATTATTTAAAACAAAAATTATGTTTCTAAGGAAACTACCTGCCAGCTATCTTGGGAGTGAATGCAAAATTCTGAAATTACTGGACGCAGATAAATAGATTAATATTTAATTTTTCACTGTTCATTTTTGTTTTTTAGCAGTATGAAATAAAATGTTATACGTCACACGTCCGGTAAACTTTTACAGTACTCGTTTCGAAATTCGAAATTGTACAAATAAAACATGTCAAGCATAATATTTTCATGAAAAAATATATTTTTATAATTATATTAGTTTTTGCAAGTATTTGCGAAATACGAAATACTTTGTTCGCAACTTGATTCTTTCAACATCCACATTGTGATCTCGAAGGACAAGGCGCGAAATATAATTAAGAGATCAAACAAACTTACCTAAGTGAAGTTCGATCTCAATTATATGAAGCGCTTCGTCCGAGATGATCACACCCTTCCTATCACAAAATATGAACATTATAGGCTCACTATATTTCTATCATCCCGGAAGTTGCAAAATTAGCCTTTGAAGTAATGAAGTTAGCTCCTAGTGGTTATAGGGTGGTAGTCATGGAAAATTTAGTTTTTATTAGCTTCTAACTTGTGACACCTAGCGGGAAGTAGGGGTATTACAGTTACACTGTGAATATCTCGGACGAGACGCATCATATAATTGAAATCGAACTTCACTTAGGTAAGTTCGTTTGATCTCCTAATTTATTTTTATCTACTCCATTCGGGAAAAATGATTCAAAATCACTCTTGTGATTTGATAATGTTAACTTACCTATGAAATGACGTGTTTTGTTCGCCAGGTTCGAATAGTCTTTTACGGGCACACTAAACGAACAAAATACTATATATTGCGATGGATCGAAAAATGGAGATGGCTCAGGATGTGCCTTTCATGTTGAAAATGAAAGAGTGATTTCACAATTTCGCCTCCCTGATCATTCGTCAATTTACAGCGCAGAATCCTTTATATCTATAATCTATATTTCAGGCTCTAACATGGATTAAACGTAGTGGAGGAGGCAATTCTGTCATTCTCTCGGATTCGAAATCGGTTCTGACTGCAATTCATGATCACGCTTCAGTGGCCAACACTAACCCCATTATTACTGAAATAATAATAATAATAATAATAATAATAAATGGTCTTTATTCATCGAGATAAGAAAAAAAAGAGATGTATACATATATGGAAATGATCTTATCGATGAATAGGCGGAGTTCAGCTTACGCTGTTTTACAACTTAACCTTTGGGTATTATTAACATATAATTCAATGTTGAAATTTTATAATAATGGAATTTCGAAATATAATATTAAAGTCAAGATGAGATCATATGAAATCTGACTATTCAAGCTATTCAGAGAGTAGCAGTAACTTAATACAATAATAACTAGGTGAGCAAAACCAGGTGGGTATAACATGTCCTTATTCCTTTGACCTAACCATCAGATCTCAGATAACCTCTCAACTTTTTCTTAAAGTTGAGAATGGTGTAGGGCTTAAAATAATTTGGGAGAGAGTTATAGTACTTGATAGAATTGTATAGAAAGCTACGTGTGAAGCCAGCTGATGAGTGTTTAGGTATGACGAAAATATTTCTATTCCGTGTGCTCGAGTTACTTTGGGATTTAAAGGTAGTATATCTCAAGTGGAGGTATTCCGGCATTTTACTCATTAAAATCTTATGTGTATTCACGAGAAGATGAAGCTTCCAACATTTCTCATGTCTCAACCAACCTGATTCCTCGAACTTGGCAGATATATGATCAAACTTTCGAATACCATATGAAAGTCTTATACAATTGTTTTGAATTTTTTGTAGACGTTTCACATCATCTAGTATTAAAGCAAATCCATAAATGATATCACAGTAAGAGAGTTTTGATAGTATGAGGGTTTCACAGAGTTTCAGTTTGAGTGGGGAGGACATAATATCTCTACTTCGATATAGCTGACGCAAAATTTTGTAGGAACTTTGACAGAGTGAGTTAACATGTTTGTGAAATCTGAGATCAGAATCGAGCCACAAACCCAAATTCTTACACTCAGTAGCTATGGGTAGAATATCACGATCTAGTATGATTTGAGTGAACACTTCCAATTCTAGCCGTTTGTGCTTGGGACCAAAGAGAATGGACTGGCACTTCTTTGGATTGAGCCTGAGGTTATGTGCTGTCGATATATCAAATATATTTTGAAGATCCTTATTAACTTTATTTATGGATTCTTGCCACTTGTTATGAGGAAAGGAGAAATACAATTGGGTGTCGTCGGCATAATGGTGGATAGTGCAGTGGTCGATTACCTGATAAAAATCACATATATATAATGAAAACAAAAGGGGTCCAAGAATGGAACCCTGTGGTACTCCGTAATCAACAGGTAAAGCCCTTGAATATTTTCCATCTATACATACGGTTTGTGTTCGGTTTTTCAAATAATTTTCCAGTAATTTAGAAGCTCCGTTGCTGAATCCGAAGTGAGTTAATTTTGAACATAGGATATTGTGGTAGGATAGGATATAGGATATTAGGATATTGTGGATATTTTGGGGTATGTACTGTTTACACCGGCGTACTGCCTACTCTCTCGAACGGGTCAAAACTGCATCATACATACACTAAATCATACATACACTACTGCATCTCCAAGCTAACAACATCAGAATAACTTTCATCTGGGTTAAGGGCCACTCAGGCATAGTTGGGAATGAGAAAGTTGATGAAGCAGCGAAAGATGCTACCTCTCTCCAAGAAATAAGTCAAATATTCACACCTCAAGACATAATCAGCGTGTCCAGACAACCAATGAGAACACGCTGGGAGAAACTTTGGGCAGGCTTTGTATCTACTTCCAATAACCCTTATGTACTCATTCACCCTTAGCTTCCTCGAAACATTCCGCACCTAGCTACTTTTACATTATCAAGGTTTTACTCCCCTACTTTAACAAGAATGAAACTGAATCATGGAGGCTTTCCCACACATCTAGCCAAAATTGGAGTTGATGTATCCCCTATCTGCCCTTGCAACAACTCATCAGAAGCAGATATCAATCATTTGATCTTCTCCTGTAATGATCGTAATACACATCGGTCGGAATTTTTAAATAAGTTAGGTGTCCAACTGCCAACAAATATCACTATTTTGTTGAGCACATTCAAGGAAAATATTTATAGAACGATTGTGGAATTTTTGATTAATGAACAAATCTCAATTTAACTCTATCAATTATCAATGAAAAATATGTATGTGTTGATGCATATATAAGTGTATATGAACAATTACAAAAAATCTGTGGCAAAAAAACTTTTGTTTAATGCCAAACCACCCAAAAAAAAAATAGTCTTTTACCAAACCAAACCACCAAAACAAGATGTAAACTGAGTTTCCGATCGATTTAAAGTACACGAAACTGAACACAAGTTGAATATTACCAATAAATCGAAACGTATATAATGACAGATGCCAGACAAATCGTCTGTCAATAGTACCAAATTACGGTTTGCGACATTGACCCATGATACTATTATAATTGACCGAAAAGAATTGTTGTAACCCATGCTGGTTCACGAGCTACCAAGAAAGTGACATTGCAATGTCTCAGAATAATATAGTAATCTTCTATTGATCAGAACAGATTCAGAATCGATCCAGAAATCAAATTGATTGGGATATCTGTGTGTTGAACTACATAAAGACATAACGGAATTTGAATATTATGGACTATTCATCTCTTTTTAATGATGCAATATATGCCAACACTGGCGAAGATTGGGTACTAATATTATGATAAGTTCTGGGAATTCATGTTAGCATCAGAATATTCGTTTGGTTATCCTTCTAGTAGGTCTGTTGTGCGAATTTGAGAGATTTTTCTGAAGTTATTAAAGAGATATTGCAAATTCCGTTAGCGCAAGCGGTGTATTATTTACTCCGCGTTAAATATTCATAACGTTTGATCCGAAGGTACACGTATTGCCACCATGCGAACACATACAACGTGCCGAACGTAATATCAATGTCTTTTATTGACAATATCAACCTTTTGCCTGTAGGTGACGAATTCGTATTTCCAATTTGAAATATTTCAATTATTATTTGTACAAAATGGATGAGGCATTGGAAGCAGTCATTTTGGCTGGTGCTGATGAAGACGAGGTGGAACAAGTTATATTGGAAAACATTTTCGGCGTTGTTGAATATATTCCTGATATGGCTGCTGAAAATGCATTTGATCTAGACAATATGAATGCACAAGATGTGAAAACTAACTTTAGATTCGAAAGAGATGATATCTATAGATTAGCTGATGCCCTGCGTTTACCCCAGATAATTCGAACCCAAACACGTAACTCTGTTACAGGTATGTTGAAAATAGGTAGTTAATGAAATTATGAAGGTATTAAGTAACTACTTTGAAGTTGTGGTGAGTCTCTGTATTTTGCTACGAAGACTGGTTTATGCTGGACGTCTGAAGGATCTTCAGGTTTTATTCGGCCTGTCTCCACAATCATTGTCACAAATAATTAACCATATGCGGAGCATCATTGGCAATAATTTCATGCATTTGTTGGATGATTTGAGAAATTTACCATGGCTGAATTTACAGCGAATGCAGTTGTTTGCTGAGGTATAAGTTGACATTATTTATTCCAATTCAAGGAAATTCTTTTAGGCTATTCATGATAGGGGTGCAGCAGTTCCTTACTGCTGGGGATTTATTGATGGCACTGCCAGATCAATTTGTAGGCCATCAATAAACCAAGAACAGTACTATTCAGGTCACAAGAGGTTTCATTGTCTCAAATACCAGTCAGTTTTGTGCCCAGATGGCATGATTGTCAGTTTAAAAGGTGCATACACGGGGAGAAGACATGATGCTGGTATTTTCAGGGAATCAAATTTGTATGCAGAACTGCAAGATATTGCAGTATTTCCCAGTAACCAACAATTTGTTTTATATGGTGATCACGCCTATCCCATTATGGATTCACTCTTGTGTCCTTATCCAAATCGACAAGGAATTCCAATTTATCAGCAACATTTTAATGAGTCTATGAGTGCAGTGAGAGTAGCTGTTGAGTGGGGGTTCCAAAAAGTTGTAACTCAGTTTGCTTTCATAGACTTCAAAAACAATCAAAAATTACTTCTACAAGATTTACAGAGTATGTTCAAAGTTAGTATAATTTTAAACAATTGCCACACAACTTTATATGGCAGTCAGACAAGTCAATTCTTTCATGTTGTATAGTTTATGCGAAGTCAGTTGAAAAACTTCCGTTTTTAAGGACGATACGAGGATTTGTCGATTCGCTCAACATTGGAATAGGAATGAATGAGATATTTTTCACTGAGCTTCCCCGGTATGAAGCCTGTGCAGTCAACGTGGACTGGATAAGCGCTGTCATTCTAGAAACCGCGTCTCATTGGTTACTCCTGAATGTTGATTGGTCAGAGTTGCATGGGCGGCTTTCTGTGTGATAAGAATCTTCTAGCTTGCGCTAGGCAGTGCGGTACGGTAATGCGACGGAGCTAGGTTGTCGTCATGGGTTCAACTCGAAATTCAAAAAATTTATTATTTTAATTGTAGTGAGTCTGTTTTTCGGTTCGAAATTAAAATATGGCGTTCTGGAGGCCTTTCGAGGAAGTCAACGAAGTGATTGATAGTGATTCGGAGGAAGAGCAAGCGGAGTTCGCCAATAAAGATTTACATGTTCAAACGCAAAGGGTAATTTTGAATATCTATTCACGTCTCAAGGACGAGAATATATAATGATTCTTCAGAAACCCAACTTGTGAAGAGAATACAGGAATTGACTAAAATAAGCTATATCATTATATACAGAGTTATCAGAACCGGAGATGTTGTGGATCATCAAGTTGAACGGAAAAGAGTGGGACAAAAACTCAAGAAGCTTGATGATGCTTCGAAAGAAGTAATTCGTCGAATTGTATATAGATTTTATAATGAGAATAAGGTGCCAACATTGCCAGATATCAGGGATAAGTTGAATGAATACGCGGATTATAAATATAAATCGTTAAGTACGTTGCGAAATGTTTTACTGGATTGCGGGTTCAGCCATAAAAAATTAGACAAAAGGAAGGTGATTATGGAATCAAGGCGTATTGTAGACCATCGGCAAGAATATCTACGTAGAATAAAGGAATACCGTGAAGAGAATAGGCCTATAATTTATCTAGATGAAACGTGGTTCGACACTCATGACGTTGTTCAATACGGTTGGGTAGATGATAGCAAAATATTTAATTTGAGTGGTCCGAGTTCGAGAGGCAAAATAATAATAATCCTTCACGCCGGCAATGAAAATGGATTTGTTGACCATGCATTGTTGTTGTCTGCCAAAAATATCAGGCAATCTTCAGCCGATTATCACGAGGATATGACGGCAGAATTATTTGAGAAATGGGCAGAGCAGCAGCTTATACCAAATATTCCAGGGAATTCAGTCATCGTTATGGATAATGCGTCATACCATTCACGTCAACGAACGAAAATACTGAGCACCAACACGAAAAAGGCTGATATTATTCAATTCATGGAGAGAAAAGGCATGGAAATATCTCCTAATATCCCCTAACAAACTGAAGAAAGAATTACTGGAAATGATTAGGAAACAAAATTTCTCGAAGGAATATGTAGTTGATGAACTCTTTATTATCAAGAATTCATTCAAAAACAGCTTTAATTTGTGAGAACGAAAAAAATATTTTACCCGCCGCTGTAATCTGCGGTATGTCAAAGGATTTGCCGGCATGCAGCGGGTTAAATTTTTTTTTGACTTTTTCAACTGACTTCGTATAAACTATACCACCTACGCTAGAAGAATACTTAGAAAATCAATAAATAATGAATTTACTGAAAGTGCAATACAATACAATAAATAAATAAATAAAATAAAAAATATTTTGTCTTTATTTTCAGTCCCATATTATTTATGGATATTAAGCAAATACATGAAATAATGTAGTATGCAGAATTTTTTGTAGAATCCAAAAATAACAATTTAATAATACTTTTGAGCTTCAGAATTTTCTAAATGTTTTTTTTTTAATATTGATCACCTCATTTCCCATATGGAACAAAACTTTGAACAATAGGAACAAGGAACATGTTTTCCAACACTTGAAACTTCATCAGTCTTCATATCTCTGTAATCTTTTCAATAGAGTATCTATTAGTTTTTGTTGTGATGCTATATGTGTGTGCAGCTCAGTTTTTTGCTTGAAATCTAGTTCTAATTTTTCATATTCAATTTGTTTTTGTTTCTTCATATGTTCAATCTCCATCTCCAGTCTCATTTCTTCAATTTGTATTTTTCTTGCCTAAAGTTTATAATTTTCTTCTTGCAACTGCAACTCCTCCAACCTCAACTCCTGATCTTTCTCATTTTTCTTTGTCAAGTATTCCATGGCATTTTTGCTCAAGATCAAACTTTTGTTGAGCCTGGTCTACTTGACTGGTCCAGGTTCTGAAAGACCACAACATTATATTATAGGTATACTTCTTACTAACAGAAATAAAAGATGGATTCATATACCTTGTGTTGCTTGAGAAACATCACTTGTCTCAGCAGAACTTGTGTTTAGACTGGGAACCTGGATGGATGCACAATTCACATCAGCTAAATTAAGATGAGATGAATTGGGATCTGAATCAAAGAAATAATACATTTCAAATTGACTAGGGGGAAATTCATTGTGACTGATGAAACTTCACTCAATAATTATCAAAATAATCATGTTTGTCCAGAGTGATAATGATGTTTTCTTCAGGTTCATTACAGTTATTATTGTTCTCTTTCATTGCATTGACAGCATCATTTTCCCTATTCTGCCGGCCTAATGCAGCAATTTGCGTTTCTTTGGACGAGACTTTCTTTTTCTTAGTGGCTGGCATTAGCTGAAATTCATCACAAAGGTCTCTTATTTCTTGTAATGAAACGTCTTTTTCGGTGAAGACTTCGGTAATTTTGCACTTATCATGCGATGGGGTTTTTTTCGAAAATTTTTTTTTTGTACTTACGTATTTTGATCTCAGGAATCCGAATTTCACAATATAAACTTGCGCAAACTTATACTTTTCGAGATAATCGAGAAAAAAGTGTGAAAATTCCCCTTCTTTTTCGGCTCGTTTCGGGTAGACACCACAGCCAATCCGCCTTCCATTTCTAGCACAGGACACTTTCCAT
The DNA here is from genome assembly GCA_963576655.1 of Gastrophysa polygoni. NCBI lineage: Eukaryota > Metazoa > Arthropoda > Insecta > Coleoptera > Chrysomelidae > Gastrophysa > Gastrophysa polygoni. Next base: position 33,087,061 of record OY755083.1, read on the forward strand.
ACTTTCATCATACGTTTAATTGACGAAAACATCATTTATCAGGAATATTTCGAACCATTTTCAACCTTCTTTTCCAAGAGCAAATAGTTTTCTGAAAAACGACGGCCATGTTTTGTACAATGACAATAACAAAACATTCAATGATCAAAGACATACTGACCCACAGAACTAGACCACAGATCCACAGAACTTGTTATGATAGATCCTCATTTGACAGCAATCTTAATGTATGAAAGAAGGTGGATCCTTCTTCCGCAAAGATGTTGAGAAAACCGAATTCAACAATTCACAGGATGTGTTCCCTTCTTTTTCACCGCTGGAGAAGAATTAGAACGCCCATTGGCAAAGATGGTCTCCCATAAGTCGATTAGAACAATTCCATGCAGCGGTACTAATTGAGTCTATCTTTGTTCAGTACACGCAAATAATGAGGATAGTTCATCTCATGAATTGTCATTTTTGCACCGCCAACTATTCAAATTCAAATTGAAAATCGTAATGAACATTCACCTTCTTTAAGTGACATTACTGTGATATTCCTCTGCGAGATTTATTTGACGAGATGGAGCTCATGCTAAGTGATTTTATTTTTATGGTGAAGAGAAAAGACAATTTCTCACTTTTCTAACATTGCTCTTATGGCGTTTGGTCAATATTGTAGTTAATACATATATGTGCGCATGCGCCAGAATGAAAGTGGAAGATGACAGACTCTCTTAGTGTTGTTTCGCTCTTACGCCTGTCGTTGCTACTCAAATTGGGAATGATCGTGCGTCGTGTCTTATACCTAATACTTTTTGTGCAGCGCAATTATTCAAACAACCAGATTCTTTGAACTGTCGTCTTGTCTATGATTAAGAATTGCATATTTTTATCACTCGTAATTAGCGTTATTTTTAGTAATTGTTTTTTCCGGTTCTGGATTATTCAGTGTTTGTGTTTAGACGTTAGTTCATATATAGTTGTTGTTGTTGTTGTTTGTAGTATTCGTAGTTTAAGTTTGTAACTGTTCACAAAATGTCCGCAAAAAACGTACAAATTTGTCTTCTCTACGACTCCAAGAGCTCCAATTCATATCATCGGTAAGAAATTTATCACACTCAATACTGAGGATATCTTATATTTCTACCGAGATTTCTACCATTTTTTAAATATTGATTGCTCCATTCTATTCAATCTTAAAAAAACGTACCTGTATAACCAGATCACTCTATATCAAAGCTAAGTATATGTTATGTTGTCTACCATCAATATATTCATATTCAATATATTTTCCAAATAACATGATTATTTACACAGAAAATCTTAGATGAGGATGATTTGAGGAGAAAATAGATTGGTAGTACAAACATAACCTGTAAACTGAAGAGATTGACACATTACACTTGAAGTTTCGAAATTTGAATTATGCGCATGCGTTCTCGATCGTCGTTGCCAATTAGACAAGGAAAGACGTATATAATGAAGCATCACTTTTCTAACATTGCTCTCATGGCGTTTGGTCAATATTGTAGTTAATACATATATGGATCCAAGTGATCCCGTGATTCGAGGATATAGGACGAATCGGTCGATAGTCGGTATCGCTTTGAGCGGAGAGCGGATTGCGGACTCGCCTCGCCGGACTCGGCTTGGTTTCGGGCCAGTCTACGGGTACTGGGTACTCCGTATACTCTCGCTGTTGGAACTATACGGATGGAACTATACGGATCCAAGCGATAACAAACATGTCAACACCAGTTCCGTGCGTTAACGATCCGTAACCGTAACCAATTTTTTAATGGATGCGTGCGCTGCTGGACTAGAGGTACCAGAACTGATCCGTGGATCAGTTATTCGTTACGTACGGATCAGTTCGTACCTGATCCCGATTTTTTCTCGGATCAGCCATCTCTAAATTCTGCCGTAAGTAACGTGATGTGCTAACGGTGTTATCGCAACGTATCTCTCGAGTTCATTCTGCGCATGCTCAACTGTCACTATAATGTTTGCGGTAATAACGCCGCACAGGATTTGTCACAGTAATATCTCTATTAACACGGCAAATCTACAAAGTGCGCGCACCAGTCTTCTAACCATCTCAGTATGTGTCAAAAAGGCTAGTTGACACTTAGTATCTGTCAATTATGAAAGAAAATTATTATATGGCACTTCTACCAAAAATAGCAGATATTGACGTTCGAGATGAGATTTTAACATGACACATGACTCGGCACAGCAGAACCTTGGTTCGTATTATATGGTACAATTGCACAGGCAACAAGCTGACGGACATCCATCGATGGAACAGATTGATTTTTTTGGGGGTTTTTTTATCTGTTGACAACACGGAAGGGAAACCTATAATGTTCGAGGAACATTGTGTTGGCCAGCGGTGGAATTTTTGGAGAAAAGGAAGGCGTTTTAACGAGATCACAAAATATACACCCTAGGGTAGGGTAGGCATATATGTATTAACTACAAATATTGATGATAAGGACAGCCTATCTGATGTCAAAATAAAAGAGTGCAATTGGCAAGGATGAATTTATGCACATGCGCCAAAATGAATTTTGAATGAAATTTGTAGTTAATACATATATGAGGGTAGGGTATTGGGACATCCTTTGTCAAAGATTGTCTATCCATAGAATAATTGTTCACATAGTATATATATACTCTTATAACCACCTCATCTTTCACCTATCTATGCTTTGGTCGTGACTGGGCCTCCGTCACGGACTTTCATATTATAATATATGAGTTCTGTGGCTCTGTGTATATACTTCACTTTTGACTTTTGGCCAGCTCTTGATTTCAAAATAGTAACGGTTAGCATGATACAAGAAATTGTATCATGAACGGTTAAGTGGTGGAATTTGTGAATCAAGTCGACAAGATTAACTATAAATTATACTTTACTTTTGAGTTTACCCATATGGTATCAAATTTATTTTTCGTTGTAGAAAGTCGTTTCTGTGGTGTCTTAATTTCCTCCGAATGAGAAGAATGGCCGAAAGTTTTGACCATTTCAACGCTCCACAATTCTTCGATTTCAGCCAAAACAATACCGAACATGATGAAGTAGATAGATATTTTGGTAAGTTTGGTGTACATCTTATCATTTAAAAACTCCAACGATTCATGCTAATTTATCCTCCTTTAGAGCTTTCATGCTACTGATCCAATGATTTGATATCAATGTAGTGAATATTATTACATTAATGAATCAAAAATAGTACCAGATATTTTTATTCAAATTATAAATCCGGCCTAACAAACAACAACATAATTCCAGAGGGATCCTCTTGTCTTGACTTCCTATAGGAAATGGATTACACCCTTTTGTCATTTTATACCTATTATACCTCTTATCACTCATGTCATAAATTCGAGCATAATTTTCATTTGATCAATTTTCTTTGGAAAGAAAGTGGAGAGTTTCACCAGTTTCTGAAACTGATTGTCCTTTCACTCTTAATCAGTAATTCAATTTATATTGATAACATACACATATAGTGTTATAACACTCACATGCAATTATTGTTATATGAATAACATAAAAAAACTAGACTGGGTATTAGGTGATGTAGGTAGTTTTGAAAAGCTGGTGCATTGTTTTCAATCATAATCATACTGTTGACAATAACAGAAATGTCAGAAGGATTTTCTGTAACTGCCTACAGAGGATCTTGGTTTGTATGTTTGTAAGGTTTGTATGACTTATCAATAATATTGGACTGGACTTATTTGAGAAGATATTTTGAAGTAATTATCTGTTCTTCTCTGTCACTTTTTCTACGATACACAATGATGCCTGTTATATTTGAAATTATTTACTCCTATTTGGGCAACCATCATTGACTCATTCATACAGCTGTTTTCAATACTGCTTTTTATTTATTTTTATTTTTGTATTATGGTACATTTTGGTTTCCTAAGTTTGATGATACATCAAAACTTCCGAAAAAATATCAGATATAAGAAAAAAAAAAAAAAATTCATACTTATCTCTTTCTCTCTCAAGATTTCTGTCATAGATTTGATCTGTTTCTGTTGCACTCATTTTGATGCCACTCAGAGTATAAATATTCATAACAGTGTAGAATAATATTCGTTTATTTATTTAATTTATTGATACTGATAACTTATGAATAACCAATTCATAAAACCAAAGAATGTTGGAATATGAAATCAGAAGTTTGTATCATTGGAAATTACTGGAAAAAGCCAAGATCGATATTTGCAGTATTTTGTGGAATTTCAATATTCAAATTGAAGTGACGATACAGACAATGTGTTTGAATGATCAAATATATTATAAACACCCAAAACTCCACATCAATATTTAGAAATATAAACATAGGATTCATCAAATATTAAAGTGGGCTTTGGGTTTTTGTCTTTCATTTCATCATAATTCTTCACTTTTCTGAAGGTATTATTATTTTATAATCCTATAAATATGTTCTAACTGAGCTCTCTCAAATGGATGGATGGATGGATGGATGGATGGATGGATATATTCGCATATCCGATATTTCTTCCAATTGATTCATGTGTCATCAATGTTGAATTGCAGTGCCATATTCGAAATAAATCAGGTCCTCGCCCAAAGAGGAGTAAGATTTCAAATGGGATGACACCATTTGTAGGGTAGAAAAAGGAGCAAAGATGAAAAATAAAAAAAGGAAAAATAACGATTTTACGAAATTTCCAAAAATTTTCTGAATTTCGCTAATGTGAGATAACATTTTAACAAGTAACAAATTAATCAACATTGCCACCATTAGACCAATCCTGTATCTCTTATGGTATCCTGATATACCAATGATACACATTGAATTTGATTGATGTACTTTTGATTATAATCTATAAAGTAATTATGAACGAGATAACTCGTAGGCTATAGAATCGTTGCATTATGAAAAAACGGTTGTCGCATCATAGCTCTAGCCAATCGAAAACAATTAGGTCACTCTTAGCCAAATGCTATCTTCATTTAGGTTATTCTTTCTTCAACATATGTATTCTTTGAGCCAGAACAAAAGAATCATGCTCACGGATTGTCGTGAGGTTTCTTATTGTGTGTTAATTTTCAACTATCAACTAAATCATGGACTATGACAATCAAGAATCAAGATTGAGAATGATTCAATGAATTCTCGAACTTCTTCACAATCCACTTCCATTTTCTCTGTTGAATCGTTGGAAATAAAAAAAAAACAATTGAAACTAAATTAAATACTAGAAACTGCGAGGTCAATGCCCATTCGTTGAATCCATAGTTGCTTCTTTGTTCTTAATTCCCAATTTGAGTGACAGATGATAGTTTATCAACCCACCAGAGTGTATTCATCTTTTTCAATTGTTAGTTGATAATTCAATTCTTAGCATAAATGCGTTTATAAACCCAGCTATATCGCTTACTCGTCTAGGCCTGAAAACTACATCATTGAGGAAACCACGCCCACTTCTTCGTGCTTTGCGACACTGTTATTTCTATAAACCGTTGGTTTAGCGATGTATGTTACGCTGGCACAACCACTTCAACAAAATCCAAAAATTTTTATACCAGAATTTAGTGCTTTTTAGTTGCTAATTTGTTCCCCTTTTCGAAAATTTGTTGCTTGTGCCGAAACAGAAAAATCGAGTACTTGCCAGCTTCACGATAAGCTGGCACGACAACTTTTTCATTTCATCACTGAATTCAAAAACACATATACCAAAATGTAGCTCTGATTTGTTGCTAATTTGTTCTCCTATTCGAATATCTAAATTTCTAACCGTTACAAAAAAAAATGATGTTTTGCCAGCTTCACGATCAGCTGACACAGCAACTTTTTCATTTCATCACCAAATTGGAAAACAAATATACCAAGATGTAGCACTAATTTGTTTCCCTATTCGAATATCTAATTGTAGCACTAATTTGTTGCTTTCTTGTTGCTAATTTGTTCCCCTTTCAGAATTTTTGTTGCTTGTTTCTTTAGAAAATTATAATGGAAAATACTGTCATGCCAGGTTAATTCCATGATATTTTCGTCATATGACACTTGAACTCGAAAACGATCGAACCAACATTTGTTGGATTCTTGTTGCTAATTTGTTCCCCTCTCAGAATTTTTATAACTCATTATTTCCAAATTAAAAAAAAATACTAACATTCTGGATTATTTCACGATAACTTCTTTATTTGACATTTGAAATCAAAACTGAAAATACGAGAATTTGTTGCTTTCTTTTTGCTGATTTGTTCCCCTCTCAGAATTTTTGTAGCTTGTTTCTTTAGAAAATTATAATGGAAAATACTGCCATACCAGGTCAATTCCATGATATTTTCGTCATATGACACTTGAACTCGAAAACGATCGAACCAACATTTGTTGGATTCTTGTTGCTAATTTGTTCCCCTTTCAGATTTTTTTTAACTCATTATTTCCAAATTGAAAAAAAAATACTGACATGCTGGATTATTTCACGATAACTTTTTTATTTGACATATGAATTCAAAATTGAAAATACGAGAATTTGTTGCTTTCTTTTTGCTAATTTGTTCCCCTTTCAGAATTTTTGTTGCTTGTTTCTTTAGAAAATTATAATGGAAAATACTGCCATGCCAGGTCAATTCCATGTTCATTTCGTCATATGACACTTGAACTCGAAAACGATCGAACCAACATTTGTTGCTTTCTTGTTGCTAATTTGTTGCCCTTTCAGAATTTCAATAACTCATTCTTTCCAAATGAAAAAAAAAAACATTGACATGCTGGATTATTTCACGATAACTTTTTTATTTGCAATATGAATTCAAAACTGAAAATACGAGAATTTGTTGCTTTCTTGTTGCTAATTGTTCCCCTTTCAGAATTTTTGTTGCTTGTTTCTTCAGAAAATTATATATCAAATAAAAATGTTATTGTGAAATAATCTAGCATGTCAGTATATATATATATATATATATTTGGAAAGAATGAGTTATAAGAATTCTGAGAGGGGAACAAATCAGCAACAAGAAAGCAACAAATGTTGGTTCGATCGTTTTCGGGTTCGAGTCATATGACGAAATTATCATGGAATTAACCTGGTATGGCAGTATTTTCCATCATAATTTTCTAAAGGTACAAGCAACAAAAATTCTGAAAGGGGAACAAATCAGTAACAAGAAAGCAACAAATTCTTGTGTTGTCATTTTTTTTTTTTTTTTTTTTTATCTGTGGACAACACGAAAGGGAAACCTATGATGTTCGAGGAACATCGTGTTAGCCAGCGGTGGAATTTTGGGAAAGAAGGAAGGTGTTGGAATTTTTCTTGAATGTTTGGAGGTTGTAAGCATCAGGAAAGACTTCACTAGGCAAAGAATTCCACAACTTTGCCGTTCTATTGATGAATGATGCTTGGTATAGCGATGTTCGACAGGTCTCGACAGTGTAGGGGTGACCAGCTTGAGCTCGTCTGGTTTGTCTACTAGGAATCGCGCGTGGTGGCATAATAGATGATATTTCCGTTGAGCACCGACCGTGGAAGTACCTATAAAAAAGGCAGAGATCGCCGACCTTTCTACGATGATCTAGAGAGGTCAATGATTTGGTGAGTGTTGTGTCATCGACTAGGCGAATAGCTCTCTTCTGAATTGAATCTAAGAGCTTAAGCGTATGTTTGGGGGCTGAGCTCCAAACATGTGAACAGTACTCCAGGACAGGTCGAATTTGTGCTTTGTAGATCATAAGCAGTTGCTGGGATGTGAAGTATCTCTTCGCACGGAAAAGAAAACCGAGTTTTTGTGAAGCAGTCTTCGCAATGGACCTCACATGATCGTCCCATGAGAGAGCACTGTTGGTGGTGACACCCAGCAAGGATATTGACGATCTCATAGGAACAGTGGTACCCGACATCATCAAATTGGGCATTGTGTGATCAGCCTTCTTGGTGAACATACAAGCTTGAGTTTTAGTTGCATTGAACTGTACTAGATTCTCAGATCCCCATTTCAGAATTCTTGTCAGATCCTCATTTAAAGCATCAACCTGTCTTCGCCTTGCACCTCTGGCCTCATTGGATGATATAGGGGCTCTAGAGGAAAAGGCGGAATGAAGTGTACTATCATCCGCAAAGCTATGAACTGGGCTGGAGGTCACATTCAACAAATCATTGATGTGGAGCAAAAACAAAGTTGGTGCCAAGACAGAGCCTTGTGGAACACCAGCATTGATCGTCATTGTATCAGACGAGACCCCGTCTACCACCACGTAGAGTGATCTATCTGCAAGAAAACTCGATAGTAAAAGACACAGTTGGGGCGGCAAACCATATGACGGAAGTTTCGCTAGGAGGCCTTGGTGCCAAACTCGGTCAAATGCTTTGGAGATATCCAAGGCTACAGCCAGAGACTCCCCATGTTTCTCTATTGACACCTGCCACTTATGTGTCACATAGGCAAGCAGATCTCCAGTTGACCTCTGGTGACGAAAGCCATATTGCCGGTCGTTCACGATTCTTGAGCTCTCTAGATATCGGATGAGCTCGATGTTGATTGCTTTTTCCATTACTTTAGAGATCACAGATAGTAGTGCAATCGGTCTATAGTTGTTAGGGAGTGTTTTCTTGCCCTTCTTTGGAATCGGTTGGACCCTAGCTTTCTTCCAGTTAGAAGGAAATACGCCGAGTTTGTACGAAAGGGTGAACAACCTGCAAAGAACTGGTGTTAGTTCCGGGGCACATTTCTTGAGAACAATAGGCGGTATTCCGTCAGGCCCCATAGCCTTCTTGACGTTGAGGCTAAGCAGAATGTGTCTGATGGTGCGTTGCCGGAAGACAATTTCTGGCATACGGTTATCGATGGTAGCGACTTTCGGAAGTTCCTGGCCTCGTGGATCCAAGGTAGAATTGTCTGCAAACATTTTGGCGAAGGTGTTGGCTTTTTCATGAGGTGTTATAGCCAATGTATTATCATCCTTTGTGAGGGGAGGAAATGAGCTAGAAGTGAAATTTCTCCCGATTGCCTTGGCAAACGTCCAAAATGAACGGGAACCATTTGGACACTCTATGAGCTTCGATCTTATTTTCGTGTTGTATGCCTCTTTAGATTCATCTATCGTTCGATTGCATGTATTCCTAGCTTCAACATATTCAGCTCTAGTTTGAGGGCTTGGGTTTCTGCGCCAACGACGGTATGCTGCTTGCTTCAGTGCGACAACCCTAGAACAGGTTCTATTGAACCATGGTTCACCAGTGGTTCGTGATTTGGTGCTATGTGGTATGTAAGTTTCCATTCCCAGCATGATGATTTCCGAGATCTCTTCAGCACATTGCGTAGGATCTCCTGATTCAAAACACATTCTCCTCCAAGGAACAGAAAAAAACATGCGAAGGCCATCCCAGTCGGCTGAATTGTAATGCCAAACAGTGCGTGGGGGTGTTGGACTGGTTCGCGGAGTGATGTAAGGACATATCGTGGAGATGAGTGTGTGGTCTGAGTTTCCTAGTGGTGCACGGACTTTCACTTCATACGGTTCCGGATTGTTAGTGAGGAACAGGTCGAGCGTATTGGCATAATGATTGCTGATGTCAGGGATCCGAGTGGGTTCGTTTATCAGTTGCTCAAGACCATAGGTGATAGCAAAAGCCTCAGCCAGACGTCCTGCGTCGTCTGTTTTGTTCGAGAATTTGAGCCAGGTGGAGTTGTGGACATTGAAATCCCCCATGATGATGATTTCAGCTGCTGGGTGATTCTGTTGGATGAAATCAAGTTTCAGAGAAAGGAATTCGAAGAGGTCACCAGGAGTTGGTTCGTTTGGTGATAGATAGAGGCAGCAGATGAACTTTGTCTGTTTGTGGTTATCGATCTTGAGCCACATTACATCGAATTCTTTCGGTTCCAGTTCCTCCTCACGATGGCATGAGAGATCATTTCTGGAAAAGAGACATAAACCTCCTCTGAATCTGAAACGGGTATGCAGCTCATATCCAGGGCAGAGCATATAGGTCGTATTAGTTGATGAGTTGATCTGCGTCTCAGTTAAAGCCAGTATATCTGGTTTCTCAGCCTGTAGATGGTAATGAACATCGTTTATATTTTTGTTCAGACCTCGGATGTTACAAAGGTCTATTTTTAAATTCAGATGTTTCGATGGTGAACCCCCTCGAGCACCTCTCGCCCGGAAATCCGAATGGAGAGGTATTTTACTTCCGGAGTGTTTTACCCTAGGAGAATTCATCATCTAGATTTTTCTTCAGCTGAAATGGGAGGTTTGGGTTGGGAAGAAGGAGATACGGTATGGGGATATGACCGGAAGCATCGACCAAATACTGAAACATGGGAGTTACCCATTTCACAGCACCTCTGTCGATGTGGTGGTGTCGCACCGGGCGATGATGGGAACCATCATCTTCCACCTATGGGTATGCATTTAGTCGCCTCTTACGACAGGCAGGATTTACCATGGGGAAATTCTTGATCCGTCCCCATACGGAATTGAATTCATATGTCAAATAAAGAAGTTATCGTGAAATAATCTAGCATGTCAGTATATTTTCTTTAAATTTTGGAAAGAATGAGTTATGAAAATTCTGAAAGGGGAACAAATTAGCAACAAGAAAGCAACAAATGTTGGTTCGATCGTTGTCGAGTTCAGATTTCACATGACGAAATTATCATGGAATTAACCTGGCATGGCGGTATTCTCCATCCTAATTTTCTAAAGGAACAAGCAACAAAAATTTCTGAAAAGGGAACAAATTAGTAACGAGAAAGCAATAAATTCTCGTGTTTTCATTTTTGTATTCATATGTCAGATAACGAAAGTATCGTGAAAATTCAGTGATGACATGTTGATATGCATTTTTTGTTCTGTAATGGAGAGAAATTCAGATATTCGATAAGGGGAACAAATTAGCAACAAATTAGTGCTACATCTTGGTATATTTGTTTTCCAATTCGGTGATGAAATGAAAAAGTTGCTGTGTCAGCTGATCGTGAAGCTGGCAAAACATCATTTTTTTTGTAACGGTTAGAAATTTAGATATTCGAATAGGGGAACAAATTATCAACGAATTAGTGCTACATTTTGATGAATTTGTTTTCCAATTCGGTGATGAAATGAAAAAGTTGCTGTGTCAGCTGATCGTGAAGCTGGAAAAACATCATTTTTTTTGTAACGGTTAGAAATTTAGATATTCGAATAGGGGAACAAATTAGCAACAAATTAGAGCTACATTATGGTATATGTGTTTTCGAATTGAGTGATGAAATGAAAAAGTTGTCGTGCCAGCTTATCGTGAAGCTGGCAAGTACTCGATTTTTCTGTTCCGGCACAAGCAACAAATTTTCGAAAAGGGGAACAAATCAGCAACAAAAAAGCACTAAATTCTGGTATAAAAATTTTTGGATTTTGTTGAAGTGGTTGTGTCAGCGTAACATACATGGTTTAGCGGACGGTACAGTATCGCTTTACCACCAATTTAGCGGACGGTACGATAGCGCTTCACCACCCATTTAGCAAACAATTTAGCGGCCTATCCTAAGTGTTCTTGAATATTTGCCGGTGGAGCGAAACAGTGGGTTACACCTTCTTCTTTCTTCTAAGAACCCCTATCATTGTATGTTTTATAATTACATTTGTCATGGACCCTGTATTTGATAATAAACATGAAAATTTGATATTTATATGTCTGTTAATTAGTATTCCAGCAAACATAGAATGAAATATAGATTAATATCAACCTCTGAAATATATATTTATATATTGAATGAGCAGGTGTTCAAATCCAATGGTGAGTCAGCACTTCTCAAATTTGGGATAATAAAAGGCAATTCCTATACATTATTGAATTGGATCCGACGGATGAAATATGTTTTCTTAAGTCCTTCGAAATCTTGTATACCAAAATAGGGTAGGTATTTCGGGTTTCACAATCAATGAATAGATTTCAGATACCAGTAGATTTGAGTAGACTCTGGACTCGACACTGACTCTGGTCACAGTAAAAAAGTGCTTCAGTTTCAGTAATAGTGAGTGAGTGATTTTTGTGTACTTACACCTAAATTCACCAAAATCAGAATATTTGTTCCCATTATGCATTGTTAGTTTGATTTATTCATTCTATTTTTTTCGAATCAAAGTCCTACAAAACAATGCTAAGTAATTAAAATGCAAGACATTCCAAGGGTACCTTAATATCTAGAACAAAGGATAAAATATAAATAAGTACAAAAATCACAGTTTCAGTAGATATCACAGCTTAGGGCCGTGGACCATCCTATTGTCATCCTGTTGCTTGAGAACTTTTACAGGTGTATTGGAAACATTAACATCCCTATCCCTAAAGAGATCGTTACAAAGCATTAACATTTGGTTTAAAGGGTTATCTAATGACACCGAACATACCTTATGTGTTCGGTGCTCATGGGTACTTGACTGAATAGTTCATCATATCTACATCTCAGCTTTACTTTCTGAACAAATAAGTCCATAGCATTGACAAGTGTACATTTATGATCTTTAATGTTGTTTATCATGAAGTATATGATAATCACAAATTGTTGTTTCCTTGTATCACCAAGTTTCTGGAAGTTTGCATGAGTCCAGAATACTTTGATAGGTGATAGTGCAGGGGTAGGTATTGTTCTCTTTAACATTTATGAATCGCAGATTTATCTATTGTAGTTCAATACGTTCCGTATGGCAGTCGGCCAGTGGTGAGGTGCGGTCTCACTAAAGCATTATACAGTTTAATAACCGTGCTGATGCTTTAAAAGTTTCTGGAATTACGAATTAAAAATCCTAGGGTTTTATATGCTTCATCAACAATAAGGTCGTAGTGCTAGTGAATTTTAAAGTTTCCTGCATAATAATACCGAGGTATTTGATTTCTTGTCGCCGCTATAAACAATATTATTCACACAGTCAAAGTTGAATTGGTTTACTTTTCTGAATAACGTTACTGTAAAGCATTTCTCTGTATTCAAACGCAATGGAGCAGTAAAGAAAATATAAATTTATATAAATATATTTATGAGACTACAAAAAATAACTCATACTTTAATGAATGGAAGTGCTGGAGCTAACACAATCATAATGAAATAGTATACTGGAAAAAAATCAATAAGCGTTGTTGATAAACTGTTTCCCATAATGTTAGATAACAGAAATCCTCACAATTTTCCGTCACCACTACAGAAAAATATCAGCCACTCTTCGCACATTCACATTTGTCTTCAGATGAGATGAAGTGTAATGGAAAAATAGTTTTTTCATTACACTCATTAATTTTTTAAATATACATTTCAAAATTTTTTCAATGTCTTGAATTTCTTCAAATATTCATTCATTCCATCATGATTCAATCATCTGAATGATATATTATTCCTATTCTCTCAGAAAGTTGGACATAAATTTCGCATTGTACAGTAATACTGCTCATGTTGGCAATATTTCAAATTTCCAAAGATTCCAATGAACTAATTTTTTACTACTTTGTTTTATTACAGACATGGACCATGAATCGAAAAAAGATCCTCTTGATATTGAATCAGAAGAATCTTTTTCGGATACATTAGGTAATTATGATTTTGAGGTGTTGCACCAATATAATCTCAATCTAGAATGCCACACTTCTAAGGAATTGATTTGTCATTCAAGATTTAAACTTCGGCTCTCTGCCTGTTGCAAAGATATAGACTTGAGGGCGTTGTAAAAATGTCAGAAAAGGTGTACAATAATTCTTGAGTAAATGACTTCAGAGTTTGCTGACCCATAATATTCTTATAATGCCTTGAATCACTAACTGAATTAAGATACATTTTTATGATAGTTTAGGCATTCTTATCAGAGGTTATGTCGTTGGAGCCGGTAATTGAACATATCTTTTACCCTAATTGATTATTTTCCGACGACGTTATGACTAGAGATAACTCAAATAATGAAACTATTATAGAGTAGGTTATCGACCGAAAAAAAAATCACGAATCGCCGGAAAACAACAAAATTTTCAATCCATGTTTTCTATTCATTACATATTTTGTACGTAACAATGAATTCTTTCAGTTTCAGAACATATACAAAATGGAAATCATCAGTTTAGGAGATCAATGAGTGTTGGCGATTTGAATTATTTACAAGCCCTTGATATTCATGAACTACAAAGGGGGTAAGAACTGTCTATATCAGTATTCTATAATTTATGACTAAGCCCAAATTTTAAGATTTCTGTTCTTATTTGGGTATCTATACAGAGGAACACAGACAGATGATAGCTTCACTGGCTATCAAATATCATTTGAGTGTAAAGAGTTCCAGATTATTTCTCTGAATTAATATCATCAAAAAAATAGTTATAAAACAATTTCTGTTGAAGGCTCTCAATATATTGATTTTCTCTAACAAACTTTTCTGGTCCTGCTTGTATACCTATAATCACTATTATTATTGCTGTCAAAATACAAGACTTCACTAAAAAATTGTCTTCGATTTATCTTTTACTTATTTCAATTGCACTTCCTTGATTGTGTAAACAACAACAGAAGTCAAAATTGGTATTAAACACTCATTCATTTTCCATGACATTTACGAACATACATGGCTAAATTCAAACTCACGCTCATTTCCCCTTAAGAATTGATTAGATTAACTTATTTTTGGGATTTTCTGTCCTCATATCTGAAAATAAATATAGAAATTATAATAAACATTTTGACAAATTTATGATCTGCCTCAAAATGTCACTGCATTTGAAACTTAACCTTCAGATACCTAAAAGAGAAATTCTATATTTGTCAGTAGCACTTTGTTTTTCAAAAAAAAAAATGGAAAAAATATATTCAACAAATATCAAAACTTCTACTCATATTTTCCACACACATGGTATTCTGCAAATACAGTTTCTCGATGGTTGTTCTCAATTGATTGGTTTGAATATTGTCTCTAAGTTTTTTGAGGAGGTGGTACATTCATTTTCCAGCTTTTGTGAGATTTTCTCTCCTCGTTTCTAAAAAATAGAGTATATAATATTTTCCACAAACATATCAAAAAATTGTATTAACAGTATACCATGTATTTGTGGAAAATATTTTACCGGTGAAACCAGCAGGCCTCTATCAATAAGGATGAAAGAGCATAAGAACAATATAAATAAAAGATATACTGACAAATCGAAATCAGCTGAACATATCCTTACTGAAAATGGACAACATATGGCCGATTGGAGTAATATCAAGATCATAGGAAAAGAAGACAACAACCAAAAACGGAAATCAAAGAGTCTGCTTGCATTCTCCTGAACGGAGACAATAATATTGTTTCTTGTTTAGTTGATATAGATAGAACTTGGCACCCACTTCTGAAAATTGAATATGAAAATGGAAAATTCAATACCAATTATTGAAAGCACCTTATAACCAGAATTCCTCCGTCTATCAAATTGTCACTTTTCAGTGTCAAAACCGACAACATATTGAAACAATTTTGCGAAGAGAAAATATTTTAATTGTGTTGAGAACCGGAGCAGATTCGTTCCAGAAACGTCCACCAAGATAAGTAGAGGTTTCATTTTAATTAAATATATTTGTATTTCCAAAATTTTTCAAAAACAAGGTGTCACTGACAAATAGAGAATTTCTCTTTTAGGTATCTAAATGTTTAATTTCAAGCGCAGATCACAAAATCTGTCCTTGCTACAAATAAATTGAAATAATTTCTAATAACTTCTACTCTATTTTTTAGAAACGAGGAGAGAAAATCCCACAAAAAGCTAGAAAATGATTGGTTTTGTATGAATTAAAATAAATCAAATCAAATCAAATCAAAATTTATTCCTACACCTCATATATGTCATATATTTTTACATAATTGCAAAATTAAGTTTAATGTATAAGTAAAAGTAAATTACATTTTTCAAGTGATGATTCTGCTGGGAGGATACAACCTAGGTACGAGTACCTGTACTGTTGAGTTTCATTTCAATTGTTACTTATTTAAGAGTGGGAGAGTGGATGAATGAATGAATGGCAGGAAAAGAAATGGAATTTATGGTGTTGATTAAATTAAATTATGGCAGTTTTTTTACGATTTGCGGTGGTAGTAATAATAATAATTAAGATGAGAACAATTAAGTGGTATTAATGAAATATATCAAATTTCTCAGGGCACTGTAAGAGCAATTTTTTTATATCTTCTTTGAATTTAGGTTTTTTGGAAATTTGTTTTGTGTTAACAGGCAGTGAGTTGAAAAGCTTGGGTCCATAGTAAAAATAGGTTTTTTGTGTGAGAGTTTTTCTAAATACGTTTATTTGTATATTTTGCCCTGTAGCTGATCTTGTGGTGGATGTTATTTTTGGATATTTATCCTGCTCAGAAAAAATTTTTTGGAGACACTGATAGACGTATATTTGTCTGATTTTGAACAACTTGGTTTCCTCGTAGAGTAGTGTAGTTGAAAACTTTCTGTCTTTTTTGAATATTATTTTAATTAAGGTATTTTGAGCCGTTTGTAAGTTTTTCATTGTGGTTGTGAACGTTCCACCCCAAATAGTTATACATTAGCTTAATATAGATTCTACCAAAGACCTATACAGGGTCGCTGATATGTATGGAAACGGTCGATTATTTCCTAAAGTAAGATAGCTAGCGAAAAATGTTAGTATACAAAAGTTGTAGGGTTTTTCAAAATCCATTGAGCTAATAAAAAATTGAGTATACAGGATGAGTCAAAAAGTCAGGACGAAACAAAGTTGCTTTTTCTCTAATGGGACACCCTGTATATTATTCCACATTTCAATTCTGCTCGAAATTCTGAACAAAATTGATAAAACGCATCATTTCCTAAATGCAACCGATTTCGAGATATCGAATTTTGAAAATAACTCATAATAAATTATCCAAAAATGTTAGTCCATTAAGTTCATAGTCCATCAAGTTACCTTTGAAAGTTTCCAGCTCCATAACAACGCCGCGTCGTTCTTTTGTCTAACAGTGATGATCTTGACAACACATGTCAAAAATACATTTAGTGTGAATAAGTTTCGCGCAAAAATGGCACGTTTAACTAATACTGAGCGTATTGAAATTTTAATAATCATAGGATTCGGTGATAGAAGACGAAGTTGTGACCAAGTAGTGAATATTTTTAATGAATTGCATCCAAATCGGGAACCAATTTCTAAATCAACCGTTTCAAAAACATTGCAGCGTTTTCATGACACTGGAGATGTCAAAGATCGACCAAGAAGTGGAAGACCAGTAAGCGTTACAAATGAAGAAAATGCTTTGAATGTCATGTTAGATGTGGTGGAAAATCCAATAAATTCGGCACAACAGAGAGGGCTTTGAATCATAACATGAGTCGCTATTCCATTCAAAAAATTTGCAAACTGCAAAAATTCCATCCATATAAAATTCATTTGGTACAAGAATTGAGTAAAGACGATTTTGATCGTAGAATCGAGTTCTGTGAAGTTATTATGGATAAATTAAGCGAAAATGTCAACTTTGTCAATCACATATTGTTTTCTGACGAATCTACATTTTGTTTAAACGGGCACGTAAATCGACACAACTATAGGTATTGGTCAGACCAAATTCCACATTGGATGGAGGAAGTTCACACTCAACGGCCACAAAAAGTAAATGTCTGGTGTGGCATTATTGGTGGACACGTCATAGGACCTATTTTATAAACGGAAATTTGAACTCTGAACGATATTTATCACTTTCACAACAGCATATTATTCCAGAGCTTAGACGATTATTCCCGAATAATAACAATCCCAATTTGCCGGCAGAACAAATATGGTTTCAACAAGATGGGGCTCCTCCACATTTTGGACGTATGGTACGCGCATATCTAGATGAAACTTTTCCTAATAAATGGATTGGACGCAGGGGAGCAATTGAATGGCCAGCTAGGTCTCTCGATATGACCCCACTTGACTTTTTTCTATGGGGTCACATAAAAAATGTAGTCTACAAAAATAGGCCGCCAAATATCGAAGAGTTGCAAGAAAGAATAAGGCATGAAATTTCTAACATTCCTCCCCACATGATTTTAGATTCACTACAAAATTTTGTTCAGCGAGTTCATTCCTGTCAGGAGGTAAATGGTAAACACTTTGAGCACCTTATTAAATAGAATTTCAAAGAAAAATTTGTTGTTTATTAAAACTTGTTTTCTCTCTTTCCTCCTGTCTTAACTATTGTTTTCATATAATTTCAAATATCCTGGATATTCATTAAAAAATACATTTTATTGTTTCAATTGCATTTTAATCAACCCCGAACAATTATGCTTTTTTTATTTTCTGTAAAAAAATTATAATTAAATTGTAATCATAATGTCCACATACTCCACCTTTTGTGACTTTCATAATAAATATGCATCATTTCGTGCTTTTCCTTTAATAAATTTGAGAGAAGTAAAGTTATTTTCAAAATTCGATATCTCGAAATCGGTTGAATTTAGGAAATGATGCGCTTCATCAATTTTGTTCAGAATTTTGAGCAGAATTGAAATGTGGAATAATATACAGGGTGTCCCATTAGAGAAAAAGCAACTTTGTTTCGTCCTGACTTTTTGACTCATCCTGTATACTTAATTTCTCATTAGCTTAATGGATTTTGAAAAACCCTACAACTTTTGTATCCTAACATTTTTCGCTAGCTATCTTACTTTAGGAAATAATCGACCGTTTCCATACATATCAGCGACCCTGTATATCATCAATAGAATTTTTCTTGATAAAATATCTCTGATGTAAAATTTATGCATTATGTATCTTACGCTTTTAGTAAGAAAAACTATTTCATCCGACCATCTAATATGCTGGTCAATCATGATACCTAAATATTTGATGACTTTTACACACTTTATAGATGGGCGATCACATTCGGGGATATTACATTTGGGGTTATGAAGTTTAATGTTAAAGGTTGGCTGATCGGTTTTTGTGGGGGAAAATGTGATATATTTTGTTTTATTTGAATTCAGGCTCAATAGGTTGTGATTCAGCCAAAGTTTAATGTATTTTAGGTTTGTTTCTGTTTTTCTGTGGACTTCACTCCAGTTTTCACCTGTAAAGACAATCGCGGTATCGTCAGCGTAACTAATTAATTTTCCCTCGAAGTCTTTTATTTTGGTTCTGCTGTTAATATATATTAAAAATAGAATGGGCCCTAGAATATTTCCTTGGGGGACTCCTATCTGTACTGTTTGTTCTGAACTATGCTTACTTCCTACTCTCGTTCTTTGTATTCTATTTTTTAAATAATGAGTATGCAGTGAGATACTGTGTCGAAAGCCTTTGCGTGGTCGAGGAAAACTGCAAGGCACCTCCTCGACCCATCAAGGGCCCCCGACACCTCCCTCAGCAAACTCATTGCTGCATCTTCTGTGCAAGAGTTTTTAATAAAACCATATTGATCTGCAGTGAGTATTTGGTGTTTGCTCAGAAAACTTTGTAACCTGTGCTTTAATGATTTCTCAAATAATTTATGAAAGTTATTCATGGTTGAGATAGGACGGTAATTTGTTAATTGGGAGCGGTCCCTGGCCTTAAATACAGGAGTAACTACTGTCTCCTTCCATTGTAGTGGTATCTTTCCACTCGCGAAACAGAGGTTTATGATATGGGCTATAGGAGATGCGATTTTTGTGTGGATGTGTTTAATTAGTTTAGTGTTCATTCCATCTGGACCGGGAGAACAATTGTTTTTTAAGTTTGATATCAACACAATTATTTCGTTTATCCCCACTGGGTCCAGGAATAGTGATGCTTGTACTGCGTTTTTTCCTAGGAAATCCTCTAGTAATTGTGTATTTTCGATTTTGTTGGTCATATTAATTCCCAAATTTATAAAAAAGGTATTAAATAAATCAGATTTTTCAGTGTTGTCCTGCACTGTAATGCCTTGTTTGCTTTGGATATCCGTGTTTGAAACTTGAATTTTTGAGTTGCTTCCTGTTATATCATTTATTATGTTCCAGATTTTTTTACAACTGTTTTCAGCTTCATGCATTTTTTCTTTATAGTAATTATTTTTGGTTTTTTTTAATAGTGGATTTAGTTTATGTAATATCTTTCCTGTTCTAGTGTACGGTTTTTATTTGACATTTTTTTTTCAGCGAATCCCTTTCATAGATTGAAACTATCAGAGCCGTTGTTATCCAAGGCTTCAGTTTTTTGTATTTTTTCTGTTTTATTCTTTACTTCTGAACCTCTTTCAATATATTTGTTTAATTTTTCTACAAACTTGTCGTATGCACCTTGGGCGTCGTTTATTTCAAGGACATCATTCCAATGTTCTTTCTTCAACAGATTATTTATTTTTCCATAGTGCGGAATTTTAAAAGTTTCTTTATTTTCATTTTTCAGCTTTTCATGGGATTTTCTCTCCTCGTTTCTAAAAAATAGAGTAGAAGTTATTAAAAATTATTTCAATATATTTGTAGTAAGGACAGATTTGGGATCTGCCCCAAAATGTCACTGCACTTGAAATTAAACCTTTCGATACCTAAAAGAGAAATTCTCTATCGGTCAGTGACACCTTGTTTTTGAAAAAATTTGGAAATACAAATATATTTAATAAGAATAAAACCTCTACTTATCTTGGTGGACGTTTCGGGAACGAATCTGCTCCCGTTCTCAACACAATTAAAATATTTTTCTTTTCGCAAAATTTTTCAATGTTTTCGGTTTTGACACTGAAATTGTGTTGAGAACGGGAGCAGATTCGTTCCCGAAACGTCCGCCAAGATAAGTAGAGGTTTTATTCTTATTAAATATATTTGTATTTCCAAATTTTTTCAAAAACAAGGTGTCACTGACCAATAGAGAATTTCTCTTTTAGGTATCTGAAGGTTTAATTTCAAGCGCAGTGACATTTTGGGGCAGATCCCAAATCTGTCCTTACTACAAATATATTGAAATAATTTTTAATAACTTCTACTCTATTTTTCAGAAACGAGGAGAGAAAATCCCATGAAAAGCTGAAAAATTAATGTACTACCTCCTCGAAGAACTTACAGACAGTATTTCTTTATTTTCTTCTTGAGCAGTAATATTGTCACAGGTGAATGACAGGTTTATAAAAGTTGTGAAGTGATCAGTGATGTCAGTATGAAAGATGATCGGATCAATGTGTATTTTGTTTTTTAATTGTTTGTTTTTTCGGATGAAGATATGATCAATGCATGATTTGGAAGTGGGGGTAACTCCGGTGGGTTTGTTTATATACGATTGGAAACCTTGTTCGTTTAGTAAATTTAGGTAACTATTTGTTTCATGCAATTCTGTTTTCAGATGGTTCATGTTAATTTCACCTAAGTAGATTTCTAAATTTTGTTTTTCAATCTGTTGTAAATATGTTTCTAAGTCATTTAGATAATCTAAGACATTGGTTGAGGGGGGCCGACAGTAAGAGGTTAAACCAACTTTGTTATTCTTAGATAAGTGTTTAGTAGAGAAAATTACTCGTAGAAATTTGCTATTTCCTATTTCAATGGTATCGACGGTAGGAATTATGTGGTTTTTTATATAAATTGCAGTTCCATCACACTTGTTGATAAAAGAACTGTATTAGTAAAGTGTGTAGTTTGGTATATTATGAAAACTTACCTCTAGTTTTACTGTTTCGGATAGGATTATAACATCTAAAAGGTCTTTACCTGCCTCTATATACGCTAATAATTCATCAAAATGTTTTCTTAGACTACGAATGTTGAAGTGTGTAATTCCGATTCCATTTCCAATCCTGCCACTCTCTTCACCGTCTATATACTCCTGAAAATTACTCAATTCCTTTGTTTGAATGTCATGTTCATTGTCTAGAGTTTCCAAAAGTCCAAGCATTTCTTGTCTGATGTAATATAATTGATCTCCCTTAGGAATGTTAGAAAAGGGGAAAATTAACAAGTGTTCTTATCAGTTTGTACATGATAATAATAACATAAGGAACTATTTATTCAAGATTTTTTTTTGGGAAAAAATTATTTGAGTATGTTTCTAAGATCATTTTGGTATCTGATGATAGTTATCTTACTGTCTTTGTTTACATATATCTTTCCGTTTTCAGTCCACACATTTTTCAATCCCAGTTTTCCTATGGCTTCATTCATCTGGATTTCAATTTGGTGTATTGTTTTATTAATTAAATGTTTTGGATAAGTTGCGTTGTAGAACGTCTTTGATATGGTTTATTTCGGTATCGAAAATTTGATGGTCAGATGATATGGATTTGACTTCATGGAGTGATTTGGTTATTCCATATCATCGATATCATTTATATACAATTAATTCACAGATTGAAAATACTGTAAAGATAATAATTTTTATAATCGTCTTTATTTGTTCACCAAAAAAAGAACAGAAACAGGAACATATTATATACACATATATGGAGAATGAATTGTATCCTAAACAGTGAACAAATGGGGCGGGTTCAGCTAACGCTATTATGAAAAACTAAAACTAAGAACTGAAAGCTATCGAACTAATTCGAATTACCACCTATTCACCTACCTTGGTTTTGCATTATCAGTGCTAACGAATACAGTTTGATTCCGAAAATATATATCTTTTCCCTTCACGCTTCAATTGATTTATATTCAATATTTTTCGATAGCCAGGTAATTCATTGTATTGCTTTGGTGCACAATAACTGAACCTTTTTTGGAAAGTTGCAGATCGATGTTTTGGAATATTCGATGTATGACGAGCACGAATGTTGATCCTATGTATGTTTCGTCTCTAATTCATTTTTTTTATATAACTGGGCTCTGACGTTACCAATATTTCATGAACGAATTGCAAGAGGATGTAATGACCTTCTATCATTCATATTTAGCCATCTGCTCTTTGAATTTTACACTTATGTGATCGTATTTCCTAAGACATATAAACCTACAGCAAGAATTTTGCGTGCGTTGAATACGTGTTCATGTCAAATCTAGAAAAGAACCATATGCGAAATTCGATAGCATTAAGATTTCGCTTTAACCTGGCAGACCGGGCGCTGTCCTAATGGCGTTGATTTTGGCTGTGATCGTCAATTACTGGAATAACGTATTATTCGATTGTGGTTTAGGACCTCAATACGTTGTTGATAGCCTTGTGTTTCTTTTAAAGTTCAATACAGTTGTAACAAATAAAATACAGGAATAGGTGGAGAGGATTTATTATTCATCGGTAATCGAAAGTACTGACATTCCTTACGCCTGTCTGACTCGCAGGTCAGAAATGTTGGCAATACGCGATAGTCCGTAGAGCGTAGGCATTCCCTTTCGAGTGGAATGCTGAAATTATTATATTATTTTTCTCGCAAAACATTCTTTTTAGTCGATGGAAATATTGTCACACCAATATGCCACAAACACAAGGACTCGGCGATCACGGGGGCGTTACCCAGGGCTGGTAACGGGGTAGCATTACTACCATTTTAAATGAATGAAGCCTTCTGATCTAGCGTGCGTCGATATGGTCGGCCAGTGACCTTCGACGAGGTAATGAAAAGCTCCCTGATGCAGGTATTACGTCAGCGGCGTATTGTCATGTGTGCAAACATCTTCTCAGTAAAACGATACTGAAGCAGGTTCTGGGAAGTTTGAATGTTGTAAACATCGGGAATGATCCCAACAACATGACAACCAACAACATGAGTGTGCTTGGTATAGCAATGTTCGAAAGGTCTGGAGCCTGACAGCGTAGGAGTGACCAGCCTGAGCTCGTCTGGTTTGTCTACTAGGAATCACTTTACTTTCACACATCCAAAAAAACTCCCTGTAAACTTACTTCAGTTACAACAGATATGAATCGAAAGGGAACTTCGCCACTGGTAGTATTCAAATCGGACATACCCTCTCTGACTTCTGCGTTCCTGTTAACTTTACGATATAGTATATACCGGTCGATATTTATTTCGAGGGGTGAGCTCCAACCCTTGAATCTCAAATAGGATAAGGGGTCAGTCAAGTGATACATCATTTTGAACGTAATCAAAATCTCTTACCAACGCTCCCTTGTTTTTGGAATTCAATTCAGTAGTTCTCGAGAAAACAAGTTCATGAAAATAATCGGCTAGTGATGGAAGGTAACGCTTTTTTCCTTTGCATCACTTTTTCTCGTTTTGTAGTTAGAACAATGTTCATCTGAGAAGAGCCTTATGTGTTTTTTTTTCATATCCTGTCCTATCCAACATTACATAAAGAATAATTTATTTTAATGTCATATCCTTGACCTCTCAGTAAAATGCACGCTTGTTTCGTTTTCATTGGGCGACCTTGTATATATCATTCATTCACGGCAACAAAAACTATATATGGATAAAAAATTTACAAAAAAAATCTAATGCAATTCTCTTCCTAAACCACTCTACAGCCGCTATGAAATGCTGAACTCGAATGAATCCCATGTGAAAGAGTATACCTAGCTCATGACTTGAAGCTAAGAGATGCAGATGTAAGTGAACCTATAGATAAAATCAGAATATTCAAGTGAGAAAACATTATTCGAATATATACACATGAACAACGAGATTGAGAGAAACCTCTTTCACCTTATACAGTGTGATACGTGAAAATGAGTGTGAGTTCCACGAAATATATATTTCTCATCTGATGTGGTACTGGCAGCGCGTGTGAGCGCGAAAACAATTTTACTCATACTTTTTGACTAATACCCTATCTAAATCTCGAAGCCAAAGTCAGAAAATAATCTGTCGGGTCCGTGCTAAGTAGCCCCAAAGACCCACCTCATCATCCGAAACTAGACAGAGACTAGATACACAGAAATACACCAATAATTCGAATCTCACGTCAGAAAATAGACTAGCGGGACCGTGTTAAGTAGCCCCAAAGACCCAGCCTATAATCCGAGGTTGGACGAAGAATTAGTAATGCTCGAATGCCAACCAATATCTGGAATTCAACTCAGAAAATGCTTAGTAACCCCAAAGACCCAGCTCACAATCTGAAGTCAGACGGAGAATTGGATACACTCGAAGACTGAAACTGATATATGGCGTCAGAAAATAACCTGGCGGAACCGTGCTAAGTAGCACCAAAGACCCAGCTCACAATCAGAAACCAACCAGAAATCCAGAAGTGGATTGGAAAAATGTGGAGCACACTTGAAAATCTATGCAAATCTGATGCTACATATTTCACTCAATCGTTTCTCAGATATAGGCTCTACAGCGCGTTAGGTGGCATCTGATCGTTTTTGTGGCGCCAGGAAGTTTAAAAAACTCACACTGAATGAAATCTCATGGAATTATCATTCTAACCAATGTAAAACAAAATGAACAATCAATGAGATGAAACGAAATGAAAATGGTAATTGAAAACACGAGAATTTCTTTCGACCGGGGGTCGTTTGCTCTCATCGCTCAACTTTTTTTTTCAACTCATACTCAGTTCACCATGTGTTTGTGGAAAATACCATGCAGGAAAAACTAGCAACTTACGACCACCTATGAAAATAGCGCTCTCAACATTGTATTGTCATTTAGAATGTAGCCCATTTCACTATGGCGGCAGGAAAGTCGAAAGTAAGTTCACTAGTGTGGAGATATTTAAAAAACGCACGCTCTCAGTGATTGATGTTTACTATTGGTATCATCACATATGATACTATCACATATGATACTTCACTCATATATATTACTACTACTACATAATGCATAACAATCTCGAAAAGAATACTGCGTGTACATATATCACAACTAGATATTATGGGGTGGGCGATATCAATTCAAAAATATCGATAATAAAAATTATAATAATCGATATAACGATAAATAAAAATAATTATCAATCATAAATCTGTTCTCACTACAAATTTATTTCCATTCCTATTTTTTTTTTTCTAGAAAAGAAGAAAGAAAATCCCAAAAATCTTGAATTCAATTCATTATTGACTGACTGACTAGAATTTGACTACAATATTAATGTGAACTCAGTTTGAGCCTTTAGTGTTCTAATAGATACCAAGGTTGATTTTCTCCTCCACATCAATTAAGTTATCGATAAGGCAAGAAAAATGTTGGCTTTGTGTTTTTTTTGAAACTTTCGACAACACGAAAGGAAATGGTATAATGTTCAAGGAACAACGTGGTACCGACGACGGTAGTGGAAAGACATCACTAGGCAAATAATTCCATAACTTTACCGTTCTATTGATGAATGTTGCTTGGCTTAACGATGTTCGACAGGTCTCGAGCCTGACAGTGTTGGGGTGACCAGCCTGAGTTCGTCTGTTTTTCCGTTGAGCACCGACCGTGAAAGTACCTATAAAAAAGGCAAAGATCGCCGACCGTTCTACGATGATCTAGAGAGGTCAATGATTTGGTGAGTGTTGTGTCATCGACTAGGCGAATAGCTCTCTTCTGAATTGAATCTGAGAGCTTAAGCGTATGTTTGGGGGCTGAGCTCCAAACATGTGAACAGTACTCCAGGACAGGTCGAATTTGTGCTTTGTAGATCATAAGCAGTTGCTGGGATGTGAAGTACCTCTTCGCACGGAATAGAAAACCAAGTTTTTGTGGAGCAGTTCTCGCAATGGACATCACATGATCGAGCGCTGTTGCGCTGGCGCTGGCGCTGACTAGCGTATCTTTGGATGATATCATCAACATTCAGAATGCTGCAAATGTCCCTATGAATAATAATGCTAATCCATTTAACCTGTCTTCAACCATTCTGGATCTTATCCAGTCTTTCAGCCTTCTGAGTGTTGAAAAACTCCTCTCAGGCAGGCAACATAATAGTTCCAGAAGAATGCTTATGTTAGGAAACACATTTTTATCACATACCTTGAGAGCAGTTATACCATTGTCTGGTATATTTTGCTTGGAAATATTGGTATCCCACATCTTTTTCCATATATACATTTCAGAAACGACCTTACGAAAGGATACCTCATCATTCTCCTCAAAAATTGCCGGAAACTGTTCGAGTATATTTCTCATACCTTGATGAATTTCCTCATCTGTTTTGCTTTTGGTCATTGATGGCACACATAGGTGAAGGTTGTATAAATTTAATTTATTTTTTGATAGTCTGTCTTTCAGATCAAGAATAATACTATCAAGCAGAGGGATAAACATAATAATTCTATAATGATCATCTACTGAGGAAACTGTTGGATTTGGTCTATGAACCATTCTCCCTGTTATTCTCGGCATCGAAAATTCAATATTCAGTTCTTCTGATTTCTCTTTGGCTTCGTTCAAAATACTCATATTATATTTAGAAGCATCATCTCTTTCATTTTGAAGAGTCAGAAGAGTGATGCTAACAACATCGCTAGCTTGCTTTTTGTCCAAGTCTTTTGTTTGGAGCAGATTACTGAGTGGCAGCGTTATCGAAAATATATTTGCCAAACAGCAGATTGTTATTACAAATTCGCAATTTCTCAGAGCTATTGCGAAATTTTTCGGTTTTTTTGCAGATTCACTCTCGTTCCATAGAGATATTTTATATAACGCCTGGAGAATATTGGGTAATATATTTTTGAATTGAAGAATGGAGTCGTGACGTTCAACCCACCTCGTTGCGCAAACTCTCTTAAGTTCTGTTTTCAATACAAAATGTCGTTTTGACGAAGCTGTGAAAAAAGACGATATTTCTTTTATGGTCCCTATCAAATTCCTAACGGAATGTACATTAGAAGATTTTGATACGGCCAAATTCAGTGCAGGAACAGGGCACTGCTTGTGGTATACATTTCCTAATTTCTTCTACCGCACCGCATTTTTTTGAAACCATCACACTGCACCCATCTGTACATATACTAATACATCTTTTCAACTCGAGCCCAAGTTAAACGTTCAATACTGTTTTAGCTAAAACTTTCCTGTTCAAAATTGGTTCTAATGTATCTTCGTCTAACGAAACATTTTCCTCATGACAATCAACAAAAGAAATGAAGTCTCCTCTCACTCCTTTCTTTTCTATGTCGACGTATCGAAGAACAATGGACATTTGAGAAATATGAGAAACATCTGTCGTTTCATCAAGTATTATGCAATAAAATGCTGAAGCATTTACGCATCTAATCACTGCATCTCTAATTTTCTCTACAATGCAGACAATCAATTCATTTTGTGTTGTCTTACTAACATAAGTTGCTCTCGAGGAAGACGTTCGCAAATGTTCCCTCAATGTTTCGTCCCCCGACTCCACCCGAAATTTTAGTAGTTCCCTAAAATTTCCTTCATTAGTCTCTGATATTTTCTCATCAACGCTTATGACGCCATCATCACGATGACCCCTGAAGGCAATATTCTGTTTTCCCAAGAAAAGTATCGAATTTATTATAGGTTTAAATCTTTTTCTATTCTCACTCACTTGGGAAGCTCTAGATTTGTGGATTTGGTTCCTCACATCTGCTTGAGGATTTTCAAAAGACTTTATGAAATTTTGAGCAGCTGAAACTGCCTCTATATGATATTTATTTTTATTATGAATCTCAAGACATCCCTGGCTTCCAAGTAATTTTGCGAATTTCACTATGGGTTCCAATATCAACCCCTTCAATTGTTTTGAATCCTTGGATTTGCTGAAGATAACGCAATACTTGCGAAATAATCCTTTTTTGAAATGCGAATATGTCACCCATTCATATGTATTCAAGTGCTTGGAACTGGATACCTCTTGACAGTTTTATTGTTCTTATTGTGTTCACTAAATGGGAACTGATAACTTCCAGGAGGATACCAGGGATTTTTTAAAAAATTATATTTTTGGAAGTCACTTATTTTTGAAGATTCGTTAGCGACACCAGTAGCTGCCCCAATATAAAGAATATGGTAATAATCTATGGTTTCAGAATCAGATGCTGATATAACATTATCAATAGTACAGGCTGAATGAATGATAGTTTCTGATGAATTTTTAATCGGAATCGCTGATGTGGATGGAACATTTTCAGTAGGACTCGCTAAATTGTTAGAGTGATTGAAAATCACTGAAGCATTTTCAGTTGGAAAATATGAATCCGTTGATGTTGATGCAGTAGATGGAGTAGAATCAATATAACAGGCTAAATGAGTGATGGTTACTGGTGAATTATCATCTAAATTGTCTGATGGGTCCGGTGGATTTTCCAAATTATTTCCATCCACCTCATTTTTTTTAATCGTTTGAAAAAATCAGTCTTGCTTTTTTTTTCAATATTTTTTTTCATTTTCTCTCGTAGTATTTATGATTGGTGTATTTTATTCTGTGTAAGGATTTTATTTCATCTGGAATAATGAAAAAATATTGTTACCTCTGCATCGATCATGACTATTAAGACAAATGATTTATTTAGGAAATCACAAAAACAAATAGTCATCACAAAATCTTGGGATTTGGGAATACACTTATATAATAAAATCATGTTGTTAATTTTTTGAATGAATATTGGGAAAAGTAGGTTCCTCCATCTTCCAGTTACGATAGTTTTCGAATCACCTCAACCTTAGCGATGTTCCAAGATTTCGTTTAGAAAACATGAAAATTTCAGTTGATTGAACCAGACCAAAATACAAAATATATACATCCCTCTATCTTGCCATGTATTATAAAACTTTTTAATAATAACCAAAGTTTTGAAACGTGTAATCTTCATAACTAGTTGAGCAAAGTAATTCCATAAATGGGTGATCAAATGTATATTGTGTCACCCGAAATTCTGATTCTGCTATCAAAGACGCTATTCTAACAGATTAGGATTACCTCAATCGGCTCAATCTGATTGGATTCTGCAACCTAAAGCGACGATCACTGATCACAATTCGGAATCATTGGATTCATGCAAATGCATTTCAGTGTTGTTCGAAACGTGAATAACGTGCAGTACGTGCATGCACGCGCGTTGATGTTGGTATCGGTAATGGCTCATCCGATCCCTCAGTCGGCACTGTCGGCAGCCAGTGCATGGGCCGACCACGTCTGAGTGACCGCGTGCGCTTCCGACCGTACCAGTCTAAGACTCAAAGAGCCAAGGGCAACACCATTATTATTATTATCATTCGATATTCAATGTGTGTCACGCGGGCCGCGGGTGAGTGGTTATAAAGGCATACTCATATTTCAAATACCTACATTTTTACAATCATGAGGTTTGCGAGGGGGGGGGGGGCATAGGGGCTATGCCCCCCCCCCCCCCTGAATCCGCCCCTGATGGTATGAAAAGATCAAAATAAAATGTCGAGATACATATCTTATCTTATGGATATTAGAATAATATCTGTTATTGAGAAATTGAGCAATCGTAGAATCTACATAGATATCAAATTTCTTCACAAGATACTGAATTCTAAAATTATTCGACATATTCTACTATCTTGTCTCGGTATCTATGTTTCTGCTAGAACTAGAAATAGTCAAACCATTGCAGTTGATTTTCATCGAGGCGAATTGGGAAATTTTCGGCATTATCTAGAATCATATGTAATGCTAAAGCAGTTGAAGTTGATTTTTTTCTTGAAGTTTGATACATGTGGAAGAAGCTTGAAACAGATATTTGTAAATCAATTTACTTTAACCTATTTATTTATATACGCATCATATTTTATAAATTACTAGCCCAGTGAACTCCGTATCTCCTAACACTGAAACGACACGGAATTGGTTTCCACAGTAACTCAATTCAGTCGAATACCCCTCGAGAACTTTACAATATTGAAATCATCAAACTTAGTCTTCGGGTCAGCTTACACATTTGAATGGAAATTTTATGTAACCAAATCTATTTTCCAAATCCACTACCTTTTTTTACGAAATAAGATTTCAAATGTAATAGATTTCACACAAAAGAAAAGTTCCATCAGCTACCTTTCCTTCCAAAATCCCACCGCTGGCTCACATGATATTTCTGGAACATTATAGTTGTTTCTTGCGTGTTGACAGAAGTTGAAAGCAAAATAACCTCACGGAATGAATTAACAGTTGTTCATGGCACAGCTGTCAAACGATAGATCCAAACGAACGCCATCCACTGAAAGTAATCCGAAGTGGCAATTTCAATTAGCAATTTTCTTGTTTCCTAAACCTGGTATTGAGACGAACAGAACAAAACAAAAAGTTCAAATCGGTCGAGCCGTTTTCTAGTTTTTCCGAGACTAAGGCACGGCAATTGATGTAATGTTAAGTTTGCTTTCAATTAGATTCGTGCTCACCTTTGTGAAACATTCAGTTCGAATTGAGGATTAGCCGTTAATGAACAAAATGAATAAATCAACATATCCTCATAGACTTGACCACATTTTGAATAAAACCTCTGGTTGAGTAACTAGGTACTGATATACTCAAGAAAAATGTTATATTAGGAGATGTAATCTACAAATGAAGAGAAACAGGATAATATACAGGGCACCCCGAAAATAATATGCAATACTCTACCATCGGCTTCTAGGACCAGAAATAGGAATAAAACTTCATATGAACATAGGTCAACAAATGGCTTCTAAGAGGATTACAGCCTCTCATAAAGTCGCTTCTGAAGTTGGTCTTTCAATAATTTTTTTTTGTAATTCGGACGCAGACTATAGAAATTTAGAAAATTTCAAGTGAAAAAGGTGATCTTAGTTGAATTTGATAGAAATTGATTCAAACATTAAAATCATTATTTTTGAACAAAACATGGTTGTTCCAAGAGTACATAGCGTGCAATACTTTGCCAGATGCTTATACGTTCTGATATAGGTGGATTTGAGTTTTCACATAGTATTATTTCAATAGTTGTCCAAACAATTCAGTTCAGATAAACAATACATCTATCTCACAGCGTGAAAATTTCACGAATCGAATTCAAAGATTGGTCTTGAAATACCCTATACCGGCACTGTTTGAATACCCCTGAATGTTTTTTTTACTTCCGTTCAAATTATAAAATTCAGCATAAGACTCTAGGTAAGTACATTAATTGGCATTATTTGATCTCAAACCGTCTTTTTTTGCGAAAGTATTGAAGAAACATCCTCAGGAGCGATTCTATAAGAGGCTGTATCTCTCTTTGGCGCCATTCGACGACCTATGAGTTTATTCCTATTTCTGATTCTAGAAGCTGCTGGTATAGTATTGAACACTATTTTTTGGACACCCTGTATAATGTATCTGAAAGAAATGGAGACGTTACTCATCATCATCATCATCATTATATTGTTCATAATATCGTGAGTAACTTGATATCGTTTATATAATTAGCTTGTTGATTTGATTTTCAAGTGAAGACACAGACTGCACTTCATCATCAAAACCACCTTTTACAAACTTGAGAAAAATGGGTTCTCATGCTTCACTCAATGGATGTGATGAGAAAATAAAGGAAACTAAAGCTAGTTCCTCAAGAGCATCAAGGACTATGTCAAGGGTGAGTAGTTCTTCTCATTACCAACTTGGTACCTCTGGCACAATTGTTTTATAAAACTGCGAAATATTTGAAAAAGTTTGAGTACATATTTTGGCAACTACTAGAGTTCTCAACAAACTAAATGGCCTACTCATAATTCCACTTGCGTTTTTCGTTTTCAGATGTGATCTACTTCAAGAACAACTATAATAATGTGATGAAATCAGCACAACAACTCGTACAGGATGTGAAGTGGAGCCTTTACAATATTGTTCACATTTTCATGAAAACTCAGTCACTTTGTTATACATTAGGACGTCATCTCGTGGTGTTTTTGGAATTTTTCTATAATTCGCCATTAGAACGAACATAATTTTTTATAAGGTCATGCATATTTCGCTTTATTCTCTAAAATTCCACTGATATTGAATATTGAGAAGAATTTTCTGTTATTCAGAGGTCAATGAGTGATGAATAAACCATCAGCAGAATATACAGTGTGAACGGAGAATATAAAAAAAAAACTCAATTCACTCAAATCGAAACTGTGATTGAAACCAAGGCCCATTCGATTCATGATATTTAGAAACGGCTTTATCGATATTTCTCATTCATATTAGACTACTGACTACTAACTCGAGACGTATTCGAGCAGATTATAAGAGACTCTTAATATTCTTGAATTTCTATGGATAATGATTGCAGTTCAAGTTATCTCACAATATATGTGACCACCCTGTATAATATTCCTCATTGATGTTTGGTGCCTAATGGTGCATGCTAGATTTGGCTAGAAATATAATCCTGTATGGCATTAGAAATAAATTTCAAA
Source organism: Gastrophysa polygoni (assembly GCA_963576655.1). Classification (NCBI taxonomy): domain Eukaryota; kingdom Metazoa; phylum Arthropoda; class Insecta; order Coleoptera; family Chrysomelidae; genus Gastrophysa; species Gastrophysa polygoni. The sequence continues at coordinate 33,120,192 of OY755083.1, forward strand.
TACCCTCTAGAGCTGAGAATCCGAAAATACTTTCATGTACATTTCGTATTGAATGGATCACTGTGAATATCCATGTAGAGATAGTTCTTCTCAATATTTGAGGTCTGCGGAAAAATCAAGGAATGCAAAATTCATGATTTTTGTTCCAACACATAAGGTGACTGAGTTTTCATCAGGCAACATCGCAAGCGTAGACCATATTATAATGGTTTCACATCCTGTGAAAGTTTCGTTTCGCTGCATTACCTACATCGTTTATTCTAGCTGCCCTTGAAGTCGATGAAATATTATATCTGATACCCAAAACCGCAAGTACATCGGTCAATTGCTTCGAAAAATACAGGTGATCGAGAGAGTTGAATTATTAGTGGTCCATTGGTGTGTTCAAGGCAACTATAGTTGCTCTCTTCTTTCATTTCAGCAGTATTTATCCACATATAGTATAGTAACCTCAAGTACATCGGTCAATTGCTTTGAAAAATACAGGTGATCGAAATAGTTGAATTATTAGTGGTCCATTGGTGTGTTCAAGGCAACTATAAGTTGCTCTCTTTTTTTATTTCAACGCTATTTATCCACATATAGTATTTATTTTTTTTTTAGTTACAGCTCACAGCAACGATGTACAGAAGACAGGTGCAGTCACTGATTGTGTTTTGTTTCACCAGAAATACTAATAGCACTTTCCGCTATAATGGCATTTAAGTTTTGAAATTCCTCAGAAGATTGTGACATTTTTGCAGATTTCTGTACACTTAGTTGATGTTTTGAGATTGTAATAATGTAGTTTGATCATTATTTGAGGAGTAACCTAAATTACTACATCTGGATCGACGTTTTCATGACACTGATTGTGTTAATGATACTGATTTTGTTGTCATTTTTGTGTGGTCATCTAATAACTAACATACGAGTGATTTTTCGCTGTAACAAATGAAATGCTGTTATCAACTTAGCTGTACGTTAGAGTTTTGATTGAGGAAATTAGATAGGAACATAGACACAGTAGCTGCACCAGTGTTCCCTACATCGTTGTTTCAGCACATAATTTAGCCGTACAGTATTATACAGGTTGATTCACGGTATTCACATAAAATATGTTTCTAGTGAACTTGACAACTGATCAATTTTAAAATTTGGTAGAGGTCATATTCTAACATTCTCTACTTGGCTGAAATATTCTCGATAATGCGCTGTTCCCGCTCCAATTAGAAATCAGTAGCAACTTTGATATTTTGAACAGTATGTGATATCATTTTTACATTTTTCATCAGTTTTCTAACAACTTCTGTTGATACTATCCTATCGATCTGTAACCGTTATTATCAGCAGGACATGTAGAAAGTTCAATGCAATGTTTTCGAATGTACCGCTATATTGAACCTCGTTTATACGAATTCAGAACCATCTCAATACGTTTGGATCAGCTCTAAGTGCCAAGAAAAATGTGAATGAAAATATTGACACAAAGAGACTTTTCGTATATTTTTGCACCCTACCCTTAGAGATTGTTCCAAACATGGCTCACTATGCTTTGATATACATTTCTTATAATAATAATATGCTTATATTTCGAAAACGGGTAGATGAAATGAACGACATCTACCTATCTTTGAAATCAGAAGAAATAGCTCTTTGTAGATGAGAAATTGAAAAAATAATGGCATGTCAAAATATGGCATTTGGCAGACCGATTTTGAATTTTTGATTTTACAATATAACATATAACACCATGAGGAGTATATGACAGAGCTAGAAAGTGAGATCGTTTGGAATCGAATTCGATGTGAATCAGCCATATACAGTTATACTCGTACATCACGTATCGGCAGTCGCCGAAGCTACCTCGAGGTCAATGTTTGCCTAATTATCATAAACTATTTTTTTTATTTACTTTCAATTATTTTCTTTAATAACATTTGGTTTACACTTCATATGGCACGAAACTATATTTTTTGGTAAATCACCTTGTATAAAGATGAGTGTTTGAATATTAGTAGGTACGGTTATTGAATTACATTACATTGAATTTCAATTGAATACATACAACTATACAGGCTGATTCACGGTGGATGGCATATTAGACGTTTCTGGTGAACCAGTCAATGGATCACATTGAAATTTTGATGAAGAGCGAATTTGGACATCCTAAACCCAACTGAAATATTTTCTACAATGCGGTGTTGCCATTTCTATAAGAAAGTAGCAACTCCAATACCCCGTATATACTGTTACGTTTAGAACCTTCAACAATTTCCGAACAGCTTTTCTTGATATTTCCCTATATCTATCTATTACCGTTTTCGAAATTGAAATTAATTTCAATTTTTCTCTTCGGAAATTATGACCTCTAAAAATGCTGATATCTCTGTGTTGAGGAACACTATGATATCGAAATTTTATTTGGAGATAGGTGATACTTAGTGGCTTCCCTTACCTCAACCTAATGTTTGATACTTCTATACAGAGTGTTGAAGAATACGGTTACTTCTTTTTTTGAGTGACTGTAAGTTGATTATTTCAAATGGAACACTATAACAATCAATTAACAATCACTAATAGGTGAAGAACTCCACGACTTTCCCGTTCTATTGATGAATGCTGGTTGGTAGAGCGAAATTTGGCAGGTCTCGAGCCGCTTGCTAGAGGTCAATGAATTCGTGAGTTTAGTATCACCGACTGGGCGAATATCTCTCTTCTGAATATAGGTGGTAGATGATGGTTCCCATCATCGCCCGGTGCGACACCACCACGTCGACAGAGGTCATGTTTCAGTATTTGATCGATGATTCCGGTCATACCCTCATACCCTATCTCCTTCTTCCCAACCCAAACCGCCCATTTCAGCTCAAGAAAAATCTAGATGATGAATTCTCCTAGAGTAAACCACTTCGGAAGTAAAATACCTCTCCATTCGGATTTCCGGGCGAGGGGTGCTCGAGGGGGTTCACCATTGAAACATCTGAATTTGAAAATAGACCTTTGTTACATCCGAGGTCTGAACAAAAACATAAACGATGTTCATTACCATCTACAGGCTAAGAAACCAGATATTGGAATATTTTCGGAAAAGAACAAAAACATTTTCATCAAAAAACTAAATGATCAGAACTGGTCCGATATATACAAATTGGAAAAAATCAAAGTAAATGAACAGTGGGAGAAATTCATCAATCATTTCACAAACATTTTTTAGGAATGTTTCCCTGAAAAACGAACGGAAATAAAGAATCATAGAACGCAGATAGATACTGAAATAGAAGAGTGCAGTAACAAAATAAATGCCTGGTTGGTTATATGAAATAACAGACCAGAACTTAAATATGTATATAACAACATGAAAAAAAGTTATAATGAATTGCTGGCACGTAAAAGAAAAGAAAGGTATGAACGTAAAATCACTAACTCAGATAATAAAATGAAAACCATGTGGAGCATCCACAATGAAATTCTAGGAAAACAAAAAAATACAGATTTAGCCTTGAAAGGTGAACCAATCACTGTTGCAAACAGATAAAATGACTTCTTATTAAATATAGTTCCTGAGCTGTTAGAAAAACTGGAAGCAAAGCAATTCAGTTGTAACATTTCGAGTAGCTCACAATCAATGTTCGTAAAACCAGTAACAATAAATGAAATAAAGAATAAAGGAAATAGACTAAAAAATAAACATACCTGTGGTGACGACGAGATACCAACTAGTATAGTAAAACTATGCTTAGGATCAATAGCAAGTATACTTTGTTACATAATGAACAACTCTTTCAAATATGGAATTTTCCCAGAACAACTTAAGATTGCGGTAATAACGCCGATCTATAAAAAAGGAGATTGTAAACTTTTCGAAAATTATAGACCAATTAGTATCCTGCCAGCCTTTTCAAAGCTATTTGAAATGGGTATGTGTGATCGCCTCATGGATTACATGAAGCAGCAAAAGTTTTTCAATCCAAGCCAGCACGGATACATAAAAGGCAGGTCCGTGAAAACTGCAATAACACAATTTACTGAAAATATCCTACAGTCACTCGAAAATAATGAAATTATAATGGGTATCTTTCTAGACCTATCTAAGGCATATGACTGCTTGAACCATGACTACCTACTGACAAAACTCGAAAAATATGGCGTAAGAGGAAATGCCTTGGACTGGTTTGAATCCTATCTAGTACATCGGCAACAAAGAGTCAAAATTATGAAAGATGGACAGGCGACTAAGTCTAACTTACTGGATATTAAGATAGGAGTCCCTCAAGGGAGCATAACAGGTCCACTACTTTTCATAATTTTTATGAATGATATGTTAGAAATACTAAATAACTTCAATGCCTCAGCACATCTAACTAATTATGTAGATGATACTAATTTGCTGGTCTCAAGTTCAGACTACCCTAAAATAATAAATAAAAGTCAGGACATTATAGGAAATATCTATGACTGGTTCACAAAAAATAATTTAATACTAAATGCAGAAAAAACCAAAGCCATTTCATTTAGGACTCAACAACAGAGAATTGAAACACCAGAAAACATATTTCTACTCAACAATGAAATCAAAATCCAGAATAACACCAAATTTTTGGGGGTCTATATAGAAGAACATTTAAAATGGAATGTCCACATAATCAACTTAGGAGCAAAATTGAACCAGATTTGCTATAGCATCAGGGTCATAAGAAAATATCTTAACGAAAAATCCTTAAAGATTGTATACTTTGCAAATTTTGAATCCTGTGCTAAATTTGGAATAATTTTGTGGGGATCCCAAAATAATATTAACGACTTATTTTGCATTCAAAAGAGAGTGATTAGAGCTATGTTCAAATTGAAATTTCGTGAAACCTGTAGAGGTGTCTTCAAAACAAACAACATAATGACAATTTATGCACTATACATATATGAATGTGTTCTGCACTTGTTCAAGAATACAGACCTATCGGAGCATAGACCCAATCAAAAATATCCTATACGCAACATAAATTTGAATTTTCCAATTCATAAATTAGTACTATCAGAAAAGCATCCATCATATGCCTCAATAAAGTTTTTCAATAAACTGCCAAATGAGATCAAAACTCTGAAAAGCATTTGCAAATTCAAAAAAGAAGTAAAGAAGTTACTTATTAACCTGGAACCTTATTCCCTTGACGAGTATCACCTGTATAGACTTGCACAGCTCTAATCCCACTCACATATCTCATTGTGATATTTTGTTCTGACGCTTATTTTCATTTTCTGTTTGTATACTATGTCTCTGTATATGTATAAAACACTCCATGAAATAAAGACCACTATTATTATTATTATTATTATTATATACTGGCATTGACTGAGACGCAGGTCAACTCATCAACTAACACGACCTATATGCTCTGCCCTGGATATCAGCTCCATACCCGTTTCAGATTCAGAGGAGGTATATGTCTCTTTTCCAGCAATGATCTCTCATGCCATCGTGAGGAGGAATCGGAACCAAAAGAATTCGATTTAATGTGGTTCAAGATCGATAACCACAAACAGTTCATCTGCTGTCTTTATCTATCACCAAACGAACCAACTCGAATGACCTCTTCGAATTCATTTCTCTGAAACTCGATTTCATCCAACAGAATCACCCAGCAGCTGAAATCATCATCATGGGGGATTTCACTGTCTACAACTCCACCTGGTTCAAATTCTCAAACAAAACAGATGACGCAGGACGTCTGGCTGAGGCTTTCGCTATCACCTATGGTCTTGAGCAACTGATAAATGAACCCTCTCGGATCCCTGATACAGCAATCATTATGCCAATACGCTCGACCTGTTCCTCACTAACAATCCGGAACCGTATGAAGTGAAAGTCCGTGCACCACTGGGAAACTCAGATCACACACTCATCTCCACGATATGTCCTTACATCACTCCGCGAACCAGTCCAACACCCCCACGCACTGTTTGGCATTACAATTCAGCCGACTGGGATGGCCTTCGCATGTTGTTTTCCGAGTTTCCTTAGAGGATAATGTGTTTCGAATCAGGAGATCCTACGCAATGTGCTGAAGAGATTTCGGAAATCATCATGCTGGGAATGGAAACTTACATACCACAAAGCACCAAATCACGAACCACTTGTGAACCATGGTTCAATAGAACCTGTTATAGGGTCGTCGCTCTTAAGCAAGCAGCATACCGTCGTTGGCGCAGAAACCCATGCCCGCAAAATAGAGCTGAATATGTTGAAGCTAGGAATGCAATCGAACGATAGATGAGTCTAAAGAGGCATACAATACGAAGATAAGATCAAAGCTCATAGAGTGTCCAAATGGTTCTCGTTGATTTTGGACCTTTGCAAGGCAATCGGTAGAAATTTCACTCCTAGCTCATTTCTTCCTCTCACACCCCAAGAAAAAGCCAACACCTTCGCCAAAATGTTTGCAGGCAATTCTACCTTGGATCCACGAGGCCAGGAACTTCCCAAAATCGCTACCATCGATAACAGTATGCCAGAAATTGTCTTCTGGCAACGCACAATCACATTCTGCTTAGCCTCAACGTCAAGAAGGCTATGGGGCCTGACGGAATACCGCCAATTGTTCTTAAGAAATGTGCCCCAGAACTAACATCAGTTCTTTTCAGGTTGTTCACCATTTCGTACAAACTCGGCGTATTTCCTTCTAACTGGAAGAAAGCTAGGGTGCAACCAATTCCAAAGAAGGGCAAGAAAACCCTCCCTAACAACTATAGACCGATTGCACTACTATCTGTGATCTCCAAAGTAATGGAAAAAGCAATCAACATCGAGCTCATCCGATATCTAGAGAGCTCAAGAATCGTGAACTACCGGCAATATGGCTTTCGTCACCAGAGGTCAACTGGAGATCTGCTTGCCTATGTGACACATAAGTGGCAGGTGTCAATAGAGAAACATGGGGAGTCTCTGGCTGTAGCCTTGGATATCTCCAAAGCATTTGACCGAGTTTGGCACCAAGGCCTCCTAGCGAAACTTCCGTCATATGGTTTGCCGCCCCAACTGTGTCTTTTACTATCGAGTTTCCTTGCAGATAGATCACTTTACGTGGTGGTAGACGGAATCTCGTCTGATACAATGACGATCAATGCTGGTGTTCCACAAGGCTCTGTCTTGGCACCAACTCCGTTCTTGCTCCACAACAATGATTTGTTGAATGTGACCTCCAGCCCAGTTCATAACTTTGCGGATGATAGTACACTTCATTGCGCCTATTCCTCTAGAGCCCCTATATCATGCAACGAGGCCAGAGGTGCAAGACGAAGACAGGTTGATGTTTTCAATGAGGATATGACAAGAATTCTGAGATGGGGATTTGAAAATCTAGTACAGTTCAATGCAACTAAAACTCAAGCTTGTATGTTCACCAAGAAGGCAGATCACACAATGCCCAATTTGATGATGTCGGGTACCACTGTTCCTATGAGGTCGTCAATATCCATGCTGGGTGTCACCACCAACAGCGCTCTCTTATGGGACGATCATGTGAGGTCAATGCGAAAACTGCCTCACAAAAACTTGTTTTCTATTTCGTGCGAAGAGATACTTCACATCCCAGCAACTGCTTATGATCTACAAAGCACAAATTCGACCTGTCCTGGAGTACTGTTCACATGTTTGGAGCTCAGCCCCCAAACATACGCTAAAGCTCCTAGATTCAATTCAGAAGAGTGCTATTCGCCTAGTCGATGATTCAACACTCACCAAATCATTGACTTTTCTAGACCATCGATCTCTGCCTTTCTTATAGATACTACCACGGTCGGTGCTCAACGGAAATGTGCGATTCCTAGTAGACAAATCAGACGAGCTCAGGCTGGTCACCCCTACACTGTCATGCTCGAGACATGTCGAACATCGCTATACCAAGCATCATTCATCAATAGAACGGCAAAGTTGTGGAATTCTTCGCCTAGTGAAGTCTTTCCTGATGCCTTCAACCTCCAAACTTTCAAGAAAAATTCCAACACCTTCCTTCTCTCCCAAAATTCCGACGCTGGCTAACACGATGTTCTTCGAACATTATAGGTTTCCCTTTCGTGCTGTCCATAGATAAAAAAAAATCTAAGATTTTCAGCGTATGTTTGAGAGCTGAACTGCAAACATGTGAACAGTATTCCAGGACAGGTCGAATTTACGCTTTACCATTCTATTGATGAATAATGCTTGATAAAGAGACTTTCGGCATGTTACGAGCCTGACAATGTTAGGATGATCAGCCTGAACTCGTGTAGTTTGTCTACTTGAAAATAAACGTTGAAAAGATTTACATTGAGCAATGACCGAGGAAATATCTATAAAATAGAGAGATCGTCCACCTTTCTGCGATGCTCTAGAGAGATCAATGAATTCGTTTTCTGAATAGAGTCTAACAGCTTCAGTGTATATTTGGGGGCTGATCTCCAAATATGTGAACATCACTCCAGGATAGGTCGAATTTGCGGTTTGTAGATCGTGAGCAGTTGCTGCGGTGTGAAGTACCTCTTTGCACTGAGCAGAAATCCAACTTTTCGTGAAGCAGACCGAGCGATCTATCTGAAAGAGACTCGGTTGTAAAAGATATTGGGGCGGCAAAGGCCTTGGTGCCAAACTCCTGCTCTTCTCGATTAACACCTGCCACCTATGTGTCACGTAGGCGAGCAGGTCTCCTTTTGATGTCTGGTGACGGAAGCCATATTGCCGGTCGTTCACGATCCTTGATTTCTCTAGATATCGGATGAACTCGATGTTTATTGCTTTTGCCATTACTTTAGAGATCACAGAAAATAAAGCAATGGGTCTATGGTTGTTAGGGAGGGCTTTCTTGCCGGTTTTTTTTTAGAATCGGTGGACTAACTATCTTCCAGTTAGAAGGAAATACACCATACTTGTATGAAAAGTTCAACTACCTGCAGAGAACTGGTATTACTTCTGGAGTACATTTATCAAGAACAGTAGGCATATTCCTTCTGGCCCCATGGCTTTCTTGGCTTTGAGGCTGTAATGTCTTTTACACAATTACTAGACTTCATGGATTGAATCTCAAATCTTGGATTGAAATAATACAAGTTATATGCTGACAACTTATTATTATTTTGTATATATTTGAAGTGCCACATAGAATGTAAAACTGTCTGAAATCTCCAAAGAGAAAAAAGGTGTATGCACACAAAAAGATTAACAAGAAATAGTGCGATAGAAATACGGAGAATCATACACCTAATTGTGCGCCTAATTGTGCGTTAACGGAAGACAATTTCTAGCATTTGGTTCCTCCATAAAGTCTTTTGAGTCATATGCTGCTGTACGTACATCAAAATACTAACAATGTTCTTATGCTGTAGCTTTATCTTTCTCTCAAATTCAAGATTTTGAGAGCCAATTTTACCACTTGAATTAATTCGACATTTCGTGAATAAGTTATGAAAGGTTGAAATTGTAAATAGATCGTCGGCTATGTTTGAAAGATCGAATTCAATTCCTGAAAAAGTGTTTTCCATTCAAATTGAGGAAGCTGCAAATCAATACAGAAGTTCCGGAGTGTTCAATTTTCAATATGGATCTCTAAGTAAAAACAATTTTTATTTCTCACTGGTTTTCTTGTGTAAATGATCACAAGAATAAAAATTGTAATTTTCCATCAAGATGATTTGTCCTGCTGAAACGACAGAGTGGATCTTTTCACATTGATATCATTTAGCCTTTATTATAGGAACAATAAATCTGGTCAATGAAGCACATTGATTGTTTTTTCTCTGTTCACTTGCGTTAAGTAATGTACTAGATAATATTAGATATTTGAATGGACTGAAAAGAGATTTGCTGTTGAATATTTCACACAATCTGATAGCTGTGTTGTGGAGTACTGAGGGGATGTTCAGTGTAGACACTTGAGCTGTGATAGATTGTATCAATGAAAAGTTTCATTTATTCATAGGAATCTATTGAGAGACTAGCTCAACCAAAGCAACGACAGTTCTCTTCGAATCAAGAATTGAATAGAAATAACTACATACCTGTGGCAGAATATTTGAATAAGTTCCAAAATTCTACACCAGAGCGGTTTCGTCGAAAACTGAAAGCTAACGATAGCTCCAAATCCCATCCTAAGTTGAAAACGACAATTCCGCAATCTCCACATCTGATGTGTACAAAACGAAATCGACCATTGAATGTTATATCCCAGGAACAGCAAGAAAAACTAGATTTTGAGGAAGCCCAGAAGTAAGTGAAAATCACGACTCTAATTCTATTGTCTCATTCAATATGAGAAGTGGTGAAGGGATCCAAAACATGTTTTTGGATATTATTTAGTAGTTTTGAACAAGCATTTTCGTTCTCAATCTGCCAAATTGATGGTTCGAGTATAATACAGTTGGAAGCTTTTCAATCTTGTATTATTTCATTCAGATTCTCAATATTATGCTTGTTCGCGGAGCTACAATACATGATGAACATAAGCTACAGTGAACTACAATATTTTACACTTATTGAGATTGTATAGTAACCGAAATGTTCGATGATTCTGGTGTACCATATTTCATCGGCACTGAGTGTAATGTAGGAAGTAATTGTGTACTATTCATATGTATCATGTCAATATAATATTTCCCTAATTCACTATTGCAATAGTGAATCAGGATAATTGGAGAAGTTTGCACGAAATAAAATCTTAGGGTGGCAGTTCAGTACCATCTTGAATTCGCATTCTCAGTTTCTCTGTAACAATTTTTCATGTTCATATTTACAGATTCAAAATAAAGGCTCACCCGGTGAATAAGAGAGTCTTGAATGGGCCCATGAAACCAACCGTGGAAGCGCCAAAGAAACCATCAACTATTCCTAAACCTTTCAAGCTCACGGCATCTTTGAAGAAGGTAAGAAATATTCAATGTCGAGGCATCAGAAAATAAGAGTTTTCTTATCACTGTTGGGAAAACTAATAAATGAATCAATTTTTACTCAAATTTAAGAAAGTGAAATATTGATAGCCACATAGCAGATTTAATCAGCACAAAACGTTTTGAAGGTTGATAAAGTATACCTTACCGAGTTATATATTATATATATATATATATATATATATATATATATATATATATATATATATTTGCTCAAGGAGTGTAACGCAAAAGATGAAAATATTCGTTTTGAGACTGATGTTCACTTTGTTTTCTATATATCATCTATTATCATCTGAGTTATGACTTGAAACGAGATATTTACGATATAAGTATCGTAAAGATTAATATTACGATATAAAATGGGCCATCGATTATCGTAATATGACTTTACGATACGAATATAGTACAATATTTCACCAACTACCAATAACGCCAATTATTCAACCAGAAATAGTCAATATTCCTTCAATAAACGATATTCATAAAAAATATGTACCAAGCAAGCGTTGTCATGAATTTATTGTGTTCTCGCTTGTCACTCATTCAGTGAACTGTCATTCATTTCAATTTGTGAACAAAATTATTGACATGAGTTCCGATCAAAAAAGTATGGATTCAGATATAGAACTTGCGGCGAATGAAGCAATTCAAACATTAGTACCGGCTAAATCCCAAAAAAGGTGCGAAAATGAATATAGGCGATTAGCTCATTTTGCTGGTAAAGCTGCAAAATAAAAGCTATCCTCACTATGGACACACTACAGAATGCTCAGAACAACCATTTCTATGGAGAAAAATGTAAATATTCCCAGCTGTTGGCTTTTTCAAAGCGGAGAAGTGAGGGTTACAAGCCGAAGAAATCTAGTATATTTTCAAAGGAAAATATACACAGATACCTAAAAGAAGCTGATGATGTTCGTTTATTGATGAAATTATAAACATGAATATGGTGGCGTCTACATTTGGCATTATATTTTTTATAGGTTTCATTAATTGTGGGTGTCTTTAGTGCTTGCTTTTCATGAGTGAAATATTGAAATTTTAGATTAGTTTTTTTTTTACTTCACCGCACTAGTGCGGTAAAGTATCCCAATACGAAAGTTATACCAGTGTCGTGAAGTTTCACATCAAATATTGGTAGTAGGTAAATATGTTTCACGAAATCACTGAAGTTCTTTACTTGGCTGCCCTCGTTGGTGGAACCCAAGCCCAAGAAGTCGAAACTTGTGCGGGGTTAGCAGGTAACGTAGCTTCACCACCGGAATGAATTTAAAAAATTCATATTCACACAGATACGCACAATTTTTCTCAGTGACAGATATCTATAATTCGACAACACCTGGTATATTTTAGGATATGTGAGGGTGACATCAAAAACTAAATCGAACTCATGAATGTTAACAATTCTAGTGTTGTTGCCTATTCAAATAGGTAAATGATATGTATGATGAAAAAATAACTGTTCTTTGGAATCTAACATCACATCTTTGTAGACATCTGAAATATGACTTCTGATCATCACAAAATACTCTAGTGATGATAATTTGTTAGCAAATTCTCTGAATGCGACTGAATGTCTATGTTTAGTGATGATAATTTGTTATACTTTCACTAGTTGGCTAGCAAATTCTGGGAATGCGACTGAATGTCTATATTCAGGTTGCGAACATGGTTATAATATCTGTGAGAAGTTATTTATGTCAATATATGAAGTTTCAAGCTCAGCATATCTCACATTAACTTCGAGTTCACTATTTTCCCTCTCACTATTACTCCTCCATCGATTAACATACCATTGTGGTTCATACATGAATTGATGAATTTTGCTGAATCCAATGATGTAAAAATCCAATATGGCTAATCTAGTATGTCGAGATTTTTTTTTGTGAAACTGTTAGATTTCACACACAAACTTCTATAGGTATACATAATTTCAATCTCTCTAGGTTGTATTGTTGAAAAGTTATGGCAATGATCCTCGATTTTACCCATCAAATTACGATTTTTTTTTGTAATTCAACCTAGTATGCATTTCTCTTCTTTATTGATATAACAGCATTTTGCCATGAAAAATGTATCCTGTACAACAATGTGATGTATTAGAGATCAAAATATAATAATTTTGTATGCGAAATTCCTAGCTTCGCGACCTGCATGGATAATCAGACATAGATTATAAATTATTACTAAGAATATGAAGAAAAGATAATTTCCAACTACAACAAAAACTCGATGAAAATCACGATAAGAACATCAGTGAATCACACGTTAAGCTTCAAGGTGCACACCACTCTGAAGCTACCAATCATTCCAAGGAATTATAGTTTTCAGTAACAAATTAATTGATTTTATTCAACTATACACACTAAACACTAAAACTGAAGTAAACTAGTGTCAGCGTGTTTTTCGTTTGACTTCTATCATCTACTATTTGGTATGAGTTTCGGAGAGGAAGTTATCAAAAGAAAAATACAGTTGGTGACAACCTCACCCCATCAGCTGTTCCGAAAACACATGAGAGAGGCCTCCCATTGTATGATTTTTTCGAATGGTAGTTCACATAGCACCTGTTGATTGCCTTCAGATATCCGAGTCACCGAAGCCAATCGTAAGCGAATTCCACGCGAATCCTGTTCCCAAGTCTTTGCACGAGCCACCCAAGCTGAAAATGAATAAACCGACCATCACCGATCCTCAGACTCCGACGTTCATGAAACGTATCGTTAAAGAACCTGTGAAAGCAGAGCCGGTTGAAGAGGAACTGAAGCCAAGGCCACGGAATACCACCGTTTTACCTTTCAGTTTCGAGATGAGGGATATGTGTATGAGGAAAAAACGAGAGAAATTGATCGAGAAGGTTAGTGGCACTTAGTTATTTTTCCAAGATCAAGCAAGATAGCTGGACATTAATCGACAGTTTTCCACATCATCAAAATACAAGAATGCTCTACAAAGACCTTGAAATTTAGAAAGTGATCGATAAAATCAAACCAGACAGAGTCAAAATCATTTATAGAGTTGAAAATAATTTTACTGAAATAGAAATCAAATTACCCCAATATTGTGATATTATCATCATATCATTACACCTCAACCAATGAAGGCTAAATATTCAATGCGCTTTCTCGTTAAAAATGACTGCATATTCAGCTGAAATTACTGAAAGGGATCTGAATGAAAATGGTTACTGGTGGACAATGTCAAAACGTGATTTCAACATTACGTTGATACATCATTGCCAGGTCAGAGATGAGTTCGATGATTTCGAAGTCAGTTCGAGGAGGAAACAAGAAACATGGCTCCAAGTTCAAAGGCATATAAAATATAAGAGAGAATATAAATATAAAAAGAATGCATACAGCATGAAACTATAACTTCATTCTTTTGAAGAGAAGCAAAAGAGAATATAGAACTCCTCCTCTCTGCTTTATATCCTTGAATGAGGTAAGAATTTATTGATTATACTATAGTATACTGTCACATTATATTATAACGAATGAAAACATGCTTTTTATTTTATTATTTTCAAGTTCTCAAATTCAGCTATAGGTGGACACAGTATTCATCGCCGCCACGGCAGCGCTTTGCTGTATGCAACCAAGGTATGGTTGGCACTAAGGTTGAAGATAAAATCACTGTTAGATTGAACTCACTTCGATATAAGCTCACCGTCAGGACGAGTCGGATCGCAGCATTGTATCGTTGAATTGTTGAATCATGTCACTGATGTTCAAATGTAATTATCGATTGAAATGATTGAAACACCCCTAAAAAATTGAGAGGGGTCGCAGATAATTTGATGAAGTTCCGTGGTTGATTCCTGGGAATCTTAGAGGAAGAACCTCCATTGAAGATCAAAGGTAGCGCGTGAGTTAACCGCACCCACAGTTGAAGATCATATCAGATGAAGTTATATGAATGTACTTAGTGCGAGCATACATTCATTCATACTTTGAGTGCAACAAGATGGAAATAAGAAATTCGTCGTCATCTGAGCAAAAATCTCAGGAATTCTCTTGCATTTAGGATGTAATTTGGTTCATGTGCATCAGCTGTATAATGATTGTTGATACAAGGAATCCAAGCGGGTTCATTTATCAGTTGAAAATGCTCAAGAGCATAGGTGATAGTGAAAGCCTCAGCCTGACATCCTGCGTCATCCGTTTTGTTTGAGGATTTGATGCAGGTGGAGTTGTAGATATCGAAACCCCCATGATGCTGATTTTAGCTGCTGGGTGGTTCTGTGGATGAAGTCGAGTTTCAGAGAAAGGAATTCAAAGAGGTCACCATGGGTTGGTTCGTTTGATGATAGATGAAGGCAGCAGTGAATTTTTGTCTGTTTGTGGTAATCGATTTTTGAGCCACATTTTATCGAATTCTTCTGGCTAGTTCCTCCTCTCATGTAGCTCATATTCATTGATTGATGAGTTGATCTGCGTCTCAGTTAATACCAGTATATCTGGTTCCTCAGTATGAAGATGGTAATGGACATCGTTTATGTTTTTCATTTCAGACCCCGGATATTACAAAGGTCTGTTTTCAAATTTATATATTCCAATGGTGTCTCGAGTACCTCTCGCCCGGAAATCCGGACGTTGAGGTTTTTACTTCCCGATTATTTCAGGAGGATTCATCATCTAGACTATCTTCTAGACATGATGATTCTTGAGACTAAAATGGCTGGTTTGGATTGGAAAGGAGGAGATTGGATATGGGGCTATGACCGGAAGCATCGACAAAATACTGAAACATGGGAGTTACCCAATTTACAGCACCTCTGTCGAAGTAGTGGTGACACACCGGGCGATGACGGAAAACATCATCTTCCAACTTTTATTCGCTTCTTACGAAATCTCCGACGAATCTGTGATGATAGAGTTTCCAGAATCCTCTATATATTGCTTGTATGCATTTTTATATCTTTTTTTTTTCTGTTTTCGTAAGGAGGAAAATTGTACTCTATAGATGTGTCTAAATTGGATTCTTTCAGTTTCTAGAATACCTTATTTTTTCTTGGAAGTTGGGTTGACGTGGACTATGCAGAACACAGAGTAAAAACCATCTAATGCTGCATTTACATCTTAAGTATTCTGTAGAAAATTCCAATTATAGTAAATATGAGTATAGCACAAGAAAATTAGCCTTCTCAAAGTTTTAGTTAAATGTTTCTGTGTTAATATTGTCAAGAAATTGTTCATTTCTTTCATTCTCACAGAGTTGCTAGAAGTTATAGGGTGATCTCACCTGCGAATAATAACTCAATAAATTGATCAATACCATAATATTATAATTTCCTCCACATTTTGTTGCGCTACTTATCTCAATTGATGGATATTGTTAGTTAAAATGACAGATAAAATTAAAAAAATGTCAAAGTCTCCGACAAACAGAAATCAATCATATGAATGAACTTCATGGAACTGCTATCGAGGCCAAAAATGTTGAGAATTTTCATGCAATTTTCAAACTCAAGTATCAATTTATCGAGATGATAAAGGACGAATTCTCCAGTCAACTTAATGCTATCATTTCAATTGTTCCCTCTAATTAGGCATTTGATGAGGAAGGCGTAATTCGAAGTAGATTTGAAAATGTGTACTATTCAATCAAACATAATTTTCATAATTTGTTTAAAGACACTCGAAATGTCAACTCAACTATACCGATCGTCCCTAAGAATAATATTAGTTCACCTAAACTTCAATTATTAACTTTCAGAGGAGATATAACAACATTTTCATCATTTTCAGATATGTTTGATGATGTTATACATACAAACGCGCAACTGACTGATATAGAAAAGTTTAATTATCTCTCTTCATTGCGGGGAACACCTTTATCACTTTTTCAGAAATTGCCCATGACTTCTAGTAACAAAAATGATCGCCTGATCGCTGCATCTCATTGGTCGGCCATCGACACTACCTCTAAACTATCCTCAGGACTCACGAACCTTATTGGATCCCTTTTTTGATCATTTAGCATCTCTCAATCTCCTGAGGTTGCCAGTTGATTCATGGGACTTCATATTAGTGCAGATGTTGTTGAAACGTATAGACATTTCTATAGCCACTGAATTTGAACTTCAACATGGTTCTTCCGACATCCCTACCTACTCTCAACTCACTGAATTTCTCAATAAACATTGCAGTGCAATGGACAATTTCAATCTAAATAGGAAAGCGAAGCCATCAGTTAAGAAAGTGGACAACCAACAACAATCTTCAAGGATCTATTGATCTACTGATAGGCGCCGATTTATTTCCCCACATACTTCAAACAGGTCGTTGTGAAGGCAACTCCGCCTTGAATACAATTTTTGGTTTTATTTTGATGGGCAGAACTGCTCCCAATTCCTGAACGACCCTCAATTCATTTCTATATTTTGATAACACAATAGAGAACATTCTCTTGAAATTCTGGGAAGTAGAAGATGTACCAAGTTATACTAAGTTATCTCCTGAAGACTAACTTTGTGAATAAATATTCAACGACACCTTTTATCGTGATGCCTCTGCCAGATTTGTACTCTCACTTCCTTTCCGCAATGGCGAGCCTCCTTTCCCAGGTACTACACATATTGTCATGTCTCGTTTTCTAAGCTTAGAACGACGTCTCCAAAAGGATCCCGTCCTTTATTCTAAGTTCAAGAGAGAATACCTTGATCTGGGCCATATGGAATGCCTAGAAAATGTTTCTAGTTCTGATAGAAGTTTCTATGTCCCTCATCACGCCGTTCTAAAACCATCTAGTACCACTACTAAACTCAAGAGTGGTTTTTAATGCCTCGTCCAAGGCTCCAGGACACCCTTCTCTTAATGACTGTCTTCTGACAGGTCCAAAACTTCAACGAGACCTCGTAACCATTTTGCTAAATTTCTGTCTATATGCTCATGTATTCACCGCCGATATAAAACAAATGTATCTCCTTAATCCTGAACACACCGATTATCAACGCCTTTTGTGGCGTTTTTCTCCCTCTGAGCCTGTAAAAGACTATCGACTTCTCACTGTTACCTACGGTTTCTCTTGTGCCCCATATTTGGCTATGAAAACCTTGTTAACTTTAGCCGATCAGGCGATTACTGAATTTCCAGAAGCTGCTCATGTTCTTCAAACCCAAACCTGTATTGACGATAGTGTCACCGGTGCCTCTACTTTGCAGGCTGCTCAGGATTTGCAGGCTCAGTTGATTTCCTTACTCAAGAAAGGCGGATTTCAGCTTCGGAAATGGGCAGCGAACGATTTACACCTTTTAGAAGGCCTCCCGAACTCCCATTTCTTTGATGAAACGCATTCATTGAACTTTGAGGCTGATACTCCCTCAAAAATTCTTGGTCTACATTGGAAACCATCTTCAGATAGTTTTTCCTTTTCTGTGCAATCGGTGGATTACACTTGTACTAAGCGCAATCTTCTGTCCAATCTTGCCCGGGTTTTCGACCATACCTAGTACTAACCGCCTCACTTCTTTAATCATTGAAAATATTCATGTTAAATATCTTCACGCTAGTATACATCAAGTACACTATCTGATCATCCAACAATCCAAATGTGGAGTTGATAAACAGCTCACCAATTCTAAGTGCACCGCTTTAACTGACATACATACAAGAAGACAGACATACGCCTTGTGAACCTCTGTCCTTTTCTTACTAAGAGTAATGCTGACTGGTCTGAAATAATCTACCCCGGTATTCAGAAATTCTTTGGCTTGCTGTACCCTACAGGGTGGTAAATCCGCCATTAGAGGGGTTAATTCCCGTGGTTTAAAACGAAAACGACGATTACAAGCATGAACTCTATTACGAATAGAATTTATCCCTGCTATTATCCAATATCGCCTTATAATGGCCTCCAGCAGATGAGGCCCCGCGTGCATATGTTTTTGATAATAATCGACCAGTCTATCCACGAATAGGTCTTTACTTGGCAGAATGAACGGATGTCGCTAACCGAAGTCTAAAATGAGTGAGTCAACCTACCCCCCACCCTCAGGAGCCCATCTCGTGACAATGGCCGCAACTTCCTCAATCTTGAGGAACACTGATCCCTCGTTATCAAACATTGTATATCTGGTCCAAAATATCTTTGATGAGATGTTTCCCTTCCGAATCAACCTGCAAAATCAACGACCACGAAGAGCGTCCCAAGATCAAATTATAAAATGAATGATCCTCCCTATCCCGGAAACTGATCTTACTGAGAGGCCAATCATCTTCCTATAACCTAGCCCAAGCCAATGGACACCAGACAAATTCTCCCTGATATGTGCGTGCCAATCTATGGGCCATGTATTTTATAATTGTTGTATCCAAACCACTGAATCACCGTAGTCGAATCTGAAAACGCCCAAGTTTTTTCCACCACTACCCTGCTTCCGTACACCTTTGCAACGTGTTCAAGCAAGTAAGTCAACAGTACTGCCGCGAATAATTCTAATCTTGGAATTGATACTAGCTTAAAAGGCGATACCTTTGATTTGGCACATACCAAACTTACTGCTATTTCCCCATCCCCTTTAATGCTCCGTATATAAACCCTAAGAAGAGCATAACAGGAGAATCTTGAACCACTTCGAGAAAACGTGGCACTTGGAACTCTCTTTGTAAGAGCCATCCGAACTTCAACCATGTTCGTGAAATGTTCGCTGGGTCTTCTTCATCCAACCCTACCTCATTTCTCCACAGATCTTTTATTAACAATTTCAAGAATATTATAAAAGGAGCTATTAATCCAATAGGGTCATAACAACGTGCCACGGCTGACAAAATAATCCGTTCCGTGCAGGTACCACTATTTTGAAATCTAAAGTGCCTCTTTCCGGGTCCCACTGAATTCCTAAGAGCTCAATATCCGTTTCGAATATAATCGTTTTTGATAACCTTTTTTCAGTAGGAATGTTGTGTAACAACTCCCTCGAGTTCGTAGACCACTTAGTTAAGTCAAACTTTCCCGACGAGAACACAGCTTTCGAGACCTGGTACAATTGTAAATCTTCTGTTTCCGAATCCAAATCATCCATATATAAGTCTCTTGCAATTACATTTGCCGCTTGAGGAAATTTACTGCCTTCTTCCTTCATGAGGGCTTGCGCTGTCCGCAATGAGAAAAATGGGTATGACTTGACTCCGAACGCCACCACACACATCTCGTAAGTTTCAATCGCGTCGTAACTCTCGAAGCGCCATAACAATCGTTCAAATTTACAATGATCCTGAACAATACTTATTTGGCGATACATTTGCCGTATGTCCGCTGTAACCGCTATCTTGAACAGTCTGAAATCTATCAACAAAGTGAATATATCAGCCTGTAACTCAGGTCCACAATATAATAAGTCATTTAATGACATACCACTTTCCGATGGTAATCTTACCGGAGTAGTCGTACTATCGGGTTTAAAAACTGCGTGATGAGGTATGTAATTAAAATAACCTGATTCACCCGCATCATCTACCCTTTTCATGTGAGCCTGATTCAAGAAATCTTGCATCACATCATTATACTTCAGCCGCAATTCTGGAAATCGAAGCAACCTTCTTTCTAAACATAATAATCGAGACTGTGCTTTTTTTTTGAATTCCCTAAATTATTCGCAGGAATTTTGCATGGTAGGGCCGTCGCGAAACGCCCTGTACCATCTTTGTTTCTGAAAATTGTCTCACAAGCATCATCCTCTAAAGGCAGCACCTTTTTTGGTACTTGTTCTATCTCCGAAAATTTTTGAACTAGTACGCACCCCATGATTTGGTGATAAACAATCATAGCACCAATTATTGTCCCTAACAGTTTCATATCTTTTGGAGGGACTAAGATGTCTGAGTTTGTCACAGCGATACAGATAATGCCATCCATAGACTTATTATCCTGAGGAGACGGAACACCTCATTCATAAAACTGCTTTTGTTTTGAAGCAATGATTGAAAGTGAACTGCACGCGTATGAGAAAGACTACCGATCGAACCTCTTTGTCTTCACCAACTTGTTGGCAACGCTGTTATGTTTATGTGTCTTGTTTCCCTGATTTCAGCCAGTGGCGTACCGTCCTAATGGTTCCATAACTTGGAAATATATTTTATCTATAGTTATATTATTAAATATTGTTCTGTACGGAGTAGCGTCGTGTTTGTTAGTTAGGAAGACAAACAAATTCCTTTTGATTATGAACAAGCTACGAATGTACTCTCAATGAAAACATGTAATCTCTCTCTGTATATGTCAATCAACATTCTGAAAAATAAAACATCATTGGAAATATATAACCAGATTCTTGTCAGTACCTGTAATTCCCGATATTATGTTCAACTGAAACAAGTGCAATATCATATGCATTCAGACAGTTGTATAAAATTGAATTTCCTTATAATTTGCACACAAATTTCTCTGTTTTGATAAAAACAAAAAACACAGCTTTTATACTTTTGATATTCATATAATACAACAAATTTATTCGGATAATGATGACACATTTTGATTCATTACTGGAAAAAAGGTGTTGGTTCAAATTGAACTGCAAATAATTTTTGGATTTTTATACAAAAGAAAACAATAGATCATTACATACAATGAAAATAATTTACGAAGTCGCTCGTGAACATATTTCGTTGTTTTTCTGTACTATATTGGAAAAATGTGATGTTGAAACAATGGAGTATTAACTGCAAATTACCTATCAGATGCGAACTGAAACGCTGAATGGCATGGTAGTGGATTTGCATCTGGCCTCAAGTATTTGGAACCACTTTTCTTTGTTATGACATCATTGAATCGAGATGATCAGAACATACATAAAGATATTTGCTCAGACGATTCTCCTGCCAGCCAAGAAGAGATGCCCAAATTTTCCTTTTTTCACTATCAGCGGGAAACCTGAAGTAATAGAGAAATAGGTTAACAGAAATAAGTTGCTCAGAATTTTTGATGCAATGAACAAGAAAGTCTATGCCATGAAAACATGAACACTACCTAAATCATTAACAATCATGAATAAACGTACCTAATCATCATATATTCACGCCACTGGAACAACAAACAAATTTGGAGGTTAGGTATTCCAACTTACTTGTGAAAAGAAACATCAGGGCTGGAATTGTCAAGTTTTTCGCACACTTGGCAATGACGAACCATATTGTCCAAAAATTCACTCTGAATTCCACAATATTTATTCAAAGTCACTAAAAACAACACTTCGAAACACAAGATCACTCGTCTACAACACCGCAACGAGAAATGGGCAGATCGCAGTTTCGTAGTAAAAATCATTCATACAATAGGCGTGGCCTGGACGCGCCGATGTCGCTTTGTGGGTAACAATTCCTATGATGCTACAATTTAATAGTTCACAAAATGAATATTTGGTAATTCCAACGTGTACATTTCAGGTTTTCATGATATATAAAATACCGTTCAGAAAAATGTTCCATTGAGGCTGTATTACTTGCACTACAATGAAAAAATGATATGAACGTGTCAATAATTATTGCGAATCTCGTTCTCAAACTGGAAATATGGCAACGACACTTTCCAATCGGTCACAATAGTATCCTATAGTGGACCAGATATTGGCAATGTCTGATCTTTTTTGAATGTAAATAGTTCCGTCTCCTCAGGATAATAAGTCTATGATGCCATCCCTTTTGGCAAAATTGACAAGAATTTGGGTTTCTTGACTTACTTTGACTTGACCGACCTAAGTTTATTTCCCTCACTGTAAAAATAACTCGGCTTACTGTTGACAGCGCATTCATTCAAATTCAAAATTTCAAATTGTTCTTTCACTAACTTGATTATTTCATCATACGTAGGAAATTTCGCATCTCGTTGCGACATTTGAAACACCTTAACTGTATCCCAATCTTGGACATTGCATGCTTCAATGCTCTCACTGCCGAATAATAAATTCAAATTTTTTGAATATTCTCGGTTCATAAGTTTGAATTCTATTATTCGACTGAAGTAACTGTTTGCTAACACCCTATTATCTTAGTATTTTTCTAAAACTGCATCTCATATTTATCACCCGTAGGCTCCACCCCTGAACAAACACTCAAGGCTGACCCTTTCAACCTTCCCACTAAATAATGCATTTTATCTGAATTTGTTGAGTTATCATTCTCATGAATCGAATTTTCGAAAATAGAATAAAATGTCTCCCATTCCCTGATGTCGCCAAAGAGCTCCGATATTTTTTGATAGACTAGGTGAGCTCCTTGTCACAGGGTTTCCACCACCAGCCTGATTCAGAGGTGTTCGATCCGGGGGTGGCTGGTGAGCCAACCTACATTTTTCAGCTTCCAATTCATGAGCGGCCTGTTCAATATGACATCACATTTCATCAATAGTCTGAAGAATTGCATACGTTGGTTTATATTCGGGATCCACTTCTAAACTCGTCAGATGAATCTCATCTATAACTTTCAATAACTCCAACCGCGTTTTCTAGACGTTTGAACAATGTTAGAATTTTTTTCCGTATCATTTCGTTAGTGCGATCTTTTGTCAACTCTAGTAAATTTGGGAGTATGAGAACAAAGAATCTTTTTTTGCAACTAACATTTTCAACTGACGTTCCACCTGCCTACCGCCTGGCATCCTGATATGATGAAATAGAACCGTAATGAAGACAACCTAATCAAAAAAACATGTCCAGTATCCAAATCAGTCACTTCAACCGATGTATATTGTATATATCGAGGCAATCACCCCTAGCACTAACAAAGAAAATGAATCTGTCCCAGCAACCGGAAGCCAATTCTTAGAAAGGGATCATGAATAGCAACAAAATCATCAGTACCTTGATACAACAACAATGTGAAGCACCTTTAATCTCACGGAATTCCGAAACTCTAATCTACCCATGCTGTTTACTAAACAATTTTGCTTTAAAAGAACAACGACATCGTTGTACTTTCGTTCCCAAAAAACCGCGAGATGAAAAAAAAACTCTGTGCCGTACCTATCTCTGATCGCCTTCCAACCGTTGGAAGTAACAGAAAACCTTAAACCCAATCCGAAAATATAAATATTGTTTGGCACGAAACCTAACTATCTGCAGCAAATCTTCAAAATCCGGCTCGAAATAGGACCAATGTTAGTGTGGAAATCACCCGAAAGGTTTCATCATTCAAATGGACTGAAATTTTTATGTTTCCAAGACTATTTACCCCCAAAATTCCAGAAATTATCCAGTTCTGGAGATTCATCGGTTGAAGAGGTCTAATTGTCGACACGAGACAAGAAGTGAAAAATTGCTCCCGATGTTTGGATTATGCCAAACAGTTAGAAATTAGGAATTGTGAACGAAAATAGATTAATAACCGTTTTTGTGAACGATACCCTACGTCTCAACACTTCGAACACTTAAGTGGATAACTCTAAATATTAACTATTGATTATTGTGAACAATATTTAGAGCGAAAACAACTCATCCAACGAGGCGAAATTCCAGAAGGTATGTGAATAATATTCAAACGAGACGTAAATCCTGGAATCGGAAGATATAAACACAAAATCAAAACAACAAGTTCGATATAGACTATAGACACTCGAGAGATACGTGGGTGTTCACGCACCTATTCGAAATGATTTCAGGTGGAGTGGGGTGTCCGATTTGAGATGCGCGTATCGTGTTCTAAAGGAGACAGCGTTAATCTTGACCGGTGAAAATGGCGGCTATGGGACTTTGCCAAATGTATGGAAATAATAATTAATTTAAAATTCTCAAATTTATGCACTCTAAGGGGTGGTTTTTTCACTGGAGAATCCGGCTCGAAGGACCAAATGAAAGGGCGAGATAAATGAGCAGTGAATTATAATAGTTAATTTCAGTATTGACCCAAAACGACGACCCGGCTCGAATTACCAAATGAAAGGGCGAGATAAATGAGCAGTGAATTATAATAGTTAATTTCAGTATTGACCCAAACACTCCTCTCTCAAATGTACTTCAAGGGTTCAGGGTTGCAGAAAATGTTCTAAACGACATCATACTTCTCTGCATTTCGACTCCACTCCGATATCGGCTCAAGAATCTGTTGATCAACCCTCTCATTCCTCAGTGATGCTTCCAACACTTTCTCCTTCATATATTAACAACCCTGTAAACAACAACAGTGGGTATAGCTCATATTCCGTGAATATGCTCGCACATGCGAATAGCACTAGTTTACTATCCACTGTTCTCATAGAAGCTAGCGACAGGTATGGTGAATCTCATACTGTTCGCGCCATTTAAGATAGTGCAAGTCAATCTAATTTCATAACACACAAGTGTGCGAGTTCCTTAAAACTATGTCGCTCCCCTTTCACTACATCAATTTGTGGCATCGGTCAAACCACCTCCCAATCCAATTATGGAGTTACTTGCTCATTGAAACCCCTCGGAGAAACTAGTCCAACTTTTGTTCTAGATTTTGTTATTCTCCCAAAATTTTGTTCTGATATGCCGTCAGCAAATTTTTCCTCAGATCAACTGCTTCATTTCTCACATTTGAAACTAGCTGATCCTAAATACAATGTTTCCGCTCCAGTTGATATGCTATTGGGGGCAGAAATGTACGGATTGATTCTCAAGGGTAACATAATCTCTAGTTCTATCAATGAACCTGTCGCCATCGAGACTGTTTTTGATTGGGTAATTATAGGAAAAATTAATTATTCCTCCTTAACGCTTCCCTCTCGAATTGTAGCCAATTCATTCTTTTGCTCTTCATCCGAAATGTCACTGGAAAAATCTATCTCTAGATTCTGGGAGCTTGAACAAGTGCCTATGGCGACCCCTATTTCTCCAGAAGATTGAAAGGCAGAAAACATTTATGTTAATACTGTTAGTCGATTGCCATCTGGCAGATATGAGGTCTCACTTCCGTTTCGAATTTCAGAACCTGCCTTTGAAGGATCTCGTGATATCGCCCTCAGGCGATGTTTTGCTCTGGAACGTCGATTACTCCAATCACAATCATTATATACGCAATACTGTGATTTTATGCACGATTATGTAATAGCAGGTCACATGGAACCTGTTTCGGATATCTCTCCATATCCTCAAACATATTACGTTCCTCACCATTGTGTGATAAAGCCCGATAGCTCAACGACAAAATTAAGAGTTGTGTTCGATGCGTCTGCAAAAACTCGAAATGGCACCTCTCTCAATGATACTCTGCTCACTGGTCCGAAACTTCAACAGGATATTGTCTCGATCTTGTTGAGATTTCGCTCATACTCTGTGGTCTTTACAGCGGATATAAAGCAAATGTATCGCCAAATTTCTCTTACGAATAGCCATAGAGATTTCCAGAGAATAATATGGAGATTTTCTAAAATGGACCCGATCACTGATTTCAGACTAAAAACTGTCACATACGGTGTGAATTCGTCCCCATTTTTGGCAATTCGTACGTTACTTCAATTAGCTCACGAGTACCAAAAGGAGTTCCTTCTTGCTAGCCATTTACTAAAAACCGATTTTTTCGTTGATGACGTTGTGTCTGGAACCAACTCTCTTCAACAAGCCCTCCGAGTTCAAAATGAGCTCATTGAATTGTTGAAAAAGGGCAGTTTTGAATTGAGAAAATGGGCGAGCAACCACCCCTCTCTTTTAAACCGTTAAATAAAGATAAAGATACTGAATCGACTATAAAGATTCTAGGACTACACTGGAATGCGTCACTCGACATTTTCTCGTATAATATTGTGGCTCAAGATAAAATTTGCACCAAAAGATCTATGCTTTCAGATCTTGCGCGAGTGTACGACCCATTAGGATTTTTGACCCCCTTAACTCTCCACCTCAAGGTTCTCCTCCAACGCCTCTGGTGTGCTGGTATTGACTGGGATGGATCACTTCCTATAGAAATCTCTAACATATGGTCTCAGTTCAAATCTCAACTTTCTGATTTATCTGATCTCAGAATACCTCGACAAATATTGCAAATTCCTCTAAAATGTTGTGAAATTCATGGCTTTCGTGACGCCTCTGAAAATGGCTATGCAGCAGTATTATATATTCGAACTCTCAATGATGATGAAAAGATTAGTGTTAACTTGATATGAGCCAAATCAAGAGTGGCACCTCTTAAGAAAATCTCCATCCCTCGTCTTGAGCTATGTGCCGCCCTGTTACTAGCAGATTTGATGTATTATGTACAAGGAATCTTTGAAAATGTTTTAGAAATCAATAATATCTTTGCATGGTCATCTCAAATTGTTTCCAATGTTTTCGTGTCAAACCCACTTCTCTTCAGCCCATTATGGGTAATCTCCCATCCGTTCGAGTTTCTCAAGTCAAACCATTCAGCCATACAGGAGTTGATATGGCTGGCCCTTTCTCAACACGATTGGGTAAAGTACGAGGCACTACCACATTCAAATCGTACATTTGTTTGTTCGTTTGTATGGCAACCAAATGCATACATCTTGAACTCGTATCCTCTCTAACTTCAGATGCCTTTCTAGCTGCATATCGACGATTCATCTCCCGACGAGGCAGGTGCAATTATATTTATTCTGATTGTGGCACTAATTTCATAGGCGCTGCAAAACAGGTAGAAACTCTAATGAAAGATGCAAATCCCGCAGAAAGGCCAGAATTCATTTTCAATCCTCCCAGCAGTCCTAATTTCGGAGGTCTATGGGAAAGTGGCGTCAAGGCTGTGAAAAATCATCTTATCAGAGTAATCGGTACTCAAGTTCTCACGTTCGAGGAGTTTAACACCGTATTAGTACAGATTGAGGCGGTGTTGAACTCCCGACCCTTATGTCCCATGAGCTCGGACCCTCATGATTATGCTGTCCTTACGCCAGGCCATTTCCTCACTTTGGAGCCCTTGAATTGTCTTCCTGATCCCGACCTCACTGGTATAAATATAGGACGCCTCGACAGATGGCAACTCATACAGAGATTTCAGCAAGAATTTTGGGCACGGTGGCACAAAGAATACTTGCATACGCTCTTGCAACGAAACAAATGGACTGATCCATCTACTCCCATTTTTAATGGCACAATGGTTCTTTCAAAAGGCCGTATTGATAATGTACATCCTGGAAGTGATTCAGTAGTACGTGTTGTTACGGTCAAGACAGCTAAAGGTTCATTCAAGAGGCCTGTATCAAAGGTCTGTCCACTTCCTCACAACTCGTGAGAGTTTATATCATCTCTTTTGTGTTTTTTTTTCTCATTAGTTTCTCAGTTCGTCAATAACAAGAACGCAGAGAACTTTGAAAGTGAATACCCAGAAGTTTCTCGGGCCATAAAGAAGCAGCACTATGTTGACGACTATTTGGACTTATTCCCTTCAGAAGAACTAGTTATTCAACGTTTCAAAGACGTTATACACGTTCACAAGCAAGCTGGTTTTGATACGGTCAAATGGATAAGTAACTCGCAAGTTGTAATCGAATCTACTCAAGTAGATTTACGTGCTGATATTAACATTGACTTGAAAATTGAGAATGTGTGAAGAGAGTTTTGGGTTTTTCCTAGTTACCTGTGAGAGACACTTACATATTTTTATTGAACGCAAAATACCAACAAACCGAGAGGTACCTAAAAATGTCATGTCGGTTTTCGATCCACTTGGATTGATGGTGAAGGCAAGAATTCTTTTGCAGAACATTTGGAGAACCAAAGTAGATTGGGATAATGAAATTTCTGAAGAGATCTTTCTGAAGTGGCAGTTATGGTTGAAGGAACTAAAGAATTCATTGCCCATTACAATAAAAAGGTGTTTCTTCCCGAATATTGACGTATATATATTCATATGTTATTTAAAGCCAACTCTGCAGGAGCATTTGTGACCACAATGGTAGATGGAGATATATTCACAAATTTCAAAATATAAAGTTGCCCCATTGAGGTACCAAGTTAGAATTAAAACGAGCTGTATTAGCGAGCAGACTAGCTAAGAGATAGAATATGAAGTTAAAGACATACACTTCTGGACAGATTCACTTGTTGTTCTGAAACAAATACGATCTGTGTCCAGACGCTTCCCGATGTTTGTTGCTTATAGAGTCGGGGAAATCCAGGGGCATGCAGATGTCTCCAAGTGGCACTGGGTACCCTGACATTCGAATGTGGCAGATTTAGCTACCAAAGAAATGGCGGCGGTGAATTTGCAAGAAGTCAGCGAATGGTTTGGCGGACCATCATTCTTGGGAAAATCGAAGGAGTATTGGCCACGTGAACCTGTCTGTCCAGAGGAAGATGAACCAATTTTCTTGCTCGTAACATAAGAACATCAACCTGACGAACTCAAGATATTGCCAGGTGTTGTCCGATTTTCGAAATGGTACACCAAAATTCATAGACCAACTGAACTGCTGTTAGATTTCGAAAAGATGAGAGAAGCATCGAAATTTGGATAAAGGAGAGTCAGTATGATTCATTCAGGGAAGATATACAATTGTTGGAAGAGGGAGAGAAACTGTTGAGGAACAGTTGACTTCTGAAATTGAATGCATTCTTGGGTGAAGACGGTATAGTTCGTTTGAAAGGACGATTTCCTGATGAAGAATCACTGAGACTAGAGTACGATGATAAGTATCCAGTAATTTCAGATCCTAATCATCCATACACCAAATTGTGAGTTTTCCATCACTACCAGCAAACTGATCATGTTAGAGTTGAGACAGTCATGAATAATTTGCGAATTGGTTTTTGGATCTTGCAAATGCGAGCTGCTGTTCAGAAATGTTTCAGCACTTGCCAAGAATGTTGGATTAGACGGTGTAAGCCAGGTATGGGCAACCTTTGACATGTTGTGGGCCAAACTTTAGCATGCAAATACGTTGGCGGGCCGCGTTTAAAAGTAGTGCATTTTAAAGTAGGGCTAATAATTTTTGCGATAGATAGATATCAGACATGAAATAATACCAGTCCAATTCATCAAAATATCAGAATGAAATGAATGAATTGTACAACATCATGATTGAATCGTTAAATTTGGAATTGTTACAAACTACGAAAGTTAAATACACCGAAATCGTTGAGACACTTGAGATTCAACTTGGATTAATTCCACTGATACAAAGACGTGAAGAATTTTCCAACTTATCGTTAGTCAGTCTTGTACGATCTTTTGATTTATTAACTTTCATCAGTGAAAAGAACTGTTCACATTCATAAGTACTGCCAAACGCACAAATAAATATTCTTTCGATTCTTTTAATTTGCGGAAAATTGTCTCCTTCTAGGTATTTTTTGTAGAAATCGCACGACTCCACGTCGTCAAATTTGGATATTAGGAGTGCGTTTTCTTGAATCTCGATCGACTCCATTTGCAAGTGTATAAGAGCATTTTGTACATTACTTTTTGTTGGAGTGGCAAATAAACTGAAATAGTCTTCATTGTTTTCGTCGCTAAATCTATTCGGGAATTGTTCCGACAGTAACTTGAGTTCTTCAGCATAATGAGCATAAGCAATATTTTCATACGCAGAGAGCGTGGTGAAATGGTAACTGTTACCAGACCGCATATGTGTCTCCAACAAACGTGGTTCGTTCTGAAACGCTTTCAAATGGCTGTACAAATCATTTACTAACTGTCCTTGTTTTTGGAGTTTCAAATTTAAATCAATCAATCAATCAATATCATTTATTGTATCTAAAGAATATTCTTATTACAATGAGATTGGTGCGTGCAATATAATTGAATACATTAATGATTTCTATGAGCTCAGTATGATCCTAAAATTAGGTGATATTCAGTGAGTGCGCGTGAGCATATTTCGATTACAGTAGTGATACTTGGTGTAAATTTGACAATGTAGATAATATATTACATATAACTAGACTACAAACCAGGAAGCTAAGAAAAAATACAAGTAAATAGACAAGAAAAAGTCTGCGCGTTATTCATTAATAATGAATGACCGTAGTTTGAGTATATTCATGATAGTAATATCTAGTTGTTTTAAGATATCATATGAGTGAGAATTTAGTATACCTATCAGATCATCGATATTGCGTAGTTGTACAAGTGGTTCCCTAGGCCGTATGCCGGAATAAACCGGGCATATAAATAAAATATGTTCTAAAGTCTCTCTGTCTTGTAAGTCACAGATACAGAGTTCCTCTGTATTGATAATGTAAGTGGAGCCAGCAAAAGAAAATTTCAAGCGTGATGTGCTACAGGTCCAGATTTGTGCAACGAGCCTGCTAATGTGTATTGGGCAAGGAATCTTCAAATATTTTTGAGTGGTGCCATAAAGCGTTAGCGACTGGTAGATATGGGGATAACTTGAGCAATTCAGGCTTTCTAGGTCATTTCTGAGTAGCGTGTCCTTATAACAGTTGATGATCAGGTTGATTATTTTTTCGATGGGTTGCTCGAAAGAGCGCCCTACTTGTTACCCTGATCTGCAGAGGTAACGTATTCCTTAACTTGGAGAAGCCAGTTGTACCTTGGATCTACGTTATCTAAGAGTGACAGCCGTAGTAGACATATTTTAGGTAGCCGTGTATTTTCCATATTGTTCACACTAGCAAGCCAAGAAAGGGCTGCTTTCATGATAATTACCTAATTTTATACGAGCCTGTTTCCAGGCGGACCAAATAGTCAGGAGTGTTTTTTGATAGCGATAACAGGCGCTTGAAAAACCCTACTTGCACTCTTTCTATTAATTCGGCATACCGTAGACCCCAAACACCGATGCCATATGATAAAGATGATAGTATTATGGAGTTATATAATTTAATTCTAGAATCCCACGTGTTGAGTTTGGCGCGACACATTAAATTCATAACTGCCCCTATCGCTTGAGTGCTCTTGGCTGTAATTTCTCTAGACATTTCCAGGAACATCGAAGAGGACGAAAATACCGTGCCAATGTAGGTGAAGTTTTTAACAAATTCGATAAGTTCGTTGTTGAAATAAAATTTACTCTGGTAATTCGAATGGTACCCGCCTCTGCTATATATCATTATTTTTGTTTTAGTCGTATTCACTTTCAAATCATTTTCTAAGGAGTATAATTCTGGGGCTTTGAGTTTTTTAGATGAATCAATTTGTGAGTCACTCAAAATTACAATGTCGTCGGCGTACATTAACATCAGCACATCATGCTTCCCATCAATATTCACCCCCGTTAGTCCCTTGGAGTAGAAATAGTTTTCAATATCAGCAAGAAAAAGAGAAAACAAAATCGGGCTTAGCGATTCCCCCTGTAAGACGCCTTGTGTAATGTCGTAAGTTTTAGTAAATTCATTTTTAACCCTAAATTATATAATTTATTCCACAAAAGGGAGTGGCTGATGGGGTCGAACGCTCTCTTGAAGTCCACGAACGCAGCATATATTTTTCGACCACGAAGCCTGAGATGGATTTGAATCACAGAATTCAATATAAATATGTTATCAAGACATCCACAATCTTTTCTGATCCGGCTTGACAATCTGGTAATACTGTCTGTAAGTTCTTCGAGGAGGTGGTATATTCATTTTTCAGCTTTTAATGGGATTTTCTCTCCTCGTTTCTAAAAAATAGAGTAGAAGTTATTAAAAATTATTGCAATATATTTGTAGTAAGAACAGATTTAGGATCTGTCCCAAAATGTCACTGCGCTTGAAATTAAACCTTTAGATACCTAAAAGAGAAATTCTCTATTGGTCAGTGACACCTTGTTTTTGAAAAAATTTGGAAATACAAATATATTTAATAAGAATAAAACCTCTACTTATCTTGGTGGACGTTTCGGGAACGAATCTGCTCTCGTTCTCAACACAATTGAAATATTTTTCTCTTCGTAAACTTTTTTCAATGTTTCCGATTTTGACACTGAAAAGTGTCAAAATATATTTGTATTTCCAAATTTTTTCAAAAACAAGGTGTCACTGACCAATAGAGAATTTCTCTTTTAGGTATCTAAAGGTTTAATTTCAAGCGCAGTGACATTTTGGGACAGATCCTAAATCTGTCCTTACTACAAATATATTGCAATAATTTTTAATAACTTCTACTCTATTTTTCAGAAACGAGGAGAGAAAATCCCATTAAAAGCTGAAAAATGAATCTGGTAATATTTCATTTTCCTCGACCCAATATGATAATCTGTTCAGCAAAATTGACGTGAAAATCTTGGGTGAACTGTTAAATAGAGATATTCCACGATAATTGTTCGGATCAGTTTTTGACCCTTTTTTGTGAAGCATGGTCATCACTATGGAGTGCCAGCTGCTTGGGATCTTTTAACATTTCAGAATATTATTATATAACGCGCAGAGGTATAATTTCCAGTTTTGGGGAAGATTTTTAACGAATTCATATGAAATACCGTCCTTGCCAGGGGCTTTGCCATTTTTACATTTCAATAGACAACTTTCCATCTCTTCAAGAGATATTGCAGAGTCTAAGTAATCGTGACCCGCATCAAAGGAAGATATAATAAAATATTTCCCAGTCTTCGATAGAAATGGTAGTATCATTCTTAACAGACTAGAACATTTTTAAGGTTTTCCAAAATGCGTTTTGATTTTGAGTTTCGCTAAGAATCCTCACAATTTCTTTTTCAAGATCATCCTTTTTTTGTTTGATTATATTTTTGTAGTTGTTCTTTGACGTGATGTAATTTGTTTTGTAAGGCTCTTGAAAATTATTTTTTTTGCAAAGTTCCAGGTGATTTGTGACATGCCTTTTTGCAAAATTACAATCCAAATCGAACCAAGAATTTATTCAAGTGAACATTATGTTTTTTTAGTAAATCTAAGTTACCAGCACATTCCCATATTGTTGTACAGAGATTAGCATAAGACTCATCAATATCGCCTCTAAAACCCACATTAGCAGAAAATTGCGTTGCAGACCTGTACACAAACGCTTGCTCGTTTTTCCAGTGCAGTATTTCAGAACAGTACTGTGAGTCAACGGTTGCATCAAAAACAAAAAAAAACATTTGTATTCAGTTCGAAATATACAGGAAAGTGATCTGAAAGGGTAACCATTTGATTCAATACTTCAAGATTACTCAGAATATCAAGCCTATCGTTATTGCAGAAGACCAAATCAATTACACTTTGTCCGTGTTCGTCAGAGAAGGTGAAATTAGCAGGACGATCTGAGGCGATACTCCTATTGATCAATGAGAAATTATTGGCGATCAAGAAGTTATGAAGAATTCGTCCTCTTTTGTTGATTATCTTGTCGGAGTTCAGCATGTCCGGAAACAACACCGTATTTTCCAGTAGCTGCTCAGGTATCGTGCCCATTTCACCAACTCTGCTATTGAAGTCTCCAATTATAAGAAATACATGGTTTTTGAAATTTTCATGAATGTTATTCAAACTGATTTGAAAAATATCGAGGGTGTCCTCGAGGTCGATGGATGGTTTTTGTTGGTTTTTGTCAGCATTCTCAGCAATCCCCAATATAATAATGTTTTTTCCTGCTCTATA
The DNA here is from genome assembly GCA_963576655.1 of Gastrophysa polygoni. Taxonomy (NCBI): domain Eukaryota; kingdom Metazoa; phylum Arthropoda; class Insecta; order Coleoptera; family Chrysomelidae; genus Gastrophysa; species Gastrophysa polygoni. Next base: position 33,154,477 of record OY755083.1, read on the forward strand.
CGCATCTTAATTTCACCATACATATGTAACAAATGTAACATGTAACAAAAAACTAAGTGAAACGAAAGATGAAGCATTTCATCTGTTACATAATAACGTGAGAAGTCTCCAAAAAAATTTTGATGAATTGCAGGTGATGCTCAAAGGGTTCAACCTCAATTTTGACTGCATAGTGTTAAGACGGGCGTTTCACCAAAATGGTTTGGCAGACCCTTTTTTCAGCATGCTTTCCGGCCTTGTCATGGATTCAAACCCAAAAGTAATTGAATTAGTGTAAAGAGGAAGGTTCAAATTAGGGAATGAGTATTTTTTGGAGTCAAAACTCTTCCATTTAAAAAAGTTATGGGTCATTGAAAAATGTAAACATTGTAAAATTTGTGTCTCAGAATCAAATGAAATTACCTCATTCTATGGAACCAAAATTGAGGAATGCTTCACCAAAATATCAGCATCTGAAATGCCTTCCTTCGAACTAAAAGCATGTTTGAATCTGAAATTTGACACAAGGACGCTATTTATGGTTTATTATGTTAGATTCTGAAGGAATTTCGTTCAAAGATGAAGTAGAAAACATTAATTTGCGAGTTCGGACCGGTTCGTACTGGTTCGTACCCTACCTAATAGACGGCGGTACATACGTACACACGTAAACAACCAGCAGATGGCATTCACGTCGACCCGCGTTTTCAATGATACGAAAGGTTACAAGTTACACGAATGTGTTCGATTCTTGAATCATATTTATATATTACTCATTATGTATAATTCTTTTCTAATTTGTTATGGAGCAAGAATTGGTATAAAATATCGTAAGTTTCATCACCTCTATGAAACTCCTCGTGGAAGTCGAAATATTGATGCCGTGTTGCCAAATACTCGGAATTTTCGCAAGTTCGAGGATATCCAATGAAAATTAAATAATATTTGCGTCAAAAAGAATTGCTATATCAATTTTTTCACTTCTACTGGACTTCGACAATGTCTGTCTGTCCTGTCGTCCACACAGTTCTTTCCTATCACTTTGCATTTCCTTGTCTTTAGGAAAGCTATAAAACTTTGTACCAGACACAAAGCCCTTGCACTTATTGTCAACATTACAACCATACACTGGGCAGCTCATCTTCAATCAAATTTAAACTTCAAAGTTGATTATTTCGAAGAGATATTTTCTTGATTTGCAACAGTAAACACACGCAAAATATAGCCCAATAACACCAATATGGTGAAATTTCTCACAAGCTGACGTCACACTAGCCACGCCCACGTGCGTGGTAACTATGAGTCAGAATATAGTGATGATCCTTGTACATACTATCGGGGTAAAATATTTGATGCTGGGGTTCAGCAATAGAGCAACAATTGTCAATAAGATGGAAGTCAATAATTATTTACAACTACTGTTTTGCTGTGAATTATTTTATACCCTTGGCAACACTGGTTGGTACAGAGTTTGCAGATCGTTTTTGCTGGTCTCTGGCTCACTTGAGTCGTTACCTACCCTGCTCCTCTCATACCTCTCGGGTGAATTCGGGTACAGATCGGTGCCCAGAGTCAACGCGTAATCAAGTGGCGTATTTTTTGTCGTAGGTAAATGACTCAGTCATCGTATCGTACGAACTGATTTGCCTTTTGCCTTCACAATTAGCATGGTCGTGGCATAGCAGTATAAACAAGGTCTAGCATTAGCATTGGGGAAGGCGAGACTTCAAAAAATCAGATCAAAAAAATATATGAGAAATATATTTTTAAAATTTTGGCTACGCAAATGGGAGCCTTGATATTTCGAATGGAACACCCTATATATTATTAGATTTTCGGATTCTGAAGAAGATTCTGAGCATATTTGCTGTAGGATGTCCTATAGCTATCTTTCGCTGTTTTTGACCTAAGAATCAATACTGTCAGAATGTTGCAATTTTCACTGCTGCTTCCTCGAGTGCTTCATGAAACATAGTCATCTTATTAGGTTTGGCGCATATTGAATTATTATTATACGGGGTATGAAAAAAGGTGCGTCAAACTCGGGCACGAATAAGATCGAAAAAGTCGATTCTTTTCAAATGTTATATCGATATAAACCAGGATAAAATTGTCATTGTTAGGTTAATCATCATTTGTGTTTGATAAATTTGAGTCATGTGGCCCACTACAATCAAATTTGAACAAATTTTATTTTCCTTCCGAAATATCTCATAAAATATCTTCATCAATTTTCCGCATGCCCTTGGTATTATCATGTTAAACTGACCATGAATGGAGAATGGTTTCTAAATCTTTCCTCTCGTATATAAATATGCCATTCCCATTACTTGAACTTCACCATTTCAATCCTATAATTCAAAAACTGTTGAAGATAGGCGAAGGGACATATTATATCATTCGGAAGGTAATGGATGATAGAAATTATTGAAAAAATCGAAGTTTTGGAGTTTATTTGTACCCGAGTTTGACGCACTTTTTTTCACACTCTGTATAATATTGATTCAATATGCACGAGAATTCATAAGATACCTGCTCAGATACCTGTGTGTTGGGAAGCCGCTGTAGAAATTGCAGCTTTCTGTCGTAACTGGCAAGAAAAATGTCGCAGTTTTCGCCGTGGAAAATCAACAATCAATTCAAATGTCTCAGAATTCGAGAATCTAATGATATATAGGGTGTTCCATTTGAAATTCAAAAGTTGCTCTTAGTAACACTAGATCTGGCAACATTGCACATGTGAAAATATTTTCAAGAGCTAGATTTTGACATCCCATTTCCGTACCCCAAATTTCAAAAATATATTTTGCTCCGTTCTCTAGATACTTCTAATACGCCATCGAGAAGATATTCAGTACGAGCCGTGTAGCGACAAGTGCGGAAATGTAACGAGTGCTTGAAATACACTTTCCAACGAGTTCCAACGACCAAGAATATTTCAATTATGAGCATTATGAGTGTTTATGAGACATGTTTCTAGTCAGTTTCGCTCATTGTCGACGGCTATCCAAAATATAGCAGTCTGGAACGAGAATACCCAAGCGGTGACCCGTTAGAGTGACCGATCTGATGAAAATACCTATGTCAATTTCATGATAATAAATCTGTGCGCAGAAAAATTAATTCAAGTTCATCGTATCGAAATGACTCAACTGTGTTATGTCTAGGGATTGTCAAATTCATCGATAATTCTCGATGATGTCGTTGTTATCGATATTGTTGGTATCATCGATATGAAACGATAAAGTCGATAAACTTGATCTTCGTGAATTGTAGTGGATTCATATTTTGAGAGATCGGGATGCGGAAAGAACCTAGATATATGATAAGTGGGGGCATAGGCACCATGTATATGTGATCATATCATCAGTTGAATTCTCAATTGAAATATCAGTACATTCATCATCGCATCGATCATTGATGCGAATGTGCGTTTGTGAAAAATTTTCATACTAGTGCGTTTTACTTCACATTTTCTTGTTGCCATAGTTCGAAATGACATAACAAAAACATTACTCTTTTTGTTTATCGATAGAATGTTCATTTTGCTTACCGCGCATATTATTTTATATTATTTTTCATTCGCTTGTTATTTATTTGTTAGTTACATTTGTTATTTGTTACTTGTTAGTTACCCATTGTGTTTTTTCTCATTTAGGTGAATAAATTATCAATAATATCATTATCATTATTATTATCACCTCCCTACCTACAGCGACTCCGTCACAAGAAAACGTGTTCGAGATCAAATACCTGTTATAATATTGTACTATTCAAAAATACTATATTTCAAACTCGTCAAATGCCTGACACAAATTTGGTGTTTACTGTGGTAGGTACACAAAGGTGATCGTTGCAACCATGTTTATACAGGGTGTCCTTAAAAGGGCTTTACAAAAAGCTACCACATATTCTTCAGACCAAAACAATTCGATACAAGCAAACTTACCTCAGTAAAAAGTTGCTTAGTTTGGGCGCTAGACGGCTCTGAAGTTGAAATTTTCAAATCGATTTTGCTTCATAACTTTTGAACGGCTCATGAGATTTTTTTCAAATTTGGTACGTTGGCATAGACTCATCGGGCAATGAAACTCATATCATAATCATAATGAATATCATTCCATGGGCGAAGAACTTGATTTTTTCAGTAAATAAACATCTAAAACTCCTACGCCAATGGAAAAAAATTAGTTTCAATATGAAATCTAAATTATTCAACTCATTCACTACAAAAAAGGTACTCTTGACAAAAGTCGATTCCTCTCATGGTTTCGACAAAATTTTAATTTTAGTGACTTAGAGCATAATTAATAATAAAACGATTAACAGATATTTCATAAAAATTGTTCAAAATGTTCACCATTTTCACGTATACAAAGATTTATACGATGCAAAAAGTTGAGATGTACTTTTTGCATAGGTTATTTCTATTGAAAATAAGTAGCACTGGTTTTTTTTTCTGAAGACTATTATTATCTGCTCGAAAACAGTGATATTCACATTCTTGGTTTCCATAGTTTCATCTGTGTTGATTTGTCGAGTTTTATCGACGTTTATTGTTGATATCGGACTTTTCTGATTTATCATGGCCGTACAATACACCAATGAAGAATACACCGATATGTTATTGGTATTCGGATATTGTCAAGGAAATGGTCGAGAGAGTGTGAGGGTGTATTCGGCAAGGTTTCCAAATCGTCGCGTACCAAGCCACCCAACCTTTGCTGCAGTTGAGAGACGTCTTCGGGAGACCGGTCATTTTGCTCCTAGAACTGGTGATTATGGAAGACAGCGTTATGTAAGGATTCCCGAAGTCGAAGTAGAAATTTTAGACCGTATTGAAGAAAATCCAGAATTGAGTACTAGACGGATAAGTAATGAACTAGAAGTTTCTAGGAATGCCCTTCATGAAGTACTAAGAGAACAATTATTATACCCATACCACAAGACGCCAGTTCAAGATTTATTAATCCATGATTCACAAAGTCGTCTGATGTTTTGTAGGTTCATTAATTTGCAAAGAGAAATGAATCTGAACTTTGGAAAGAATATTTTGTTCACTGATGAAGCCTGTTTCACGAGAAGAGGAATAACTAATTTTCATAATGAACACGTTTATGCAATTGAAAATCCTCATTCCATTAAAATAAACCATTTTCAACACGAATTCAAAATCAACGTTTGGGCTGGAATAATAGGAAATTTTATAATTGGTCCTGTCATACTTCCACAAAGATTAAGAGGAGACATGTATTTTCAACATCTACGAGATACGTTGCCAAATTTGTTGGAAGATTTACCACTCCAACATCGGGTAGATATGTGGTTTATGCACGATGGAGCTCCACCACATTTTTCGGTGGATGTTAGGAATTTTTTAAACCAACAGTACCCAGACAGATGGATAGGTAGAGGTAATGATGCACCCGTGAATTGGCCACCACGTTCTCCAGACTTAACACCGATGGATTATTTTGTATGGGGTTATCTCAAGTCCACGGTTTACAAGACCCCTGTGAATACTGTAGAACAATTATGGCAACGTATCCAACAGGCGACGAATAATCTTACAGGCGATGAAGAAGTTATGCAAAGAGTACATTTCAACTTTTTGCGTCGTATAAATCTTTGTATACGTGAAAATGGTGAACATTTTGAACAATTTTTATGAAATATCTGTTAATCGTTTTATTATTAATTATGCTCTAAATCACTAAAATTAAAATTTTGTCGAAACCATGAGAGGAATCGACTTTTGTCAAGAGTACCTTTTTTGTAGTGAATGAGTTGAATAATTTAGATTTCATATTGAAACTAATTTTTTTCCATTGGCGTAGGAGTTTTAGATGTTTATTTACTGAAAAAATCAAGTTCTACGCCCATGGAATGATATTCATTATGATTATGATATGAGTTTCATTGCCCGATGAGTCTATGCCAACGTACCAAATTTGAAAAAAATCTCATGAGCCGTTCAAAAGTTATGAAGCAAAATCGATTTGAAAATTTCAACTTCAGAGCCGTCTAGCGCCCAAACTAAGCAACTTTTTACTGAGGTAAGTTTGCTTGTATCGAATTGTTTTGGTCTGAAGAATATGTGGTAGCTTTTTGTAAAGACCTTTTAAGGACACCCTGTATACTATCATCCTGGAAGCAGATATCGATATCGATGAAGTAATTCAGAATGGGTTTAGAGCCAATACAAATTAAATATGCGAATAAAGATATTCAATTCTTTTGTTCCGTCGAATTCGATCAGAGCCGTCGCGATATATTATATACATATAGTTCGACAGGCCAGTAGAAACGATTGAAAAACATACCTACCCTTCAATCTGTTCGGTTCTGCAATGCCTATGTCATCAATGTCATCAATGCTGCACGAAAATTCTCAAGATCGATTCGTTTCAGAAATGTTTCAAGTGGATTTTTGTTAGGTATACCTAGTTATCCGATAAGTTATCCGATTTTTGTAAGTATACCTAGTTATCCGATTAGTTTGCTGATCGATCGGCTGTAGCTAAATAGCTTCCTCGAGTATCACAGATTTTCTTCCAACAGCTATGCATAAGTTTGGTTTTCATTCTGACTTTTCTCATATTTTGACCCAACAAATCTGACCTCGAAGTTTCGTGCAACAATAATAAAACACAACAAATGAAAGCTTGTTTAATTTTTGTTATTTTGTTCATTCATTGATTACAGACAGACAGACACTGGGACAGGTGGAACAAAAAAAAATCTCCGGCCCCAAAAACCTCCATACTAAGCAATTTAGTTTAGAATTAGACCAAAATCAAAAAAATATCTGCCATTTTGGAGCCGCCATGTTGAAGTTTTGAATTTTGACATAAAATCACAATCTCCGACCTCGAAAACCCCACAACGAAAATTCCTAATCTAATCTGACCAAAATCACAAAACTGTTTCTCCCTCGGTTCCGCCATTTTGAAGTCATGTTGAATTTTGATTTTTGACAAATAATCATAATGTGCGACCCTAAAAACCCCCAAATGAAAATTTCGAAAAGAATCTTACGATATAATCACAAAACTGTTCCGATATTTTGGAGCGGTCATGTTGAATTCTTAATTTTTGCAAAAAATTATAATCTCCTCCGAATACCCCAGATACCGAATAGACTGGGATCATTATGAAAAAAAATGGTCATTTCGGGGCCGCCATGTTGAATTTCGGGATTTTGACAAATAATCATAATATCGATATGACCCCGAAAATCTCAAAATACAAATCTTTAATAGAATCAGACCAAAATAAGTGTTCTGCCATTTTGGAGCCGCCATGTTGAATTTTCTATTTTTGACAAAAACTTCTAATTTCCGACTCCAAAGACCACCAGACATCGATTTTGAGTAAAATCTGACGATAACCACAAAACTCGTCTGCAATTTTTTTCATTTCATAATGCCTTGTCGTAAAAATTATGTCCACCTGCCAAATTCCTAATCATTCGGACGATTAGAAGTTGGTCAAATTCAAATTGCAAGATTTGATGAAACTAAATGAGAGCTTGTATTTTTATTTCGATATTAGGGATTCCTGATCTTCGTATTTTTCTTCTTATACTTACGAAATTGACGTTTCGTAAGTATGTCAACCAATCACCTGTCTGGATTGTATACGAAACGTCAAATTCGTAAACATACGAGGTGGAATACGAGAGATCGGGAATACCCCTCTCATTCTTATAGATGAAAATTCAGTGCGAAATACCCGCGTTCTGCCAAAGCCATCAAGATTTATCTCTGAGAAAGATAAATATCGTCAAAGTAGTCGGCTCGGTTCTACCACGCTGCGCGACCCGCGACATAAATAAATACTCACATTGTCTGGATCGAGACTCCAGACCTATAAAAACAACATACATATAATTATCTTGCGCGGACAGTAACAGCAACCAAATAATATAAAACTTTTACTTCGATGCGATACTAGTATACCGACACCTATTGAGAACATGCCAGAACTGACCAAAAAGGAGGAAACTACAATAAGGCACCAGCCTTAGGAAAATAATCATATTTTATTACGATCGGGCATCGCATCGCCATCTAGACAGAGTTTCAGAAGTAGGCAGTGAATCCCCGCTCTTAACAGAAACTTGGAGATTACTCAATTCAGATATCTTTGGAATGGAGGGATATGACATTATATATTCAGAGGGAGATTTGGTTAAGTGTGATAGCATTGTGGTATATATAAAAAGCAATCTAGTATATCAATCTCGAATTTTCAATTTGAACAATTCAAAAGTTATTGAACTCTCCGTCATCAAAAACATAAAAAAATAAACATTTTGTCAATCTATCGGTCACCATCAGGTTGCCGTCACACTTTCAATTCGCACTTATATGAATATCTTAAAAATAATAACCAAGTAGTAGATTTAAACATAATTAAGGGAGATATGAATCTGGATATATTGAGTGAAACTGACTATTGTCATGAATACCTGAATTTATTACAAGAGCACAACTTCAATTCTATGAAAAACAGAGAAACACGCGTACGAGGTGATAGCAAGACGTGCTTAGATCACATTTTCGTCAGAACCAAGGAGAAGTACGAATATTTACATCCTATTGTGTTTGAGAGTACTATTTCAGATCACTATAGCGTCATACTTCAATTTGAGCTCCAATCTGAAGAAAGTATAGACACAATCTCGAAAAGATCTTACAAAATTTTTATTGATTATAATGAACTGAGGAAAATGCTCGCGGAAATAAACTGGTTGAATGTTTATGAAAGTTATAGCGTGGATGAAGCAACTGAGTCCTTTATCACAGCCCTCAAACAATTAATAACAAATTGCACTCGAAGAAAAGAAATGAAGAGAAAACACATCAAAAGAAATCCGTGGATTTCAGAAGGGATAGTAATATCAATAAATGAGAAAAATAAAATGTACCATGAAATAACTAAAAACCCGGAAAACAATGAACTTCTGAACAAATTTAAATCATATAGAAATAGATTGAATGATTTGATTAGAACTGCTAAATATAATTATTATAGAAGTGAAGTGGAAAAAATGAGAGTTGCCCGAAAAATATGTGGCGTTGCCTGAAAAATATTGAAAACTAGAGAACCGAAGTTGAAATAAAAGAAATTAAAATTGGGGATGACCTAATTCAAGATAAACAACTCATAGTGGAAAAGTTCAATGAATTTTTTACCGATATTGGTGCAAACTTGGCAAGCAAAATGAAAAGTGAAAGAAAATTCCCACATAAAAGGGCCTTGAATTCGCTATATTTGTATCCAGCGGAAGAGTCTGAGGTGATTAAAAGCATCAAAGAATTGCAACCAAACAAGGCACCAGGGATGGATGAGATTGGATCGAGCACACTTAAAGCATGTGTTGACAGTCTTGTTAAACCCCTAACTTACATAATAAATAAATCTCTCGAGAGTGGAATTGCTGTCATCAAACCAATTCACAAATCTGGGGACAGGCATGATGTATCAAACTATAGGCCCATATCGATTCTCTCAAATATTTCTAAAATCTTCGAAAAAATCATAAAAGCACGAATAGTAAATTATACCAAACAATACAACTTGGTTTCAGAGAAGCAATATGGGTTTATGAATGGGAGATCAACTGAGGACACTATAGCGGACTTGATGAAAAAACTGTACAATGCTTTAGATTCGAAAGAGCCCGCCATTTGTCTGTTTGTTGATCTCGCATAAGCGTTTGATACCGTCAGCCATCCAGATTTATTAGAAACCCTCGGGAACATCGGATTCAGGTGGATTACACTTCGATTGATGGAAAGCTATCTTAACGACCGAAAACAGTGCGTTATAATCAATGATGAAACGAGTACAAACAGAACTGTAAGATATGGGCTCCCCCAGGGAACAGTGCTCGGTCCAATTTTGTTCATTCTCTATATAAATTCAATATTCGATCTACCTATTCCTGCTGAGATAACTTGCTTTGCTGATGATACTGTGTTCTTCTTCAAAGAAAGGAATTGGGAGGTCCTGAAAGAACAAGTAACATCTTCATTCCCTGTAATTATGGAATATTTCAATAGTAAACTACTCACGGTAAATCTGAAGAAACCCATGTATACACCTTTCACAAGCTACGAAACAAATCTACCCAACTATTCATTTATAGATGTTCGGGTATCAGATGATATAGTACAGCTCAAATCATCCAACATAGTTAAATATTTAGGTATTACGCTTGACAGCAACTTTAAATGGAACACGCATATAAATAATCTGACAAAAAAAACTGAGATATTTGGTATACAAATTTAAATACTTGAAAAAATCCTTGGCCCGAAACATCTTAAAATTGTCTACCATGCTTTAGTACAAACACATCTGCTGTATGGTATTATTGCATGGGGTGGAGTCACTAGTAATTACCTTAAGAACTTAGAGACACTTCAGAAGTGGATTATTAAGATCATATTGAATAGACCCTATACATATCCAAGCGATGATCTATACGCTGAAGCCGAACTAATGGATATCTGACAAATATTTGCTCTGACGTTACTAATACACCAACGAAAAAATCTCAAGGAGGCTAAAACTGTTGATCACTCATATCACACACGATACAGAATACATTCGATTGATGTACCAAAAATGTCAAAAACTATTGGACAACGCAGCTGTACCTATCTTGCTCCTAAGTTATATAATGTTATACCCGCCTATTTCAAAAATATCAACTCCCTTACTCTCTTCAAATCTAGAATTAAAAAATGGTTAACACATACTCCTAGAGCAAATATTCATCACTGGATCGATATGAAAAATGATTGAATATAATCATTAAATTGTATTTTTGTATGAATTCAATGTATACTTAAGAATGTGTATGGATGTATATGTGTATCTATGTTAATTTTCAAAAGTGTAACTAGCTATATGTATTTAAATGTTTTCTATATTTCTATAGGCGTTAATGTTACCAATAATTTTGATACCCACGCACAAGCGGAGCCTTTGTGGGTCTTCTTTATTTATTTTCCCAACTGATAAATCTATTATAAAAATACTCCTCATATAATTATAAACAGTGTAAGGTGAATGGTAAATGAATATTATTATTATTATTATTATATCAGCCGGGTCGATAGACATCAATTTACCATCAAGTTCTTCAACTTTTGAGCGCAATTCATCTGTTTCCAGTTGGAGGGTGTCAATTTTTTTTATGCAAGCGTATAATTTTCCATTCTGCTGCATTAGTATCTGACGTATCTCACTGGTGCTCTGAGATAATACATTTAACTGAGATAAAATCAGTTGAAGTTGTAGACCCGTTTGGTTTTTGTCGCCGCCACTGTCCATTTTCAGATTTAAGCGTAGATCAGGACTTTCGTCGTAGGTACGACAGCAGATAACTGCACGATTTACACTGGTTAATTATTGTTTTTTGAGGATTATTCAACCGAAAATATCACTTATTCGGAACACTGATCGCTTTTTCGACTAAGGATCATATAGCCTGTAATTTGACAAAAAGTCACCAAAACAGTTGGATTTTAACTTCAAAATATCTCGGTTTTATTCAGAACGGAGTAATCACGTGTGTACACCTCCAGTACTGCCACAAATCTTCCATTTTTGAGCCAAATCAAAAATGCGCTATACTTTTTGTGTTCATCTAATTCAATTCACTCTAATAGTCAAGTTACCCATGCAAAAAACAATTGAAACAACAAATCATCGAAAGTGACATATCGAGGTGTTGAAACGTTTAAACACTTCGTGTAGTGTTGATATTGGAAAATTTCACTTCAAATTTAAATCATTCGAATAGCTTCTAAGATCGACCAGAAATGCTAAGTCACATCCATTTGGGTCACTCAATTCAGATAGTGGTTCATCTTTTATTTGCCCAAAGTCTGCTATCGCATTTCTAAGCTCGTAATACCGTTTCATCATTATCCATTTGCTCAGCCATCTGACTACACAATAATATGTTACGTTATATACTGTCTGTAAGTTCTTCGAGGAGGTGGTACATTCATTTTTCAGTTTTTGATGGGATTTTCTCTCCTCGTTTCTAAAAAATAGAGTAGAAGTTATTAAAAATTATTGCAATATATTTGTAGTAAGGACAGATTTAGGATCTGTCCCAAAATGTCACTGCGCTTGAAATTAAACCTTTAGATACCTAAAAGAGAAATTCTCTATTGGTCAGTGACACCTTGTTTTTGAAAAAATTTTTGGAAATACAAATATATTTAATAATAATAAAACCTCTACTTATCTTGGTGGACGTTTCGGGAACGAATCTGCTCCCGTTCTCAACACAATTGAAATATTTTTCTTCGTAAACTTTTTTCGATGTTTCCGATTTTGACACTTTTCAGTGTTTCGTTCCCGAAACGTCCACCAAGATAAGTAGAGGTTTTATTATTATTAAATATATTTGTATTTCCAAAAATTTTTTCAAAAACAAGGTGTCACTGACCAATAGAGAATTTCTCTTTTAGGTATCTAAAGGTTTAATTTCAAGCGCAGTGACATTTTGGGACAGATCCTAAATCTGTCCTTACTACAAATATATTGCAATAATTTTCAATAACTTCTACTCTATTTTTTAGAAACGAGGAGAGAAAATCCCATCAAAAACTGAAAAATGTTACGTTATATTCGGTTGATATTTCATCTAAAAACGCTTTGAACTGACGATGGTCAAGCCCTCGAGATCGAAAAAAATTGATGGTTCTTATTACCACATTCATGACATTCTGGAGTCGAATGGACTTAGAACACAAGTTCGGTTGCTGTATAATGCAATAATAATAATAATAATAATAATAATAATAATAATATCATTTATTGCCCAACAGTTACCAATTTACAGGACAAATTATTTATAAGAAAGTTCAAAGTGTAGTTACAACCATTTTGAGGAGTAAAGTACAAGAGTATTCAGATATAGATGAAGGAAAGAGAAAAAAGGAAGTGGAAGAATGAAAACACTACAATCGATATCATATAAAATAAAAAAAATAAGAACTGCTACATATTACGTAATATTTTCATCGAGATATTGGATAGCTATATTTCCTATATAATTCAGTGTATCATGCTGAATATCACAATAAACAGAAATTTTATTGAAGTTTTCACACATGGTATATATAGGGGACTTCAGATATAAATTTGTTCTGACTCTATTACAGTGGAACGTCTTAGTGTACCTAGTTCTAGAATTTGGAACAAAAAATTCCAATTGAGACACTATATTACTTGCATCAAAACGATAGTGCAATAATTTGCATAGAAAAATAATGCCAGCACGCTTTCTTCTTACGTCAAGACTTACAAAATCAAAGCACGATATTGATTATCGATTTTAAAACGTAAAAACTTCAGGAATCGTCTCTGAACTCTTTCAATCATCAACCTGTTACATATATAGACAGGATTTCATATAATAGAACCATATTCCAATTTGGATCTAACGTACGCATCATACAAAAAGATTTACAATTTCTTACTATGAAGCCATATGATTTGTGAGCTTGGTTTACTTTTACAGAAATGTGGTGACCAAATGTTGAGTTGCAATCGAAGTAAATGACAAGATCCTTTGTTGACTCACAACGAGACAATATTGTGTTATTTACGTTGTACTTGAATAAGATAGGACATCTAGATGCATTTAAATAAAGCTTATTCTCCTCGCACCATTGCTGAACCTTACTTATTTGAAATTGCAGGGCTTCACAATCATCCATGTTCTGTATTATAGAAAATAATTTCAAATCATCCGCACAGAATAATCGTTCACAATCTATTTCATCATTTAAATCATTGATAGAAAATGCAAATAAAAGGGGATCGAACCCTGTGGAACCCCAGAGGTAGTAATAAAGTTATTCGAATTGAAGCCATTATAGGAAACAAACTGAGATCTTTGAGTGAAATAGGATCTGAGGGATAAAACAGCTGACAAATGAAAGCCGAAATAATGAACTTTCTGTAACAAAAAAGGTGGTCAATTCTGTCAAACGCTTCAGCAAAATCTGTGTAGTTAAAATCTACTTGGCAGCGATTATCAACATGCTCCGATACGTATTGCGTGAACTCAGCTAAGTTTGTTACCGTTGAGCGTTCGACCATAAATCCATGTTGGTATGGTGAAATTATTCAAACAGTTTGGCGTAATTAGTTAAGACAGATATAGGACGATAATTTTGAATATCAGTTGGATCACCGCTCTTTAGTATTGGAGACACCCGTGATATCTTCCATATGTCTGGAAATGTATTGGATTTTATTGCTGAATTGAACAAATATATCAGGAGAGTAACAAATACTCTGATGCAATCCTTCATGAAGAATGAAGGAAGTTCATCTGGCCCAGAAGTGAATTTATTTTATAATTTTTTCGAAGCGGAAATTATCTCCGACTCAGTTATATTGAGAAATGATATAGTATCATGATTATTGAGAGAATTGTTCTCGCTGAAGTTACCTAGATTGGATGACAAGAACACACTGCTAAAAAAAACAGAAAATCCATTGACAATGTCTTCATGAACACATTGAATAAGATCGATCTTAAAGGACGACCTGGCAAAGTCGCTAATCGAGTGAAAATGGAACTTTCATCTGACATAAGAACACTGACTTCAATGTGAATTCGAAATATGGTGCATGTATAGTATATTTCGAAATATGCACTCATATCGAACTATTTCTAAAAACGAGTACCAATAACAACATAGTTAGCAAATACTTGAATGTCCACTCGCCTGTTATGGAATCGTTAACTTCCCTAAAAGTAAAATTTTATAACGTCAAGTTTTTCACTCTTGCATAGCTAAGTTCAAGGAATGAAGGCACACTTGTCAGATAAATTCCATTATGGATTGCAACAATTTTTTAATGATATATTTTAACCATGAGTTTATTTTTCATGTGTTGGTATATTTCCCTTAGGTGCTCTATTAAAAGATCCAATGTATCAATTCGATTTTATTATGTCATGGTGTTGGTAGCGATTCCATCAAGTTCTAATTTCAGTAGTTTTGGTAGTTTATCTTTCAAGGTTATTTTCAAGTGAAACTTTTATTACATTCCGTAAATTTCTTCGTCCATCTATCGCATGTCGCGTTACAACTCATTGCGGAGTAGGGTTAAAGCGAAAGCCGGACGGTCCATGGCTCTCATCAGCGTGAAGCATATATATCACTCATTCTTGCAAGTGCCCCGCGGTATTTGTGTGTTTTGATCAATGTATTGATGTGAATGTTATTGTTTGACGTAGATTGATTGGATATCTTGTCTAATTGTCAAGTTTATTATCATTCTCATTTTCAAATTATTAGGCCAAGGTTAAAAACGCCATTTTAATACCATAAATCGAAAAATTTTCCAAAATTTTACGATCCGAAGAAAAGTTTCACTTGCATCGTGGTTCCATAAAACCACACGATGTTTTCTTATCCGTACTTAGGGATCTTAGTCTAGGAAATAATTTCTCAGTAAACTCTTATGATATGTTTATATTTTCACCTATTGTTGAATTCTATCGTTTCCATAACGAATTATTTTAGTGAGTTATAAATTTTGGTCAGATTTTGTCACTACATTAGGAATCTTCTATCATTTTTAGGTCATGGAGGAGGAGAGGAAAGCGAGAGAATTCCACGCAAGACCGGTGCCAAAGACTGTGCTAAGTAGTTCCAGAAACATGAGCTCTTCGTCAAAGCATGGCAGTTTCCAACGATCTGAATCTCAGAGTAGTTTGAATATTTCTAATAAATCCGTGAGTAGTCCACGTTACAGGTGAACATCAGAGTATTCAATCGTTATTTCTTTCATTGGTATAAATAACGAATCGTTGGTAAAACAAAGTTCTAAAGCACAAGAATCCAACCCTACTCGTATTTCAAATGCGAAAGAACTTATTTTTTTTTTGAAAAACCATGACCTCCAGAATAGTCACTAAGAATTTTTTTCAATTTTTCATTTGTGTGTGTTATTTAAGAAAAGTCCTTTTCAAATGTTCTAAAATTGGAAATAAGCAATTTTGTAATTGTCTCAGTTTTCTACTCTCAAATTGAAGCACAAACAAATCAGAAGCTGTATTCAAAAAATGTTTATTAATATCCAATTTATTTAGATTGATAGTATCGACACATTTCAGTTCACTCTGAGTAATGCGTTGATGTTCTATATACAGGGTGATATATCTAAGAATGCAAAGATTGATTCAGTAGGTTGTCCCTACCAAACGAAGTGGAAAACAAGTGAAATTTTACACTTTATAATTATTAGGCAATGCACGCCCATGATGGGAATATTGACCTTGCGAGGACTTTTATCTATCTACATCACGTATCGGCAGTCGGTGACTATACTGCTAATTCACATCGAATTCTATTCCAAACGTAATCACGAAAGAAAACATTCCTGAACTCTCATATACGCGTTGTAGTAAGAAGATTCAACTGTTTTCAATCGTGGTGGTTGTAAGTCAGAGTAGGGAGATTTGAATTTGGTTTATCGTGTCGTGAACCAGGTGCGATTAGTCTTTCGCCAGCATGACGTCAGTGGTCATGGTCACAGATGATAGATAAAATAATACTATGAATTTTACACAAAGTGAGTGAGAAAATAAACGGCTTGGTACGGCAGATGGCAGAAGAAAGGTAACTTCATTTTTTTATTACCTTTGAATTTTACACAAAGTGAGTGAGAAAATAAACGGCTTGGTACGGCAGATGGCAGAAGAAAGGTAACTTTATTTTTTTATTAGCTTTGTTTGAAACGAGAAATTATTTCCCACCTGTTTACCCTTTTTATTTCGGTATCGGCCGGAAATAGGACCAAGTTTATAGGAACTCTCATGATTATTTTGGGTCCCCAAATACGTACTTGACATATTGATACCCTTCCTTCCTACTCACCCTGTATAACTAATGGAGAATGGAATAGTCAACCAGAGAAGTGAACACATAGATGTGAGGTTCCACTTCATACATGTGATCACTTGAAAATTTATCAAAGTAGCTTATTGCCTACTTAGTTACAGATTGCTGATATACTAATGAAACCTCTGTTATCTGTTAAGTTTGAAAACAGTGAAAATGATGTTTGAATATTGCGAATTTATTTCTTCATTATTTTTTAAAAATTAGGGAAAGGTGTTTAAACTAGGGAAAGGATGGAAGGGAACGAAATTTTGTAATAATAATTTTTATTTTGTATGATATCTATAAAGAATAGAAAAAGAAGTATACATAGACCTGATGGCGTTAGTGTATGTCATAGTAACGTTGTAGATGAGAATATAGAAGTCACTGATAGTGTTTTGTATTTCCAATAAATTATGCATAATATTTATAAAACTCTCCAGAACATAACGACATCTTCGAAGCCTTTTGTACAAATATTCGATGTTTTCAGATTGTCATTATGCAGTTCGATCATTCATTGAGAAATAACTAACATCTGGAATTTTTAACTGTTCAACGACTCACATACGAGTGATTTTCCGTTATAATGAATATAATATAATGTACGCTTCGGCACTATAAATTAGATTGCATTTGGGCAGAGAAGCTTCAACAGTGTTCAACAGTCTATAGCTCACAGAATATGAACTGTGAAAATGTTTTTTTGTAAGCATACGATTAAGCGATATTTCGTACTTGGTTGCGCTAATATGTCCGTAATCGAGGAGGTATTTATTTTTTTATCCAACACATGACAGTTATGACTGTCATTATTAATGTCATTTTAGATAAGTAAACTATCAAATAACACACTAGTGTGTTATAATCACGTTCATATTTAAAGTAGAATTCTATTTATTTATTACCATTTCAAGCAGAATTCACATTGATATTGAAATTAAAGGAAAAAGCTAACGGTTAATTCGAATTTGAAGTTATTGTAAAATTGGTTGGTTCATTGGAACCAGACGCTCCCATATCGGTACAGCTGCTGATAGTGCTGGAAGACGCCGACACATTGGAACCTTGTATTTTTTCTGCAATTTGTATTTTGTTATGCACCGATTCTTCTAGGTATCCTTCTGCTACCGTCGAGGACTTCCATCCTCCATGACGCTTCAAAGTAGTCATGTTAGCCCCTGCATTGGCCAAAAGAGTCGCCGAAGACCTTCTCAGGCAGTGACCGGTGTAGAGCGCTGGTTCCTCCAATTTCAAAAACATTGCAATTCTTGAAGGTATCTTCGACAACGTATTTATTCCCACACACTGGCTGGTACACCTCCCATTCTTGTAAAAAACAAAAAAGCGGCTAGAACTAGTATTCTTTGGTCTCAAAGACATGTATTTTTTACACAAATTGATCGGGTTGACTGGAAATCCTTCTTCAAGTATGGTGAAACTTCTCGATTTCTTGGTTTTAGTGTCTGGCAAAACTATGTGAAAATATTTCCCTTTGTCTTGAATATTTTCTATTTTCAAATTGACTAATTCATCGCATCTACAAGCACCGCTAATCCCCATTATCAAAGCCACTTTCATCAACAAGTACTACATCGGGAGCTTCGTTCAAAAACCTCTCTATTTCAAGTCATTCTAATGTCTTGGACTTCTTTGGTTTGTATCCCTGTGATTTGCTTTTCAAAAAGCTCGTTAGTTTGCCATATTCCGAAATGTCGATTTTTTTATAAAGGTTATTATTATATTATATCAATATCTATCATAATAATGTTGATATAAATGATGAATTCATCAAATTGTCAAAATTACACAATGAATGTGCAGAACAGACATGAGGAGTATACATATACAACAGAATATAGGATATAAGATGATGACGATACACCATGTCACATGTCACAATATTTCATCATGATATTCTTATGGGGAATAGTATTCTTTCATACAAAATAGATCTTTAACTGTCTTACGGAATTTAGGTGAGTCAGACATCTGTTTCAAATAAATTAGCAAATGGTTTTTTTTCTTTCAATGGTTCAACATCAATTATTTTTTTTTGTTAGAAAGACTTTGTAATTGGCAATAGTATTTTGTCGGGTTTCGTATTCTCTTTTTTTTTTCTAACATATTTTTTCAAGCATGAAGATGCTACCAAGCGTTAGAATTTTGTGCAGTAATCGGACTAATTTACTCCACACAAGTAACATATTGCTCATTTTTGCATTAAAAATACAAATGAGAACGATTTTTGGCTACAGAAGCCCCAGAACGAGGGATGCCATATCTCAAGTGGGAATCAGTTAATGTAAAATATCTAAAATCTATCGAAAACAACCCAAGTTCTTTCCTAATCATTCTGATAGCAAAACAACGCTAGTTTTTCAAAAAGTTGTGTAAAAATAAAATTTCAATTCATCAACTGAAGCTATACCCAAGAACTTATTTTTTGACTTTTGAGCAATTGTTCGCTTCTATGGATACAAGCTATCATAGTTGAATTTGAAGGTCAGGATATTAGTTTTATTTGCATAGAAATACAGAAAATTTGCATCACACTTTTAGTCTTTCTAGATCGACCGATATTATATTTTCCAGTGCATCAATGATATTTCCATGCCATATCAGAGTTGTATCATTAGCAAACTTCATGAATTTTTCAAAAATATCGTTATTTGCTAAGTCATTCAAATAGAGAAGAAGAAAAAATAGGGCCGATATTGATCCACGAGGAACACCACACTGTATGTCTGAGTGATATGATTCTAACCATTTGTAGACAGTACCTCGGATCCCCTAATGGTACAAGTTTTGAAGCAATACTTCGTGATTCACGCAATAGAAGGTTTTAGAGAAATCACAAAATAATACTCCATCACCAGCGTCAGCAGTTTAATTGGATTTGTGATAGTTTGAGATAGTACTATAAATTGAGTTCGAAAATAAAGCATGTTACTCAATTCTACATGATGATGATCAATCAGTGCCGGGCAACATTTTCAACTTCTGTAGTATAGAAAATACATATGAGCTTATAAATTAATATTTCATCTGTATTTTTATTTGCCATAATTCTGCATGCCATTCTAGGTACCATGATACATTGAATGAGAAATGGGAAAATCTGAATATTCATATTATTTTTTGCAATTTTTATATTCTCCCTACTTCTGACTAAATATTTGATGAAATATTATAGAGTTGACACACTCCAACAAAATCTTGTGTGCCATGGCGTGTGACGTCATTGGACGTGCGGCATATCTATCTAAAACAATCGCTTGCTATGGCATAGAATACTCTTTGTGTGTATACTCTCCTTGGATCCGTACGACGAACTTTTTTAACGTATTCACGAACACATGAATCCAATCGTGAAACGATCGGCCAGTAGTTTTCAAATGAAAGTACAGGTTGTCGCCTCGCCCCGAGCCTGGCTGCAGGATGTTTTTACTCGATACTTGTGTATACACATTAGCATTAGTCCAGGGATAATTTGTTCTTGATAATGTGTGCGTGGTCACATTTTCCTTCATTTTGATGTTTAGACCCTATATCTTGTTGCTTATGATGTAGTTAGCAACACCGGGAGGTCACTCGGGAGATTCGTGCATCAGTTAGTGTTTCGAAAGGGAAAGTACTTCGCTTCTCACAGGCTCAATGCCTAATTTCGCGGTTAAAGTTTGAAAAAAAAATCATAAACTTACTCGGATTGCTCTAAAGTTATGCCATGCTAATACGCCATTTTTTATTTATATTCTCGGGTTAATAATCCTGTATGAACATTTACTAACTTCTGATTTCATACAGACATATTGTAATAGCGAGCCTTTCCTGTATATTTTAAACCATCTATTTTTTTCTTCTAGAAGAGCAGTGAGAATGTTAGTTGCCAATTCAAAGCTCGACCTGCTACCGTACTCATTAGAGATCCTTTTATACCCAAGAAAATGGATAAACCCTTGACAGAAATACAAGAGTTCAACTTGAACACGAAAATCAGAGCTAAGAATAGAGAGGAGTTCGATAAATTGATGAAAGAAAAGGAAGAAGCAGTATCTTTGATCAAGAAGAGGGAAGAAATGAGGAAATTAAAGGTATGTGTTTTTTATATCAATAAAAATTCTAGGAATATAGATGAGTTTTCCACAAAGACAACTTGTGTGAGAGATCTCTGTACTTTGAAAATAAAGTTCTTGAATTTGTATCAATAAATTCTTATTTTCCCACTGAAATTATTATATTTGTCGAAAAAATCAAAACAAACTGAACTATTTGCTGCAAATAGAAAAGAGTTCGAGTATCTGATAAATTTGAAGGACGCGGTATATTTGGAGACATTATTTTATGAACTGATAATTTGTGAAACAAAAATTTATCAGTATTCTAGCCAACCCAAGGAAGAAATCAGATAACTGGAAATAATACGATCTTGAAAATAATGTCATCCGTACCTGAGGTATGCAAAACATATTGAATACCAAAGCAGCACAAAATGGCATAACTCTAACTCTAATTGACCTATGCTCAACCACGAATTTGTAACACTTGTATACAAATGTAGAAAAAAAAAACAGTAAGAATCTACTTGAACATGAGTGAGAGAATAAGATAAGAACATTTAGACATAAGAACATAATGTGAATGAAATGTGTGAAACTGAAAATTCATAAAATAAACAAATTCATGTGAAACAACAAACTTCAACATGAAACATTTGAAAAGAGTCAACTTGGAGAACCATTCTCATTCAAATACTCACAATCATTATAAAATGCTTATGAGAGTATAAGTTGCTAAACAGATATATTGAAAAGATCAGTTCTGTACTACACAGTAGGCCAACATATTGATGATGATCATATGGTCATATATAATGGCATATATGTTCGAAGCCGTTATTGGTTATAAAATTGTTATCGGTTATAAAATCGTTATCGGTTATTCAATCGCTATCAGCGCAATTCAATGGAAAATCATTCTCTTCATTTTCAGGAAGAAGAGGAAGAGAGAACTAGACTACGTAAGATGACTCAGTACAAAGCACAGTCGGTCAGAAAGTACAAAGAACTAACGATTCAACCTTCTGGCAAGGTGACAGAACCGGTGTCTCCAACATTTTTGACAGACAAATTCCACCCTAGGAGTGTTAACGAAAATAAAGAAAACTTACATTGAATCGAATTTCTGTACAGTTTTTGTGATATAGAGATGTAGGTGAGAGTTTTTATAACAAAAATCGTTGAAAACTTCATTTTTCAAGTTTGTTCATTCATATAGAAGGGTTTTGTGATGAGTGAGACATTATCATGAATGTATGAACACAGAACAAGATGATAACTTGTCAATCCAATGAGACTGGGTACGCAAGTGAGAAAAGGAAAAGGCAATGATAGACTATGACAGTTTCTCGATCCATGTTGACGCTACCAATTAAATTATTTAACTATTAATTACTATTCCCTATTTATCGAATGGTTCAACTATTTCTCTTAATCATGTTAATCAATGTTACAATGAATAATGAAATTTCAGCTATTCTTAATGAGGTACCATTTTACATTTTACAACTCTCCATCCTGTTGCTCATACAAAATGAAATAGTGAGTAAGTGAGTAAATACTTGAGGATATAAGAAATAACCCCCAATAATTATGAGTGCTTCAATTTTTTGTTCGAGAGTATTGAAATATATATTTGTCCTCATAGTTTTGCATTTTTGATGATGTAATGAGCCAGTTTTTCTTTGAAAATCTGAATAACATCCTGTGTCATCCATCTTTCTCACGGAAATATAGAGTGTTATGCAGGTTGATGTGGTGTCAAATAACTCGGTATTTGTATATGTACCGAGACATGTGTGGATTGTTGTATATTTCTCAGTGAACGGCTATTATGGCTATTATTCTTATTATGAAAATTCCGAACCCAGCCGAATGATAGTCATTAAGTGCGAGTAGAACACTGTACTTTATCTACGACTTCCACAAATATTTGGCCAAAAGTAGAAAAAAAGGTTCTGTATCAGTTCGGGATCAGAATTGATCTGAAGTTCTATTTTTTTGTGAAGTTTGTGATGTTGACAATTGAGAGATATGTGAATAGTTATATGAATTTGATTGCTCTGAAGTTTCCAAATTGACATGTTATATTTCTATAAACATCAATTTGTATTAAACAAAACTTTCTAATACTCATTGATTGAACTCGCTCTATCATGATATGTTCCTTTTCTCACACATGCACATTTTTTATATTCCCAAAAATAAATCTCTTCTCGGATATTCGAACCAATCATTAATTTTCACAAATGTAGCATCAAATCTAGACGCCGTTTTCAATTCTACGTATAGTGTGATAGTATTGGTAATGAAACTACTCGATTACTAGGAATCATCGAAGACTAGATGAACAACCTCCACGGGCATGAAGTTTGTATGTATTTCAGTTGATCATTCTCTGACCACAGATTTGCTATTCTTGTTTGTATCTATGTGTGTTGTTATCTGTGAATGTATTTTCATTTTTATATTTTTGGTGGAAAACTGATGATGCATTTTCAACTTTGAGTATTGATACTTATTAAAATTTATCGTCAGTCAATACTCATTACTATAACATCTGTCTTCCAATAAGAAAAAGATATCTGCTATGGTATCTGCCAGTAATAAGAATTTCGATAGAAACTTTGGATATATCAATAAATAAACTTGATTCAAGTTATATTTTTGTGAAAAGTCTACAAGTAATGAGACTTTCAATATTTTTGTACTTTCTTATTGACATGTGCCTATTTTAGATATCGTCAGTCGTTAACTTGGCTGAATTTAAATATTTCAAATAAATGTATACTATACTGTATTTTCTTATGATTTATGTCACGACTAGAAGGTAATCTAAAAGAAGTAAATAATCATGATGAAGCTATGAGCAGATAGCTATCAACAGTCAGAACTTCAAATGAACGAAGAACTTATCACTTAATTGCTTCCTTCGTGATATCAATTTATTCAAGTGCCAATTCACTAGCATGTTGTGAGGCCAGCGATATTTCATTCACAGAATGGAATTGTCCCCGTTGTTGAAACCAAATTTGTGTCGAATAGATATTCTCTTACATTCACCGTTCTCACAATAAAAGATGCGTTTTCTCGATGCTATTTAATGGATGTAGAAATGCAGTCTACAAGTGACAAATATGGAATACCATATCCAAACACTATTCGCGGTGTAATAATAGGACCCACCAATTGTGGAAAAACGAATGTAATGATATCGCTCCTCACCCACGAGAATGGTTTACGTTTCGCTAATATTTACCTATGCTCAAAATCATTTTATCAACCAAAGTATGAGTATCTGCCAAAGGTGTTCGAACCAATACAGGGATTAGGTTTTCATACATATGATAATAATAATGTCGATATCGTGGAACTAGCGGACGCGAAACCAGATAGCATCGTGATCCCTAAATTTCACAATGTTATATGCGAAAATCAGGATGTGATCAGATATTATTTCTCCATGAGGCGTCATAAAAATGTGGATTGTTTCTATCTAGGCCAAATGTATTCCAGAGTCCCCGAACAATTGATTTGCGACAACTTCAATTCTATAGTAATGTTGAAACCTTCGACCATAAAACAAATAGACCCGCTTATTTACATTCTTTCATGATCCAAGTCCTAGAGCTACAAGACTGAACTGGTCGATTGTGATAGGGCCGACTGATGTACTTGGTGCTGATGTGCCACTTGTTCCCTTTTGATGCCCAATTTTATTTGTTTTCAACAATAATTCGTGTTGAATTTTGTATTGATATTAAAGTTCGCCATGAAGAAAGCTCAGAACTTGGAGATTCCAACTCAATTTTTAGTTTTTTTTTTGTTTTTCTCCACGATCATTAGTCTACGAGTAACAACGACAACGCAGCATTTCATTGATGATTATCTGTCTCTTGCCAGTCACGTCATCAGCCTACTATTGCAGCGGAAGCGTTGTTGCCAAGAATTTTGTTGTGTTTTCAACTGTTTATATTTCGATTCTAAAGTGTTTTCATCAGTTAACAGACAATAAAGTTTTAGTGTTCGGTTGGAAAATATGGGCCGAAAATGTCATGTTTGTGGGAAATTGGGGTATTCTCACCCATGATTATGCTTTCGCAGGTGAGTAAGTGAGGTTAGGTTTGATTTCCCTAGTCATTGCCGTAGGTAGAATTTTCGAACAATGGTTCATGACTCGGTTCATGAGTATTTTCATTTGATTTGTTTCGATATTACTTTACAAGCTATTGGCAGCGTGAAGATTTTGGGTAGAACATCGAATGATTATGCAACAATTTGCTCTGGTATGGAATCGTAAAAAACATGAATATTCTTATATTTATTTTTTATTTATTCATTTAAAGTCTCACGAAACACTGTAGAGTGATTATAATGCAAGACATTACAAAAATACCTTAAACCTAGCACACAGTATGGAAATATTTGGAAATAAAAACAAAATCACAGTTACAAATGACATCACAGTGTAAAAAATAGCATGTACAGAAATGATTTTGAACATTGGATAGAGTTACATTGTTAGTTTCTTCAGTGCTTTCACATTTGTATTGAAGAAGTCAACATCTTTATCCTTGAAGAGATCATTACAAAGCGCTAACATTTGGCTTAGAGGGCTATCTAATGAGTATTTAATGCTAAATAGTTTATCACATTTAGGTCTAAGCTTAATTTTTGGAACAGTTAGTTTTATGCACATTTGTGGTATTTAATTTTGTTAATTATATGGTATACGAAAATCACAGATTGTTGTTTCCTTCTATCACAAAGTTTTTGAAATTTATATGAATCCAGCATGCTTTGATAAGAAACATAACATATAAACATATAAACATATAAACAGCGAAGAAATTTCTTTTGAATACATTCAAAACGGTCCTTATGGCAGCAGGCCATGGGTGACCAAATTATTGATGCGTATTCGAGGTGAGGCCTCACTAGGGCATTATAGAGTTTGATTAGCGTGCTAATACTTTCAAAGTTTCTGGAATTGCGTATAATAAACCCTAGTTTTTTATAGGCTTTGTTAACAATGAAGTCATAATGGGTTGTGAATTTTAAATTGCTCTGCATATAAACCCCGAGGTCTTTGATTTCTTGTCGACGCTGTAGAACATTATCATTCATGACATAGTCAACGTTATGAGAAATTGCTCTTCTAGAGAACGTCACGGTAAAGCATTTATCCGTGTTCAGGCGCGTTTTGTTTTGCACAAACCAGTTGGCTATCGAGTTGAGATCCTCTTGTAGTTGGAGGCAGTCAGATTGTGAAGAAATTTGCTTAAAAATCTTGAAATCGTCGGCAAAGATGAGACAAGATGAATATTTTATGCAATCAGGTAGGGTGTTAATAAAAATAATAAAGAGAAGGGGGCCAATAGTACTCCCCTGCGGTACTCCAGAGGTTGGAAAGAAGGATTCAGAGTAGGCACTGCCAACCTTGACTTGATGTGAACGATCTGAAAGATACATTGAAAAAAATCAACATGCCTGCTTGGAAAAACCTAGATTGCTCAGTTGCTTGATAAGAATTCTATGATCAACAAGGTCAAAAGCCTTAGCACAGTCCGTGTATATAGTGTCCAGTTGACACTGATTATTGATGGCATCAAAAGCATGATTTGTAAAGTCGCACAAATTTGAAACAGTGGACTTACCAGCAGTAAAACCATGTTGCTGATCTACAATCTTGTCCTTCACATTATTCAAGAGATCTTCATAAAGTATAATTTCAAATATTTTTGCTAAGGAATTTAAGAGGCATATAGGTCTATGATGTGTAATATTATTCTCACATCCACCCTTAAAGATAGGGGTTATGACTGATGTTTTGAGCGTTTCAGGAAAATAGTTGTTTTTAATAGATAAGTTGAATAAGTGAGAAATTGGCTTAGCAATAATGTCTGCACAGCCCTTGTATATGTAAGAAGGGATGCTGTCTGTACCTTTGGGCTTCAATTTGACCTCTTTCAAGTTTATATTGCCAAACTGGCAGCTGTCATCGTTGAAACCTTCTATCGGAGAGGGAACAAAAACAGACTTGAAGAAACTAGCAAACCCTTCGGCTATGCACTTCGAGCCATTGAGTTGCATGACTTTTGGAATGCCTGATGTACTTTTAAACCTGAAAAATTTCCAGAAACTTTGTGGATCAGCATTTATATTATGCTCGATCTCATTCTTGTACTGGCTGTGTTCAAGTTTTATTTGAATTTTAATACTTTTACGAAGTTCAATATATTCAGTAGCTTGGTCAGCTTTAGCTTTTTTCCTCTTAATTAGAGCATGTATACGATTTTTCTTTTTGATTTCATCAATTAAGTCATGGGAAAACCAGACTGGGAATTTACGTCCCTTTCTTGATAGGTTAATTGCTTTCTTTGGAACACATTGGTCAATACAAGAATAAATCTGTTCATAAAAGGGATCCAAACAACAGTCAACATCAGTTATGTTTTCAAGGAGAGACCAGAGTCCACTCCCTTAATCATTTCATAAAGAAGATTAAAATCACCTTTACGATAATCTTAGACAAAATTAGACTGTATTTTATTGTCAGGTTTATCATCATGTGAAAGTGGGAAATTTATAGTTAAAGATGGGTGGTAATTATCCTCATTTACAAGTGGATTCTCATCTCTATCAACCTCCACAGGAAAGTTGGCCAGAACCAGATCAAGCTTTCTAGACATAAAATTTACTACTTCATCATATTGTGCTAAGTCACTGAGTGTACAAAAATCCATTAATACCTTACTTTTCTCGGAAATACTGTTTTCAAAATCTGGCAGGTTGAAATCACCCACAATTAGGATCTTGTTGTTAATGCTGTTAAATGATTCAAACATATCATAAAAATCAGTACAGTATATGAACAGTATATGAACAATAACAATAAGGTTTTGAATTCACAACTGTAGTAAGCATATAATGAATCCAAACCTCTCACATTGAGAAATTGAGAATACCTTTAGTTTATTGTCAAGGTGAACAGAATGATGAGTACCTACTTATTTCGAGTAAATCAAATCAATGCATGATGCATATCCAACAACCATGATGTAAAGATTGAACATTAAACATTCAATGTAAGCCTTTTCTTGATTGTAGTGCCTTGGATATGGATACTATAAACACACTCATAATGCCATAGGGCGTTATGACCTATAACGCCCGGTCATACTGCCCGCTGATATACTATGCATTTCTATCATTGCCTGCCATCATCTGACAATAATATTTCTGTAGCATGCAATTCATTATTTTTTCAGATTTCATGTTGACCCAGAAAAGACCAGATGGTAATAAATTCACGAGTAAATTCATGCATCCAGCAGCAGTTCCTAGAATTATATTTTCATACAGTCTTTCAAATCTGCATTGTCAATGAGATTTTATTTATCGTGGACAATAAAGATTGTTTGATTTGATTTGTTTTAATATTTTATATTAACTATTCCTCATGAAATATGATAGGGAATCACCACCTCAAATTAATGACATCATTTGATTTACATCCTTTGAGTACGTATATATATATATAGGGTGTCTCAGGTTACCTCGTCTAACTTTGCAATCGATAGCAAAAATTAAAATATTATACACGTATTTTTTTGATTTGTTGTGGAGAATCTTGTTTCCATCATAGGGAGTGTTGAATTTCACATACATTCTTTGTTTTCATTCTTTATCCCTGTTGAAACAAAACCTAACGATTTGAAATTTGATGAGGACTTCTCCATCGGCAATATGAACAGTCTTCACCAATAGAGGAGACTTAGCTACACTTGGTGTTATTGTTTTCATTTCCACTGATATGGAACCCTACAGATTTTTTCCATTGAGACGCTAATGGTTGATTATAGCTGATGAAAAATGATCCTCATTCATTCACCTTGCTATCTGCGCTTCATTTGTTTTGATATCTTTCTTAGTTTCCTTGTTATTAGAAATATAAATAATATTATACTATGCATAACAGTTTTTCAACCTGAATGTTTATCTTTCATCAAATTATCATTAGAATTGAATAATTAATGAACCACGTACACAAACAACTCATTTCAGAATTTCATACCTAGTAACTACTCCATGCAGTTATTATTAATCATTTTCGATAAAAAATCTGATGGTTTCCATGTCAGTGGGCTCGAAAAAGAATATCACCCAGTGTAGCTAAGGCTCCTCTATTGAAATAAAGGACTGTTCATATCACCGATAGAAAAGTGCTCACCGAATTTCAAATCGCTAGGTTTTGTTTCAACAGAGAAACAAAATAAAAACCAAAAATTTATGCGAACTATAACACCCCGTATAGTGAATACAAGTTTCTTCACGACAAAACAAAAAAATACATGTATAATATTTTAATTTTTGCTATCGATTTTCACTGCATACATGTCATTGAGTTCAACCTGTTCATGATGCAGTATAAATAACATGATGTAATGATTAGTATATTCCTTGATGTGTTGCATTTGGTAGGCGTATAAAGCACATGCACACACTAATTTCGACTCAAAACTCTAAATCAGTACTAATTAAAAAAAAAAGACTTTTTGTGAGTTAAATTTCAAAGAAAGTAAATTTACACGCCGCTGGCATCGATATCTGTGAACGGTGCGCGCTGTTGCCATTTTGTCCACGTGGACACCCCTCTCGCTGCACTCTCCCCGAACGACCCGGTGATGTCAGCAACATTTTCCGAGCGTTTTATGAATGAGTTGCCGGGTCTATTTGTTTTATGGTCGAAGGTTGAAACATCTCAAATCCATCACAATCCTGAAGACTTTTTGAGATACGTTTCGCCCCCAAATGTAACCTTTCTTGAACCTGTGACTGTAATTGACATCAGGGAAGCGATAATGTCTTTAAAAAACACGAAAAGTTTCGATATATACGATATCAACTCAGTTATCCTGAAGGAGATTATCGATTTTGTTATTCGATCAATAACAACTCTGATAAATATATGCTTCAGTAACTATCTACCGATATCTTTGATCCCCCTATTATTGGAAAAGTGATTGAAGTTATATCGAAAAAACGTTTGACCAGCTTCTTCGAAAATTATTCTCTTATTCATAAATTTCAATTTGGGTTCAGAAAAAACCTGGGAATACTCGATGATATATATACGGTTGTAAAAAACATTGTTGACGGTTTTGAGGAAAGAATTTATTCATCAATTACACTTGTAGATCTCAGTAAAGCGTTCGATTGTGTTTCTCACAATCTTTTACTGAAAAACTAGAAAATTATGGCATTAGAGGTGGACCTCTACCACCTCTCCAACTAATAGAATCTTATCTCACAGGACGAACTCAATCTGTCTCTGATGACCAGAAGCTATCTGACTCACGTGCCCCAAGGGTCGGTTCTTAGACCACTTCTCTTCATCATTTATAATAATGACCTTTTTTACTACCTTTTTTCTACCACTATTGTCATGTATGCTGATGATGCGACTTTAATTAATGAAAACTCAGACTTACGCACTCTTAAATACATTGAAGATGAGGTGGAGCATATTGCAGATCACTGGTACAGAAATAATCTCCTTTGCTTGAACAGAAATGAAACAAAAATTGAACTTCTTCGTCAATCATACATTATCGGAAGGTGGCACTGCTAATCTCTTAGGAATTACTTTGGACGATAATCTGAACTGGTCCGCACATATAGATGAACTAAGCAAAAAAATTTCCAAATATGTTTTCGTTTTACGTCAACTGAAAAAGTTTGCTAACGTAGATACGCTACTGAGTGCCTTCCATGGTCTCATACAATCCCATTTGAATTATGGTGTCATTCTTTGGGGCAATTCTCCAAACTCAAAAAAATTGTATTGCAAAAATACATGTGCTATATGTCCATAATGTTCAGGAAAACAAATCAGAGGTCTGTAACGCGAATCAACATACTTGTGTAAATTGTAAATATGCATCAGAGATTAAAGATTCCCAATATAAATTATGATCATCTAGCATACAACAGAGAATTTGCAGCCTATAGAAGAATCGTAATTGAAGTTCATGAAAGAACAGACTATCATGAATGGAAGGATCAAAAAAGAGAACAAGATGTAACACTAGTAGACAATAGCAGTTAAAACATTTGAGATTAGACATATTCTTGATGAATAGTCAAAGCCTAGTGTGTCACGATGATGAAATAAAATATTATATTGGTAAAAATCGACCTGCTGTTGTATGCCTAACTGAGACTCACGTAACTGATGATATAGAAAATAATGAGTTGTTTATTGAGAACTGTATGTTATTAAGGCTCGATTAACAAAGCAGACACACAGGGGTGGGGGTAATTTTTTAGGTGAGAATGGATGTAACCTATAACAAATTTGGGACTTATATTATTGAAAAGAATATGTGGTGTTTCATGGTTCAAGTCAAGATTGCTAATATTAGTTACACACAAATGGGAATATATCATTCACCAAATGAATCACATATTGTTTTTTTAGATTACTTAGGTGAACTGCTTGAGGAATATTTAACATTGAATCTATGTAATTGTAATTTTATAATGCTAGGGAATTTCAATATGAACGAATGCAGAATAGTCACAGCAGGAGATTTAAACAATGTACTGGAGATATGCGATCAATAAATACTTTACCGGCTATTGAAAACATCCTTGGAAAAGCTGTGTATGTTCATCTTAAACAATACATAATCAAAAACAAAATACTAAGTGAATATCAGTCAGGATTCAGGGAGGAATATAGTTGTGAAACAGCACTACAATATGTTTTAAATGAATGAAACGAAGGGAAAGATGCAAGTGAAATAATAGGAGTTATATTTGTAGACCTGGAAAGAGCATTTGAAACTATTGACAGAATAAAATTACTTGGCAAATTAGAGATATATGGTATTACTGGCAATGTATATAAATGGATTAAAGACTATCTGAATAATAGAAGACAAAAAGTTAAAATAGGAGACACAGAATCAAATGAATTAGGTGTTAACTAGGGAGTACCGCAAGGTAGCATATATAAATGATATTCAGCATATATTTCGAAATTTTGAATATCATTTGTTTGCTGATGATACAATTATTTATATGGAAGGAAAACAACTGAACACTCTTGTAAATAATATGAATGAGGATTTAGAGAATTTGAAGGATTGGTTAGAGGTGAATAAATTGAAATTTAATGTCAAAAAAACGAAAGCAATGCTGATAGCAAACGGCAATGTCCACACACAATTCGAAGAAAACAATTTGAATTTTGAAATTTATGATGAAGAAATTGAAGTTGTGGATGAAATCAAATATCTGAGGGTAATAGTTGATTGTAAACTGAAGTTCGATAAACACGTAGATTATACTGTAAAATAGCTAAAAAATTGGTGTTTTGCGTAGGGTGAGTAGATATTTGACATTGTATTCTAGGAAGTTGATTTATAACACAATTATTCTACCTCATTTCAATTATTGCCCCACAATTGTATACATGGCAAGTCAGAGTGAAATAAAGAGATTGCAGAAAATCCAAAATAGAGCCATTAGAGTTATATTACGGTCTGATTATAGAACTTCGGTTCAATCTATATATTACACACCCTGAACTGGTTGGATGTCAAATCATCCATAAAGTACAGGCTGTCCCATTTTCGATGTCCTTACGGGATATCTCGCTTATTTTTGAAGTTACAGATTTGCGGTTTTCGCGAACGTTGGCTACTTTTTTGTAAAACTCACGAAACCGTGAACAAAATTTCCATAGCCCGCTTCGTTCCTGAGATACATGGCGAAATTGAAAATATTGCATTTTGGGACCCCCCTGTATCTCAGCTATCTTTCAACTTAGAGGAAAAATAAGAACTGTTTCTTTCACAATTTTTCACGTAGAATCCAGTGGCGTAGTCAGATTTTTTAATGAGCTGTCGTTGTTTAGATATTACCCAAAGTTGTTTTTTCAAATAGATCACCCTGTATATTTTTCAATATATGAAACAAGAAAGCTTTGCGCTTTTCAAAAATATATAACACTTATATGATATTTTGAGTATTAGTCCTGTATTTGGGTAATTTTCAGTTTTTTATGGCAAGTCAAGACAAATAACTTCTACTTTTAGAATAGATATTCTGGCGCAATAATTAAATACCACACTTTTATATAGGGTAGAATGGGGAGTATTCATTTAAAATGATTATTCAATTTGGTAAAAACAATTTGATAAAACAATAAAACAATTAAACATAAAACAATTTGATAAAACAATAAATTCAAACACTACTACAAAACAATTCTATTAATTTTTCTCCTGTTGAAAATGTCTTATAAACATCGTTCAGATTGCTGCCCATTCTGTTGAAGCCACAGCCGACATCTTCTGAGGATAGCGTCAATCGACCGGAGTAAAAATATAGGTCTCATACGTAAATATTCGAAAGTTTCTCTCGTAGCATTCATCAGTGAATCTCGATTTTCATGCCGCGTGTGATATATTTTATTTTTTATATAGCCCCTTAAGAAGAAATCTAATATCGATAAGTCAGGGGACCTTGGCGGCCAGTGAATGGGACCATTATTACCAACCCAATGGTTTTGAAATCTTTCATCAAGATAAACCCTGATGGCACCTGCGTTATGACAAGGTGCGCCATCTTGTTGGAAGAAACTGTGTCTGAATTGAGCCAACAGAATTTCGTCAAGTAGTTCAGAAAGACAATCATCTAAAATTTCCAAATATCTTTGGTGATTCAAGTTACCGTCGAAAATTCGATAGGCTAGTCTTCCTTCATAAGCGAAACAAGATACATTAAAGCCGAATCTGCCTTGCTGTTGGCGAACCACCGTAACGTGATGATTTTCATTTGACCAATAACGATTATTATTTCGATTGAATATTCCAGCGCTACGGCTTTCATCGGTGTTGAAATAGTAGCAATTTCCATAGGTCTACTTATTGTTTTTATTTACTCTGTATATATGGTCTTTCGATATCATATATGTATGGCCTGTCAAGTGTGACTGATTTTGTTAATCAACAAACATAAATTGTAATATACGTTTTCTGGAATTTTGAATCGTGTTTTACCGATACAGTAGTAGTTGTACTACTGGAATATCCCACTGCGTCAACAGGTTATGGGCCCAGTATAAACCTTATCTGGAAAATTGTTGATTGTCGCAACCAAGACATGATTGAAATATAAGAGAAATATAAGATTCCTCTTTTTGATGGAACTAACTACGATAACTGGCGGTTCAGAGTGGAAACCATGTTGGACGAAAGAAATCTACTCAAATTGAGGAAGCATTGGAGTTTGAAATTTCTGCACCAGGAGAAACTGCAGCTGAAAAAGCAAGGAAGGAAAATACGAACGCCATAGAAAAACAAAATGATAAGAGGTGCAAATCACTAATCATACAGAAGATAGTAGACAGTCATCTAGAGTACGCAAAAGGAAAGGACACAGCATACGGTGTCTGGAAAGAGCTACAGGACACATTCGAAAGAAAAGGAGTAGCTAGTCAATTGCGTCTGAGGAAAGCTCTTCTCACTATGAAGTTGAACTTATCGAAAGAAGATATGGAATCTCATTTCCTCAGATTCGACAAGATGGTTCGAGAGCTGAAGTCGACCGGAGCCACGCTGGAGGAAACAGATATTGTTTGCCATTTGCTGCTAACCATGCCTGCCGAATATGATGTGGTTGTAACATCAATCGAAACATTATCCAGTGATCAACTTACTCTAGCCTCTGTTAAGAACAGACTCTTAGATGAACAATCCAAACGTCAAACAAATGGGCGAGATAAGAATGAAGAATGAACTCCAACCAACTACAGCTTTCGCAACATTTTCGAAATGGAATAGAAAACGCCCAACCACTAGAACTCAAATGAAAAACTCACACTCCAAAAGTCATGGAAGTTTCACTTTCAGATGTCATAACTGTGGTGACATCGGGCATAAAAGGTCAGATTGCACGAAACCTAGCACAACATCCAGGCCAGGCGATCAAAGACGAGTGCATTCAGCTGTTGCGGATGAGGAAGAAGATCAACACTACTGTTTTCCCGCTGCTAGTCGGCAGAATACTGGAAGAATTTCATGGTATCTGGACTCAGGAGTCACTGAACATCTAGTGAATAGTGGAATAATTATGGAAAATGTAACAGTCTTGGAAAAGCCAGTCCTTATCAAAGTAGCCAAATCAGGAGTGCATCTTTCTGCGAAGAAGAAAGGAGAGGTTCACATCAAATCGATGGTCGATGGAAAAGCAATTCCTATTAAAATATGTGAAGTATTGCAAGTACCTGATCTAGAATTGAATTTGCTTTCTGTAAGGAAACTTGAAATGAATGGTTTCACAATTGTATTCGAGAGTGGAAAAGCATTCATTTCTAAAGGAAACAAGAGGCTTGCTGTTGCTCAACGACATGAAAAATTATACGAACTCAACTTCGTTGTGGAAACATCTCGTGATGGAAATGCATGTGTTACGGAGGATAACATTCAGCTCTGGCACGAGCGTCTAGGTCATATAAGCAAAAGTAGTCTGCAGCAGTTGGAAAGTCATATTTGTGATTTGAAAATGAATCCAAATGCAGTTACTGGAAAACTTGTGAAACATGCATGGAAGGAAAGCAAACGAAACTTCCTCACAATCAACACAGGGTACGTGCAGTGAGGCCACTTCAACTAGTACATAGTGACATTTTCGGACCAATCACCCCAGAATCTTACGATGGAAAAAAATACGTCCTCACATTTATCGACGACTATACTCATTCCACTGTTGGTTATCTTTTGAAAGCCAAGTCAGAAACTTTTCGTTATTTCAAAATGTATGAAGCAATGGCCACCTCCCATTTCAACTGCAAGCTGAGTCACTTCAGATGTGATAACGGTAGGGAATATATCTCGACGGAAATGAAGGAGCACTTCGAGAAAAATGGAATACAATTTGAATTCACCATCCGTTACACCACGCAGCAAAATGGTGTCGCCGAAAGAATGAATCGGTCCATTGTAGAAAAAGCCAGGTGCATGTTGTTGAGTTCTGGTTTACAGAAGAGTTTCTGGTCCGAAGCAGTTCTGGCAGCAGTATATGTTATAAACAGAATCCCAACCAGTGCCTTAGACAATAGTTTGCCTGCTACACTTTGGTATGGAACAGAGCCGAATTTGAGTAAACTCAAGGTTTTCGGATGTATCGCCTATCTACACATGCCAAAGGAATTAGTGAGAGGAAATTTCGACTCACGCACCAAAAAGTGTGTC
Organism: Gastrophysa polygoni; assembly: GCA_963576655.1. Classification (NCBI taxonomy): domain Eukaryota; kingdom Metazoa; phylum Arthropoda; class Insecta; order Coleoptera; family Chrysomelidae; genus Gastrophysa; species Gastrophysa polygoni. The sequence continues at coordinate 33,190,720 of OY755083.1, forward strand.
ATGGTTGGTTACTGCATAAATGGATATCGCCTTTGGTGTCCTGATGAAAGGAAAATCATCTTCGGTCGTGATGTCATATTTGATGAAGGCAAACCCAGGAACTCAAAAGAATTCGTAGATTGGAATGACAGTGGAGCGGAAACTACGGAAGATTCTACTGATGAAGGAGGAGCTAGAGAAGATATAACACATAATACCACGGAAGACTACCCAGAAGAAAACGAGGCTGCAGCCGAGCAGTCACGTCGTTGCAGCGAAAGAATATCAGTCCGACTTAGATATCTAGACGACTACGTTGTTTACGCGATGAACGCAGAAACCTACCTGGACGATGTGCCGGAAACCTTCGAGGAAATAGAAACCAGGGAAGACAGGGCCGACTGGTACAAGGCAATTGAGGAAGAACTCGATGCACTTAGAGAAAACAATACTTGGACATTATCTGAGTTGCCACTGGGAAAGAAAGCAATCGATAATAAGTGGATATTCAAAATTAAACGCGACGAAATAGGGAATATTGAAAGGTATAAGGCAAGATTAGTAGTCAAGGGATGTTCTCAGCGTAAGGGTTTCGATTACAATGAGCCATATGCTCCTGTTGTTCGTTTGACAACTGTCAGAATTCTTCTTGCTATAATGAATCATGACAATTTATTCGCCCATCAACTTGATGTCAAAAATGCATTTTTACAGGGTGATCTCGATGAAGAGATTTACATGAAACAGCCAAAATATTTTGCCGAGAACTCAAATTTAGTATGTAAATTGAACAAATCTTTATATGGTCTGAAGCAGAGTCCGAGAAGTTGGAATTTTCGATTTGACAATTTTATGAAGCATTTAAAATTCAATCATTCAGAATATGATAGGTGTTTGTATATACGTAAAAGGAACGATCTCGTGGTATACTTAATTTTGTATGTGGATGACATCATCATTACAGCAAATGATAGTGTGGAAATGCAAATAGTCAAGGATGAATTGATGAAAGAATTCAGAACTAAGGATTTGGGATCGTTGAAATTTTTCTTGGGAATAAAGATTGAAAGGAATGAAAATGGTATGATTCTCAGTCAGACAACGTACTTAGAGAATTTACTCAAGAAATTCAATATGATTGAATGTAAGGCAGTGAAAACTCCCATGGAAGTGAACCCAATAAGAGAAATAGACAAGGGTTGTTGTATAATTGAATCTAAACCGTATCGTGAGTTAGTTGGTTGTCTCATGTATGTCATGTTAACAACCAGACCAGATTTAAGTGCTTCAGTGAATTTTTATAGCCGATTTCAGAGTAATGCAACTGAATCTCAGTGGGTGGGATTGAAACGTATTTTGAGATATATCAAAGGCACTTTAGATTTATGCATTTTCTTCAAGAAAAACAGCTGTTCCACTGCTCTAGTTGGGTATGCTGATTCAGACTGGGCTGGGGATTATGATCGGAAATCAACTACTGGGTATCTTTTCGAAATTTATGGCGCTACGGTGTCTTGGGTTACCAACTTCGATCATTGAACAGACTAGATAAGTAATCCACATCCCTGGCAATACAGTTTGTTTGGAAGCAACATCTATAGTATCTATCTTTTTCTAAACAAGGATAGCAGGAGCTGATTCTCCCAGCACCAGTGCCGTGTTGTCAGAGGGGGTCGAATTTATTATTGATTCATGATGAAACCAAATTGGAAATCCGTAACAATTTCAGTGGTACTTTTTAGCATTTCTTGGTGGGAAAATGAACATCTTTATAATTCCTTCACATCGTTACGCGAATTTCGAATACATACAATCCATGGTGATTTTTGAAACTTGCTTGTAATCAATAAACTTATTATGACCACGTCACAAGAAAAGTCCAATTCTCAACGCCATATGAAACAATATACTTACTATTCAGTATACAGTTGTCTACTTATACTTGATCATAAATAACGTTCAGTTTCAATAATGAACATTTATATCTTTGGCGATCAGTGACAGTGCATGTAAGTATATTTACGATTTCAAAGTTCAGTACCTACTAGTGGAAATAATTTTCAAAAAAGTGAAAAACTCGTTTTCAAGGCAAATAGATATGATTGCATATTTGAATGTAATTTTCAAATCTGAAGATGAAATTTGTTTATATCATTTCACGATATCGTCAAAAATGAAGGAGCTTTCATCTTGAGCAGAATTCATATATTTTGACGCAAAAAATTGATGTCTGATTATTTCATTTCATGTAGATAGATGAAAATCGATGATGAATATGTGTTGACAAGTATTAGGACGAAATGTTATATCAACAATAAAATCATGAATCATGTGGAGAAGTAGCAAATAGCAGTGTTTCTTATTTAAAACAGGACTGAAATGAAAAACAACCATAGATAATCACACAAATAATTTATTGATTTTTGAATAGGATTGTTTTTGTTAACATACTTCTTACTCTAACTTCCGTTGAATCTTTCAATTTATTTGCCTCATGATGAAGTCTTACAGTGAAATATTTCTCCAAATTAGTTTGACTAGTTCCAAAAACAGTCAACGGTAAATTTCTCATTGTTGTGTGTACAAGAAGTATAGAAATATCCTTATATTTTTTATCAAAAATATTAATTGAGTTCATCATTATTCTCAGTGATTTTTCAGCAGCTTCGCATATTTTGACTACAAATAAGGAAGCATTTATCAGTTCTACATATTTTACCACAAGACACTGTCGCAGCTGGGTATGGGTATAATCAATATAATCTAATCAATTCAATTTAAATTCATTTTTATCCATTCCATTTGGGAAAATGCTTCAAAATCTCGAATGATACGACAATGGTAACTCGCCTATGAAATGACGTGTTTTGATCGCCGGTTCAAATTGTCTTTAACACACCTCACAACGTCTCACCATTATATCAAATCACCACAACAGGAAATAAATTGAGTTTCTGATGAATTCTGAGTACACAAAACTGAACACAAGTTGAATAATATCGATAAATCAAAACGTAAATAAAGACCGATACCAAACAAAGCAATAATCGCCGTCGACTGTCAATGTCAGATTGCGGTGTTGCAACGTTGAGCAAAAAGTATTCACGATACCAATGCTGGTCCTCGAGCCCCCAAGAAAGTAAAATTGCTAAGTCTCAGAATAATGTAGCAGTCTTCTATTAATCGGAACTGATTCATAATCGTCATGACCCAAATTTATTATTATATTTGTGCATTGAACTACATGCATTCATAAGGGACTTTAAATATTATGGACTATTCATCACTTTTTGATGATTGGATATGACAACACTGGCGACGATTGGGTACTAATATTATGATAATTCTGGGAATTCATGTTAGCATCAGAATATTTGTTTTGTGATCCTTCTAGTGGGTTTGTTGTTCGGAGGTTACCAAGAAGCAAACAACTGTTGCTTTATCTTCAACCAAGGCTGAGTATGTAGCTCTCGCTAATGCCTCAACAGAATTAGTCTGGTTAAGAAATGTACTTACTGATTTTGGAATAATTATTGAAGAGCCAGTTGTTTTGTACGAGGACAATCAATCTTGTATACATTTATTAAGTAAATGGGAACATCGCAGATTAAAACATATTGATGTTAAGTACAATTATGTAAGGGACTTGTTTGATAAAGGGGTTCTTAATGTCGTTTATATACCATCTAGGGATCAGAAAGCAGATATTCTCACAAAAGGATTAACTGGGGAACAATTCTGTAAACTTCGTACAAGTTTGGGACTTCAGGTAATTCAGTCTGTGGCAAGTCGGGTAATGTTCAAATCAGTTGACCAATGCTGAAATTGAGGCGGAGTGTTGAAATAGTAGCAATTTCCATAGGTCTACTTATTCTTTTTATTTACTCTGTATATATGGTCTTTCGATATCATATATGTATGGCCTGTCAAGTGTGACTGATTTTGTTAATCAACAAACATAAATTGTAATATACGTTTTCTGGAATTTTGAATCGTGTTTTACCGATACAGTAGTAGTTGTACTACTGGAATATCCCACTGCGTCAACAATCGGACCATACCACTGAACGCCCAAAATTTATATTTTCTTGGATATACCATCTACATAACTCAATGCGCTTCACAGCATCACCTGGCTTCAAATAATGAATAGTTTGTGGTATGTAGGGGGTATATTTGTTCTTTTTCAATATCTCGGAAACCCTTGTCTTTGGAATGCCAAATGATTCTTCAATATCTCTGCAAGAAGTATAATTATTGCTTTCTTCTACCTTTGCAAGGACACAAATTTCATCGTTTTTTTTCCTATAACTTTTTGGTCTATCTACTGAGCCGAATTCTTGATAAAACCGTGACACATGCAATTCTGAGAGTATTGAAGAGAACTGAATACATACCCAAGAATATGCAAAGTGATCTACGCAAAGGATTCTATAATATCCACTTCAAGAAATTGATGGTGAAATATAAAAAAAAACTTTAAAATTTCAGTATGATGAAGGCGGCAATCGTTGAGAGAGTCTTAAGAACTTTGAAAAACTGAATACATACAAGGGGTGAAGTTACACCTACTACAATACAAGGCGCCTATAGACACCCGAAAATAGCACCAAAGGCAAAACATCAAATCTTCGAAAATGGGTACACTGCAAATTTTTCTACAGAACTCTTCAAAATAGTGAACTCAACTAATCCCAGAACCTACAAACTTGAAGATATGCAAGACACCCAACCGAGGTGTGTTTTTATGAATTGGCATCATCCTAACAATCCTAATGTATACTTGATAGAGAAGGTTTTGGAGACAAAAACAATCAGAAGGAAGAACAAGGAGAGGAATCAGAAGGGTGGAAAGAAAATGTACGTTCTGAACCATCTCTTTTCCATTCGTTCCCAAATAGCTGAAACAATTGAAAGAAACAATACTTAGAAATCATATATATTTATTTAGAATGAGTGTAAGCTGGTAGATGTATAGAAAAAAGCATACAATAATACACAATGTGTATGGCAACAGATGAAAAAGTCATGTATCATCTTTGTCCAAACTGGCAATTTCCCACACAAAGTATTGTGGTGGTGGCATGTCCAGGCTCCTTCTGAAATCCCGCCTCTTGTAGTGGAAAAACCAACATGCTTTGAAAAGGTGGTTTGCATTAATGAATGTGTGACCCACCATTTTGCAGAAGTAGCCGGTTCTCGAACATCAGGAACATACTTCGGTCCAGCAATCATGTCATACTACACTCCCTGCAAGTATCTCAACATATCCCCATATTCGTGTTCTGCAGCATATTTACACATTTCTTGCACCTTGGACAACCTTGCTCTATCTGGCTGATTAAGTGGGTGTAAGGGGTCCCACTCTGAGGGGTTACTTTAGCGGTGCTCAACGGGGCGGTCTAACTACAATAAATCTGGATCGCTTTAAGCGCCAGTTAGATTATAGTAGTGAACTCCACTCTCTCCCAACTAGGACTTGTTGGGAGGCTGAGGTATCAACCCAGTCGAAGCGACGGTATGCCAGGGGTCGAAGGCGTTCAGGACTAAGAAAAGTTCACATGGGGGTGAGGGCTTCAAGTTCACCCACTTGGTTTCACCCTGGGATACCGGTTGCTGCGGTTGTTTGGTATACCACTCAGAAAAAATGATCAGAACCAATGGTCACACTTTACAGGTTTATTCACTGGGATCAACAAACAGATAAAATTTGTCACATACAATAATTATCATAACCCGGAATAATATTATATATCAACAACAAAATACGGATGACAGAATACGTCAACAGGAGTCGGTCACATAGATAGTAAAATAACACAGAACCACAGAAGAGGGGTTCGTCTTTGACAGAACAGATGTTCTCAGGGTGTAAGTTAGATTATTGTACACTTAGGGCAACTTATCCTGATCTGAAAATATATATACATGTACAGTTACCAATTCTACCTACTCGGATGGCCTTACTTTCATGGCCCTTGTTAAATTCAACAATATTGTTAATTCAACACATACTAATATCTGACTCAACAATGAGGTTCATTGTGCTATGGTGGGTTGTTGGATGGAAATTGAAAGATGTTGCCAAAAACCTCTTTTTCAGATGTGAAATGTATTTCAAAATGAGAATATTGAACAAAACTATCAAAGAAACTTCTACAATACGGAAACGCAAGATGAGAAAAATAGTGAAATGAAATGTTGAATTCATTACCTTAGATTTTTTGGGATTTTCTCTCTCATTTCAATGACTATTAGCAAAGAAATTCTTTTATAGGTATCGTAAGTGATCCAAAATTGTTTTAATTTAGATGCATTGACATCTTGGAGCAGATCACTGTCACGGTCCTTTCACTACAAATAGGTTATTGAAAAATTCATCATATTTCCTATTTTTATTATCAGAAACGGAAAAAATATCTAGAGAAATGAACATATCACATCTCGATTAACCTACACACAGTATTTTTTTCAATTCATTCAATTCGATTTATCCAATTTGATTCATTTTCTTTTATGGTACCTATCTGAAATGTAATTTGTTGAAAAATTTTAAACCCATTCTTCCTTATCAGATGCGTTATGTCTATTCGTACAAATGTATTTACCTTTAGGGTTTGATGATTATTTTGTGAATTATCTAAATACTTGAAAATAATTGCACTCATTATGGTGTAACAACAGTTTCAGTGTTTTAATTTCCAATACAAATATTTATATTGAATACAACGCCATCTACTTGTGTTTTATTAGACTCATGCCCCAAATGTTCATTCATTCAATTGTGGCCGATATAATTACCACTATTGTGAATGCACTCGATAGTATTCACTTCACTTGAAATGATTGATGATATCAACTAGTGGTAATTTCATTATCATAATTTATTTCTGAATAAATGCTCACGAATTAAACATTTATTCACATACAAAAAATAGTTCTCAATAATCTTTCTGTTTTGAAGAACGTCATGAATGTCACTCCTCCACCAATACCTACAAATGAATTATTAGAAATTCAGGAGATATCTAAGGGAATAACACATTTTGTTGTGTTCAGATTCATTATTTCATATATTTCGATGATTGGAATTATAATTCGACTAACATTAAAACTCCAAAAACATTGTTATTCGATAATTCGTCTGATCAAATATATGAAAACCCTTGTTTTTACGATTGCCGCCAATCGTATTTGTCACGTAGTGACGTCATGCGCAAAGCGGTTCAAAACTAGAACCTCGAGTGATCATATCTTTCCTCGTTATAGTATCATGGTTACAAAAACCTGACCTATTATCAAAGAAGATATGTGTATTGTGATTCCATGTCAGATTTGAAGATTTCGTCTTCAAGTTATCTCAACAATGTGGGCACAAAAGTTCGGAAATATCTTGTATCATGGGCAGTTCCAATGCTTACTCTGTACTAGATTCTTGTTTTCGACTCGCAACTGCCAAACGTCATGATAGATTAATTTCTCAGCTTTTCTGTGAGATTTTCTCTCGTTTCTCTGGTTTTTTTGTGATAAGGACAGATATATGATCTGCCCAAAATGTCAATGCATGTTCTTGAAATCAATCCTTCATATTCCTAAAAGAGAATCCTCTTTTTGTCAGTGACACCTTGTTTTTTGAAAAATTTGGAAATACAAATATATTTCCAATAAACATGAAACTCCTACTCATTTCAGTGGACGTCTCAAGAACGAATCTGCTCCCGTTTTCAACACAATTCACAATTCAGCTCTACATTGAAAAATATTGTGAAGATATTGTGAAGTGTTCTAATTGTTCTAATGTCATTAGAGTTTGTTGTATACAGGGTTGGGATGAAGTATGGAACCAAAAGTAAATATCTTTTCAACAAAAAGATCGATATTTATGAAAATTTGCTGGTAAGGGCAATATGGAACAAAATTCATTTGATGTATATTTTTTTGTTAAAAATATACTTCCGGTTCAACCGGAAATGCCATCAACTTCTTTTATTTAAATGGGACACCGTATATATTCTCACAGATTTTGGAAGAGCTTGTCATTTTTGCATTGGAGAAAAAAACTATTTAGATAAACTAATCGATGTTGTTTGTATGCATAGTAATAAATGAACGAGTACTGTTTGATACGTCTTTTTTGTTCTCCAAGTGTCATTCTAATTGACGGAAATAAATTCTACAATTTAGAATGGTACAATTGAGTGAGAAAGAGCATACTAAAATTTCAATGATGATCAGTCATGGTGATCGTGTTAGCACTCATAAAGAAAAGTGTGTCATATTTTTGATAATTTGCATCCAGAGGGGAATCCTATATAATAATAAATAATAATAAAAACTTTATCCAATGAAAGTGTAACGTCATTTATAAGGAACAAAGCGAACAAAGTGGGGCAAACGATAAGTGCTACTGCACTTGTTTCGTATATATACATGAAGATAATAGACATCGTGATCACTTGAGTAATGTAAATAATATAAAATGTAATACTAATGGGATAAAATACACTATAAGTACACTATAGTACAATAGAAATAAAGATTAAATATTCGAGCAGAATTGCTAAGTATATAAAACTAACACAAACAAACAAGAACAATCGATAAGTGATTAAACACTTGTTTCGATATAAATAAAACATATATATGGGATATGAATTGAATACATTGTATGGTGAATGTTTGTTTAACACACAGAACAAACATATGCATATACACCCTCGCAAGAATGAAATGAAGTGAGGTTACTAATTTTTTTACAGGAATTTTTGAGTTTCATTTCATTTGTATGCATATACACCCTCGCAAGAATGAAATGAAGTGAGGTTACTAATTCTTTTACAGGAATTTTTGAGTTTCTCTCATGAATAATTTCAGTTGTTTTTCAAAATACAATAGGCTAGGTATATTTCGGATTGCCTCGAGCAACGAATTGTACATTTTCGGAGCATTAAATGAGAAACTAGTCATTGCGGTATCATCGGCAAATCCAACAATGTCTCCTTGACTCTTCACAGGAAATAAGCCATTCAAATAGATGTTGAAGAGTAGTGGTCCAAGGACCGTACCCTGAGGCACCCCGTATTCAACAGGTAAGGCTTCGCTAATAACATCGTTTATTTTAACAGTTTGACGTATATTCGTGATGTAGCTTTTGGGTAAATCTAATGAAGTATTTCTGATACCTATATCCTCTAAAGACTAGAAGAGTAATTCATGGCTTACGGTGTCGAAGGCCTTTGATAGATCAATGAATACACACAGGCATGATTTGTTTTCATTCAAGGAGTTGTGAATTTTTTCTGTCAAAGAGAGGATGGCATCTTGTGTGGAAGTTTTTTGCTTGAATCCATACTGTCGTTCTGAAATCATATTATATTTTTTTATAAAATTTTGTAGTCTGATTTTCAACACCTTTCCAAGAATTTTTGATAAGTGGGAAATGAGAGATATAGGCCTATAGTTATCCGCTAGTTTTTTTTCGCCCTTCTTATATATTGGAACAATTATAGAATCTTTGAAAGCGTTTGGCCAGATGCCAGTTTCCATACACTTGTTGAAAATATAAGTGAAAGGCTCCAATTATATATGGCGTGACGGTTTTCAGAGTTTCCGCTTTAATTTCATCTGGCCCTACAGCTTAATGGTTTTTCAATTCATCAATAAGGCTTTTTACTTCATGACGATCTACTGGTTTTGAAGTTTGGATCACGATTCATTCTTTCTGCAAGTTTCTTTCCAGTGTTATTGAAATTTTCATTGAATTCGTTAGCAATATCTTTATCATTTGTCAACGTTATCCCTAATTCAGTTTTGATTTCATTCACTTTAATCTTCGTGTTTTTTGTGTTACTTACTTCTTGCACAACATCCCATAGAGCTTTTGCGTTCGATTTACTGGTTTCGATTTTACATTTGTAATATTCAAATTTAGTTTTCTCAATAAGGGTTGTCAATTTATTCCTATATTTTTTATACTGGCTTCTCAGGTTGTTGTCGTTTGGGTTTTTTCTTATTAATTTTGCCATGTTGTTTTTTGTATTCGTTGAATTTAGTAAAGCATTTGTCATCCATGCAGGGAGTGATTTTTGTGTTTTTTCTTTTGATAATTTTTGTGAAGGCAAAGTTGTGCATATATTCATGAAGTGTTTTAATAAACTTCTCTGTCGCCGAGTTAGGATCTGGTTCAGTATATATTGAATCCCAAGCATGGTTTCTGAGTGAATTTTTGAGTTTGATATGATCGATATATTTCGCATGTTTCTGTCGAGAACACTAAGTTCTCGACTTTCTCAATTACAAGCTGTAAGATCGTGGAGAAATGATCTGTGATATCAGTTTGTAATATTATTGGCAATATTTGATCCAATACATTAGGTTTGGAATTTACAAATATATGACCGATACAAGAACTGCTTTCAGTTTGAATACTTGTTGCGTTGTTTATTGCAGAAACGTATCCGAATTCATTTAGGGTATTGTTGTATTCTGTGGTATATTCGTTATCATCTAATAAGTCGATATTAAGGTCACCAATAAAGATATTATGATTTTGAGGTTGAAATATTGGACCCTCGAAATAATGCAGTAGGTCATTGATGAATTGGTGGAGATTACTGTTTGGGGACCTATAAATAGCATTGATGAGAATTTGGTTTTTATCGTTCAGAGAGATTTTGATTTGGAATATCTTTATACCATTTAGAGAAATGATTGAATAGGTATAAGCATATTCAGATTTGATGTAAACAACGACACCATCATTTCACGCTCAATAGTAACTGAAACATTACGTTTTAATACAACTGGGATGGTAAAATATTTGATAAAACCTGGAAGACCACGGACTGCAATGAACGAAACTATTAAACAAAATATTGCAATCGATTACTAGAAGAATCAGGTGAAACTTCCACCATAAATTTGGCAGTGAACCATGGTATCAAAAAACTCGAAAAATGTTTTCAGATTTTTCTCACAATGAACTCAGTGAAATCTTCAAAAATATATAAGGTGTCCCATTCAAATTAAAGAAGTTGATGCCATTTCCGGTTGAACTGGAAGTAATTATTAACAAAAAAAATATACATTAGATGGATTTTGTTCCATTGTACCTACCTGCAAATTTTCATAAATATCGTTCTTTTCGTTTAAAAGATATTTACTTGGTTCCATACTTTATCCCAACCCTGTATATGAGCTGATCTTGAAAATCATTGGTATTTTCTTTTTTACAGAAAGAAGAATCTAGAACTGATGAGCTGATGAAACAGAATATTTTAGGATAAAAAATGGTTTCAGATATGCACATTCTTTACTTCGATTGTCACTCACATGGATCTATATAGTATTTCTCTCAATCAGCATTATTCCATGATTATTCAAAAATATTTCAATATCAAAAAAAATCATTCCATTTTGTAACGTCTCCATCTTCTTGGGGGGGGGGGTGTTACTAGAGTGGTGCTCAACGGGGTATGTCTATATCTAGGATAGACCGGGGTTGCCTCGAGCGCCAGTTGGATTATAGTGGTGAACTCCACTTTCTCCCAACCAGGATTTGTTGGGAGGCCTAGGTAGCAACGCAGTCGAAGCGAAGGTATGCCAGGGGTCGAAGGCCTTCTGGACTATGAAAAGATCACAAGGGGGTGAGGACTTTAAGTTCACCCACTTGGTTTCACCCTGGTATACGGGTTGCTGCGGGTGTTTGGTATATCAATCAGAACAAATAATCAGAACTAAATTTCACACTTAAACAGGTTTATTCACTGGAAACAATAAACAGGTCGAATTTATCTCTCACAATGATTATTATCATAACCGAGAAAACACGACCACGAGGAAATTCGGATGACAGAATATGTCGACAGGTGTCAGTCACAAGATAGCAAAATTCCACAGATCAAATAATCTCAGGGTAGATTATCCTAACCACATATATCTACGGGTGCAGTTCCCTATTAACTGGCCGCTGTCAAACGTCACGACAAATGTCACAACAACTGGATTTATACTGGAAAATTATTTGATCTATAAAGCTGATCTGTAGTTTGATGAGAAAATGCAGTGAAATCAAATTACAGTTAACTCACACTTGACTGGTAACATACTTCACGAGTGAATCGTCGGCAGAAAAAGCTCTGGCTCACTTTTTCAACTTTGTGTAGCACAAAAACGGGATGTAAATACAGGAAAAACTTCGAGCACCTTGATCACTTTTTATAACGGTTGTACGAACTGAATCAAACGGTAAGAATCGGACTGAATCAGAATAATCACTGCCAAAAGGAATAACTCACTATCTATCTATATATCTCAATCTCTATAACTGTCGATCTCTAACAGTCTCCCCCCGGGCCTCTGGATTTTGCTACTTATACTCTTTTCAGGTTTGGCGAAAAACAGAGCGAGGTCGGGATTCTGATTGGTCGGGCTGGTCTGGCCTCGAGCTGACCATGATTTGTTTTCTCAAGGAAAAAGTGAACACTACTTGACCTTGGGTCTGGAAACTTGCGGTGGAAAACATTTTTCCTCAAAACCGGTAGTATCAAAGTGCTTGGCATTCCATGTTTGTGCTACTGAGCGAATTTGATTGCAAAATTACGAAGGATAACAAAGTTATGACCTAAACAATATCACATGGCCCTGAAATGTCTTTCCAGGTATGAAAACCATTCTAACTCTTTCCAAAATCATAAATACACTCTCCTTAGGCAATAAGAAGTCTTAGTCTTTGGGTTGATCAGGATTTCCGGATGCAAAAGTCATTGCAAGCAAGTAAACGGATAGCATACTGGACTTCTTATTTCCCAGGGCTCTGGACGGTCATTATGCAATCAAATCCTACCAATACTAATATCAAGAGTCTGAACATGATATGTACGAAATCATTAGCCTGGTAGTGCTTTCGAAACGGAGGCAGGGGTGTCATGAAGTTGATTACCCTCAGCAGGGTTCAACGGGGCTAAACAAGGTTAGTCTGGGGTAGGGCTTTCTGGGTGGCTCAAAATACTAGCCAAAGGAGCTCCTTGATTCATGAATTTGTCAATCAGGTATACAGGGTGACTCTAAAATGGCCTTAACCTCATTTCCCGTATGAGGCTCGTACACCGAAGCCTAGTAATGAAGCTGGTGAGAAAAAACTTCATTACAATTTATTCCTTTGAACTGTCTATATATCTACTAAAAAGAAATTGGAAAATAATGTCTTTCCAGAATAATGTGAAGACTGAATATATTTTTGGAAATTTCGTATCTTCATGTAAATGGCCCTTCTGTTGCACAACTTTTTACCCATTCAACCAAACCTATCTATTACCGTTTCAGATATCCCCGTGGTGGATAACTCACTGTTGATCTAATAGATATACCAAATGTGAATACAAGATATCTTATTGATATCCATGGGATATAAGAAGATATCCAGTAGATATATTCACAGATATCCATAAGATATCACCTATATCCTTGGATATAGGCGGGCATCTGGATATCTTCTGGATATATATCTGGATATATAGGATATCCAAAAAGGATATCCTGTGGATATCTTATGGATATACTGTGCTGTCTGGGAAAGTACCACCTCCTCGAATTATTTACACACAGTAATCACTACAGATGTCACAACAACTGGATTTTAATGGTAAAGACTTTAATCACTTTGATCACTTTTAACAACTATAAACTAACTCGCTGGATACGGTCTGGAGACTGAACTCTCACTGCCTTAAATGAATCAACTGAATATGGACCTCCAGATTTTGCTACTTATACTATTTTCTGATTCTACAAAAAACTGAGCAAGGTCGTGATTCTGATTGGCCGAACTGGCTGTGGCTTCGAGCTGACCGTGATTTATTTCTCAAGGAAAATGTTAGGCATGCTCGATCTTGAGTCTGGAAAATTGCGAGGAAAATTATTCTTCCTATTAACTGGCTGAGTCAAAGTGATTACGTTTTCATACCAATCCTACTGAGCGAATTTGATTGCGAAATTCCCAGGAATAAACAAAAGTTATGAGCTGGACAACATAACATGGCCTTGAAACGTCTTTCCAGGTATGAAAACTATTCTAATTCTTTCTAAATTCCTAAATATGCTTTCCCCAGGCAATAAGATGTCCACAAGAAGTTCTGTTTTCAGGATTGATCATGATGTTCCAAGATAGCCAAATCAGGTAAGTGGATTGAACACTGGACTTTTTATTTTCCAAGGCTCTGGACGGTGATTATGCCAATACTATTCCCAAGAGTTCATACAGTTACAAATTACCGACGTCTCTGGGAATTGCTGACAGCGACAAGGGCCGTTCTATAATAAAAATCGATGTAAATATCGTCAAAAGGGCCGCGCTAAATCTGGAACAACAAGAACAACAGAAGATATTTCTCGAACAGATGTGACAGAGAACCGAAGGACAAATTGTGTACCTGAAAGATGAAATCAGTGCGGTGCGGGAAGAAGCAAAGAAAGAAGTCAACAGTCAAAGAAAGATGTATTGGCGGTGCGAGAAGTACTAGAAAAGAAAATCGCTCCACTGAAAATTCAAGACCAGCGTGACAGGAGTGCCACATCGCACAATTCCTTGAAACCACCGACTTTCAATGGCCAGTTAGCATGGTGCCTGTATCGTAAGCAGTTCGAAGCAACGGCAACAGCGGCTTTGAGAGGACCTACCCTGGCAATGTTACAGACGCTTCCAGAGGACCAAAATCGCAAGTATGGCATACAACATCGGAAACAAATTTAAAGGACACAGTTGAAAACACGAGTGCGGAAATTTAGTGAAAGCCTGCAGGAGTTTGAATCCGATGTTCAGAGACTTATCCAGCTTGCTTAACCCGAAGCCCCGGGGGATTTCAAAGAACAGCTGGCGTGCAAGTATTCATTGATGTGTTGAGGGACATCGAAATTCAGAGGACCCTAAGATTGACACACTTCAAGAGATGCAGTGAAGCTGTAGGTCGGTCATTGGAAGTGGAAGCAGCTTTCAACACCTCTACAAGGCCGAAAATGAGAGCGGTGTCAATCGAAGAGCCACCTCAGGAAAATAATCTGAGCGAGAGTATATCACAGGGGAAATCGCTTCAGATGTGGTAGGAGCGGACATTTTAAGAGGGATTACAGAGTGAGAGTACCACCACGTTCTTCATCACCTTCCAGGACACCTCCTCGTTCATACTCACCTGCGAGGACAGGAACATCCAGGGAGTCCTCGGACAGGTACCAGGAAAACTAAAAGTAGCCAGCATATCGGGGCGCATGCTGGCTAGTATTAATGAAGCCCCCAGGGTCATCCACGTCAATAGGATCGGAAGAACCATCGATAGTTTGACTATCAGAGGAAAGGTAAAACAAAGAGATGTCATATGTACTGTAGACACTGGTGCGTCAGTTTCCCTGGTACGCAGTGATATCCTTGAAGCAAGCAGTGCAAGATCACTCACATCCAATTTAGTTCTACGAACGGTCACGGGAGAGAATGCACCGATACGAGGGGAGGCTGGCATCACATTGAGCCTCGGAAGACTACACATTATGGAGACAGTTCTCTTAGCAGATATAGAAGATGAATTCATCCTCGTGATGGACCTGATAAGCGACTATGGATTTGACAAAACCATCTGGAAGAAGACGTTCTGTGAAACTGCGAATTGCTTAAACTGCAAGGATACCTGGTTCATCTGAGAACGTCATTGAAGCTAGACTAGAATAAGGACAGAAAAGGATAATCATGTAAGAATTGCCAATGTATTTTCTGATGGAAATACAGTCCGGTAAAGAGACATCATAGGAGTATGTGAGCCAGTAGAATGAGTAGCAGACTGCAAAACTGGCGGAGATCCAGTTAAAATGGGCACTACTGATGACATAGTCGGAACAATCGGAAAATCCATAACTCATCTATCACCAGAAGATTACGAAGCCGCCATGAGATTCATTGTAGAGGAATGTGACGTGTTTGAGTCCGCAGGGTCACCAACAGGACGAACTTGGCTCTACAAGATTCCATATAGACTATAGAAAACTAAACGACGTCACCGAGGAGGACAGCTACCCATTACCCAGAATTGACGACACACCTACCACGCTGGCAGGGTCACAATGGTTTTCAACGCTGGACTTGAAGAGTGGATATTGGCAAATGGGCATATACGAGAACGACGAGGAACGGACCGAATTTACAACTGGTAGCGGACTATATCAGTTCACCGTTATGACTTTTAGGCTCTGTAATGCGCCGGCGACTTTCGAAAGATTGATGGAGCTGATATTGCGTGGACTCACTTGGAAAACTTGCCTGGTGTATTTGGATGACGTCATGGTCGTGGGGAGGAATTTTGAAGAACACCTGGCAAACCTACGTGAGATAGATAGTCATTGTTTTTGTGATGCATCTTGCTCTGCATATGCAAGTTGTCTTTATACAGGGTGTCCTTAAAAGGTCTTTACAAAAAGCTACCACATATTCTTCAGACCAAAACAATTCGATACAAGCAAACTTACCTCAGTAAAAAGTTGCTTAGTTTGGGCGCTAGACGGCTCTGAAGTTGAAATTTTCAAATCGATTTTGCTTCATAACTTTTGAACGGCTCATGAGATTTTTTTCAAATTTGGTACGTTGGCATAGACTCATCGGGCAATGAAACTCATATCATAATCATAATGAATATCATTCCATGGGCGTAGAACTTGATTTTTTCAGTAAATAAACATCTAAAACTCCTACGCCAATGGAAAAAAATTAGTTTCAATATGAAATCTAAATTATTCAACTCATTCACTACAAAAAAGGTACTATTGACAAAAGTCGATTCCTCCCATGGTTTCGACAAAATTTTAATTTTAGTGATCTAGAGCATAATTAATAATAAAACGATTAACAGATATTTCATAAAAATTGTTCAAAATGTTCACCATTTTCACGTATACAAAGATTTATACGACGCAAAAAGTTGAAATGTACTCTTTGCATAACTTCTTCATCGCCTGTAAGATTATTCGTCGCCTGTTGGATACGTTGCCATAATTGTTCTACAGTATTCACAGGGGTCTTGTAAACCGTAGACTTGAGATAACCCCATACAAAATAATCCATCGGTGTTAAGTCTGGAGAACGTGGTGGCCAATTCACGGGTGCATCATTACCTCTACCTATCCATCTGTCTGGGTACTGTTGGTTTAAAAAATTCCTAACATCCACCGAAAAATGTGGTGGAGCTCCATCGTGCATAAACCACATATCTACCCGATGTTGGAGTGGTAAATCTTCCAACAAATTTGGCAACGTATTTCGTAGATGTTGTAAATACATGTCTCCTGTTAATCTTTGTGGAAGTATGACAGGACCAATTATAAAATTTCCTATTATTCCAGCCCAAACGTTGATTTTGAATTCGTGTTGAAAATGGTTTATTTTAATGGAATGAGGATTTTCAATTGCATAAACGTGTTCATTATGAAAATTAGTTATTCCTCTTCTCGTGAAACAGGCTTCATCAGTGAACAAAATATTCTTTCCAAAGTTCAGATTCATTTCTCTTTGCAAATTAATGAACCTACAAAACATCAGACGACTTTGTGAATCATGGATTAATAAATCTTGAACTGGCGTCTTGTGGTATGGGTATAATAATTGTTCTCTTAGTACTTCATGAACGGCATTCCTAGAAACTTCTAGTTCATTACTTATCCGTCTAGTACTCAATTCTGGATTTTCTTCAATACGGTCTAAAATTTCTACTTCGACTTCGGGAATCCTTACATAACGCTGTCTTCCATAATCACCAGTTCTAGGAGCAAAATGACCGGTCTCCCGAAGACGTCTCTCAACTGCAGCAAAGGTTGGGTGGCTTGGTACGCGACGATTTGGAAACCTTGCCGAATACACCCTCACACTCTCTCGACCATTTCCTTGACAATATCCGAATACCAATAACATATCGGTGTATTCTTCATTGGTGTATTGTACGGCCATGATAAATCAGAAAAGTCCGATATCAACAATCAACGTCAATAAACCCCAACAAATCAACACAGATGAAACTATGGAAACCAAGAATGTGAATATCACTGTTTTCGAGCAGATAATAATAGTCTTCAGAAAAAAAAAACCAGTGCTACTTATTTTCAATAGAAATAACCTATGCAAAAAGTACATCTCAACTTTTTGCGTCGTATAAATCTTTGTATACGTGAAAATGGTGAACATTTTGAACAATTTTTATGAAATATCTGTTAATTGTTTTATTATTAATTATGCTCTAAATCACTAAAATTAAAATTTTGTCGAAACCATGAGAGGAATCGACTTTTGTCAAGAGTACCTTTTTTGTAGTGAATGAGTTGAATAATTTAGATTTCATATTGAAACTAATTTTTTTCCATTGGCGTAGGAGTTTTAGATGTTTATTTACTGAAAAAATCAAGTTCTAAGCCCATGGAATGATATTCATTATGATTATGATATGAGTTTCATTGCCCGATGAGTCTATGCCAACGTACCAAATTTGAAAAAAATCTCAAGAGCCGTTCAAAAGTTATGAAGCAAAATCGATTTGAAAATTTCAACTTCAGAGCCGTCTAGCGCCCAAACTAAGCAACTTTTTACTGAGGTAAGTTTGCTTGTATCGAATTGTTTTGGTCTGAAGAATATGTGGTAGCTTTTTGTAAAGACCTTTTAAGGACACCCTGTATACGTAGCATCAGTTCTAATGGGAGCTATAATATACAAATATTATGTTCGAAAACCAAGGATTCGCCTTTGGAATTGTTAACAATTCCAAAACTTGAACTTTGTGCAGCACTACTAGGTGCCCAATTACCACGACAAGTAAGTATCTGATGAAGCATTTTCTAATATCATGCCTGGCTCTATTCCTATATATTTTTGGTCCGACTCACAAATAGTACTATGCTGGTTAGAAAAGTTCTCAATCAATTACAAATATTTGTAGCAAACCGTGTAGCTAAAATTCAAGATATTAGTGACATTAATGATTGGCATTAGGTAAATACAAGAGAAAATCCTGCGGATCTGGCTAGTAGAGGTATACTACCTGAGAATTTAGCAAATTCAAAAATGTGGTGGTGTGGCCCTGATTTTTTGTATAAACCTATCGATCATTTATCAAATACCAATATGGTATCAGATATCGGAGTTCCAGAACTAAAAAGATCTAAAATTCTCATTTCTACGTCGAAAGAGCCATTTTTCTTGTTTTCAAGGTATTCCGAACTGAATAAGTTGAAAAGAATAACAAGTCATTGCCTGAGGTTCATTTCGAATTTGACTGAAGAAAAGCAATTGAAAAAAACTGGTCCATCATCTCTGAGAGAAATGAACAATGCATTTATGAAACTTCTGAAATTAGCTCAAGCAGAACCATTTCCTGAAGAAATCACTCTTATCATTAAAAATCGAAGATTATCACCGAAACATAAATTTGCCAGTCTTGCACCATTTATAGAAAATGACAATTTATTGCGAGTAGGTGGTAGACTTGAATTGACTTCACTAAATAAAAATGTGAAACATCCTATACCACTAGACTCTAAACATCCTTTGACTAAGTTAATATTCAACTTTCATCACATTGATTTACTTCACGCTGGTCCTCAATTACTTTTATCCAATATTCGTCAGAATTATTGGCCTATAGGAGGACGCAATTTAGCTAGAAAAACTGTGAAAAATTGCCTCACATGTTTTAAATTTTGAACTTCGTTTGCTACAAGCCCTATGTCCAATTTACCAGATATTCGAGTACAACCATCATTGCCTTTCGAATTTACCGGTATTGATTATGCAGGTCCATTTCTCATTAAAAATAAAGCTGGACGAGGATCTATATTAATTAAATCCTATATTTGTGTCCTCGTTCGTTTTTCAACCAAGGCCAAACATTTGGAAGTTGTAAGCAGTTTATCAACTGAAAGTTTTTCATCTTGTCTGAAAAATTTTTCAAGTCGACGTGGAATACCATCTAATATATTTTCAGACAACGGTACTACATTTGTTGGTGCTAAAAATAAACTGCATGAATTAGGTAAATTCTTACTTGATAATCAAATTCCATTCAATAATTATTTTATAAAAAACAACACATGTTGGCATTTCATTCCTCCATATGCTCTCAATTTTGGAGGACTTTGGGAAGCTGCTGTAAAAAGTACGAAATTTCATCTTAAGCGATTAATGCTCAATAAGAATCTGACGTATGAAGAGTTAAGAGCGGGGATTCACTGCCTACTTCTGAAACTCTGTCTAGATGGCGATGCGATGCCCGATCGTAATAAAATATGATTATTTTCCTAAGGCTGGTGCCTTATTGTAGTTTCCTCCTTTTTGGTCAGTTCTGGCATGTTCTCAATAGGTGTCGGTATACTAGCGTCGCATCGAAGTAGAAGTTTTATAATATTTGGTTGCTGTTACTGTCCGCGCAAGATAATTATATGTATGTTGTTTTTATAGGTCTGGAGTCTCGATCCAGACAATGTGAGAATTTAGTTATGTCGCGGGTCGTGCAGCGTGGTAGAACCGAGCCGACTACTTTGACGATATTTATCTTTCTCAGAGATGAATCTTGATGGCTTTGGCAGAACGCGGGTATTTCGCACTGAATTTTCATCTATAAGAATATGAGGGGTATTCCCGATCTCTCGTATTCCACCTCGTATGTTTACGACTTTGACGTTTCGTATACAATCCAGACAGGTGATTGGTTGACATACTTACGAAACGTCAATTTCGTAAGTATAAGAAGAAAAATACGAAGATCAGGAATCCCTAATATCGAAATAAAAATACAAGCTCTCATTTAGTTTCATCAAATCTTGCGAGTTGAATTTGACCCACTTCTAATCGTCCGAATGATTAGGAATTTGGCAGGTGGACATAATTTTTACGACAAGGCATTATGAAATGAAAAAAATTGCGGACGAGTTTTGTGGTTATCGTCAGATTTTACTCAAAATCGATGTCTGGTGGTCTTTGGAGTCGGATATTAGAAGTTTTTGTCAAAAATAGAAAATTCAACATGGCGGCTCCAAAATGGCGGAACACTTATTTTGGTCTGATTCTATTAAAGATTTGTATTTTGAGATTTTCGGGGTCATATCGATATTATGATTATTTGTCAAAATCCCGAAATTCAACATGGCGGCCCCGAAATGACCATTTTTTTCCATAATGATCCCAGTCTATTCGGTATCTATTCGGTATTTGTCAAAATTAAGAATTCAACATGACTGCTCCAAAATATCGGAACAGTTTTGTGATTATATCGTAAGATTCTTTTCGAAATTTTCATTTGGGGGTTTTTAGGGTCGGACATTATGATTATTTGTCAAAAATCAAAATTCAACATGACTTCAAAATGGCGGAACCGAGGGCGAAACAGTTTTGTGATTTTGGTCAGATTAGATTAGGAATTTTCGTTGTGGGGTTTTCGAGGTCGGAGATTGTGATTTTATGTCAAAATTCAAAACTTCAACATGGCGGCACCAAAATGGCAGATATTTTTTCGATTTTGGTCTAATTCTAAACTAAATTGCTTAGTATGGAGGTTTTTGGGGCCGGAGATTTTTTTTTGTTCCACCTGTCTCAGTGTCTGTCTGTCTGTAATCATATCATGCAAGTTAAATGAATGAACAAAATAACAAAAATTAAACAAGCTTTCATTTGTTGTAACAAGATGAAGAACTGGAAACTGGCACCCCGACCGGCCGCTGTTTATACATGGTGTTTTATTATTGTTGCACGAAACTTCGAGGTCAGATTTGTTGGGTCAAAATATGAGAAAAGTCAGAATGAAAACCAAACTTATGCATAGCTGTTGGAAGAAAATCTGTGATACTAGAGATAGCTATTTAGCTACAGCCGATCGATCAGCAAACTAATCGGATAACTAGGTATACTTACAAAAATCGGATAACTTATCGGATAACTAGGTATACCTAACAAAAATCCACTTGAAACATTTCTGAAACGAATCGATCTTGAATTTTCGTGCAGCATTAATGACACACCCTGTATAGGCATTGCAGAACCGAACAGATTGAAGTGTAGGTATGTTTTTCAATCGTTTCTACTGGCCTGTCGAACTATATGTATATAATATATCGCGACGGCTCTGATCGAATTCGACGGAACAAAAGAAATGAATATCTTTATTCGCATATTTATTTTGTATTGGCTCTAAACCCATTCTGAATTACTTCATCGATATCGATATCTGCTTCCAGGATGATAGTATATAAACATGGTTGCAACGATCACCTTTGTGTACCTACCACAGTAAACACCAAATTTGTGTCAGGCATTTGAAGAGTTTGAAATATAGTATTTTTGAATAGTACAATATTATAACAGGTATTTGATCTCGAACACGTGTTCTTGTGACAAAGTCGCTGTAGGTAGGGAGGTGATAATAATAATGATAATGATATTATTGATAATTTATTCACCTATATGAGAAACAACACAATGGGTAACTAACAAGTAACAAATAACAAATGTAACTAACAAATAAATAACAAGCGAATAAAAAATAATATAAAATAATATGCGCGGTAAGCAAAATGAACATTCTATCGATAAACAAAAAAAGTAATGTTTTTGTTATGTCATTTCGAACTATGGCAACAAGAAAATGTAAAGTAAAACGCACTAGTATGAAAATTTTTCACAAACGCACATTCGCATCAATGATCGATGCGATGATGAATGTACTGATATTTCAATTGAGAATTTAACTGATGATATGATCACATATACATGGTGCCTATGCCCCCACTTATCATATATCTAGGTTCATTCCGCATCCCGATCTCTCAAAATATGAATCCACTACAATTCAAGAAGATCAAGTTTATCGACTTTATCGTTTCATATCGATGATACCAATAATATTGATAACAACGATAATAGCGATAATATCGATAATTTTGTTAGTGTGAATTTTTATCGACATCATCGAGAATTATCGATGAATTTGACAATCCCTAGACATAACACAGTTGAGTCATTTCGATACGATGAACTTGAATTAATTTTTCTGCGCACAGATTTATTATCATGAAATTGACATAGGTATTTTCATCAGATCGGTCACTCTAACGGGTCACCGCTTGGGTATTCTCGTTCCAGACTGCTATATTTTGGATAGCCGTCGACAATGAGCGAAACTGACTAGAAACATGTCTCATAAACACTCATAATGCTCATAATTGAAATATTCTTGGTCGTTGGAACTCGTTGGAAAGTGTATTCCAAGCACTCGTTACATTTCCGCACTTGTGTCGCTACACGGCTCGTACTGAATATCTTCTCGATGGCGTATTAGAAGTATCTAGGGAACGGAGCAGAATATATTTTTGAAATTTTGGGTACGGAAATGGGATGTCAAAATCTAGCTCTTGAAAATATTTTCACATGTGCAATGTTGCCAGATCTAGTGTTACTAAGAGCAACTTTTGAATTTCAAATGGAACACCCTATATATCATTAGATTCTCGAATTCTGAGACATTTGAATTGATTGTTGATTTTCCACGGCGAAAACTGCGACATTTTTCTTGCCAGTTACGACAGAAAGCTGAAATTTCCACAGCGACTTCCCAACACACAGGTATCTGAGCAGGTATCTTATGAATTCTCGTGCATATTGAATCAATATTATACAGGGTGTGAGAAAAGGTGCGTCAAACTCGGGTACAAATAAACTCCAAAAATTCGATTTTTTCAATAATTTCTATCATCCATTACCTTCCGAATGATATAATATGTCCCTTCGCCTACCTTCAACAGTTTTTGAATTATAGGATTGAAATGGTGAAGTTCAAGTAATGAGAATGGCATATTTATATACGAGAGGAAAGATTTAGAAACCATTCTCCATTCATGGTCAGTTTAACATGATAATACCAAGGGCATGCGGAAAATTGATGAAGATATTTTATGAGATATTTCGGAAGAAAAATAAAATTTGTTCAAATTTGATTGTAGTGGGCCACATGACTCAAATTTATCAAACACAAATGATGATTAACCTAACAATGACAATTTTATCCTGGTTTATATCGATATAACATTTGAAAAGAATCGACTTTTTCGATCTTATTCGTGCCCGAGTTTGACGCACCTTTTTTCATACCCCGTATAATAATAATTCAATATGCGCCAAACCTAATGAGATGACTATGTTTCGAGAAGCACTCGAGGAAGCAGCTGTGAAAATTGCAACATTCTGACAGTATTGATTCTTAGGTCAAAAACAGTGAAAGATAGCTATAGGACATCCTACAGCAAATATGCTCAGAATCTTCTTCAGAATCCGAAAATCTAATAATATATAGGGTGTTCCATTCGAAATATCAAGGCTCTCATTTGCGTAGCCAAAATTTTAAAAATATATTTCTCATATATTTTTTTGATCTGATTATAAGTCTCGCCTTCCCCAATGCTAATGCTAGACCTTGTTTATACTGCTATGCCACGACCATGCTAATTGTGAAGGCAAAAGGCAAAGCAGTTCGTACGATGACTGAGTCATTTACCTACGGCAAAAAATACGCCACTTGAGCGTTGTCTCTGGGCACCGACCTGTACCCGAATTCACCCGAGAGGTATGAGAGGAGCGGGGTAGGTAACGACTCAAGTGAGCCAGAGACCAGCAAAAACGATCTGCAAACTCTGTACCAACCAGTGTTGCCAAGGGTATAAAATAATTCACAGCAAAACAGTAGTTGTAAATAATTATTGACTTCCATCTTATTGACAATTGTTGCTCTATTGCTGAACCCCAGCATCAAATATTTTACCCCGATAGTATGTACAAGGATCATCACTATATTCTGACTCATAGTTACCACGCACGTGGGCGTGGCTAGTGTGACGTCAGCTTGTGAGAAATTTCACCATATTGGTGTTATTGGGCTATATTTTGCGTGTGTTTACTGTTGCAAATCAAGAAAATATCTCTTCGAAATAATCAACTTTGAAGTTTAAATTTGATTGAAGATGAGCTGCCCAGTGTATGATGGTTGTAATGTTGACAAAGTTTTATAGCTTTCCTAAAGACAAGGAAATGCAAAGTGATAGGAAAGAACTGTGTGGACGACAGGACAGATAGACATTGTCGAAGTCCAGTAGAAGTGAAAAAATTGATATAGCAATTTTTTTTTACGCAAATATCATTTAATTTTCATTGGATATCCTCGAACTTCGAGTATTTGGCAACACGGCATCAATATTTCTACTTCCACGAGGAGTTTCATAGAGGTGATGAAACTTACGATATTTTATACCAATTCTTGCTCCATAACAAATTAGAAAAGAATTATACATAATGAGTAATATATAAATATGATTCAAGAATCGAACACATTCGTGTAACTTGTAACCTTTCGTATCATTGAAAACGCGGGTCGACGTGAATGCCATCTGCTGGTTGTTTACGTGTGTACGTGTGTACCGCCGTCTATTGGGTAGGGTACGAACCGGTACGAACCGGTCCGAACTCGCAAATTAATGTTTTCTACTTCATCTTCTAACGAAATTTATTCAGAATCTAACATGATAAACCATAAATAGCGTCCTTGTGTCAAATTTCAGATTCAAACATGCTTTTAGTTCGAAGGAAGGCATTTCAGATGCTGATATTTTGGTGAAGCATTCCTCAATTTTGGTTCCATAGAATGAGGTAATTTCATTTGATTCTGAGACACAAATTTTACAATGTTTACATTTTTCAATGACCCATAACTTTTTTAAATGGAAGAGTTTTGACTCCAAAAAATACTCATTCCCTAATTTGAACCTTCCTCTTTACACTAATTCAATTACTTTTGGGTTTGAATCCATGACAAGGCCGGAAAGCATGCTGAAAAAAGGGTCTGCCAAACCATTTTGGTGAAACGCCCGTCTTAAACTACCTAATTATTCAAATTGAAGGAATTTTGAACTCACGCCCTCTTTACACCATGACAACAGATCCTAATGACTTACTTACTTCCAATCACACCATCCCATTTTCTTATTGGTCGTCCATTAACTACCCTTCCTGACACTGACTTCACATCCACCTCAAGCAATCGATTATCCAAACTTCAAGAAATCCAACAGATGTATCAGCAATTTTGGATACGATTCAATAAAGAATACGTATCTACTCTCCATCATCGATACAAATGGAAAGATCCTGCCACTCCGATCAAGGTTGACACCTTAGTGTTGATCAGAAATGATCAACAACCACCATATAAATGGCCTATGGGCCGTAACCTCAAGCTGCATCCAGGAAAAGATGGTGTTTCTCGTGTAGCCACCATGAAAACTCTAATGAAAACGATAACTCGTTCTGTCAGACACTTGTGCCCTATTCATATGCAGGATGAATTGAATGAGTGATATTGTTTTTCCATTTCTGTACTATAGTGTTTTTATTATTTTGTTTTTGTTCATCCGATCTACAATTGCCGACAGTGACGAAGGCCGTTCTAGAATAAACATCGATGTAAAGTCAAATTGGCTGCGCTAAATCTGGAACGTCGAATTCTCTCGAATGGAATTTTCCAGAATTGAAGACTACTATATAAGCATCGCGGCAACCCACGAGAGACAGAGGTCATTAGAGTATCAGAGAGTATTAGAGAGTTATATCCATAGCAATAGTGAGCACTTACAAAGTTATTCATTAGTGAGAAATCGTGTTGTGTAATAAACAGACATTAAAATTGTGCGAGTATTGTTTGGTTTCAATAAAACGAACCCCAGATTCGTAACAATACATTGTTTTGGTGAAGTCTATAGCCTGGTTGTGATTATCGAACGAAGGCAGGGGTGTCATGAAGTCATGAACGGTTTTTCACCTCATTTTCATCTGCCTCGTAGACCGAAGCCTAGTAATGAAGCTGGTGGAAAAACACTTCATTACACGAGGTGGATCCGGCGATGTCAGCTGGTTTCGCTCTACAAAATTCGACAAACCCCTGTAAAAATGCTTATCCTGACGGCCGGCCAGAACACATCGCAGTTGTGGCAGCTCACGTATTCATCCACCCTGAATTGATAAACTACCACCACTGGTTGGGCGTCCCATGATCGCAGATACGTTATTTTTCTCGAACTTCTTGTCTGATATACACGATGAAGATTCAAGGAGACCTGTGAATGATGTAAAATACTCGAAATTCTCTTTCCTACACTCGCGTTGTTCCCACTCGACAGACCTCAGAACGCCAGTGGACTCGACTGCCAGTGCTTGAGCTGAACAGACGTGTGGCCGGAGCGTCCTGAGCCCAGTGTTTACCAGTGTTGGTGTTAGTGAGAGTTTCTCGAAGTTTAGTTGTGATTGGAGTTATTTCTACGGCCTATCCTACGGACACACTAGTTAGACTTTCACAACAAAAAAGACATTAGTGTGACTTCGCAGTAGTGGAAAGACTGGAAAATACTTCTGAAAAGGAGTACTAGTACTTTCTTCTTTGCGAAAAGGAGTATACACGCCAAATCCAGCCCCAATATACCATTAGTGCAGTGTTGTGAAGTGAAGTTCCAGAAGGTGCGGTCCCGCCACTCCTAGGAATTCAGCCGCCGACTTCAAGGTACGAAATCCCAATTTTGGTAAGTTTATCTTTGAATTTTCTATACCATCATAGTGAATGTTCATTTGAGTGTTTATTTCATATTTTCAGCCAATTTAGTTTTATTTTTTTTTCGTACATACTTCTGACCGGAGTTAGTAACGTACGGATGGAGGGAATCCCTAATACAAAACAAATCAGCATAAAAATAAATAATCCTTTAAAATTCCAGGTACAGGTCATGGAATACCCAAATTTTAATCCCTTCTCCTACAGGATTGCATGCAGTGTGCCGATAATCCGTGCACACTGCTGTGAAGTAATTTTCGAGCATTCTATGCACTTTCCAAAAATGAGTGCAAATGATAGGAGTCGCGCTTCAAAAAGCGCAAAAGATACACCTGACAGCCCTGAAAATGATAAGCGGGCCAGTTCAAGGTCAAGCCGACGCTCGTTGGAAACCACGGTCGCTCTACTGCAAAGACAGTTGGAGAAGGCTCTGGCTGACAAAGAGGAAGTGGAGAGACAGGCAAGGGATCAAATCAATACGTTGATTGAGAAGGTAGCTGACCTCACCAGACAAATGGCGGCCCTCAGGTCGATAGGGCCCACGAACCCTACGCACTATCCACGAGCGGACCAATGACCAGACGTCCTCGACATCATAGTAGCCAAATAAGTCACATTCCCGATTGAATCCATCCAATCCTATTCTCCGTAGGTGACGGAAATGACCATGAAGAGGGCCTACAGATTCGAAACGTCGACTGGGACTTATTCCGCAGGAACATGGAAGCCAACCTTCGTCCTATCCGCAGGATCGAAAACGAGGAGGATATCGGAACAGCGATCACGGAATTCGAAGAAGGCATCTCGAGTGCACTCGACGAGAGCACCACGCTGAGACGCGCTCGTCGCTTCAGCAAGTACGGCGAACTTCCCCAGGATATAAAGGACCTCATTAGGGAGAAGAACAGAGCTAAGAGATTAGCTCAGAGAACGTTGGCCCCACAGGACAAGCGGGAGGAAAACCGCTTGGCAAGACGAGTTGAAGAACAACTGTCGAGCCACTTTAACGACAGGTGAAGCAGATTCATTCAGGATTTAGATCCTAATGAACCTGGTCTCTGCAACCTGCAGAAAGTGATCCCAGCCACGAGAAAACCACTGCCACGCATACTCGGGGCAAGGGGCATTGTTTATACATTCAGGGAAAAGGCCGAAGCATTTGCTGACAGCCTCGAACTTGAATGTAGAGAAAACAATCACCCGGACGAGGATGAACATCACGAAGCGAGAGTCAGACGCCAGGCCAGGCGCTTGAGGCGGCTGGAAGAGGATGAAGTCATTGCACCAACTTCCCCCGAGGAAGTTAGACTCATCCTCAAAAAGCTAGCTTCAAAGCGAGCACCAGGCTGCGAAAGAATCCCAAACAGGGCGCTGAAGAAGCTCACCAGAAAGGCAGTGGTAACCATAACCAACATCATCAATCGAATGTTGCGTCTCCGATATTTCCCGGAGAAGTGGAAGAACGCCGAGGTCATAATGATCGCAAAGCCCGGTAAGGATGGTATTTTTCCCCAAAACTATACGCCCATCAGCTTGTTACCGTCAGTCAGCAAAATCGCCGAACGAGTAATCGCCAAGCGACTTGATCATAGCAGCGAAGCCCTGAACGTCATCCCGGACGAACAATTCGGATTCAGAGAGGGACTCTCGACGGAACTTCAAGTACTGAGACTTGTCGAATATGCAGCCCAAGGGCTGACAAGGTGACAAGTAACGGGAACGATATTCCTGGACGTCTCCAAAGCCGCAAGCTTAGGGTAAAGGTGGGTCACGAGCTCTCGTCAGCCAGATCTACAGAAGCAGGAGTTCCCCAAGGGAGATCTACTCAGCGATGGTAACCCGTTACCTTCAAAGAGCTGCCACAGAACTTGAGGACTGGTGTGTGAAATGGAAAATAGCCATCAACTCGGACAAGAGCAAGGCTGTACTATTCTGTGGAAACAGGAGAGTACAACCTGCAGGCGACATAGAGCTGGGAGGAAACGACATCGAATGGTCAGATCACGCCAAATATCTTGGAGTGACCCTGGACAAACGATTGACGTCACTGAGCACGTCAAGCAAACAATAGGTAAGGCTGAAGCTGCAAAGCAAAAACTTTCTTCTCTTATAGGTAGGAAGAGCAAGATGTCCCTCACCAACAAACTCTCTCTGATTCGGGCCGTTATCCTGCCCATTCTCACGTACTCCTCTCTTGCATGGGGACAGACATGCAAGACAAACCGGAAGAAGATACAGGCGCAAGAGAACTTCGCCCTCAGGTGGGCTCTCGACGCGCCTTATTACGTCTCCAACGCGACCATCTTCAATGACCTGAGGATCACTCCGGTCACCACGAAGATGAACTTATCGCGAATCATCCGAACAGAGGACTACGAGAGCTGGTGGACTACGACCCCAGGTTCAGAGAGAGGTTCAAACGACCAAAAGCACAACTCCTGGAGGACTGATCTGATACGGTAGGGCAACTCATGACATGGTAAGTAACAAGGACAGGACAGTAATAATCCGCTCAAACGCAGAAAGTTTGGGCAGATAAAATTGCAGCAATAATCTGCTTGAACGATGAAAGTTTAAGCAGATAAAATTGCAACGCACACACACGCACCGGGCTACCCCCTAAGAAGCCCCAGACAGACACACTCACACGACATCACTTCGGCCTACTAGTGGAGCCCCTGGGAAACCAGGAAGCAACACGAAAAGCCGCAGCGAGACCACAAACATAGACAACAACTGCTTCACAGTTGTTGCTAGTTCCTAAACCATTCACCCCACACGAAGACAAGACGCTCTAAAAGCCCCTCAGGTTGAGCGCACCAGCAGCATAAAGCACGACCGTAAAGGTCGGAAAGGGGGGGGGGAGGGGGAGAACGCCTGTACTCTCCTTTGATAACAACAGCCAATCTACCAATCGAGATGGATGCCGAACTGAATAATACAATCGAGAAATCAGGACACTTGTCGTTCATAGATAATTTTGCCGCTTTGAGTATTGATATTATATTTAATCACTATTTCATTCACTTTCATCACTATTTATACAGGGTAACTCACGGTCGATGGTACGTTAGACGTTTATGGAGAACGCAACCCAGGATTTTCCTGAAAATTTCGCATCTTACATTTTATCACCTATTCTATTGATCTGAAATATTTTCGAAATTGCGACGTTGCCGTTTCTATCAAAAAGTCCTAGCAACTTAATTTTTTTTCAAATGGAACACCCCGTATATTAAGAAATTTTCAGAATTATCTTTTTATTACAATACTCTTTTGTTGATGAATCCCTATACCTATCTCTATCGGTTTTCAAGATTGTGTTAAATTGTGTTAAATGTGATCCAAAACATATCCCTAATTATGTAAATCAAGGCTTTCGAATCATAAAGAGTTGATATTTCAGTGGTGGTTTGGACAGGCTTGATGTATTCAATTCACACCGAGAAGTCGCCTCCATATCATACAGGGCGTGCTGAAATTATCATTATATCCGTTGTTCATACAAGACAGGAATAAAAATTCAACCACATAAATACATACATATTATATACAAACATTATTCTATCCTTAATATCCTTCGTTGAATCCTCGGAGGATTTCCGCCATCACATACTCATTATCAAAGTCCTTTTCAGGGTAGAGTGAGGGCGTTTATCCTCCTCCGCAGACTCGTCGCTACTACTATCCTCGCCGTCATCGCGACCCCAAACAATAGTGCAATCGCTATCATCGGCATCACTATCGTCGTCGTCACTGTCGTCTATCACGATGATGGAGCTGTCCGACGATGGAGTGTCCGCAGGGACCATCCTCATCACCGTTACTTCATCTTATACGGAGGAACTGCCAGACTCGCTATCGCTCTGGACAGCTCCCAACGGCCGCGACTGCCGAACGATGGCTCTGGCGGTGCTGAAATACCTCGATGTCGAGAAGTCTGCTGCAGCTTTCATCTTGAAGCGTTTTTATAGGCAGCAAGAAGTGGGGGCATAGGGAGAAGCTCAGAGTGGGATATAGGGTTCGGTGAAGGGAGGAGTTTAGGGTAGGGTATTGATGGAATATGTGATGGAATGGGGAAGGTGGAGATATGAGATAATGTGGAGGCTTGTTATGTTGGATAGTGATGGAAATATTCTTTGCAGTGGATGAGTGATCGAAAATTTCTCTAATTGTACGAAATATTTCGAGAAAATAATGAACTGTGATGTTAATATGAATTTTATCTACACAAGTATTATGAATGTATGAATATTCAATGTATGAAGATAAAAATTGATGAAAACTATAAACAATGAATACAAACAACATCCTACAATACAAAGTACATCGTCATTTATCTAGTGCACCCTCAGTAGTCAGTATTGAGTTCATCATAACGCTCATTGAGAGTTACATTTTATCGACATTTTCTTCGAAAATATTCACTCTCTACCAGCAGTTGATCACACTCGGTTAGCTAAGAGAGCAACGCATATCATTTCAATGGAATCTCACGAGATTCGTCTTTACTAGCCGCGATTAGTCTACTAATATCCGCATTTCACCGCTTCAACTCATCATCATATCCCCTGATGGCGTCTAATGGTACTGGTGGAGGTAGTGGAATGCGCATAGGGATACTCGCATAATGATCACTTCTCACACATCCATCCTCACCAACATCTTCATTCATCAAAAGGTCTTTGCCAACATTATCTACAACATTCGCATCATCCTCAGCATCCTTGTTGATTGGGCACACTATATCTACGCGAATGACTTCAATGAAAGGTTCAGATCGATCCGAATGTTGTTTCGATTCAGTTGGTGGGGATTTCGGGGCTTTGTACAAGCAATGTGATTTCTCACCTCGCTGGTACGGATTAATTTTGCCGTGATTGGAGAGAAACTTCTTCGAAATACTTGGAGGTGGTGATGCAATCAAACTTGCGTTTTAATTTTTTCCGTCTGAAGAAGTATCTCGGCAAATGGATTTTTTCCGAAATTTATCAACTTTTAACAACGCGAGTGGTGTTGTAGTGAATGTGTGATTACAATCATTGAGCTATTGACGTAACAGTCTAGTTTCATCTGCGAAACGTATCAAACAACAACAACAATTCTTCACCCAACAATAGTGACTGTCGCCAGAATCTCCTTGATGAGTAGATGTTCACTCATTTTTTCTTCCGGAAATAATGAAGTGGACCGACTACCTGATATTTTACTTGCTGGTTATCAATCACATTTCCTAATCCGTAAACGTTGATGAAACAGTCATTGAGGGTTTCGAACTTTTGAATGTTACTCAATACCAGTCAAATTCAAAACTGTGGGTATGGAGACATTTTACAGGGATGAAACGCAGATGTCACAGCTCAAGCGAAACAATTCTGGTCCTGATTCACTACGTTCACTAGAGCCTTCTCATTTTCTATGATACCAGGTAGTTTCATATAGGAGCATCCTCGTAGTGAACTATATATATTTAAATATTATTTTCAAGGAATAATATTTCTTCAACAGCCCAACCTGCAACAATGAAAGAAATATATGTACAGGGTGGCCCATCAAAAACGTACCGCAAGACATAACAGGGTGGAAAAGAACTTTTCGATAAAATCCGAAAACAGGTCGAGTTTGTCAGGGGGACATATTTTGACGTAAGCATGGTAAAACCTTCAACCCCCTAAGTAGGGGTGTCACCACAACATTTTTTTCAAATGGGACGGGGGGTCAAGCGATACCTCTTTAGAGGGGGCTGGTCATTCCCTACACAGTGCTGCTTACATTTTCAAAATCGATCCACTCGTTCAGAAAATATGAAGCGTTGAAATTCCAACTATAATGTGTGACGAAAAATGCAAAAACTGATTCGATTGTACTTCAAAACTCATTTATTAGTGAAGTGAATGTTCGAATTGCTGTCCGTTAACCTGCATACAGTGGTATAAGTTATTTTCAAACCGTTGTCGTACATTCTGGAGCATTTGGGGTGTCACTTCGCGACATACCTTAATGATTCTTCGTTGCAACTGTTCTAATGTGTCTGGTGGTGTTTTGTTAAGAACGCTTTTGATGTGTCTCCACAAAAAAATCTGATGGACTCAAGTCGGATGACCGAGGTGGCCATCCATAACTACAATGGATACGTCGCCAACATCGTCACATTTCCGCCCATGATATTGCCGATGGCACAATCGGGGGTGATTTGGAACGCAACATCCGCATAATTTGAAATCTGGTAATCGCAATTATGATGCAGAATTTGGTTTAAGTATAAATACCAAAACAGGGAAATTCAGAATGGAGAATATGGAAATTCGTTTCCCACCGAACAAAATTGAATTATAGCGCGGTTATAAGCGAAGCATGATGTTTCCGGCTACATCATCTGAACTATACAATTTGATATTCACGAAACATGTACCGAAATCAATCAGGAAATACAAGATCTGCATATGAAAACTACGATATCAGAGAGGGACTGAATGCTAACGCCAAATCGAAGAAGAAATATCAGCGGATCATCAAACCATTCATTGGTACACCCCATAAAAATTAAAACTCTGCAGCAGCCCAAATCAAGAGGTGGTGAAGGAATACTGCGAACAATACCTTCTAGAAAAAAATTCGGAACATATCGCAAGGAATATATATATATATATATATATATTGGAATGAAGCCAAAGAGACATGATAATGAAATAATGTCTATAATGGAAGAATTACGTGAATAAGGTATCATATCTGATCTGATCAATCTGATTGGTGAAAATGACATATGAAAAATTCCTCTCTATCAAGTCGAATGCAGTAGGGGTTGATGATATCAGTGTGAAAATGATTTTCCACTGCTGTTCGTTCATTCTGCCCTACCTTACACATATTTTTAATTACTGCATAAAAAATAATGTTTACCCTAAGATATGGAAAGAGACCTATGTAATTCCCCTGGCAAAAACTCCCAACCCAGATTGTTTGAACGATCTACGCCCAATAAGCATTTCATACGCTCTCTCAAAATGTTTCGAGAAGACTATTGACACGCAAATACGTAATTATTTAGATGAGCACAACATTTTACCAAGCACCCAATCAAGTTTCCGCAAAGGACTGAGCTGTGCCACTGCTCTATTGGGGGTCACGGATGACATCTATAGTGCTATAGATAATAACGAACTCTGCGCATTGGTATTGATCGATTATTCCAAGGCATTCGATAAAATAAATCATCAATTACTATTGGCCATTCTGCACTTCATCGAATTTTCTGAAAATGCCTTGGAAATGATGAACCATTATTCAACTGGCAGAGTTCAGACCGTTCTATTCATGGGGAAGTCTTCAAATCCTGCTTTTATTGAAAGAGGTGTACCACAAGGATCAATTCTGGGTCTCTTACTGTACACTGTATACACCTCTCAATTTCACAAATATTTGAAGCATTTTTCTTCTCATTATTATGCCGACGATACTCAACTTTACATGTATTTCGAAAGGAATAACATACATGAAGCATGCACTCTAATGAACTCTGATCTTGAAACTTTTAACTCACTCTCTAAAAAATTCTGTCTCTCAATTAATCCATCTAAATCTAAAACCATCTCATTTGAATGTAAGGGAGCTCGCGAAAGAAACTCAGATAACCTGAAATTGTCTTTGGATAATGTTCCCTTAACCTTATCCAAATATGAAAGGAATTTAGGACTCATTCTTGACGATGAATTGAAATTTACTCGGCATGTTCCACTTGAGATCAAACGAGCATTCAGTTGTCTAAAACTGATCTACAACAACAGGCAGATACTATCTAGAAATTGCAAAATAACTCAGTTGACCATACCCCGCCTCACAACATCTCTTCTCGAGTCTTCTTTCTCATACAACCTTGCTAAAATTTACAATTGTGTACCCAGCAACATGAGAAGTCTGCCGATTGGAGCTTTCAAAAAGTCCGTAGCTGCTCTTCTTGAAAATGATGTAGTCAACATGTTTATGTAATCTCCTCCGAGTTATGTGTCTGCGGGCGCAGGTTGGCCACCGTTTTCGGGACCAGTGGTGGGAATTTCATTCATGGGCTAGCAACATTTTGATTATTTCTAGCCATTCTATCAACTGGTTTTGTCTGGCTGGGGCTTGGATGCTGTGCGCGGCTGGCCTTTGCAGTAGCAAATTTGTTTTTTATTATGTATTATTATACCATGCTTTCATTTAGAGTTACTTTTAATCATTTTTTACATCAATTTGTTTTTTTTTTCTTTTTAGTTCATCCACGGGTTGTGTGGAAGAGCGCGTTTCATTGGTAACCCGATTTACTGATGGAACTGATGTTCTTAACCTTGTATTATAATCCACTATGGTTATGTAATTTGAGTAGAGGACAATGAAATCTATTATTATTATTATTATTATTATATATTAATTCCCATTCGAAGCATTTATTATGATGTATAATAACAGTAGAGTCTCAGTCAACTCATTAGTATGTAAATATTGATTGCGGTGATCACAACAACTATTTCTGAGACGTGAAGAGAAAAAACATCATCATAAAAATAAGCACTACCAAGAGACAGATTGTTAATGAATTACATACACCTGCGATACGTTACTTCAAAAGGAGAAGAAAGATTATGAAAGGCTTCGCAGACCTATAGCAAATTGATTTGGCTGAGATGCAAGATTATTCTGATGATAATGGTGGTTACAGATATATTTTATTCATCATCGACTGTTATTCTGAGTATCTTTGAACTGAGCAGATACTAGATATAACCGGCCCAGAAGTGACACATGCAATGCTGAGAGTATTGAAGAGAGTTGAATACACACCGAAGAATATGCGGAGTGATCAAGGCAAAGAATTCTATAACGTTCATTTCAAGAAATTGATGGTGAAATATAATATAAATCATTATTCAACGTTCAGTGTAATGAAGGGGGCAATCATCGAGAGAGTTATAAGAACTTTGAAAAACTGTATATATAAAGAATTCTCTGCAAGGGGTGAATTCAAGTGGCGTTTGCCTAATCTAACCGACGAATACAATAACAAAATGAATAGAGCGATTGGTATGAGACCCTCTGAAGTTACACCTACCACAATACTAAGCGCCTATAGCCACCCAAAAATAGCGCAGAAGGCGAAATATCAGGTCGGTGATATAGTGCACTTAAGTAAATATAAAGGGATCTTCGAAAAATGGGTACACTGCAAATTTTTCTACAGAACTCTTCAAAATATCCGTAGCGAAATTAGCCAAGCCCAGGACTTACAAACTTGAAGATATGGAAGGACACCCAATAGAGGGGTGTTTTTATGAATTGAAATTATTGAGAACTAACAATACTGACGTATACTTGGTGGAGAAGGTTTTGGAGACGAAAACAATCAGAATGAAGAACAAGGAGAGGAAGCAGAAGGGTGAAAAGAAGATGTATGTCGAATGGCTTGGACTTTCTGACGAATATAATTTTTGGATCAATTAGTCTGCGATTATTTGAAATGTTTGTGATCATTAATAAGAAGTTGAATGTAATGAACCACCTCTTTTCTATCCGTTCCCAAATAGCTGAAACATGTGAAAGGAACAAGACTTAGAAATCATATATAAATATAACTGGTCGATGCATAGAAAAGTGCATACAATAATAAAAAATGTGTATGACTGGAAAATCAGGCATCATCTTCGTCGGAACTGGCAACTTCCCGCACGAAGTACAGAGGAGGTGGCGGCATCTTTAGACTCCTTCTGAATACCCGCCTCTCGTATGGAAGACACCAACATGCTTTGAAATGGTGGTCGGCGTTTGTGAACAGGTGGCCCACCACTTCGCAGAAGTAGCTGGTCCTCGAACATCCAGCAATCATTTCGGTATTGCGTGCAGCTATGACACCTTTGGAGCAGCAATCTCTTCGTCATGCTACACTCCCTGTAAGTACCTCTACATATTCCCATATTCGTGTTCCGCAGCAGCTGTGCACATTTCTTGCACCTTGGGCCAACTCCTCGCTCTAAACGGGTGTTCAAACGAGGTGGATCTGGCGATATCGCATGGTTTCGCTTCGCGCAAATTCGGCAAACCCCTGTACAAGTGTTCATCTCGACGGTCGGCCAGCACACATCGCAGTTGTGGCAGCTCACGTATTGATCCACCCTAAACGGGTAAACAAGCACCACTGGCTTGGCGTCCCATGATAGCGGATACGTCATTTTTCTCGAACTTTTTTCGTCTGACTGATATACACGATGTAGATTCAAAGAGAACTGTGAATGATGTGAAATACTCAAAGACTTGCTCCTTTCACGCCCAAATTCATCGATAGTTTAATGAGACATCTTGCAATTGCAAATTTATCGATAGTTTAATGAGACATCTTGCAATTGCGGCAGTTGAAGGGTAACTGAGCAGATCTGAGATGAATATCAAATTATACATCCATAAAATCATAAAACCTAACGACCTTGAAGGAAACTCAAAGACTTGCTCATTTTACGCCCAAATTTCTCGATAGTTTTATGAGACATCTTGCAATTGCGGCAGTTGAAGGGTAACTGAGCAGATATGGTGAATATCGTATTATACATTCATAAAATTACGGCCAACGGCTTATTTCATTTGAAGAAATCAATTATTGTTTGCAGTTGCAATAGAAAATTTTTCGAATTGCTCGAAATATATTTCTTGAGAAAATAATGAACTGTGATGTTTTTTAAGAATTGCATTCACGCAAATATGAATGTATGAATATATACAATTTGAAAATATATGAATGAATGAAAACTATTAACAATAAATACATATCCCACTAGATAAAATTCACCGAGTCATCAAACTAGTGCGCTCTCGAGTACTCACTATTGAGATCATCATAACGCTGATTGCGAGTTTTATTTTCTCGACATTCTCGTCGAAAATTTTCACTCTTAACCAGCTGTCGATCACACTCGGCTAGCTGCGGAAGCAACAAATCTCTTCTCAATGAAATCTGATGAGATTTGCCTTCACTAGCAGCGATGACTGTATCAATATTCGCATTCCGCTTCAACTCATCATCATATTCCTTGATGGCAGCTAATGGTGCTGATGGAGGCACTGGAATGCGCATAGTGATGCTCGCATTATGATTATCTCCCACACATTCTTCGTCACCGAAATCTTTATCAACATTCATCAAAAGGTCATCGCCAACATTATCGTTAACAACATTCGCATCAACTCAGGCACCCTTGTTGGTTGGGTGCACTATATCTACACAAATGAGTTCAACCCTTCCTTTAGATCGCTTCGAATGATGTGTCGTTCCAGTTGGCGGGGATTCAGATTTTAGGGCTTTGTACAAGCTAGGTATTTTCTCACCTCGCTGGTACGGGTTAATCTTGCCGCGATAAGAGAGTAACTTCTCCAAAATACTCGGAGGTGTTGATGTTACCGATATTACGGTATTATTTTTCCCGCCTGAAGAAGTTTCTCGAAAAATGGATTTATATTTCACTTCTGATGATGATGATGATTGCGACGATGATGATTTCTTTCCCAACCATTTCCCTACCGCCTTCTTAGGCGGTGGTGGTGCGAAATCATCATCATCAGCGAAGTCATAAGATATGTGAATGATCATTTGACACACTATCACAAAATGGTCTTCAAACATGCTCGAGAATTCTCTAAAACACATGAATACAAACACTGCTGGGTCAAAGAAGGAAAATTTTTTTTGTATCAAAATGTATATCTGAGTGGTGTACAAATGACAAAATTGAAGATCTTTGGGTGTCAGTAGCACTGGAAGGTGGTAAGAAATTATTTTTATGTTGCGTCTATGCTCCTCCAGACATTAATCTGAATGAAATCAAATAACATCTTGACAAAGTCGAATATATAGTAAATAATAACTCTCAACATAGCTTTCTAATAATAGGGGACTATAATTTTCCAAAAATAAAATGGATTCGTGACGCATCAGACCCAATAGGATATGTACCATCTGGCGCTACTGACAACAAAAGCGAATATTTTATGAAAAGCCTATCGCTACTGAATCTCAAACAATTCAATAATGTCCCGAATATTAGTAACCGCATTTTAGATCTAGCTTTATCCAATCAAAATGACGTAAATGTGCGCCCTGCATTAATCCCGTTTGTCCAGGAGGACGATCATCATAAAGCCATTGAGATATCTCTCAGTTTATCACCTCAAAAACAGCTACCAAGAAAATCACATGTGCAACGGATGTTCAATCAGGCAAATTATAATATGATCAATGATTTTCTACTTTCTGTACAATGGGAAGAATTATTCAATTGCGTAGATGTCGATGTTTGTGTTGATAACTTTTATAAAACTATAAATAAGGCTATACAAGACTTTGTGCCAAAAAAACTAATCAATCAAAAGAGTTACCCATTCTGGTTTTCAAAAGAAACAATAAGGTTAATGAACGAGAAAATAAGATATCACCAAGAATGGAAAAAATTCAAAAATCCAGAGGCTTATTCTCGATTCGCATATTTACGGAAAGAATTGAAAAAGAATATTGACAAAGATAATAGAAACTATATAGATGAATCAGAAAACAAAATAAAAACAGATTCAAAATTCTTTTGGTCATATGTGTCCAACAAGAAAACTAAGCATTCTATCCCGGCAGAGATGAAATTCGATGGGAACTCATACACTGACACAGAATCTATATGCAATATGTTCTCGGATTATTTTGGTAGTGTTTTTGAAAGTAACCAAACCCCTTGCCTAATTCCAGAAAAATTATCAGATAACAATATCAACATAACATTCATCTCTGAAATAGACATTCAAGATATTATTACAGATCTCAATAAAAAGAAAGGATCTGGTCCTGACGGTATACCGCCGGTATTTATAAGATCGTGTAAATCAAGTTTAGTTCGCCCCTTGTATATACTATTCAACAAATCCTTGATTTCTGGAAAGTTTCCGTCTAAATGGAAGATTGCCCAAGTAATACCAATACATAAATCGGGAACTATTCTAGAATATTGTTCTACAATTTTGAACCCGGTTTATGAGAAATATGTTGATCAAATTGAACATGTTCAGAAGAAACTTATCAGTAATCTGAACTACAGATTCTCTCGTCTTCGTCACTGGCGGAACTGTGAAGAAAATTTGAATTTTTACAAAATAGAGAATCTCTTCATTAGAAGAGATTTTGTGGACATATTATTCACTTACAAAATTCTCAACAACTATATCGATTCCGAAACATGTACAAAATTATTGAATCTGAATTGTAATCCTAGAACTGTTAGGAATAGACTCACATTCTACCCACCGCCTTTCTCAACCAACTATTATAGTAATTCACCCCTTATAAGGTGTATGAACTCATACGATACGATCTGCCACTCTGATTTTGATTTATTTCACCTGAATTTGAATGGGTTCAAGAGACAATTGAGGGCCTTTCTGCTGAATTTCTACACTTCCTAATGAACTACAATTGAAGGAAATAACAAAGTGTAACTATATCTTCTCTTTTTGTTTAAGTCGTTTATTTCTTGTTGAAATGGATTATGTTTTTTTTTTGTATATTTTCCTCTAGAATGATATATTTGTTGTTCAGTCTAAGCGCACATGGCTTGCAGCTCATGTAAATGGAAGCATACTTTGTTACTCTGTATCATCCTATTATTGGAAGAGCTATATATAGCTCATCTGTTGGATAATCTTGTTACCTCAAATAAATAAATGAATAAATGATATCTAACTGAGGTAAGGAGGTCGATGACGATGACGGTGTGGATATTTCCGGTGTATTAGATATTTTCCCAGTTTTCTAATACTCCCCAATAATATCTGCACCATCACCACCTCTTGGTGAAATGATTGGTAATGAGGTACTTTCTGACATACTCGTTACTTGAGACCGCACTAATAAATCAAATTCGCCAATGTCACCACTGTCCCGAGCTCCATCGCTCTGCAGACATTCACGAACCGCTTGGCTGTACCACTCCCTCTGCGAGTCTTTATAAAATTGGGACCCGCATGGCAGATAAGGTCTACTTGATGTTTGAGTATGGGCAGCTTCTTCAAAAATATTAGCTTTGGTGGCAGATCCCATCTCCTCACGAAAACCGTTGACTCCATCCATATCTGTAACATTAACATTTCACATTTTGCACTCATATAAACGCAAAAATATTTTCTGAATAGTTCTTCTGTGATATAATCAGAAATCGAATGAATGTGTAATTACTTTCGCGAAATATTCTCCTCGGGAACTGTAGTCGAAGAGAAAAAGAGCTGGTACAACAAGAGCTGGTACGTACAACGAGAGCTGGTGCAAACTATATATTGAAGATAGATCGTACAGTGGTGAGTGAGTGAGTGAGCAATATCTGCTAACAGAATGAGGAGTCGATGTGTACGGGTCTGGTTTTATACAATAGTTCTCACCTATACTCCCACCACTTGAAAAAACGGCGTCTTCATTTCAAGGGCGAATATCATGGCACCCCTCTTTACTTGAAGGTCAAGGTACGGGGCTGGTTGTATACAATAGTTCCCACCTATATTTCCACCACTTGAGCAAACCACGTGTACCTTTCAAAGGCGGATATATGAATTCTGCCAATGGCTGAATACCATAACATCCTCTTTCTTCGAAGTTCAAGGTACAGACCTAGACATATACAATAGTTCCCGCACACACACACACACACACACACACCTCTTTCTTCAAGGTTAATGCATTCCACGATATTGTGGGGAAATGATAGACCCCATTTCTGAAGGTCTTTCATACATATACATATGTAGCAAATGAAACGCAGGAATGTGTTTGGATGATATTTATTTTCTCTCTCATTCATATTCATAATAATTTCACATTCACAAAGCAATGCATAGTAAGTAGGTATTCATCGGTAGGTGCAAAATATATACATGTGCATAGATGTGGTAAACCTACGTTGGAGAGTATAGAGTTCACGGTGAAGTAGGTGACTTCCATCAACATTTTCATCAACTCTTCTAACTTATCATCTGGATCTACTATTCGACTTGTTTCCGTATTAGAAATTATTGCCCTATGTAACCAAAGCATATCACGTTCAGGGCACGTTTGATAGATCAGAATGTGCATCGTGTAGCTCTTGAGGATAATATACATCCACTTCGAGGACCTATCCACATGAACTATCATCCGCCACACTCAATATATCTGAAGTCGCTATTTCATTACTAGTGAGCCCCCTTAAATCACATGTGGGAAGCGGTTGTGACATGCTATGGCCGTATAAGTTAGTCGCATCCAGATACATATGATATATGAAGAGGGCTCAGTTGGATTGAAATTCGGTGAGACATTATTGTTCGCCACATGACTTCTCAAGCTGCATTGACTTACCCCACCCCTGATCCTTTTTTTAAAAAAATAATCATGTCAACATCTGTTGATGAATCCAATCTGATTCCCGTCAACTTCAGCATAGCATCCCAGGATAAACCGGGTGCTGTGTGATATTGACATGGATCTAATTTGTACGTTTCCAAACAAACCTTCGGAAGTTCTCAAAAACGTCGCATAGTAAGAGGACATCTGATTTTAAATAAACATCCGAATAGTCGCCGAGTGATTTACATTCGAATAACTTCCATACACGTTCAGCTCTTCGATAATCCTCATCTGAAATAAGCTCATTGGATGAATTATCATAGAAATCATTTTTGGATGGTATATCCTTATGATCCCGTTTACTCATTTATGCGTCATATATTCGAATTTCTCAAGATCGGGAAAATATCTCGCAGTTTCTGTGAACTGATTTTCATTCAAATTCTCAGCAAGTGATTGGAGGGGTTCCGCGAGGAATCTGTAGCTATCTAAGAATCGGTGTTTCAGAAAAATGTCGTGGTGATCGCCATTTTCTCCTGAATATTCGCCGATTAAAATATGTTTCTTGAACGAAATATATTTTTCACTGGTTTAAGCGACACAGTCCATCCTCTCTTCACGGTTGAATAATTCTTTTATGAACAGATGACTTTCATTGTAATGAAGTGTTTTCTCACCAGCTTCATTACTAGGCTTCGGTGTACGAGCCTCATACGAGAAATGAGGCTAAGGTCATTTCAGAGTCACCCTGTATACCTGATTGATAAATTCATGAATCAAGAAGCTCCTTTGGCTAGTATTTTGAGCCCCCCAGAGAGCCCTACCCCAGACTAACCTTGTTTAGCCCCGTTGCACCCTGCTGAGGGTAATCAACTTCATGACACCCCTGCCTCCGTTTTGAAAGCACTACCAGGCTAATGACTTCACACATATCATGTTCAGACTCTTGATATTAGTATTGGTAGGATTTGATTGCATAATGACCGTCCAGAGCCCTGGGAAATAAGAAGTCCAGTATGCTATCCGTTTACTTGCTTTATTCATCTTGCAATGATTTTTGCATCCGGAAGTCCTGATCAACCCAGAGACTAAGACTTCTTATTGCCTAGGGAGAGTGTATTTATGATTTTGGAAAGAGTTAGAATGGTTTTCATACCTGGA
The DNA here is from genome assembly GCA_963576655.1 of Gastrophysa polygoni. Taxonomy (NCBI): domain Eukaryota; kingdom Metazoa; phylum Arthropoda; class Insecta; order Coleoptera; family Chrysomelidae; genus Gastrophysa; species Gastrophysa polygoni. Next base: position 33,234,886 of record OY755083.1, read on the forward strand.
AAGACATTTCAGGGTCATGTGATATTGTTTAGGTCATAACTTTGTTATCCTTCGTAATTTTGCAATCAAATTCGCTCAGTAGCACAAACATGGGATGCCAAGCACTTTGATACTACCAGTTTTGAAGAAAAATGATTTCCACCGCAAGTTTCCAGACCCAAGGTCAAGTAATGTTCACTTTTTCCTTGAGGAAACAAATCATGGCCAGCTCGAGGCCAGACCAGCCCGACCAATCAGAATCCCGACCTAGCTCTGTTTTTTGCCAAACCTGAAAAGAGTATAAGTAGCAAAACTCAGAGGCCCGAGGGGATAGATCCACAAGTATAGAGAGATAGATAGATAGTTAGATAGATTCCATTTGGCAGTGATTATTCTGATTCAGTCCGATTCTTACCGTTTGATTCAGTTCGTATAACCGTTATAAAAAGTGATCGAGGTGCTCGAAGTTTTTCCTGTATTGACATCCCGTTTTTGTGTTACTCAAAGTTGAAAAAGTGAGCCAGAGCTTTTTCTGCCGACGATTCACCCGTGAAGTATATTACCAGTCAAGTGTGAGTTAACTGCATTTTGATTTCACTGCATTTTCTCATAGTTCTATCAAACTGCAGCTTAACTTTATAGATCAAATAATTTTCCAGTATAAATCCAGTTGTTGTGACATTTGTCGTGACGGTTGACAGCGGCCAGTGAAATTCAGAATCCAGCACAGAGTAAGCATTGGAACTGCCCTGTTGCATATATAGGTATCATTTGTAATGACCTGCAGGATAAGTTCTGTGGTTTGAAATCCTAACGTAAAGAGTTTCATCAGGAAAACAACCCTTGTAACGGTCGAGGTTCTTGGTCTGCGTAGCAGTCAACACCAAGCGTCACCAGGGTTGTGAGCATCCCGGTCTCCTGGTCGCATAAGGCTTATAGTCAGCGTCGAGACCACCCTGATAGTAATTATCTTGCAAACCCCAGAGGGGTGAATAGTCCTTGTACATTGACCAGAACTTGTTTTGCAGGGGTAGAGCTTCTTAACTCGCATAGGCACTTCCCGGATGCACGTTGCACGACTTACTCTTTGAATACCAGTCAGATTAGCTGTCACCCTGCTTAAGTCACCCTGCTTAATTTATTGTCACCAGTAGATATATGTGGTTAGGATAATCTACCCTGAGATTATTTGATCTGTGGAATTTTGCTATCTTGTGACTGACACCTGTCGACATATTCTGTCATCCGAATTTCCTCGTGGTCGTATTTTCTTGGTTATGATAATAATGATTGTGAGAGATGAATTCGATCTGTTTATTGTTTCCAGTGAATAAATCTGTTTAAGTGTGAATTTTAGTTCTGATTATTTGTTCTGAGTGATATACCAAACACCCGCAGCAACCCGTATACCAGGGTGAAACCAAGTGGGTGAACTTAAAGCCCTCACCCCCTTGTGATCTTTTCATAGTCCAGAAGGCCTTCGACCCCTGGCATACCGTCGCTTCGACTGTGTTGCTACCTAGGCCTCCCAACAAATCCTGGTTGGGAGAAAGTGGAGTTCACCACTATAATCCAACTGGCGCTCGAGGCAACCCCGGTCTATCCTAGATATAGACATCCCCGTTGAGCACCACCCTAGTAACACCCCTCCAAGAAGGGGGAGACGTTACAAGTGGCGCCCGAGCAGGGACCGTTTTGAAGAAGAAATCCAGAGAAAGTCCTGAAGGTATACAGAAAATCAGAACTTGTGTTTTCCTGACAATTTCGAACTTTGCAGTGGTGGATAGTTCCCAGGTATTTCTTAAGTTAATTGTATCGATAGTTTGGTCTGTTATTTCACCAGAAATCGTTATTGTTCTCCAGCTATTGCTGAAGCCCGTAAAATTGTGATTGTTAGATATCGTTTGTGTGTTACGAGGTGTATTACGTTTCAAACTCTGGTGGATATCTATTTACATTCCAGGCAATTATATCTCACTGTTTTTATTTCCCCTGAGTGAATATAATTGCAGTCCCGTTTGTTTCACAATTTTCTGTTGAATGATCAGATTCTTTTTGATACCTAATTTGATGATTTCTAGGTTAATCAATCCGGTGAGTTTTGCTTTTGCATACTTCTTTTCCTCCTGGAATCTATTCTTGTTCATCCTGCGAACAATACACTGTTTGTTTAATAATCTTTGTTTGGTAGACAATCCAGTTCACATTAGGAAAATGACTGAAACGCAGACAACCAGAAAATCCAGTGAGCTTCAGCTCGCTCCCCCTGAAATTACCAGGACTAGCCGAACAAATTCTCCTGATCCAGAAAGGGAAGAATTTGGAGATGATTATCTGGCCAACTTGGATCCGAGAGTTGGATGGATATACCGTTTGAAGAAACCAGACCTGACGGAGGAGTTGAAGCGATATGGACTGAATGCTGATGGTTTAGTGATGGAACTACGCCGTCGACTTGTGTGGTTCTTGAGGGAAGAACGGCCCAAGCTAGTGGGAGCCCGACACACAGCGACGGGACATGTTGTACCCCCTGTACAACCATTCCTGGAATGTCCTGTGGACACTCCAGCCGCACCTGTTATGCCAGCAGGTCAACCCGCAACATATGCACCCCTGCTGCAGGAAAATATGCCGTTTCCAAACCCCGTGAATAACTCAGATGTTCCAGAACATGTTCCAGCATATCGACCGCCCCTGAAACCGTACCACTGGAATTTGCATTTTGATGGCAGCACCGATCCAGTGGCGTTCTTGGAACGCCTGGAAGAAATTGGCAGGGCAGAAAAGGCCCACCCCGAACAACTCCTGGATGCTCTACCCGAGCTTTTGCAAGGTCGAGTACTGTTGTGGTACCGTTGCAATGCACGCTTCTGGCACTCATGGGCATCGTTCAAGGATGTTTTCAAGAGATCCTATTTCCCACTGAGGTTCCAGGAAGACATGGAGATGGCCATCAGTCGACGCCTGCAACGGGAAAATGAGCCAGCCATGGACTATATAGTCGATCTCCAGACACTCATCCGAAGGCATGGAAGCCTCAGACCTGAACAGGAGTTAGGTTGGCTGTACCGGAACTTGCTACCTGATTACAGGCAGTATATCAAGAGGACCGATTACCATGATATTCAATCCCTGATTTCCCTGATTCTAGAGTACCAGAACCTGCGGAAGGAACTGAGGCAGATGCACTCCCGTCACCCAGCAGCTAGGATTGACACTGCCCCGAGGATGATTCCACCAACCGTGCCCAGGAATTCATCACCAGAACCAGCCCAGAATGACAATTCCCATCAGACTCCTCTGGTTCAGAGTAACCGAAATAGAATTACTCCGCCAGCCGACAGCCCCTTACCTGTGAGACACATGAGCCCTGTGGAACAGCAGACACCCCGAACGCCTGCATCCCCGCCACAAAGGGCATATAACCGGACCGACAATTGCTGGAAATGTGGACAACCTGGACACCGAAGGAGTGATTGCAGGAATGCATCCAGAATTTTCTGCTCACGTTGTGGACGTGACGGCATCCTGTCCAGAGATTGTACCTGTGCCAGGTCGGAAAACTACCCCGGAGCCCGACTGAACCGAGGACAGTCAGGCTCCAGCAATTAAACATCCCGGAGAAACAAAAACCGCCTCGACCAGATGATAACCGCCTGTATGTGCCCGTTATCATTGGAGACCAACAGTTCCTGGGCCTGGTAGACACCGGTGCCACAAGGTCCTTCGCCAGCAGCGTTGTTGCGGACAAATGTGAGCAGTTTAGCTTCCAGAAATACCCCCATGATGCCATCCAGACTTCCCAGGCAGATGGATCAGTCACTAGGATCACCGGAAGATACAAAATTTGGATGACAGTAGGTGACAAGTGTTTGACAAATGAATTGTTGATCATTCCAAACCTGTCTACTGAGCTAGTGTTGGTTGTAAAATCCCAGGAACAACCCGAGAAGACGCCTGCTGATGTAGCAACCATGAGAGGCTCCGTAAAAACGAAAACCCGCCGGAAAAGACGGTCAGTCAGGCCGCCCCGCCACACCCCGAGCAAGGCTGATGTGGCCAGCCTGCCAGAGAAACCTGCGGTTCGCCCGCAGAACCACAGCTGGGACCACCAGACCCTGGGAGCAGAGCAGAAGTTAACTCTGGAAAGATTCCTGGAGGTAGAACTGCCTGCCTTCGAACAGATCAAGGGACCTACACCTTTGGTCCAACATAGGATCCGCCTGAAAACCTCCGAACCGATCAAACAACGATACCGACCCCAGAATCCGAAGATGCAGGAAGTCATCAACAATGAGCTCGACAAGATGTTGGCCGAAGGAATCATCGAGCCCTCCAGAAGCCCGTGGAGTTCGCCGGTGGTGATTGTAAAGAAGAAGGATGGGAAACCACGTTTCTGCATTGACTTCCAGAAGGTCAACAACGTCGCCGAGAAAGATGCCTACCCCCTGCCGTTTATCAATGCAATCCTGGATAAACTTAGGGAAGCTAAGTACATTTCGAGCCTGGACTTACGCCAAGGCTATTGGCAGATCCCGCTCACCGAAGATAGCAAACCCATCACAGCCTTCACAGTGCCTGGAAGGGGCCTGTTTCAATTCCGAGTGATGCCGTTTGGGTTGCATTCCGCCCCCGCAACTTTCCAGCGACTGATGGACAACATCATCGGACCCGACCTGGAACCTTTTGCTTTTGCATACCTGGACGATATAATTGTACTAAGCAAAACGTTCGAAGAACACCTGGAGCATTTAAAGCAAGTATTCACCCGTATACGTGAAGCTAATCTCCAGTTGAATCCGGATAAGTGTAAGTTCTGTTTGAATTCACTTAGATATTTAGGACATATGGTCACTCCTGAGGGCATCCAGACGGACCCTGATAAAATTGAGTCCATCGTCCAGTGGCCGATGCCTACAACCCTGAGGAAGCTACCACAATTCCTGGGAATGGCTTCCTGGTATAGGAGATTCATTCCAAATTTCTCCGCCATAGTTGCTCCACTAACCAAACTCCTGAAGAAGGATGTCCGTTGGAAGTGGACTGAAGCTCAGGAAACCGCCTTTGCTACTTTGAAGACTTGTCTTATACAAGCCCCTGCTTTGACTTGCCCAGATTTCTCCCAGCCTTTTGTGTTACAGACGGACGCCTCCAACTGTGGACATGGAGCCGCCCTCACCCAGAAGAAGCTGGACAAAGATGTACGTGGTACCGCAACAAGAAGGCGGAAGTGGAGAAGCGCCCCGCTGCTTTTCCCGACTTCTGTGTGAAAGAAGACCGCCTGTTCCGCCATTTTTGGGATGCTAATAAGTTGAGTGAGTTAGGGTTGGCCATTCCTTGGAAATTATGTGTTCCTAAACCCCTTAGACCACAGGTACTGAAGGAGAATCACGATGACGTGACTGCAGGACACATGGGCATTGCCAAAACCACGGCTAGAATCACCCAGAAGTACTACTGGCCTGGAATGTTCCACGAGTTCGCCCGGTACGTGAGAAGCTGCAAAACCTGCCAGGAGTATGAAGTGTCCCAGCAGCAACCGCCTGGAAAGATGCACCCATCCCTGAACACTAAGCCATGGGACACCGTGTCCACCGACTCAGTAGGGCCGTTACCAAGGTCAAGCAAAGGAAACTGCTACCTTGCCGTTTACCAGGACCGTTGCACCAAGTGGATACAGACGCGTCCCCACTCCCAGGCGACCACGCGGCCGAGGAAGGCCCTGATACCGCATGCTCCTACGCCGCTGGCCCAGACACCGCTGGCCCAGACACCGCCGGCC